>OX422223.1:232567818-234017818 GCA_949130495.1 Sambucus nigra | reverse complement strand
ATATCGGTAAAGTCCCTACACATCAGGATCAATATCTCGATACAGCTATACTCTCCAAAGTCTCTATCATAATATAATATGAATAGGAGGTTAACCCTTTTTTAGGTGTGGCATATCCAAAACAACACATCCTGCCCTGGAACAGTGAACACGATAGCCTTGAAATATCACCCCACTATCATTCTAACCAGTCTATACTCAGGATAATATAATACTCGTAAAACACATCACTAGAATGAGTAATTCCAAGAAAGTATATACCCCTTGTCTACACTCGCTCCCCTGCGAATGAAACCAAAGATAACCCCGCTATACCATAGAAAATACATGCACTTAATAATGTTATTGATAAAACTACTAAAATCATCTCACACGCTAATCTAGTGCTAATAAAAGACCATGACTTGCTCGTGTCAAACAAAACATAGCCCATTCACTCGAGGTTAAAACTCATACTTCTGCCATGCCAGTCGCCCTAGCTGCTCAAATGGTTCCCAGATAGAACATGCTTTTTCGAACTGAACCAAATTATCTTAATCATTGCCCCTTCTAGGCACCATACTCTTGTCCCTTTACTTGCTTCGGGAAAAATCAATGCACGTGGTCCTACTCTCCATATAAAAATATCATTCCGTAAAGTTAACTTATCTCCGGCCACACTGGTCGTATTAGGGTTGTCCGTCTCTCGAACCTTGGTAGCCTCAACCCTGATGGCCACCCTCATTATTCCCTTGGCTCCGCTAGCCTTAAGGAATGCACTACAGGCCTTACCAGTCCCGTTGAATCCACGGTCACCTGGTAGGAATTCAGCTATATGAATCATTTAAATGAGTTCCTTGATAGGTCTCACCTATGGTGTTTCACTAGAACCATTGTATCCAGCCTTACTCTCTGACGAAATCCTTCAACTCTTATAGCTCCCTTCATATAGAAGCATTAATATCCTCATTGTCAAAATACGACATTGTCGCCATCTGCATCCATCGTCCAAGAACAATTTCCCATAAGTGTTGGTGACTCTTCTCGTGAGTCCATCACCTACTTAAGGACTCTTTTCTCCATTGCACCTACCTCATCGGGTATAAAGTTAGCTAGATAAGGCCTTCCTGTGATAAGTTCAGAATTTCTTCCACTTCTCTTTCTGAACAACAAATTAAGGAACTTGCGGTCAAACCGTAATTAAGATCCTTCCAATGGATTAATATTTCTCTTTTCAAATGTGATGATCGACTCCCACCATTTCAACACTTCTCCCACGAGCTAAGAAAATTTTTAACCCAATTTTCACTTTTGGGTATACTACACTCTGTTATATGCCAAAACCTCTGGGTATCCTACTTCCATTGGCTAACATACACACAATCTCCGCATTTTCTAAAATTCTAATGGGTAGTCCTCTTCAAAGACCCTTCTGACTCTCTCCCATTCTAACCACGCTGCGTGAGTCTAATATGGTACCAGTTTCTACTATAGCAGTACACGACAAACATACGTTGAACCATTGCAGTCCGAACAACCCTAACTTCCCGAGCAACAACGGGGGTGACCTCAGCTACGGTTATCATCCCCAAAATATTCTACAACTTCAGCTGAGCCCCTCCTCTTTCTATCTTCACAACGGCCCTCACCTATCATCCTTCGTTGTTTAGCATACGAACACACCCGAAAGCATATCAGATTCACTATAAAAATACATTATAGCAGGTGAAAAAAATCTTACCATAGGAATCAATAATCCTAAACATAGGGCTCTACATAAAATATAAAGCAACACTGAAAACGTAGTACGTTCGCACAGATTCCTAAGGACACTAGAATCTGATGCTCTAGTACCATCTGTGATACACCGCCTATTTTAATATCGACTGATCAATCCTTTATCAAAATAAAACAGGATTCTCATAATGGATCATTCTCACCATCACTGTCGAAAATCAAATTAATTACTAATAACCTATTAGGCCCGACATCAAATTTTAAACTTTCTAATATTTATAACTAAAACACAATAAATCCATCCACACAATTAATATGAACAGCAATTGAAATAAATTAATAATGACCGATAACTCTCAGTAAAGCAATAATATAACCATATCGAAAATGCATGAGTGAAAATGCGGAAAATAAAATAAATGACAACAGTTTGGCAATATGCTCGAATCTTTCAACACTACCTCCTATCTAGATCACAAGGAGAGAAGCGTCTAAACTATCCCTTCTGGCATCCATAGCTGTTGCAGCATCGTCTGACTCGAAGAAAAAACAACATCCAGTGTCCCTGTGTCTGGACACCTAAAAGGTTTTTAAGAAAAATATTTGCAAGCGGGTTAGAGCCCGAAATATTTTGAAAATATTTAGAAAGTGTTTAAAATACTTGAATTTTTAAAATATGATATTATCTATATTTAAACTGGTGTCTCACTCACATGAGATATCCCTCACCTCTGATCTAACAGTGGACATCTAACGCATGTATTTTAAACCCCCTAGTTATGCTACCCAGCCTAACTAGGCTTCTCCCAAAACCTCTAATCACACATATGCTATCTCATACCCCGCGTATGTAGAATCTTAAGCTTTCTCTCGATCTTATGCATAAAAAAATTCGCACTTACAATTTATCCTTTCATTGTGAATAACTTTCACTAGTTATTTACACTATTCACATTTTACTGTTATTAGTCTCGTATATAATATTCTCATCTTTATATACATATCTCACATTTTATTCCGGATTTTATGTTCCCGGATGTAACAATTTCCTTCTCACTTTATTCTTTATTTTGCCCGTATATATATTTCTTCACACATCTTCATATATATATATATATATATATATATACACATCAAGTATCTCCATACTTATATATCACACACTATACCAGTATAATAACCATCCCCTCAGAGCTATAACTCAATGGATGTAGTCTCTACAATCCTATCATCTTCTAGGGCATACTCACAAATCAACTTGGGTTCCAGCGATCAGACTCTCACACCGACTTGGTATAAACCAAATTACAAACATAGGGGAGGAGAGCATAGTCCTTCAATAGTGAGTCATAACCATACCCACAATTATCTCATTGCAAATAAAATCACACAATAATAAACCTGGCGCTATGGCCTGGGGACTATACTCTCCCTGCTCCTCCAGCCAGAGGATTCACCTACATCGCGCAACTTTCCATGATAGCACTAGAGGTGTATGTTCCAATAAATAAATCATTCACACACACACACACACACACACACACACACACACACACACACACACACATATATATATATATATATATATATATATATATATATATATATATATATATATATATATATATATATAATCCGGCTATTCCTGCCTATCTCACTAGCATTAGCCTAAAATCCTAAATATACCAATTGGTATTCATTTATAAATATGCACACAACTTATTTTAATCCCATATGTATTTTATCACTTATGATACAAATATCTCATTAATTTCTTCCGAATAATAACTTATAACATCTAGCTAGTATTCTAATATTCATCCTTCTCACACATTTGGATTCACTCACATATATTATCGGCACATACATTCTACCCGCATAAATGCATATATACCCGCAGAAATCATTTTCCCCAAGTGTCACTCCTAAAATTTACAACCCGGATCTTATTCCCGCTAACGCAAGATTTATATACCACTCATTGGATCTTTTAGGGGCCCTCACCCTCTATTTAGGGTCCCCTATTATTTATCTCCAAAAGGAATTCTTCTCCAATCCTTTTAGTCCTAGAAAAATGTCCCAAAATTAACTGGCATAACCGAACCAAACCTATGGCTATAAAACTAACCAAACCGATAGTCTCCAAAACGAATCGGTTCGGCGATCAGATCAGTTCGGGAGTTCATTTTCTCTTCCAACTCCGAAATTAATGGGTTTTTACCCTCAAAAACCATTACAATAAACATCTAGACACTTAGATATTACCCAAAACACCAATTTATTCTTGGGATTCATCATGTTAATTAAGATTTAAACCGTATCTTAATTAAACCCTAGTTTTTATTCAACCTTTCTAATTACTCACCAACAATTTACACTATTAACATTGGATTTAACCCAGGTTTCATATGGAGTTGTTATCACCGCAATTTACAAGAAATCCTTTCCAAAAACCCATTTTGATTCAAGAATGCCAAGCCCAAAATTCATATTTTTTTCACCAACTATAATATGAATAATAAACACACATAAATAATGAAATCAAGCTAAACACTTGTCTCGATGGATAAATCCGAAGATCTTGTACCGGGATCCGTCGGAGCTTGGCCGGAGTTCTCCTCTTCTTCTCCCTTTTCTTCTTACTTTCTCTTTTTTTCCCTTTATTCCTTTTCTCTTATTTCTTTCCTTTCTTCCTTTTCTCTTTCTCTCGTGGCTTATAAGAGATAAATAAGGGTTCTCCCCTTTTCTAACCCAAAATTGACTCGTATACTCAAATTCAAGTCCATACTAGTCCAAAAAGTCATCGAAACCCAAACACTACCCCCGGATACTCTATTTTGACTATTTCAGTCCATTTGAGACCAACCGTGCACTCGAAATCCCCATCCGAGTCACTTATTAAAAATTCACCTTTTAAACCCCATACAACTCCGCACATATTTTCCAAATGAAATATTTTTACTTGTCACTTTTCCCAATCGCAACATGATATAAAATAATCCTACTTCATTTATTCAATCCCGTAATTAAATATAGCACACATTGATAATAATCCAAAACTCGTTAATGAATATTTAACCCACACTTCAAGTTCTCTTTCACTTAAAATTTTTAAATTATTAAATTATACCCAATCATGTAATTTAAATATCCATAAAAGTACGGGGTATTACACTAGGGACCCTTAAGTCTCTCCTTAGGTCCTTAGCACGTCCCCCTTTCACGAAAAACCCTAGGTCGTACCCCGAGTACTGATCTAAAGGCCATCAGGCGCTCCCGAACCCTGTTTGACTTTGATCAACTACATCGTTAGGGCCAAATCTCAACGAATCTTCAAAGGGATCTAAAACCCCTTTCCAACGGTCCACCCCGTGCACGAAATGACATAACCGTTCAGACGAACAATCAGTTTTCCCCCTAAAACTGATCTAGAGGCCACCAGGCGCTCCTAGGCTCCGTTTGACCAAAGTAAATTCTTCAACTCAAAGGAGACTGAATAAATCTTTAAAGATCACTGAATACCATTGCCAATTGTCCACCCCTTGCATGATTCAATCTTACGGAACGAACGAATGACCCATTTTACTCTGAAAGGCCATCGGGCGCTTTCGGGCCCTGGTTGACCAAAGTCAACTTGTAGAACCAAGCAAGGCTCTTCGGAACATTAAATTTCCTTGAATAAAATTTCCAACGGTCTACCCCGTGCATGATTCTGACTTATGATTGGGACGAACGACCGTCCAAAGGACCAACGGGCGCTTTCGATACCCGTTTGACCTAAAGTCAACTCCTGAACCGAGGAGAGGCCCAAAGTAATCTTAAAGTTATCTAAATGACCTTTCTAACAGTATACCCCATGTACGATTTGGATTTACGAACCGCGTTCTACAACTATTTTTTTGAAAAAATTCTACACGAGACTGCCGATTGGCATATCCATTTCCTTGCCAATCGGCAGTGTGTCTAGGGTCACCTACCTATTGGAAAGGCTAGGTATATGCTGATAAACAGTCCCCCTACCCTGTATAAGTAGGGAATTAGCTCACTTTCAAGGCACACTTTGGATCCATCAACATCAGTGATCTCAACCACATTCTCCAGCATTCAATGAAGTTCCCTTACGTGATTTTCCTTTCCATATTTCATTCCCATCAATTTCAAACCAATTTAGCAAAAATCCATTTCTCTCTCATCCAAAATTCATATCAACTTGCAAGGAAGCTCATCAATGATTAAGACCAAGTCTCAAAATAAGGTCCAAAGACCCTTTTCTCTCTCTAATTTTTTTTATTTTGGCATTAGTTATATAAATTCTCAATTTAACTCTTACTTTAGATCACACACATTAACATCTCATCCTTTATTAGTTATATTGCACATACTTTATTTTCTATAAAAAAAGTAGAAGAAAAAGAGGGTTACACTTATAAATTCCAACAGACTCATTCACCACTTTTTCTCTAAATTAAAAATATCTTTTCTACACACACAAATATATAATAAACTCCCATTTGAATCTATGGGATAAACTCCACCCCTGTGCCACATGCGAACTATGTGGACTTTGATGAATTTACAGGCTACGTAGGCGTTTCAGGATAAAACTCAAAACTCCAGTCCAATTTTCCAATTTTTGTATTTTTCATCTTTTTCCTATTTTATCTATATTTTATTCATATGAGCCATACTTGTGATTCATATTTGCATTTTATTTAACAAACATCACCATTTCATCATAAGAATAAACATCTCAATAAGCATGCACATCATATTTTCTAATTATTATTTTGGGAGCATTCCTTTGGATGCGCTCACTCTATCTTTTCCATGATACGAGTCGAACGATTCCGATCTCCATTTATATATATACACACGCACACACTTCACGGATAAATTAAGAAAAATATTAACATAAGCCCATGACAGACCAAAAGGGCGAGATGGGTGCCTAACACCATCCCATTCCTTAACTTAGCCCCCGAACCTCTGAACTTTTGATTTCATAAGCATTAGTTTGTCTTTGATGCCACTTTCTCGAAGAGATGCCAAGTTATTTTGCCTATTTTGTGCAAAATATGCTGGCGACTCCATCTCTTTACATCACCCCACATCGACGATGGCCTAAGCGCTCCTCGAAAAGGGCGTGACCTTCTCTCCTCTCTGATTGCATGCGCGCAAGCGTCAAAAACCCCCGAGATGGGAGGAAATAGACAAAGGAGGGATGGCCACACCCCCATTGCCCCTACCAACCAGAGAAAATCTGCTGGAACCTCCTCGAACCCCCAGAATCCCTCCTGGCCCGAGCACCCCCCACCACTTCCCCCAAGGGCACATCATCGTTTCCCCATGATATACCCTTGGGAACTACCCTCTGAGTCCCTATACCCCCTCAGGAATGACCTTTGCCTCCTCTTTCTCACTCTAGAGTCCCCGATCTCCATTAGCCACCCCTTGCCCTCCCTCTAGAGCTATATGCTTTCTACCCTCGCCTATGATCCCTTCTCCGTCGAAACCACCCTTGGGAGTGCCAATAAAACCTCCATAAGCATAGGAAGGGGCATCATCATCAACATCATATCCAGGAAATCATGATAATCATGATCCCCCCCTAAGTAGGTCAGCGAAAGGCAACCGTCCAAGAACATATATTAGTCCGCCTTGTCAACCCCTCGGTAGGCCTCATGTAATAAGGAGGAGGAAATAGCACCCGAGCGAGTACATCCCACACGAACTGACGATTCACCCTGTCACCCGGATAAATAAGGGATCCTCCAGGAGTAACCTCTGTCCCGACAATGTCCATGCCACAACTTCATCCCCCGCTACAAGGTGGGTTAACTCCTAAGGAACCTGAGAGAAGGTAAAAAAACAACGTAAAGTGAGGCCTAAGGAGAAAGTAGATATTGGTGATGAGTACGTTAGTTTTTAATAAATATGCCCAAATCTAAGCCTTGTTAGGCCTGTTATATCATAAATAACGAGATTTTACAGTCGTTTTCGATATTTAGAATAAAAATACAAGTTCGAAAATAATGTTAGTTAAAAATACAATTTTAACAATCACAAGGGATAAAATCATAATTTCAAAAACTCTATGGGCCTAAAAGTAATCTTGAATGTTTCTTTGGGCAATAGAGAGTTCTCCTTGAACTTTGGTTGAATTATAAGTTAAAATGATTGAATATGAATTTTGGAAACTAAAATGCCAAGAGGGATAATTTTGTAATTTCTTAAAATATAATGGACCTAAATTTAAATTAATAATTTTTATTTTTCATTTTTACAGGTGCCTCTAGACTTTGAAGAACAAAGGAGTTGATATGCAAAAATTAGATAGAATATGTCGCGACACAATACGGTCGACACAATAGTATAAAAAAATATTAATAAGTTAACTCGACTGTCCGTTGAGGTCGTGCCATTATTTTTCAAAAAGGTCTTTAAAAGATTCATAACTTCATAGCTCGGGAAAATTTCAAAATATGAAGTTTTTAAGGAGTAAAATTAGTTTGAAAAATCTGTTGTGAATAGCGACGAAAATGCAAGAAAATGCAAAAAAAAACACTTTTCTTATTTTCCTCCCACATGCACCCCAAATCTTAACCTCTTTATCCATAATTAAGGAAATTTTTCAAAAAAATATCACCAAATTAAAATTCTATTTCCCCACATTTTCACCTACAAAAGGAGTTCATTACACAAGTTTTGGAAGAAGACTTGGGAGGGACGATTAGGGAGAAAGTTTGAGAGAATTTTTTAGAGTTAATTTTTAAGAGCGTAAAAAATATTATACTTTGTATTTTTATTTTTGACTATTTATGAGGTAATTTGTGTGCAAGTTTGGGAGTAGACTTTTTATATTAGAATACAAATAATGAGACTCCACTTTTGTAAGTTGATTTTTTTAATGAGAATTATTATTTCATCTTGTAATAATATGATGTTATCTTAAATTAATTACTAGGACTACGTAATATTTGTCATGATTACTTAGTGCATGTTTTAATTAGTTCTAATTCTTTTAAATTCCCTATTTAATCTAAAAGTATTTTAAAAATTCGGTATATATTAAAATAGTCATGAGAGTGATATTTTAAAACTTTGATATTAATTCGAAATTCATATTCTTTGATTTCTTGTGCTTATGCTTGAACGATTATGCTTATGTTAAGTCGTTTGATGGTTCATGCTTACGTTTAACACTTAATTCTTAGGAATAAATTTTAATTTTTTTTAAAGGGAATATGAATTTTTGGCCTGTAAAGCTGTAGGAGTAACCCATTATCTTCTGGGTGGAATTTCCACAATATGGGCGTTCTTCTTAACAATAATTATTGCAGTAAGATAATGTGTAGGATGATTTGAAAGGCATTATGGCATTTAGATTTCCAATGTTTACCCAAGGCTTAGCTTAGGACCCCACTACTCGGTTTAGTCAAAGCTTAGCTCAAGACCCCACTACTCGTCGTATTTAATTTGGTATTGCTAATACACATGACTTCGAGCATCATTATGATATTACTAAGGAATGACTTTATCATAGTATTTTTTTCTTCTCACTTTGATTTGAACTTTAAAGTTTTCATCTTTCGAAATTTACGTTACGAGAGTCGGTACAATTTTGAGTTATAAAAGGGAATTTCGAGTTAGACTAATTAATCATGCTTTAGTAAAAATGGTAAACGGATTTGAAAATCTAGTAATCTTTTTCATATTTGTTGCATACCTTGTTTTCTCTCCTTTATTATTTTTTACTTTATTTTATCTCCACATCTTATTTCTTCTCTAGATGAAAAGTCGATAATTTGTACGAATTGATCAAACTTTCGTGGGATCGACTCATATTTACACTCGCTATATTACTGTAAGGACACAAATTTCCAATTGAGTCCATATATAGTTTTGGCTCAATTCCGGACAAAAATATTTATTCATAGGATAGTATTCAATTGTAATATTCTCAAGCCTATGAAGTGTGTGTTGAAGACGTAGCGGCAAAGAATATAAAGCTTCATCAAAATGACGGTTTGCGTGCCTCGTTTCTACGTCATCAACTAAGGTTCCATGCTCCCAAGGTATGAATGCAATTATATTTATATAGGAGCTTGGAACATTTTATATTGGGTGTTAGGTGTAATAAAAACTGCATTTTATTTTCAGAAAGAATCAATTAGAACTTTAAAATAAGTATATAAAAGTTTCTGGGCCAAAATCGAATTTTACAAACTTTCTGGTCGTTCGTTAGAAATGTCGTTCGAACGAGTTTTTTCGTTCGAAAACGAGTTTTTCGTTCGAACCAGGTTTCGTTCGAACGAGTTTGCCAACGACCCTAAACTGGCCAGTCGTTCGATATGTCGTTCGAACGAGTTTGTTCGTTCTAACGAGGTATCTAACGAGTTTCTAACGAGCCCAGTCTGGTCGCTCGTTCGAACGAGAGTCAAGTTCGTTCGAACGAGATGCCAGGGCGGGAACAGTTTTGAGCAGTTTTTGGCAGTTTTCACCCACTTTCCCCACTTGGTTTTTAACCAACTTTTTCAAGACTTATTAAGGACGGGAAACACATTTTTCTAATTAACTTTTCCAACCTTGTTTATCTCCTAGAGAGAGTTTGAGATCAAAAATAGTTTAGGAAAATGTTCAAGTTTTGAGTGTTGTTTTTCAAAGAAAAATTCATATACCACTCTAGTGTTTACACCCAATAGTTGTGTTTATCCAAGTTCTATATACATATCTTTACTTGGAGTTTTTAGCACCGGTTTTCTCTACCGAATTCAAGAAGAGACGTTTCGGGTTTGCTTCTACACCCCATCACAAAGAACACTTTTTGTTGAGATTCTACCCACACGGAGAAAGGCTCCATGCTTGGGTGACGGTGACCATATAAAGTCCCATCGGTGGATTTCGAGACCGCGGTGGTGTTCCGAGGTTGTTCGCTAGGAAGAGGTTTCTACGAGAAGAAGCGTCGAGGCTTGAGAGGGATCGAGTCAGTCGTTGTAAGTCTATCTGTCTTGTATTTGTAATTCCATATCTAGTGGACTTGTGGCTAGGGCCGTCCGAGGTTGTTTCCCGTCTTGGGTTTTTCCTCGTACATCTCGGCGTAGTGTGATATTGTTTATTTTATCTTGCTCAATAATTTAGAATCCATGCTTAGGATAATTTCAAGATAAAATTTGGTTTAATTATCACACTCATTTAATTTGGGACTAAATTAAATATTGGGTAAATTTGGTTTATTCAAGTCATTTGCTAAAATTGGTTTCGCCTAACTTTGGATAATTTATAATTATGACTTAGGCAAATTCAAGGACTTGAATTGGATTAATGAATAGGTTTAATTATTTGTGAAAAATAAAACTTGTTGTTTTGAAAGTTGAACCATCACCTTTATAACGCTTCCGCATCATCTCTTGTGTTTTATACTTAAAAAGGAAATTAAGTTTTTAATTGAGATAATTATTAAGAAAACCGGGGTTTCCACGCTGTTTCAAATTGGTATCAGAGCCAAAAACGATAAATTATTTCGTTAAGATCCTTTAATTTTTTTTTGGCTAAAATGGATTTTACCCCATTTTCAAAATTTCCTATTTTCGATGGTTCAAACTACGCGTATTGGAAAGCGCGAATGAGATCGGCACTAAAATCTATCGACGAGAGAGTTTGGATGTCTGTTTTTACTGGGTACTCCCCACCAACTTACTTAGTTGAAAATGAACGTGTTATAAAACCCGCCGATAGATGAACTGAAAATGAGTTTAAACTTGCTAACTTTAATTCTCGAGGTTTAAATGCCTTATTTAGTGCTGTCGCACCGGATTAATTCTGACGTATTATGACGTGTGAAACTGCTAAAGAAGCTTGGGATATTTTACAATTAACTCATGAAGGAACTAGTGTCGTTAAAGCTTCAAAACTCCAAAACCTCACCACTCAATTTGAAACTATCAAAATGGATGAAAAAGAAACTTTTGATAAATTTTATGCTAGACTTTCTGATATTGTTAATTCATCTTTTAACTTGGGAGAGAAAATACCTGGCGACCGTGTTGTAAAGAAAATTTTAAGGTCCCTACCCGATAGATTTATTCCAAAGGTGACCGTTTTAAATTCTTTACCCACTTTAGCCTCTACGAAATTAGAAGAGCTTGTAGGTGATTTACAAACCTATGAACTAGATATGTTTCCCTCTAAAACTGAAAAGAAAATTGAAAAGGGCGTTGCTTTAAAAGCCCGAAAAGAGGTCAAACAAGTAGTAGAGAGCGATAGTGATAGTGACTCGGAAGACATGGCTTTGTTTGCTCGTAAATTTAGAAAATTTCTTAAATTTAACAAAGATAAATTTAAAAATGATTTTAAGAAATTTGATACTTCTAAACATGATAAAAGCGAGAAGATTTCTAAAGCCGAGAAAATCCCTAAAACTAGTAATGAACATTTAGATAGGGACGAGTCTGATAAGTGTTTTGGTTGTGAAGGTTATGGCCATAGGGCTTATGAGTGCCCCACTAAACTAAGGAAAGATGGTAAGCGACCTATTTCATATAATGCAACCCTTAGTGATAGTGATAAGGAAGAGAAGCCCGATTCCCCCACTAAGAAAAATTTTGTGGCTTTTATGGCTAGTCATGTGAGTGATAGTGAAAACTCATCGATTGATGAAACGATAGCACATGCCACTTCCAAGGTCATTGTACATGATTCTCTTGTTTTTGATGATAGTGAGAGTGAAAATGAAGATGAGGTTGATATGAGTGAACTTCAAAATGCTTTTCAATAACTTTATAAAGAATCTATTAAATTGAAAAGAGCTAATTTGAAGTTAGAAGCTAGTTTAAGAGAAAGTGTCAAGGTCATTGATGAAAATTTTTTAATAGAAGACCTTAGGACACATGTGAGGACTCTTCAAGAGAAGCTTGATTATGTAGAAGGCGAAAGAGATAGCCTTAGGGGTTTAATGGAATCCTTGAAAAAGGAGCTTCTTGCTTTTGAAGAGCGAAATGTTTTACTAGAATCTTACATTGTAGAATTGGAAAATAAATTAAAAGATTCTAGTATTGTCAAATTTGATTTGGAGTGTCGTTCGGAAAAACTAGATAAAATGTTAGGAACGGTCCAAATTAAAAATGACACTTGTGGTTTAGGCTTCAATCCTTATAATGAATTTACTCATAATGCCCAAACCAATGTTTTAGGAGAATCAACTAGGAATACTTTTAAAGATCACTCCTTAAGTAAATCTTTTCGACATGTTCTCACTTGTACACATTGTGGTCGACAAGGTCATCTTAGGAAATTTTGTTTAGATCTTAAACAAATTCCTAGAAAACCCCATAGTAAAGTAACCACGGTTGTTAACGTTCCTACACCCCAAGATAGTCATTCCTCATTAATTTGGGTTAGGAAATCCGACTTGGTTGCCTTACAAATAGGGATTTTGATTCTCATTTACTTTCACATGCTTCCTCCCTTGCTAAATCTAAAGGATAAATGTGTTAGTGTTTGCATACTTTAGCGTTTGTACTTCATGCCATATTCATATGCTAAATGTATGCTTGTTTAGTCATTTTCTAGTCATTGCCTTATTTCATATCACATGCTAGAAATTATGACTTGTTTATCTTTTTGTATTATATTTTGTGTTTGATTTAACTGAAAAATATAAAAAGATTTTTGTTTATCATTTGTGTTTTTATTTATTTCATTTAAGCTTAATGAAAAATACAAATGATTCATGTTTAGTCTTTTGAGTATATATCTTTATTTTTGATTAAAAAATGTTAAAAACTCAAAAAGATTTTGTTTTGTGTGTATTTTTGTTTGACACACCTTATGTGGCATATATTTGTGTTTGAATCCCATCATTTACGCTCCCACGTGGCTAGAACTTTTGGTTTAGATTTTCAATCCTTAAAATGTTCTTTACCATGTTTTATATGGAGTAGTTGGATTTTGTATTATTGAAATGGATTCTATTTCTATATGCCTGTTTTCACACATGCACGAGCTCTTTTGAAATCTTAATGTCACATGTTATATTTGAGCTTTTTGAGGTGTTCTCCTACCAATCTAGTCATCTACATATCTATGACCTAGGAGGACAAGTGCATGTCAAAATCCGTTGCATGTGAGATTTGTGTGAAAAATGAAAACATGATAAATAAAATGTGCACGGGGAAGGGCTCCGAAAGGATAAATTAAATCCTTTGCGATTGTAAGCCACCGTTTATTGGATCTAAAAGAAATACGTGATCCAAAGGCCTAAAAACAGAATATTTGGCATTAAACAGAAAGCAATTGCCAAGGCCTATGTTTGTTTGATATATTCATTCAAAAACAAAAGAATATATATGCTCATTGAGGGAGAATTGGATGGTATATCAACGGTTTGCACAATGTCCGTTTATCCTAGTTGTCTTTAATGTCATGACTCTATTTGGTTTGTAGAATCATCATCATGCTAGGCTTGTATGCATTGTGTATGTTTGTTCATTGAGTTCAATCTTTCTATTGTCACATGAGGTTATATTTAACTGTGATGAAGTTTGCAATCAAATGAGAACTCCGTGAACGTTTCTTAAGTGTTTGGGTCTAAATTTAATTGTTGCTAGTTCACACCCCTACACTTCCGTTTCCATATGACACATTTTTGCCATACGAGTGTGCAAACTTATTGTATTTTGTGTCATGTGTGTGTTTATATCTATCTATATATGCAAGTACTTATTGGTATATTTAAAGTATATGTATATATGATATTTGTTTGTCTTTGCCTTGCTTTTATTGCCCATATGCTTTCATGTCTTATCACTTTAAGCTGTTTATTCGTTCTTTATCCTTTGCCTATTCCTGAACAAAAAGGGGGAGAATGATGATAGGGGGAGAAATGGTATCTAATCCTATTATTATTGTATCTTAGTTTGGGGGAGATTTATCTTAGGGGGAGACGTCTTTCTAAGTAGGTCATGTGATTGATAAAGGGGAGAATTAATTTAGGGGGAGTAATTAATTAATTGCATTTATTCTTTGATATTCCCTATGCATTTGATGAGTTTGCTTAAGTGTGCAGGAATTATTCTAAAGCAGCATCTTTTAATAGCAAAGCGTTTGATCCTTGGGTTGAGTCAAGTTTGGGCGGGTTATGTTTTGAGTCTAGTGAGCTTGACGGCCCTTTAGGATTTTTGTTTGGTTTTTGTCCCGGAATAGCCAAAGGGGGAGATTTGTAAGGACACAAATTTCCAATTGAGTCCATATATAGTTTTGGCTCAATTCCGGACAAAAACATTTATTCATAGGATAGTATTCAATTGTAATATTCTCAAGCCTATGAAGTGTGTGTTGAAGACGTAGCGGCAAAGAATATAAAGCTTCATCAAAATGACGGTTTGCGTTCCTCGTTTCTACGTCATCAACTAAGGTTCCATGCTCCCAAGGTATGAATGCAATTATATTTATATAGGAGCTTGGAACATTTTATATTGGGTGTTAGGTGTAATAAAAACTGCATTTTATTTTCAGAAAGAATCAATTAGAACATTAAAATAAGTATATAAAAGTTTCTGGGCCAAAATCGAATTTTACAAACTTTCTGGTCGTTCGTTAGAAATGTCGTTCGAACGAGTTTTTTCGTTCGAACCAGGTTTCGTTCGAACGAGTTTTTCGTTCGAACGAGTTTGCCAACGACCCTAAACTGGCCAGTCGTTCGATATGTCGTTCGAACGAGTTTGTTCGTTCTAACGAGGTATCTAACGAGTTTCTAACGAGCCCAGTCTGGTCGCTCGTTAGAAGCCTCGTTCGAACGAGAGTCAAGTTCGTTCGAACGAGAAGCCAGGGCGGGAACAGTTTTGAGCAGTTTTTGGCAGTTTTCACCCACTTTCCCCACTTGGTTTTTAACCAACTTTTTCAAGACTTATTAAGGACGAGAAACACATTTTTCTAATTAACTTTTCCAACCTTGTTTATCTCCTAGAGAGAGTTTGAGATAAAAAATAGTTTAGGAAAATGTTCAAGTTTTGAGTGTTGTTTTTCAAAGAAAAATTCATATACCACTCTAGTGTTTACATCCAATAGTTGTGTTTATCCAAGTTCTATATACATATCTTTACTTGGAGTTTTTGGCACCGATTTTCTCTACCGAATTCAAGAAGAGACGTTTCGGGTTTGCTTCTACACCCCATCACAAAGAACACTTTTTGTTGAGATTCTACCCACACGGAGAAAGGCTCCATGCTTGGGTGACGGTGACCATATAAAGTCCCATCGGTGGATTCCGAGACCGCGGTGGTGTTCTGAGGTTGTTCGCTAGGAAGAGGTTTCTATGAGAAGAAGCGTCGAGGCTTGAGAGGGATCGAGTCAGTCGTTATAAGTCTATATGTCTTGTATTTGTAATTCCATATCTAGTGGACTTGTGGCTAGGGCCGTCCGAGGTTGTTTCCCGTCTTGGGTTTTTCCTCGTACATCTCGGCGTAGTGTGATATTATTTATTTTATCTTGCTCAATAATTTAGAATCCATGCTTAGGATAATTTCAAGATAAAATTTGGTTTAATTATCACACTCATTTAATTTGGGACTAAATTAAATATTGGGTAAATTTGGTTTATTCAAGTCATTTGCTAAAATTGGTTTCGCCTAACTTTGGATAATTGATAATTATGACTTAGGCAAATTCAAGGACTTGAATTGGATTAATGAATAGGTTTAATTATTTGTGAAAATTAAAACTTGTTGTTTTGAAAGTTGAACCATCACCTTTATAACGCTTCCGCATCATCTCTTGTGTTTTATACTTAAAAAGGAAATTAAGTTTTTAATTGAGATAATTATTAAGAAAACCGGGGTTTCCACGCTGTTTCAAATTGGTATCAGAGCCAAAAACGATAAATTATTTCGTTAAGATCCTTTAATTTTTTTTTGGCTAAAACGGATTTTACCCCATTTTCAAAATTTCCTATTTTCGATGGTTCAAACTACGCGTATTGGAAAGCGCGAATGAGATCGGCACTAAAATCTATCAACGAGAGAGTTTGGATGTCTGTTGTTACTGGGTACTCCCCACCAATTTACTTAGTTGAAAATGAACGTGTTATAAAACCCGCCGATAGATGGACTGAAAATGAGTTTAAACTTGCTAACTTTAATTCCCGAGGTTTAAATGCCTTATTTAGTGCTGTCGCACCGGATGAATTCTGACGTATTATGACGTGTGAAACTGCTAAAGAAGCTTGGGATATTTTACAATTAACTCATGAAGGAACTAGTGTCGTTAAAGCTTCAAAACTCCAAAACCTCACCACTCAATTTGAAATAACATCTCACCTCCCACCAAGAGTGAATCTGAGAAATTTAAGGATAAGGAAGATCCACCAATGGATCCAACTTCCTCCCCACCCTCATCTTTCGAGATATGTGTAGAGACCTACATAAAAAAAGCTACATTTCTCGAAGGTTTGGAGCCATAAAAGAAGAAGGATAAAGTTGATAAGATGTTGGAAGTATTTAAGCAAGTATAAATTAATATTTCACTACTTAATGCTATGCAATAATTCCATCATATGCCAAATTTCTGAAGGACCTTTGTACTTTCAAGAGAAACACCAACATGCTTAAGAAAGCTTTTCTTACCAAGCAAGCAAGCTCGATTATTTACTATAAAACTCCTACCATGTATAAGGATACCGAGACTCTGACTATCTCTATCAAGATAGGGGAGCACATCATTGAGAAAGCCCTTCTAGATTTGGGAGGTAGCGTGAACCTTCTATCATACATCATGTACAAAAAACTAGGTTTGGGGAGTTGAGGCCGACTAGGATTACCCTATCCTTATCCGACCATTATATTAAAATCCCAAAAGGTGTTGTTGAGAATGTCATAATTAAAGTGGGCAACTTTTTATTTCCCAATGATTTTATGGTTTTGGATACCCAACATGTGCATAATCCTATTGCAAAAATTTCGATTAATTTGGGTAGTCTGTCATAGCAACCAATTGAACATATCCTACGGGAACATGACTATGGTCCTTAACATGTTCAATTTGACTAAACAATGACCCAGTGATGATGGATCTGTGGATGTCGACATGATCGATAGCATTATCCAAGAGGCTTTTGAGCAAACTCATAATGATAACCCTTTAGCGGTATGTCTCGCCTTTTTTGGGTCCAAATTTGATATCAAAAACTCAATTGAAGAATTCAGCACCCTCCTCAACTCTGGCCCAATCATGGAAGTATGAGGATGTAAAACTAATCCCAGCACACTCAACGTCATTTATTCCACCCTTGATTTAGAAATCTCCCAAGCTTAAATTGAAGCCACTGCCCAAAATGATCAAACATATGTTCTTAGGACCTTCTAACAACTTGATTGTATTTATCGTACCTGACTTGAAAAAAAAGAGGATGGTAAGTTACTGCGTGTTCTCAAGGAATACAATCAAGCCATAGGATGGACTATAGCCGGCATTAAGGGGGCAAGTCCATAGGTGTGCATGAATAGGATTCACTTAGAGGATAATGCTAAAAATTACCATGAAGCACAATGTAGAGCTAATCCTAATATGAAAGAGGTCGTTTGACCCGAGGTGCTCAAATTTATAGATGCGGGTATTATCTACTCCATCTCTAATAACCGATGGTTCAGCCCCATTCAAGTTGTATAAAAGAAATCTAGTGTCACGGTGGTGAAAAATGAGGAAGATGAGTTAGTACCCACTAGGATTCAAACTAATTGGTGCATGTGTATCGATTACAGGAAGTTAAACACCGTCTCAAGGAAGTGTCACTTTTCGTTTACTTTCATAAACCAAATGATTGAGAGATTAGACAACCATACCTATTCTGATCTTCTTGACGGTTATTTCGACTGTAATCAAATTTCCATTACTCTCGATGATCAAGAGAAAACCACATTCACCTTCCATTTTGTACTTTTGTTTATCGACACATGCCCTTTGGTCTATACAATGCACCTACTACCTTTCAATAATGCACGGTGAGTATCTTTTCGAATATGGTGGAATGATTTCTTGAAGTCTTTATGGATGATTTTTCAGTGTTTGGGTCTAGTTTTGATAAGTACCTTCACTACATCACCCTCATTTTGAAGAGGTATGAGGAAAAGAACCCCGTTCTTAATTGGGAAAAGTATTACTTCATGGGCAAAAAAGGCATAGTGCTAGGTGACATCATTTCTGAAAATGGTATTGAGGTTGATAACGCTAAAATTTATCTCATTGTTGATCTCCCCTTTCCAAAAATAGTGCGTGAAGTTCAATCATTCTTAGGAAACGCTGGTTTCTATCGGATATTTATTAAGAATTTTAGCAATATATCTCGATCTTTATGCAATATTCTTGCCAAGGACACACCCTTTAAGTTCTCTGATGATTTCCTTTAAGCCTTTGAAATGCTAAAGAATGAATTGACCTTTATACCCAATATGTAACTTGTAATGACCCCATTTTTGTATGTTCATATATAGTTTGTTCTTATAATTTTGTCTCACTTATTATTAGATAAATGTTGTATTATTACAAATGTGATATTCTGGATTCTTAATATGACAAAACCCATTTTTAAATTCAAAAAATCACATGTGAAATGGGTCAAATTAAAGTTTTACAGAACAACCTAAGCTAAATGATAAGTTCTGGGGTTGAAAATGTAATTTTATGAAAGTTTAGGGAATTAGTTTTAATTAAGAAATTTTTAAATGAAAAATAAAAAGATACTTCTTGTAAATAAAATATTTTCAAAGACCTCTAAGAAATATTTTAAATGGATAATGTGAAATTACCAAAATACCCTTCATGTGTAAAATAACCATTATACCCTTAATTGACACCTCGTGCTTACACGTGTCGTCGATATAGATAAAGCTAAAACATGTGTTGCTATTAGGTAAAATAAGACTACAAGACCCCTCCATTACACGACACGTCAATGCTGACTCGTTGTTCTAAAAGATTGGTCAGATAAACACGTGTCCGCGTCGTGATATCTTTGGAAAACTATAAATACGGCCTTTAGGATCATTGGAATTCACACCAATTCCTTGAAAAATACTGAGAGAAAGTGTTGCAAAGTTTAAGAAGAAGTTATTTTATCTTAAGATTAACGTGTGGCCGAAGACTCAATAATTGTAATTTTGAACCTCCATTTTAGGTGCGTACTCTATGATATTCCTTGCGTATTTTGATTATATGATATTATACAAACTATATATATTTTGTAAATGATTTTATTCTTAAAATACATCTGATACCTATGATTCTGTCGTTTGTTATATGTGTATATATCTCGATATATACATCTTATTTGAATTCTAAAATTATTGATCCGGCCTATGGAAACTCTCTTACTATCTTGGCCTTGACTACCGGGTGAAAATATTTGGGTGGTACATTCCCAGCTAGTTTATCGGTAGTGTACCCTAAACAAGACGTTGTTCCAGAGATCATGATTTTCTATCTGTGATGTTACCAAGTGGAAACATTTGGTAACACTATCTGTCTGGGTCTTAGAGCATACATGGCTGCTAAAACTGAATAATTGACATATTGCTCAATTATTTTATTTGTTCTGTTCTGAATTATTTATTCTAAAAATATACATTGTTAGTTACTTTATATATATTACTTCAAATTCCTATCTATATATATGTCTTCTGTTCTAAATTGAATAGGTATCAATTTTCTGAAAAACTCTGGAATGTCTGGAGATTAAACCTCATTTGGCTTTTAGCTGATGTTGTGTAAATAACCATTTTCCAGGAAATGTTTAGGCTCGCGGATGGAACGAAAAAGGACTATGTTGAAGATTTAGCTTTTAGATCTCTTTTTGTTATTTTAAGTAAAATGTTTGTCTTATCATTTAGAGCATGTTTATATATCTTGTAATAAGATTTAAATTTTGTCTTAAGTTGTAACTCATTGTTACTTTTAATATAAATGAAGTTTCCTTTAGAAATCTCAGAGGACGTAATTATTTCACTTTCAGTATTTTACGATTCTTAACCATGTGATTGTATTTTCATTGCATCTATTTAAGGTAACAATCTAAGTCAAAATCTCTGTTGCCTTGGTGGCATGTCAAGACACTCGTTCCCTATTAGTATTTTAGGTCGGGTCGTGACATAACCTCCCGACTGGAGTCAGACCTTGAGATCATGTGTGATGCTTTCGACTATACTATAGGTGCAGTTCATAGTTAATGCGATGAAAACTTCCTCACGTCATATTTTATGTGAGTAGGACTCATAATAATGCCAAATTGGACTATTTTACGATCGAAAAAGAGTCCTCGTTGTTTTCTTCATGCTAGAGAAGTTTAGGTCTTACTTGATAGAATCCAAAGTTATCATTTTCCACGATCACTTGGCCCAATGATACCTATCTAAAAACGATGCTAAGGCCCATACATTAGGTGCATCCTTTTTTTGCAAGAGTTTGATCTTAAAATTCGCGATAAGAAAGGATGTGAGAATCTAGTGGCGGATCACTTATCTAGGTTAACCGTTGATTCATTTGGTAATCTATTTCCACTCGATGAGCCCTTCCCCAACGAGAAACTAATGCTTATCTCCCAGTTTGCATGATTTGTCGATATTGTGAATTATCTTGTGACAGGTGAATGCCCGGGCTTTAGCCTAAACAAGATCGTCCCAAATTTATAAAGGAAGCCAAAATTTTTGTTTGGGATGACCATACCTCATTAAGTATTGTCCCAATAAAATTATTTGAAAGTTCATCACTGATCACGAGATTGAAAGAATAATCTCATTCTATCACGACCAAGCCCGTGGAGGTCATTTTAGTGCCAAGAATCCTACTATAAAAAATTTATTGTGTGAATTCTATTAGGAATGATTAGACGTAGGAACATGATTCCCTTAAATCCTATTTGATTATAAGGGTGTTTAACTGTTGGGGCATCGATTTCATGGGACAATTCACGAACTCCTACGGGAATATTTACATCATTTTGGCAGTTGATTATGTGTCTAAATGGATTGAACCTATACCAAGTAGAATAAATGACCAACATATGGTAGTCAAATTCATTAGAGAAAATATTTCCTCACGTTTTGGTACACCTCGAGCCATCATTAGCGACCAGGGAACTTATTTATGTAATCTATCTTTCGAGAATCTCATGAAAAATTACTTAGCAAAATGTTCTATTGCCCTCAGCCTAGTGTCAAGTCAAAGTTTTCAATAGGAAAATCAAGAAAGTTATCGAGAAAATAAAGAATCTGAATCAAAAGGATTATTCCTTATGGTTATTAGATGCATTGTGGGCATAGAGCACTGCATACAAAATGCCAGTTGATATGTCCCCGTATAAGCTTGTCTACGAAAAAATCTGTAATCTTCCGATAGAGTTAAATCACAAGATTATTGGGACATTAAGACCTTTAATTTTGACATACCTGCTGTAGGAGAGGTTTGAAAACTCCAACTCAATGAGTTGGAAAAGATTAGGAATGATGCGTACGGAAATGAAAAATTATACAAACAGAAAATAAAAATATTCCATGACAAGTCCATCCAAAGAAAGCAATTCGGACCTCGATAAATAGTTCTCTTATAAAACTCTACGTTGCATCTCTTTCCCGGTAAGTTGAGGTTCAGGTGGTCCGGTCCCTTTATCGTTAGTACGATTTCCTCACATGGGGCAATTGAGATAAAGAATCCTAAAAATGGTGAAATCTTTAAAGCCAATGGTCAAAGGTTTAAGTCATATCTCGAATTGTGAGATCGGGAAATAAATGACATTCTCTGTAATACCCCGCCCTAATATTTCATTAAATTTCCCCGTATAAGTTGAAATGGAGCAAGAACCTTATGACTTGGATAATTATCAGCGGGATTGTATTCTGATTTATCTATTTGGACGTTTGATGATAATTATTGGAAGTTGTGGGTCAAATTGAAAGAAATAGAGAAAATAGAAAAGAAGGGGTCGTTCAAACGATATGAATGTCATTTCAAACAAGATACAACGTCGCTTGAAACAAGGGATCAAGCGAGCTTTGAGCGAGACCCCGCTGTGTAACTTTCAAGGTTCGTTTGAAGGCTATTGGAAGACATGGATGGAACGAGATGCATTTTTCATTCGAGCGAGGCTCAATGTCATTCGAATAACGCATTTTAAAATTATGTGTATCAGATTTTCCTTGTGCGATGTCACATTTTGGGCCCTTCATTTGATGAGTTATCGATCTCTGGTGAGCCTATATTGGGAAAAACGAGAATTTTTGGCTTTTGATGGTTTTTATAAGGGTTGTTTGGGCTCATTTGGGGTTATTGGAGTTGGAAGAACAGAGAAAGAGAGTGGAAGGAGTGGTCTACCCTGACCATTTTAGCCTTCTTTCTCTCTCCCATTACTGCAAACCACCACGCTACCACCACCCCTCCACCTTATAACACCATATTTTCTAGGTATTCCACCTTATTTGAACCATACATACCCATTTCCACCATGGATGGGGAAAGATACAAATTTATGGATATTTTATTGGGGGGGTTCTTGAAGATAAAAATAAAAGCTTTATGGTGTTTGAAGGGGGGTTTTGCTTGAAAACTTGAAGGAGCATTCTTTTGTAGTGGGGTAACCTCCTTGAGACCAGCTTAAGAGATGGGAGATTGCCATCTTCTTAGACCTTTCCTGCCTACCATTGTTGGAGCTTCATTTGAGGTGAAAATCCTACTCTTAGTATTAAGACTCCATTTTGTGTATTTGTAATCTTGTTATTAGATTACATGAGTAGGATGCATTTGATTCAATAATGAAAATCATGTATAGTGAGTAATAAACATTATTATGAAATAAAAATGTCTCAAAATTCTATTTTGTTGAAAAATAAATGATGAGTAAATATTTTAAAGTTTCTTGAAATAGAGATTGGGAATTTTATGAAAATGGTGTATTTTTTTAAAAAGGGATGTTAAACATTTTATGAAATAAATGATTAAAAATGATAATTGATTTTGATAAAACATTGGTGAAATAATGCTTCAAAGTTTCTTGCAAAAATGAAAAGTTTATAAAGATGGACATTTGTTGAGTTTGAAGAAGTAAAAGTATATTTTATGACTTAAAAGTGCATTTTTGAAAGTATTATGAATTTCTAGAATGAAATGCATGTCTAACTCGTTTGATAGGATTTTTGAAGCAAAATCCATCTTCTCATGCATATAAACTTGTAGTATTTTGATAATAAATATGTGAACAAATTTAAATGAGTTTTTGTTCGGTTTAACAAGAAATACGAAAAGTAGAAATTCGAATCTTGAAAGTATGTGAAAATGGGGTTAAAAGCGGGATGAATATAAGGTTGTAAGACTACATGTATTGATAAAAAAAGATATGTTATTTTCTTATAAAATTAGTCTTTAAGAGTAATTAGATTTATTGAATGAAGAAAGTAAAGAAATGTCTAATTTGGAAATATGGTTAGTAAAGGTATTGGATATGTGTTAATGGTTAAACATTGGGAAGTAGGTGTGTATAACTTAATAATGTTTTGAAAGATTAACGCTTATGAATTAAGAAAAGAAATAACGGAATAAAGAGGTCTCCAACTTGAGAAGAATGATACTCCAAATATTAAAAATATGTTGAAATGTTGAAAGCACTTAAGAAGTAATGTTAGTAACTTAAAGGTGTTTTGGCAAAACAACACTTGTAAAATTAAGGAAAATGATAATTTTGGAAATAAATGGGTAAAATGGTAATTTTGCTTAAAGTGAAAACATTATTATGAAATAAAAATGTTGAAAAAGTGTTACTGAAATTGGTCCAAAATGAATATGATTTGGAACAAAATCAAATTTAAAGTGTAATGGACATGAAATGATAATTTTAAAGTGCAACACAAATTAGGGTGACATCAGAATAATTAAGGAGGGTCTGAAGCCCTGTGGTGGAAGACCCATAACCATTGGCCAAAGCATATGGTGGCGTCGTCGGTGGGGTGGAGCCCATTAAAGTATGCGATTATTGGAAGATTTCAATTAAGACAACCTAACTTGAATGAATTAATAAATGTTCCAGTGAAGTTTAAAATGGACAAGTAAATATGAAATTTATTAATATCTATGAGGTAAAGAAAAAGGTAAAGTAAATGACTAGATGGGTGGTTAAGCAACGTAAGTGGTTTAACCCATGATTAATGATAAGCACACAAAAGTGTTAAAATAAAACTCCAAATAGACAGTTTTTAATTGCTAATTCTCGATAAAATTGGACTTATGCTCGTATTTGTTCATCTTATAGGTATATTTTCACTTGGGGATTTAAATGTTTATTTCAAGTCAAATGTGGCAGTGATGCATTTAAAAGGAACTAAACCCTAATTCTCGTACCAATTACATGTCCTCAAATCCGTACCTAAGCCTAAACCGAATCCAGACCAGTCCCGAACCTCTTATGTGTTTAGTTTGTAATTTTTAAATTTTTTTAGATTTTTATTTATGTCGTATATAATTTTTAGAATTTATTTTATATTTTCTTTTGAGTCGTGTATATTTTAAGATTTATTTGTGCATATATTTATATATATTAGAGTCCGTATTTTACGTCAGTTATTTTTATATTTTTATGTAAATATAATAGGTGTGAGTTTAATTAGATTATTAGTTATTTTTATTTAGTTTTAGTATTTTTCTTTGTTTTATTAGTTCAATTTTATTTTATTTTATATTGATTTTTTTATTAATAGGATAGGATTTTAATTTTAATAGATTTTGTTTTTATTGAGTTGTAATTAATTAGATTGTGTTAATTTTAATTTTTCTTTTTACAATCTAAACACATACACACAACCCCGACCCTATACAACCACATACTCAAACACTCCCCATACTCACTCTCTCTCCTCTCACCAACTCACCCAAGATCTCTCTTACCCATGCCACTCAGACCCCAACATGGGTCGAACTCACCATAACTGAAACCCATCTCCTTGCCCCTCTTCCCAACTCCGGCCAGTACTCTAAACCGGCCTCAACCCGGTTCGAACCTTTAGGACCTCCTAACCCCCAAATTTAACCCCAGAGGTTAGCCAAAGCATCCACCGCCAAACCACCTTGAACCCGTTGCCATCCAAAAACCCGTTGAACACCCTCCATATCCGGCCTAAACCAAATATCCAAACTTACCGGACCTGCCTGCCATAACCTCCCTGGAACCTTATAACCCATCAGTCCGGTCAGCTATCGACCAACCTCTTGAACCCAACTCAAAAATTGACCCAACTTGACCCGCCACCCACCTGCCTTAATCCGAAAATCTCCCCAAACCCATTTCCAACAACCCAAATTCCAAAACCCATTTACCTATGATACCTCTATCTGAACCTTTCCAATATTCGGTCAAACCCAAATAAATAAACCCAAGCATTTGCCATTCTCCAAAAATAAAAAATCATATGTTCTGAATGACTTTTACCCCCTATTTTCCCAAGCTACCCTCATCCATTATACCATCCAATTTTACCCCTTGCTCCATGCCTCTTATAAAAGAAGGGCCTTTCTTCAATTAAAAAAAAAAGAGTGGGGAGAAAGAATTTGACGTAGGATAGTTTTAGTTTAGAAGCTCCATTTGGAGCCCGTTTTTGTTCCTTTTTTGTGTAATTAGGACGAGTGTTATACAAAAACTTTATTTGTTCTTGTATGTATATTAGACTCAAGTAGACTTAGTTTATTAATTTGTTCCCATTCTATTTTATTCATCATGCCTCGTATTATGTCATTATTACATTTAATATGTAATAATACCAAACTGAGAGGCTAACTACCACATTCAAAGCGGGAGATGAAACCTTTAGCTTAATTATTTTTATTTTTAGTTTATGTATTTATTATGCCCCTTTGAATAATAATATTGAATTTTTAAAATTTATATTTACGCCTCGAAGGAGGGTGAATTATTTTTTAGACCAAATCGTAAACACAAATTATATTATTTATTCATCAATTAAACTAGAGATAGGCAATTTTTTAATAAAATTATAGTTTGAATTTCTCAATTCTAAAACTTAATTTTGTTTATGATTTCAAATGCTTTTAGTAAATTTTTCTTTGCGGGTGATTTGTTAGAAAATGATTAAATCTAATTTTTATAGAGTTAGTGAAATTTAAATATTAATCTTCTAAAAAGACTATATATCACTTCGCTTTTGCAACGAGAGTTGATTTATGAATTTATATATATCTCATGGTATTTCAAATAGACAAACTGATTAATGAGGCTAACTAGGTTAAGTGGTGAATTTTAATCCCTTGAATTATCTCATAATTGTCCAATCCACATATTTAGTCACTTTATCATTTTATTTACTAGTGTAGTTTAATATTCGCACATTATTTGTTAAATACATATCCCTTCACAATTATTTTAAAAATTATACTTAGCCTTCACTTTGCTCATGTCCACATTAAGGAGAGCGAATTGACCCCTTACTTGCCATTATACATGTTTTAGTGTATTTTTAGGTACAAAAGGGATTTTTGATTAATGGTCTTTTGTTCTACAGCGACGTATACCGAAAAGATAAAATATCAAATGGCGCCTTTGCCGGCCTTTTAAGCGTTGAACTTTGCTCAAACTTTGGCGATTGACTTTTCACGAAGTGCCGTTGCCTACTTTTTGAGTTGAGGAGTGTTTTGAAGATTGTACATTTGTTCATTTGTATATATTCTTTATTTTTCATAGATTGTTTATATTAGGATATTGAGGCTTTATACATTTATTTGTGGTGATTTTGAACACCAATTATTTGTAATAATTAAATAAAATAAAAATAAGAGCAAAAATGGAAACGTGACAAAATAGAGAGAGTGCGTCGTTGAAGTGGATTATAATCCTCTCTATTTTGGGTCCGTAGGACTCGCGGGGGTAACTGAATTTGGGTGATCTTCCTCTCGGTCAACTCAACCTGGTCATCATCGTACGTGTATAAAAATCGTAGGAGCTATATTTATTTATCACTCGCGCATCTCCTGTTAGAGACTGCATTTATTGTTTGACTGGGAGGCGTTAGGCTTATTCCCAAAGTAAATCGTTGACCACTGGGTATCAAAAGTGATTTCTAATTCGGCTTATTATATTCATTTAAATGGCGAATTTCGATTTAAATATTAATGTCATTTAGATTTAGAATTTTGATTTGCATATGGTTTTATTTAAATTAAAATCTTGATTTTATAATATTTTCCTATTCCAGATTATGAGGTTATTACTATTCTAAATATTAACATCTGTATAATGGAATCACACACCATTGATACACTCACAACACAAGAGTTCACGAAGAACTCTTCTTTAATCGAGTTTGATGTTCAGAAGGATCTGAACAGGTGGAATATTCCAAAGGTCCATCCGAAAGTTATTTATAACACTAACTGGTATAACTTTCGTAGCAAATATGCTATTAAGACTATGGAACAAACCCTTAGTCTGGACGAGCAAGATAAGAGTATCGATCTCTTTAAATGGGATGATCTTAAAGATCATATAAAGGATAAAAATTATCACTTTATTCATGTTGGTTTAATTCAAATTGTTTTTAAACCCCTGACCCTTTCTGGTATGAATGCATGTCTTCAAGCTACACTTCGTGATGGTAGGTGTACTAATTTTAGACAATCCTTGATGGGAGACATTGAAACTAGTTTATGTGATGGACCAGTTTATTTTGATGTGTTTCCCAATATAACTTTGTCTTTAACTGATATGCACCTTTGTAAGTGTTTGAGTCTTAGGGTCCAAACCAAAGGTTATAACTTTCTTCCGGGATCGGAAACTGTTGGGATTATTTATAGGATTTATTACAAGGTAATGAATACTATGGCTCCCAATATTAAGCAATTACGTCCTTTTGGTAAAACTGTGTTGATTGACACACATCTTATAGATTCTAATGTTCACACACCTAGGACTATAAGTTGGGACGAAATTGACTTCCCAGAGACTTGGGCTATAAAAAATGTTATTCCTCCTCAACCTCGTCAGAACCATGATGTTGAAGACATCATTGAGTTGAAGGATGGGGATGTTTTTCTAAATTTTAGGAAATTTAATAGGTGTCAATCCTCTAGGAGTTACTCTTCTAGAACCCCTTTTGTTACCTATTATCCATCCACTTCAAGACACTCTGTCTGTGAAGAGAACCCTAGAAACCTTTCATATCAAGATGATATGAATGTCCATGGTACGTTTACCCATGACCAAATACCCCATGGTATTTATGAGAGGAAGGAGTCTTCTCAGCGAAGGGAATCCCCTACGTCGTCTGAGATGAATGTCAGACTTTAACCTTTCTTTCTTTTAATGGTTTTTACAATTAATAGGAAGTAGATAAGTGTTGAGTTTAACTTACCTGAATGGGATAGTTTTAGAGCTTGGTACTTTAACAAATATGATAAAACTATGTTAGAATTTTATAAAAATGAATTTTATAAATGGGTAGAAGAAAACCAGCTGGTTACTTCTTTTGCTGTTTGGTTTCTTATGTTTACCAAAGATAGGAAACTTTTTGTTCTTGAAACAGAAAGTAAACCTAAAACTGAGGTTAAACATGAAACAAAATGGACCACTGTGAATAAACAGATTATATCTGCTGTTCATTTTCCGACTGAACCCCTATCCATAGAAACTGGTAGTACCAGCCAGAATAGCGCCGCTCCTATTATAGAAGCTAGTGCCTTTCTTAGGATAGAAACTGATACCAGACTTCTCGAGCACACGAAAGATCTGAATCCCTTGACCAAACAAGGTAATTACACCAACCTTATCCTTAACACGATAGGTAAACAACTCAATAGAATTGAGAACAATCAGACACATAACCCTGTTAGGATTCCCCCAGACTTTGCAAAAAGTCTTAATAAACCTATTGTTCAACTTCTTGTTGAAGTCAAAGGTTTTAAAATGGGTACCAAAACAGAGTTTATGTCTCACCTCAAAGAGATCGAGAAAGATCTCAAAGGGTTAAAGCTTAACACTTTATCCCATGATGATTCTGGTTCTGATATTGAATCATATATCTCTTTAAAAGATGTTCAAGGATTTGAACTTTCTTTTGGTCGTCCTCCTGAGGTTAATAAAATTACTTATAGTAATAATATTGGCCCAGCTAGAAATTACTACCATAGGCCAACTCCTCAGGATTTTCTCTTCGAAGAGAGCACCGTGATGCAGAATACTTTTCACGGTAAATCAATCTATGATTGGAATCTGGATGGTAAATCTGAATCTCAGATTTATGAAATGATTCATCAAATGTCTATGTATGCCACCATATGTAAACATAATGATGCTCCTGATCATAGCATTGCGCAGATGATAACTGCTGGATTTACTAGTACCATCAGAGGATGGTGGGGAAATATTTTGACCGAACATCAGAGAAATGAGATTCTTTCTGCTGTAAAAATTGTCAAAAATGAACAATTACAAGATATAGGAGTACAGGATGCTGTTTACACCCTTATGCTTGCTATTGTCCATCATTTTGTTGGCAGTACAGATTACCATAACGAACGTAATAGAGAACTATTACAAAACCTTAGGTGTCCTACTCTTAGTCAGTTTAGGTGGTACAAGGACGTGTTCCTTGCTAGGGTTACTCAGAGAGACGACGACAACTCTGAGCACTGGAAAGCTAAGTTCATTGATGGCCTTCCTACTTTCTTCGCTGAGAAAGTCCGTAAGAATCTTAGAGAAGCCAACGATGGCATCTCTATCCCTTACGCCAGTTACACTTATGGTCAGCTCATAAGTGTTGTCATTCAAGAGGGTCTCTCTCTTTGCAATGACCTTAAGTTGCAGAGGCAACTTAAGAAGCAGAATCTTTCTGGAAAGAAAGAGCTGGGTGAATTTTGTGAGCAATTCGCTTATGATATTCCCAAGACCTCCACTAGTAAAGTCTCTAAAAAGACTAAGAAGGTCTCTAAAAAACCCACCTATAAACGTAAGAAGAAAAGGGCTTATATTCCTAAAGAAAAAGAATATAAACATAAAAAGAAATTTGTTAAGAAGAAAACTAACAAATCTGGCCCTAAATGCTTTAAATGTGGTAAATTTGGCCACTATGCTAATAAATGTAAAATGGAAGCTAAGATTAGCAATCTTCAGATTGGTGATCATCTGAAGTCCCAATTAAGCAAGCTTTTGCTTAATTCCAGCTCCTCTGAAGAACAAGAGGACTCCTCGTCTGAGAGCGATGATGAGCTTTGTTATATTCAAAGTTCTAGTGACTCAGATGTCTCCAAGAACGGAGACTGTCAATGTAATGCATTGACCAAGAGATGCGACCATCTCCAATCCATAATTCATTTGAATGGATTAAGTCTTAATGTCCTTACCAGTCAGCAACAAAATATGATTAATGTTATCAATCAGGTTACTGACCCTGACATTAAACTTAAATTAATTAAGTCTTGTTATGCCCAGGAAGAAGTTATTCCTGATTCTTCTAAAGAGTACAGCCTTAAGGAAGTACTCAATCGTTTAGAGAATACTGGAGATTTTAACAAACCGGCTAGTCTTAATGATCTAAGACATGAAGTTAACACTCTAAAAACTGAGTTAAGACAACTTAGGATTCAGCAAGATAACATGAAAATTGAGATTAATAATCTCAAGAATGCCCAGAAGCATTCTAATCCAGAAACTTCAAATACTACTGAAGATTATGTGGATTATTTGGGTGTTATTAGCTGTGTACCAAGCCAAAAGTGGTACACTACTATCAACCTTGTGATTAACAAAGAGTTCTCTCTTTGTAATATCATTGCCCTTGTTGATAGCGGTGCTGATATGAATTGTATTCAGGAAGGAATTGTTCCCACTGAATACTTTGAGAAGACAACTCAGTCTTTGTTTAATGCTAGTGGTGATAGCATGGGCATCAGGTTTAGATTAACTAATGTTGCCATATGTAACAATGGAATTTGTTTAGACAATACCTTCTTGCTTATTGGCGATTTATCTCAACAGATAATTTTAGGTACTCCTTTTTTATCTATGCTTATGCCTATTGATAAAATTGACTCCAGTGGTATATATACCACTATTCAAAACCAAAGAATTGCTTTTGAATTTATCACCCGTCCTGAGATTAAGAAAATTAATTCTTTGACTAATAACATTATTTTCAAAGAAAATCATCTTAATTTTCTTCAAAAAGAAATCTCTAATCTTAACATTAAAAAGAATTTAATGTCCCCTCATATCATGAGCAAAATTCAGGTTGTTAAAAACCAATTAACAGCAGAAATTTGCAGTGATATTCCTAATGCTTTTTGGGACAGGAAGAAACATATTGTTGCTCTTCCTTATGAAAATGATTTTCATGAAAGATCTATTCCTACTAAGGCCAGACCCAGTCAAATGAAAACTGAGTTCCTTGACCTCTGTAAGAAAGAGATCCAGAGTCTTTTGGATAAAAAGCTTATCACCAAGAGTTATTCTCCTTGGAGTTGTATAGCTTTTTATGTCAACAAGGCTGCTAAAAAGGAACGAGGTGTTCCTCGGCTTGTAATTAATTATAAGCCTCTTAACAATGTTTTGCAATGGATAAGATATCCAATACCTAATAAAAAGGATTTATTAGATAGGTTACATTCTGCCAAGATTTTCTCAAAATTTGATTTAAAATCTGGTTATTGGCAGATCCAAATTGCACCACAGGATCGGTATTAAACTGCTTTTGTGGTTCCTTTTGGCCATTACCAATGGAATGTTATGCCTTTTGGGCTTAAGAACGCCCCTTCTGAATTCCAAAATATCATGAACGATATTTTTAATCCTTTTTCTGATTTCTTAATTGTCTATATTGATGATATCCTAATCTTCTCTAATTCAATTGACCAGCACTTTAAACACTTAAAATTTTTTAAAGATGTTGTTAAAACTAATGGTTTAGTTGTCTCCGCCCCTAAAATGAAAATTTTTCAAACTAATGTTCGATTTTTAGGGCATAACATTGGAGAGGGGAAAATACTCCCCATTGATCGAAGTATTGAGTTTGCTTCCAAATTTCCTGATGAACTTAGGGAGAAAACTCAACTTCAAAGATTTCTGGGTAGTCTCAATTATATTGGTGACTATTACAAAAATCTTGCACAAGACAGTGCTATTCTTTACTCTCGTTTGAAAAAGAACCCTGCTCCTTGGACTGATGAGCACACTAAAGCTGTTCAGAAAATTAAACTGAAAGTCAAGCAACTTCCTTGTCTTGCTTTAGCCAACCCTTCTTTCTTCAAAATTGTCGAGACTGACGCCTCAGATTTAGGATTTAGTGGTATTTTAAAACAAATAAATTCTTTAACTCAAAAAGAGGAACTTGTTCGTTTTACTTCAGGATCTTGGAAAGATGCCTCAAAAAATTATTCCACCATTAAGAAAGAAATATTTTCTGTCGTTAAATGCATTTCAAAATTTCAAGATGATTTGTTAAATCAGAAATTTTTACTACGAATTGATTGTAGTACTGTTAAACAGGTTTTGCAAAAAGATGTTGAAAATATTGTTTCAAAATAGATTTTTGCCAGATGGCAAGCAAACTTATCGGCTTTTGATTTTGATATAGAACATATCAAAGGGGAAAATAACTCTCTTCCCGATTTTCTAACTAGAGAGTTTTTGCAGGACCGATGAGTGGCCCCTCTCGTGGGCGTGGCAGAGGTCGTGGGTATTCTCACCGGCCTGGAAAAGAAAGGATTGTGATCAATGAAGATCAATATCCTCCGATACAGGATTATATGGAGTTCATTCGCCAGAGCGCGAAGAACAGGGAGAAGAATGCTCCCCCTCTTAACCCTTTCAGCAAGAAGAAATCTGCTAAAGAGGTATTGGAAACAATTAAGTACAATTTCATTCCTAATCAAAGGACATCGGAATTAGTACTGATCCTCAATGATGAGTATGAGAAGCAGATGACTTCTCCCTGGGAAATTAAGTCCCAGTATCTTGATACTCATAACTATGAGGTGCTAGAAGGCAAATACCGGTCGGTATACGAGGCGATTCTCGTGGAAACTGAATCAGTGGTGTTTAATCATACTAATAAACACCAGGGAAATTCTCATTCCCCCATTGCTTATAGCAAGGCTGTTCTGAAAAAATTCATATCTCCCCGAGAATGGGGAATCCATCCATTATAAGAGCGAAAATTGAGTTCGCATGCTGGTGGATCCTATAATTATTGGGATTATGTCCAGGCTTGGACAAAATCTTTTTACTATCAAAATGCTGAGCACAAACATACCTGGTTTTTCGTTTTGTGCCCAAATTCTTTGAAAAAATCTTACCCAGGATGGGTGATCAATTAGTGGGACAAATTTGGCCCAGGAATTGATTTTCTCCCTGATGAAATTACCAAGGCTAAACTTTTTCTTCCTTGGACTCAATTTCATCCGCTTTTGCGAGGGAAAAATAAAACTCCGATAGGATTAAACACCCTACTCTTTTTCTCCTAGATGGATATTCCTTGGATCTTCAGATGGGATCTGCGTTGTAGAGTTAATAATCTTAATGTTCCTCTACTTGAACGCATCTTCTTTTACCGGTGGTGGAGTGGAGTTGATATTGGTTCTACCATTGGTCAGATTAAGAGTAGTCTGAGTAACTACATGAACTTGGTTGATGATTCTCCCCCGCCTGCAGAAAAAATGTCTCCTGCAGTCAATCCCATTATCAGCCTAAGAGATGCCATGAAGAAGCATTTTCCTGAAGCTAGAGCAAGAGCTGCTGCAGAAAGTTATGGATTACACCCATAGCCAATTCAAGTCTGCTTTTGGTGATAAGACTACCCCTCCTTGTGTTCCTGCTAAACATGGTCTTAGCTCCGATCCACTCAACAGGAACCTCATTCCTCTTCCCTCAGATGATGATGATGATACATCTATGGCTTCTGTCTCGAAAGAAAATCCTTTCTTTTGTCTTGCTGGAGAATCCCAGGACCCAGAAGACGATCCTTACATTGGTGACATGTTCGACACCAATATTCCCACTGAGCCAACGATGGAGGCTTTCTTCAACTCACTGAGTTCAGCCTTTCCAACACGACGGTTGGATAACCCTAATCCTAGCCCTGACGAGGATGGCCTAGATGATTTGAGGTGACTGGCCCACCTGGCCCCAGTCGGTCCCAGAGAAGATGCTCGCCGACACATATGGACAAGGCTCTCTACTTTCGGTGAAAGTGGTAGGCCCCCTTTGGTGACTCACAGACCCACTTGCAGCTGCCCGTGACTCCTGTGGTCCCACCTGGCCCATCTGCCGACGTTAGAAGACAAAAGACTTTGTCAAGCCTTTCAACATGGAGGGCCCCTTTCAGGAATTATTGATTCCTTTTTTTTTGTATATATAGAGGGCTTCCCCTCTTCTTTATTTACGCTTACATTTACTTCTCTCTCTCTCTCTCTCTTATTTGTAATAAGCTTGAAACATTCCGGTTACATTCCGGGGGACTCTTCTCTTACTGTAAGTTTTAGTTTGTTTTAATTATAGTCTGTAATAATAAGTTTGTAATATATATCCAGTTAATTTCCGCATATTGATCCTCTCCTTGTTCGCATAGTTTTACTTTAAATGGTTTAATGAATTAATTGGACTTAAAACCTAAATCCAATCATTGAAATGAGAAGGGGTTTCATAACCCGACTCAATCACTTAATTCCACTTGCTTATTAATCCGTGCCATTATATAATTAAAATTAACCAACTAGCAAGCCAAGTAAGAGTGCATTTTTCAAACGCGACGTATAAGATTCCGTGATTTTCTCGCCCGCGGATTAATTAAAAGTTGACTACCCGATCACTTAATTGAAGATAAAAATTGGCTACGTGCTAGTTAGGATTTGTTTTGTTTGTACGTGTCTAATTCAAATCCTTTGGTAGTCAATTTTGTGTGCTCCGTCCTTGTGTGTTTCATACCGAGTCCACTTTTATCACTTTTCACAAATTCAAAAATATTTTTCATCCTTTTCCATATTTCAAAACAAAAAAAATAATAATAATATTTTCCTTCTTTTTCAAAAAATTCAAAAACCCAAAAAGATTTTATTTATTTTTCAAAAAAAATCAGAAATGTTTTTTGAGAAACTTTTTTTCATTATCTATCCCGTCATGGCCGAACAACATCCTTTATGGGAATACTTTTTCCATTTTCGGTATTCACAGTGCACCTATTGTTACCACGCCAATCACATGTCCCATACGTGCATATACCTTCGTTATCCATCCAAACCCACCATGGCACATGTGTATCCATATGACACTTTTTTCGAACCCACTCTGTCTTATTATCATGACTTATTAAATGTCAGGTTGAGTGAGCAACCAAATTATTTGTGGTTGATTGATCACCCTCCCACGCAATACGAATTCCAACCCCATGTTGTGAATTCTTACGCATTCCAATAGTCGTCATGGCAACCTAGTGCACCCCATCCCAACCAGTCCCCTCACTATGCTACCCATGATTATTAAGCTTTTGTCACTTGCAAAGGTCATCCTCTCGTGTATGACGAACTTGAACCCGCCCCACACACTTCATACGAGTATTCTCCTTATGATAATAGCGAGTTGTGTCCACCTCAACCATACACCATTGCACCACCACCCATCACTTCAACACCATAATCCACATCCGCTCTAGAAAGCCTCTTGCAAAAGTTCATCGTCGAGCAAGAGCAAGCCACTCAATATCAAAATTAAGCTCTCCAATGGCTTGACCAACGCTTTAAATAATTTGAGTGTGTGAGCAAGTCGGATTACCTCCCAAGTTAACCCGTTGTTGTACCCACGTGGAACGATGATGAGTCAACTTGTGACACTAATTTTGAGTATGACCAATCCTATCTCCCTGAGAATATTGAAGTTGAGATCACCTCGTGGTCCGAGCCCCAAGTTGACAATTGTGTTGACTTATCCATAGAATGTGATACGATCCATGCTGTGACAATCCAAAGGAACCTAACGCTGAGATTCTTCCTTCCCTTCCTTATCAAAAAGAACTTACATTTGAGGTTCCCCCACCCTTTATATCCAAAAATACGCCCGAGTTTATACTTTTTACACCCATTGAGTGTGTCCTCGTGACGCCCATTCCTTATATGTTAGCTCCAGCTACGAGTTCTCCCCAATGTACCCAGATTGAATCGGAGATGGTCCCCACCTCCCTTGCTATGGATCCTCTCCAGAGATGTTTGTCTCACTTTGAATATGATATTGATGTTGATTCATATATCTCAGATCTTAATGCCTCGTTAGACCCTTTCATCATTACAGATGGTGACACATTAGTGGATAAGTTGATCTTTTCATCACTTGATACCACATTCCCTCTTCATGAGGACCTTAAGGACTATTACGACCCCCGAGATGAGTGTGTATCCCCTACTCTCGAGTAATATCATATTTGAGAATGTATGTGTGATACTTGAGTAAACCGAATTTGTAAATTTCTAAGTTAACCTTATTCAATCGGTGTCAATTTTCAATCCAAATTAATTCAACCCTAAATCATGCATCTAGGTGTAGTGGATCATGCCAACACAAATAAATATGAATTGCTGACTCACAGATTTCAGGAAAAATCCCCAAAGGGAAAAATCTTTTATTTCACTAATAATACTTACAATGATTACAAGCAAAATCTACAAAAAATTAATCCAGCAAACTCTCATAAGACGCTACCTAAATCAGCAATGGAATTCGGTAGAAACTCCACAAGAACTACAGTTCAGTCAGCCCAGGAACACCCACAAGTACTCCCTTTGACACGCAGTCACGTCAGTTCAGTACCTCCCTCATGTGGCACCTAGATAAGCAGTAGAGATCTTCTGTACAAGAGAAGATACACAAAATTTTGTTCTTGGGTTCAAAAATAATTCATGTAAATATTGGGATGTTTTGTGAATTGAAAACAAAAGGATTTGAACCCTAAATGAAGAAAATAAAGGATTCTATCGATTTGCAGTGTTTGTAGAAACTAAAACATCAGGTCTTCTTAACGATAATGGAGTGGTTTAACACGTTTTATACAAAAAAAAACTTAAGCCGGCGCATCGCTCGAACGAAACAGTGAAGTCGCTTGAACAAAGCAAGTTCTCACTCGAACGTCTACTTCGCGCGAGATGCCATTTCACTCGAATGAATGGTTTATCTTGCTCGAACGAGCTGCTTAAAAAAATAATTTTTTTTTCATTAAAAATTCCACCTCAACACTTAGAAAAAATTCTTTGACAAAAAACTTTGCTTCTACACTTAGAAAATATTTGAGAGAAATTATCCTAACACTCTAAGTCAACCGTTAAGGTACTTAAACACAACCTTACCAAAATTAATCTCACAGAGGCTTGAATGTTGAAAAACGTTGATCTTCGAATACGTCTTGACATATGATTGAACTTGAATAGGTTTTTGATGGTTGTAGCGGTATACGACATAATCAAATGTGAACCGAACAATAAAATAATGTCCTTACAAATCTCCCCCTATGTCTATGCCGGTACAAAATAAAAATATCTGAATTATCAAATCACAATGCCTATACAAATCTAATACCCTCTCATGAACCCAAAATTGAAAAGGTACTAAACATGTAAGTCTAAAACTTTTCTTGAAAAATATTTAACTTCAAATGTATAAATCTTTAAGCTTTTGTCATCAGGGTGTGAAAAATAATAATCTTCAATTTTTGTACCTACAGACATGAGACAAAGCAAATACCTTCATGACGCATCGAGTTTGAAATGATATAAGAAAAAATCAATCAATAATAAAATCTCCCCTATAATGCAAAAAAAAAACATAATTCGTTCTCCCCCTTTTTATTTGACCGAAATAGACAAGGAGACAAATAAACATAATTCACATGCCGAAAAATGTGAATTTAGATGACATCGCCTTAATCAAATCGATAAATCAACGTCAGACATGATTTTCACACCAATAACGTCTAAAACTATGTAATGCTTTTTCATGACTTTGTCAGGAAGTGCAAACCCGTTTTATATTCCACCCAAACTACCTCATAAATAATAATTCTTTTAATTTTTTTTTAGGTGATGAAACTAAACTAAATTGGCACACTTTATGGCATATTTTTCTTTTTATTGCCTTTAAATTTTTTCGGGCTCTTTTCAAGCTCTTTGGACCTTGGATTCTTTTTTTGTGCCATATATTTTCTAGGTCTGATTTGAACGGTGGCTTAATTGCAAAGGATAAATGAGTACCTTTCGTTGCCCTTCCTCGTTTTTCAAATAAATCACAAAAACTCACAAGCAACGGTTCTTACATGCACTACTTTCATTGTCAAGTTCTATCACATTTGGTTAGTTTTAAAGACAGATGAAAACACAATGACCAACATATGATAGACAAGAACGATAGTCAAGCAAATTCGTGCAAGTATGCATTAAAGGAACTCATTAGTCAAACATGTAGGTAGTAACAACAAATCACATCTCAATGACTCCAAACATTGTAAAGATAAAAATGAAATGATGACGCATATCAAAACACAATCAAATAGTCACATGGATATGGAATGAAATTGTGACTCGGTCATCCTAAATTTCCATTCATATACGGTGTAAACAAAATACAAAACTCTTTTGTCTTTTTCCAAAAAATTTATCAAAAAAAAATCTTTTTGGCTTTTTTATTTTTTCTCAAAAAAAATGAAAATCTTTTTGTATGTTTCAAAAAAATTCAAAAGCACATTTTTTTTGGTTTTTCAAAAAATATATCAAAAATGGAAAACATAACTGCAAAATTGATAGCAATAGGCATAAAATATCATCATGAAAATCATCATATGCTAGCAAACAAGTCTAAACCTCAACCATTAGGTGGGGTGGAGTTTTCCAAAGGTGGTGACATCCTATGAAAACATCCATCAAGTCATGTGAAACCTTGACTAAAAATTTCACCTGCTCCCTAAGATGTACAAACCGTCTCGTGTAATCATCTGGAGCATCATGTGTTGGTGCGTATATGCGAACACGTGTAGTAGTAAAACGTGGCATATTACCCAACTTAAAACAAAACTCTCTAAGGTGTCCTTTCTTCTTGCAATGAGGGCAAACATAAACAGGACTAGGTACACCTCTCTCAAAATGTCTCATACGCACTCTCCTATCAAGTATGGGATGCCTAGGTGGGTTGGGTTGAGTGCCATGTGGGTCTATCGCTAACTCGGGAATCGGCTCGGGTGCAGCGTGGGAAGTGGACGCACCGTCATGACCTATTCCTCGTCTCTCAACATCACCCAAAATAGGATTGAGATCCATCTTTCCAACCTTTTTATATGCATTCTCTAAAGGGACTTTGACCTTTCAGGCATGTTCGAGATCACTCTCGAGTTTGGATACATGTGTCATCAGACTAGACACCATGTTGGTCAAATCATTTTTTTCCCGATCTAAAGCAATCAACTATTCACTCAAAGAAACCTTCACCTTCTCGAGTTGACTTACTTTCACCTCAAACACCCTCAAAACATCTAACTCTCTCTCTAAATCTCTCACCCTATGACCTAACTCCTTATTCAGCCTTTCTGTTTTCAAGGTCTCGGCATACAAATCTCTAAACGCCATCTAGAGCTCACTATCACCTTTGCTCCCACACTCACTTTCTCCCTCACTCAAAACACTCAAACTCTCATCCTCCTTGGGGGTTTCACGTGCACAAGTATCCTCATCATTGTGGGACAAACTAGGTGGGCTCTCATTACTAGCTAAAAAGGCGATAAATTTCCCATGTGAAGACTCATCCCCGAAATCCTTTACCTCTTCCTCACTATCGCTAAGAGTGGCTGGAATGGCAATCTGTTTGCTCTTTCTCCTTAGCTTAGTGAGACACTCAAAAGCTCCATGCCCCCTACCTTCACACTCAAAACACTTTTATTCTTCCTCTTTCTCTTTCTCACTCTCTTTTTCACCGCTCTCTTTGGCCTCATCTTTCTTTTTGTTTTTCCCAAAAAACTTTTGTTGAAAGAATTTTGTTTTGAACACTTCATAAATTTTTATAAAAATTTCGCAAGCATGGCCATATCAAAATCAGACTCGGACTCACAAACTCTCACTTTATTTTTCTTATCACTCTTGTACACTTCCTTTCCCTTCCTAGACAGGGCTCTAAGTGTTGTCCCTCTATCCTAAGATTTGACAATGTCGGGGAACATATCAATCTCATATGTCTGGAGGTCTTCTACCAGCTACTCCAATTTTAAATTGCTTAAATAAGCCGTGGAATTTAAAAATGTCACTTAGGGATAAAACGTTTAGGCAGCGATCTTAAAATCTTTTTAACCACTCGTGCATTAAGAATGTGCTCATCAAGATTTAAATTAGTGTTGACAATATCAGATAAATGTGCATAAAACTCACCAAAACACTTAATCTCAAGCCTAGTAACTGTTTTAAATTGGGTAGTTAAATTTTGAATTTCAGACTCTTTAACTGCATTTGTGCCTTCGTGGGTAAGTTGTAAAATGTCCCACGCTTATTTTGACGTGGTGCACATCATAATACGTTAGAACTCCTTAGAAATGATGGCACCATAAATTGCACTCAGACCTCGTGAATTAAAAGTGCTCCATTTAAATTCGTCCTCAATCAAGTATGTCACGGGTTTTAAAGTAGTGATATTATTTGCAATGACAGTGGGAGGAGTCTAGACTCTTTCCTAAACGACCCAAATGTGATTATCAATGGCTTTTAATTGTGATTTCATACGTGCTTTTCAGTAGGCATAATTAGACCCATCAAAAATGGGCATCCGATTATATAAGTGCTCATTGAAAAAATTATGATTTTTCATAAAATAGATTTTTTTTTAAAACAATATCACACAATTTTTGTGGAAATAGGAATACACAATATATTAGTGTAACCTGCTCTTTTACCAATTTGAGAATGTATGTGTGATATTTAATTAAACCGAATTTGCAAATTTCCAAGTTAACCTTATTTAATCGGTGTCAATTTTTAATCCAAGTTAACATGCATCTAGATGTAGTGGATCATGCCAACACAAATAAATATGAATTGCTGACTCACATATTTTAGGAAAAATCCCCGAAGGGCGAAACCTTTTATTTCACTAATAATACTTACAATGATTACAAGAGAAATCTGTACAGAATTTACCGCAGCAAACTCTCATAAGCCGCAACCTAAATCAGCAATGGAATTCCGCAGCAACTCCATAAGAATCGCAGTTCATTCAGCTCATGAATACCCACGAGTACTCCCTTTAACACGCAGTCACGTCAGCCTAATACCTCCCTTATGTGGTACCTAGAACAACATTAAAGATCTTTTATACAAGAGAAACTTCTCAAAACTGTGTTCTTAGGTTCCAAAACAATTCACATACAGATTGGGATATTTTGTGAATTGAAAACAAAAGGATTTGAACCCTAAATGAAGAATCCAAAGGATTCTACCGCTTTGCAGTGTTTGCAGAAACTAAAATGTCAGGTCTTCTTAATGAAAATGGAGTGGTTTAACACACTTTATATAAAAAAAAATACTTAAAGCGGCGCGTCTCTCGAACGAAGCAAGTTGTCGCTCGAACGACTGCTTCGTGCGAGATGCCATATCGCTCGAACGACTGGCTTATCTTGCTCGATCGAGATGCTTAAAAAATAATTTTTATTTCGTCAGAGACTCCACCTCAACACTTAAAAAAATTCTTTGACAAAAAACTTTGTTTCTACACTTAGAAAATATTTTAGAAAAATTATCCCATTACTCTAAGCGAACCGTTAAGGTACTTAAACACAACCTTACCAAAATTAGTCTCGTGGAGGCTTGAATGTTGAAGAACATTGGTATTCGTATCCGTATTGACGCATAATTGAACTTGAATAAGTCTTCGATGTTTGTAGTGGTATATGACATAATCAAATATAAACCGGATAATAAAATAATGTCCTTACAATCTTCCTCCGCCAATTGTCCCTCCCGACCCACCCATCGTCCCACCTGAACCACCACCATGTTTGGACCTTATTCCCTTACCATTCTCATCTACCTATTTAGGTCTGTACTTGAAATCGCCACCCTCCCGTGAACTCCACCATCCATCTTGTGAGTTCTTCATCTACCCAAGGATCCATAAGAGTATATGTGGTGCTAATCTCCACCTACGTGACACCAAGCTTGTTCGTTCATGTGCATTACTTTCTTGTTGCGGTGCTTATTACTATCGTTAGCTCATCAATGTGTCACTAGATGATCACTATCACCGCCCATTTAAAGAACAGTCATATGATATGCATAAGCCCTGTCACATCCAATTTGCTACACCTTCCTTACCAAATTGATCATCATGCTTATAAATCATGTGTTTCCCTCGCCTTTAAGCTCAATAAGGCCCATGATGGGTGCCTCTTTACTATCCACCTTTTCACAATTTCATATCCCTTCCTTCCCACCCACCCATGGTCCACCGATGCTTTACATCATGTGAAACACTTTTCCATACATGTGCATTAACCTGGGTAGCCTATATCTAAATAAAACTTATTTTTCAGTCTTGTTTAGGGGTGACTGTCGTTACCCACACCTTCTTCCACCCTATGTTATCATAGTTCATATCTTTAGGGGTGAGTACACTTACGTCTGGATGAAGATGTTAAACATAGCACTACCAAAAGGCAGTCGGTTGTTCTGAGTACGAGTCTTATCCTATTTAGGGGTGGTTTTTCTCCCCACCTAATGCTTTACCATGTTTATAGACTTGTACATATTTTGTCTCATCCCTTATTTAGGTTTCATGTTGGATACGTGTAGTGAGTTCATTATCGGTCGATTTTGATATAATCTTTCATTCCTTGTGCTTTAAAAAGTTCAAAATATGTTTTTAAACATTGAGGACGATGTTCTTTTCGGTTTGGGGTTGGGTTATTTCTCAAAATTGCACCTATTTTGATATTTTTGTCAGAAATAAGTTACATTTTTCACTTTTTACACGTTTTTCTTTCCATTGACGTGATTAATCAATCATCCAATATTAAAAGTCTAGAATACTCTATGTTGATTCTGAAGTCGATTTTCAAAATTATAAGCTTAAGTAATACTTCATAAGGCATACTGAACCATGAATTCCTAGATTCAACACTTCTTTCGCACTTATCACATCATTACAGTCTAAAGTTGAAGAGTGAAAATATTTTTCATAAAAATCTTAAAATCATTCGTGGAAACTTAAAACCCGTGAGATTTGAGCTTTTCATCACTTTGGAGAATTTTTATGCAATCTCCGAGCCACAAGTTGACTCAATTTCTTTGGATACCGTACTTTAAGTCGTTGCATGATTTCAGTATCCTTCAAATTTTGGCATAATTAGTAAGGATGACATCACTTTCGAGTTATAAGAAACATATGTCTTCTAGTTTTTCCCGAACACTAATCCGTTACCCATTTTCCATTTCCTACCACCCATATATTATTATTCCATAGTCACCCTTGGTTTTTGAGAAAATCATGTTTGAAATTATATATGTAAAATGTCTTCATTCATGCTCCAAAATACAAATCGTATCGCATTAAAAATCATCGCAAATAAAAAAAAAATAGCGATATATAGAAAGAAAAAAAAGCATGCGATCAAAATTTTGTGAAATGGAGACATTAATTATTCAAGTTGTCCACTCTTATAAAAATTCCAAAAATAATCATGTCATCCATATTACCCATCTCATTTCCCCTCATCCTTTACATTTTCTTACCTTTAGTGAAGTGTTAGGACAAATGAAAAGTCTACATCGTGAATAACACGGCATTCTCGATATTATGATTTTCATTCCTTCCTTGAGATCAAATTCATTCTTGTATCCATTCTTTATTATATGTGTGTTAGACGTTTGAACTTGTATGAATTTACTCACATCCTCACACACAAGAGAGATACACTTACCCAAATCTCAAGAGATCATTTTAGAGAGAGATATCCGGTGAGATTTGGAAGTTGAAGCATTGATTTTAAAAGGTGATATACAAATTACTCTTATGATACTTAAAATAATTTTCAGTGATTCACACTACACACGTTGAGTTATAGAAAGTATTTTCCTTGGATATTAAGTGAGTTTACTTTAATATACTCCATAGTTCATTTCTCATATTCCTTACAAGATGGATTGTATGATATTTCTCTGCTTAAATATGAGATTAACTTCCTTTTTTAAATAAAGAATTTTATGTGTATAGTCACTGCAAACCCTTATAAGACAACACTCATCTTCTAGGGCAACTGAGAGGTTTAAAGGCTTATTGCATATACTAAGTGCAATCGCAAGTGCCCGTGAAAGTAGTACACTTTTGGTTTCTTATCTTTCTTTCTCTTTATTTTTGCTCGAGGACTAACAATGTTTTGTTTGGGGTGCTGTGATAAGCACCCAGAAGTGTTTAAATAAAACCCCAAATAGGCGGTTTTTAATTTCTAATTCTCTGGAAAATTGGACTTATACTCGTATAAGTTCATCTTGTAGGTATATTTGCACTTGGGGATTTAAAAGTTTTATTTCAAGTCAAATGAGGCAGTGATGCGGTTAAAATGAGCTAAACCCCAATTCCCATACCAATTACCTGTCCCCAAATTCTAACCTAAGGCCTAAACCGAATCCAGACCAGTTCCGAGCCTCGTGTGTATTTAGTTTGTACTTTTTAATTTTTTTTTTAGATTTTTATTTGTGTCGTATATAATTTTCAGAATTTATTTTATATTTTTTTTCCTCATGTATATTTTAGGATTTATTGGTGCGTATAGTTATATATATTAGAGTCCGTATTGTGGGTCGATTATTTTTATATTTTTATGTAAATATAATGGATGTGCGTTTCATTAGATTTTTCTTTATTTTTAGTATTTTTCTTTATTTTATTAATTCAGTTTTATTTTATATTATTTTGAGTCTTTTATAAATAGAATAGGATTTTAATTTTAATAGATTTTATTTTTATTGAGTTGCAACAAAATAGATAGTGTTAATTTTAATTTTTCTTTTTACAATCTAAACACATACACATAACCCCTATCCTACACTACCTCATAATCACACACACCCCATACGCATTATCTCCCCTCTCACCAACTCACCCAAGATCTCTCTTACCTGTTCCACTCAGACCCCAACCTAGGCCAAACTCACCATACCCGAAACCCATCTCCTTGCCCCACTTCCCAACTCAGGCCAATACACTAAATCGGCCTCAACCCGATTCGAACCCTCTGGACCTCCTAAACCCCAAACTCGACACCCAAGGTCTAGCTAAAGCAGCCACCTCCAAACCACCTTAAACTCGCTGCCATCTAAACACCCATCAGACACCCTCCATATCCAGCCTAAACCTAATATCAAAACTCGTCGGACCAGCCTGCCATAACCTCTTACCCAGAACCCTCTAAACCATCAAATCGGTCAGCTATTGACCCTGCTCTTGAACCCAACTTCAAAAACTGACCCAACTTGACCCTCCCCCCACCTTCCTTATTCCGAAAATCTCCCCAAACCCAATTCCGACAATCCATTTACCTCTAACACTTCTTTCTGTACCTTTCCAAAATTCGATTAAACCCAAATTATAAAACCCAAGCATCTTCCATTCTCCAAAAATAAAAGTCACATTCTCTGAATGACTCTTACCCCCCCCCCCCCCCCCCCCCCCTTTTCCTAACCTACCCTCATACATTATAATTCTAATTTTACCCCTTTATCCATACCTCTTATAAAAGAAGACCCTCTCTTCAATTAAAAAAATAGAGTGGGGGGAGAGAGAATTTGGGGTATGATAGTTTTATTTTAGAAGCTCCATTTGGAGCCCATTTTCGGTCCCTTTTTTGTGTAATTAGGATGAATATTGTACAAAAAATTTAGTTCTTCTTTTATCCATTTTTTATAGTGACTTGAGTGTGAGGCAGACTGTATTGAAAAGAAGGAGTCATTCGAACGACATGAATGTCATTTCAAACGAGATAAAATGTCGCTTGAAATAGGGGATCAAATGAGCATCGAGCGAGACCCCGCTATGTAACTTTCAAGGGTCCTTTAAACATCATTAGAAGACATGGATCGAACGAGATGCACTTATCGTTCGAACAAGGCTCAATTTCATTCGAACGACGCATTTTGAAATTGTGTGTATCAGATTGCGCTTCAACGCTGACACATTTGGGACCCTTAATTAGATGAGGTGTCAAGCTTTAGTGAGACCATATTGGGCAAAATGAGAATTTTAGGCTTTGGATGGTTTCTATAAGGGTTATTTTGGCTCGTTTGTGGTTATTGGATTTGGAAGAAGAGAGAGAGAGTGGAAGGGGTGGTCTTCCTCCACCATTTTAGCATTCTTTCTCTCTCCCACCACCACAAACCACCATGCTACCACCACAAACCACCATGCTACCACCACCTCTCCACCTTATAACACCATATTTTGTATGTATTCCACCTTATTTGAACCATATATACTTATTTGAACTATACATACATACATACGAACTTATGGAGCTTTTGTTGGGGGTTCTAAAAGATATAAATGGAAGATTTATGGTATTTGAAGGGGGGTTTTGCTTGGAAATTTGATGGAGAATGCTTTTGGAGTGGGAGGAGGTGGTAGGTTGCTATGTTCTGAGATGTTTCATGCCTATCATTATTGGATCTCCATTTGAGGTGAGAAATCTTACCCTTAGTACTAAGGCTCCATTTTGTGTATTTGTAGTCTTGTTGTCAGATTATATGAGTAGAATGCATTTGATTAAATGATGAAAATCATGTATAGTAAGTAATAAATATTTTTTATGAAATAAAAATTTTGCAAAACGCTATTTTGTTGAAAAGCAATTAATGAGTAAATATTTTAAAGTTTCTGGAAATGAAGATTGGGATTTTTATGAAAATGGTGTATTTATTAGAAAATTGATGTTAAACGTTTTATAAAATAAATGTTGAAAAAAGATGATTAATTTAGCTAAAACATTAGTGAAATAATATTTCAAAGTTTCTTGAAAAAATGTAAAGTTCATAAAAGATGGACATTTGTTGAGTTTTAAGAAGTAAAAATATCTTTTGTGACTTGAAAGTGCATTTTTGAAAGTATTGTGAATTTCTATAATGAAATGTATGTCTAACCCATTTAATATGATTTTTTGAGTAAAATCCATCTTCTCATGCATATAAACTTATAGCAAATTAATAATAAATATGTGAACAAGTTTAAAGGAGGTTTTTTTGGGTTTAACAAGAAATACGAAAAGTAGAAATTCTAATCTTGAAAGTGTGCGAAAAAGTTGGTGTGTCTAACATAATAATGTTTAGAAAAATTAATTCTTATGAATTTGGAAAGGAAATAATGGAATAAAGAGGTTTTCAACTTGAGAAGAATGATACTCCAAATATTAAAAAGGTATTAAAGTGATGAAAGCACTTAAGAAGTCGTATGAATAACTTAAAGGTGTTTTGGAAAAACGACACTTGTAAAATAGAGGAAAATAACAAGTTTGGAAACAAATGGGTAAAATGGTAATTTTACTTAAAGTATAACATTTTTATGAAATAAAAATGTAGAAAAGGTTGTACACAAATTGGTCCTAAAGGAATATGATTTAGAACAAAATCAAAGTTAAAGTATAAAGGATATGAAATGATAATTTCAAATTGTAACACAATTTAGGATGAAACCCCGGGTTTGGCTTCGGCCGAGTAAAAAGACAAAGAAGGAATAATGAGGAAATTTGTAAAATATTAAAACATACAAAAAGAACTTAGATGAAACCGAGATAATCAAGGAGGGCCCGGAGCCCTAGGGTGGAAGGTCCAAAACCACTGGCCAGAGCATATGATGGCGTCGTCGGCAGTGTGGAGCCCATTAAAGTACGTGGTTATTAGAAGATTTCGAGATAAAGATAAAGAAATAAGGAGCATGTCTTATGTTATGAAAACGTGTTAAGACAACCTTACTTGAATGAATCAATAAATGGTCCAAAAAAGTTTAAAATGGACAAGTAAATGTGAAATTGATTAATGTCTATAAGGTAAAGAAAAAGGTAAAGTAGGTGGGTAAATGGGTGGTTAAGAAACCCAAGTGGTTAAACTCATGATTAATATAAGGATGTGTTGTGAAAAGTTTTCAGAGACTAAACAAGTATTTTCTAACACGGTGTTTGTGTGTGTCGAAACGGTAACTTTCAATGAAAATACTAATATGGATTGGTTAAAATGAAAAGGGTAATTTCAGTAAAGGAATGGCTTTCGGTCAAATTAAGTGTAGTTGTTTCAAGTATTTAACCATGTGTGTTAAATAAAGGGATAAATGTCAAAATACTGGGAAGGAAGTCTAAAGTTTTCGGAAGTCATGCATAAGTATGCGTGTGTGTATATATATATATATATATATATATATATATATATATATATATATATATATATATATATATATATATACACACACACAAGGTTGTTTCATATGCACATAGGTATAAAGTGTCGAGTTTTATTTTTCCACTAGGCATTGGCTCATACCCCCGTCTTTGTTACGGCAGGTTGGGTGCGGGTTTGTATTTTAAGAGAGTTGTGTAAGTAAGTGTTCTATGTAATTTTACGTTAGTAGCTCTGTATACTTGGACTCCGAGGATGCTTCCCACAAGTCTCCAACGTATTTTTAACTTGAAATTGGAATCACATGCTAAACAAGTGAAATGTTAATTAAAATAAAACTGGACTAGCAACATTATATAGGATATTTCATTGCACTTCACACCTAACGCTCGGGTCAGAGAGGGTTGACCACGAGTAACCCATGAATTCGGGTCGGGCGTTACATTCTCCTCTAAGACCCAGTTTATCACGAGTGAATATGAAATTGGGTTATTGTTGTTGAATCATAGTTTTCTTTTTGTTTTTGTGATTTATTCAAAAAAATTGTGTTGGAGAAATTCGCTTATTTCGGTAATATCTTTCATAACTTTTTTGCCTTTTTCAATTTGTCTTTTACATTAAGAATAATGTAGAAATTATCTCTGGGGGTATTAAGGTCATTTTCTCTATATGAAATTTAAAAAAAAAATCAATATAATTGAGCTTTGAAACGATTTCTTAATATAAAATTAATTCAAAAATCTCTCAACTTAAAAAATTTAGACACTTAGCCATGTAATATTGTAGAAAATAGATATTGATGCCAAAGTTAATGCTTAACAAATAAATGCGGACATTTTAATGTGAAGGCATTCATGTGTCATTAATCGCTTCTGAGAGAATTAAATCAACTCTAGTTAAAATAACTCAAAACTTTCCTTCAACGATTAATTTGTCGATGATCTCAAATTCTTTGTTTTATTTGATTACTAAAAATAAAATAAAATAATATGAATCTTAAGTACTAGAAGTCTTAGTAAGTTTACTTGAGACATAAATTAGTTAATGGAACTTAGGAAATGAGATTAGGTCATTGTTTGAAAACCCAAAAAACTAAGCCTAAATTGGCCTTTTTTACATTCTTATGTTCCAAGCCCAATTTTGGCAAAAAAATGATACTTTTATTAAAAATCCAAAAAATTCATACCCCATTTTTTGAGAATCTCATAAATAAATGGTAGGAAACGACTAAAAGAAAATAAAGTTTGAAAGAATAATGTCTGTAAAGAAAAGGAAGAGAGAAAGAAAGAGCAAATGAAATCAAAAAGAAAAGGAGGTTGGAAAAGTGCCTAATAAAGTCAATATATCGAAAAACTTTTATATTCTTAGAAAATTTTGAAACTCCAAAAGCAGTTATTTCTTGTCAAATCCTAAGCCTACAATACAACAGAAAGAAAGACCAAATCGATCTCAAGTGATGTTAGTTATAGTATGGAGAGAAGATGGATAGGATTTATGGTATGATTCAAAATTTTCAAAAAGTAATCAATTTCTCCGTTTATGAGATCAAATTCATCCATAAAAGAAAAATAAATATTTCATTATGTATATGTAAAATTTGATCATTAAATTTACTTTTTTATTCACATACATTGAGAGAAATTAGTTATATCCGAGTATTCGATTGTGAGTGTATCTCATGAGAATTTTAATCAAAACAAACTTTCGAATAAGAAACATAACGATCAAATCTTTTGAAATGGGCAGTTATATTGGCTATGCACACACGCATAATAAGTTAAGATCGAAGAGTGAAGTTTAATTATATTTGTGAAACTTGCATTTAAGACTTGGTTATGTTACTTTTGTATCTTTTTCATAAATTGAGTCAAGTTTTTGAATTTTGTGGGTATATTCACTGCAAACCCTCACGAGACAAAACTCGTCCACTAGGGAGACCAATAGATTTAACGGCTTGTTGCACATGCTAAATGCAATCGTGATTCCTACGAAAGCAAGTTAAATTCTAAAATTTTAGTTTTTCTCGAGGACTATAAAAGTTTAGGTTTAGGGGTATTTGATGAGTAAATTATTTTGAAATAATTATGCCCAAATCTATGTCTTATTAGGTCCTTTATATCATAAATAATGGGCTTTTATAGTCACAAAAAGGAAATAAGACAAGCGAAGAACAGGGTTGAATGAGTACAAGAAGGCGGACACTGGCAGATGTATAAGGTCGGACGACGATCTGGTACTGCTACCTGCCGTAGAAAAGGGGAGTGGTGACCCCTTTTCTACATGCCAAAAACTGCGAAGACGGCTCCATACGGGTAGAACGAAATAGGGGTAATAGCGTAGTATTTGTTTTTTCTATTTATAAGAAAAATAGAAGTTTGAAAATAATTCGAGTTAAAAATACAATTTTAACAATTCCAAATGATGAAATCAAAATTTTATATATTTTAAGGGTATAAAAGTAATTTTAAATATTTGTCTGAGCAACATGAAGTTCTCCCTGAAATTTGGTTGAATTTCGATTTACAATGAGTGAGATATGAATTTTGAGGACTAAATACAAAGATGGATAATTTTTTAATTTTCTAAAATATTATGGACTTAAATTTAAGTTAATTATTTTTATTTTGCATTTTTACAAGCACCTCGAGAGTTTGAAGAACAAAAGAGTTGATATATAAAAATTAATTAGAATATCGCGAAACGGCACGGTCGACACATTAATACTAAAAAAATATTTATAAATTCGCTCGAATGTCCGTTGGGGTTGAACCAAAGCTTTTTCATAAAACTCTTTAAAAGACTCACAACTTCCTAGTTCAGGAAAATGTCAAAATACAAAGTTTTGAAGGCGAAACTAGTTTGAAAAATATGGTGTGAATAGTTATGAAAATGTAAGGGAAAAAAACACATTCCTTATTTTCCTTCCACGTACACCCCAAAGGAACCCCTTCCCTTATTTTTATCACACATGCACCCCAAATCTCAACCTATTTATTCATAATTTAAAGAAACTTTTCAAAAAAAATCTCACCAAATTCAAATTTTCTTTTCCCGTATTTTCACTAATAGAAGGGGTTCATTACACAAGTTTTGGAAGAAGACTTGGGAGGGACGATTGGGGATAAAGATTGAGAGAAATTTTTTAGAGTTAATTTTTAAGAGCATAAAAAATATTGTGCTTTGTATTTTTATTTTTCAGTGTTTATGAGTCAATTTGTGTGCAAGTTTGGAAGGAGATATTTTGTATTAGCATCCAAATATCGAGACTCCAATTTTATAAGTTCATTTTTTTAACGAGAATTATTATTTCATCTTGTAATATTCATGTAATAAATATGATGCTATGTTAAATTAATTACTAGGATTAGGTAAAATTTGTCATGATTACTATATTAGTGCAAGTTTTAATTAGTTTTAATTTTCTTAAATTCTCTATTTAATCTAAAAATATTTTAAAAATTCGTTATTCATTAAAATAGTCACGAGAGTGATATTTTAAACCTTCGATATTCATTCAAACTTCATATTCTTTGATTTTTTTTTTTTGCTTATGTTAATTCGCTTGATGGTTCATTCTTACGTTTGACATTTAATGCTTACGAGTGAGTTTTAATTTTATTTTTTTTAAGGGAATATGAATTTTTGGCATCTAGAGAGAGAGAGATAATATGTGATTTGAACTTTAGAGATTTGTAAACTAGGTGTGGGTCATTTTATCCCATTCAGTAAAATACTCTAAAACCCAAACCATTGGAATATCCCAAAGTTAAAAGTGGAAAAACACCCCAAAGAAAATAAGGAAGGTCCAAACGGCAAAGATATAACTTCGAGGGACCAAAGTGCAAATATCAAAACTCGTCAAACCCCAAATCTTCATAGGGGATCCTTTGACCGAACGATTAAAGACTCCCATAACAGATAATCGAATGGTTAACCATGACTGTTAATCGAACGGTTATCCCCCCTCAGTTAATGATTGCAAAACTTTTGGAAACCTCACCCCAGCCATACACGTCCCCCAACACCCTATCCACCCTACATGTTCCATTCCTTTAACCAAAAGATTAAAGATAACCTTTGCCCAAATGGTGAAGGAGGCCAATTGGCCCTAGAAAATGAGGTCCCAACCTGCTTTGAAAAGCACCCCAAAACCATACATTGATTCGGTTTTCTAACTTTCTTCAATATCGGGTACCCGAGATACACGAGATTGTTCTGAAAAGTACCGAGTGAAGTTAGTACTTCAGAAAAGTCTATTTTTCCTGAGAAAACTCCGTACATCCGAAGAGTCGCTTCCCCCTAGTGAAGTTCATACTTTTGAAAAGTCCCTTCCTTTGAGAAATAAAGTCAAACCTCTGTGTGAGTGAACAATGCCACCTCATAGGGGACACTCCCCCAGGAAAAACTCATCTCATGCTACAAGGGTAAAGAACGCTTTCAAAATTCGGGTATATACTCCATATCTATAGTGATAAACTGTTTATATCTGTTTATCTCATTTATCTCGACCCCCGTTTAAGGGACCGGGTATGCACTTTACAACGTTTATATTTCAGAACCTGGTTTTTAACCCAACACCTTTGTTAGTTGAAATGACATACTCATATGTTAAATAAATATTCATACAATGCCAAGACTAAATAAAAACATGAAAACACACTTTTTAAAATTGTTTTCAAGAAAGTGTTGGTGAGTTTAATCATTCCGAAACTTTGCAAAGCCAAAGTTTAAAATCGAACTACTCCCACTACTTCTCCGAGCAAACGAAGCTCGTCTCAATGACATCATCCCCCGAATATATATTTTCATATATATATATATATATATATATATATATATATATATATATATATACTTGTCAAGCATTGACCTTTGATTGACGTATTTTTAACATGTAAATATATCAATTCAACAAAACGAAAATTCTATATTAAGGACTAGGCTCCATAAATACCGCAATGTTGTATATTATAAACCCAATATCCTGTAGCCTACACCCATAAATATATCTCGTTTTTTGGAACAATGTTGTCTTTGATCCCAACTCCTTGGGTTTGTAGGTGCTACACCGAGACAAACTAATGAATCCCAAGCCTCATAATACGTCTCTTGACATATTATCTATTACGTATGTCTCTATCTCTAGTCCAAATGCATGTAACCAACTCGAGGCCAATGACACCTTCGAGATTTTAGTCATGTCGATAAGGAATACATAGATCTTTGTTGGTGACTTCGGTTCCAATCTAATCCTAAATATTCCACCCCTATCCTTCTATACCTCAAAACTGGTCTAAAGGATCAATAAAACGTTTGAGTCAATGATCGCCCAACGGTGATGAATGTTCATATCAGTAACTTTGGGCCGACTCCCATTTTGAACCTCTATCCTACATAGCTTCACCCCCTCATAAGCCAAGTCCTCATATTTACACACACACACCATGTTAGATCACGTGTACAACTAAGCAATATATGATTTTATCTCGTGGATACACGAGTACGTAGATGCAATACCAAGTCGACCTCATGAGAACAAGCCTTAACAATATATGTCATGATATATTATCTCCATAGAGAAGGATCCATCTCTTATCTCTCACCTATCATATCGTATCCGCCTCTCGAGATATCAAATTATCTCAAGCCATGATTTCTCATGCACATTCATACAAACGTTATAACACGTATACATTACACATAACCAAACTACATAGTCTTTGATCTCGTGGCAACGTACAATATCGAGTCCACCTCATGAGCACAAGCCTTGACAATATGTCTCATGATACATTATCTCCATAGAGATATATCCATCTCTTATCTCTCACCTATCATCTCTTATCCTCCTCTCGAGATATTAAACTATCTCAAGTCATGACTTCTCATGCACACCCACACAAATGTTCAAATATGCATACACTATACACAACTGAATTACGTAAGCTTTGATCTTGTGGTTACATGAGTACACATATGCAATACCTAGTCATTCTCGTGAGCACAAGACTCGAATATAAATCCCTCGATTTGTTATCACAACACAGATGCATCAATATTTTATCGCTTACTTTTCTATCTTTCCTCAAACCTCGAATGAGATATCAAACTATCTAAAGTATATACATTAACAGTCACCCGTTACCCAGGCCAATCTTTCTCGAACCCTTACATACATACTAACGGCCACTCGTTAACCCAAATACATAGTCTTACACAAGCACTCTTGTGTATCCATCCCGGTTTAAGTGACGTTTATACAGCTCCAACTAACACTATTTTCATACCTAAGCACATATCTACGTCTTAAGGGATTCTCAAACTAAGGTCTCTATACAAGTTATAAAATAAACTAAAAAGTATCCACATAATGTAACGAGAGATAATAAGAATATAATTAAGGAAGCATAAAGAATAAGAGGGTATTTAATACCTTCCCCACTCGTAATCCAATTCCTGATCCCTATAAAAAGAATCTCTCGATCAATCGCAGACCTAAGCCTGCCTTAGTATTAGCGTGAAAAGGCTAACCCAAACCTTTTTTTATTTATATATAAAACAAAATGGCGACTCTGAATAACTGACAACCCCTCACATGGAATACACCTAGGATCATGCCTAAACCCAGGGCGTGCAACCAAAACTAGATATGGTGTCTAACTGCTTCCAGGGCCAAGTCATCGAGCCCATTGAACTGATAACCTGACCTTAGCGGGATGGAATAATGAGAGATAAGAACTCACGCATACCCACTAGGGATTAAATTCATCAAGCATCCCAATCCCCCGAGTCCCGGTCTTGGGACCATAACACCACACCGACACCTAGTCCCTGACCATTTCATAGTCGTCCATAATGATAAGTCACTTGAAACATTTAACTAATGTATTACTGTGTATTAAATTAATTTTGAAAGAGTGTAAATTCACTTAACACCTATATGAATCACATAACAACATATAAAAATATACTAAGTGACATCTCACATGTCATAATAGGAAATAAAATTAATTATAAGTACACGAAAAATATGAGGTATTACATTCCTTACCCTTTAAAAAAGGAATTTCATCCTCGAAATTTTATTCTTTCATATTCCTACTCGAAGGTCTGTCAATATCTCGCTTACCTAATGTCTTATCATTACTAAATAGAATCTACTACCTTTTCAACCTACTAGAACTAAGGTCTCTCATCATAATACACGTTGGTCTATTACTCCAACCAAACTAGTCTAACTATCAAAACATCAGCTTGTCCCTCGAGAACCTTCCTCCTCATGTACAAGTGGAAGACATTATGTACACATTGAAGCTGATTGATTAAGGTTGAATGACATCGGCCCCACCCTATCTAAGATCATGAAAAATCACTATTTTTTGGGGTGCCAACTTTCCCTTGGAACCCAAACTTCGAAGTTTCCTTCGTCTTAAGGACCTTCAAAAGTGTACGATCTCCCTCTGGGACTCCAAAATACGCTTATTAATGTCTTCAAAACTCATAATCTTCATATGCTCTATGATGAGTGCCACACCCTCCGAGGTGTCCCAAGAACATTCTCATAAGAACAACGTGCTAACCTTTAACTCTAATCAACTTGGTCACTCTCATAGCAATGACCTAGATGGTCCCATGTCCATTCTGGGCTCGCAGTACCACACATTACAGTTAATGGGCCTACTTTCGATTTCCCCACTAGGATTTCAAACAATATAAATCCTTCTGATGTCTTTGGTTCTTAAAAAATGAGAGTGGTCTAGTTATATATAGAAACCATATATTAGGTCAAACACAGACAAGACAAATTCAGTTTACTTTAAATTTTATCTTGATTAATTAGGTAAACCTAAAGATGCAAGATATAGAAACTAAATCAAAACAAACAAACTACAAACTAGAAGATAGGAGACGAAAAAAATTTATTTTGGATAAAAACCAATATTCAACACTATTACAACTAGGTATCACAGAACGACGCGTACAGACTTATAAAAACTTAGACTCCACTAAGTGACACAGTTGTATCCCCCTTCTTTGTTATTAACATACAGCAATTCTCCACAACAAGTTCCACTTGCCTCAGTGTCCACCGATCAACCTCAGGAAATTGTATTCCCATATTTAACAATGGAGAATCAACTCCACAAGGGTATGAACACGATATATGTTCTTCTAGGGTTTGATTAAATGCTCAACAAATCATTCAAGGGGTTTGGGTTGAAAAACAAGTGTTTTGTAAAACTAGGGTTTGGAAACCTTTTGGTATTATGTGGGAAAGTTATTTTTGCCACAAGTTCTATAAATAAATAGGTACCAAGACCCCTTCTTTTTATAGAAAACATGATTTTTGAGGTGGCAAATATTTTGAGGACTCATTCCAACAAATATAAGACTTCGTACGAACAAAAATGCATAACTCGTTCGAACGAACGGCTAATCTCGTTCGAACCATCTTCGAACGAGATTCAGACAATATTTATTCTGCTACAACACTTGTTTGATGTTCATTTGAAGTTCGTTTGAACGAACTATCTATCTTGTTTGAACGAAGACTTAAAGTCGTTCGAACGACTTAAAAATTAAAAAAACAATCTTTGAAAATCATGTAAAAATCAACCATCAAATATTTTATTAAAAAAACTGAGTAAAATATTCACACATCAAAACCATATATCTTCTTCGATGATTGAGGTGATGATATCAACCCTTTCGATCTTCGATTGTTGCATTTGGTCACTAACCTATCTTACTTGAAGCTCTTGATAATGTACATGATGGTGAAGGCATAACGAAATATGCCAACCTTTAAAAAAAATGATGAGAAATTATAAATCTTGCTTTTAAAATATCTCCCTTTGGATATTCCCGTACAAAACACAAAAACAGAAAAAATGACTCCTAAGACAAGTTCAACTAGTGTCCCTTCCCGAACCCGAAAAGGAAAAGACACTTGTGATGTTGTCTTTAACGAAAATCATCATCGTTTAGTCTATAAAATCAACAAGGAAGAAAAGACCTACACACTTGAAATAAAGGAAATACCTGGATGCGTGAAGTTTAAAGAAAACAAACAAAACTCTCCCTTAATATATTCTCCCCCTTTTGTCCATAATAGACAAAAGGTTAGAAGCTAATCCTGAAAAATTAGCATTACAAGAATCCAAATTTGAAATATCATCACAAAGAATAGACAAATAAGCATATACGATGAAACTTCAAAAGCAACAAATTATTTTTTTTTTAAATCAAAATTTTTGAGTATATAAATATACATATAAGTAAAAATACATATAGTCACACCATGGAGTAGCACGAAAATAGATGAATCAAGGAAATGGAATGAAATTATGTGAACTCAATGCATGGAAAAGTCAACATAATAATAACTAGTGAAGGTACACGAAGTCAAATAGACTCTCTTAAAGAAAGAACTCAATTATACATTTGATGTAAAAGAATTGAACAAAGTGAAATTGGCTAAACTCGTGCAATATGTCATGAATTTCAATACTTTTCAAATCAGAAGCGCCAAACTTTCTAATGTTTTTGAAGGAAATATATTGTTCAACCCCATTAATTTTCAACTTATAACACCCTTAAAATCTTACATTTTAAGCATAAACTCTCAAAAATTTTGAAGGAATCATATTGCTCATGGGAATGAAGCATCAATGAAACAAAAAAAAAATTAGCCTTGGTACTTCTGTTTTTATATGCCGAAATCATCTTTTAGGCTCTTGTCAATGGTGGACTTTAACGCAAAGTTGACAGTCTTTTTAGTATCCATTTCCATTTCTTAAACATACATCAATTTTTCGGAAAAAAAATCCGAGCAATGGTCCTTACATGAACAATTAGTTCCTAGTACATTTGATTCATTATTAAGGACGATTGAGAGGAGAACATCATATTTAGCATACGACAAGCAAGAACAACATTCAAAAGTTCATGCATGTGTGAAATCAATGATTAATGAGTCTAGCATGAAGGAAATAATCAACAAAGAATAACGCAATGATAAACATAAATTTTTAATCATACAAACGAAACGAAGACAAGTCTCATAACACCATGAGAAAGTCACATGAATGGATGGAATGTAATTGCGATTTGAATATCTTAAATGCGCATCCACATATGGTGTAAAATAAAATATAAAAACCTTTTTGAATTTTTTGAAATGTTTTGTCAAAAATAAAAACTTTTGAAATTTTTGGAAACTGTCTTTTCGAATTTTTCAAAATATAAACATAAGAATACAATCTAGTTATAGGGATAAAATAGTAATGTGAAAATCACCCTAAACTAGAATTAGTACCCCAACTCAATCAATGTAACAAATATCCAAAGATTTCCTAAGATCCTCAAATCTAAGTGCATATAAGATTTAGTGAAAATGTCGGTTAATTGGCGTTCGATACGCACAAAGCTCAAGAAAACGATCTTCTCCCCAATAAGATCACAAATAAAGTTCGCACAAATCCTAATAGTCTACGTACAATAATGTTTAACCATATTATGAGAAATATGGATTGCACTCGCATTATCTCAAGAGATAGTCATTGTGCCTTGAGTAATCCCATAGCCTTCCAACATTTTCTTCATCCATAAGAGTTGTGTGCAACAACTCTCGGAGGCGATTTACTCGGCCTCCATCATGGATAGAAAATGGAGTTTTTCGTATCGCTCAACAAAGAGACAAGAGCACTCCCATAGTAAAAGCATCTATCCGATGTGATATTACAACCATCAATATCCCCGGCCTAGTTGACATCCAAATAAGCCGACAAACGGTCATCGGTATTAGAGGAATACCGAATTCCATAAGAAAGGCTGCCACTCACGTATTTGAGAATACATGTTAATTAAAGTAAGTATGACTCTTTTGAGTACACTTGGTATCATTCACAAACTCCAACACTAAAGGTTAATCGAGACAGCTAGCAATCATGTAGGGGAAACTACCAATCATACTCCTATAGAGTCATTGCTAAACTTTATCAAGGAACTTACGGATGTGCGTGAGTTCTTAGCGGAGTCCAAACTAAACTTGTTCACTAAGTTCATAGTCTATTTATATTGAGATAAAAATATCTTATTGTCGAGTTAACGCGCTTGGATACCTAGGAAGAAAGTAAGTTCCCTAACCATTCTCATCTCAAATTAACTCGGCATCTCTTCCTCAAAAGCGTGAGCGTGTTGGGAGCATGTGGATCCAAAGACTATGTCGTCCAAATAGACTTGAGCAACCAAGATAGCACCACCCTCTCTCTTAACAAATAACTTAATATCAACTCCCCCTTTCTTGAATCCACAAGCTAAGAGATAAGAAGTTAGTCACTCTTCATGCCATACAAGAACTTTTTTATATAAAAAACGTGTTCTGAGTGCTTTGAGTCTTCAAACCCCTTTGGTTGTTCCATGTAAACCTCCTCCTGAATAATTCCATTGAAAAAGTCACTCTTGACATCCATTTGGTAAATCTTAAACCGTCGATGACATGTTATGGCAAGTAATAAGCGAACGGACTCAATCCTAGCAACAGGAGTGAATGTCTCGTCAAAGTATACATCCTCAATCTATGTCTAACCTTCAGCGATAAACTTATCCTTATTAGGAACAATGGTATCCTTCCCATCCATGTTTTTCTTGTACACACACTTGGTACTAATCACATTAGTCTGTCTAGGTCGGGGAACTAATTCCCAAGCATTGTTCTTTCAAAATTGAAGAAACTCATTTTTCATAGCACATATCCAATGATTATCCTTGAGTTCTTCCTTCAAATTTTAGGGCTCTACTATGGAAGTGAAGCAATAGTACCTAACCACATTCTCTATTTGAGTATGAGTCTTGACACCTAGTGTGGTATCACCAAGTATGTCAGTAGGGTCATGACCCTTTCAAACCCAAGAAGGTGGATCCTCTATATTAAGAGCGGGGTCCACCGTGGTGGTGTAGAGAATAATAAGATCATCACCGGGGATGCATTATTCTCACATTCAATACCATGATCAATAAATGTAATTGGTGAATCATGTCTAATCGTGATGTTTATCGATTCCATAACCTTCGATCTTTCAAGGTTTAACACCCTGAAGGCTCTACTATACGATGAATACCTTAAAACTATTTCTTCATTGCTTCTAGATTTAAACTTACTTAAGTCCTTATTATCTCTAACGATATATAAAGGACTCCTAAAAACTCAAAAATACGATAGGTTGGGTTTCTTACATAGCCACAACTTATATAGAGTGTGAAGTGTATGTGGACGAAGATAAACCCTATTCACTTTGTGGCATGCGGTGTTAACCACCTCAGCCCAAAAATGTCTAGGCACATTCCTACCAAGAAGCATGGACATTTCCATATCTTGAATTATCTTATTTTTCCTCACAACGATCCCATTTTGTTGATTAGTACGAACGATCAAAAACTCATATTTGATGCGGACTTCATCACAAAAGCTATCAACATCGGCCTTTTAAATTCAGTGAAAATGTAACTATAAATACAATTTATAGTGACACGATGTTAATTCTAAGAAACATGACACTTAATTGTTAGAAACACAACATCATCAGACTTTTCTATAAGAAATCCAACGATAGAATGTCTCGAAAATTCATCAACCATAACTAGGATATACTTCTTACCTCCAATATTCTCCGTACACATGGGACCCATAAGATTCATGTGTATCAACTATATAACATAGGAGGTAATGGTATTCAACTTACTATGAGTACTCGTGATTTTTTTCCATTGTTGGAAAGGACCACAAACTAAGTAAGTTGGTTTTCCAAGTGATGGTAAGCCATGAACTAGGTCTTTCTTGACTAATCTCTCAAGACCTCTAAAATTGACACGATCTAGTCTTTGATTCCAAAGGTCCATAGTGGAGACCTTAACATTATTGAAAACTAAATAGTAATTGGGAATGATATCATAGCAATTATCGGTAGTCCTCACACCTTATAGTAAAAGTTCACCTGATTGATCATAAACGTTTTATTGAAAACTCAATAGGCATTGGGACTGATATCATAGCAATTGCCTATAGTCCTCACACCTTATAGTAAAAGTTCACTAGATTGATCATAAATATTAAACTCCAACCGATCAAACTTTAAAGAAAAGTTACAATCACAAAGTTGACTTATGCTTATTAAGTTTATTTTTAACCCTTCAATATACAACATATTTTTTAGGTTAGAAAAGTCGGATATCTCCACACAACCTCATTTTAATATGCTAGACCTACTCCCATCTCTAAAGGTGACTTTTCCTTCCTTGCGATCCACAAGTTTGGTAAAATGTGACTTATCATCGATCATGTGCCTAAAAAACCCACAATCTAAATACCATTGAAAAGTATCTTGAACTTTAAGAGAAACATAAATGACAAGGGCTTTTTTAACATTTTTAGCTACCTAATAGGTGGTAACCTTTTTTTGTCCTTATCATTGTTGACACTAGTCATTATATTGGAAGTGTTCTCGACAGGCGTAGAAACCTTTGAAATTATTTTATTAAGCTTTTAGAAGTAGTGATTAAAACTTAACTTGCTCTCTAATACTAGGAAAGTTGTTATAGTGGTGTATGGGAGCATGTGTATGAGAGACTCTTTGTAGCTTATAGAAAAACTCCCTAAGGTTACCTCTTCGTTTACAATGGGTACAAACATATATTTTCTTGGGTCCAACTTGGTTAAAACACCTAGGACGAGTTATCCTTAGTGGGTTAGGTCTAGGCCCATAAGGATCCATCACAAACTTAGGAACCGATTTGGGTGCATTATTAAAAGTGGATCCACATTCGTAACATATCCCTTGTCTCTCTTTAAAATCTAAAGTGAGAACTAGGAACATCCTGAGGACGTTCGAGATATTTTTCGAGTTGGGAATTATAGACTTCAAGTTTCTCACGAGTCTCCAATGATTCTTGAAGATATCTTGTAATACTAGCCACTTTATTGGTCAAGTAAATCTTTTCCCTACCCACCGAAACAAGTTTCTCAGTCAAAAAGATTTTCACAGAGGTCTCAATATCTCTTGAAACCTTCAACTCTTTATCTAAAGAAAACACCTTAAGAGCCAAATTTTGATTTTGATTTTTGATTTTTAATAACTCGGTGTAAATTTCAAAGTAGGCGTGTTGAACACCACGTTCTCCCTCACTCAAATCATCACCCTCAAACTTTTCAAAATGGTTCACCGCATTTTCGAGGTTATCACATTTACAAATGTCCTCATCGGCGTGATACGTATTTGAAGTGATAACGTGACTATCCATGAATGCGATGAAGTTACATCCATGAGATGATTATCTGGAATCCACCAACTCAACATCACTATAATTTAGAGTGGCATTATAAGCATCTTTCGCTTTACCCTATCTTTTAAGACTAGTGGAACACTCGTGGGTTTTGTGACCTTTACCCTCACACTCATAATATCTCTCTGAATCTTCCTTCTTAGGATACTCACCTCTAGCTTTTCTTTGATCATTCTCAAAAACATTTTTGTCCGCTTTGAAATTTTTGCCTTTCTCAAAACTTTTATATTCCATTTTGAAAGAATTTTGATTTTATGAATTTGAGAAAGTTTTTGAATTTTTTTGCAAACAAGGCAAGATCTTCTTGATCGAACTCAAAATAGGATTCATAAACCTCCTTTTTTTTTCTTTTATTGAGCTTTTAAAGAAATTTTTCCCCCTTTTTCTTTTGGGTTTTGAAGAACATGTCTAATTGTTAAGTTTGAATATCATCTATGAGATTTTCTAGCCTAAGCATGTCTAGAATTCCCAAAGAGTTAAGGACGGTAACTTTCACGCTAAAATGATATGGGACAAACCTTATAATTTTCTTAACAACCCTTTTTTCTAGAATTTTCTTACCCAAATTTAAACTAGAGTTCAAAATATCAGACAAATGTGCATAAAATTCATCAAAGGTTTCAGATTCAAGCATGCTTATAGTATCAAATTGTGTGGTAAGGTTTTAAAGTTTAGAAATATTAACATCATTAGTACCCTCATGAATGAGCTAGAAAATATCCCAATCTTCTTTATACGTGGTACACGTCATGATACGACAAAATTCGTCGGGTGTGGCAGTGCTAAAAATCGCATTTAAGCCTCGAGAATTAAAATTACTCCATCTAAATTCATCTTCAGTCCAAATTATGACCATTTCGAGACTAATGACATTTTCATTAGTCATAGTGGGAGTAGTCCACCCCCTTTCAATAGAAAGACAAGCACGCTAATCGATCGATTTCATAGACGAACTCATTTGAGCTTTCAAATAGGAATAATTTGAGCCATCAAACAAAGGTGGCCTATTGTACAAGTTATCCATATAACCACGATGAATCATCTAAATAACTTATAGGTATAAGCTCTGATAATAATTTAAAAAATGAGAGTGATTCGATTATATGTATAAATCCTAGTTTAGGTCACAGAGACACACAAGCAAAATTTTGTTTAGTCCAAATTTTATCTTGATTTATTACGTGAACCTAAACATGCAAGATATAGAAACTAAATTAGAACAAATAAACCACAAACCAGAAGATAAAATATGAGGAAAAATCCCTTTCGAGAAAAACCTATATTCATCAATATTACAACTAGGTATTACAAAACGATACAGCGAGACTTATAAAAACTTAGACTCCAATAAGTAACACAGTTGTGTCTTTCTCCCTTATTCTTAATAGACAGCGATGCAGATCCAACAACGCTTCACAACAAGCTCCACTTTCTTCGGTATGCACCGATCAGCCTCAGAAAACTATATTCCTATCTTCGGTAATGGAGAAATAACTCAACAAGGGTATGTATAGGGTATGTGTTCTTTTAGGGTTTGATAAATGCTTAACAAATCATCTAAGGAGTTTGGATTGTAAAGTAAAAGTGTTTTTATAAAACTAGGCTTGGAGACCTTTTGGTATTGTATGGGAATGTGATTTTTTTCCAAAAGTACTATCAAAAAGAAATCCTAAGACACCTTTTTATAAAAAAAATGATTTGAGGCAGCACAAATTTTAAGGATTCTTTCAAATGAAAACCGAACTTCATTCGAACAAAAATGCATAACTCATTCGAACCAAAATAAAACTCATTCGAACGAACGACCTATCTTATTCGAACCATCTTCGAACGAGATTTGAATGACATTTATTCTGCAAATAGAAAAATCTCATTTGATGTTCGTTTGAAGTTCATTTGAATGAACTTCCAAACTCATTCGAATGAAGACTTAAAGTTGCTCTAACGGCCTAAAAATTAAAAAAAAAACTTTAAAATTCATTTTAAAATGACCCCTCAAACATTTTATAAAAATAAACCCTGAATAATATGTTTACTCGTAATGAAAACTATATACCTTCTCCGATGAATGAAGTGGCAATCTCAACTCTTTCGATCTTCGATTGTTGTATTCAATCACTAACTTGTCTTTATTTTAAGCTCTCGAGAATCCACGTGATGGTGAAGGTGTAACAGAATATGCCAAGCTTATAAACATGATGTTAAATTACAAATTTTACTCTTATAGTTATCTACCTTCACCACAGGTAGGATACACCTAGACATAACTATGTTAATGGCTTCCTCATCTAAGACCCAACACCGACCCCTCACGTACAGTAGACCTGGTCAACTATAGTGTACAATGAACCACGGATCCGCGCCTCGACCAAAATTTCCCTCTGGAGCTTATGATCCTTTGGCACCAACAACTTCGGTTAGAAATATGATCCTCCGTCTTAGTCAGAAGAAGAAAAGTAACTCCTCCCAACAATATTTTTCAAACCATCTCCTGATAAAAAGATCCAACGCATGGCCCTAAACCTCTCGTGCTAAAATATTGGGTGTAACAACCACCTTCGCTATGAATACTACTTCTTCAATTAGATAAGGTCAATCCATAAATACTAACTCTACGTAGATCAATATCTACGCAAATAAGGATATTCCTCTCCTTTGCTCAAATAGGTCGTTAATACTTAGTAATGAACACTCGTTCTACATCATAACCTTGTCCAGCTCCCGATGGTCGATACACAAACTTAGTGAATCGTCTATCCTTTAACAAATAGAACTAGAGCTTCACCACAGGGGCATACTAGTCCCCATAAACTCTTGGATCAAAAACCATTGCTTACCCCCACAACTTTCTTTTATTTCTAATGGAGATAACCAAAAGGATCCCTTGCAACAAGCTAAAAGCAAGTGCCCTAAGCTAAGGCTAAAAAAATATTTGAATACGTGGTAACTCGGTACATCTTCCAATATCACTAGACAAATTAATGTACTATCAATAACATACCTAAGAATTCATAATCTTCTTTAATATGATCTCTATTTAAATTACAAAAGTGTGTGTTAGACCTTCCCATGAGATTAGACATATCCCTAAGAAACATCTCGTGCTTGAACACGACATACCATGATATACTACTCATTGTTTCCGATCTAAGTGCAACACATAGCTAACAAAACAAGATCAATAATAAAATCATAAGACCTCATGTCTAAAATCAATAAAGTGGATGACAAGCAAGCCGTCCAATCATAACTTCTACATCTTTACAATCATAACGTAAAGAAACACCCTTGACTGTTGGGGTAACCAAGTATAAACATACCAAAAATATTACTAAGTAAAGAACTAAAAACCCGCGGCTCCAAGATAAGACTAGTGCACATGATCCAAAAATAAATAAAATCTCCCAGTGTTATCTCAACCGACAGTAGATACCCCTAAAGCATCTCCTACTAAGTGGTCTCTCTCACCACAAGTGTACAAATTCCTCTAAAGGAACCATCGAAATGGAGGACCTCTTGACCCTATCCTTATGGTCGGTCCTACTATATCTAGACTTTTCGACCTTGTTCCCTTTGGTTGTGGCCTTACTGGTTATAATATCCTTAACCCTAATAACCGTGACAACTCTAATTGTTTGTTTCAATAACCTCTTGGGGTCTTATCCCCCTGTGCGATCCCCCACTTGTAAGGGCCTCCCTACGATTGGGGTGGCTCTCTATTGTCTCTAGTTTGTTAAGACTTTCCTGGACCCAACCTTCTCAACTTGATGAACTTTTCCCTTATGATAATTATGACGATCTTATTGAAATATGAGGGTAACTTCTACTCCTGAGCATTAATGGTGAAGGGAGGGTTACCTAATAACACATGTCGAATCCTTCACGTAAGGTTGCTCATAATACGATGTATCTTTTTCACTTTCGTATCAATACCTTCTAGTGAAAGAAAACAAAGATAGTTGAAATCCCCCTCATACTAACTACCACGCGGTCGCTCTAATGAGGTCTCCGAAACTTACTCCTAATGTCATTATGGATGACAAGTGGAAAACACTTCCCATCAAATCGTTCACTAAAGACATACTAAAAGTTTCACGGTTAATAGGTTTTAACTCCAGACTGAAATCAACCTCGTGCGCGGGACATCTCACAAAGGAAATTCAAATAAGGAACCCTCCCGATACACTTCAGTCTTATTTGAGTCATTCGTCAAATTGATTGGCACGAAACTCCCTAAGTGGTTATCGTCATTATATGTGGTAAAATCCTACTATGATTAATTCAACACAATTAAGCCGAGCGAAAAGTAGAGATCTCAATTACAAACACAATATATATGTGGTTCGGAAAAGTGTCTACATCCGCAGGGTACTTGTTTCTCTCTTTATTGATCGATTCTTAATAACAAAGTTTACATGCCCCTTTTCCCACGAGTGTGGGTCACATTTATTGAGGACAAAAGGAGATTGAGTCATGCGGGACTCCATGACCTTGGATTTCTATTGTGATCTGATCGGGTGAATCCAACTTTGATATTTTCCCTGATGGCCTTCCTTATTTCTTATTTCCAGATTGTGATTCAATATCAAGACTTTCGAACATGTTTCAGCTTTTCTTATCAGGTCGAATAATTCCTCCATAATTTACCCAAATATTTGAAGCTCGAATGGGGTGCAGAGGTTTGGTCGTCCATTGGACATAACATTGGTTTGTAGTGACATTTGATCACTCATAGAAGCTATGGTGGGAGGATATCAACACTTGGTGTTTTTTAAGATGAAAACTAATTTTATTATACCCTTTAAGCTTAAAGGGAATACTTGTAACTTGCCCCGCAATTTTAGGGGTACGCTGGTAACTTTGTTCAATTCAATGAAAGGGCGGTAGAGTATGTACCATAATTTAGGGGGGTATCTTGCTAATGATGACTTTGTATAAAAAGTTGATCATTTCCAACTGATGACATCCCTACTTCCAGTTTGAAATGCATTTTATTCTTCAGTCAGTCAAAACCAACTCAGAGTGATTTTCATTATCCATTCACTATAAGTATTCTTATCTCTTATTCCTTATTTCTCTATAACTTTTTTCTCCATTTTTCCTATTATTTTTCTTTCTTGACTTATGAAAATGATTTTCCCGATTAGTGAGAATTCCATAGAGGAGTTTAGGAAACATCTCTCTTTCCCAGAGATGGGAAAAATGGAGTTTGGGGAAAACTCCAAGGATTACTATAATATTAAGGGAGAACAATGATGTTCTGCTAATTCATTGTTAAAGTCAGCATAACATTTCCTCCAAACCAACTCTTCTTAGATTTTTATGAATATTTTAGCATATTTCCTTCCTAATATACCCCAAACGCTTGGAAGATAGTCAATGGGTTCAACAGGATAAATAAGTTGTATCAAACTCAGTTAGGGATCCCAGGGATTTGATAAGTATATATGTGGATGAAGACAGGTGACAACACTTTCTATCATAAGGCTAGAAAAGCAAAGAGGGTGTTGGTGATGTACTTGTTTGGCTTAAATAAAGATTATTGGTCACACGACTTTATTGTGAAGCAATGGGAACACTCACCCATCCCTAAAGATAGTGAGCCCTATAGGGGCTACAACTGTCTCAATAGGGGACATGAAATAGGTTGATTGGTGAATTTTACTGTCCTTCATCCTGGTTGGTCAAGCCTTGAATAATTCTTATTGATTTTACTAGGACTTATATAATTCTTACTGATGTTGTTATTCTTTGTTTCGTGTAGACAAATCCAAAAAGAAGGATCATGACGAAGTACATGTCAGTTTTGATAAATTGAGCCACGTCTAGAAACCTACGAGACTTATGTCTACTGGTGCTGAGCATTCAAGTTCGGTTGTTATGTTCCTAAATTACACCTGCAACACTACTTCATTTGTTGCTAAGTCGGTAGATAAAGAGCCAAAAATACATGTTCCTTCTAGCAATAAGGAGTCTTCAAGAACGAGCACTTTAGGCTCCTTTGAGTTTGTAGATATTACCTCAATTATTTATATGGTTCCTTTTACTTTAGAAGAACTTATTTCACTGAGAAAAAGGATACCCAACCTACTGGAGGAATCTTATCCCCCATCTTCTCTGAAAGCCCAATCCTCTAAAAGTAAGAGGTGGGGGGTCCATTCTACCCCCTCAATTTTTTAACCTCTTTAACTATTTTTGGTGGTTGAACTTTGTTGATCGCCTCAATCTAGTTGGGATTTTCCTCGATTCCCCTTTGAATGACGAGATAGACCAAGAATTTCCCGAACTATACTTTGAAAGAGCATTTGGATTCGTTGAGCTCCATCTCGTAATGTTTTAGGACCTCAAACATGTTTTTTAGGTCCTGAATATGATTAATTTTGTGCTTTCCTTTAATAAACATATGGTCTATGTATACTTCCATGATGTCACCTAACTGATGTTTGAACATATTGGTGACCAATAGATTAGTTACTCTCGCGTTCTTAAGACCAAATGGCATGACCTTGTAGCGATACAAGCTAAGAGTGGTGATAAATGAATTTTTCTCCTAGTTGGTCTCGAAAAGAGGGATCTGATGATACCCTACGTAAGCATCTAGGAATCTCATTCCTTCATAGTTGGTTGTAGCATCGACCCACTAGTCAATCTTTGGAAAAGGAAAATTGTCTTTAGGAGAGTCTTTGTTAAGGTTGGTGAAATCTATGCAGACTCCCCACTTCCCATTACTCTTTTTGACAATAATTGAATTAGAGATCCACTTGGGAAATTGAACTTCTTTAATGGATATTTCTTCTAAAAAAATTCCCACTTATTCTTTCATAGCTTTTTCTTTTTCAGTGGCTGTTCGATGCGCCTACTTTATGATAGGCGGGAATGTTGGGTCCACGTGAAGTAAGTGCCACGTGAATACAAGATCCATCTTAGACATGTAATAAGTCTTCCTAGAAAATACATATCGAATCTCTTTGAGAAGATAAATTAATTTTTATTTTTCACGATCAGTGAGTGAGATGTGGGTCAGAAATTTCATCCCCGGGTGTCAATCATCGAACATGACTTCTTGTAATGGTTTTATGACTCTATTTATGGGGTACACCCTTATTTCTTCAACCCTTGGTGTTTCATACTTTAGTTGCTACTTAAACGGAGTAACCCCATCTTTAGTCGCCTCATTTGCGACCACTTTCTTTTCATTCTTCTCTCACTTAGGCCCGATGGAAGCAATAAAGCATTATCGAACAACAATATGATTTCCCTTTGTCTCCATTATCCCCTGATCGATGATGCATTTAATCTTTTAGCAATAAGCGGAGGCGACAACCTTCATGGAGTGAAGCGATCCTCATCCTCAAGATGGAGTTATAGGGGAACTCAATATCCACAACTAAAAATTAGATCATCTTAGAGATATTTCTAGTTTTTTCCTAAAGGCATAGTCATCTTTCCAACAAAGCCGACCAAAGGGATGGTTAGTCCCTTCAGATCTTCCATCTTAAGGTTGAGTTTGTTGAATAGTTTTAGGTATATAACCTATAAGGAGCTTTCCTGGTTGACTAGTAACTTGTCCACACCCAATTAGCAATCCTGAGAGTGATTACTAGAGCATTTTGATATGGAGTTTTAAATATGATAAGATCTTCATCAGAAAATAAAGACTATATGTTTATCATTGTCATCGACGGCGTTTTCCCGCTAGGGTCTTGGTAAGGTTAATATAAAAATCCTCCATGACCACTGTTGCCTTCTTCAATTCTATCCGAACAGCATAAACTTGAATCTGGTCTGTACTGGACGCACTATGGATGACTCTAAACTTGTATACCATCTCCTCGTCCTCCAGGAAATTATCAGGTTTCTAGTCGTGTTCAATGGTGGACTTTGTGCCCTTATTTTCCACATAGTCATTTAGGTGGCCTTCTTGGGCCAAATATTCCACGTGGAATTTGAGCGCTTTATAGTTCTCTATCTTATGCCTATGTTCCTTGTGGTAGGAACAACTTAGGGCATAGTTCCTATTTGATGAATCTCCTGTCATCTTGCTCGGCCACTTGAAATGTTATTAATCTTTAATCTTATTTAATATTTTTTAGATAGGCTCTTTGAAAATAGTATTGATTATCTGGTGGGCCGTGATGGGGTCTACCTTATCATTACTTTTAGATATGTCATTATTTTTACTGCCCCCTTCTTGCGAGCATTTTCTTTATTGCCACGCTTGGCTATTTTCACTGACTATTGTCATGTTGGGAAACAGCTACCACATCTTGCACTTTTGCATATTTCCCAATCCTCGACATAAGGTTATCAATGGTGCTGGCCTCTTTCTTCGTAAAGGAGTGGAGAAACATAGAGTTTCTTAGCAAACCAATCGTAAATGTGGCCAAAGAAACCTTCTCGGATCAATCCTCCACTTTATTATAGGTTTCCCACTATCATCGATCATATTCCCACAAGGTTTAAGGGGTTTCTTTCTTATGATGACAATTGATTCCATCCTTTTTTTCGAATGGGAACTGCTGGTGATAAATCTTATGGTGAAAGCCTTCGCGAGCTTCTTGAAGTTGGTGAAAAACTACGTGATATTTCTCAAACCATTTTTACGGGATATCTTCCAGACTAGAAGGGAATGTTCATAACATGATGGCTTCGTTGTTGCTTTAGAAACTAATTGCTTATCGATACTGACAAGCATGATCGATGGGATCAGTCTTCCTATCATAGATTTTGAATTTAGGGGTAGTGAACTTCTTAGGAGGTTTTGGTTCTTCTATTTCCTTAGAGAAAAAAGAGTTCATCTGACTAAAGAGGGAACTTTTAGACAATTCCTTAGTGGATTTGGCCCCCCAATGAGAAGGATGATCATCCATCTCTCGTCGGATGAGATCACGGAGATCCTTCTTGTAATGACCCCCTTCCTAGTCTTTTCTTTTTAGTGGGATGTAGTTCCTAGAGAGCTCCTGATCTCAATGTGAACTCCTTTCTCGGCTACGAGTTTTTCACACTAGAGGGATAGGGGTTTGAGCACGTCGTTTTTGTTTGTACTCGTGGAGCTCCTTCTTTAAAATTTCTAGATGACACTAAAATCGGATATTTTCTTCATGTTGGTGGCTCATTGTGTCCTCTTGTTAATGTCACCACTCATAGGCATTTACAAGGAGTAAAATATGTTTGGATAGTGGATGTTTATTGCTCTTCACAGTTTGTTCCTATTACGGGTGATAACGTGGGCTAGACGTGTTATGACTCTTATTGGGGTGAACCTCAGACCTGACCCTAAGTGTTGGAGGTCTATCGTTAGACGACGAACATGGGCTATGTGAGTAAGACATAATTAGTCATTATTTTTTTTCTTGGCTGAGAAAAGGAAATTGCTTCCCATATACGGCACCAATTGTAGGTGGTAAAATCCTACTGTGATTAATTCATTACAATTAAGAAGAGAAGAAAGTAAAGATCTCAATCACACACCACAATATATTCATGGTTTGGCAATGTACCTACGTCATATGGTGTTTTTCTCTCTCTTTATTGATCGAATCTTGATAACAAAGATTACACGCCCCTTTTCATAGGGGTATGGGTTACATTTATAGAGAACCTAAGGATACTGAGTTTCTTGGGAATCCATGACCATCGATTGCTATTGTGATTTGATCGAGTGAATCCAATACAGAGATTTCCCCTGATCGGCCTTCCTTAGTTCTTATCTCCAGAATGTGATCACTTATTAAGACTGTCGGACACGTGTCAGCTTCTCCTATTAGGTCGAATAATTTCCCCCGATTATAAAGAGTACAAATCATAGGCAATATAGCTCTGATGTAGTCAAAGAACACAACACAAAAGAATGGTAGATGTACTCAAGACCCTAGGGCACTAAAACCTGGAATGATCTGATACCAACCGTGACACCCCATAAATCCATATATAAATTGATCGGGTCTAATACAAAATTCGCAGGAATTAGAACCAGTTGGTAACATTCTCATCATAACAAAATAAATAAAACGATTCAAGTAAATACATCAAGAGATCATAAAATGCTGAATAATTTAAAATTTCTCTGATATTATCCAATAATAATGCAACTCCAACTCCTGGAATCTGAATGTCTCAATAACAATACTTTATCTAATACAAATTTCTGACTCAAGAATCTAAAATAATACAATTGAATGAACTGAAACATAAATGATAGCAATTATATAAAGAAGTGACTACGCTCGACACCTACGTCAAAACAATGAATATTTAAAACTGGTACTGGAGAAACTCCTCTAATTGGTAGCTCAGGTATATGGCAGTCACTATAGCCAAGACTTGTGGAAAACAGCTTAGTAGCGAGGATTCAACCTAACAAGTCTACAAAAAGTAAGAATTTAACCGAAGTTGAGGCACAATAATAATAATGTATCTTCCTCCCATTTTAAGTATATTTTAATTCATTTAAGTTACCCAACCCAAACAACCTAACTAAACATGCAGTTATATTCTCAAACCCAAATGAGGCCCATATACTATAGTTAGATCTTTTTGTTAAGTGTATCCATTTTAATATTATTAAGTTTAACCTTAGTATTAAGTATCTTTTACCTTTCGATAATCTCTTACATTAACATCCATTACAACCAACTTATTATTCTCTTATTATACGACCTCAATTTATGATTCCCATTTAGACATATTCAACTTACAGTCTTAGATTATATCAAGTCAAAAATAAGTGTATACATCTCGAATATATTAATCAAAATTCATGAGTCTTAATCTTATGATTATACATTGCTAGTATAAGTCGTAATCCAATATGAAAATCTCAAGGTACCGCAACACATAATCATATAATCCAAAATATTTGTGAGTATACACAACTCACATCAACTCACATGGTTATGCAAAAGTCCGCAAATATAAGTATGAAATCTTATTCCTAAGTCCATTAGGGATCACACGTGCGTACTACGTATAGTTATGGGACATCCTAACCCTATAACCTCACAGTATCAACACAAGAAAATTAATACGCCATCATACTAAAAGTGTGGGCCCTATACCTAAGGTTGTACACAAGGATTCTCCCATTAGCCCCGCTCGGGAGACAGGAACTTCATTACATAGGATCAAGGTAAATAGAACCTAGGTAGAGCTCATTTAATCACCAGGAATACCATGTCCAATCAACGTCATATGTGCCCCATGAAATACCTCCCAGTATGTCCCCTACGAGCACTCACACATATCATGATTTTCTTATACACAGAGCAACCAAATATCTTAAATCCTTCTCAATAAGGTTACTCATAAAGTTTCTTTTATTATAAGTTAATATGCACATCTCCTATAATTGGTTAAACGTAACATTAGCCCGATTTCCAAAGGAGATGAAGTTTATTTATCGTCTCGCACTTAAAAATATCATTTTAAATCAGCGAATACTCTACTCAGTGGGTTACAGTTATATTATTTGTTATAATATGCTCTGCAAAATCACTAAACATAAATCATTATCATGAACTTGCCCCAAAATTCAAGGCCCTTACCTTAGGTCAAATCTCCAACCTATTAGTTTACCTAACAATGTTACCTCGGCCACTACTCTACTCAATGGGTTACAATTACATTCTCTCCATTTAAAATCTCAATGTTAACTCTAAACATTACACAGTGCTATAATCCCCCACAATGGCTCGAATTAATATAACCAAGTTTCAACCCTTAAACCTATTGCCCTGAAGTCCAACTAACATGATTTATAGAAATCCAGTCTACTCACAAATTACTAAAAGCATCATCAGTCCCTATTAATTATCTTAAATTTATTAAGAGGTGATTGCCAAACTGCCACAAAGTCGTTCCAATAATATCACATAAGTCGTTCTAACGAAATACCATATGTCATTTGAACGAAAACCTAAGTCGTTCGAACGAAACTATCAAAGTCGTTATAATCAGTTACTAAGTCGTTTTAATGGGATTACCAATCTCGTTCGAACACAATTCAAATCTCGTTCTAATAAGATTGACACATTTTCCTCTTTTTTAAATGCCAAAAAAATTGCCATTAACACACAAAATCCTATATTTGAAGTCTCTAATCATTCCTATTCCCATTCCCCTTCAAATATAAGTTGTAAAACAATAACACTAACCTAAATCCATAAGTTTTTAGGAGATTAAATAGATTTCAAGTATTAAATTCAAATTTTGAGTTTCAGAACCCTAAGTTCATATTTCTAACCAATTCAACCCAGATTTGATTCATTTACAGATTAAACAAGAGGGATTTCATAAAAATCATTACCATGACTTATAATATACCAAATTCAATCAGATTATAAGATTAATTCATATTATTTATCATTAAACTAACCTAATTCATTAATATGAGATTAAGGCTTAATTTAACAACTAATCTAATTACTAAAACTAGGTTTTAGATGATTTAAATCAGACTATAAAAGTGTTAATCCAGATTCAATAACTACTACCATCATAATGCAATCCCAATTAAATTCTTAATCGATGTACGCTTGCCTTATACCTATTGAGGAATCAAAGTCCCAACAACATCCAAATCATCTCCAATCCTTGGTGCCTTTTCTCTCAAACTCTCAACAGTTTTATGAAATACCTCATAAATGCTTTAGGTTTGTCTAATTAACCTAATAATAGTGTTTTCCACGAAATTAAACCTAGGCCTAATATATGCCTCAACTCAATGGGCCCAAAACATGATCCAAACGGCCCGAAACTCTACCCAAGCCATATACTGGCCCAACGGATTTAAATTCCACGATTTCAAGTAAAAAACGGACATTCTAAGCATCCCAAAAGTCATTCCAAATAGATTAAATTCTAATAAATTAAGTATCTTATTATTTTAGTTTATAAGTCAGTACAAGTTGATTAAGTTAAATCTTAATTATTAATCGGTTATATGTGTCTCGATATTATAAAAGACTACTTTACGATCGATAAGACTCAATACCGGGTGAATAATCTAAATAAGAAAAACCCCGAACACTTAGTCCCTGACTATTCCATAATCGTCCATAATACTAAGTTATTTAAATAATTTAATTAATATATTATTGATATGGCCAATATGGCCCTTCCTGTCGCGGCATCTATTAACAACAAGTCGTTACCCTGGAACAGGGAGGTCGTGGCCTCACACTCATCTCACTGCGCCTACTTCAACCACAAGCCACTGCCTTGTATCTGACAGGTCGTGGCATGTACAAGTTTAGACATGCTACTGCTGCCTGGGTTCAAACAGGTCGCGACCCATGCTCATAGAACTGATGCCCCATCAATGGGATTACTCTTGGAACTTATTCACATGTCACGTGCTCAGGGCACGTGACACAGTTTACATACCTCCTATAAATAGAGGTCTTCACCTTAAGAAAAGGGGATCCAGATCCTAGATAATAACCCTTAGCAAAGCCCTATCAAACTCTCTACTCAACCCCAATACAGCTTGGGAGCTATCCACCCGCCTTGTAGTCATCACCCCGCCCTGCCCCGAATCGCTACATTCATGTATTCTCCTCTCTTAACTCTATTGTACGCCTTTCATGGCTATGTAAACTTGTATTACGACATGTATATAATGATAGTGGGGCAACAAAGTGGATGTCGACTCATTTTAATAGCCAAACCACTATATATCTTGTGTTTTGTCTCTTTTTACTTGCTTATATCTATTTTACACTTAACTTATTGGTATGAGAATGACGTGTGTCCGATTTCTCGTATCATCAATTTGCTTTCGTCTGTGGGAATGAGGTATTCCTATCTTGTTTCTTTACATTTAAAATTCTTAGCACCTTATTTTATTTATGGGGGACCCATGGGTCATCATCCCAAAGATGAGGTTTGTTTATTGCGCTCGTATTTTACACATACACCCTTTGTTGGGTACTGCTTATTTTTAGATCTGTTATTGGTACACTTTTTCATAACCTAAGATCTATTTTATTTACCCCGATGATGCTACCTTACCTAGAAAGTGTTGAAAAATGAAAAAAGGCTACATCCCTACAAAGGTGGGTAGCTAGGGATGGGATTCTACCTGTTCATTTCTTTCTTAACCTATGATCAAGGATTTTTTACCACATTTGTGTCATTTTTAGAGCACTTGAAGACTATATTGTCCTTGATATATTCCTAGTAGGATCGTTGCAACAGTTAGATGGATTAAACCCAATCTAGGGGTCCAATTTTAGGATTGGAAACCCATCGCTGCAGCAATAAGATGCGGCCTGGAAAATAAATTGCCTGTAGCCTTTTTAATTGCGAATGCTATATAACTTCATTTCATCACCTGGGAGAAGAGACATGGTGAAACTGTCCTCAGACTTAACTCTAGTGAATCCTCCCCTGGAGAGGCCACGGCAGTAACTTTATATGTTCAACATGTCGCGGCGTAAGAAGATTGACAAAAAACTACATCCTTGTTACTATAATTGGTTATTTTCTCTGCACTCTTGATTTCTCACCACTATTTAGTTCATCTCAGAATAAATCTGTAAAGACTAACAGAGCAGAAATGGAAGGAAATTCCAGCCAAAGTACAGAACAGAAAGATGAGATTTCTCGGCTGTACAACTACCTCAACTATTTATACGATGGTCATGCCTCACTTTAAACTCAAGTTAACTCTCTGACCTAAAGAGTTATTATATTGGAAGCTTCAGCACCAAAGGCCGTAGCCCCTGCAGTAATGACCTCAGAAACAGCTATCTTTAAGGCCACAAATAAGAACTAGAAGAGGAAGATATAGAAACAGAAGCCAGAAAAAGGCTTTGAGGCCTACACCCCACTGATTTACCAAATTGAAGATATTTTCAAGCTCATCAAATAAGACAAATTTCTCAAGTGGACTGAGAAGATGAGGGATCCTTCCTACAAAAGGAATCGGGCCTAGTTGTGTGACTTTCACCGAGACAATCACCATAGCACTGATAAATGCGTCATGTTGAAAGACGAAATTGAAAGGCTTGTGAGGCAGGGGATGCTGCAGCAATTCCTAAATGCAGCATGAGAGATGCAGCAATTCTCAAAGCCTCTGTGACTGATTGACTAACAGACCGCATGCCTCATATCTGCCTTAGTTTCTAGTTTCCACACCATGTTTCTATTTTTAGCTTTGAAAATCTTTACTTAAAATGACATTGAATACATGAATGTATGAATTGGGCCTATTTTACCATATCTTATCTATCTTATTTTCATTATCTGTCATCTCATAAAAGGCCTTCGTCTTAAACAGATTTCAAACAAAAACAACATATTATCTCGGAGATAACTACCGTAATTGGCTCACAATGCCCCTCGTAATGCCTAAGCGTATGGAAGCATATGATATTTTAAATTGCAAAGGCATCTCTCAGGGTGATTCGACTAGCCACGGGGGCTACCAATGCCCGTTATTTACTTTTGGAAGCTCTTATTAGCCACAGGGGCTATTAATGCACGTTACTTACTTTCGGATGCTCTTATTAGCCACGGGGGCTTATAATGCCCGTTATTGGCTTTCAGGATTCTCTAATTAATCGGGAATGGCTTGATACATATCCAATTATAGCTTGGGGATGGTTCATAATACCTATCATGGGGAGGCCTGACAATAACCCAATTAAAGAGACAAAGATAAGCTATGGAAGAAGCTTTATGAACCTGATTAAAGCTACAAAGAATAAGTTGCTGCAGCCCAATAAAAAGTTAAGATATTAACTCAGATACCGCAGAAGGTATACAATTCATCCTCAGTCGTAAAATTACTTTCCTTTGGTACCACATCTTGGCAGCTCATTGATGTGAAATGAAGAACCATGAGAAAAGCAAAGCAAAGGAAAAATAGTTGTAGCCCTGTTCAAGAATTCAGGTTTTATGAGAACTCATCACAACCCCATGTTCCATATATTTATTTTTGAAGGGAATATAATCAAGTGCATTTAAGCAGTCAAAACATCTGAAGATGAAGCAAAGTAAAGCATTCATTCAAGCACTCAAGTATTCAAGATGCAGAGAGAAAAAAACAAGCAGACAAGTTACAAAAGCGATCATTGATATGCAGTATATAAAGTTAGAAGAATAGTCGCAACCCTATATAAAGTTAAGTTCAAGAAAAAGCTCATTACATCCAAAAAATGATTGCAAAAGGGAAAGATTAAAAAACTATGAGGTTGCGTCATCTTCTTCATCTCATTTTTCACCATTCGCAGCAGTTTCAATCTCTTCTTCCCTGACGCAGCCACTGTTTCCATCTGTTGATTGGCCTTTGCCTCTGTCATGGCCCTAATCTCTTTAACACACTCAGCATGCTCAGCGTCACTGAGCTTCTAGGCAAGGATCTTATCCTTAGATTCAGGAAAATTCTTGACAACCCTATACTTGAGCTCTAGAAAGCCACGGAGATAGGCTTTGTTATTTATCATAAAAAAATCCTTTGATTTCTTATTTGTAGCTACGGCATCATCTGCAGCTTGAGTTAAGGCCGCAGCATGAGACTCTTTCATCTGTTGAAGGGTTGCGACATGGTCACTTTACTTTGTTGAAGCAAGGAGGTATTGCGTTTCTCCAATTGGTCATACATTTATTGAAGCTGATTCAGTTGGATCTCAAAGTTGAAGGCCTGTCTAGTAGCCCTTACAACTTTGGCTTCAGAAGCTTGAAGGGATGTCGCAGTCGCGATAAAGTTCTGTTCGGCCTCATCCTTCGCCTTGATAGCAACATCCAACTCCATCTTTGCCAATTCAAGGGCCATAGCAGATGATTTTTCCTCTAGCTCGAAGGAAGAGGCCCTGGTATTTTCCAAATCAGTCTTATGAACTGATGTCATAGGACGTTTGAGACATAATGACATCTGCGGCCTGAATCTATTTAGACATGGTTAGTATGAAGAAGTAAATTCAGTTAAATTCAATAAAGTGCTTACCCTTAATAGGCTGTGGAGACCATACTCCTCCAAATGTTCATGGTCTTCATCCACAAGGTGATCTAACTCAATGTTATCTGCTACCCTCCTCATCTTATGGATCGCCCTGGCAGTTGTGTCCCAGGAAGATTGGGGATTTGGCGTTCTTAATTGATGTCGTGGACAACCACCAGGACCCATATTTTGACGACTTTGAGGAGGGGGCAAGTTGGTGTTAACATCCATTACCCTCCGTGGAGGAGGAGATGGAGTAGTAGAAACATGAACAAGAATGTGCCCACCTTGATGGCCCATCTCTGTGGGAAGCAGATTAGCTGTGGCCAGATGATCGACATTATCATCATCAAAGTTATCTTAACTCGTTCTGGTTGCAGCATCATCAGTGTTAGCGGCTATTGCTGCGTTCTCCACCAATGGATTGGCTGCGACAGTCAAGGTGGTAGAATTTTGCTCAGAAATGCCATTGGGACCACCTGTCACAATATCTTTAGCCATGAACCTTTTCCTTTTCTTTCCCTTTTTGGCAGCATTATTGAGGATAACGGCATCCTCATCCATCTCAGCAAGTTGGGCAACTAAGAGGTCTCGGGCTATCTCCTCTCCTGAGAAATAAAATGTAAAGTATCAAGTATCAAGTAACATCTGACCATTACCTTCCATAGCCATTCTCTTTGGAATGTCTTTGTTGGTGAAGTAGCCCTGTTCAAAAATGGATGCGAAAGTCACTAAGGTGCTAAAATTCTTCTCCTTATTTCTAATAGTCGTATCCCTCGCAACCCTTCTCTATTGCCTGCTATTAAGGGGTAGATTATCAAGGGTTGTGCAAAAAGTAACATTAGTATGTGCCGTAGAAAATATTATAAAAATTTTAAAGTAATATTAGTATGTGCCGCAAAAAATATTATAAAAATCTTTGAAAATGTATGAACTGAAGAAGGGGGTGCAGTACGATGTAAAGGCTGTGGTATACACTCACCTAATATAGAGGGACGTCCCCACAGCCGCGGCATCTTATGTGCTTTCTCTCTCTATTTGATTCTTCTAGATGGATTTCCCATTACTCTTCAGAAATGTAAAAATATTTTCCCTTCCATATCTTTTCACTGGAAGGCCTCCCAGTATATAAAACCTCATCATTATTTAGAAGGGAAAATAATACCATGCAAATTTAACAGAATTCTCCTTTGGCCGGTAGAAGTTAAAGAACTCCACTGGAGTAATATCTTTGCTGAACTTATCCTTCCAAAGTATTAGCGAAGCAAGAATAGACCTATAGCCATTTGGGTCTATTTGGGTTGGTGCCAAGTTCATGGCACTGAAGATTATCCTGATGGGAACTGGGACAAACAGCCGCATCCCATAGATGAAGGCATGTAGAGGGAAGCAGATCCCATCATTGGGGACTGAAAAACATGGTTTTCATTCTGTGGAAGGTGCTGAACAAATAACTCCACTGGGAAATTCAAATGGCGCAGCCACTTGATTGACCCACTATTCGATCATGATGCAATGAACGTTCAAGGCTGCAGGAGCTCTCTGAACTCTGTTAGACGAGCCAGCTGGTACATCTCTGGCCTCAAAAGGCCCAACTGCTTCAGCCTCCACTTCAACATGTTGGTGATTTCTTGAGTTGTTATCTTCCTCCATAATCTCAGCCTCGATAGTATTCCTACAGGTTGTGGAGTCCGAGAAATCAGAATCAAGAATAACACAGTTGGGACAGTCTTTAAGTAGATAGAGTCCAACAGCCTTTAAAGGCTTCACAGAAGGAATATCAGGAGGAAGAGTGTCGAAGTGAGTTTTCCATAAGTCTGCCAAAAACTCTTGGGGGTCCCAACTCATAAGAATGCAGAAGAACCTGAAAAGCAGAAAATCTTCGCTATTAGGATGTCGCAACCACTATGGTTAGAAAAGCCTCAAATAAAGGCCGCGGGATGTACGATATATATATATCTGTGTGTGTGTGTGTGTGTGTGTGTGTGTTTAAGTACAGAAATTTGTAAGTTCAAGCTACATGACTCACAGAGGCTGCAGCTAATTATTCTAACTATAAGCCTAAGGACTGCAGCCGGGGGGAATTATTATTACCAAAGTATTAACTATAAGCTACAGACTACAGCCAATTGAGGCAAGTCCTATGATTCGGCACAAATATCATATATTTATTCCCTTAATTTCGATAGCTTTGTGAACACGAGTAGTGCAACTGATATGAATTTAACTCACATTTATGCTACTAACCTTCATTGGCAAGTATTTCGTGTTTCGTGTATCTCTTATGTATTTTACAGGTTAATTATGCAAGCGGTGCAAAAGAGAAATCGAAACAGTGAAAGAAAGGCTAAGAAGGCAAGTTCACAGACATTTTCGTAATCCTGCAGCCTGATCCTAGAGGTGGGGCCAACGGTGAAGTTGAAGATTTCGGAACAACGAGAACACTTGAAGAAACGGCACCCAAATCCGAGCTACGGTGAAAGAGTTATGACCATTTGAAGTTAAGGAAAAATCCAAGAAGAAATGAAGAAAAAAATTCTAAGTGTTGAATTGAAGAAATGAGACCCCAGAACCAGCAGGAATTTTCGAACCACACTATGAACCGGTTCTGGGGAGAATCGGTATGGGGTACTTGTGAACCGGTTCGGGGGTCCTGATGCACGAATTTTTCCTTGGTTGCTGATTGGTCCAAAGAGTCCCATTTTGTTACAACTTCTTCTAAAACGTATTTGTACGAAGTTAATGAATTAGAAAACATAGTTTTTCATTTTTTTTTATCATCTTTGATAGAGAGAAATGTAAAGAACATCCTAGGAATATAACTTTACTTTGTTGATTCAAGAGTGATTAATTCCGGGTTTGCTTTGAAGTTTTAATGCATAGTTTTATTCTCTCTATTATTACTCTTGCATGTTATTTTTCTTGCATGGTTTAAACAATTTCCAGGTTTATAATTAATCCTTGCATATTTCAATATAGTTTCATTATGATTTCTCGCGCATGCAACGTAGTTAAGTCATGCATAGTTAGGTTTAACATGTCCGATTAGATTTAAAAGGTCGGGATGAATGAACTCAACCTGATGTGGTAGTTGCGTGTATATAAAATTAATCCTCTAAATTTTATGATTTATTACGACCATATTGCGTAGAAACACAACCATTGTAGATCTTTGGATCTCGTTTGCTTCAGGATAACCGGGATGCTTCAGAATGCAATTCGAGTGTAACTATCGCAATACCGATTTACTCGTCCTCTGATTATTTATGGTGCGGGCTTTAACCTCATATATGTAATGCTTGGGAGTACTAAATTTTGGGTCTAATTAATCACTTAAATTTACGATTAGTTTTATACCATCAATACACTAGGGTTGATGGATTGTATTCCCGTCCTGTTTTCTTCATCATATAGTTAAAGTTTTAAGTCAATCATCATCAGAATTTTAGGTAATTTAGAATAATTGCATTCCATTCATAATTTAGTTCATTAGTTAACCATTTTCAAAATTGCATCTAGTTGTAGTTATTTCACCATTCAAATCATCTTTTCCTTTACTTTAGAGTCAGAGTTAGGGTTCCTTCGTCTGTCCAACGTCGTTATAATTCCGTTGTCCTATTTCCCTGAGGATTGATACCCGACTTATCGGATTATTACTTGAGCGACAGGCTTGCACTTGAGCCTAGAGAGTATGAACTTCTGAGACACATTCTTAGTCGCATCAAGTTTTTGGCGCCGTTGTCGGGGACTTGGGTAGACTTAGGATTAAATCAAGTCAATCTTAAACTTTGACCAAAAATTTCCAAAAATCCAAAAACATAAAAAAAAATTAAAAGCACAAAAATATTCCTCATCATCACTCATAAGCTTGTTAATGTAAAATTCTGAAATCCAACCCACATTCACGAAAACCCGATAGTTGAGTACGACCCCGATAGCCCTCACACTCCTGACGCTCCACAATTCTGGGTTCCACCTCCCACACCGTCACACTCAATTGCCAATAACACTCCATTTTCCCTCTTAGAAAACTTCAGAGCACGCTCCGAGTATACCAAGTGAGGACTGTCACTCATTGTGAGAAATCTTATATCCCGAGCGCACTGTCACTCCGGGATGCATTTTACTCCCGTATAATGCAGGGTAATTTCGCTTTAGGAATGGGATGATCCAGATACTTGCCACCTACCATGGAATGGATTCAGAAAAGTCATATCTCCACATCATGGAATTTGAGGAGGCGTGCGAGACCCCTAGCGATCAAACTTGCTCAAAAGATGTGATCCGCCTCAAACTCTTCCCATTCTCGCTAAAGGAAAAGGCTAAGACCTGGCTATGGTCTTTACCTCCAAACTCTATTTCATCATGGAATGAGTTACAATTTAAATTTCTCAAGAAATTATTTCCTACACATCGAACGAACTCCATCAAGGCTCAAATTCAAACCTTTCGATAACTAGAAAATGAGTCATTCGATCGATGTTATGAGCGTTTCAATGAGTTAATCACTTCGTGCCCTCATCATGGACTTGATAAACTTCAAATCATTTCCTTCTTCCATAATGGGTTGAATATGAATTCCAAACAACTCGTTGAGACTATGTGTGATGGTCCCTTTATCGACTTAGACGCCAACGATGCTGAGCTTCACCTGAGGTATGTCGCAGAGACTACCCAATCCTGGGATACATCTGACCCTAGTGCTCAAAATTGAACTCGCCAAGCGATCACCACTCCATCGGCATCCGGCCTATGTCACGTAGAAAAGAATGTTGTGATGGACAGCTGACTCGATCTACTTGAGAAAGGAATGCGAGAAATACTTAAGGTATGTGGAAGAGGACCAACTGGATCCATCCCAAACCCCGTCGAGAAGGTGTGTGCAATTTTTGAGGCAGGTCATTAAACTGAGGAATGCTCAACAATACCCGCCAAAGTTATGCTTCAAGAGCAAGTAAGTGGTGTAGGAGGATTTAAGGGTAATTTCGATGCACCGCACGGGAATTCTTACAACCCTTCAAGGAAAAACCATCCTGGTTTTATCTATGGGCAACAACATGCTGCGATGAATCCTAATTCACATGTTGCCCCTCCTCCACCATCGCACTTTCAACAAGCTCCACACATGCAAGGATATGTGCAAGAACCACCACTTCAAGGGGCATATATCACTCCACCGCGGAGAAATCTCGAGGATACGATGAGCCAATTTATCAATACCCAAAATGCAACCAATGCTAGATATGATCGCATGATCAGCGACATAAATGCAAATATTTCAAAAATGTAATCATAGTTGAGTTTCCAAGAAAAGGTCAAGTTTCCTGCCCAGGGCCAAAGACCTCCCCAAGGTCAAACTAGTGTCAGCTCCACCTCTACAGAACATCAGGAGCAATGTCAACCTGTGACCACTCTTCGTAGTGGGAGAGTCATTGATTTATCACCTCCCCCATACGATGCAACCAAGGACAAGGAGATTTTGCCCGGCATGAAAGAGGCCGAAGATGTCCCCTTGAAAGAGAGTGATAAAGACGACACTAGCGAGCCCGAGGTAGTAGTGAAACCACCCACCGCGGCACCGTTTCCTCAAAGGCCGGTTCCTTTCCACAAAGTGAACCCCCGTGATGACGTGCTAGACGTGCTAAAGCAAGTAAAGCTAAATTTACCTTTCCTCGATGCCATTAAGCAGATTCCAGCTTATGCAAAAGTCATCAAAGACTTGTTAACAATAAAGAGAAAGATGAAGGTAAAGAAAAAGATATTTCTAGCACAGAATGTGAGCTCCATTATACTTAATGACCTCCCGTCAAAATTCAAAGATCCCGGTGCACCCACTATTTCCTGAATCATTGGAGAAAATAAAATTGAAAAAGCCTTACTTGACTTGGGATCAAGTGTCAATATCCTCCCTTACGCCATTTATAGGCAACTTGATCTGGGCAACCTTAAGCCCACAAAGATCACTCTCCAGTTAGCGGATCGAACCGTGAAGATCCTAAGAGGTATAGTTGAGGACGTGATCGTCAAAGTTGACACTTTCTACTTTCCGGTAGACTTTATCATTTGGGACGGAGCCCTCCTTCTCCTCGAGCAATCATGTTCGAATCATTCTTGGACACCCATTCTTAGCTACGGCTAACGCAATTATCAATAATCAAAATGGGCAGATGCAACTCACCTTTGGGAACATGATTTTAGAGACTAACATCTTCCATATAGCCCAACATACGGGGGAAGAAGATGATCTTCACACGGTGAGATTAATCGATCAGATCGTAGAGGAGTACTTCGAGGAAAATTATTGTGAAGATTCCCAAGGGTCTTGTTTTGTGTCGAGCCACGAGAGTGAGGGGACGTATACTGAATTTGAGAGGGAAGTTGAGGAGTTGAGAGAGTTACTTGCTGAGAGAGCGTCGAACGAGGACGCGAGAGATGTAAGTTGGGTTTCTTGATTCGAAGAGTTACCGCCAAGGGAGGCACGCATGGTTCCCTCCAGTGATAAATTTCTGACCCTCGAATTGAAGAAACTACCCTCCCATATTAAATATGCATACCTAGGAGAGGACGAGACATTTCCTATTATTGTCTCCTCTAGCCTAGACGAAAAGCAGGAGGGTAAACTGTTAAAGATTCAGAGGAAGCACCAAGGTGCTTTCGGTTGGTGTATTGCTGATTTGAAGGGAATAATTCCTTTAATTTTCACCCACAAGATCCACCTGGAGGAGGATGTCAAGACCTCGAGAAAAATGCAAAGAAGGCTAAACCCCAATATGAAAGAAGTGGTGAGGACCGAAATCATTAAGTTATGGGATGCCGGGATTATCTACCCAATCTCGGATAGCAAGTGGATGAGCCCTATTCAAGTTTTCCCAAAGAAGTCGGGCATAATAGTGATTGAGAATGCTAAAGGAGAGCTAGTTCCCCAATGTACCACCACCGGGTGGCGCGTTTGTATCGATTACCAGAAACTCAATGCGAGAACTAAGAAAGAACATTTCCCTTTACCATTTATTGATCAGATGCTTAAGAGAGTAGCGGTCCACCCTTACTATTGCTTCCTTGATGATTATTTTGGATATAACCAAATTGAGGTAGATTTACTTGACCAGGAGAAAACTACCTTCACTTTCCCCTTTGGTATGTTTGCCTACAAATGTATGCCATTCGGCTTGTGTAATGCACTCGCGACCTTTCAAAGGTGCACATTGAGTCTATTTAGCGACATGGTTGAGAGAGGACTTGAAGTGTTCATGGACGATTTTAACATTTTTGGCATCTCTTTCGATATTTGTCCGGTAAAGTTGGAAAAAGTACTTCCCCGGTGTGTGGAGAAGAACTTAGTGCTAAATTGGGAGAAATGCCATTTTATGGTCACTGAGGGAATAGTTCTTGGCCACATAGTTTCATCCAAGGGGATTGAAGTTGATAGAGCTAAGATAGATGTCATAGCCAATTTACCCTCACCAAAATCTCTCAAAGATGTGCGCGCCTTCTTAGGCCACGCGGGATTTTATCGACGGTTCATTAAGGACTTTAGCACCATCGCTAGACCCTTAAGCAACCTTCTTATGAAGGACACCCCATTTCAGTGGACAGAAGCATGCCATAGCACTTTTGAAAAATTAAAAACCATGCTTGTGTCCGCTCCCATCATGCAAGTTCCGGATTGGTCCTTACCATTCGAGCTTATGTGTGATGCTAGTCATTATGAGATAGGGGTTATTTTTGGCCAACGAAAAGACAAATAGGCTCATGTCATCTACTACGCTAGCCGGACTCTTACCGGACCACAACTCAATTACTCCATCACACAAAAGGAGTTGCTAGCGGTAGTTTTTGCTCTTGACAAATTTCGGTCCTACCTTATCGGTTCTCCTATCACTTGCTTCAACGACCACGCGGCATTGAAATACCTACTCGAGAAGAAAGACGCGGAGTCGCGCCTCATAAGGTGGATCCTACTCCTACAAGAGTTTAATCTTTCCATTAAAAATAAAAAAAGAGTAGAAAACGTCATTGTTGACCACTTATCACGGCTTTCGTCCGACGTACGTAGTGATCTGATACCCATAGACGAATATTTTTTGGATAAGCAACTCTTTGCTACCTCTTCTTTGCCCTGGTTTGCGGATATAGTGAACTATCTTGTCACGGGAGCCGTCCCTCCCGATTAGACACCGCAAGATAAGAAGAGGTTCATCACTTGGTCGCGCATATTTTTTGAGAAACTTCATTATCTTCAGTTCACTATTGCAAAAACCTAAAACCTCGCATGGAATTATAACACCTTGCTAAACACGACCAACAAGGAAACTTGACTCGTCCTTGCCCAAGAGTTTTACACAAGAGCCCAAGGTCTTATCACGCCATGACTCTCCGCAAATACGGCTCTACCAGTCATGAAGATACAATAAATTTAGACCATAAGTATAAATAATAAGATGTGTAATCAAAATGTAAAGCAAAGTTTCTTAACTAAGAATAATAGTGAAATGGGTTTGCTCTCTCTCTCTCTCTCTCTCTCTCTCTCTCTCTCAATATAAATGTAAACAAATAAATAATAATAAGTATGTTGCTCAAGTGGGTTTTAGGTTAGATCTTTTGCACAATAGAGTATTGGCTTTTTTTACTAAAGAGGGATTTAGGAAGAATCTTAAGCTCAAAAGGGTTTTTGGTTAGAGCTTTGCTTCAATGGAGTTTTGGGTTTAAAACTCTCAACTTCGACATGGGTTTGGGACTTGGTTTCTCTTTTTAGAAAGCTCAAGTAGAGGGACATGAGTTATAAAATGGATCTTTGATCAGTGGATATGATGTAAAAAAAATTGTGTGTTTCAATAAAGAACCCAAAGGGTCCTTTTATAGGATTTTCCCAAAACTATCCGTTAGAGGATACTATGGTAAATTTTGGAAATTTCGAAATTTGAATTTTGAAAATTAGTTGTTGAAATTTTTGGAAACCTAGGTACTTTGAATCAACTTAAAGTTTCAGGTTCATTTTTGAAATTCTCAAAAACCTTCTCTTTAAAAACTAGTTTAGAGATTGATCATCTTAGGTAGTTTAAATTGACTTAAACTCACTCCAAGTTGTCTTAAAGTGTTTGATTTGATGTCTAGGCTATTTGGGGTTTGTTCTGGATCCGGGGAAGGTTTTGTTGGTTAGTTTGAGCAACTACATGATCATACAAGTTTATTTACACTATTAAAATCATTCCATAACCACTCAAAGCTCTGGGAGGGTCTTCTGGAGTTTGATCACTTATCATGACCGTATGGAACATACGATTTTTCTTCTAGTTGATTATGATGATCACGAGCTTTGATTAATATTTATTATCATTCATGGTTCGATAGAATGAGGTTCATTGAGCCTTGATGGTGAAATGCTTGAATTAGACTTGTACGGATAGGTTGATCTTGTCATGAACTAAGTGAGCTTTTGATAGTTAAGTATACATGGATCTTGTTCGTGTTTATTTAGATGTGAATCTCTATTAAACTCATGGCTTGATTATAGATGATGGTCAAGACTTGGCTTCATCCTTCTTTGGTTCATGTTTATGTGTTTGTTACGGTTGCATGCTTGTTTCTTCTCATGCTATGATTGATACTTAAAAAACTTTCTTGTTATACGTAATTGTGCACTGTGATCTTTATTTTGTGGGAATATGTCATTTGAATATTCTTGATAAGTTGGTTATTTCTTGCATGATCATGTGAATTGCCTGATCACATATATCTTATTTGGGTGATGATTCTCTTGTGGTTCTAGTTGCTTGGTTAATATAATCCTCGAGATAGGTCACATCGTGTCTTAAGTGTATATTTTTATCTCAGGTACATTAAAGATAAGATAGTGAATTAATGTCATATACTAATTGGATTGTTGTCATACAAAATCTTTATACTTGAAAATACTTTTTTTTTGTAATATCCGAGATGCATTTGGCAGGTTTTGTACAGTTAAGTTTGGTATATTATATATGGTTATTCATATTGGTGTATACATGTTTGTTATGGTGTTTGTGGACATACCATGTGTGTATGCGCTCGTGTGAAATCTATTGGTGGAGATTTGAGGAGTTTATTGTTCATCCCCGTGAACTGCTACCCTCACTAATGACGCAGGTTGTGTATAAGTCTAAATTTCAATCTTACGTTAAGTTGGACAATCGTCTCGTGAGAGGGAGATTGAGGAGACTTGATCCATCATGTGAATCTTGGTATGTGATTATGTTGTATTGTGATTGCGTAGTGATTTTCCCTTTTGATTTATGTGTGGATGCTTTGCGATCCATTAGGGCAGGGATTCCTACGGATTGAACCGACAGAGGCATGAAACAGGTTCTTGAAGGTTGGAGTTTTCGTGTTGTATAATATATATATGGTCCCCGATGGTTGCATTTAAATGTGAATTTGGTTTGTGCTACTATTAACACTTTTATGCAGTTATATATCTTATTACGAGGTCATATATGAGTACTTCGTATGTTATGACTCTGGATACATAGTTGTACTTATATTACTATATTGTAACATTAGGGTGAGGTTGGGTAGCTTATTTTATAGTTTTTGGGACGTTGACTTATACGTGAGAACTATGACTAGTATAATTAGACTTTTAGCTAGGTTATACCTTAGGATAGGTGGGGTGAGGTATTTTGGAGCTGAGTGTCGGTGGGACGACATGAAATGTAAATGAGTCGCATTTAATATTGTTATGTAAGTTGTGTTATTTCTTGTTGATTTGTGGTATCTAACTCACGTTATTTTCTAAAAACTGTTTTTCAAGTATTCAATAATTGCAAGAGAATGGATGAGCGGACCAATTGCACCGTTAACCTTATCCACTTATTAAAGTAGGGGAAGTGGAGTTACTTCTCACCATATTCATTTGATAGTCGAGCCTTGTGCATTTTAGTTTATTATTCAAAAATGTCTATTGGGGGCATGGTGGGTTACATAGTTGTTTACATTTCATTTTTGTTTTGGAACAATTGAGACATTTGTACTCTGGACTCTTATTCAAGATTCTGGAGATTTATTTATTTAGTTATCCATTCAACTTTCTTGATTCAGTTTTGAGACTCATATTTGTTATCTCATTCTTATTCGCATCTTCTATATACTATCGTTGACGATTTTATTATTTATCACTTATTCATTAATGCTTCAAATTATTTAAAAAAAGAGTTCTTCAATTGGAATCGAAATTTTGACTGAAATCACACGTGGCAGCGTGGTATTGGTAAATTCTTTGATTTCACTGGCGTGAACCCCACAAACCAACCAATAAAAATCCTCCACCTAATTCAGTATTTCCACTTTCAATATAAATTTCGATTCCAAAAGCATTTTTGTTAAAAAAAAATAAACATCCCATATATTCGTCGTTGAAATTTGATCACTTTATATGTGAAAAATAAGGAATGTTACATTTTATTTACAAAAATCACATTTTTGAATTTTCTAAATAAAAATGTTTTCCTCATGAGTTTATCATCCCAAATATTTGGTGAAAGAGGCAAAAAGACTCGATCATTAAATTTTAGGACAATATTTGGAGTAGGTTTGGAGATCCCAATTTCATATTTTGGAATAGGAAATAAGAAACTTTCGGTTCCAATTTTATGCCACTTTAACAAAGCACCGTGGCATTCCAAATTGTAACTAACTTTTAAAAAAAAATAATTGAAATAATATGATTTTCACGGAGTGGCATTCCTATGTGAATTATAAAGGTTCCTAATCCACGTGACAGAGAAAGCGATAGTTTATTACTGCATCGTCTTCCTAATCGAGTGGTGGCTGGCTTAAATAGCTACCTCTCACCTTATTACATGCCTTAAAAAACCAACGTGCAGTGCAGTGATTCTCCCACTCACTCTCTCTCTACAACTCACCACTGCTTACTTTCTCTCTCCTATTCTGCATTTCTTGTTTTGTTTTGTTTTCTGTACCTCCTAACTTTCTTTTTCAACTACAGCATTATTCCATTTTAGTACCCTCTTTACCTCTCCTTTTTAGCATCTCTTTCTCTCTCTCTCTCTCTCCCTCTCTGGTTCTGATCCCATTTGTATTCCGACTTCTCACTCAAAATTCTCATACGCCCATGCAAATGAAGGTCAGATTCCTTTATTCTCTTCTTCAATATTTTCTTTTGTTATGATTCTCCACGACTTTATTTGCCTTTTTTCTTTTCAAAAAAACATGTCAAGAATATAAAAGATGTTATTTTTAATGGGTTTTGTTTCAAATTCTCTTTTGGCTTTTTACTTTAATTGATCACTAAACATTGAGCTATGTAGTCTTAATTTTCTTTTAGTTTATGACCCTTTTATATATATATATATATGTGTGTGTGTGTGTGTGTGTGTGTGTGTCTGTGTGTGTACATGTGTAATTTTGTTTTAGTTTATGACCCTTTTCATTGCATATGAATTAGATCTTTGCTGATAGTAAGTGGAATATTTTGATATGCTCAGAATATTATCATGTTATGGTTTATTTGGTTGTGAGAAAAATGGTTGGTTCTGATTTGAATGTATTGTTGTTGATTTGTTGTAACAGAAGTTTGTTTTGAAGTTGGATATATATGATGACAGAGATAAGCGAAAGGCCTTCAAGACAGTCTCTACTCTTTCAGGTTTCATGCTGGTCCCTTTAGAAGTTCAGCTTTGTTGTTGTTAATAGGCCTGTTTAAAGGAGTTGTTTTGATGGAAAATTCATATTGAGAAATATTTGGTTGGGAAATTTTTTATGTTTAAATTTTGGGGAAAATGCAGAAAGAAATGATTTTTTTTACAGTAATGGTACAACATTGATTATTAAGGGTTTGTTTGGAACTTCAATTTCATGCGTTGGCATTCGAATCGAAATTGGAATTTGGATGGAAAAATTTCCACCTCCATGTGGTTGGGGTTCTCAAATACACTCTTAATGGAAAGTTATCTTGCTTCTAGAGCTAGATCTCAATGAAAAAAGTTTAGAATGAAGAATACATGATTCAAATCATTTTGCAAAATACAATTACAAATACTCCCTTATTAACAGTCCCGCTTTAATCCTTAATCCGTCTCAAATTAATATTCCTACTTTTATATATAAAACTTGATGAGATTACAGAGTTACGTACCAAACAATACCCACGAGAAAAATGATTCAAGTGCATGTCTTGCATTCAAATGTATTTATCATTTTTACGAATAAATTTGGAAAATAACTTTATTTAAATGTTTTGACTTTCAAACAATTATTCATTTGGGATGGAAGGAGTATCGTGTGTTTAGCTTTCCGTATCAATCTCCTGAAGTTTGAGAGTTTTGAGTCGATCTTTAGTGCGTACTTGTTCAAACTAAATGTGAACCACATTTTAATATCTTGGTTCATTTGACTCCCTACTTCCATACAAACACTTGATATGCTGTAATGAATTAAAAATTGACATTCTCCGTACTCTACCCATAAGTGTGAACATAATGTTTAAATGTGATCCTTGTAATAAGTTAAAATGAAGGACAAGGTCTAGGAGAATAAGAACTTTGACACTTTGGGCGTGTAACTTAGACAGAGCAGAAAAGTCAGTAACTAGAGCACTTCGGGTAATATAACTTTAACGTAATATAACTATTAACTCCAATTCAAAGTTATATAATGAGGATTGAGGATCCTATTTTTGGTACATTGGGGAACGGACCCTAAATATCTAAATGACGGCTTGTCTATAATGTGATTGTGTAGGAATTGATTCAATTTCCATGGACATGAAGGGGAAGAAATTAACGGTGATCGGAACAGTTGACCCCGTAAGTGCTGTGAGCAAATTGCGCAAATTTTGCCAGACGGACATTATATCCGTTGGTCCCGCAAAGGAACCTGAGAAGGAGAAGAAGGAGGAACCTAAGAAGGAAGAACCCAAGAAAGAGGAACCAAAGAAAGAGGAGCCAAAAGAGGAACCAAAGAAAGAGGAACCCAAGGAGGAACCAAAGAAAGAAGAGCCAAAAAAAGAAGAACCCAAGAAGGAAGAGCCCAAAAAGGAAGAACAAGAGAAAAAAGAAGAGAAGAAGGCTGAACCAGAACCACCAGTAATAGGGATGGTTATGCCATACAGACCTTATTATCCCCCAGTGAACACTTACTACCATCACAGCATGGAGGAGAATCCAAATGCATGTGTTATCTGCTAAAAATCTGTAAACACATCATTTTCTTCTCCTTGTTTGAGTTGATGTTGGGTTTGTATTATCTTCAAGACAACCCATTCCAAGTGAAGGCAGTAGTTACACATATCAATTTAGGGGATTAAAATTGGGCTAATGTCAAAATATCCTTCTACAACATTTTTTTTCCATCAAAAATCCACCTCCAAAAGATTTACCAAATTGATACAACTATCGAGGACCACTTGCATTAGAATCAGATTTACCAAATCCATCCTATATTGTGGGAAATTTTTAGGAGGTGGTTTCTTTTATGGGAAATAAATGTGGTTGTGAAAGATTGTTTTTACATTTTTTAAAATTTGGGGTCAAGTGATGTCAGCAGTTAGACAATCTATTTCATATATGACTGATATCATTTCGTCCTCAAATTTGTGTCCCCCAAATTGATCAATGTGACATTGCTCGTGTATATAATGTTATCCTTTGTTGGTATGTTCGGCATTAAGCAGTGCTGAGAGAAACTGAATAGAATTTTGGTTATTATTTTGAATGTTTAAATTACAAGCAACGTTCTTAATTCTCTCTCTCTCTCTCTCAATATATATATATATATATATATTAGTATGGCATAAAGTAGTTCAGGTGTCATGGTTTGTTACAGAGATCTTTTCCTTGGATTCAGAGGTATGTGAATAGTTGGAAACTTTATTTGCAAGTTGCTTCTGTGTGTCTCTATTTTTTCTCTATCTTTTTTGGGTGCTGGTAAGTGTTCCGCTGAATTTTAACCATTTGTAAGGGCTCTCCCCGATTCTGAATCATTCAAAACAAAAGGTAAACCCTTAAATAAGGACAGAATGCTTGGGGCCGTACACGGATCGGATTCGGACCGGATTAGGTAAATTCAAATTTATATCCGTTTATGTTAAACGGATTCAGATCCGATCCGTTTATTAACCGGATCGAATCAGGCAAATCCAAATCCATATCCGTTTATATTAAACGGATTCGAATCCGATCCGATTATCCATTTCTGTTAAACTTAATTTGCAACATTTTTATTTTCAACTCTTATTTCATAAATTTATTTTGCAAATGTTCCAAAACACAGATAATGAAATAAATAACAATTATAATAAATAGTTAAAATATTATTAAATACAATACATATTAATTAAAAATATATTATATATAATTTATATATGTATATTAAAAATATTAATCGGATCGGATTATTAACGGATCGGAGTATATGAATCCAAATCCGCTCCATTTAATAAACTGATAATCGGGTAATCTGATTTTAGGCATGATCTATATCCGTTTAAATGGATTCGATTCGGATTCGAATTCGGATGAAATCCAATCCATTGACAGGCATAAGAATGCTCCTCTTAACAAGAGAAAGTGTGTATAAAAAACAGAATCTTCATTAAAATTGTAATCATAGAGCATATTTGTAACTTATTTATGTAGTTTTACAAATTAAATTATAATGATGGAGCATATTTACAGCTTCAACATTCAATCTCTACATAAAGCATAAAAACTTTTTGCCAAATACATGTTCAAAGAATCAATTCTTCAATCTTTATGTAAGGTCACTTTTGACATAAATAGTGAAAAATATGACCGGTTGTGGAGGGAAAAAACAGTGACAGTTAAGAAAGAGACAGAATTAGAATCTTGCGAGAAGGGGAGAGGAAGGAAGTGTAATGGAAAACGAGAGAATAAGATAAGTAGATACTTTGCAAGTTTTATTTTTGAGAGAAAATAAAGGAAAGAAAGGGAAAGTTTATTTTCTTTCCTTCGTTTGGGAGTTTAAGTACGAAAGAAATTATCTCTCTCATTTGGGAGTTTAAAAGGAGAGAAAAGAAAGGAAAATATTTTAAAAAAAATTCCTTCCTTTATATGCAAAACTTTCTTTTCAAATCGGAAAGAAATTGAGAGAAAAAAAAGTTTTTCAATGAATTATACCTTCTTCTCCTAAAAAAAATATTTTCCTCTCAAACTCTTAAACACAAGAGAGAGTTGTTTTTTATTCCTTCCAAACTCTTTTCTCTTCTCTTCTTTTTTTCTTTCTCATTAACTTTTACTTCTTTTTTTTTTTCTTCTCTTTTAATAAAATTTTCCTTTCCTTTCTCTCCAAAACTTCCAAACGATTTAGGATTTTTAGTTTGAAGAGAAGTGCCCTTATTATCTCTACACAGTAAAAAAACGAATTAGATTTCAACTCAAAGTGAAGATTTGCATTTTGGGGGCCGGCGGCATGTGTGAAGATTTGTAGTTTGATTCTATAATTTTGCATATCTGCACTTTTGGAGCCGTTTTTAATTTTTGCAACGGATTTTCATATTCTTTAAAAAGCTCACAAAAAGTAAATATGATACCCTTAAGTGCAAATATCCAAAACTTTTGGACACTACAAATATGACACCTAAGCTTTCTTCTTTTCGTTTTTTGTTTTGATTGCGTTTTATACGTTTTTCACCTCATAGTTGTTCTGGTTGCTAGTTAGTTACTAGATAACAAGAAAGACAAACGTCCAAGATGTTGTACAATTTTGAATTATTGAGAGTACGAAATGTTAGCCCTCTCTTTTCTTTTTTTTTTTGGTTTATACCTCGGGGTGTCCGGGTCAGCTTACGCGCACCTCGACTAATTCTCACTCGCGGTTCTTGGCTTCCGTTGGCCAAGCATTATTTTGGCACTGCCAGAATCGAACTGGGAACCAAACCAAATCCACTCCCAAACAGTATCCCAATTAACCCTCTCTTTTCATTCCATGTGAACATCTAGGCACTGAGTTGTTTACTTGTATATTAAATTACAGTGCATGTGTGATTATAAAAACCTTCCTGATTAAATATCAGATTTCCCCATTCTCAAATTAGTGCCACAATACGCCAATTGTGATCCCACTAACAGACTGTAAATGTTCATCTATAAGGCTTGTTTTTCTAGTTGCTCCACCCATCCCAGGCCAAATAACTCAGCAACAAAATAGTTTTACCTCTAATTATTGAGATGTACCAAAATCCGTGTTCACTCAAATATTGAAGCACAAATATTTAAGATGTGTAAATAATTTTTTATTTAGGTCAAATAATTTTTTAAAATTTATTTAACTCCCAAACTAAGGCTTTTTTTTTTAGATTGATGGAGTAAATGTAAAATATACCATACATATTAGATCGTTAGTAACACTGTTGTTGTTGTGTGGTAGACCCATTGATAAACTGGAATTTTTTACTTTTCAAATTATGGGTAAGTACTTGAAAGTTAAATATATTGAGGAAACACTTTAATATAAAGATCAAAACATAATTAGGAAAATGATATGTATTTTAAATATTTCTCAAAGTGATGTTGCTCAAACAAGATAAAAGCAATTAATGCACTTGGAGAATATTTTAATGAATACTTTTAGGACCAGTAGCATTACCATTTGACTATTATGAAATTCAATACTTTAAGGGAAGCTAGAAAATGTGACTTTTGATTAGGGATTAAAGAAGTAATCTTGCTAAAATGATGTACAGCATTAGATATTCAAGCATTTAAAAAAATATATTTTCCAAATCCGTCTGGCTTTGAATGCAAATCATGATGATTAATCTTTCATGGTGTTGGGATACGGGCGGATGAAGGATTCAATTATAAGGTGGGCAAATATAATCATGATTGGACAAAAAAAAAATAATGTGACAAAGTATGTGATAAGGTGGACAAAATCTTTAATTACTACTATTTATTCCATAATTTCTTAAATAGTTACGTTGTTAACTAAAAAAAAATATTTCAAACGAAATTTTATCTAGTTTTATATACTCCTTTTAAATTTTTGGAAGACTAAAAATGAAAGAAGATTATTAAATGTGGGACAGGGAGGAAGTATTATAGAAAAGTCTTGATTCGGACTGACGCACATAGGGCCCAAGGGCGACGGCCGCTCCAGTTCAAATGTTGAAAAAAAAATAGAGTTTTTTTGGTAAAGATACAAACTTAAAGGTAACATCTTATTATTTACAAAGATGAGGGTGTAAGTGTGTAATTAATTAAAAAAAATCAACCAGCGTTTACCCCAAAGCACACAAGACCAAAACACATTTAACCTAAATCAACTCTTCCCTCTCTTCTCTCACCTCACTGTTCTGTTATCCTACCCTTCCCGCCGCTCAGCTCAGTCTCAACTCTCTCGCCCCTTCCCTGCTCAGCCGCTCACCTCATCGCCTGAATCCTACTCAGCAACAGCCCTCTATCCTCTCCCTGGTCTGTTGGAAGTTCAATCAGCAAAATAGCCTACAACTATATTTTTTATGTGCTGCATATTTTTTATGCGTTGTTTGTTTATATGTGCATATTTTTATATGTGTTACATATTTTTTTATTGCGTTTAAATTTATGTATTTTAAAATTAAAATTCCTAGATTGTGTTTAAATTTGTGTGTAAAACTAGTTTGAAATTTGTATTTTAAAATTAAAATTACTAGATTGTGTTTAAAATTAAAATCCCTAGATTGTGTTTAAATTTGTGCGTAAATTTATAAATATAGGAAATCATGGAGAAATTTTTGTAAACGAAAAAGATGAGACAATACAACCCATTAGGATAATATTATGTTGAAATAATATAAAAAAATTCACGAACAAAGTAAGAATCCAAATTTAATTAATTACTACCTCAAACATTTTTAAGGATAAAAATTGAAAAAAAAAAAAAGTAAAAACAACCCAAAAAAATCAGCTCGGGAGCTCTCGCCCCTAATTCCCACGGCTTCGTCACTAGAAACAACCAATCCAAATATGAGAAGAAAAATGTTTTATACCCGATATAAATCATTTTTCAATTGCATGCATGAAGTAAAAATTACATAAATCAAAGACCTTTAAACACATCATAAATCACAAAGACCTTGAGACAGATTCATTGTAAAACTTAGAACCGTATCTTCCAACTTCTCCAGCCGCCCTCGCCTGGTTTAACTGTATGGACTGAATTATTTGACCCAACCAAAAAAGTGACTAGATTCATTGGAGATTGTCATGCCTTTCAAGTTTTTGCATCTTTTTTTGAAATGTAACGTACTCCGTAATTAAATTAACTACATTAATCTCAAACACAATATATCAAATCAGGATTCAGGGCATAGTCAGTGGCACGAGATGACCAGAATAATACTTCGAACACAAGTATTCATTATCTTTGAAAAGGAAGAAGGACGATTATACAGTTAATTATGAACAGTTTTAAATAATTATGAAATTTACTATAATTTAACAAATTATTCTTATTCTGCCCATTTATAGTAAAATAGCATTATCGAGACCAAATATGCGGAAAAAATATGTTGGTACCCTAATACCAGTGGCCTGTATACAGGATAAGTATTAAGTCCAAGATTATTGAAGTGATTTGTGAGTCATTTCATTACCTCATTGCATAGATCAAGACACCAAGAAATGCCGTAAACCAAGCTTCCTTCATAACAGAAATATATTTAAGCATAGCAGCTATATGAAAAATAAATAAAATAAAATATGGGGCTACTAAAAATTGTAACATGGCATACAGGTACGTTAGTCATGTATTTTATTTCAAATTACAGAGAAGCTTTAATGGACTTGATCATGATTACAAATGCATTACAGTGATGTCAAATCATATGCCTTCTTATCTATATATCAGGACAAACCCTACTAATTCCATAATGCTCTCTTACCCTCTAAAATACAAAGAGGTTAATGCATACGTATGACATGGAATGTTAGTTGATCGAGTTATTATGACATGAATATATGTCCAAAAAATTTATGTAATTTATCATACTTGTGTTATGATCCAAACAGTTCGTAACTCCAATTATTTGTTTCTGTAATTATCTTCTGAATTATATCAAACTAAAGCCATCAACACATCACATACCCATGATGTCATGTTTAGTGGGCATTGATATGTCTAAGGGCTGGTTTGGATAAAGGTTTTATACCCGTTTCTGCTTTGTTTTCAAATGTTAAAAAACATGTTTGTGTCCGATTAATTTACAAAACAAAATAGTGTTTTTTATTGAGATTTATTTATACCAAACTCCTGTGTATAAAAAAGTTGAATAGTTGAGGAATGTGAAAAGTTGTCAGTGGAATCTGAATAGAAATTTGATGTCTTTAAACATCAAATTTTTTGATATTTTGGAATCTGATTGGTCAATACCGCAGGTGCGGACCCATTTTCATAAGTGATGTGAGTCCCCACCAACAGTATTGACCAATCACAATTCAAAACATTAAAAAGTTTGATCTCTCAAAGACATCAAACTTTTTCCGTGAAATCTTGTCCCATGTAGCGAAAAGATACCTAAATCAATGTAGTATACAAAGGCATGTGTTGAATAAATTGTTACTTGTCGTATCGTGGACCACCACCCTTGAGTTTGGGTAGTGTCTCCTTACGTGCGGGCCCGTGCCTACTTTCATGTGGCAAAAATTAACATTAATAAAACGTCACTAATAACTCAACAAACATGTTGGATGGAAGCATTTCTTCAAAAGCCATAACTATTCTCAAAATTCATGGTTGTGCCTATATAAAGGAGCAATCTCCACCAGATTTCATTATCGAAATTTCTTCATTTCCTTTTCAAAATTCTCTTCGAAATACACACCTCCGTCCGATTATTTCCTATATTGAAATTCTACAGATACACACCTCCATCCGATTGTGTCTTCAAATTGGAAACCTCTTCGTCTACATAACATATGCATCACATGAATGAAAGCTTTGTCAAACTAGATCGTTTTGATGGATGCGTTGGCAAAGAAAATTATATTTCATTCTTACAACGTTAAAAATTGCATATCGTTTTGAAGACTCGAAAACCAGAAGAAGTGGTCGATGAAATTGTGGCACAAACAATAGATCGTAAAGGCAATAGGACAAATTAGAAAATTTTGAAGCGAAATACCTTGCTAAGGACGCGACAAGTAAGAAATTACATGTATGTTCTTTTCTAAATCATAAAATGGTTAATAATAAGTTGGTGATGGAAAAACTTCATGATATCCAACGTATTATCAATCAGTTTGCTAAGAAAAATATATGTATGGATGAATCTATCATTGTTGCTGCAACAATTGAAAAATTCTTACATCATGGAAAGACTTTAAGAAAAGTCTTAAACATAAAAACAGGACATGTCTGGTGAATAATTGGTCATTCGTCTTCGTTTAGAAGAGGGGTCGAGAATTCGAGATAAATGGAGAACCAAAAAAAGTTTGTCAAAAAATTCGTGTGGTGGAGGAAGGAAAGGCGTATAAACAAACCCAATCCTCTAGTCATAGGAGGTAAAATATTAGAAATAATGATGAACATACAAGAACAAAATCTCTAATTAGTGACAAAAAAATTATGATATTTTTGTCACCAGAAGTTACAATTTTGTGAGAAAAATAAATTTCATCACGCAATGCAGTGAAGCACATTAAATTGATGACGAATTAATAAAAGTTGTCACCAAATGGCCATAAAAAAAAGTTGGCGCTCTACATTGCTGCACCCAGAAAATTACACTTCATTATTTGTGACCAACTAATTATCATTTAACAACAAAGAATTTGGTCACCAAACAAATGTATTATTAGTGACAAGATCTTTTCCTCACCAATACTAAAATAAGATATTTAAAAAAATATTTTAAAACAATAAGCTCTCCCACTCCCCTCAAAACTCTCCCAATACCTGATTCCCTCTCTCTATCTCTCACCTCACCCACGCCCACCCTCACCAGTTGGCCGTCGATTTCCTCTTTATCGACTCTTTCTCAATCTGCTCTCTCTCCCCTCTCGCCCACCCTCCATTCTATATCAGGTACCCTACGATCTTTTTTATTTATTCCGGTTTGGCTCGATTTCTTCTTTAATAATTGTTTGTTTGTTCCAATTTTACTATATGGTTTTTCGGGGTTTCATGGTTCCTAACACTGCTAAAACAAGGGGGTTTCATGGTTCCTAACACTGCTGAAACATGGCCGCCCTTAACGTTTTGGATGTTATGGTGTATATGTTGTAATTTACATATGCGGATACTTCTCCACACAAATCCCAAACCACCCAGAAAGTTCAACCACTTACATTACATATTTTTAATAGTTTTGAAGTTTTTGTCTTATTATATAATTATGTCATATGTCCTAATTTTTCAAAAAAATATTGTATTCAATGTGAATTTATTAGAAAAAACTTGCATTCCATGCATTTTGGAATAGGAGTAAGTATTAACCAAACTTAACCTTTTAATTAATCATACAAAACAACCTAACCAGCGGAACCAAACTCGCGGACAACATCACCTTAGTTTACAATTGAGAGTTGTCCAATTTTGTGCATCTAAGTCTTATGGCACCCTCTAAATTTAAACTCTAGTTTCGTCCCTGACATGCAATAATCTAGATTCCATGTTTTAAGTTTCTCTAAGTAATTTTTGTCATTAAAATTAAAATTATATTTCTTGGTTGAAACATAACTATATATTAATTTTGATCTTATATCTTGTTATGGTTTCTTGTAATTTTAGTTCCAATTCTCAAATGTGACTTATTTAATTTTAGTTTCCAAACACTTAACAATGTTGAAACACGGGGACGTATATTATGAAAAATCTTATGATATAAGTGAACTTTCTTGTAGGTCATAAATGTAATACCCCGTAATTCTGAGGATATAGAATATAATTAAATTGGTGATTTAGAATTTATTTAAGTCGGAGAATTTATTTAATTCGGTGATTTAGATTTAATTAATTTAGCTTATTTTTAATTTTCACATGGGTCGTATTTTGAAGTGAAAATAAAAAAATTGATATAAAGTGACTCGGATGACGATTTAGTGGTCACGGTTGATTCTGAAAGGGTTGAAATAGTCTGAATAGTACACCCGGATGTATAGTTTTGATCTCGGGGCGATTTTAGACCAACCCGGCACCGTATAAGGGCGTTTCGGTCATTTGGGAGTTTAGGGAAGAAGAAACTCCAAAAAATAAAAAAGTATTCCCTTTGGGTTAGAGGCTAGGGTTAACACTAATTAGAGGAGAAGAAGCCATAGGAGGAGAAGGAGAGGATCCCACGCCAAATCCCACCCCGAACGTGACGGAATCGAAATTGAAGTAATGGGAGATCAATCATATCAGCCTATCAACGAATTTCAAACCTGCAATTACAGGCAAGTTTTTATCTTTCATGTTTTTAATAGGTTATAATACCCATGTACTGTAGGGTTTGTATTTTGATGACAAATTTATGTTATTGGAGATTTTAAAAATTAAACACATGAATCTTGGGTAGAATTTGCATGTAGATTTAATCCTTATGTGGATAGAAAATGAAATTGAAATATATGTGATGAGATAAACAAAAGAAATCTGGATTCTTGATAAAAACAAATGAACAACATGAGAAACTAGGGTTTTTGTGCATATTTAGTTTTGATTTGCTCTTGAATTGAATTCTAGAGGATTTGCGTGTTATTTATGTTCAAAGTTGTCCCTACACCTATAATAGATGATTGGTTAGGTTGGTTGGGAGTTTGAAGCAGTTTAATGGAGTTTTGAAGAAGCTTTCATGGTGAAATCGCAATTGCGTAGGATAAAAAGAGACATGTACAGTTTCGAATCAACTGGGCTCGTTCGCTGAATCGATTCGGTTAGCGAATCGATTCGGTTTCCCAGATTTTGGTAATTGTCCCCTTTTTAAGCCTAGAACTTGTGAATAATGATCAGGTGGACTTTTGAGGTAACTTTAAAATATAGTGCGGGATATTTTGAGTACCAGTAGGCTGATGGTAGGGTGAAGGCTTAGGCTTAAAATGAGAAGAATTAAGGCTAAGATTAATTGAGCATAATTGATAATGTAATTGAATTCGAGAGAATGAAACCGAGGCACGGAGGATTTGAGTTAACCTATGACTTAAACCAGTAGAGTATGAGTGTAGTATCTACTGAAACAACTTTAGGGTTAATTAGGGACCTTCGGGTAGAGATTAATACTAGAAAAAATGTGATAGAGAGTTATAATCGTATATCGATAGTACATTGTGTATTCAAGAGATATATTACGTATGGGTTATATTTATTGGTTGAGTGTATACCTATACGGATTATATTTATAGGTTGAGTGTATACCTATAAGGATGACATTTATGGATTATGTGTATGCTTATATACGTCATATGGAAAGGTTGTGTGTATTGGCATTATGTGCTTTCTTATGTGTGAACATACCTACGATGCCTTCTATCACAGAGGTTCCGCGCAGAGGGCGATCCCACCTTAAAGATTCCAGTGAGGTATGGATTTGTACCCCAGAACATAGAATCTAGGTATGATGACTATCTGAGTGTACAATAGTATTGACGTTCAATTGGGTACGTTAGGTGTGTACGTGACCCATAGGTTTGGAACTACGATCGCCTCCAATATGTGTTGATTTTATTTATGGTTCGAGAGTGATATCTGAATCGGTAGTCCTTGATTTGTTACGAGACGTACATGGACTTGATAGCAGAGTATGCAAGTGTGCATCGTGGTGGCCAGTCCGGGAGATGTTGGATTTATATATATATAGTATGACATATATAGAGATAGAGGAAGGCCCATTTACATCATGCGTTATACATCACACCGTACATCACACCTAATTCTAGGCCCTAGAAAACTTTTTCTTTCAAATTTTATATTTTTCCTTGAAATTAACCTTCCAATCAACTCATATGCAAAAAATTAGGTCAAAATGAATTTTGTAACTATTTTTAAAAAATCCACAAAAAACTGATGGCGCGGACCCTTATAAATAAGGTATTTTTTAGCATTTTTTTGTGGATTTTTTAAAAATAGCTACAAAATGTATTTTGACCTATTTTTTTGCATATGGGTTGATTGGAAGGTTAATTTCAGGGGGAAAATATATAATTTGAAAAAAAAATGTTTTTAGAGCCTAGAATTAGGCGTGATGCATGGGTGATGTATAGAACATAATGTAAGTGAGCCTGGTTCTTAGGGGTGGGCACGGTCCGGTCCGGTCCGGGTTTTGCCTATTTTTTGGACCGGACCGAATATTCGGTCCTCAATTTTTTTGGACCGAGACTGGACCGATTAATTCGGTTAACCTACTAATTCGGTCCAAGATTTTTTCGGTTCGGTCCGGGGTAAAATTCGGTCCTGACCCTATTTTATATATATGTACATTTTATGAATGTTTTTATCTATTTTTCTCACAAATATATATACAAAAAAACAATATTTACATAGGGTTTTTTAACCCAAATTAACAAAATGTCTATACATATATAAAATGTTCCAAATTAAATTCATAAGTTATATACATTAATTCAAAAACTATACATAAGAAACACAATAACATTATTTTTATTTTATATATATGGGAATCGGTTCGGTCCGGTCCAAATCGGTCTTTTAATATAGTGGACCGCGGACCGGACCGGATTAATCGGTTTTTAGTTTTGGTGAACCGATTTTCGGACCGATTTCAAAATAGCCTTAATTTTCGGTTCGGTTCGGTCCAATCGGTCCATTCGGGTCGGTATTTTTTTTGTCCACCCCTACTGGTTCTATATATATATATATACTTGGGTGGTGTATCTTACTTGTGTGTAATGTAGGAAGGATAGACAGTGTATATATAAAAGTGATTTAATTTTGAGATAATATACATAGTGTGCGATGGTAGTAAAGTTAGATAGTGTATATCTAAATCATGATTTAAGTAGAGCAACTTAATGAAATGGTTTAATGATAACATACTGACTGGATCGAACAAAATAACTAGGGAGACATGCCCAAATGAAATACTGGTTGCATCCTACTCTAGGAATGAAATGGTTGAAGCGACTAAGTCAAAATCCTACAACATCCATATATGTCGCAGCTGCGTAATCCTGGAATAGAACCATTCTTGCGTCCCTATGGCTGGACACCTAAAAGGTTTTGAAAATATTTTATATCAAGGGTTAGAACCCAAAATATTTTAAAAATATTTAGCAAGTGAATTAAATTGCATTAAATTAAAATGCATGAATGCTCCTCATATTTAAGCTAGTGTCGCACTCACTTGAGGACTGGCTTACCCCTCAACTATTATGCATGCCTAACATTTTTCTATATAACCAACCTGATCACCTACCCCGTAACCAGTCCTCGATGATATCCTTCCTGTCACACTACTCTAGCCCGAGTTTGTTTAATATACGATTTATAAGTTATTCATCACATTAACTTAATTAATCATTTCTCATTTGACACCATATAACATTTTCACGAGTTATATGAGATATCAATACAATTCACAACATGTATTTTACCCGTATATATATATATATATATTCGCACTATATATTATATACGTATCAACGATTTACAACATTCACACACAAGCAGTAAATATATATAACCATCCTCCCGAGTAGGCACTCACCAGATGTTCTCTAAAATACTATCCTTTCCAGGTATATATATATATATATATTCGCACTATATATTATATACGTATCAACGATTTACAACATTCACACACAAGCAGTAAATATATATAACCATCCTCCCGAGTAGGCACTCACCAGATGTTCTCTAAAATACTATCCTTTCCAGGTATACTCATCCACCCGGACCCCTGAAACAGTTAACTCCCCGAACCAGTAAAATAAATTAAATGCAGCAGAGGCGGTCATAGTTCGCCCCGCAAATAAGACCGAATCATACTCAAGATGTCCCATCCCTAACTACAGACACTATGACAAGGGAACTATACTCACCCTGCTCCTTAAACCAGGGAATTCACCCACATCGCGCAACCTCCCATGATAGCACAAGAGGCGTATGTATTCCTATAAATATTATTCACACAAATATTTATAAAATACACAGATATATATACTACACATCACCGCATATTTATATATTTATTTAATACAGGCTACTCCGTGCACAATTACCATAACACTAGCCTAACATTCCCAAGTCTATATACGGACTTGATATTTAAATGATTCAAACCATAACCAAGGCCGTTCAAAACGACCCTGGTTTTCCCTCCCTTTCTATTTCGCTGCGCAAACCGTCAGCCATTAATACCATGTTTAAAAGCTTCGGCCCAGATATTTTACCCAGAAACCCATTCCAATTTCCCTCAAATCTAAGGTTCCAATATTCCCAACTCTTAAATCAACTCCCAAACAGATTTAACGTTAATAAACCAATTTCGAAATCCTCTACAGATTTTAAAACGAAATTAATAGAAACCCAAATTTAGATGTCAACAATAGACCTAGCAAAATGAGGCACGACACGATAACACAATACGAACCGATACGAAGTTATAAGTTAATGGGTGGACCCTTAATGGGTTTGGGTCATATCAGTGCCAACTTGATAAGATATAATAGTTAACGGGTCGGGTTAGGGTTGACCCCCTTCACCCGCTAATACTCAATAAAACCTATTTTGACCCATTAATTTAAGTAAATAAAATATACTTTTGAAACTTATAAATAATTTATGTAGCATAATGTTAATTTAATCATAATGAATTTTAGTAAATGAGAGATTTAATAATGGCAATGAATTAATGGGTCTATTTGGGTTCAAAAATGTGATAACATGTCAATTTGTATAAAATTATAAATAATTCATTATCTTAAGGGGTATTAACGAGTGAACACGACACGACACGATAACATAACGGGTCGGGTTTGGATATGATTTTTTCACACGATAAAAGATCCACCCATTTAGACACGAACCAATAAGACCCAAACACAATAAAAAATGACACGAACACGACTCGACACGACCCATTAGCAGGTCTAGTCAACAAATCCAAGAACCATATCACCTTAGCCCACCCATTATGATATGAACAGAAAACTACAATTAATTTAAAGCAAGTTTAACCACTTGCCTTAGGGTTCGTAGGGTCTGAATCCATTAGTGAAGATAATGATTATTTGATGAGGAACACACACATTTGTTCTTGCTTTTGGCTCTCATAGTTTCTCCAAGTGTACCCACTTCTCTCTCTCTCTCAATTGGGCTTTCTAAAATGTGTTATGGCTGCCACACTCTCTCACTTTTAGGATTTAATAGCTCAATCCCATTTTTAGGCTTGTGGGCTTTATAAAAAGAGCCCAAACATTCTTATGTGGGCATAAATATGCCTAAAAATACCCCAAGACCCATTTACTACCCATGGTTACTCTTTTTCAACTATTTCGACCCATCCGAACTTAACTGTGCACTCAGAATTGCCATCCAAATTAATTTATATCAGTCCAATTTTTAAAGTCAAAAATGCGACGCCAAATAAATCAAATAATTAAGCCACAATTCGCCAATAGATCCTCTTATTGAAATAAATTCTCCAAATCATGAATTTAATTTCTCCCAATAAAATAAACCAAAAATAATTAAATTAAAAGTCCTCAAAATTTCGAGGTGTTACATACTTCCCCCCTTACAAAGGAATTTTGTCATCGAAATTCAGACACGCCTAGTGCTCCCAAACCTCGACTAGCTCCCTAATTACTTACTCTTAGGATCGCTACACATATTTCTTAAGCGAATTCAGTTAACTAGGGCGCCCATACACCATGTACCTATGATTAACCGCATAATTAATACCCCGCTTTTACCAGCCTTAAGCCGTAATATAATTTTGATCTCTAAGTTATAACTATGTACCTGAACAATATCTGAGGTACCCAACATATGCACTAATTCGTTAGGCACTCAGTCCACAGCAAGTAACTCCATAAAAGTATACACATCCACTCTTATGCTACAAAAGACGAATTATAATATCGCGCCCTTACTATCACTGGTTTCCTTGCATGAAAATAAATCCCGAGCTATTTCTCCCTGCTCGACAATAAGTCTTGTCACCCTGAATCACATCCGTAATGTCCCTACTCCCTGGGATTTCAATTATCAATATTAATATATTATTATACACCGCATTTTAACTTATATACTCGGATATATACGCCAGACCCTATCTCAGGTGAAACATAGCAAAGATAAATCATACCTTGGTACCGCGAATATCCAGTCTTACTATAACTATCTATTATAGCCCCTAACTATAGTTAACCAGTTGAAACTTGGAAAAATCATCCACCCTACTCCCATAATTCTCTAAATTAGAAATCTCTCATGTAATGGAACCATCCTCTCAGTGTACCTCCACTCTCTGGTGGTTAACACCAAAGAATCTCGCTACCCCACAGTACTTATATATAAAATATGACTATCACAGCCCACACACCCACTAGATTTGTCTCACTTGCGAATCCTAGTGACTACAATCTTAAGTTGTGACACACCCAATGTCACTCAAAACATACCCACGCTCAACGTTTCATATTTTAAGGGACAACTTATTCCCTTTTTCCCAGAATATACCCAAAGTCGTTGCTCTTGCATTTTCTCCCAACACGGCTAAATATCTGATTAGGAGAGACTCTGGCTCCTCCAGGGTGCCCATAAACCCTATATTCCGTGTATATTTTCAGAATCCTCAAATCATCACATAAGTAACATACTTATCGTAAGTTCGGTGTTCGCATTCTCGATGTGACTATATCCTCCATGTATTGTCGATGATCTTATCGTTTACTATTCAATTTGATGACCTAGCATCCGATGACGTCTTCACGCTTCCAATATTTATTAAGGCTTATGCATATAACCTCACATAGCAAAGCCCAAAAGAACTTTTCCTGAAGAACTATTCCTCAGCATTGTCGGCCCTCGATTTTTGTAAAACCCAAAGCATACACCCCGGACACTCAACCTCTGCCCCTATACTCACATATCTAATGATGGACTCCCGTGTCTCTAAAAGAGTCACATATTACTACGCACGCACTATCACTATGCATTGGGATCCAATATAACTAGACAATTGTTCTCTCTGAAGTCCACTTCAAAAAACTACATCGCGAGCTCGACCCTCTTTCAGGTGAGCTGTCACAAAAAAGAATATATGTCCTACCCGGGAACAACGAACACGATAGCCTTGCTAAAACCATCCACCATTGTGAACCCGTCCGTACCCAGGATAAAACCATATCTCGAATATCTCCTCAAAAAATGAGTTAACCTCAAAAAAATATATATCATCTCAGTGTATCCACCTGCTCCCTTATAGGTGAAACTGAAGATCTCTCCGCTACTCCATGGTAAATATACATATACTAGTGATATTAACGATACCTCTACTAAACTCGTTTCTCACACGAATCTAGCACTAATACGTTACTACGACCCACTCGCGTCACACAAAATAGACCCCAATTATCTCGGGATAAATATCATACTTTCAATTGCCAATATCATTCACAGTTCAAATGGTTCCTGGTCATAACACCCTCGCCTTAACCAAACTAAAAACTTCTCTAATTGTTACCCGTTTTAGACATATTGTTCTTATCCCCTGACTCGTTAGGGACAAGATCTGCCCATGTGTTTCTACTCTTTTATATATAAGACACCTCTCTGTGTCATTCCCCTTTCCCATTTCTCTTACTCCACTGGCCATATCGGGATTGTATTTATCGCGGATCTAATGGTCTTGACCCTAATTTCTACCCATATTATCCCCTTGGCTCCGTTGGTCCCATGTGACTTGTTGATGGCCTTAACAGCCCTAACTAAACCCACCGTCACTTAGTAGGAATTATATTGATCTCGATCATTAATATGGATCGTCTATTGTCTATCCCTTCCCTAGGTGCCTCACTAGCACCAAAAAAATTTAGTCTACTCTTCTGAAAGATTATCTAACTCCCTTAGCTCCCTTCTTACGAGGGCATTGTTACAAATTATAAATGTACAACCTTGATGACAACGCACCAGTTGTCCTAGTCGGATCTCCTATCCGCGCTTTTATTTTTTTCCCATGGGTCAATTGTCAACTTGAGGACCCTTTTTGTTCTTCATATCCCTCTCATCAGTTATGAAGTTTGTGAATTTCGCCAGCTTTCCTTCACTTACGGCCCTTGACCGGCCCTTTTGGAAAAATACTAAAATTTCCTTTGCCTCTCTATTTAACCTCTAATGAGAGGATTCGTAATAATCTGCATCCCAATCTTTTATTATTCTAGGTAATTTTCCCATGGCTATGGTGACTGACTCCTATAACCCTAGGCTACTCCAATGAGCAAACATCTTTGCCCAAAATTTTGACTTGAGTGTCACTACACACCCCCACCTGTGATCCCAGTTGGATTTTCTTCCTACATTGGTAAATCACCCTTCCGTACTTGTAATACCCCGTAATTTTATTGATTTTATTTAATGGGATTAATTAAATTAAATGGGATAATTATTTGAAAATTAATCCGGATTGAAATATTAGCGAGACGAGAGTTGGTATTTGATTATGATAATTATGTTGAATATTACTGAGTGAATATGGTAATATATGATTATTGAATTTATAAATATTATCGCGAGTTAAAAATAAGACAATTTCAAAAATTAAATTGGAAAACGTGTGTCAGTCGCATCTAGAATCAATTTAATGGATTGTAAAATAAATTATATTTGTATCATCCTTATGGTCATTTCGAGTGCACCAACGTGTCCGGGAGAGTCGAGATAGTCAGAAAATACTAGCTGGGGGTTTAGTTCGGATCCCAAGGCATTTTAGTCATTTTAAATTTGGATGAATAGTAACCTACGAAAATTGAGTTTTATTTATCAGTCAACCTTAGGGCCATTAGGTCCATTATTTGTCAAAACCAAATAGTGGGAAACTTGAAAAGAGAGGAGAAGTTACAAGGGTTTCCAAGGCTATAACCACCACACACCACCATTATCGCCGGATTTATGACCAGAAAGAGAAGGAGAAATAACCTTTATCGTTATCAAAGGATCAGAACTTCTAAACAGAGGCAAGTTATTTATGTTGCAATGATTTATGTCATATGTTCTACATGATAAATTAGATTGGAAGACAAATTATTAAAAAATTGTGATAATGGGAAATTGGAGACTAAATCATAAACTTGGGTAGTTTGCATGTAGTGGACCTTCTGGAATCATTAAGTGAAAGAATTATAAACTAAAAGTTAAGAAATCATGAAATTAAATTGAGGTTTATAATGATTTTTGAAGAGATGATAAAAAACTATGGTTATAGCATTAATAATAACTTTTAATCCAAGAAATTAATATTCTGTGATGTTTTGATGAATCTTGAACGTTAAGACTGGTGTAGTAATGCTGGTTTCATATTCAGTATACTCATGTGGGAGTTTGGAACGTAGTAATGTTATTTAGAGGTGTAAAAATGGTAGAACCCGTAACTGTTAAAGAAATTCTGGGCAGATAACTGCTTGATAGATCGATCGACCCATTTCATCGATCGATCGACCCCTCTGAAAAAAGTGAAATATTTCCCTTTAAATAATTGAGTAACTTCCAACCTTTAGAACTCTTTAGTGATGATTGATTAAATATAATGGTACTTAGGGGACACCAGTAGGAGGGTATTTGAAGCCCGAAAAATTATTGGATATAATTAAGGTTAAGTGATAAACTTATGAATATTCGACTAGTGGAATACGATTAGAATTTGTGAGAATCTGAATATACTTTGCTCCAGTTATAATTTGAAGTTAAAGACTAAAAAGGGGAAACTTTAATTAATGAGATAACCTTAGAGACTAGTGGAATACTTAGTAACCTTATTGGGATAGGGTATGTACTCTGAACTATACATCGAGAATTATCGCGCTAAACCTATTATGTAGAATAAATAGGACGATATTATTATATGTCCGAGACATACGATATGAGGCTTGAATATACCTACACAAAAATGATTATTACCTGAGTTGTGTGAATACTTAGTATATGTATGATTATGTGTATGACATACCTACCATAATTACTATCACATGAGGTTAATTTTCAGGAAAAGACCGTCTTATCTTTGTCTGCGTTCAGGGGGATTTAGACTGGTACCTTAAGGACATAGGACTGTGAATGACTTATTTGTGAGTTGATAAGTCAGCTGACCATAGGAGAGTAGGTATGTGCGTAACCCATGGGTATGTGAACTATGTTCGCCTCCAATATGTGTGATTTGTATTGAAACGGTTCCTGAGTGATTCAAAACACGTGATCCTTATATACGAGATGTACCGGGATTCGATAGAAGAGTATGCGTGCACCGCAACTTAGCCTAGGGGTTCCATATAGGTATTTATGTAATGAGTGACTTATATATATACTTTTGACTGATTCACTGCTACTTAATAGATGCGAATAATTAAGGAATTTAATTGAGTTAAGAACATTGTACACTTAACTAATTTTTTAGTTAAGTAATCTAATTACTGAATGCGTAAATTACGAATATATTTTATTTAAATAATACGGGTGGCGTCTAAAGTAAGAACCGTCTGAATGGGGGTCGAATAGACTAGACAGGCAGTGGTATAATTAGTTGGTATTTAAAAGATGCGTTAGGCGTGAACAATAGTTGAGGGGTGAGAATATCAAGTGAGGGCACGTGACTAACATGTTTAATATGTGTGTTATTTAATATTGTAATTTAAACACTTGCTATATTTTTTAAACTATTTTCACCTCGGGATCTGGCCCGCTTGCTTCCAAATCTATTTTTCTTGTAAAACTTTTTAGATTCCCTAGACACAGGGACGCCAAGCTTAAAAGTTCCATTCCTTTGACGTGATGTAGCTGCCATGGAAGTTACAGGATCTCGTTACTAGACGCATCCACACCTATCCTTGCTTCTTTGGGGATTTATTTATTCCAGTTAGGGCCTGTTGCCCATTCTATTCAGTGACAGCAATTTTAGAATTTTAGTTATTTCAGTCTTGGGATTTATTTATTTCATTCAGACATTTGTATTGCGTTTATTTACATTGCTATTATTATTGGAGTGTTTACTCCAGACATCAGTTATTCATTCTGTTGATTATCTTATGAGATTGTTTATATGATGGTTGGATGATGATTTAGATTATTTTGTTATTGGTTAAATTAACACATTAAAATTTGGCACTTCACTATTTTAAATTTTAGGTGGTTAGCAATTAATTAAATATTTTTTACAGTGATGCTACGAACTGAAGGAACTTGACATGTTGCATTAATTTAAATAAAGGAGTAGCTACCCGATATTTAATTAGTCGGGGTGTCACAGTACTTTCCTCGAATTCTAGCGGATTGTTCTTTTGAAACCAAAAATTCTTCTTCGACCCTCGCTCTTGTCGTCTACAGTTGGTGGGTCTAACTTTGCCCCCATCGCCCTTTACGATGGTTCTTGGCAGTTACGCCCCAGCGATTACTCCAATGTTAATTGTTATGACAAAGATCATGGTAACTTCTATCGCGTCACGGTTCCTAGAATACTCCATGGCTCCGGCTGAGTCCTCCCTCATGAAATCCTTTTAACGTCCCACTCTTGTCGTTTCATAATGTTCGATATTCCACGCTCGACCGAAGCCGTATGTGAATCACATCAACTAGTAGGAGAACATAAGTAGCATACGTAAAGGAATACAATAACCCTATAATAAGGCTATATATCAAAGAATGCTAAGCTGAAACGTGAAAAGTCGCACAAATCCTAAGAACACTAGAACCTGATGCTCTGATACCATCTGTGACACCCCGCATAATAAAATACCAGGTTATTAGTCCTATATTAAATTAAACAGGAATCTCATTTGGTTCATTCTTAGCATCACTGTTGAAAGCTTTTTAAAACTTACTAACCACATAGTATTCAAAAGAAACGGTGCCAAATTTTATCTTTTTAGTAAACAACAACATGCGGATGAATATAAATTACCATCCACACAATCACTGAGTCAAACAATACTAAAAATGAATAAATACAATCATTGTCGAGAAAACCACCGGCCACAAAACCTAAATCCAAAAATATAAAGAACAAGAATAACTAGATTGAGTACATCAATTGACAGGAACAAACGAAATAACTAGGGTGACATGCCCATATGAAATACTGACTGCATCCTACTCTAAGAATGAAATGACTGAAGTGACTAAGTCAAAATCCTGTAACATCCATATATGTCACAGCTGCGTAATCCTAGAATAGAACAATTTTGGCATCCCTGTGGCTGGACACCTAAAAGATTTTGAAAATATTTTATAATAAGGGTCCGAACCCAAAACATTTTGAAAATATTTAGCAAGTGAATTAAATTGCAGTAAATTAAAATGCATGAATGCTCCTCATATTTAAGCTAGTGACGCACTCACTTGAGGACTAGCTCACCCCTCAACTATTGTGCACGCCTAATGCTTTTCTATATAACCAACCTAGTCTCTTATCCTGTAATTATTTCTCGATGATATCCTTCTTGTCATACTACTCTAGCCCGAGTTTGTTTAATATGCGATTTATAAGTTATTCATCACATTAACTTAATTAATCATTTCTCATTTGAGACCATATAACATTCTCTCAAGTTATATGAGATATCAATACAATTCACAACATGTATTGTACCCGTATATATTTATTCGCACTATAAATACGTATCAACGATTTACAACATTCATGCACACGCAGTAAATATATATAACCATCCTCCCTAGTAGGCACTCACCAGATGTTCTCTAAAATGCTATCCTTTCTAGGTATACTCATCCTCCCGGACCCCTGACACAGTTAGCTCCCTGAATTAGTAAAATAAACTAAATGCAGCGGAGGTGGTCATAGTTTGCCCCGCAAATGAGACTGAATCATACCCAAGACGTCCCATCCCTAACTACAGACGCTATAATCTGGGGACTATACTCACCTTGCTCCTCAAGCCAGGGGATTCACCCACATCGTGCAACCTCCCATGATAGCACTAGACGGGTATGTATTCCTATAAATATTATTCACATAAATATTTATAAAATACACAAATATATATACTACACATCACCGCATATTTATATATTTAATAAATCCAGGCTACTCTGTGCACAATTACCGTAACACTGGCCTAACATTCCCAAGTCTATATATTGACTTGATATTTAAATAATTCCCACAACAATTTATTTATCACTCGAGTTGTGTTACCCAACTAAATTACCCAGACTTACTCTTCCGGTCTGAAATTTCATCTTGTAGAACTTATTCCTCAAATCCCACATATTAAGGTTGACCCCTTTTTATTTTAAATATGCCATAATTTATTATATAACCTTATAACAAATTAACTTAACCAAATATGTGCCTAAGCACTCGCAACACTAGCCCAAATTATACCCGAGTCAATACCCTGACTCAATTGAATCAATCACGCATTAATTACTTTATTAGCTTGGTGTCACTCACCCAATATAGCCGGACTCGCTCACTTGGCCCGAAGATAAATAAAAAATTAGAATGTATTATCCCAAAATTTATTTAATAAGTTCGTCACACTTATTAATTTGATATACCTTAATAATGATCTTCTAACTTTAATTATCCCTAATTACCATCATTCTAATTTGTCCCCATATAAATTTACACACACTGACAAGCAAAGGAGACTTAAACCTCACTATAGAAATTTCCCAAAACAGTCCCAAGTTCCACCTTAGAGGAGAGAACAGGTGGTCGATTTCTAACACGTTGTTTGAACGAGCAGCTTATCGTTCGAATGACATGGTTGTCACTCAAACCATAACCAAGGTCGTTCAAACGACCCTGGTTCGGCCTCCCTTTCTACTTCATTGCTCAAACCGTCTGCCATTAATACCTTGTTTAGAAGCTTCGGCCCAGATATTTTACCCAGAAACCCATACCAATTTCCCTCAAATATAAGGTTCCAATATTCCCAACTCTTAAATCAACACCCAAACATATTTAAGGTTAATAAACAATTTCGGAATCCTGAACAAATTTTAAAACGAAATTAATAGAAACCCAAATTTAGATGTCAACAAACCCGAGAACAATATCATCTTAATCCACCCACTTTGATATGAAAAGAAAACTACAATCAATTTAAAAGCAAGTTTAACCACTTGGCTTAGGGTTCGTAAGGTCTGAATCAGTTGGTGAAGATGATGATTATTTGATGAAGAACGCACGCCTTTGTTCTTGATTTTGGCTCCCATGATTTCTCCAATTGTACCCACTTCTCTCCCTCTCAATTGGATTTTCTAAAATGTATTATGGCTGCCACACTCTCTCACTTTTAGGATTTAATAACTCAATCCCATTTTTAGGCTTGTGGGCTTTATAAAAAGGGCCCAAACATTCTTATGTGGGCCTAAATATGCCTAAAAATACCCCAAAACCCATTTACTACCCATGGGTACACTTTTCCAACTATTTTGACCCGTCCGAACTCAACCGCGTACTCAGAATTTCCATCCGAATTAATTTATAACACTCTTCATTTTTTTACCTTAAAAATGCGACACCAAATAATCCAATTAATTAAGCATCAACTCGCCAAATTAAATAGATCCTCTTATTTAAATAAATTTCTCAAATCATGAATTTAATTTCTCCCAATAAAATAAATTATATTTCTCCCAAAAATAATCAAATTAAAAGTCCTCAAAATTTCGGGGGGTTATAGGAGTCAGTTACCACTACTGAGGAGAGAGATACGATGCCGATTACAGAGTTTTAATAGCGATTCAACTGCAAATACTTCCCATCAGTGGTCTAGACATAAATGAAGAAGAATTTCGTTAATGTGGTATAGGGAGACCACACGGTGGTAGAGTAGGAGGAAGAGTTCACTCGTTTGGCTAACTTTGTACCAGACGAGGTAAACAATGAAGGGAAGAAAAATATGAAGTTTATGGATGGACTAGCCTGAAGGATTAGGTAATATTTGATTGGTAATGAAACATTGGAGATTTAAACTGATGTCATTAATGTTACACTACTTCCTACCAGGATCAAGGCTTCTATCTAAAGGGAATAAAGAGAGTGAGAGAATCTAGCCAGGCAGGTGGATCAGAAAGGAGAGGTGCCAGTGGGGCATCGCAGCACCAGGGGAAGGATTCCCGACAAGGGAATGATGCCAAGAGGTTTAGGAGTCTCTGTTTCAGACTGGGCCAGCAGGGTCCTCAACAGTAGCAGCAGCACGTTCCTTAGGGTCGTCAGGACCAATGGATCAATGTGAGAGGTCAGTAGGGTCGTGGTCAGAGGAAGGGAGATTTTTTAGGATGATGTTTCACTTATGGGTGTGTGGGATATAAAAGGAAGGATTTCCCACAGCGAGGCATGTGGAAAACACAGGATGAGATCCTAGATGTACAACAATTGCAGCAGATTTTGGGTCAGTTCCGACTAGAGAATTACATTCAGGAATCGATAGACTAGACGAGATAAATAGGAAATGGAGGTAATAATTTATTTTCATCTACATGAGTATGGGATTAGTTCGGGTGACATGGGTGCGTTGGTGGTATCAGCCTTATTATGAATATATTTACAGTGAGGTGGCGGGGCTCTTCGGTGTAGCTTGTAAGGGAGCGAGTGTAGGCACTAAGAGGATTATAATCCAATGATCTGCCACATTTGAGAGAATTAGGGAAACAGGGTATATTATTTTCTCGTGTAATGATTAGATATCGAGGGTTTGAGCGGTAGTAAATTATGTGATAAGGCTATAGTGCTAGTTATTTAAGGGTGAGATATATTATTTTTTGAGGCACCATTTGAACGAGGCTTGGGCCTATGTATATAAATTGTATTGTATCATAGACTTCGATGTGTATGTGGTCTTGTTATATTTGATCCCGGTGCGTAGGGACTTCTTACTGATGTGATTTCGGGTGCTTTGTGCTCATTATCGTGCGGAGAGATATAGCTCATAATTTATTCATGCAAAGAAACTAGTGATAGTAAGTCTTTTGTAACATGGGAGTGGACGAGTATACTTTTATGTCAAGAGACGAGGATTTAAGGGTACGTGTTATGGACTAAGGGGCTAACGGATCTCAACGATCGGCAATGTTAGGTAGTAGTGTATCGGGGGGTTTTCTTATTCGGATTTCGCTTTTCGAGACATCCCATGCATGAAACTTAGCGCAAAGTTGGAAGTGGGGAGATGTTTGGTCATTAGGACATAGGTTAATTGTCTTGGTTTTTATACGTGTATGTAGTTATAACTGAGAGTGAATAGTTATACAGTGATTTATGGCTAGTGTAGCTAGAAAGTAATTGTGTAGATAGGCACGGGTATAGAGTGTATGGATGTCGTGGGTAGTTGAAATATTTTTAATATTATTCCCAGTTAGGATATGAACAAATGTATGTAGTGATCTTAAAAGTACATGATTAAGGAAGTGAGAAAGCTTTGAGTACCAGATTTAACCGAATTTTGAGGACGAAATTCCATTGTTAGGGGGGAACTATGTAATACCCTATAATTCAGAGCATATAGAATTTAATTAAATTGATGATTTTGAATTTTTTAAATTCGAAGTATTTATTTAATTCAGTGATTTAGAATTAATTAATTCAGTTTATTTTTAATTTTCACATGGGCCAGATTTTGAAGTGGAAATAAAAAGAATTGGTATAGAGTGACTCGTGTGATTATTTAGAGGTCATGGTTGATTTAGAAATGGTCTAATTAGTTTGAATAGTATACTCGGGTGTATAGTTTGGGTCCCGAGGCGATTTTAGACCAACCCGGCACCGTATAAGGGCGTTTCAGTCATTTAGGAGTTTAGGATAGAAGGAAAATTGAAAGAGCATTTATGGACCCTTGGATTAGAGGTTAGGGTGCCATAGGAGGATAAGGAGAGGAGAAAACCTAAGCTTCCCACACCAATTCTTACCCTGGACGTGACGGAATTGAAATCGGAGCAAGGGGGGATAAATCATATCAGCCTATCAACGAATTTCAAACCTGCAATTAAAGGAAAGTGTTTATCTTGCGTGTTTCTAAAAGGTTATAATACCCATATAGTGTAGGGTTTGTATTTTGATGATAAATTGATGTTATTAGAGGTTTTAAAAATTAAACACATGAATCTTGGGTAGGATTTGCATTGTGATTTAATCCCTGTGTGAATAGAAAACAAAATTGGAATATATGCGATGAGATAAATGAAAGAAATTTGGCTTCTTTATTAATAGAGATGAAGAATAAGAGAAACTATGGGTTTTGTGAATATTTAGTTTTGATCTATTCTTTAATTGAATTCTAGAGCATTTAATGTGTTAGCTACGTTTAAAGTTGTCCCTACACCTATAATAGATGATTGGTTAGGTTGTTTGGGAGATTGAAGAAGTGTAATGGAGTTTTGAAGAAGCTTTAATGGTGAAAATCGCTACTGCGTAGGAGAAGAAGAGACACGTATAGTTTCGAATCAATTCGGCTCCTTGGCCGAATCGATTCGGTCAACGAATCGATTCGAGTCAAGGTCGAATCGATTCAGTTTCCCAGATTTTAGAAATTTTCACCTTTTAAAGCCTAGAACTTGTGAATAATGATCGGGTGAACTTTTGAGATAACTTTAAAATATAGTGAGGGATATTTTGAGTACTAGTAGGTTGATGGTAGGGTTGAGGCTTAGGCTTAAAATGAAAAGAATTAAGGTTAAGGTTAATTAAGCATAAATGGTAATGTGATTGAATTCAGGAGAATGAGACCGAGGCACAGAGGATTTGAGTGAACCTATTACTTAAACCAGTAGAGTATGAGTGTAGTATCTACTGAAATAACTTATGGGGTAACTAAGGTCCTTCGGGTAGATATTAATACTCGAGAAAATGCAATAGAGAGTTATAATCGTAGATCGATAGTACGTGGCGTATTTGAGAGATATATTATATACGGATTATATTTATAGGTTTAGTGTATCCCTATACGGATTATATTTATAGGTTGAGTGCATACCTATACAGATTATATTTATAGGCTGTGTGTATGCCTATATGCGACATATTGTTAGGTTGTCTGTATGTATATTATGTGCTTTCTTATGTGTGAGCATACCTACGCTGCTTATTATCATGGAGGTTCCGCGCAGAGGGCGATCCCACCTTGACGATCCCATTGAGGTCTGGATTAACATAGAACCTAGGTACGATGACTATCTGAGTGTACGATAGTATTAACGGTCAATTGGGTACGTTAGGTGTGTGCGTGACCCGTAGGCTTGGAACTATGTTCGCCTCCAATATATATTGATTTGATTTATGGTTAAACACTACACCAAAAACAGCATTTTGGCACACCCTGATATTAAAATTCTGGCACAGCTTAAAACTGTGCCAGATTTTGGCACGGTTTAATAGAAATTTGGCACACTTTAAAACAGTGCCAAATTTTGGCACTGTTTAAAAGTGTGCCAAAATTAAGTAGACTTCATTAAAATATAAATATCCCCAAAAAAATTAGCCCCTTAATTTTTTTAAGCTCCCGCTCTCTTTTTCTCAGCCCCCCGCTCCCTCTCCCTCTCACACGCTCAGTCCCTCACCTCCGTCATCCTCCATCATCCACGCACCTCTGTCTTCATCCTCCACCATCCTCCACCATCCACCCACCTGCTTAGACATCGTCCCCCACCCACGCACCTCCGTAGCCTCCACACACCTCTGTGCCCTTCTTAATATACACACAAAATTTTGGTTTGCCCTCAAATCCAAATGCCCAAATCTCAGACCACTCTCCCATCAAATCTCAGACCAGTCCCCAAAACGATCGAATCTCCACTTCCCCAACATAAATGTTTCTTCCCTTTTCTTCAGGGAGCCCCTAGATTGGTAAATTTTTCTCTCTTTTGTCTAATCTAAATCTAATGCATGTCTTTTATTATTATTTTGATTATAAGATCTTCTTGTTTGAAACTAGTTGAGATTGTATATTAATTTATGTTTGATACCCTCCATTTATGTTAGCTGTTAAATTTAGAGTTCATATTAGGTAAATGGTTGATATTTATTAGAAATATTTTACAGTTATTGTTGGTTTAATATTCAGGGTCAATTTTATGATTAATTTTAGAGATATTGTTGGTTTGAATTTGGTTTAAATTTGAGTTTGATGAATTTAATTTTTTTGTTAAAAAAGTTAACCTATGGAGATTTAATAAAAAAACATGTCTTGTTACTCTTAATCTCTAAAAATAACCTCAAAAAAATTTGGCACCAAGGGGGTGATACTCAAATTATTTTATTGTATTTAGATCATTCATTGTAGCTTAGTATATGATGGTGCAATTAGGAGAACAGTTTAGGTCTTTATATGATTGCAATTGCATGAAACTTATCGATAGAGGGGCATGGGGATTTCACATTCTTAAAACATTTTATAAGGAAGATTGTTGAACCCATCATGAACTTAGACATGTTGTTTTCCAAATCCCCTTATGGCATAAAACTAATCTTAGGTTTGATTGAATGTTCCACTTCAAAAGCCTAACAATGGTGCCCGGGGTTCTAGAGCTACTAATCTTCCATTTTCTCTTTTAGTTTTTTTTGTTTAGTTTTTGCCCCAAGATAAGTAATTTCTAACTAATTTGACATGTATTTTATTCTTTCACTTATTATTAACCTACAAGATGTTCTGTAATTTGACATGTATTTGTTAGGATTGTGTTATGCATACTAGACGGACAGTAAAAAAAAACATTCCCAAGTATGCTCCATCACAGTTCTACATTGACAATGTGTTGCCTCGGATCAAGGAGAAAAAGATAATGTCCCTAAAACCTTTTGTTGACCGCCTTCGGTAAGTTTAAGGATGTTATTCAGAATGTTATGTTTTCAATTTAGTACATTTTTTAAAAGTTCAAGTTTGTGTTAGTTTTTTAATCTATTTTTCATCTCATGGCTTGCAATCATCGTAACTGCAATTGTATATCATAATGTGCCCATACATTTTTCAGATTCTTAGCTCTATAGTGGAAATGAGAGAAGGAATAAGGTTTGCAGTTACACTACTAAAGATGGTAGTTTGGTCTTCTGTAAGTTGTTTCTTACATAATCCCACGATATGATTAATAACATCTTGATCATTCTCCCAAGTATTACCCTCTTCATCTTTAATGGAGTGAATCCTAAGCTTTTAGTGCTTGGTTTTAACACTAGCCTGGACATTACCAAACTTACCTCATCTCTGTTGTTACATCAAGTTTATATTGTCCCTATAGTCTAAGTCTGATAATCCACTATCCTCAATGGCTTGGTTAAAGAGCACATCCGACCCCAAAGATCCATTGAACCTTGATGTCAAACCTCCAAAAGATCTAAAATTAACCATTTACATTACTTGCACAACCTTATAAACCCCACTTTCTTTGGTAATTTAAGATTTTACCATTTACATTACTTGCACAACCTTAGTTTATATGAGATATAATTATTGATGTCAATTTGTGTAGTGATTAAGTAGTAATTGGTGTCAATTTTCTTTGGTTTGGTTTATTTGTATTTCAATATGAGTTGAAATTGTTAGATTATGTATATGAATTGACTTCTAATATGAATCGTTCACAAACCCCTTGAATATATGCGTAAATATTTAGAGAATGGAATCAAATTGATTAAGATTGAATTTTTAGGGTTCTTGATAGAGAATTGGGTTTTATCAGTAAATCTTGAATTAATATTTTGTTTTTGATGTTTTAATCATGTTTAAATCATAGTTACTTTATTTAGATGTTATATGAATGATTTATGGGAGGTTTAGGGGTCATTAATGGTGTTTTGGTTTGAGTTTTGTTGAGTTGGGTAAGATTAAGTTTAGGGTGATTCATAGGCTTATTGTATGTGATAAGTTCATTATTTACATAACTTTGTAATGATACTAGAGTGAATAATTCCTAAACTTTGTTTAGATTTCCATGTGTTGTGAGAATATTTTTTCTGTGTTATATGTGTAAAATGCACACTACATGTGTACTCGTGGATATCGTACCAAGGGGGATTCAGTTATCGGGGCACATACGACGCAGACCGTGATGGCACCTTCGTGAGTAGATGAGTAAGACTTGGTCATATAACCCCCGCGTCACATGTATAGCTACCTGTATCAGAGATGGATTGATGGGGATATTTCATCATATAGACTTGGGTATGGTAGAATATAGGAGCGATGGGTATACGTGGTGATTCATCACTTTCTCGTGTTAAGGTAGGTTTGGGATGATCTAAGACTATACTTCGTTTGCACGAGTGATCCCAGAGGGCAATAGGGATATGCCTTTGTTAATTTCACCAATTTAAGTAAGATCCTACTTCTATGGTAACATTATAGTTCATGCTTACAGACTTTATGACTGTCTTATTTATTTTGTACACTCATAATTATTTTGTATAATGAATAGGACCCAGGGTGAGGACAATACTCAATATTTCACAATAGGACTCAGAATAAATCGACAAATTGACAGGACCCACATCGAACACATGTGCTTGGTTTGTGGCCTTTCTCAATTACTTACTCATTTTCACTAAATCTTCATGTATGCCAAAATTGAAAAATTGGTAAATAAAACAAAAAACCAAGAACATTTCACAAGTCAGAAAATTAAGTCACATGTTGTAAAATTACTACTTTCCCTACATAACGATTAATATATCTTTTTAAAATATAATTTTGGTATTGTAGGACCTATTTGTGTCGGGACTGATACAACATCAGCACACTGGAATGGGCTTTGGCAGAGGTACTGCGCAATCAGAGACAATGGAGAAAGCCAAAGCACAACTCGAAGAAGTGATTGGAAAAGGGAAGATCTCAAGTTGTTTGCGAATGATGGTTATTTCATAAAATTTCGAGGACAATACGCAAGGATCAAGAATGAGGGAGCTTATTAGGAGGATCTCAAGTTGCGAATAAATTTGGTAAGTATTTTATATTGATGATAGAAGATTTTATAATGTAGTGCACCTTTACCAAAGTAAATTCTTCATTTAGTTGTGTGCGCGTGTGTGTGTTGTGTAAGATGTGTGTCTTAAGGCCTTAAAAAGTGGTTGACATGGAGGAAGGGGCTATATGGATTTATATACTATTTTTAGATGTTAAATCAGTGGAAGGGATTTATTGGTGGTTTAGCTGCGGCTTTTGTGCTTGTTGTTGTTGTTGGGCTTATGTTAATATTAAAATAAGTTGGATTTCATGAATAAACAAAGGAAACTCTGTCGAAATTTTATGAAATAAGTAAGTGTTCTAAATTGATTAAGGCGAGCATACAACATTTGAAAATTGAACATTGGTGAATGAAAACGTAAAACAACTAATAAACATACCAGAATGAGACACGCGTAGTCATGAACACCTCGCACGGGATCAATACGATTCATAGGAACCGATCGTGTAGTCACGAGGCTCCCAGTTTGAGTGTACGACGTAAATTTGCAAAATATTTAGACTTAAGCATAAAAACATGCAATCGAAGGGTGAAAACGTAAAATAGCACAAAATAGTCCCGTAGAGGCACGAATGCCTCGCACGGGATCGATGTGACTGGTAGGAACCGACCGCGTAGTCACGGCACTCCCGATTTGAGTGTACGACGTAAATTTTCAAAAAATTAGAGTTAAGCAAAAAAATATGCCTAAGTCTAAATAGGAAAGAAACTTGAATCTATTACTCTCCGCTAGATATAATAGGAAAGAAACTTGAATCTATTTCCGTACTATATATGCAATCTGCATATATATGCATATCCTGCATATATATGCAGATTGTATATATATACAGATATCTGCATATATATGCAACTGCATATATATGCATATATTGACTCAGACAGAATTCCAACAACTCTGCTAATATATGATTTTCTTTATTGTACAAGAGGGTGGGATTATAACAAAATTAATATGTTGGTGCCTCACAATACAATGTCTATTTGTTCTAAAGTGGAAGTGATGGGTAGTAACCATAAAGATACTCTTGTATGGACTCCAAATTCTGATGGATCTTTTAGTCTTCATTTAGAAGGGCACATGGTAAGGCAGCCTAGAATTTCTTCATGGACTATTACTTTCATATGGCATAAAAGTATTCCTATCAAAATTTCATTTTTTCTTTTAAGACTCTTAAAAGATTGTTTAACAGTAAATAAGGCTCTTAAAAGACATGGTGTGAGCGGGCATTCTAAGTGTGGATGTTGTTAATCTCCAAATATTGAATCAATAGAGAATTTTTTTGGGAACAATGAGTTTGCTTCATCAGTTTGGAGTCATTTTGAAAATCTTTGCGGGGTGCATGCTAGACTGTTCCATTAGTGGCGGGGTTAATAACTTGGTGGTCTACTCCTGATAATACTCAATGGGGAAAATACCTAAAATTGATTCCATCTTTCATCTACTGGGATATATGGAAGACGAGGAACAAATGGAGATCTAAAAACATCCGTATGCAATATTCCATAACTGTAAAAGAAATTCTTTCCCTTATCTCTCTTTATATAGGTATAAACCTTTGTTCTTATTTTCCTTTCAAATTTCCTGAGCAAATTCAGTCTAAGGCAATTAGATTGGTTCAATAGAGACCTCTTGAAGGAACTTTCTTAAAGCTAAATGTTGATGGAAGTTATAAAGGGAATCCAGGTCTAATGGGGGGAGGAGGTGTGTTGAGAAATTCATAAGGAAGATTTCTATAAGCTTTTGCTTACTGTTTTGGTTGTGGATTTAATAGTAAAGTATAAGCTTTAGCAATTCTCAGAGGTTTTGAAATGTGTGATTCAAGAGTTTTAGAAGGGCTACAAAATTAAATATGATTCTTTGATGGTTATCCAAATTCTTTCTAATCAATTGAAATGTTCATGGAGTATTATGCCTATTATTGCCAAGATTCAAGACAAGATTCAAGGGTTCAATATTAAGTTCTATCATATTATAAGGGAAGGAACCAAATGTGTAGATTTTCTTGCCAACTATGGTGCTTCAGCTCAAATTCAATTTTCTTTTAATTCTTTAAATGCCTTTCCATGAGAGTTAAAAGGCCTTCTTAATTTAGAAGCTTGGGGTTTCCCAAATTTTAAATTTTCTAAGCAATTTTTCTTTGTCCTTGTATAGGTGACTATGTTATAAAGACATCCTTCTATCTTGTAATCTTTGATCTAATTTCATTATATCAATAAAATCAGAAGCTAAGTCCATTTTTAATTATAAAAATACAGTGGGCCACTCTCTCATTGTAGAATTTATACTATGAAAGATGGGTTTGAGGCAACTAGGACCCATTATTAATTTGATAATAGAAAAATGGAAATTTTGATCAGGCGATGTGTTTAAGGATTTTGATCAGGCGATGGAATATATATTCCAAACATTTACACAATGATGTGTATTGTACTTTAACTTTACAATCTTCTATTCCAAACATACATGAGTCCAGTCATAGTTTGTGAAAAAATATTTCATTTATTTATTCATTTTTTGTAGTTAGCACGGATTCAAAGGGTTTTAGAATTGTGAAATTTATATTTAGTTCATTTAAGTTTCATAGGATGCTTTCCATTGTACTAGGAGGATCAACTTTACCCACACACGTATTAATTAGCTCTAAGTTGTCACTCTCAATGACAGAGCTTCTGGATTGGAAGGACTGCGTCACATGGCAAGCTTCGAGCATTGCTGCAGCCTCACATGCCAGAGGAGATTCAGCTCATACTTTATGTTTAAATCCATGTTAGAGTTGTCTCAAATGGTCGCGTACCACCCAAGTACCTCTGAAAGGCCTGAACATAGTCTGGCACCTGGACCTGATGTGGCAGGCACCTGGACCTGATGGTTCCTGTAAGGACACAAATTTCCAATTGAGTCCTTTGTAGTTTTGGCTCAATTCCGGACAAAAACATTTGAGTCATAGGATAGAGTTCAAGTTTATCCATTCAAGCCTATGACGTGTTTGTTGAAGACGTAGCGGCCAAGATATTATAGATTCATCAAATGTCGTGTGTGTTGTGCCTCGTTTCTACGTCATCAACATGGTTCCATTGCTCCTAAGGTATGAATGCATTTTAATATATATATATAGGAGCTTGGAACATTATTTATTGGGTGTATTTTAGAAATTTATTTTGGGTGTTAGTATTTTTTTGTTAAACTTTTTTTGAATTCATAGTTCTAAATATTTTGTTCTCGGACACCTTTCAGTAGAAAAATCATATCAAATCCAAAAAAAATCAGAATGACACGAAACTGGCGGCCACGCGTTCGTATCGAAATTATATAGAACCATGGCCTAAGATCTCATTAGATAGGTCGTTCGAATAAGTTTTCAAACGAGAAGTTTTTTTTTCCTTTTTGTCTCTTCGTAAGAAGTCTCGTTCGAACGAGATTTCTAACGAAAAAACAGCGGGAACAGTTTTAAGCCAGTTTTTTCCACTATTCCACTACTTTACCCCACTTCCTTTTTGACATACTTCTTAAGTGCGGGAACTAACTTTTTCACATTCTAAGAGTCTTTTGAGAGCAAAACTTTTAAGAAAAAGTTCCATGTTTTGTGTTTGATTTTTATGGATTAAACTCATCAAAAATTACATACACACCCATTTATTTAGTTTATTCCAAGTACCTATTGATATATCATTGCTTGGAGACTTTTGGCACCTGGTTTTCTCTACACCAACAAGAAGAGAGTTTGGGTTCTTCTCTACCCCAAAAAAGGAGAAAAGTTTATTGCGGTGTTCTCACTCGAAGAAAGGCTTCGCGTGTGGGTTGACGGTGACCATAGCCCCATCGATGGAGTTCGAGACTGTGGAGGAGTCCACGGTTATACACTAGGCGGAGGTTGAAGACCGAAGGAGAGCGTCAAGGCTTGGACGGACTCAAGTCAGTTTGTGTTAGTCCTCTTGTGTCGAGTCTTTGTAAAAACTACCATACTTAGTGAATTCGTGGCTAGGGTCGTCCGAGGTTTTTCCCATTTGGGTTTTCCTCGTACATCCGGCGTAGTGAGATTGATATTTATTTTATCTTGCTATATCACCTAGATGCATGCTTAGGACTAAAAGATAAAATTAGTTCAAAATCAAAATCTATTTAATTTGGTGAAAATTTAATGTTTGGGAATGTTCAATTTAATTCAAGTACAAAATTACTTTATCTTGATAGCATGCAAGTTTAACTTGAATTGGATTAATGTGTGTTTAAGTCTAAATGAAAATTGTGTGTGTAGTTTAATTTCACTTTTCGTTTAGTTTTAATTTTTTCATAAGTTGGTTTGTTCTCTTTAAGAAAAGAAAATTTTAAATAACTTTTGAAAAATTAAAATTTGAACCATTTCATTATATTTGAATTTAAAAATTGGGGGCTTTCGCACTTTCAAATTGGTATCAGAGCCAAAGCGATAAATTATTTCGTTAAAGATCTTTTAAATAATTTTTGGCTAAAATGGAATTTTCCCCATTTTCAAAATTTCCTATTTTCGATGGTTCAAACTACGCGTATTGGAAAGCGCGAATGAAATCGGCACTAAAATCTATCGATGAGAGAGTTTAGATGTCTATTGTTAACGGGTGGTCCCCACCTACTCATTTAGTAGATAATGAGCGTGTTCTCAAACCCACCGATAGATGGAGTGAGGTTGAATTTAAACTTTCTAACTTTAACTCCCGAGGTTTAAATATCTTATTTAGCGCTGTCACACCAGATGAATTCCGACGCATTATGACGTGTGAGACCGCTAAAGAAGCGTGGGATATTTTGCTACTCACTCATGAAGGTACTAGTGTCATTAAAGCTTCAAAACTTCAAAACCTCACCTCTCAATTTGAAACTATCAAAATGAATGAAAAAGAAACTTTTGATGAATTTTGTGCTAGACTTTCTGATATTGTTAATTCATCTTTTAACTTGGGAGAGAAAATACCCGACAACCGAGTTGTAAAGAAAATTTTAAGGTCCCTTCCTGATAGATTTATTCCAAAAGTGACCGTTTTAAATTCTTTACCAACTTTAGCCTCTACGAAATTAGAAGAGCTTGTAGGTGATTTACAAACCTATGAACTAGACATGTTCCCCTCTAAAACTGAAAAGAAAATTGAAAAGGGCGTTGCTTTAAAAGCCCGAAAAGAGGTCAAACAAGTAGTAGAGAGCGATAGTGATAGTGATTCGGAAGACATGGCTTTGTTTGCTCGTAAATTTAGAAAATTTCTTAAATTTAACAAAGATAAATTTAAAAATGATTTTAAGAAATTTGAAACTTCTAAGTATGACAAAGTCGAGAAGATCCCTACACCCATTAATGAAAATTTAAATAGGGACGAGTCAAATAGGTGTTTTGGTTGTGAGGGTTATGGCCATAGGGCTTTTGAGTGCCCCATTAAACTAAGGAAAGAGGGTAAGCGACCCATTTCATATAATACGACCCTTAGTGATAGTGATAAGGAAGAGGGACCCGATTCCCCCACTAAGCCCAACTTTGTGGATTTTATGGCTAGTCATGTGAGTGATAGTGAGAACTCGTCGATTGATGAAACTTTAACACATGACACTTCCAAGGTCAAAGTTTTTGATTTACTTGTTTTTTATGATAGTGAGAGTGGAGAAGAAAGAGAGAGTGAAAATGAAGAAGAGGTTAATGTGAGTGAACTTCAAAATGCTTTTCAAGAACTTTATAAAGAATCTATTAAATTGAAAAGAGCTAATTTGAAGTTAGAAGCTAGTTTAAAAGAACGTGTTTAGGTCATTGATAATATCATGTTGGTTGAAGACCTTAGGAGACGAGAGAAAGCTCTTCTAGAGAAGCTTGAACATATAGAAGGCGAGAGATATAGCCTTAGGGGTTTAATGGAATCCTTGAAAAAGGAGCTTCTTGCTTTTGAAGAGCGAAATGTTTTATTAGAGTCTAACATTTTAGAATTTCAAAATAAATTAAAAGACTCTAGTAATGTCAAATTTGATTTGGAGTGTCGTTCGGAAAAATTAGATAAAATATTAGGAACGGTCCAAATTAAAAAAGACACTTGTGGTTTAGGCTTCAATACTTGTAATGAATTTACTCATAACGCCAAAACCAATGTTTTAGGAGAATTTACTAGGAAAGTCTTTAGAGATCACTCCTTAGGTAAATCTTTTCGACATGTTTTTACTTGTACACATTGTGGTCGAAAAGGTCATCTTAGAAAATTTTGTTTTGATCTTAAACGTATTCCTAGAAAATCCCAATGTAAAGCAACCAAGGTAGTTAAAATTCCTACACCCCAAGATAGTCATTCTTCACTAATTTGGGTTAGGAAATCCGACTTGGTTGCCTTGCAAAAAGGGGTTTTTGATTCTCATTTACTTTCACATGCTTCCTCCCTTGCTAAATCTAAAATATGAATGTGTTAGTGTTTGCATACTTTAGCTTTTGTACTTCATGCTATATTCACATGCTAAATGTATGCTTGTTTAATCATTTTCTAGTATATGCTCCATGCTTATCACATGCTAGAATTATGATTTCTGTTTATCTTTTGTAATATATTTCCTTCATTTTGTTTGCATTAATTGAAAAATACAAAAAGATTTGTGTTTATCATTTGGATTTTATCTCTTGGTAATTTAAGCTTAATAAAAAAATTCAAATGATTTTTCTTTGACTTTTGAGTATATATTATTTATTTTGGTTAAAAATTTCAAAAACTCAAAAAGATTTTATTTTGTGTGTAGTTTAGTTTGAAACACTTTATGTGGCATACTCTTGTGTTTGAATCCCTCCTTTAACGCTCTCACGTGGCTAGAACTTTTGGTTTAGATTGTCAATCCTTAAAATGTTCTTTACCATATTTTTTATGGAGAAGTTGAATTTTGTGTTGGTCAAATGGATTCTATTTTTATATGCCTCTATTCACACATGCACGAGCTCTTTTGAAATTTTAACTTCATATGTATATTTGAGCTATGTGAGGTGTTCTCCTACCAATCTTGTCATCTACATATTTGTGACTTAGGAGGACTAGTGCATGTCAAAATCCGTTGCATGTGAGATTTGTGTGAAAAATGAAAACATGATAAATAAAAATGTGCACGGGGAAGGGCTCCGAAAGGACTAAGTGATCCTTTGCGATTTTAAGCCACCGTTTTGAATGGACCTAAAATAAATACGTGGTCCAAAGGCCTAAAAACAGAAAATACGGCATTAACAAGAAAAATAATTTGCCAAGGCCTATGTTTGATTGATATATTCATTCAAATTTAATATAAATGCATATTGAGGGAGATTTGATGGTATATCAACGGTTTGCACAATGTCCGTTTATCCTAGTTGCGTATTTCATATCATGACTCTATTGGTTTGTAGAATCATCAATATGCTAGGCTTGTATGCATTGTGTATGTTTGTTCATTGAGTTCAATTTATATTGTCACATGAGGTTATATTCAAATGTGATGAAGTTTGCAATCAATTGAGAACTCCGTGAACATGTTTTAAGTGATTGGGTGTAAATTTAATCGTTACTAGTTCACACCCCAACACTTCCATTTCCATATGACACATTTATTCCATACGAGTGTGAAAGACTCCTATTATATTTAGTGTGTGTCATTTGTGTGTTTATATCTATATATGTGTACTTGAGTCTCTTTGATATATATTATGTATACATATATTTGATATTTTTGTTTAGTCTTTGCTTTGATTTCTAATCCATATATGCTTTAATTCATACTTAGTATCCATCTTATTGCATTCTTTGTTGATATCACGTGCTTAATAATTTATATATCATATTGGTATCATTTTATTGCATCCTAGTTGGTATCCGATGTTATTGTTTGGATTAGTTGAACTTTTGTTGCCCATATGCTTTAACGTTCTCATCACTATATGCACAATTACATGTTTTAGCTTGTTATCCCATTCTTTTATCCCTTGCTTAGTTTAGAGGGTTTATATGCTTTATTTGGGGTATATAAGTTACTGCTTTGATTCTTTAGCCTTTGTCTATTCCTGAACAAAAAGGGGGAGAATGATAGGGGGAGAAATGGTATATAATCCTATTATTATCGTATCTTAGTTTGGGGGAGATTTATCTTTGGGGGAGACGTCTTTCTAAGTAGGTCATTTGTTTGATAAAGGGGAGAATTAATTTAGGGGGATTAATTATTTAATTGCATTTAATATTTTGATATTCCCTATGAGTTTGATAGTTTGCTTAAGTGTGCAGGAATACTTTTAAATGGCAACATTCAACATCGGCAAAGATATTGATCCTTGGGTTGTTTGCGTCAAGCATTGTATTTTTATTTCGGGTGGGACATTGTTTTTTAGTCTAGTGAGCTTGACGGCCCTTTAGGATTTTTATTTAGTTTTTGTCCCAGAATAGTCAAAGGGGGATATTTGTAAGGACACAAATTTCCAATTGAGTCCTTTGTAGTTTTGGCTCAATTCCGGACAAAAACATTTGAGTCATAGGATAGAGTTCAAGTTTATTCATTCAAGCCTATGACGTGTTTGTTGAAGACGTAGCGGCCAAGATATTAAAGATTCATCAAATGCCGTGTGTGTTGTGCCTCGTTTCTACGTCATCAACATGGTTCCATTGCTCCTAAGGTATGAATGCATTTTAATATATATATATATAGGAGCTTGGAACATTATTTATTGGGTGTATTTTAGAAATTTATTTTGGGTGTTAGTATTTTTTTGTTAAACTTTTTTTGAATTCATAGTTCTAAATATTTTGTTCTCGGACACCTTTCAGTAGAAAAATCATATCAAATCCAAAAAAAATCAGAATGACATGAAACTGGCGGCCACGCGTTCGTATCGAAATTATATAGAACCATGGCCTAAGATCTCATTAGATAGGTCGTTCGAACGAGTTTTCAAACGAGAAGTTTTTTTTTCCTTTTTGTCTCTTCGTTAGAAGTCTCGTTCGAACGAGATTTCTAACGAAAAAACAGCGGGAACAGTTTTAAGCCAGTTTTTTTCACTTTTCCACTACTTTACCCCACTTCCTTTTTTACATACTTCTTAAGTGCGGGAACTAACTTTTTGAAGATAACTTTTTCACATTCTAAGAGTCTTTTGAGAGCAAAACTTTTAAGAAAAAGTTCCATGTTTTGTGTTTGATTTTTATGGATTAAACTCATCAAAAATTACATACACACCCATTTATTTAGTTTATTCCAAGTACCTATTGATATATAATTGCTTGGAGACTTTTGGCACCTGGTTTTCTCTACACCAACAAGAAGAGAGTTTGGGTTCTTCTCTACCCCAAAAAAGGAGAAAAGTTTATTGCGCTGTTCTCACTCGAAGAAAGGCTTCGCGTGTGGGTTGACGGTGACCATAGCCCCTTGGAGATCGAGACTGTGGAGGAGTCCACGGTTATACTCTAGGCGGAGGTTGAAGACCGAAGGAGCGCGTCAAGGCTTGGACGGACTCAAGTCAGTTTGTGTAAGTCCTCTTGTGTCGAGTCTTTGTAAAAACTACCATACTTAGTGAATTCGTGGCTAGGGCCGTCCGAGGTTTTTCCCATTTGGATTTTCCTCGTACATCCGGCGTAGTGCAATTGATATTTATTTTATCTTGCTATATCACCTAGATGCATGCTTAGGACTAAAAGATAAAATTAATTCAAAATCAAAATCTATTTAATTTGGTGAAAATTTAATGTTTGGGTATGTTCAATTTAATTCAAGTGCAAAATTACTTTATCTTGATAGCATGCAAGTCTAACTTGAATTGGATTAATGTGTGTTTAAGTCTAAATGAAAATTGTGTGTGTAGTTTAATTTCACTTTTCGTTTAGTTTTAATTTTTTCATAAGTTGGTTTGTTCTCTTTAAGAAAAGAAAATTTTAAACAACTTTTGAAAAATTAAAATTTGAACCATTTCATTATATTTGAATTTAAAAATTGGGGGCTTTCGCACTTTCAGTTCCAGTGCTAGTGCAGCACCTGGACCTGGTGGTTACCTGCCTATCCAGCTCCCCCAAAGTCTGCAGGGGTCATATCAAAACTCAGTCCCAACTAAGGTGTGGACTAACATATATAACAACTATATATGTTATATATGTTATAACATATATAACAGCAGCTGTTATATATGTTATAACTGCATATATAGCTGTTATATGTGTTATAACATATATAACAGTTATGGAATGCACATGTAGTACCAGTTATATTTGAAATGATTAAGAGCATCTCCATTCATTAATTGTGTATATTTTTTTCTAAAAAATTAATTTCTTATTGTCGAATTGGTTGGGGTTCCCAAACATATTTGAGTTTTCACCATTGCCTTATTGCCTATATGATATGATGATGATGGAATTTTGTAACCAATTTTCAGATTTTTGATGGGCATTACGGGAATGCTGCAGCAATCTTTTCAAGGGATCAATTGTTGAATCATGTGTGCTATTCTTGCAACAAGTATATATATCTACATTAGTTCATTTTTTACTTTTTTATCACTTGATTTGAAATACATTATATGAAAACAAGCCTTAAAAACAATCTTTTCATGGGGTCTCCCGGTTTGAGAATATGACGATAATTTGCAAAAATCACACTTAGATTTAAAAATAAGTCGTTAAAGGGTGAAACCCCAAACCAACCCCCAAACAACCTCGTAAAAGGCACGAACACCTCGCATGGGACCAATGTAACTTATAGGAACTGACCGCGTAGTCCCGGGTCTCCCGGTTTGAGAATATGACGATAATTTACAAAAATCACACTTAGACATAAAAACAAGTCGTTAAAGGGTGAAAACCCAAACCAGCCCCCAAACGACCCCCGTAAGAGGCACGAACACCTCGCATGGGACCAATGTAACTTGTAGGAACTTACCGTGTAGTCCCGAGTCTCCCGGTTTGAGAATATGACGATAATTTGCAAAAATCACACTTAGACTTAAAAACAAGCCGTTAAAGGGTGAAAACCCAAACCAACCCCCAAACAACCCCGTAAGAGGCACGAACACCTCGCACGGGACCAATGTAACTTGTAGGAACTGACCGTGTCGTCCCGGGTCTCCTGGTTTTATAATATGACGATAATTTTCAAAAATTACGCTTAGACTTAAAAACAAGCCGTTAAAGGGTGAAAACCCAAACCAACCCCCAAACGACCCCGTAGGAGGCACGAACACCTCGTACGGGACCAATGTAACTTGTTGGAACTAATCGCGTAGTCCCGGATCTCCCGGTTTGAGACTATGACGATAATTTGCAAAAAACACACTTAGACTTACAAACAAGCTGTTAAAGGGTGAAAAACCAAACCAGCCTCCAAACGACCCCGTAAGAGGCACGAACACCTCGCACAGGGCCAATGTAACTTGTAGGAACTGACCGCGTAGTCCCGGGTCTCCCGATTTGAGAATATGATGATAATTTGCAAAAATCACACTTAGACTTAAAAACAAGCCGTTAAAGGGTGAAAACCCAAACGACCCCGTAAGAGGCACGAACACCTCGCATGGGACCAATGTAACTTATAGGAACTGACCGCGTAGTCCCGGGTCTTCCGGTCTGAGAATATGACGATAATTTGTAAAAATCACAGTGAGACTTAAAAACAAACCGTTAAAGGGTGAAAACCCAAATCAACCCCCAAACTACCCCGTAAGAGGTACGAACACCTCGCACGGGACCAATGTAACTTGTAGGAACTGACCGCGTAGTCCCGAGTCTCCCGGTTTGAGAATATGACGATAATTTGTAAAAATCAACACTTAGATTTAAAAACAAGCCGTTAAAGGGTGAAAACCCAAACCAGCCCCCAAACGATCCCGTAGGAGGCACGAACACCTCGCACGAGACCAATGTAACTTATTGGAACTGACCGCGTAGTCCCGGATCTCCCGATTTGAGAATATGACGATAATTTACAAAAATCACACTTAGACTTAAAAACAAGCCGTTAAAGGGTAAAAAACCAAACCAGCCTCCAAACGACCCCGTAAGAGGCACGAATATCTCGCACGGGACCAATGTAACTTGTAGAAACTGACCGCGTAGTCCCGGGTCTCCCAGTTTGAGAATATGACGATAATTTCCACTCCTATATGAAATTTTTTTAGTTTGAGTAAAAAAAAAATTGTAAATTATTGGGTTACTAATATCGTACCTTTTTTGTATCCTAATTTTTTTGCAGGATCAAGGGGTTTATTGATAATACCATTTTTTGTGTTATGGCCGTGCGGGCTTTTGTAGTTTTATTGTTAACTTTTATGGCCGTGCGGGCTTTTGTAAGTTAATTGTTATATTTTGTGGCCGTGCGGGCTTTATGTTAGGCAGATTTTATATTAGCAGGTTTTGGAATGTCCAGAAAATAGAGGAAATTTTGCCCAATTTTTTTTGGCCTGTGAACTATTAAAGACTTGTAATATTTTGAAGTTTGTATCTACATTAGTTTATCAACAACGTGAAATTTTTTTAATATGTGAATTTTTGTGCTTTGAAATAATTATTTTTTTTTCTTTTTATAAAAAAATTTGGCACAGTTCAAAATCGTGGCAAAAGTGTATCATATTTTGTCACGGTTTTGAACTGTGCCAAATTTTTTTAAACTGTGCTGAATCTAACACCGTTAAAAACTGTGCCAAAAGTGTGCCAGAAATATCAAATTCTGGCACGGTTTAAAAGTGTGCCAGAAGTGTTCCTGTTTGGCCAAATCTGGCACACTTTTTAGCCGTGCTAGAAAAAAATGGTCATTTTGGAACACCTGATTCTGGCACAGTTCAAAATCGTGCCAGATTTGATCTGGCACAGTTTTAAACCGTGCCAGATTCCTGTTTTTGGTGTAGTGAAAGGGTGATATACGAACGGGTAGCCCTTGATTTGTCACGAGATGTTCATAGGCTTGATAGCAGAGTCTGCAAGTGTGCATCGCAGTGGCCATTCTGGGAGATGTTGTATATATATATATATATATATATATATATATATATATGGTATGACATATATATATAATTCTTCATGAAGTAACCGCAACAAAATGTCATAGCGGAATGAAAAAATAGAACCTTAACTAAAATGATATATGTTATGTTATCGAATTCTTCTTTGGGTAAATGGCTTTAAGGAGAAGCGTTGTCAACGGAATGTCGTGTATTTAATAGACTCCTCACAAATAAATCTATAATAACTCGTTATGAATTACTTAAGGAAAAAATTCCCAAATTAAGTTATCTTAAAGTTTCGAAATATAGGGTTATCGTGAGATCATACGTGCCAATAAGGAAAAAGTTAGGTGATAAAAGTGTTAAAAAATTGCAATGGTACTTTGATAGCGGGTGTTATAGAAATATGATCAACGATAAGATATTGTTTTCAAATTTCATTAAGAACAATACTGCTACTGTCAAATTTTGTTGAAAACGATACCGACGATAAGGCATTCTTTTCAAACTTTTTTGTTATTGGTCAAATATGTGATGACCACCTTAATGTTTTGTTCACCTTGAAAGGTAAATAAAACGTGAATACTTTATAGAATTGCTACAACATTAATAAAACTTCATATCTTGTTTGTTGTAGTGTATGGAATCATTGGGACATGAGGTTAGGTCATGTGAACTTTATAAACCTTGGCAAATATGGTAAAAATGAGTTAGTTCGTGACCTACCGATTTTTAAATCAACTTGTTGAATTTAACTACGCGCAAGATCACGAATCAATTTATAGTATAAAATGTAATTGTGAGGTTGAATATACAAAACTAAGCTAAATATATCCATTTTTTACACAAAATAACCCAATTTTATCTCAAATTATCTTCATAGTCTAGCTCACAAAATTAGGAGTTTTTAGAGTATTAATTTAAATATATATATATATATAATGGACCATATTAATAACTTAAATATGACATCGTAATTTAAAGACAAGAAATCACTCAACTAAGATATTAGGGTGTTGGAATCCATTACACACAATCTTATTTATCTTCATCAAATCTCTTAATTTTCTACACAAATATAAACAGCTACGCTTTATGGTTGCATATGATATTTTATTAAAAGTCCATTTTTCATTCCTATAAATAAAAATGTTCTTATTTCGTTAAACTGGTATTTAAAATCAAATATACCATTTCATCTATTAGAATCAACTTGTATTTATTAATGACAAATCGCAAATTGATTCCAATAAATCTTAATGAATATCAATCTAATTTAGGGGTATAAATAAATGAATGAACAAAAAGAAACATGTTCATTAAAAGCAGATACTTTAATAGAGATATTGAGACACATAAATATGTATGCATGTAATTTTATCACAATCCTAACAATAAATTTAGCCTATCATATTGATAATTAAAACTAAAATACCAATAAAACAAAACTTATTTGTATTCATTGAATAAAATATTATAAAATATTAAATCTATGAAGAAAATTTAAATTAAAATAATAAATATCTTTGTTAACTCATGGATCATTTCTTGATATTATTTTAACTAATGTTTAAGACCTTTTTCAACCAAAAAGCCCATCACTTGTACTAAACACATATTGCCCACTTTATTATCTAACAAAATATATCTACCACTCCATCCATCCATCTGAAACCTCTGATGACCTCCATTTCCAGCGAGCTATATCAAGCACCGCATCTAGCAATATCTAGCGATCACATCATTGGGTGCGCCCTAAAAAAGGCTTTTGCGTGAAAATGGGGTCAAGGGAGAGAACTCCCTTTCCGTAAATGACACGACATTCATGGCCTCCCATAGACATAAAGAGGACATCATCAAGGAGATGTGAAAATGTAAAGAATGGAGTCGCCAACCTATTTTATTAAAAATAGAAAAAATATATAGTCGTCCCCAAAGCAACGGCATCGAAAAAGACTAACTGGTGTATACAAAACTAAATAAATTACGGGTCCAAAGACTAAGTTACGAAATGGAAAGGTGTTAGTCTCCCATTCCACCCTTCCTGTCTCTCATTGGCTATAAAAATATTCTCCTTTTTCTCCTTAAATGTGTATAATTTATATGGGGTGGAAAGTGTATATATGCGTGAAAACTGCTTAAGGAGCGAAATCATCGTGTCCGCGTTATGACAAGGGGATCATTTTACAAAGCTTCTTTATAGTGGGTTCTTGGCCTTAGCCATCTCTCCTAGCCTGTCCTCCAATCTCTGGATAGAACATTTCCAAGCATTGTTAATAGACCTTGCGTTGTTGTTTTGTTATTCGTCGAACTCTCCTCTTTGGATTGTTCCTCGGCCCAAGCAATACATCGGGCATCTAATCTAGACTGGGCAGAGCCTTCCCTTCGATTAGATTGTCGTCGAGTGTTTCTTGACATTTCCCTATGAACATTTATGTTCCCCTTGGGTCCCAAATGATCAAAGGGGGGAGCACGGCTTAGCCTTTCTAAGGCGCTTAGCCATTCTGGAGAGTAGGATTGTGTATTAAAAGATTCTGACACCCTGGATAGTGAATTCTATCATGGACGATAGGATGTATCCCTTGTAGTTCTTGATTGACTTCTCCTCCCAACTCTTGGTGGTGGTGATGGCATATTTTCACGGGCAGACAGAGCAGGTTCTCTTACTTAAAGAGTTTGTGCGAGTTGTCTGATAGTGTCTTGCATAGCTTCTTGGCCTCTTACAAGACTGGCTAGAATTTCGGTTAATTCATTTGTTATTGGTAGGACACAAGGGACAGGCAGAATGACATCGTTCCTGAGATTTGATTTAGGAATATCAGCCATTTAGGTGTTTGAGTGAATAAGAACGATTAGAAATATGTTCCCATAGACGACGCCAATCTGTTGATGCAAAAACTAGACCGACCTAATTAATTGATCACAGATAAAAATGAGTAAAAAAGACAAAGGAGTTTTAAAGTGGTTCGACTATAAGAATGACCTACGTCCACTGTGGTATATTTCTTTGTTCAAGTGCCTCTAGTCTCGTGTTCATGTCCCTTGAATGTAGGGTTTACAATGTATTTATAGCCCTTTGAGGATGTGCAAGAGTTGGAATATTAAAGGATGGAATGCCTTTATAATGCAGGCATTTACATCTGTACAATGTTAATGTATACAATTGTTGACGATTTATTGTCATTGTTGGTCGGTCTTCCTTGTGTTAGTTGGTCTTCTTTAACCTGTTGGTCGATATTCCTTCAGTTGATCGGTGACTCGCCCTTACTGACTTGGATTAATGCCCAGTTAGATGACACGTGTTCATATATGATTGGTCCACATAGCAGGATAATTTTTTGTATCAACAACGAGAGTCGGATCAGAGGTAACATTTCTTGAGACGGTCCAAGTTGACTGAAAGCACCATTTCTGCTCCATCGAGGTCTGTGAGCATAGCAGCGCCACTTGGTGGGATTTTACTTAAGTAATAAATAAGGAAATTTAATAAGGACGTAAATGTAACTATAAGTCATCAGGAGAAGTGTCTTAATATTAAATCCAGTAATAAATAAGAATAGACATATGGAGTAGCTGAAGTTGTTTCAAAAGGTAGCAGTTTAAAGTAAAATTTATAACAATGTTGTTGAACATGGGCATGAAATTGAGGATTTGAAAGAGTTTATTGATGTTAATATGAAGCTCAAGGAGGATATTAAAGTTGAGAATAATTTTAGTATCTTACAAGATGAGGATAGTATTAATGAATTGGTGGAGGAGATTTTGGGAAGTGATAAAGGAAAAAATATATGGAAAGACTTGTCTAGAGTTGTGGAAGGTGTTAGAAATGTTAAAAATGCAAATAATAGCAAGAAGGGAGGAGGTAGAGGGGGATTTAGAAACTATAAATGATTAGAGTTTTTATATCGAACATAAGGGATTGCAATGCTCCCATAAACATGATGAAGTCAATAAATATGTTAAAAATAACAACATTAATTTTCTTTGTTTGGTGGAAATTAAGTTGAGAAACAATTGTGTTCTCAAAGTTAAGGATTGTTGTTTTAATTGGTGAGAGTTGAGGTACTCCACTTAATGGGCCTAGTAGGGTGTGGATTACTTGGGATCCGAAGTTGAGGAGATTAGTAAAGTTCATCAAGCGCTGACAGTTAGAGCTACTATTAAGAGTAATCATAAGCCTTTCATTTTTACTGGAGCTTGTGGGTTTAATGAGAGGGATCAAAGATTAGTTTGTCTATTTATTTTAGGAGAGTTATTAACCTTGTTAATTTGGATCCTTGGATTATTATAGGTGATTTTAATGTGATTATAGTTGTTAATGAGAGATTAGGAGGTAATATAATTGATTGGGATAAAGATGGGGACTTTAATAAGGGTATTAGGGATATTAATGTTGAAGAGCTTCCTATCAAGGGAAGTTAGTTTACTTGGATCAATGGAAGGGAAGATGATGCTAATATAAAAAGTAGATTGATAGATTTCTTTGCAATAAAGTTTAAATCCAAGAGTTTATGGATTGTAAAGTTCAACTGGCTCTTCCAAGAGTTTCTGATCATACCCCTATTATTCTTTCTATTCAAGTTCAGAAGGAGAAAACTAATAGGCCTTATAAACACTTTGAATTCCAGATGAAACACAACTCATTTGTAGGCATCCTTGAAAAGGGATAGGATCTTCAAGTAATGATAATCCTATGTTTATTGTTGCTAGAATGCTCAAGTTGTTGAAGATGGGTTTTAGAGTGTTGAATAAGAAATGGTTCTCTAACATTTCTTTCAAAGTTAATGCTAAAAATTTCATGCTTAATGGAATTCATATGCACTTAATTAGGAATGGGAGTTATGTGAATCTTATTAGTAATAGAAGGAAATGCCTTAAAGAGTATCTGGAGTTTAGGGATATGGAAGAGGAGTTTTATAAACAAAAATCTAGAGTTTAGTTGTTAGAATTTGGAGATAAGAATACTACTTTTTTCATAAAAATGTTAATCGTAATATATTCAGGAATAAAATTTTATCATTTAAGCTATGGATAATAATAGTATTTGTGGGTAAGATGGAGTATAAAAGGAATCTACAAAGTTTTATTCTAATCTTCTTGGTTCCAAACAGAGCAGTGCAAATGAGGGTATTAGTAGATTGAGGAGAACCAGGCAAAGATGGCTTACTGATGATCAGAGGATATGTATTCAAATGCCTATCATTCAAGAGGAAAATATGATTGATTTATTTTATCTTGATCCTAAAAAATATTCAGGTCTGGATGGTTATAATGCAAGTTTCTTTAAAAAAGAATTGGGATATTGTTAAGGAGAATATTACTTAAGCTATGATGTTTTTCTTCAGGAATGGCAAGATGCTTAAGGAGTGGAACAGTACCTTGATTAGTATTTTTCCTAAAATCAATAGTCCTTCTTTTATGAGAGATTTTAGGAATATCTCTTGTTGTAAAACTACCTATAAGATCATCTCTAAAATAATTGTTTGAAGACTTAGAGAGATTATTCCTACTCTTGTTAACAGCAGGCGATCTGCCTTTGTTAAAGGAAGAAATATATCTTATAATGTTCCATTTATGAAGGAAATTGTTAAGGGATATCACATGGATAAAGGTTGGCTAGGAGTGCTTTGAAGATTCATTTAATTAAGGCCTATGATTATGTTGATTGGAAGTTCGTCAGGATGGTTTTGGAGGTACAAATTTTCCTTGTATTATGATTAATTGGATCATGGAATGCATTCAGACTCCCAACTACATAGGGACTGTCAATGGGGGAATTAATAGAATATCTAGAGGTACTAAAGGGCTGAGACAAGGTGATTCCATATCTCCTTATTTGTTTTTATTGGTTATGGAGAGTTTTTCTTGGTTATGAATGATGCAGTGTAGAATGAAGATTTTAAATTCCATCCATATTGTGATTAATTGAATTTATCCCAAGTTATGTTTGATAATTATCCCTTTATAGTTGTTGGTGTTGATAATAATTCTTTTAGAGTTATTGCCAAAGTGTTGAAAGAATTTAAAGATCTCTTTAGAGTATGTCCTAGTTATGCTAAATGTGATTGGGGATGAAACAAGGGAAGCTTCCTATTAGACACTTGGGCGTTATATTGATCTCTACCAGATTGAAAAATTATGATTGTAAAGTATTGGTGGAAAAATTGATGAAAAGTGTATATAATCGGACCAATATTTGATTATCTTATCCTAGAAGAATTCAGTAAGTTATTTATGTTCTTGGATGCATTAAGGTATATTGGATTAGTATGTTCATCCTTCCTAAGGGAATTATAAAGGAGATTGAGTAAATTCTTAGTAGATTTATTTGGTCTGGGTTTAATTTAAGGAAAATTGGTGCTAAAGTTTCTTAGCATGATGTATGTTGCTTATTGCTGAAGGGGGGCTTGGGGTGAAAAGCTTAGTAAAATGAAATAAGGCTTGTATGTTTAGACATTTATAGGATTTGGCGAGGAAGAAAGATTCTCTGTGGGTTAAGTTGATTCACTCTATTGTAAATAAGGATAGATCAATGTGATCAATTAAACTTAAAGTTAATTATTCTTGGAGTTACAGAAATCTCTGGAAATTAAGAAATGAGGTTGAAAAGTTAATTCAATATCATATTGATAGAAGGGATAATACTTTGTTTTGGATTAATGATTGGCAAGAAATGGGTCCTCTTATTGATCATCATGGAAGAAGAGTAGTTTTTAATGCTGCCAGTTGTGAAAAATGCTAAGGTATCTGAGTTTATAGTAAATAATAGTTAAATTTTACCTAGGCTTGTATCTTCTGATTTGGCTGAGATTGATTGTACCAAAATTGGATCTCAACTGGATTGTGATGACTGGGTTACTAGGATTCCCTCTAAAGATGGTTAATTTAATTATAGAGATATGTATAATGTTTAAAAAGAAGAAAGCATAAAGTCAGTTGGGCGGATGTTGTACAATTCTCCAAAAATGTCCCTGGATATGTTGTTACTTTGGATGGTTTGTCTTTACAACTTGAAAATTAGGGACAAATTAAAAGATTGGGGTGCAATTGATAATGATATGTGTTAAGAAGATGAGGCGACCATATTTAGATGGGATGGTTTTGAAATTTATATAAACTAAGTTAAAATGTTATTTCTCAAATTAGTTTTTACTTAAACAAAATTTCTTCAAAATTAAATTAAAATAAATAAAATTATCCAAATTAATAAAGCACCAATTAAAATGATTTTGTGATTAACCTAAGCATGCATCTAGGTGAATTGTGATATAAACTAGACAACCACTATTCCCGATGTACGAGAAAAATCTAGATGGAAAAAATCTCGGACGGTCCAGACACAATGTCCACTAAGTACGGAATTACAAAAAGGACATAACAGAATACATACATAACGACTCAACGGCCTCGCAAGCCTTTACGCTCTTCATTCCTTCAACCACTGTTTAGTGGTACCCGGGAGTTCATTCACACCTCGGAGTCCACCAATAGAGCATAGCAACCATCACGCATACAGAGTCCACCGTATGTAACTCGACGAGCATGGAATCCTTTGCAAAAAACAATTCTCGATAATATAAAGAATGAACGCAGTGCCAAAAACTCAATCTTAAAATATATATATAATCTTGGATATAAACTAATTGGGTGTAAACATGGATTCTTGTTTTGAAAGTTTAATCATAAATCATTAAGAAAAACTTTCTTGGACTTTTGGAAAGGTATTTTCTCTCAAAGCGTGGAAAAGGTCATGCTAAAAACTACTATCCCATACTACTTAAATATGGATAGAAAAGGGTGGAGTGGGGAGTTAAGGAAAACTGCTAAAAAAACTAATTTTTTGAAATTCGCGCCTGATCATTGGAACGAGGTACCATTCTCATTTGAATGACATACTTAATCTCGTTCGAATAAAAAGGAACGATATATCTAACGAGATTCCAAAGAAAGCATGAAAATCAAATTTTTGTCTCATTAGAAGTGCGTTTAAACGAGGGTGCATATCTCTTTCGAACGAGCTAGTAACTTCGTTCGAACGACAGATAAAATTTAAAATATTTTTCACAAAAAAAATATAAAGTCATTTTAAAAACAGTTTAAAAATCCTTGGAACGTTGATGACGAAATATGGCATGAAACTCGACATGGTAACGTATTCTCTTTGACTTGACCGCTACGTCTTCAACAAAAATAGCATAGGCTTGAAAGGTTACAAACAGAACTTCTACCCTATGACTCAAAGTGTTTTTTCCGAAAATAAGTCAATACATACAAATTGACTCAATTGGAAATATATCCTTACAAATCTCCCTCTTTGGCTATTCTGTGACAAAAATAAAAATAAAAACACTTATGGGTCGTCAAGCTCATCTAAAAGACTCAATCCCAACCCAAAAGAAAAAAGTAAAAATGCTTGACTGACACATACTCTAAGTAACTTGCTTGCATTAAACTTTGTCGCATGGTTGTGAACATCCACACTTAAACACACTAAAAAATGCATAGAGAATATAACAATATAAACTACATAACAAAATCCTCCCTATTTGTCTAACAATATCTACATAAGAAAGGATGTCTCCCTCTGAGTAATAGATCTCCCCCAAATGAAAAGAGTTAGATACCATTTCACCCCCTTTTTATTTAGGAATAGACAAAGATTAAGGTGTATAAAATAATTAATTTCTCCCCAGTTAAACCAATTCTCCCCCTAAATGAAACATGGGATTAGCATAAAGGAAAAACAATTATATTATGCAATGGTATATAGTGATACAAGTAATAACAAATCAACTTGGTAACACAATAGCAAAATGATACTAACAAAAATGTACTAAGATAAGCATGGGATACCAATGAAAAGACACAACAAGATAGATATCGATATGAACAAATAGCATACCAAAATGAGATTTATCTTTAAACTGATGGCATACAAGGATTAGATGTAAAATCAAAGACTCTAAAGAAATGATACCAAATATATAAATATGCAAAAGATACCTACGAAGCATAATCATATATATATATATATGTGTGTGTGTGTGTGTGTGTGTGTGTGTGTGTGTACGTGTGTGTGTGTGTGTGTGTGTGTAAACACCACACAAGACACTAAACACGATAATTTTTTCACACTTATATGGCATAAATGTATCGAAATAAACATGTGGTAAACGGAGTGAAAGGGTGTGAACTAAATACAAAATAATTATGACCTCGTCACTTAAACATGTTCAAGGAGTTCTATTTGATCGTAAAACTTTATCAAACTTAGATTATGCCTCATGTGACAAGATAAAGTGAACTTAAAGAACAAACAACCGCAATATACACAAGCTTAGAATTTTAATGATTCTACAAATCAATAGCAACAAGACATTTGAGTATGACTAGGATTCATTATGCAAATCCGTTGATCGTCAACTAAAACACCCTCAAAACCTAACATATATCATTTATCATCTTAAATCTTTTGAAGAAATCAATTTTGTGGATCAATGTCATAATATGGCCTTGGCAATTTATTTACCTCTTAATTTTTCAGGCTCCAACGGTGGTTTTTCACAAAGGAGATTTGTTCCCTCCGTAGCCCTTTCCCTTGCACAATCAAATTTTTCAATAGACAAAAAACTCACGGGCAACAGTTCTTGCATGCACAAATCACCCATGGTCTAAAGATATGTAGGTGACAAGCTTGATGGGAGAATATCTCACTTAGCTTAAATATAACATGTGAAATTAAAGTTCAAAAGAGCTCGTGAATGTGTGTGAGGAGGCGTATACAAAGAGAATCCATTAAGAAAATGAAAGTCAAACTACTCTATGAGCGTGATAAAGGACAATTTAAGCATTGAAATTCATAACCAAATTTCTAGCTATATGGATACGTGAAATGATATAGGATTCAAAAACAAGGATATGTCACACAAAATGTGCAAAACCAAAGTACAAAAAAATAAAATAAATCTTTTTGAGTTTTTACAATTTTTTAAAATGAGTATAACTCAAGAAAAACAAAAATTTTTTGTATCTTTCAATAAGACCCAATAAATGAAAAATCAAATTATCAAAGACTCAAAACACATACAACTAGCAAACATAAATATCATGAAGTACAAAAGCTAGTGTATGTAGACATAAAAACACACTCAACCACTAGATTTAGCATGTAATGTATCTATGAATGCATTTGAGAATCAAGAAGTCTATCATGTAAAGCCTCTAAATCGGATTTCCTAACCCACAAAGGTGAAATGTGGTGTTCTATGGCTTTAAAAACTTATTGACTCTAGGTTTAGACTTCTTAAGACCATTTTTAAAATCAAAATAAAAGCGCCTAAGGTGACCATTCCTATGATAATGTGAGCAAGTAAAGACACGTAGAATATTACCTAAGGGTTGGCCCCTTTTAACATTTTTAACAACAGTTGGCTCTCACAAAATTAAAGTTTTTGCTTTATTAGTGGAAGCATTTTGAGTATCGAAGTCAATACCACACTTGTCATTTTTTTATTTGGACGCTGCCTAATATCTTATCCAATTCTAGAAGTTAGATTCCAAATCAAACTTGACTCGACTCGACTCGACTCGAGTCTCTCCATTTGTCCTCAAGCTCCACTATTCTAGACTCAAACAAATGTTTATTCTCTTCAAACTCAAGAAGCTCTTTCTTTATAGCCTCCATTAAACCTCAAAGACTATCTCTCTCACCTTAAACATACTCTAGCTTCTCTCGAAGAGTCCTCTCACATGCCCCAAGATCTTCAATTAAAATACTCTCATCGTTTTCTACAGCACATTCTTTCATCTTAGCTTTCAATTTCAATATCAACGATTTGACATACAACCCATGGAAGGAAACTATGAGCTCACTCACTTCCTCCTCGTTTTCTTTATTTTCACTCTATTTTCCACTCTATATACCAGTAAACACTTGGGATTCACAAACAATGGCCTTAGAAGTGTCATGAAAAAACTATCTTTGTGGGAAGATTTTTCATCAAAACTTGCATGACTAGCCATGAACGCGGGGAAGTTTGCACTCAATAGGAGAATCGGGTCCCTCTTCCTGTTCATATAACTAAGGGTGGCAGCAATATGTTTCCTTCCCTCCTTCCTTAGTTTAGTAGGAGATTCAGTTGCCCTATAGCCATAACCCTCGCACCCAAAACACATATTCAACTCATCCCTCTTAAGATTATCATTACGATTCTTAGGAAGTTTATCGGCCTTGCTATACTTACTTCTCAAATTTCTTATAATCATTTTTAAATTTCTCTATAATAGACTTGAGAAATTTTCAAAACTTCTAAGAATACATAGCCACATCATCGGAGTAGATGTCAAACTCATCATTCGAGACGTTTGTTTCCTTCTTCTGGGCTTTCAAAGAAATTCCCTTATCTTTCAAAGCTTTTCACAGGTAAACATGTCGAGTTCATAGATTTGAAGATAACCTACAAGTTTCTCGAGTTTCGTAGAGTCTAAGGTGCCTAAAGAGTTTAATACCGTTACTTTAGGACAAAATCTGTCAGGTAAGGACCTTAAGATTTTCTTGATAACATGATTTTCGGGACAAAATTTTTTAGGTAAGGACCTTAAGATTTTCTTGATAACACGATTTTCGAGTATTTTATCTCCCAAGTTAAAAGATGAGTTCACAATATCAGACAATCTAGCATAAAACTCAACGAAGGATTCACTCTCCAAGATTTTAATGATTTCAAATTGAGTGGCGAGGTTTGGAGTTTGGAAGCCTTAATAGCACTAGTACACACATGGGTGAGTTAAACATGTTCCACGCCTTTTTAGGCATTTCACAAGTCATAATACGACGGAACTCCTCCAACGTGACCGCACAAAAATGAGCATTTAAACCACGTGAATTGTAATTTGCAAGCTTATGCCCATCCTCACTCCATCTTTTTATAGGTTTAGAAATACAAACTTCTCCTAATAAACTCGTTAGTGGGAACTACCCTCTCACAACCGCTTGTCAAACCCTCACATCTAACGACTTAAGTACTGATTGTGACACCCCGCCTAATTAATTACCGGGTGATCAGTCCTTAATTAATTAATTTCAGAATATCAAGTTGGTTCAGATAATGCATCACTGTCGAAAACTCAAATTTTAATTTAATAAAAACTAACCACCTAATATTTAAAAAGGTTGGTGTCAAAATTTCATCTTGTTATTAACCATCGACAATAAGGGGAAGTATCTAATCATCACCATACATCACAATAGCTTAAGGAAGGAACTAACTGAAGGAAAATAAAGTGCTGGAGTAAACACATCCAATCAAAATCCCATACAATAACCCAATAACAAGAAATTAAAGTCTAATGATAGAATAAAAAACAACTCCAAATCTCTGAATGTAAAATAGGAGGGACGACATGTCCAACTGAAATGAAATGACTGATGGATAAGGAGAACTAAACTCAGAAACGTCTACTAGCACTATCCTGTAGCTTCCACAATAGCTACAGCTCGGTGATAATACGCAAATATTGCGTATTTCATCCGTCGAACCTACGTATTTTAGCCCCCTCGGGTGCCTTAATCTCTATATTTAAGCCCGTTAACCAGACAGCCTCGGTTTATATTGTTAACATGCTATATGAGGTATAATTGGACTTTTGTAGGTATTTAGGTACTAAGAATGGAGTTTGGACGCATTCCGCTCAAGTTCCGTACGCAGTCGCACGTTCAAGGGCAATTCGGTTAATTCATAGTTTGGGCACCTGGCCTAACACCTCATGGAAGTTGTATCCCTCCCCGCAAGCTTCGTGTGATCGCAAACGGTGCGCGATTTCGATCCCTAACGAAGAAGTTACGACGTTTCTAGCGGAAGGGAATACCAAATACACCAAAACATGAGGAAAGGAGAAGCTGCCCTGCTTGATCGATCAATCGATCGATCCTTCAGATTTTTGCCACGATTTCAACCATCGATCGATCGACCAAAGGGGTCGATCGATCGATCCCCCGCTTTTTTGAGATATTTTGCTTTTCTTTTCTTTCTTCTTTTCTTTTCTCCCAGCTTACTATATATGGGAATTTTGTTGTATATCAAAGATACTTAGTTTTAGAACACATTTTAGGTTAGGGTTTGGTTTTGAGAGCTCATCTTCTTCTCTTCTCGGGGTGACATCCATTTAGTTTTGTAAGATTGAATTATTCATTATCATCTCCTTTAATATAGTTTTGTTCTTCATTTTCCTTGCTTGGTAAATTAGTTTCATGCTTTATTAATTAGTTTACTAGCTTTATTTCTTACTTTCCCAGTTTAATTAGTTGAAATTTAGTTTAATCATTATGTGCCCCTAGATAAATAGGGTCGGGATTTGGTTTCGCCATTAACAGGCCCCGAGCTCCGAAAATTATGTTTTGTGCAGAATTGTGTTTAATTGAACCCGCTCGGATTATTACGCGTTTAAATTTTTCTGTCATGCAACGTTAGTGTTTATAGCGATAATCCTAATTTAATCCGCGTGCGACCAATTTTCGGTTAATTGTTTATTTACGCAACTTTGGCTTAAATTCCTTATTGTGTGAAGTTTATGATTAATTGTTAATGCTCGATTAAATTTCTTTCGAGCCGTATGGTTGGATGATATCCCGATCCTCGCTTTTACTTTATTTAGACTTAACTTCTCTCTTTTCTTTTATTTCCTAGCACGCATCATCCTTTTACACTTTTAATCCTGAATTAATAATCCGATTAAAATCTGTCGAACACTCCCTGTGAATTCGATACCCGACTTACCGCTAAGTGTGGTCGTAATTTAGGTTTTTGTTTTAACGCGGTGAAACGAAATATGTATTTTTGAAGTGGGGAGTTAAGGAAAAACCAATTCCTATTCCTATTTTTTTAATGCGGTGTATCGCAAGTGGGGAGTTAAGGAAAAACTGTCAAAAAACTGAATTTTTTAAATTCGTGCACAATCGTTTGAACGAGGTAACATTCTCGTTTGAACGACATACTTAAACTCGTTCAAACGGAAAGGAACGAGAGATCTAACGAGATTCCAGAAAAGGCATGAGAATAAAAAAAATTGCCTCATTAGAAGTTCGTTCGAATGAGGGTACATTTCTCCATCGAAAAGGCCAAGAACTTCATTCGAATGACATACAAAAATTAAAATATTTTTCTCAAAAAATATAATTTCATTTTAAAAAATCCTAACACCCAAAAGAAAAAAAAAATCCAAGGCTCAACATAAAATATGCATTCATATCTGAGAGATCCTTGGAATATTGATGGCGAAACATGGCACGAAACTTGGCATGGTGATGTATTCTCTTTGTCTCTACGTCTTCAATAAAAATGTCATAGACTTGAAAGTTCGCAAACACAAGTTCTGCCTTATGACTCAAAGTGATAAATTAACTCAATTTAAAATTTGTTCTCATATGTGTGTTTTGTGTGAGATGGAGGTGGAAAATAGGGGACTTTTGGAAGGATTTCCCTTTTAATAATGGCCACGATAGAGAGGCTAGAAGAATTGAAGAAGAAATTAAAGTTAAATCAAGTACAAGTAAAGGTTTTAAAAGTCTGATTCAAAAACTCTCTCTTTCCACTCCTATTTACAATATTTGGAAGGCTAGAAAGTGCAGAATTTTCAAGAATGAGAACAGGAGCTTGGAGCAAGTTATGAATAATATTGAAAAGAACATACAAAATGTAACATGCAGATGGAGAAACATGGTCATGAATCAAGAAAATTGGGAAATTATTCATAAATAGGGCACGAGTGAAGATATCTTCAGAAATTAGGAGAAAGGTTCTCTGATTATTGAAGTACCTTGTTTTGTACGTGTGAGGTTGGTTTTTTGGTGCCAAGCTGAATTGTTTTCCTTTTGACAACTTTGTTGTTGAGTTTGTTGATGCTTGAAGTAGGGCTGTGTTTCGACCGGATCGGATCGGAAAATGCCTATTCGGAAAAAATTCCGATTTTTTCGGAAATAAAATAACTATTCCGATTTCCGATCCGATTTTTTCAGAAAATTAAAAAAATTCCGAATTCGGAAAAATCGGAAAATCGGCAAAAATCGGAAAAAATCGGAAATTCACAAAATATATTAAAAATCCAGAAATTTCAGAAATTCCAAAATTTCAAAAAAATAAAATATGGATTTTCGATTACTCGAAATTCTCATTTTAAAGAAACAATGAAAATAGCTTAACCCAACATGTAAACACATAAGGATTTGGCTCATTTTTCATTTGTGTAGAAGTTAGGAGGATACTCTCCTTTTATAGAGCATATTTTGGAGCCCTCTCCCTCTCCCAACCGATGTGGGATATGGGAAACTTTCAAAAAATCGGAAAAGAAATCGGAAAAATCGGAAATCGGAAAATAATTCCGAAAAAATCGGAAATAATTCGGAAAAAAATCGGAAAAATCGGATCGGCATAGTATCGGAAAAATCGGATCGGAAAAATCGGAAAATCGGAAATTCAGAATTATTTCCGATTTCCGATCCGATTTTTTTCGGAAAAATCGGAAATCGGAAAATCGGAAATCGGCGAACTAAAATTTCATTCCAAATTCGAAAAAAATCGGATCGGAAATCGGAAAAATAGGAAAGTTCGGAAAAAAAAACACAGCCCTAGCTTGAAGCCTTGTCTGTATGTTCTTTCTTCGCAAGCAGACATTGTGATTAGTTATTAAACATCATGGGTTGTTTTTCGTCTCGATCTTGGTGCGATTCACCCATTGTTGACCTACTTGCATGAGGGAGTTTTATATTCATGATCTGTCTCTGCCTCCTTGAAGTTGGTTATGGAGCTAAAAGTTTGGTTGAGTTATTTACAATGGGGGTTAACTGGTATTTTGGTTGGTTCACTTCGGTTGGTTTTTGCTTGGTTGGGATTTTAATTAGCTTCGTATACTCATGAAGTTTGGCTTGCTGAGATGAGTGGTGGTGTTATGTTTCTTATTGGGTTGATGTGTTTGGGGGAGTGTATTTCCTAGTTCACCATCTTATTTTTTGAATGGTGTTGAATTTTCTGCTTCAATATGGTTTTTAAAGAATGGAGGTCCATCTGGTTTTTTAAGTTTAGTTGTGTGATCAAGGTTTGTGTTGGACAAGAGATTAAATTTGTTTGCAATCTCCTTGTTCATGTGAGTTTAGCAGACGGGGTTTTTTTGTGTTTGATTCCTATTACGTTGGAGTGTTCTATAGTGACTGGAATTTTCACATAAATTTTTGGAATAAATTGACGTGACAATTTGTTATTGGTTGGTTTTTAAATTCCATTGGAATGGACCCCAAAAATAAATCAATAACAAACTGTCACGTCAATTTATTTCAAAAAATTATGTCAAAAAATTGATAACAATAGCATTTTTGATTGCCTTGTGTTGTGGCAACACGTGTGGCAACATGCGTGGGTTGATGGTCTGGTGAGATCATAACCTTACACGTGTTGGCCTTGTTGTTTGGGTTGTTTCTGTTTCGGGCCCGCGGTGTTTCCTTTTCGTATTTGTAGTTTGGATTAAGTGGTAGGTTTGTGAGTTTGTGTGGGCGTTTGGTTTGGGCTTTTAGTACTCGTTTTTTGTTTGTTTTGTTTTGGTCTTATTGTAATTCGTTTGGATTGTTGCTTTTTTTTATTTAAAAAATTACATTTTATCAAAAAAAAAAACATATTCATGGAACATGTTATAAAGGTAAGTCTCTAAAAACATACATCGTTCATATGAAACTTAAATTGTCATAATGTAGTCCTAGATACAATAGAGATAATGAGTGAAACATTATCTTCAAGGAAAAAGTTTTCCATTCACCATAGTATATATATTTACATGCATTAGCCACGTATGAAAGAACACTACTTACTTCGTACTTATTCATATGTGTATTAACATGCATTATTTTTCTACTTTTTCATATATGGATTAACTAACGCTATTGCTCTGCTTCTCACAAATACTCAGTAAACAATTTGATTTGTTATCTTCAAAATTGTTGGTCGCAATGAGAGAATAAATAGAGTAAAACCTTTAGTCCATGTTTAATTGTGGAAAATAAGGTTGTTTTTAAAATAAAATAAAAATTCAAAATTTAAAAAAAAACTTACTTTTATATTTTTCAAAAATAGAAAATTAAAAAATAATTTTTCAAATTTCCCAATTTTTTAAGCAATTAGAAAATATTATAAATATTTGTGTTTATCCTATTTAAGTGGATGTTCACTCCTATTAAGACTCTACTAACTTGTACTAGCCCCCTCCCCCAATTATTTACACACCAATTAATGAGAAACTCTTCATCTCTCTAAAATTCTCTCTATGCCCTATTGCTCTTCACACGTTATCAACACAAACCATAAGATTGAACGGGTATTCACTTATTCATAAATAATGTTACATACTCAAGAAATTTCAGAAGAAATTTATTGAGTTTTAAGAACATAAGATTGAACGGGTATCATATAGAAACATGTAATGGAGGCAATAAAGAGTTCATTTGCATTACTTCTAATATTGGAAGCCAGAAGCTCACACTAGAGAAATTGTCTGCACTATCCATGGGGTTATACCATACAACAATTAATGTTATAGAACACATATTGCCATGAGCTGGAAGGTCAATGATCATAAAAAATTTAATATTATGGCATGACCGCTTGGGGCACCTTGGATCGAACATGTTGCGTCGAATCACAAATAATTCACATGGGCACATATTAATAAACAAACAAACAACTTAACTTACCCGATGATCATTTTTGCATCCCTTGTTCTCAAGGTAAACTAATCACTAAATCATTTTTTTTTTCTTAAAATAGTTTCTTAGTCACCATCTTTTTATAAAAAATTCAAGGGGATATTTGTAGGGCCATCCACCCTTTTAATGGACCTTTTAAATACTTTTTTATTTTAATTGATGCATCCACTCGTCGGTCACATGTTTGTTTGTTATCTACTCGTAATTTGGCCTTTACAAAATTACTTGCTCAAATCATAAAACTTAGAAGACTTCTTCTTGATCAACACATTAAATCCATTCATTTTGATAATGCGGGAGAATTTACTACTCAAGTTTTTTATGACTATTGTTTATCACAAGGAATTGATGTTGAGCACTTAGTCCCCCATGTCCACACCCATAGTGGTTTAGTTGAGTCTTTGATTAAACGTTTGTAACTTATTGTACAACCTTTACTTATGCAATCCAAACTCCCAGTCTCTACTTGGGGATATGTTATCTTACACACTGTTAAGTTAACTAAACCTAAACCCACTGTTTATCACCCATTTTCACCCTCTCAACTTGTGTCTGGATGTCAACCAAATAAATCACACTTGCACAATTTTGGTTGTGCGATGCACGTGCCCATCCCCCCACCCCAGCGTACCAAAATGGGTTCCCATCGTCATATAAGAATATATGTTGGTTACGATTCGACGTTAATCATTCGTTATATTGAGCCACTGACAGGTGATACGTTTACTGCTAAATTTGTAGATTATCATTTTAATGAGATACCCTTCCCTATATTAAGGGAAGAAAGAATATACCTGAAGTACGGACCATTCCTAAAGAACGGCAAGAATTAACATGGAACACTTCCGCTTTGTTTCATTTAAACCCCCGTACTGCGCAATGTGAGCATGAAGTGCGAAGGATATTGCATCTTCAGGAAATTGCAAATAAATTATCAATGCATTCAACGATGTTGCAAAAGTAACCAAGTCCTATATACCCACTGCAAATGTACCGGACATAATTAATGTACCAATGGGACAAACATTAATTTCAGCAACAACCAGAAGCGTGGAAGACTTAGAGGTTCCAAAGACTCTGCTCCTTAGAAGCGGAGACCAAATGAAAAACCATGCCCTAATAACACTTCCGAAGAGGTTATGAATAAACGAACCACTTTCTCTGAAACCCCTGAAGAGGTTATTGTCTATGAAAACACACAAGTCATTGAAGGGACTATACAAACCTCTGAAGAGGCAACGATACCTAATAATAATAATGATATCTAAATGTTTTATACATATTCAAGAGAAATGTGGAATCGTAAAGTGTCATCGATGATGTATTTTCATATGCAGTCGGTATACAAATTTCAAAGGGCGATGACAATGACAATGACAATGAACCGCGTACTCTACGAATAGTAGATTAGCAAAAATGAGAAATTGTCATCAAGATAGAACTTGAGTCTCTAAATAAAGGTGGTGTATTTGGACCTATAGTACAAATCTCAAAAGGTTTCAACCTGATAAGTTACTGGTGGGTGTTTGTAAGGAAAAAAAAATGGGAAGAATGAAATCACTCAATATAAAGTATGACTTGTGACACAAAGTTTCCTCCAAAAACCTGGGATTGATTTTGAGGAAACGTACTCCCCACTATGGATAGTATAATTTTTGTCTTACTAGTTTAACACTTTTCGAAAATTTTGATATACGACTCATGGATATTTTGACCGTTTATTTATACAGGAACTTAAACACATAAATATACATAAAAATCCCTGAAGGATTTCCTTCGCCCGAAGCAAAGCCAAGGATTATGCACTCAATCCGACTAAGGCGTTCATTGTATGTTTTAAAACAATCCGAAAGAATATGGTACAATCATCTTACTGAATACTTGTCTAAGGATGGGTATGAAAATAATCCAATTTTCCCTTTTGTAGTTGTAAAGAGATTCTCAAAAGGATATACAATAATAGTAGTCTATGTGGATGACATAAATTTAATTGGGACTCTAGAAGAGCTCAAAACAATTGCTAACTATTTGAAAAAGGAATTTGAGATGAAAGACCTTGAAAAACTAAATTTTATTTTGGACTACAGATCAAGAAAAATTCTAATGGGATTTTAATCCACCAATCTAATTATATTGAAAATATAGTAAAACGTTTTAATAAGGATAAAGCACACCCACTACATACCCTCATGATTGTCCAATCTTTACACATAAAGAAAGATTCATATCATCCTAAAGAGGAAGATGAGGAAATATTTGGTCCAGAAATACCCTATTTAAGTGCAATTAGTGCATTGTTGTACGTAACACAATGCACTACGCCAAATATTTCATTCTCAATGAACATGCTTGCTAGATATAGTTCTGAACCAACCAAAAATCATTAGGTTGATGTCAAGCATATCCCAAGATATCTATATGGAACCACTGGCATGGGCATATTTTATTTTTATAATTCTAATAGTTTCAAGTTAATTGGTTATGCAAATTTTGGATCTCTCTAATCCTCATAAGGATCGATCTCACATTTTGACAATAAAATTTTTGAGAACTGCATTTTAGCCCCTAAACTTTCTATAAATTTTATTTTGGCTCTTTTAAGTATCTATAAATTACATTTGAACCCTAAACTTCTATGATTATATTATAACCCTAAACTTCATATGACCTATATTTGACCCCCAAATTTCTATAAACTACATTTTGAAATTATTAATTTATCTACCATATAAACACATTTTCTAATTTTCTAAAAAAATCATGAAAATTAGAAATGAAGATAAAAATTGGAAATAGAGATTCCCAGAACTAAATAGGGCCTTCGAGTCCCTGGATTCAACATCTCGCAGCACACATACACCCCTCGGATTGAAAACAATTGGAGTACCAGATTTGGGTCATAAAAACAGTTTTTGATGTTTTGAACAAAGCTTGCTTCATAAATGAAGGTAAATACACGTACAGATCTGAACAAGCATTCAAATCTCAATTCAAATAAAATTTCTAATCCCCTCTAAAATTCCAGCTTAACCTAGGAACTTCATTGATGAATAAACCATATACAAAGATGTCTTTGGGTGAGAATATGGGAGGGGATATCTTTACTGGAACTCTACCCAAGTTGAACCATAAGGTGATCAAGGGATCGAGTTAACCTGAAGGGATCAAGTTGTGAGTTTTAGCGACTTTTGGTGGTGTAAATTCTTTCACAAAAGTGGGGGGATGCAAATATCGGAACAAAAATGGCTCTTTTAACATTTTGTTATAAAAACACTAAGCAATGGTTTCTGCTTAGTTTAGATATGATGATAAACTGCAGGCACGTGAATATTGGCTTCTTATAAAATTTTGCTATTGACCTGTTCTCCCAAAGAAGTGTTCTATTTGTAAGCAACCTTGAGTCCGTAAACTACTTGTTTTGGTTCCATATTTGCATCTTTTTGCCAATGTTGAAGCCTCCTTGTTGTCCTGCTCAGAAAGAGTAAATAAAAAAACAAAATAAACTTCTAATGGTAGTAATCTGAAAATCTGACAGTTTTTTGGCATAAACATGGTATAGAAGTATAAAAATAAACAATCTACAGCACAATTGCTTGGTGACTCTCATTTGTAACCACATCCATTAGTGAAACCATAAAAGTTCATGTAAATTAAATCATGAAAACTTGCTGAAATGCATACCAATGTGTAAGGTACAAGAAGAAACTCTGAACTATGCAATTTTTGCAAGAATCCCCTGTACTGTTTTAATGAAGAAAAAAATGAACTACGTAATTTGATGCAAAGACTGTGTATTGCTAATGTCGCTAAAAACCAAAGTCTCCAGGGCGGAATCTTTGCAATATAATGTTCAGTTTGGGGGTACACTATAAACTGTCCAGGTGAGTTTCTTGCAAAAATGCATAGTTAAGGGGTTCTTTTGCACATTCCGTGAACCAATATCTAATCAGGACTAAGTTTCAAGTGCTGTAGCTACAACTTATTAAAATGTATATCAGTAGTGTCTTAATGAAAAATTAAGAATGAAGACCCACCCATGACTGATTTAGAGGCCTCAGAACTTTGATTCTACCACCTCTACCATCAGCTCCAACAGCAATTAAATCACCAGAATTTGAGTTTGATCCTTGGACAGCCTTAGTTGATTCTGACGAACCCTTATTCTGGCCTCGCTTGCACCATTTTCCCAAGTGCCATTTCGATCCATCAGGACCTAGCAACCCACCAGAAAAACAGCTTTCTCCTGGTGGTTCTGCAAGTATGGAATATAAAAGAAAAATAATATGATAATAATAATAATGAATACACCAAATTAAACAAATAAATAATATTGCACTATCTTCGGAATCAAGCTAAAATTTCATTTCTTTAAAAATAATGTTCTTGCATAAAAACTCACAAACTGATGTGTTTGTATTTCACTAGGAATAAATTGGGTCTCACGTAATTGAACTTTATTCAATCATATACTAACACGTCAGTTTGTGGAGTAATTTCTTCTAGAGCTTTTTGTGATTGTAGCATTATTGCTTCTTCAAATTTTGCAACCTATAACTAAATTCACATGGGAAAGAGAAAAAGTACCTGGTTGGATAATTGGAAATGGCGATGAAGACTCTTTTCTAATGGTCAGCAATGGCTCCTCTTGTCTGATGTCGTCAAGTATCACCACATCCTCATCCACACCAGAAAGAAGAGTGTTGGTGCCTGAAACACAATCATTTTCACTTTGTCCATGAACTTGAACATTGCTTCTTGTATCAGAAGCTGCTCCTGACCTTGACAAACATCTTTCTTTTACAATTGAATGCTCATTTGCTCCAGCTTCTGAGTCAATATGTGATAACTCATGAATTGATGCAGAAATCTTTGTCATATCCTCGTCTGCTAAAAAATCAGAACCCATCTCTTGGTTGAAAGCACTGATTTCATCTGGGTGCTTCCTTGTACCCTTATCATTGGAAGATTTTAACATTTCTAGATTCTTATAACAAAAGGATCCGTTTCTGACAACTCCAGTTTGATCCACATTTTTCACTGGTACACCAGGTTCCTTCGTCTGATCTTTATATGAATATTTATTGAACTGTGAAGAGTTCAGATTGCGATCCAGATGATTCAGGACATCGAATTCAGAAGAAGTTTCCTTAGAGGATTTTAAAGCTCTCAATACTTCGTTATCTTTTACTTCAGCAGCTGTCTCTAATTCTCTTACCCTTGTCTGACAATTTAATGCATGTAAGAACAGCATGTTACTCAGCTTAGTAACATCAAATTGAATCAAGGGACTCTTTATGGGCTTACCTTCAGCTTCTTCAGCTTCTCTTTGGCCTTCTCGAGTTTGCTAAGAGAGTGTGCCTCCCCTCTTCCTAAAACATTGCACTTGGCCATCAATTCTTTGTAGCTCCTATGGAAGGTCATGCAGCTATAAATTACATGCCAACTAAAAGCAACAGAAAACAGAAGTTGTACAACGTCTAACCATAAGTAATACAGTTTAGCAGTTCAAATGTCACGAGATTTAGCTAAAATTATACATTGCAAGAACAAAACACCCTGCAAGCACCTTTACAAGGCCATGGGGAGAAAATCTATACAGCTGGTGGATATTCTGAAAGATCTGCTAGTTGTCTGTAAGGTTTGGTTGAGATGTTTCATGCTTCCAAACTGCTGGTTGGTTAGCAGTGGCACCTTCTCTACCATTATTTTAGGGTGTCTGTCCACTGTCCAGTTGTGTAGCATGGACCTTATACCTTATCCGACAAATACACAAACCCTTTGTATTCCCAGTAAGTTTCCTGTCAAGACTGTCGCTAGTAGCCTCCCCACTCCTGCTAGCCTTGGGATGATTTAACCATAGCCATTACTTTAGCGTTACATTGAGGTGCTATGTGATGTGTGTTTGGCTGACAATGTAGAAATATTCATCCCTCTGGATAGGGCCATGTAGGCCTGACAGAGTCCGCATTTAGGGACACGGCATCCCTATCCTACAAATATTCCTTATTTTGATTGTGCAAGGACACGATGTTCTACCCTTTGATTGTCCTAATGTCACGAATGCAAATTGACTTTGAGTTGAAGTCGATTACTTCTCTGTGGTCACATTGAAAAATAATCAAAATCTTATGCCAAACTTCATCCTTGTGCAAAACATGTCCGCGGATCTTAGGATGAAAGGTTATTTTGACTTGGGGACTTGGTTTGACCACTTGGATTTAATTTGATTCAAATTGGAAATCTTTTTGTTAAATTTCATAGGTTTGTGGTTGTGTACCACTACAGCATACACTATATAGTCTTTACATTCAAAAATGTACATTTCATGCACTGGTAACGCACATGTGATATATGTATATCAATTGGGTTTCTTGCGTTGAAAGACAAAATCTCAAGAATTGGCACATTCGCAACATGCGAAAAAACATGCAAAAAGGTTGAATTACTTCGAACCTGCGAGCTTTCTCTTTGCAACCTGTGAAGCTCTGTTAACCAATTTTATTTAACTTTTAAGTGATCATCGCAGCGTGCCTGCAACCTGCGTAGCAAGTATCGTGGTTGTTGGAACAGGCCCAATTTTTGCCTGAAACTGCGTCCCCCAGCCCCCTATTCCCTTCAACAAAACACTTTTATGTCATAGCCACTAACTAACAACCTCCCACGGAATCCCATTGCTGAACTCTACCAAAAGCCTCACAACCTACCACCGCGACCCATCAGTATCCAACCGCTGCAAATCACTGAAAACTGTGGCCCGAACTTTTCCAGCCCTGTATCTCAGCCCTCTCAACCCTCGTCAATGTCCAGAGAGTTGCTACCCTTAGAAAGAGCCCTAAAAAATCATAACCCCTACCCCCGAACCTTGCATTGTCGTCACAGACATCTAGTGACTCCCCTCAGCATCGCACGACATTAGCCAAAGCTCCAGCAACCCCAACCACTCATCCCCGAGTCTCATTGGAACCCTAAACCAACTCGATTTACTCCCTACTCTGCAAAACCTTTAAACAAAAGATAATTACCAGCTTAACCCCTTGGCTTTTCAGCATAGTTTGTCAGAATTGAAGAAGAGTCATGTTAGTCATTAGAGTTTTAGTGTTGTTAAGCTGTTGTAACAAAAGTTAGTCAGGCAGTTAGTTTTGATTAGTGGTCACATGCCAAATTCCTTGTCAGTTAGAGAGTGGTTAGCTGATTACTTGTTCCTATAAATAGAAGTGAGTGGTAACCGTTTGGGTATTCAATTGATCAATAAGATTTCAGTCTATTCTCTTAATTCTCTCTAAACTTCCTGTTTCTTTCTCTAACCCTCTTCTCTAATTCTTTTCTTCTCTAAATTCTTACTTTTTCCAGTGTTGTGCGATTAAGTCAGGATGAGAACCTGACAAAGTGGTATCAAAGCAATATCGTGGCCACTCACATTTCCAATTTCTTTTTCAAACTCACCAACTGTTTGTTAAATTGTCGAATTCAATCTTCCTACACCAAATTCACCCATATACAAGATGACAGAAACTCGAGCACGAGCCAATGGAAATAGAGTTGTTGAATTGAGTCTGAGGCAAGATTTGTTAGAAGAAAAAATGTCCCATGTTCAAGACACTTTGGAAACGTTGATGAATAATATCAACAATCAATTTCAGCGATTGGAGGGCAAGATTGATAGGCAAGAAAGGGGAAATAACCCAGGTGGTGGAATTCTTGGAGCTCCCCCAAATCATGGGGTTGATCCTCCTGGGAATGGAAGAATAGTTCCAAACTTTGGAATCAATGGTTACAAAATGCCTAAGATTGAATGCCCACGTTTTAATGGAGATGATCCTAGATCTTGGATTACCTTGTTGCAAAAAAAAATTCTATATAATCCCATTCCGGAAGAAAAAAAAGTGTTGTTTGTGTCCTTGCACCTTGAAGGAAAAGCACTGAAATGGTTTCAAAATGAATGTACAGATGCAAGAATATTAACATGGGAACAATTCACAAACAGGTTGTATGCACGATTCTCTAAAGATGGATATCAAGATGTTGTTGCTGAGTTCAAGTTTCTGCATCAGAAGGGTTCAGTAGTGGAATACCAAGAGAAATTTGAGGAGATGAAACCTCTTATGATGGAACATAATGCCACTTTATCTGAGGCATATTTCATATCAAATTTCATCAGTGGCTTGAAGGAAGATGTGAGAGAATTGGTGCAACCGTTCAAGCCCTCAACCCTACACCATACCATCTTGTTAGCCAGACTTCAAGAATCTGTTATAGCCAGAAAACAACCACCCAAAACTACCTTCAACAACATTCCAAACCCTTCTTTTTCTGACCTAACCAAGAATACCTCACAAATTGCAAATTCTTCTTCATTCCAACTCCCATCCAAATCACTTAATCAATTTACCGACAAAAATTTCACCAAAAGTAACTCATCAAATCATTACCCAAACCCTAGACCTCAATTGACCCTACCACCAATCAAGAAGATCACAGCTGCTGAAATGCAAAATAGGAGGGATAAGGGTTTGTGTTATTACTGTGATGAGCCTTATTCATATGGCCATAAGTGCAAGAAAATGAGTATTCACATGTTGATAGGTGAAAATGAGGAAGAGAGTCTGCAAGGCAAGGGGGCAGAAAACCACGATATAGATGAGCTGAGATTCACAGATTCCCAACAAGAAAATATAGAGATATCCTTGCATGCTATGTCTGGTTCTATTGCTCCTAGAACATTAATCATTAAAGGGATGGTTAAGAAGCAACCTATTACTATATTGGTGGATGGAAGTTCCCATAATTTCATCGATACTATGACAGCTAAAAGAATTGGTTGTCAGGAGATGGTAGCCTCAACAATGATGGTGACAGTAGCTGATGGTAGCAAAATCTCAAGTAATTCATTATGCCCCAAATTGAAATGGACGATGCAAGGCTTAGAATTTGAATCTGAAGTTAGATTGTTGACATTGGCAGGTTGTGATATGGTTTTGGGTGTGCAATGGCTAAGTGAAGTTGGGCCTTTATGGCTAGACCTTAAGAACTTGAGCCTCAAGTTCAACTACCAAGGAAGGGAGGTACAGCTGCAAGGGACACGAGGGGGAACTCAAGTCCATTTGATCAGTGGTAAGGCAATGGAGAGGCTCTGAAGAAGAGAAAATATGGGAGCATAGGCCAAATGGGCAGTATTACAGAACAGAAGCAACCAGTCACCACTCCACAGTACTTACTTCCCATTTTAGAAGAATTTAAAGAAGTTTTCAATGAACCAAAAGGTTTGCCACCACAAAGAGCACATGATCATCATATTCCCCTTAAAGAGGGCAGCAAACCTGTGAGTTTGAGGCCCTACAGGTAACCTCATATACAGTAAGCAGAAATAGAGAAGATCGTGGATGAACTTCTGAAATCTGGAGTAATTAGGCCATCTTGCAGTCCATTTGCATACCCTGTACTACTGGTGAAAAAGAAAGATAATTCATGGAGAATGTGTATGGATTATAGGGTCATTAACAATATCACCATTAAAGATAAATTTCCAATTCCAGTCATAGAAGAGCTGTTGGATGAATGAAATGGTGCTTGTGTGTTTTCCAAATTGGATCTGAGGTCAGGCTACCATCAAATTAGAGTATATGAACCGGATAAACCTAAAACAACATTTGGAACACACGAGGGACAGTATGAGTTCCTTGTGATGCCCTTTGGGCTTACTAATGCACCGGCTTCATTCCAATCTTTGATGAATTATGTATTCAAGTTATATTTGAGGAAGTTTATCTTAGTATTCTTTGATGATATACTAGTGTGTAGCTCTTCCTTGCAAGAACATACAAAGCATTTGAGAATTACATTGGGCCTACTCAAACAACATCAATTATTTGCAACGATGTCCAAGTGCTCCTTTGGACAAATTGAATTAGAGTATTTAGGCCATATGATATCAAAAGAGGGTGTATCTACTGATAAGGCCAAAGTTGAGGCCATGCTTTCATGGCATGTTCCTCGTAATGTTAAAGGCCTCAGGGGTTTTCTTGGGTTGACCGGTTACTATAGAAGATTTGTAAAGGGCTATGGCCATATCAGCAGGCCATTAACAAACATGTTGAAAAAGAACCAGTTCAAATGGACAATTGAAGCATTACAAGCCTTCCATGATCTCAAGCAAAGAATGGCAACCACAACAGTCTTAGCTCTTCCGAATTTCAACAAGCCGTTCATTTTGGAGATTGATGCTAGCAACGATGGCATAGGAGCAGTTTTAATGCAAGAAGGCAGACCTTTAGCTTACATCAGTAAAGCCCTACCACCAAGAAAGAAAGGTCTTTCTACTTATGAGAAGGAATTATGGGCTATTGTATATGTCGTTGATAAATGGAGGACTTATCTTTTTGGCCACCACTTTGTAATAAGGACTCAAGTACTTATTGGAACAAAGGATCTCAACAGTGTTGCAACAAAAATGGCTCACTAAATTGCTTGGCTTTGATTATGAGATTATGTACAAGAAAGGTGTGGAGAATAGGGTGGCTGATGCTTTTATCTAGAATACCTGAAGAAATGGGTAATTGTGCTGTCATTACTGTTGTACAAGCCTCATGGGTAGAAGAAATAAACAAGAGCTTAGAAGGGGATCAATTAGCACAAGAAGTCATAGCTAAGTTGATAAGCAAAACTGAAGTTCCAGGGTTCAATTACTCTCATGGCACGCTCAGATACAATGGGAAGTTATATATTGGCTGTAATGATGAATTGAGGAGGAACAATATTGATGAATTGCATAACTCAAATTGTGGTGGTCACTCTGGGGTTAGAGCTACAACAAAAAAAAGTGGAGTTACTCTTTTACTGGCTTGAAATGAAGAGACAAAGTCAGCAGATTGTGGTTTCTTGTGACACATGTCAACGTAATAAAGGGGAAAATGTGCCTTACCCAGGATTACTGCAGCCTTTACCTGTGCCTAATCAACCATGGACAGATATATCTATGAATTTCATAGATGGACTGCCCAATTCTGGAGGAAAGAATTCTATATTTGTGGTAGTGGATAAAATGACCAAGTACGGGCATTTTATTGCATTATCTCATCCCTTTAATGCTAATCAAATTCCACAAATATTCTTTGATTCTATTCACAGGTTACATGGACTTCCCAATACCATTGTGACAGATGGAGACTCTACTTTCATGAGTCACTTTTGGTTACAATTGTTTAAACTAGTGGGGACCAAATTGCACCATTCAACAGCCTATCACCCTCAATCTGATGGACAAACGGAGAGATTGAACCAATGCCTAGAATCATATTTGAGGTGCATGACTAGTGACAGGCCTAAGAAGTGGTCCACATGGTTCAGAGTGGTGGTACAATTCCACTTATCAAACTACTATCCAAACCACTACATTTGAGGCCTTGTATGGTTACTCTCCTCCTCAGTTGGCCATTCCCCAGCAGGCAATTTTTAAAAGAAAGAAGACTCGTGTTCCAGCTCTTTAAAGACAGGCTCAATCAAGCTAGAGAAAGGATGAAAATGTATGCGGGCAGAAACAAAATAGAACGGAGTTTTAATGTAGGCTAATGGGTTTACTTAAGGCTGCAACCATATCGTCAGATCAGTGTATCGATGAGAAGGGACTTAAAGTAAGCTCCAAAATTCTATGGCCCATACCAAGCATTAGAGAAGATTGGTTTTGTTGCTTATAGATTAGACCTACCTTTCAGCTCTACCATACATGCAGTATTCCATGTGTCTATGCTTAAACAGAAACTTGGAGAGGGTACCATAACAGAGCCTCAATTACCAGTTGTAGATGATCAATGCCAATTCAGGGTACAACCTATAGCCATATTGGATCGTCGAGTAGTGAAGAGAGGAAATCGTGTTGTTCCCCAAGTGTTGGTTCAATGGTTCAACACACAACCAGCTGATGCAACATGGCACGATTATGATTCTATCACAGCACAGTTCCCTAATCTAGATCCTTGAGGACAAGGATCAAATGAAGCGGTGGGGTATGTCAGAATTGAAGAAGAGTCATGTTAGTCATTAGAGTTTTAGTGTTGTTAAGCTGTTGTAACAAAAGTTAGTTAGGCAGTTAGTTTTGATTAGTGGTCACATGCCAAATTCCTTGTCAGTTAGAGAGTGGTTAGCTGATTACTTGTTCCTATAAATAGAAGTGAGTTGTAACCGTTTGGGTATTCAATTGATCAATAAGATTTCCGTTTATTCTCTTAATTCTTTCTAAACTTCCTGTTTCTTCTCTAACCCTCTTCTCTAATTCTTCTCTTCTCTAAATTCTTACTTTTTCCAATGTTGTGCGATTAAGTCAGGATGAGAACCTGACATAGCTATAGTCTCATTCCCTCAAGTATCAAAAACTACACTTCAGCCCCCAAAACTTTGCAGTCAAGTTTTGAAAATTTCCTCACTTCGCAATCGACGATGTATGATTCAGTCGACCATCATCTCCCTAATCGACAATCAAGATAGCAATTTTTATCTCCGCAATCGAACACGGCGTCCACCACGTCGCTCCTTGGTTTATAGCCCCACATCGGTTACCGTGGCATTCTTATGCTTCGAAGAGCTACAAAGTACGTTATTCGCGTCAACATGGAGGACTACCTACGACGGGAGACACCATCCCAGACAAAACCTCCATACAGGATTCCTTCGACCACAAAAGCTTCAAAGGAAACGGGTACATTCAAATGCTATGAGTGGGGAGAAGCAGAAGTTGGTTTTGCTTGCCACTTATGATGAGCCTAAGATTGAAGGGAAAAGAAAGAAGCTACGAAAGATTGTATGTGGATGAAGAAGATGTTAGGTGGGTTAGATAGAAGTTAGGTAAGTGTGCAAGTGTAAGTTAAATGATATGGGTTAAATATGGTAGGTGAAGAGGAATAAAAGAAAGAGAAAGTGTGATTACAAGATAAGAGAGGATGTATAAGATGATTCCCAAAATGAATTGGTATGTCCATTATATAGTAGTCGGACACCAAGTTACATTTCAATTCAGAAGGATAAAAGATAAGAAAAAATAAGAAGCACGTTTCTTTTCTGTTTTGAAAAGAAATTTTAATAAAGTACACTTTAATAAAGTAGAAAGATAGACGTCTCTTTGTTAGCCGCCTTCCCTTTGTGTTTTCTTGGGCCACATGTCGTGTGCTAGATAATTTGTGCAGTTGTCCATTGTGGTCCAGAAAACGTAGAATTATCCCTCCATTGCATTAGTTATGTTAACTTCTCCAATGGAATCCAATGATATGCTATCAATTGGACTTTGGTTATAGTGATGTAGAAGTGCTTCTTCGTATTCGTCTGCATCACTTAATAATTCGTATGGGTCATCCAAATTACTTTTCTTCTTGAGGTTTTCAAGAAATTCATTCATCTTAGCTTTTTAGTCGGGGAGACAGAATAATTAATAGGAAGATCTGTGATAAAGAGTCATCTTCCATCTGTAACCATAATTTTTTACTCTTGTTGGGAGAAAAAATATTTAGCCATATTGAAGGCATTGACAACACTCCTTATCCAGTACTGCTTTGTACATATGTAGTCAATAAGATGATCATAATTATTTTGATCAATCTCATCGCATTCATACTCCTCACAGTTGCTTTGAGGTGCCATATCTGATATGGTTGATAAAATATTTCTCTAACTCTCCATCCAATGGTGCTAGAAATATGGAAAGTCAAATATCTGGTATATTGATATTTATAAACCACATTTATATTTATAAATCATATGATTAATCATAGGTAATTTGTAATTTGTAATCATATGTAATTTGTAAAAATCTTCTGATAAAGTAATTGGGAATATTAGTTTGTTTACTAATCTCCATTCAATTGGTTCAATATCCAAATTACTTTCTATAAAGAAGTGTCATTTTGGTATATCATCATGCAGATTAATTTCATCAGCATGATTAATATTATCAGAAAATTGGATTAAAAGACTTTTTATCTTTTCATCTTAGTCTTCAATTTTTTGAAGAATTTCTAATTGAAATGCTGATCGGAGAAGAAGTTTTGTTTTTTCGAACAAGCAAATCCTCTTAATAGTATTAAAAAATTTATCAAGAAAATCATTTTCTAGCGGTTCTGTTACTGCTAAAACGATATTAATTTTTTCAAGTGAAAAGTCTTCATTCTCATAATTCAATTGTTTAATACCTGGAGACTAAGGGCTTTGAGTTGATCAAAAACTGTTGTTTGTTCAGGAATTTTTTCAACTAAAATACTCATATTTTTTCAAAAGCACTATTTTTTTCTGAAATATGGGACTTCCAGGATTCATTCAAAGGTTCATATAATTCATAAGGAAGTCCTGGATTATAAAAATCTTTTCTTTAACTAGAGGAGTTTTTTCCTGTGTTTGAAGTTTAGCAAATTGGTGTATTAAGTTTAGGGTGCCAGATGTTGCATCCATTGTTCCCATCCAGCCATTGCTTCCTAGATATTGCCATATTTTTTATGACATACTCCAGGATACCCATTTATTTGGGCATGACATTGAAACCAGTTATGGTAGATGCCTGGACGGCGCCCACTATAAACAACATACACATATCTTGGTTTAGATTGTGTAGTAGAAGATGATGCAATATTTTGGGTCTTTGTTTTTTTAGCAATTGTTACCCATTCTCATTGTGTTTCTTCCCTTTTGTTTGGGTCTTCCATCCTAAAACAAAAATATAAATTTTGGTTGTTAGCCCACTTGTTTAGTGATCTTCTACAAAATTACTATTAAGATAATCTGCAAAAAAATTGTGAGTACCTTTTAAATGTTCAACTTCAAAGGTATAATTTGCAATTTGATTATACCATTTAAGTCTTCTTCCTTCTAAATTATTTTTTTTATTTATAAGGAAGTCCTTGATTGCTTGGTTATCAATTCTGACAATAAAATCTTCTGGGGCTAAGAAGATGTGGAATTTTTTAATAGCAAGTTTTATTGCTACTAATTTTTTTTCAAAAATGATATAGTTTAATTCATTGGGTTTGAATTTACCTGAATTATATCCACATATTAATTCTTTTGCTTGAATGTTTTTAGGTATTGGGTGTTTTCTTCCAAGGATACCTAATATATTAGAATTGCTCTCTTTTCAATATTGGGATGGAATGGCTTTGAGAACACATCCCCATCAATTAGCAGAAGCGCCTGTTTCCAATATTGATTTGTCCTCTGGTTGAGGGAAATAGACTTCGAAAATTTTGTAATTACGTCTGGTTTTGTTGCCCTTACTAACATTGTATCTTGTCCATTCCATATAAAGATATCACTCTTTTTCAGTTTTTCATGAAGAGGTAATTCTTTTTGGCATAACCCTTGTATGAAATTTCTTCCCTAATTTAAGATTCCCAAAAAACTTTGTAATTATTTTTATCTTAAATATTTTCATCAAAATCTCATTTTAGAGACTATGATCTTGTAGTTGTAATCCGTCTTGGTTAAAGATTATGCCAAGAAAATCATTTTCTGTTTTTTCAACTTCAATTTTCTTTGGGGATAGAATAATTCCATGTTTTTGGAATTTTTCACGTAATATTTTTAGATGTTTTCTATGTTCTTCAATTGCTTTTGAAAATACAAGAATGTCATGAATATATACTACACAAAAGTCTTTAAGGTCTTTAAAGATATTGTACATCCATCTTTGAAATACTTGTGGAGCAATATTTAATCCAAAGGGCATTATTGTCCATTGGTAGTGTCCTCTAAGGGTACTGAATGCAGTCAATGGTTTTGACTCTTCAGTTAATTTTAATTGCCAAAATCCAGATTTACAGTCAAATTTACTAAAGATCTTTTTCCCTTTAGTTTGACTAATTAAGACATCCTTTATTGGAATAAAATATCCATCCAATTGTAATTGTTCATTTAATCTTTTGTAATTTATAACCATTCTAGCTTTGCCTCTTTTGATTTCACTGTGTTTTCTCACCATGAATGCAGGACTAGAGTGAGGACTTATTGTTTCTTCAATAAGTTTTGCTTGTAATAATTCTTTGATTTGGTTATCAAATTCATCTGTATCTTGCCTGTTATAAATCATAGGTTTGACTCTTATGATAATATTGGGATCTCTTAGTTTGAGATTACAATATCTAGGGCTTTTATCCCATAATTTTAGTGGATTTTCACTAAAATTTTCTTTTAAGATAGTATATAGCTGATGAGTTTCTTCCAAGGCCTTAATTATTGGGGTCATTTCTCCTTTTCTTGTAAGAGAAAAATCTTTTTCACATTTATATTTATGTTGTTAAAGTAGAGGGATTTTTACTAATTCTTTGTTTAGAGTTAGACTAATTGTTCCAAAATTAATGTTCATTGGCAAATATTCTAAAATAAAAGAATTTCCTAAAATGAAATCAGCATGCATTTAAGGAAAGCATAAAATTTTTGGAATAATAAATTTATTTTCAATAAACCAAAGAGCTATTCTTTTAGCTTTTAGAGTAATATAGTTTTGTGTCCCATTAATACCTGTTCCAGCAATTGGATTTTTCATTTTTATCCACTTTTCTAGTGGTAAGACATTTGGTCTACAAGAACATATTGTTGCCCCTGTATCTATAAGAGTGCATAGGCTATATTGTTTTTAACCAACAAAATTAAAGTAACCTAATACATAAGTGTATCTTTTCTTTCCATGGCTTGGAGAAAATATGATTTCTTCTCTTCCGACTTCGAAATGGTATATATGGTTGCATTTAATATTTTCATCTTTTTTGTAATTTGTTCCGGGTAATATTGGAACTTGTGCATTTTTCACAGCAATTGTTTTGCTAGATTCTCCTTTTAAGAAATTTATAGGATTTTTTCCTTTCAATTTTTCCCAATTTCAGGAAAATACTTTTGTCAGTCTGAGTGTTTATTTTTAAAACAAATATTATTTCCAAAAACTTGAAGTTCAACATTATTTTGTTGTTTTTCAGGTTCTTCTGTAATTTGTAGTAGTATCCAGTGTTTTGGTACTTCTAAATCTCTCCAATTCATTAATCTTGGTTGGATTGCTTAATCAAATGGTCTGGGTTCAAATATTTCTATTATATTTTTATCCACAAAATGTGTATTTGTTTGTGGTAATGTAGTCAATTCATGAATGTTTTCCAATGGATTGATATATTTCTAAAAGTGTCTTTCATTCCTATTCCTTTAGTTTGGATTTTTATTTTGACAGAATCCTCAATATTCGGATCCTCAAATAAAATAAAGAAATTTAGTTTTATGTTAAACCAAATAACTCTATTAACTAAATTGGATTGTACTCCTCCTATGATTGCAGTAAGCGGATTATTGAATCTTTTGTCTAAGACCAAAATCACTACGGGTGTATCCATACCTTGTCGAAATAAGGCAGTGATACATATTTGAATTAATCCAATATGAATTTATTTTATTTCTGTATGTCTTTTCTTCCAGCATTTTAGTTTCTTTTTATCAAATAGTGTAATTTCTGTTGTTTCTCCATCAGTTGATCCAGCTGTGGTGTTTCCATTAAATTGCTCAAATATTCTTGTTGAAAATATTTTGAGCTTTGATAATTTATAAATATCTTCTTTTTAATAAGTTGTCTGTGGTTTTCTAATTCTTGTAATTGTTCATTGGTAAAAGTTATTTCTTCACCAACCACGTCTTTAAGAGTTAGTGTTTGTAACTCATTTTCATTACTATCTCTTATTTCTGTCGTATTGTACATAAATATGACTTCATCATCAAATGATTCTGACTCAAATTCTAGTTCATATGATATTTCTTCATTATCAAAAATATTTGTAAACGCATCTCCAAAACATACTTCAAATTCTTGTTCTTCAAGAAATTTTATCGTTCTTTTTGCACTTTTCCCTTTCTTTGGGGATTTTGGTGCATAATGTCCGTCATTACATGTGTAACATTTACATTTCTTTTTTATATTTATTTTTGTATTTTTGTTAGAAAAAAAAATTAAAGTATTTCTTATTCTTTGAAAAGGATGATTTCTTTTTTCAAGGTTTCCACTTGAAGGTTTCCACTTGAATTTTCTTTTTCTAGATGTTTTAAAAGATCTTGGTAGATACACCCTATTTTCCAGTTTTCTTTTAAAATTTATCACAACATTTATATCCAGATTTGGTTTTTTACTTGCTTTTTGGCACATTTTTCGAATATTTGTCTTAATACCTAATTAATACGGAATCCAATATTAGCTTCCTTATTGAGTTGTTTTAACCAATCAGGATAAAGTTTTAAAGATATTTCATCCCATGCGTTTGGGAGTTTATGAAAAAATTGGTCCAACCAGTATTTATTATCTGGTGGATTGACTTTGAAATAATATTTTTTATAGATTTCAACAAATTCTTCAAATTGACATATATTACATAATTCTAGTTTAGATAATATGTAACGTGCATCCCCTTGAATTCTAAGTTCTCCCTATTATATTTTCTTTTATTAATCTGACAAAATCTTTTAATATTTCATCAAAAAGTTCTGAAATTTTGTGGCAGTTCAGCTTTTTGATGTTTTCCTTCTTTAGATTTTTCCCATTGTTGTAGCCACTGTAACACGTCTCCTTGATGTGTTGCAGCTAAGTAGTCTAAAAAAAATTCTTAGACCATGTATTTTTATAGTTTGTGATGAGTGTGGAGATGGATTGTGCTCATTCATCCAGGGTTTGTTCTTAATCCTTAAAAGGTATATGCCTTAGATCAAGATAATTCCATTTTGTGATACATTATGTTTATTTAGATCATCTCTTCTTAAGAAAAAGGATTTGGTTCCTCTTCTTTAACTTCACTTGTAGAAGTATTACCGACTTTAACAAAATCTTTTTTTTCTGTTGCAAGGTTTTGCATAAATTGTTCAAATTCCTCTGTGATATGGAATTCTGTTAGTGGTTCTTCAGCTTTTCTCTTTCCATCACTTAGTGTTTACTATATGTGACGGATCATTTTCTTCTTCATAAGATGAATATTGGTTTATTTCATACTGAAAATGTTGCAATAATTTTTCATGTTCCAAATACGTGGTTTGTATTTGTTCAATCATTTTATTACGTTCAGAGATATTTTGTTCAGAGATATTTAAACTTGGGTCTTTATATAAATATCTCCAATAGTCTAGTATTTCTGTAACGTTTATATATTTAGTGTAATTAAATTCTTTTGTTTGAAGAATTTTAATTTCGTCTGTACCATAATATAATCTAGGGATTTCATTATCACCTAGATGATTCGTTCTAGTTTGTTTTGGTTGATTATGATTATCTATTTTTATTAATAGATTTTCAATTTTTCGTTTTGTTTCTTCTTTTAAGTCTAGATTTGAGACTAATCCTAGTTAACTAATTTTTTTATCAACTTTATTTAAGTTGAATTCAATACAGTCTAGTTTCTTTTCTACATAGTTTTCATTTATGATTTGATGTTTTTCATTTCTCTTCATCCATCCAAACATAATATCAGTTAAACTATTTATAGTAGAATTAATTTTACTAATATCATTTTCTGATTTTTTATCAAAATGTAAATTATGATTATACATAGATTCGTCCTTATCTAACCATGAAGATAAACACTGCAAAGAAACACCAACATTTTGTTCTTCCATTTTAGATTTCATTGGTACCTAAGACCTCCTATTATTTTGTTTCAAGTACCTAAAACCAGTTTCCTAAGCGCCTATTGCTAATCAAATAGCTTCAAGCGCAAACGAAAATATGGGCTTTGAAACAATAATAGGTATATGGGTTTTATGAAAAGTGAATAGAAGCTCGAAAAATCAGTGTTTCAATTCGTAGTAGCACACAATAATTATACAAAAACTAATTTAACACACATATATAAAAATAAACAGGACATACGAAACTTAAATAAATAAACATACATTTTTTTAAGCTATGAAAGATTAGGATTGTGCATTAAAACCGTAAACCCGAATAACCGAACCAAACCGACCTCTATGGTTCGGGTTTTTTTAATTATGGGTTGGTTCTAGTTCCCAAAAAAAAAAAAGATATACTTGGTTCGGTTCTCGGTTTAGTATATAACCAAACCGAACCGAACCGAACCATAGACCCGAACCAAAAAAACGAACCGAAAACCGGTATGTAGAATCGAAGCATGACCCGGACATTTTAGTCCTTTAGCTTTACATTTTAGAACCTAGGGTTCCTTTTATTTTAGTCTCTCTCTCTCTCTCGTTGGAACAATAACAGTCGTCTCTCTCTCTCTCTCTCTCTCTCTCTCTCTCTCTCTCGTCTTCAACAGCAATCGTATCTCTCTCTCTCACTCGTCTCCGACAACTCGTTTTCTCTGGCAACAGTGTAAGTTTTCGTTTCAAAGTGATTTCGTTTTAGGCCTTACTGATTTCGTTTCATAACAGTGATTTCGCTACAACATTTTACTGATTTCCATTTGTATTGATTGATCAAATGGAACTTGAACCTTAAAAAAACCTTACTGATTTCGTTTGGGTTTGTATTGATGGATCAAAGGCCCTTAGATAAGTTGTATTAATGGATCAAAATGTTTACTGATTTCATTAATTACTTCATTTGCATATAAATTCCATCATCTACAAAATTTCGTTTCCTTTTACAGATTTTATTTTAATAGTTTTAGTTATAATGTTTTATATTTCATTAACAGATTTCGTGAGGAAAAATAAATGTTTGTTGTTTTAGTTTTTCATTTTATTAGGTTTAGTTATAACTTATAATATACTCAACTCAACAAAGCCTTTTCTCAATTATTTGGGGTCGGCTGCGTGAATCCTATTTTTCCATTCCATTATGTCCAGTGCAATATCTTCGGTTAAACCACATGACATCATGTCATTTTTTATAATACCCCACCAAGTCAATTTAGGCCTACCTCTACCCCTTGTGTTACCATCAATACTAATTAAACCACTCTTCCTTACAGGAGCATCCATTGGTCTACGCTTGACGTGTCCAAACCATCTAAGTCGATTTTCTCTCAATTTATCTTCTATAGGAGCTACTTTTACAGTTTCACGAATTTGTTCATTTTTAATTTTATCCTTTCGAGTTTTACCACAAATCCATCTTAGCATTCGCATCTCCGCCACACTCATTTTCTGCACATTTTGTTTCTTGGTTGCCCAACACTTTGTCCCATATAACATGGCGGGTCTAATGGCCGTCCTATAAAATTTACCTTTTAACTTTAAAGGTATACGCCTATCACACAAAACGCCGGTAGCACTTCTCCACTTAACCCAGCCTGCTCTAATCCTATGAGTAACATCATCACTAATATCTCCATCTTTTTGGATAATCGATCCTAAATAACGAAAATGATCATTTCTAGGTATCTCTTGACCCTCCAATTTCACCACATTTCCATTTGTCCTCCTATTACTACTAAAATTGCACTCCACATATTCTGTTTTAGTTCTGCTTATTTTAAATCCTCTTGTTTCTAAAGTTTCTCTCCACAATTCCAACCTAGCATTAATCTCTGTCTTAGTCTCATCCACTAAAACAATATCATCTGCAAATAGCATACACCATGGCACCTCATCTTGTATTTGTCCAGTCAACTCATCCATAACAAGCGCAAAGAGATAAGGACTTAATGCTGAACCTTGGTGTAGACCTACCGTAATTGAAAATTCACTACTTTCTCTGGCTGGTGTAGACCTACCGTAATATAATATTTTATTTTTCATTATCACTTGTGCCCCTGGCTATTAGGTTTAGTTATAATGTTTACTTATTTACTGTTTTATTTGTAGATGTCAAGTACTGCGGACACTACTTTTCCTCACCCAACTTCTGTAGACAATGACAAATACCACCACACAAGCATCACAAGTAGCAGTCGGGGATTCGACCGAGGTAGCTAAAAAAAAGTTCAAATCTGATGTGTGGGATCATTTCACTAAAATAGAAAAGGGAGATGGGAATAAAGCCGATCAATGTAAGTGTAACTATTGTTCATCTATATATGCATGTTCAAGTTCTTATGGAACTAGTACCTTAAGGAAGCACCTTGGGAGATGTAGATCTTATCCACTTAATAAAGATACAAAGCAAACAAATTTAGTTTTTCAAAAGGATGACGAAGAGGAGAGTAAACTAGTACCTTGGAAATTTGATCAGGGGGGTTGTAGAGAGGCACTTGCCACTAGAAGTTGAGATGCGATTAGATGAAATGTCAAATCTAGAATCAGGTAACTTTTATTATGCAATTTTTTTTTATTTGTTTTACTAATATGTAACTGAATTATTAATATGTAAAAATATGTTAGTCATCACGGAAGATCCCGAACTCGCAGCCGTTTTCTCTAGTACACCCGTGTTGACTTGAGGTAAAATTTCATATTTATTAGTATGCTTATAACTGTTATATGTTATATAATTAGTATGCTATAACTGTTATAACATTTGTTATAACTGTTATATATATGTTATAACATTATATATATGTTATAACATATATATAACAGCTATATATGCTGTTATATATGTTATATATTTATATATATGCTGTTATATATGTTATATGTTATATGTTATATGTTATATATTTATATATATGCTGTATATATGTTACATATTTATATATATGCTGTTATATATGTTATATGTTATATATTTATATATATGCTGTTATATATGTTACATATTTATATATATGCTGTATATATGCTGTTATATATGTTATATATTTATATATATGCTGTATATATGCTGTTATATATGTTATATATTTATATATATGCTGTTATATATGTTATAACATATATCACAGTTATATGTTCTGTTATATATGTATATGCTGTTATATATGTTATAACAGTTATACACATATATAACAGTTATATGTTCTGTTATATATGTATATGCTGTTATATATGTTATGCTGTTATATATGTTATAACAGTTATACATATATAGCAGTTATATGTTCTGTTACATGTTATAACATATATAACAGGCTATATAATCGTTATAAAACATATGTTATAAAAATTGTACTCCTAGATAGTTTCATTTTCTTTTCATGCCGTTTCATTTTTTTTGCAGAAACGCTTCACCGAGTGGAACAAAGGAAGATGACTTCAATTGAAAATTTGGAAGGAAAAAGCTCTATTTGGGTGAAATTTATTATGAATTCTGGTTTATGTATTTTGAATTTAATATGTATTTTGGATCAGCTCTTTTTGTGTGGATGATAATATGTATTTCGGATAATGCTTTCATCACTAAGTTGTTGAATTATTCTAGTTAAATTCATGTATTTTATTTTTGAATGTTGGGATATTCAAATTAATTTCATATTCTTTATTTATTCTATTTAATTCCACACTTTTGAATGGTAATTTCATTGTTTAACTTTAATTTAATACAAAATGAACAGGAATCGTGAACCGACCCAAACCAAACCGAGAACCATCGGTTCGGTTCGGTTCGGTTCTAGACATATTTCAGTTCGGTTCTGGTTCCAAAACCATAGAACCGAACCATTTCGGTTCTGGTTCTGTAATGGAACCGAACCAACCCAAACCATGCACACCCCTACGAAAGATTGTATGTGGATGAAGAAGATGCTAGGTGGGTTAGGTAGAAGTTAGGTAAGTGTTAAGTGTAAGTTAAATGATATGGGTTAAATATGGTAGGTGATAAGGAATAAAAAAGAAAAAACTTTGATTACTAAGAGAAAGTGTGATTACAAGATGAGAGATGATGTATCAGATGATCCCCAAAATGAATTGGTTTGTCCGTTATATAGTAGTAGGACAACATGTTTGTCATTTTTTTTTATCTTTTATCCTTCTGAATTGAAATGTAACTTGGCGTTCGATTACTATATAACGGACAGACCAATTCATTTTGGGGATCATCTGGTACTTCATCTCTCATCTTGTAATCATACTTTCTCTTTGTAATAAAAGTTTTTCTTTCTTTTATTCCTCTTCACCTACCATATTTAACCCATATCATTTAACTTACACTTACGCACTTACCTATGGACATGGATTGTGCCCATTCATCAATGGTTCGTTCTTAATCCTTAAAAGGTATATGCCTTAGAACAAGATAGATTCCATTTTTTGATACATTATGTTTATTTAGATCATCTCTTCTTAAGAAAAAAGGATTTGGTTCCTCTTCTTTAACTTCACTTGTAGAAGTATTATTTCCACTTGTAGAAGTATTGCCGACTTTAACAAAATTTTCTTTTTCTATTGCAGGGTTTTGCGTAAATTGTTCAAATTCCTCTATGTTATGGAATTCTGTTAGTGGTTCTTCAACTTTTCACTTTCCATCACTTATAGTGTTTACTATATGTGGCGGATCATTTTCTTCTTCAACAGATGAATATTGTTTTATTTCACACTGAAAATGTTGTAATAATTTTTCATGTTCCAAATACGTGGTTTGTATTTGTTCAATCAGTTTATTACGTTCAGAGATATTTAAACTTGGGTCTCTATATAAATATCTCCAATAGTATAGTATTTCTATAACGTTTATATATTTAGTGTAATTAAATTCTTCTGTTTGAAGAGTTTTAATTTCTTTTGTACCATATAATCTCTAAAATAAGAGGTTTTTATGAAAATATTCGAGATAAAAAACAATTACAAAAAGAGTGATATATTTATATGGAATGAAATTATGGAAGAAAATTATGGAAGAAATTTCATACAAGGATTATCCCAGAAAGAATTACCACTTCTTGAAAAACTCAAAAAGAGTGATATATTTATATGGAATGAACAAGATACAACATTAGTAAGGACAATAAAACAAGACATAAGTATAAATTGTCCCAAAATATATTTCCCTCCACATGACAAATTAATATTAGAAACAGACCTTGATGACTTACTGTTTAAGGGTACGGTCCCTTACATTCCCATATACTTGTTAGGGGAAAAAAAAATTCAAGGCCTAGGATGATGACATCATTATTAAGGCCCGCTACTTCAAGAAATCATATATTTTAAAACCCTCCTTTATTCCATTGTACCCTATAAATAAAGTGTCCCTCTCATTTGAGAGGCACTACTAGATTAAGATAGATGAACATATTAGAATGATCGAGGGATACTCTAATTACCTCTAATGTATTTGTGTAATACTTTTGATGCGTTTACATCACTTTTAATTACAACAATCACATGCGTGCATAACGCACGACTTTAATCACATGATGTAACAGTGGAACATAAACATGATACCTTGAACAATCGCGATTTAAAACATCGCTCCTAATTGGGTTGTTGCCAACCAACATTTTAGCTCATACCCAATGTGAGCCTTATTCAATTTATTTAGAGTTGAATGTCAATCACGAGGAGATATACAAGGGGAAGCAAGTTATGAAATCAAAGTGGCAGTGTGCTTTTAGTACAGCATATCCTTCACACAAATATGTTGTCATTATCTTACCATTGTGTCCCAATTGTATTTCCTGACTATTCTTAAGAGTGTTCACACTTGTAGACATAGTTGTCAAAATTGTACGATTGGCAATTCGAATCGAACGATTCGATTCTCTCGTAAAACGATCCAACTCGAATTGAGAATCAGTCGGTGTTAGAAAAATCGGGCCGAATCGGCGATTCACGATTCAGGTCCGATTCACTCTAATGGGTTGAGTTTTTTCCTTTTTTATTTCTTTTTTCTCCCGCGGTTGTTATTTTTCCCTTATAACGATACGGGCATTTTAATCAAACTAAAAAGAAGCAAACAACAAAGATACCTTTACGAAACTGAGTTTTAGAGAACAGAATGTCTAAAATTGAATGCCTTAACTTTTAGTGTTGCATTGTGCTCGACCTCCTCTCCTCTTCAATCTTGTTCTAAACCCTGTGCGACTGTGTTCTCTTGGAACAGTTATTATCATCTGACTTCTCTTGTCTATACTCTTGGATGATGTCTTTTCTTCGTAATATGTTCGGGCTAAAGATAGAGAGGCTTCTCCTGGTTGTATTAAGTTTTGTTTTTATTATTATGTGATGTATTGTTATATTATATTGTATTGTTTTTAGTATTATATGGCACGCTTATGTTGTGATATTATACTTTTGTGTTTAATCTTTATGTATTACTTTTGTAACCATTTGACGTAATATATTTTTGTGTTTAATCTTTGTGTGAGTGTTGTTATTGTCAATATTTCATCATCAAAATTGTTTTAAAAAGTAAAAAATATGTTTTAGATCATAATAATATGTTTTATTACATATTCTAATGTGTTGTCTATACATTGATATATTATTTATTACATTTTATACCGATTCTTGCCAGTCGATTCACAATTCACGATTCATAGGGTTTCCGACTTACGATTCAATTAACGATTTGACAACTATGCTTGTAGATAATTTTTAAAAATCAATGCATGGCATTGAGAAAGTATGTTTCCAGTGCCCATATATCACTGTATAATTTTTAAACATAATCAAACGCACTAAAACAAAAAAGAAGCTATAATGTAGGAAAAGTTCCCCACCGTATATAAATTTGATCAAAAGGACATCTTTATACCGATTCTTACGCTTTGATTCACGATTCCTAAGGTTTCCGAATTACCATTCGATCAACGATTTGACAACTTTGCTTGTAGATAATTTTTAAAAATCAATGCATGGCATTGAGAAAGTATGTTTCCAGTTCCCATATATCATTGTATAATTTCTAATCAGAAATAAATGCATTGAAACAAAAAAAAAAAGCTACAACATAAGGAAAAGTTCTCCACCGTATACAAATCTGATCAAAAAGGACATTTGGATGATTCAATTTGAGACCATACATAATCATTCTAACTCAAAATGGAAGTTTTCCTACTGGTGAAAATTTTTATCTTCTCCCAAAGACTATTTTCTTGTCTCCAAAAAATTCTAGAATTTCTCTCCTTCCAAATAAGCCAAATTGTAGCATGACAACACATCTCCAAAGATGTATTCTCATTATGTTACAATGGAAAACCATTTACATTAGAAACAGGCCATTTACCTTCTGTAGAAGCACTCCCAAAATGTCGAATACTTTCAGAGCTTTGGTCCATGTAAAAGATGCATCGCATTGAACTAAAATGTCATCCAAATCCTTACAAAAGTAGTTATAAAACTCACCAATTAGTTGAAACGTGACAATTTGCCCAATTCTCTGCATCGCATGACATGTATTAACCCTCCCATGAGCCACTAGTCGTGAAATCTGAAAGGTATGTCTAGTGTCCAAATAAACTTGGATGGTGGAAAAGAGATGAAAGATGGATTTGAATTAAGGAAGATAAAAAAAGATTTAAAAGAGCACTCATCCCCCACAACTTCCATACCCTCTCATTCCTCGCTCCATGGATCAAGCTCACATTCCTCAAATCATTAAGCAATGAGGTAAAGTGCTCAATTACAACATTTTTTCGAATTTGGAGATTCCAAGCAATTGACCCATGCATTTTTTAATAAATATTTGAAATTGGTGGTTGCTTGTACGAGGAAATTCAATGCAATGGTGGATAAGTGACTTTGACTGCCCAAGAATCGTTCCAAAATCTTATAGCCTCACCATCCCCCACCTTGAAAGGTACACATTGGAGAAATGATAGAAGCATCTTGAAATGAAAATCCAAGGAAATTAAAAAGTTCCCCTCTTGTCCTCTTTTGATTTCCAACATTTGGAGGCTTTCAAAATTACATAACTGTATGAAAAATATGTTTTCATGGTGAGAAAATTAACCACTGTAGAGATAGTGGTGGCTACAGTTAACAGCTCATTAAAAGACTGCCCAAGTGCTGATGTGTCTTACTTTTGTCAATGTAATTTGATTGAGCCATTTGAGATGCTTTAACAAAACATATGCACCAAACAGGTTGTCAAAAGAAAGTTTTTATTTATGGTTAAATTTAATGCCTCGCAATAATATACGATGAAAAATATAAAGGTTCAGCAGTCAAAACTAATTGTGATAGATAAATCAAACTGTTATCAAACATTAAAAAAATAAAAATAAAGACGAAGCCTCATACAAATATATGTTTCAAAAAAGTAAAGAAAAAAAAAACTCACTTGTTACGGATGACCAAGGACTTTCTTAGAACATCTATGGTCGCCTTGGTGTTGCCCTCCTTACCTAACGAAGCAAGCTTCAGAACCTCTTCTTCCTCCAAGTTCAAATCTGAGGCCCTGATACGAGAATTGCATAACCGTGCTAACAAGGAAAAATCAAATGAAAAACAAGAAAAACGATTGTATTACATCTCCCTCACATAACACTTACAACTTGAGGGCTGCAAGTTCTTTAGCTAATGCCATATTCCTCTCCTGCAGCCTCATGCACTCCAAAGTCGATCTATCAAGTTCCTGTGACATAATTGATACATATATATGAGAAATCTCCGTTGAACTTATCAAGCCAGTGTGAATATTGTTATTATGCATTAAACCCGCCTTAAACTATATGGTATATTGCGGTCATACACATCGACAAGAGTATAAATTGCAATTTACCTCACTTTTCAACTTAAGTAACTGCTGAATTGCTGCTTTTTGTTTCAAAGCATCTGTCTTTAATGAAGTTTCTTTCTTCACCTGGTCCTTGCAAATAAATAACTATAGAAAAGATCCTCTAATTAGAACCCAATCGCACTTGAAACGACACAGTAACATTATCAGCTCTGTCTTCATTTGCTTCGATATAAAATATTTCATTCAATCTTTGAACTTAATCCATTCTCTTTATCGTTTCTAATATTTGGTTAACAATTTCGGGAAAACATCATTTTCGCTCTTATTTTCAATGTTGGATAAAGCTTGAGGAAATAAATCATAATCATAAACTAATACACAAAACACCTAAATAGATATACTGATATACGTATGCATGCCTTATATATAATGGAGTATGTATATACAAGGCTTTTAATAATTAATGTAGTTTAGTTTGTGATCCCCCTCTTTATTATTATTTAGGGTGCAGTCTCTCGTTCATATTGTGACACCATTATATTACAAAAATATTATGAATTCAAGTCACATTCTCGAACAATTTGTCAAATATAACAGTGTATTGTAATTTGTATTACAAAGTTCGAGTGCCATATTATGAAATATAATTATTAAAAACAGTTTATACTGTCAAAGAGCCCCCTCGTAGTTTATGGAGTATATAACAACTCAAGGACCCAACACTAAAGCCTTGTTTGCGTTGCGTGTTCTATTTTGTAGAGAAAATAATGAGAAGGAAGGGAAAGTGTGTTTCCTTTCCCTCGTTTGGGAGTTTAAGTAGGAAAGAAAGTATCTTTCTCACAATTGAGAGTTCAAAAGGAGAGAAAATAAAGGAAAATTTTTAAAAAACTCCCTTTCTTTCTTTGCAAAACATTCTTTTCAAATCGTAAAGAAATTGAGAGAGTAACGAAAGTTTTTTAATGAATTATTCCTTCTTCCCCTTAAAAAAAATATTTCCCTCCCAAACTCTCAAACACAAAAAGAAAGTTGTTTTCTTTTCTCTTCTCCTCTTTTCTTCTATCTTACTAACTTTCTCCTCTTTTCTTTTATCACCTAATAAAATTTTCCTTTTTCCTTTCTTTTGTCTCCAAAACTCCCAAACGAGCTATAAATCTCGTATATTGTTGGACAACACAAATTCTATATACACGTGTATGTTTAGCTAAATTATGGTGTTTTCATTTGTTTCTAATTAAACAATAAAATGATGAGGTAATCAAGTACCTTTTCATTGACTTCATTTAGGTTTTTCTCTTGAATCTCGAAAGCAGAAGTGAGTCCCAAAACCTTCCCCTCTAATCTCTTGGCCTCTCTACGTAATTCCTCCGGATTAATCTCGCAATCGCGCGGTTTTTGGGATAAATTGGGATCGTTTGGGTCGCCAACGGATTGGAAATAAAGGCGACCGGTGCTGGTTTCGGAACAGGTCTGTTTGCACACGGGACAGTTCTTTTTCTTTCCATTGGAACAGTACTCGAACCATTGTTGAATACTAGGGTTTTGAAAAACACATAATTAATAGATGGAACAAAACAATTGGATGTGAAAATATATAGAGAGACTGACCAGAGCTCGTGGAAGACGTGGCCGCAAATGGAGATGGATTGAAGGTCCTCAACGATGGGTTTGAGATCCTCGTAGCAGATTGAGCATATGGTTTTGGCAAATGTGTTCATTTTCTGATGTTTGTGGATGTTGGCATCTCAATCTACCATTCTATGCGACAAATGTGGCGCCGGGTTTGAATATTGGGACCTAATTGCTAGGCGGGAATTGGGAAATATAGTGGCTCAATAATGGCATCCGGACAACACTTGACATCATACCAAAAAAAAGTATACTGTCCGTTTGATACAAATTGGACAAAAGTGTCGCAAATTTTGCCAAGACAAATATTTTTTTCTCACATTACGCTATCAAACACCAAATGAGGTAAAACAAGTTTTTTAGGCAAAACATTTTATTAACACATTTTCGTCCATGTTATCGTATATAATAATAAATTTCTTTTTTTTTTAATTTTCGTCCCAAATTTTATTTAATAAAAAAACAATTCTTTCTTTTCTTTTTACTTCTCGTTTTTATTTATTAAAAATGTAACAAACTATATATAAAAAAAAGTTTTTTAACCCCAAAATTATTTATTAAAAACAGTTTTTACATTAAAACAGTTTTTAATTTTTTTACATTAAAACAGTTTTTACATTAAAACAGTTTTTAATTTTTTACATTTAAACAGTTTTTACGAAAAAATAATTTTTTACATTAAAACAGTTTTTACGAAAAAACAATTTTTTATATTAAAACAGTTTTCACATTAAAACAATTTTTAATTTTTTACATTAAAACAGCTTTATTTAATAAAAAAATAGTTTTTTCTTTTCTTTTTACTTCCCGTTTTTATTTATTAAAAAAGTAACAAACTATATATAAAAAAAGTTTTTTACCCCAAATTATTTATTAAAACAGTTTTTAATTTTTTACATTAAAACAGTTTTTACATTAAAACATTTTTTTACATTAAAACAGTTTTCACGGAAAAACAGTTTTTACACCTAAGCAAATTTTTTACATTAAAACAGTTTTTACATTAAAACAATTTTTTATATTAAACAGTTTACACATTTAAATTTTTTTTAATTTTTTACATTAAAACAGTTTTTACATGAAAACAAATTTTTACATTAAAACAGTTTTTACGGAAAAACAGTTTTTACATTAAAACAGATTTTAATTTAAAACAGTTTTTAAAATATTCATAACAGTTTTTTTTAATTATTTAAAACAGTTTTTAAATTATTTTTAAAAATATTAAAAGCATTTAAGAAGTTAGCAAATTTGTTGGCAAATATTTCTCACCCATATAGCAAAGCAAAATTTGCCAACATGTTATGCATAGGAGGTGTTGTACATTGACAAATAGCTTGTAGGCAAATTTTGCTATCAAACACACCAAATTGTAGGCAAATACCATATTTGCCAACTTATTTGCATTTGCCTACCATTTGCCATGGTATCAAACACACCCTAAGCGAATATAATGGGATTTACAATCTCAAAATTATTACAAATGAAAGTGTCTTTACTTCCAAATTATAATGAATAAAATAAAAATTAGTAAGTATATATTAAATTATGTTGAACGGTATAAACTAAGAAGATGAAATCAATCCATGTATTAAATTATGATAATTAAAACACTTAATATTGTAATTAAATAAGATAAAATACATTATATTAACCTAAAATTGTATTTGAAAATTGTTAAAAATAACATATAGTGAAACTCAAAAAAGTTATGATTAGGGCGCAAATTTTAAAAAATAAATAACATGTCTCGTTATTTCCATGTTTTTTTTAATTATAAACATAATACACTTTCAACGAGTAAATAATATTGCATGACATTTTTTTAAACACTACAATTAGAATCTTGCACGCGTTACTTCGTCCACAACTACTTAAGATTATAGATTTCAACAAAATAAACCCCTTATATGCATTATGGCAACAAAATAAAAGTACAATTATCTAGTAGCCTATAAAGAAACAAATAAATAATCTCTACCAAAATAAGTGGAATTAAGAAAAAAAAATCATCATTATCTTGGACATATATATTTAAAGAATGTACCTAAATAATAAATGCTTTTCAGTGGGTATGATCCCCTTTATTGTCTCTCTCTAAATACTGTCAATCTCTATTCCTATAAAATATGAAGAGAAGATGTTTAGGAGAAAAGGGAAATAAGAAAATCATTGACCTAGCAGATTTATGTTCAGGTGTTCGAGGAAACATGTCTTTTTTAATAGGTAACAACGGTGTAATGATGATGGGGGAATATATATAGGCCCCATTTGGTTGTCCCAAAATTATAAATTAACTCATTAATAAATTGATTCATTTAAAAATTGATCCATTAATTGTATTTGATTTCATTAATGAAATGATTCGTTAATTGCCCCATTTTAGCTCACGTGCAAAATCTAAAATTGGACTATTTCATTAAAAACGTGAAACGCATCAATTTCAGATTACCAAACATTGCGTAAAATTGGATTTAACTCATTTACAATTCACTAATTCACAATAAACTAATTTACACAATCAAACAATTTGCGCAACCAAACAGGGACATAGTCAATCAATAAGATGAATAATGTAATTATGCATTGTATCACAAAATAAAAAATAAATAAATAAAATAATAAACCACATATAATATACATACCAGCTAAGGGAATTCCACAATTTACATATTTAGCAAACCCGAAACGAAAATAAGATAAGCCATATATGAATGGAAAATTATTTAAAGAGATTTAGAAAAAAGTATTTTTATTAGTGCCCTTAAAAAACACAGATAACCAAACAATAAATTTTGAACCAATGAGATTTCTTAGCAATTCATCAAATCATATTGGAAAAATTGGAAAGGAAAAAAATTCTCACAGTAAACTAATCGAACAATTCTTGAAAACAAATTTAATAAACATGAAAAAAAAACTTCAAAACAAAACTGAAACAATTTGGTTAGATTACCATGGGGATATAGTTGACTTAGCTATAGTAAAACTTCAGGAACTGTATTGAGGGTCTGCATGTTAAATGATTCAATTTAAATTAAAAAAGAAAAACCAATCTATTGTTGGGGATGTGTTGCTCATAATATATAGTGTCGTAATTTTTATTCATTTTTTCCTCGGGGTTAGAAAGAATTTACTGACTTTTTATTGAACACATTGTTTATTGTATAATAAGAGGTCAAAGAACCACGTTGTTTTGATCTTGTTGCCCCTTTGGCTAGCTATTTTCGTTCGGTCTTTAAGAAAATTATATTACTAATCAGTACTAAGAACAATGAAAAAAGGACTACAAAATGCTGTAGTCAACTTTATTGACTTGTAGATGTGTCCATTATTCTGTTGAAGTTTCCAACCATGTATAACATTAATTCTTAACGATTGCATGTTTGCTTAGGAATCTCTCCTAGCTCATTTAGAGTTGGTTAGTGGTAGTGACGGTGGCATGTTGTATATGTGTGACTATTATTTACTCTTTCGTTAAGTATTTTTCTGGAAACACATGGTTTTACAGAGTCTTCTTTTTCTTGGCTTCATGTCAATTTAAGCAATGTTACAAACACCTATTTTGCATTAGTATTGCTGATTACAGAAGAAGTTGAATAACAACACGATAAATAAAATACACAATAGTCAAACTCAGTAGCAATATTTAACACGTTAACAATCAAGATTATGTATTCTGCTCATTGTTCACTCCCTTCTCAATCCAATAAAAAGTTATACAAAAACTAATGAATGTTCTAATACGATTTATACTCATTACCATATGTACCTTCAACCAACCATTTAAGCTCTAAAACCAGGCAAGGTGAAACAGTAAAACTCTGCATGGGCAAAAAAATCAATGGATTATATACATAGAGAGACAAACATAAATAATAGGAGGATGAGATAGATGAGGGTCTAAAATACAAGACCCAAGGTTTATTAAGAGGGAGAGAAAGAGACCAATGGCCTGAAATAATGGAGAAAGGAAAAATATGAAGAGGCCGAAGAAGGATTTCTTTATGAGAGTTGGAGAAGAAAAATAGTTGGGCAAACCATTTATGAGTACAGTAAAAGGTATAGATACATTACAATTGGAGAACTATTAATTGCATTTATACCTCTAATACTATTATATTATAGGTATAATAAAGATATATAATACGGTAGTCTTCACACGTTCTTATAGAGCCATGATTCATGTTATAAATAAATTCTCTAACTTTTAAAAGTTTTCATATACCGTTCTGATAGAGTGGGTTTTGTCGCAGTGTTTTGTCACCGACGTCGGTCGTTTATTATATTCAGCTCACTAACTCAGTACAAAAACCTAAACTATGACTACACTATTTTAAGGGAGTATAGCGGCCAGTCCAAATATCAAAAATCCACAGAGACAAGTTGCTAGAATTATATTGATTTAATACTTCTAAAATAAAAGTGTAAAAGGGTAATTGTAAAAAAAGTAAAGATAACTAAGCAAGTGTATTTAAACTAAATTATCAAAGGGAATAAAAACTATAAGTTGCGACAGATATCCCTCACCCCGAGTTAATTGGTATAAATGGTTACATGGGTTCACAATTTGTTAAGATTGAATCTCGTTTAGTCAATTAATTAAATCAATAATTGTCACACCCCTAAATTTGCATAAAAAACTACTATGATTTGGGTTTTCAAAAAATACCCCGAAATTAACGCACGCAAGGTCGTAAATACAGAACATACGTGATATACCCCGTTAAATTTTCTAGGCGTAACAACGAGGACAACCCAATCAAAATAAACGAGTAAAACCATCATCATAGCAAAGCAACCCATCAACCTTAGGCGAGTTCAACCCAACACAACCTAATTTAAATTAGCCACTAAACATGATGAACTACATAAATAAAGCAACTAATTAATTAAACTAAACACTAATTAAATTAACTATACAAATAAACTAGGCTTAAAATAAATAACAAGCATGAAAAACTAAATCAGAGAGCAACTAAACAAAGCACAAAGCAAGAAAATAAGGAAATACAACTAAATTAATTGGAAGGGATGATGAATAGTACACTTACCACCCACAAATAGGGGACACCCAAAGAGAGAAGAAGAAACGAGCTATCAACATCCAAACCCTAACCTAAACTATCTAATAGTAATAATGAATATATCTTAAAAATAAAACAAGTCTCCCCTTAAATAGTAAGTGGAAAATAAATAAAACAAAAGGAAAAAGAAAAGAAAGGAAACGGATAAGTCGGCCAAAATAGTAGGGTCGGTCGACCGTTAGAGCATGGTCGGTCGATCGATGAAGAAAGGAAAGCTCACTGGTAAGTCGCGAAGGCAAAATCATAAAACTCGGTCGATCGGCGGCGCCAGAATTGCCCACGCACTTCTGCAACTAAAATCGAAGCATGTATCTATAAGATGTGGGTTATTGGAATATAGTTAGTATCAAGTGAGGCGTAACCCCTTATCAAGACCGGGATTGACATCGTTCAGTATTAAGTGTTGACAGTGACCACATGTGAATAAGAGACAAAGGGATTCAATATTCATACTTGTAGATATATTGTCACAAGAGATACATAACAGGCATAATAAATGGATGGGACCAGCAGGTAGCGTGGTCGGAGGGAGGAAGAGTAAGAACTTTAGGCACAATAAAGGCAAGGCAAGAACTTTAAGCTCATTTAATGCTCAATGATAGGGGTATTAAATGGGCATGGGGAGTTAATGTTCTCACAATAGCTCTCGTGTATGGAGGAATTTGGGCAGTAATTTTAGGCTCAGGATGCTCTCCCTTCTAATTTGTTCATCTGTTGTATTTAAATGGGGGCAAAGTTGCTCGAGTAAGCTTGCATGCGACTGGTCTGATTGGGTGTATTAAATGCACAAGATATTGCATTAAATGCATGGTGTCTCCTAGTTTTGGCGGGAAGATATTTTATTGGTTGAAAGTATTGTGAGCATTAATGAGGAGCGTGATACATCAGCTCGGGACTTACCTGAGGACGGATAAAGGGTCAGGTTTGGTGAAATACACCTACCGTTATAAGAATAAACTCACTTAAGTGTTATATTTTTGAGTCCATGGATGTCAGGCATTATGATGTCAAAAAATGGTTAAATAGTGACTCTGTTAGGTGCACGGCCACATCAGTCGGGCGGGCTGGTGTCTGTTCTAAGGTTAATCAGCTAACAGGTAGTTCGAGTATCCTGGTTTCTATTTGTTGGTTAAGGGTTATCTTAAAACCAGGTTGCAAGATTGAGGTACCTCGAGGAGGTTGCCTCGAACAGTTAACACTACACCAAAATGGGCAAATTGTCACCTTTCAGCCGGCCAGCCTTGTCAAGGTCATTGACCGTGACAAAAAAACACGCGTTTTATGTCACGGTCATTGACCTTGACACGACCGTGACAACGAATTGTCACGGTCATTGACCGTGACAAGTCCGTGGCAAGTAAAGTTGTCACGGAATTGTCACGGTCAAAGACCTTGACACGACCGTGACAATGTTCGCAGCAAAAATCCTATCCCCCTTCTTTTTTCCCTCCCGCGTCGTTCCCTCCATCTCTCTCTCTCTCTCGACGCTGCTCTCTCTCTCTCTCTCTCTCTACTTTCAGGTCCATTTTCTCTCTCTCTCTCTCTCTTCCATTTATATATATATTTGTGTGTATATTTATGTGTGTATGTGTATATATATATGTGTGTATGTGTGTGCGTGGAGGGGGGCAGGGGGTGGGGCAGGGTGGGGGAGGGGGTGGTGGAGGGGGGCAGGGGGTGGGGCAGGGTGGGGGAGGGGGTGGTGGAGGGTGGGGTGGTGTGTGTGTGTGTGGTGGTGTGTGGTGGGGGAGGGGGTGGGGTGGGGTGGGGTGGGGTGTGTGTGTGTGGTGGTGTGTGGTGGGGGAGGGGGAGGGGGTGGATGAGGGGTGGGGCAGGGGGTGGGGTGGGGTGGGGTGTGTGTGTGTGTGGTGGTGGTGTGTGGTGGGGGAGGGGGTGGGGCAGGGGTGGGGTGGGGTGGGGTGGTGGAGGGGTGGGGTGGGGTGGGAAATCATATGAAATGAATTCAAATTATTGTTGTAGCACTAAGAGAATAAATGAAAATGAATTGAAACTATGAAATTGTTATGGAATATAATAAATTTGGAACTACTGTCTTTTCAACCATCCAATAAAAGTTTTCCTTCATGGAATGTTAGAATTGTTTCTAGGATAATAATCCTACTATAAGATAATTGCTCAAAATAAATATTAAATAATAATTACTAAGATATCAATTCAAATAAAGTCTTAATAACCTAACCAAAAGAAATAAAATAAAATATCAAATAAATTATCATCCACCTCATAGACATTCCCTACCAATCATTTTAAGATAATTTTTTCCTTATAAAGATAAATACCTTTGATTGCAAAGCATGCACTTGTATTATTATTATTATACAACATGTATTATTTCGACGTGTAATTCTAAAATCTCACCTAGTTTTGTATACTATTTTTAAAATCATACTATCAATTCACGAGACACTAAACAAGAAAGAGGGCATATTAATTTGGAAATGCTTGTTTTTCTTTCTAGAGATCCGTGTCGTCAAAACTTGGTAGTGTTCGAGTGTGTTTTTATCACTAAATTATTATTTCACTAACAAATACTCCTTATATCCTAGATTAAGAGTCCATATTTAATTTTTGTACTTACTAATAATACACTTAATCAATGGCTAGGATTAACCCTTTTTCACTATCATGAAATTTGGTTAATTGATTATTTAAAAAAAAAAGCAAAAGTAGACTAACATATATACACAACACTAAAAGTAGACATCAATTTTATAAATAATTGATATTTTCATTCAAAATAAATATTTCATTCAAAAATATATACACAACACTATAAATTATTATGTACAAACTTTGGTTCTAGACCTATGTTGTTGGATTTGGATGTTGGGTGTTGATTAGTTGGTATTATTGGGAAGATTGGGTTAAGTTGAAGCATATGTTGCTGGAGTTGAAAATTAAGTATTTTCAAATAATGACCCCGAAACATAGAAATTCAATCTCAAGCAATTTAATTTCAATCTCTACAAATTTATGCATGTATTCAAGGGATTTATGAAGGATTAATATTAAAATTCAATTCCTATACATAATCTAAAAATTATAACTCAGATTCAACTAGAAATAAACCAAACAAAAGTTAGTTAAATAAACCAAAGGATTAGTATTAAAATTCAACTCTATTAGTTAAATTATAAATGTAATAGAATTAATCCATATAAATCACATAGGCTCGATACAAATATTCTAATTAACTTGCCTCAAATTTGATGAATAACAAGGGCTAAAAGTATTGTTCATTTAATTCAATTAGGTAAAACCCATGATAATGAAATTTATGCTACAATTATAATTACAAAATTGAAACGAAATGGTATTGACGGAACTTACACATACGTTATAATATAGACGGAACATTTTTTTATCTGTACTAATAACATTTTTTTTATCTGTACTAATAACATTTTTTTTACAGCAAAAATGTCTCCTTCAGATGTTAGGGCGAAGATGATGATGTTGTTTATGATGATGTCGTCGTCTGGGTTCGGTGGTAGCGGAGGCGACGAGGGCTCCTCCGCCCCTAGGCTCCCCAAATATGGAAAATTTGGGATTACCGTCGAAAACAAGTCGAAGCTTTTAGCGAGATCCCTCGAGCTGCTAAAGACGGTCATCGGCCCGGGGTTTATGAGTTGGAAGGAGGTGCCGTATGAGCTCAAGTTAGCTGTTTGGGCGGCACTACAGGTAATATTTATATGAATATTTCAATTTCAATTTATATTTATATTTATATTTATATTTATTCGCAACTAACATTGTATTTGTTGGACAGGAACAATTCAACTTGGATCCAAAGCTACGCGATTCCGTCTTGGAGCAGTTGAGGGAGCAACACAAGACGTGGAAAAAAAATATGCGGACACGGTACTTTGGAAAAACACGAGAGACCATTTTACAATGGCGCGGATCCGTCCCGCCCAAGGAGCCGATCTCATTGGCACAATGGCAAAAGTTCATTGACAATGAGATCGAGGATCGACAATTGGCATCTCGCCAATCGGGGAGGAAAAATCGGGCTAAAAAGACGGACGTGCACTACTCCGGCCGGATCTCTTACGCTGAGGTGGAGCATAGGATGAAGGTAATATTCAATTTATCTATAACTACAGAAATATATTATTGGATATTATTTTACTTTGCGGGGCCGATACTAATTTTACTTTACTTTATTTTATTTCAGGGGGTAGGGAGTGGGCCAGGGGGTAAGCCACATAGGCTCGATACTTATGTGGCTCTTCGGACGAAGAAGGGGAAGGACAAGGAGGTGTCCCCGAGCGTCGCGGCCACGATTGTAAGTAATCCGACAGTTTAATTATTGTTAATTACGTTATAATTTTTTAGTTTACTTATTTTACTAATCATGTGCTTTTTGTCGTTTCAGGCAAAGCTTAAGGAAGTGCATGAGTCGCAGTCTGATGCCGACAAGGCATCTTTGTCCACAGACGCACTCAGCCAAGTGCTTGGCTCTGATCGCAAGGGGAGGACAAGGGGAGTGAGCTCGCGGGTGACCAAATCTAGGATCATCGGATTGGAGACGAGCGACACCGGGTTGGCTCGAACGGTGGATTCACACGACGCGAAGCTGTCTCGTTTGGAGGCGACGGTCCAAGATATGTACGCATTCATGAAGCGTACGTTGGGTGGAGACCGTAAAGAGAAAGGTAAAGGGAAAGGGAAGGAGAAGGCGGTGGAGGAGGAGGTGCGGGAGGACGAGGAGGTGCGGGAGGACGAGGCGCAGGATGACGAGGATGTGGACCTCGCTGCTTCATCACCGACACGTTCGTACTTCGACGATCCACTTCCCTATTTGACGCCCTCCAACAGACCATTATCGACAATTGGTTGGCCGAGCGTGTTCATATTGGACATATTTGATGGCCAGCGGATAGGGCGGGGGTTGAGGGACCCGGATATCGTCGAGGGTGGAATAGTCCATGGACGTGTGCTTCAACAGATGGAGTCCAGGGTGCTCGTCACGCATGTCATAACCGGGAAGGAGAACTCCCTATTGTGGTTGCGCGAACAATGCGGCACGACGTATATTAGTGGGTGCGTCAATTCGTATGTCGTGTGGCCTACTCACCTCCTCAGTTTTATCCAAGACATGTAGTAACATTATTTTCTAGTTTGTCCATTTTAATTATATTTGGATTATATCGTCATGTATATTATTTTTACTTTGAAGATTTGGATTATACTGTCATGAATATATATTTGCATTATCTTTAGTTTGTGTTGGATATATGATGTTTGGAACAGGTACAACGTTGCTATAACAGGTACAAATATACTGCTGGGCAGTGGCAGTGGCCATACTGCCCAGCAGATTTTTTTTAAATTCTGCCCAGAATTGTCACGGTCAATGTCCGTGACAATTTTTTTAAAAAAGGTCACGGCTTTGTCACGGTTTATAACCGTGACAAACGTGTCACGGTCATTGACCTTGACACGACCGTGACAAAAAAAGTTGTCTCGCCTCGAAATGTCACGGTCATTGACCTTGACAAGGTCAATTTGTCAAGGTCAATGACCTTGACAAATGGGCAGATTTGGTGTAGTGTAAGAGTTGAGGTGGCTAGGTTGTAGTGGCTCAAGCGGCCATATGTGCTGAATGAAGTTTTGTCCAAGTGTGATAAGAGGGTTGGTAACTGTATTCCCAATGTTGCCTTGCTCTCAATCCTCCAAACCATGTCCCTGCGAGGTTCCCATGAGGAGGTTGCTCGATATAGCATGTTAGCTCTCTCATGCCCTGCCAGATATGGTCCCTCGTGGGTACCAAACAACATCACTCAACATATATTTACAAGATAAAGTAAATGGTACGGATTATTATATTTCTAATTACAAACTATTATCTTACAGGTGACTTTGGTATGCAAGTTGGATCATTTGAACCAGGTTCGTTGGAGAATCTTCGAGGTAGGTTCTTCGATCAACCTTTGTGGAGAATCTTCGAGGTGGGTCCTTCGAGCCACCTTTACGGAGAGTCTTCGATGTAGGTCCTTCGAGCGACCTCTATGAAGAATCTTTGAGGTAACTAGCTTGAGTGGCCTTCGTTCTCCTTATTCGTAGGTCAATCAATCTGTTTGACTAAGTTAATCACTATTTGGGGGGGGGGGGGGGGGACTCTCCCTACAGTATCTACTGTTGTGCTCAAGCCATACCCAAATATCGTATGTATTGCAAACACGCGACCAACAACCATAGACACGGGCGATGCAATTTCGTGCCAAAGACCCAAATCGCAAAACCTTAAGACTTGCATTCCCCTTGCGTGGTGAAAGGCCCAACCTAACTGGAATGGACCCGCTCCAACCGAAGCCACAAATGGCCTTGGCCAATACCGGAAAGACTCGCTCCAATTAGATGAATCAAAGACCCGAGCATAAACTCGGGCTTAGGCCAAATCGTCATTGTTTTTTCTAATTTGCTGCAATTTTGAGAACCAGGACATGAAGGTTATTTATTGAATTATTTTATTATATTAATTTCTTATATTTCTTCCCCGATCAAAGGCCCTGTGGATTCTTCGTTCGAACTCGGATTCGCGCACCGTTCACGGCCATGTGAAGCATATTCTGAGAGAGTCGACTTCCGTGAAGACTTTGGGTAAAAAATTCCAAAGTGCGAAATTACGACAATGCCCTTGAACGTGCGATTTGCGACGGGACTTTACCAGAATGCCACCAAACTTTATATTAAGCATCATAACACCTATAAAAGCTCAATAATACCTCAAATAACATGTTAGTATATAAAACAGAGATTTTATGGTTAATGAGCATAATAATAGGAATTAAAGTACCCGAGGGGATTAAAATGCATAAGTTTCGAGGGTAATAAGTGTTATGATTCAGGACGAATCACACCCCATAACTTACACATTGCTAGTCCATAGAATTTAAATTCAAAGAAAGAATAACTATAAGAAAACCACAAGACATGAGATATATACAAAAGAGATAAAAAGCCACTTTCACGGGTGAATGATTGCATTTAGCGTATGCAACAAGCCGTTAAACCCTTAGGTTACCCTAGTGGACGAGTGTCGTCTCGTGAGGGTTTTCGGGGATGAAACCCAAAAACATCATATGGTTTACTCAAAATATGCCCAATCACATGTGACAAGCCCAACAATAGCGAAAAATATTTCAAACACGTTAATAGCAAAGTGAATGAATTCACACAAAAGTCCGTAGTAATTAACATTATACAATGAACTTCATATAATTGAAACCTTAAAATGTGGGAAGGCAGCGAGCATATGCAAAGTATGATTTGGCAAAAACTTATATAAATCGAATAATAAACATTAAAGCATGCATATATGTCAATCCTCACCGGGCATTATGCTCAACAAATGAAATCACTATGAATGGGAGGTAATACACAAGACATGCGGGAATAGAGAGTAAATATAAACGGAAACAAGGTCGCGCACATGTCACAAATGAAGAACGCTATATATAAAATGAAAAACATGAAATCTCAACTAAATGATACGAGTCATTAAAGGAGGCGAAATCTATTTTCATAAATTATCGCAATTATTTAAACTTTTAAATTGAAATCACCCTATGATCACATAGGACTTTATATGGGTGTAATGTAGGTTGGGCTCGGGTTATGAAATGAAAGGTTTATGTACGAATTCAAAGTGTTCGGGGATGAAAAATCGGGATAATGGAAAATGTGGGCAAATACAAAAATTAGAAAATAACTTCCATAACAAGCATTGAACATAACAATGGAGAGTAAACAAAGCTTATTGAACACTGTATACAACATATACAAATTTCTCTTTTTTTTCTTTTATTATTTTTCTCACTTTTTCTTTTTTTCTCTTTTTTTCTACTTTTTCTTTTTCTTCTCCTTTTCACTTACTTCTCTCAATCGCAACCACGTAACGCGAACATCATTCAATCCCAAGTATCATTCCAAACAAAGGTATGAAAGGTGATATGTATGGTTTATAACTTCAATGTGGAGTTGGTTATGGGATTTGGGTAATGAAATGAACGACTATATATAGGCTAAAAGGGGTTGACGAGGGAAGACATTAAAGGTGAGGTCAAGGTCAACATTGGTGAAATAACAAAGATGGCCTATGATCGTTTCCTAAAGTTTACGCAATTCTCGAGTAAAAAATAACTTTGAAAATCATGCTCAAGTAACACATTTCAAGATATGAACTCAATTAATGAACGATCAGTGAAATAATAATGAGATTACCAACTACTGTAACGTTTTAAAGAGGAAAAAGAAGTGCATAACACTCACAAACGAAGAAAAGCCCAAAGCTCATTAGGTTTAAGTATATACGATGCAATAAAATATTACTAAGTTATAAAAATCTTAAACTAAATCAATAAAGCAAGAAAAGCGCATGTGCTCGTTGAATTAAATTTTAATTCATAAAATTATTCATAAATATTAATAATTGAGGACTAAAGTCTAATTACTTCTAAAATCGAGAAGATGCATCATTGGGTTGTCTATTGGATTAGGCAATTATTAAAATTTATAATCGAAAACAAAGGCAAAATGCACAATAAAAGAGAAAAAAAAATCTTTTTGAAATTTTTAATTTTTTACAAGAAAAGCATGCATGGAACTAACGTATAAACAAATCATGGGAAATACCAATGAATGGATAGAATATCCCACACCCCCTAACTAAAGCCTGACATTGTCCTCGATATCAATTAAGAACCAAGTTAAAGAGAAAAAAAGAGCGATATTATCCAAAATAGAGCGATCTCGTGAAAGTACGAGTCCAAAGATTGTACAAAACATGTTAGTACCCAAGCCTAACAAAAAGAAGGAATAAAACTTTAACTAATTACACTAGACTATAAGTAAAAAGAAAAATAAACCTGATATATACAACCTATAATTTTAATTTCTAACTAATTATACACTAGAAGTTGAATTTTTTTAGGGTCCACCTAAAAAACGATTTGACGTTGGAGGATAATCGGTGTACCCAAACTTACATGCATACCTTCTAAAAAATAGGAATCGTGTTCAAACAACGAAAATAATGTGTAAGGCGTAAGAAATGAACCATCCCCAATTAAATTTTTTGGAGGGAGGATGGGTGAGTTGGGTAAAATGGGTGACAAAAACACAAGGGGGCAAAAAAAATAGAACTTTCTCCCAAATATATTGAAATTGGAATAGGAGGTGGTGCACATGGAGGCAAAGATGCCTTTATGGAAGGCAACTCGAGCGAGTACTCCTCATCGGTAAAAAGGTTTAACACTTTAAAGTTTTGAACCGATTCATCAGGCACTAGAGTTGGTGTGATATTATAAAATAAAGATGGGGATGAAAGATATTCAATCTCAAGAGATGAGTTATAATCGCTCAAAGATTGAATTTCGAAGAGGAAGGGATCATTTTCAATGAAACTTCCTTCTTTGAGAATCAAGGAAAAAATTATTTCATTGCAAATGGATACTACGCCCATTTCTTCCTCATTTTCATACTCTACTATACTATGGGCCAAGTCAAGAACGATTTGTTCCAAAGTAGGCACAAATTCCTCGTTTGGTTCAAAACATTCCTCGACTTCGAAAGTCTCGAAAGTAAAATCGTCGTCCGATTCCAATAATAAATCCAACTCATGCTCCCAACAACGATTTTAAATTTTCTCATTCCCAAGCATGCGCAAGCCCTCACTGAAAGTCATAGGTCGAGGCGCGGATGCTTGCAAACGAGAAATCTAAAAATCATCCGTGAAACAACTATCAAAACCATTAACCTAATATTTTTGAAAGCTAATGCATTTAGTTTCAAAATGATTACCAAAAGAATCTTGTGACCCGAAATCGAAATGATCACTCCCGAAATTTCCATAACCCAAAACTTGACTTTCGGTATACTCACCCGACAACATTTTAGAATTTGCAATTTTTTGGATTTGTAAGTATTGACCAAAAGTCATAGGGGGGGGGGGGATTTTGAAAATTATCACTACGATTACCGAACGAATTGGAATAAGACATGCTTACCCCAACAACGGCTCGAGACGGTAAATTCCACAAAGTGATGCACGACCGAACATTCAAGCGGTTCTTCGCGCTCAAATGCAAAAGTAAAAAAAAATGTTAGCAAAAAAATACAAATAGAAAGAAAATACAACGAAATAGTAAATCAAATAAATTATAAAACAACAAGTACTCGGCAACGACTCTTTTTGATAAATGCTAGTTGTCGGAATCAAAGCACTAAATCAATTAATATTCAAAGCAAATCATCCCCGATAACGGCGCCTAAAAATCGTAAACCCGAAGAACCGAACCAAACCGACCTCTATGGTTCGGGTTGGTTCGGTTTTTTTTAATTATGGGTTGGTTCTGGTTCCCCCTAAAAAACCCCGATATAGTCGGTTCGGTTCTCGGTTTAGTATGTAAACCAAACCGACCCGAACTGAAAAACTGAACCAAAAATCGATATTTAGAACCGAAGTTAGACCCGGACATTTTAGTCCTTTAACTTTTTTTTTATCTCCCGCCACGATAATACATTTTAGAACCTACTAGGGTTCATTTCATTTTACTCATACTAAAGAAGCCGTCTCTCTCTCTCTCGAGTCTCTCGTATTCTCCGACAACATTTTTGTCTCTCTATCTCTCGTCTTCTCCGGGTTCCGGCAACATAAGGCAACAACTATTCTATAACTCTTCTATAGATCTTCTCGTCTTCTTCGGTAACCTCCTCTCTTCTCATTTTTCCAGATTTTTATGGTAACAACTTACAGCTCTTCTACAACTATTACAATCTGCTATAAAAGTAGTTGTTATAACTTACAGAATCTGTTAGAGAAATGGCGTGTGGGCATTTGACCATTTTCACCCAACTAACATCTCAGCTATTCAACAGTCATTTTTGTGGGTATTTGTCCATTTATTATTATTTTTGAAAATGGAACTTATGTGCTAGTGAGTGGGATAAAATCGATTTCAGTTGGGGTTTACTGAGGACAACATCTCAGTTATCCACATTCTTTTTGGGTTTACTGATTTCGTTTGGGTTTACTGAGGAAAGTGTTTATCGATTTCGTTTGGATTTAGTCAGATGAAAATAAACAGGAACCGTGAACCGAACCAAACCAAACCGAGAACCATCGGTTCGGTTTGGTTCGGTACCTTACATATTTCGATTCGGTTTTGGTTCCAAAACCATAGAACCGAACCATTTCGGTTCTAGTTCTGGTTCTGTAATGGAACCGAACCAACCCGAACCATGCACACCCCTAGTTATCCGTAATTAAAATTATAATGGTTTCTCCACGAAGGGTTATACGAGTTCCCATGCGGGGCATTAAAATTTTCTCTTGAATCCTCCTACTGCATCCACCTGCTCGGTGTGCATGGCCTTGTAGGTGAAAATTATCGAGCATGTCTTTGTGGAATGGCCTGCCTCAGAGATAGCACACACCTTTTCTTTCGAAACACGGCTGGATCCGGAGATATCTCCCAAATGGCTATCGAGCAAATCTTTCATATCTCTGTGAAGCTGATCAAATCGACGGTCTATTAAGGTATTACTATCCAAAAGGTATCGACCGGATGCAGTCGGAGCGATAAATGTTTGTCTAGGCCAAACTTAGGTATTAGGATTAGATGTGTCCCATGCTTGAGTAGTCTCTGCGACATACTTAAGATGGGCATGGGCATCGTTGGAGTCCAACTCCCCAAATGGTCTTTCACACATTATTTGCACAAGTTGTTTGAAAGTCGGTGTCAACCCATTATGGAAGAAATAGATCAAATGGTGTTTCTCAAAACCATGATGGGGGCATGCGCTTACCAATTCTTGGAAACGTTCCCAATACTTGTCAAAAGGCTCATTATCTTGTTGTCGGAAACATTGGATTTGAGTTTTGACAGAGTTAGTCTTGTGTTGTGGGTTGAATTTTGAGATAAATTTGGATTGCATATCCCTCCAGGAAATCACGAAGTTCGGGGGATAGAGACCATAGCCAGGTCTTGGCTTTATCCTTTAAGGAAAAAGGAAAAAGCTGTAGGCGAACGACATCCTGCGTGCAAGCTTGGCCACTAAATGTGTCGCGCACCTCTTCGAACTCTCTTATGTGAAGGTATGGTTTCTCCGAATTCATGTCATGGAAAGTAAGGAGAATCTGTATCATCCCATTGCGAAAGTGGAACTGACCGGCATTATATGGGAGTAAAATGTAACCAGGGGTGACAGTTCGTTCAAGAAAGAGTAAGTATTTCATGGGATGACAGGGTGGACTTCCCTCTCCAGTGTCGAAACTAGCGGCGTCAGACATTGCTTCTTCTTCAAATGGCTTGAAATACTCACTCGGTGTCCTAGATGTGTGACTTGAGGAATGACTCAGGGTGTAACTAACAATAGAGTGCTCAGGGGTAGGTGGTGGAACCCAAAACTATGGAATGCGAGGTGTGTGGTGATTATCAGAGTTAGACTCAACGATTGGATTTTCGTGAATTCGGGTTGGAGTATTTTGAGGAGTTTGAGTTTGTTCAGGATTTTGCATTAAAGGCTTTTGAGTGATGAATTTTTATTTATTTTTTATTTTTTGAATTTTTGGTCTAAGCTTTAGATTGACTCGATCTCACCTAAGTCTACCTAAATCCCCGGCAACGACGCCAAAAACTTGACGCGGTCACAAATGTGTATCTAGTGTCCGTGCTCATATATGATCAAGTGCAAGCCTGTCGCAGAACGAAAGGTGATTATGGGAAATGGACTAACTATACGTAGAAATATTAAGAAAATTACCAACAAAATTTAGAAATAAATTAAAAGCTTTTTGACCTACTTAAGAAAATTAAAATCGTAGTGAGAAGTGCAAGTGAGGAAAACGAGTCAGGATACACTCCTCCAACCCTAGTTCATTTATCAATGTTAAAACTTAATTCATAATTGAAATATCTGAGTAAACCCAGTCTTTAGTATTCTCAAGCATTACATATATGAGGGATCGTAGCCCGCATCATATATAATCAAGAGATGAGTAAAGCGGTGTCATCGTAGCTACACGCGCGTTGCACTCTTAAGCATCCCGGTTACCTAGGGCAAACGAGATCAAAAGTCTTACAATGGTTATGATCACCATACTACACGATTAACTCAGTTATTTAATTCAAAATCAGATTTTACGCATTCATCAAGAACATCGGGTTCGATTCATGCATCCCAACCCCTAGAAAATTAGCCATACATAGTAAAATCAGAAGAAAGCATGATTTTAATAAAATAAGACATCTTAACTAGTAACTTAGAATTAAGAATAATGAAATTATTAAATAATCAAGTAACTAAAGCAATTATGAAAGCAAAAATGGAATGAATTTACTTAAATTGCAGAAGCTTGAATCAATTCCTTACAGCAAACTTTTTTAAATGAAAACTAGGGTTTGTTTATTGTTCTCTCTTCAAAACTAAGTAAAAAGCTTCTATAAAACGGATTAGAAGCCCCCTAATGTCTGGGAGGACCTTGAAATATATAAACTATGAAATTTGCAAGAGTTGGAGTCATGAAAGACTCTAGCTTGAACAGGATAATTACAAATTTTGAACCCCGGATCGATCTGCCTAAAAATTTCGAGTCGATTTTCCTGATGACTGGATCGATCCTCTAAATATGCCTGATGCAGTGAACTTTGGGGGTCGGATCGATCCTTTTTTATGCGGACTGGATCGATCCGGTAAATGTATCCTTATACAGTGGCTTCCAGTGTCCGGATCGATCCTTTTTTTAGGCCATCCGGATCGATCCGAATTTTCTTCTCAATTTCTCTCCATTTTTTCTTCAATTTCTCATGATTATCTCGTATCTTTAGATCTTCGTAGCTTCAACTCTGGAACTAGAATTGAGACGCCATTTTTTCCTACGCACTCGTAGACTCGAGATCTTCGACTTTTATTTTTGGTCCTTGACCGGATTCTGGGTAGAAATTACACTTTTTCCCTTTTGATTCGTCTTCTTTCTTCTCTCTTGCTTCTTCCGGTTTCTTTCTTCTTTCATATATTGAATACCTACAAAATCAATAAGAAATACACGAAACTTGGGATACTTGTTATACGAAGCCATTAGCAATGATGATATGAGATAACTCAACTCGTTTTACATTGTCCGAGGTAATAAAAGCCTCTAAATTAAGGGAAAATTTTGGAAGAATTTATGCCTAATCAAGCAGCCAGTTCGGGTATCGGAAATTCACAGAGACAAGTTGCTAGAATTATATTGATTTAATTCTTCTAAAATAAAAGTGTAAAAGGGTACTTGTAACAAAACGTAGAAGACAACTAGACGAGTGTATTTAAACTAAATTAACAAAGGGAATAAAAAGTAAGGTTGTGACAGATATCTCTCGCCCCGAGTTAATTGGTAGAAATGGTTACATGGGTTCACAAGTTATTAAGATTGAATCTCGTTTCGTCGATTAATTAAATCAAGAGTTGTCACAGCCCTAAAATCGAATAAAAGACTACTATGATTTTGGTTTTCAACAAATACCTTGAAAATTATGCATGCATGGTCGTAAATACGAAGCATACGTGAGATATACCCCGTTAAATTTCTTAAGCGTAACAACAAGGACAACCCAATCGAATTAAACGAGTAAAAATCATCATCATAAAGCAACCCATCAACCCTCGGTGAATTCAATCCAACATAACCTAATTTCAATTAGCCACTAAACATGATGAACTACATAAATAAAACAACTAATTAATTAAAGTAAACACTAATTAAATTAACTACACAAATAAACTAGGCATGAAATAAATAATAAGCATGAAAACTAAGTTAGAAAGCAACTAAACAAAGCACAAAGCAAGAAAATAAGGAAATACAATTAAATTAATTGGTAGGGATGATGAATAGTACACTTACATCCCAGAAATGGGGGACACCCCAAGAGAGAAGAAGAAATGAGCTCTCAACACCCAAACACTAACCTAAACTATCTAATAATGAATGCATCTTTCAAATAAAAATAAGTATCCCCTTCAATAGTTAGTGGGAATGAATAAAATAAAATGTAAAATAAAAGAAAGGAAATAGATAAGTCGGCCCAAATAGTTGGACCAGTCGACCGCCAGAGCATGGCTAGTCGCCTGGTGAATAAGGGAAACTCACTGCCAAGCCGCGAAGGCAAAATCACAAAACCTGGTGGACTAGCGGTGCCAGAACTTCCCACGCACTTCTGAAACTGAAATCGAAGTCTGTATCTACTGTTGTGCTCGAGCCAGACCAAAATAGTGTATGTACTACAAACAAGCGACCAGCAACCATGGATATGGGTGCTACAATTTCCTGCCAAATACCCAAATTGCAAAACCCAAGACTCTCATTTCCCTTACGTGCCCAAAGACCCAACCCAACTGAAATGGGCCCTCTCCAACCGAAGCCACAAATACCGATCCAATTGGATGAATTAAAGACCCGAGCACAAATTCGGGCTTTATCCAAATCTCCATTGTTGTTTCTCATTTGCTGCAATTTTGAGAACCATGACATGAATGTCATTTATTGAATTGTTTTATTAAATGAATTTCTTATATTTCTTCCCCGATTAAAGGGCCGTGGATTCTTCGTTCGGACTCGGAGTGTCGACTTTCGTGAAGACTTTGGGCCAAAAATCCTAAAATGTGAAATTACGACAATGCCCCCGAACGTGTGATTTGCGACAGGACTTTATCGGAATGCCACTAAACTTCATATTAAGAACCGTAACACCTATAAAGCTCAATAATACCTCAAATAACATGTTATAATATAAAACGGATGTCGTATGGTTAATGAGCATTATAATAGGAATTAAAGTACCCGAAGGACCTAAAATGAATAAGTTTCGAGGGTAATAAGTGTTATGATTCGGGACGAATCACGTTCTCTCTCCAATAAATTAGCCATTGTTCACGATGGCCTTTTATATTTTAAAATCGATTATATTCTCTTGGAAATTTGAAACGTCAACTCTCTATCTTTCAAAGCATATGCGATGTGCGCCTCTAAGTTTAATTGTATATATTTTGGTGAGAGAGGAAAATTGAGAAAAAAAGACAAAAAAGTAAACGAGATATTTACAATAGGATAAGACCTAAACTTGAGAAATGTTGTGTGATACCAATCAAATTATTTATTAGATAGAACACTTATTTAATTAGGTGTCTAAATTTGATCAAACCAAATTCAATTTTAGATCAGCCCCTAAATAGGCATCTAAGTGTCATAAATCATTTAAACCATGCACGTGAAACAAAGACGACAAATTCAGAAAAAAAACTTTTCGTGTAAAAACTTTTTTGAACACTTTGAAAAATTTACAAGGCAATTGAATTACATACAACCTGATAATCTCCCACAAGTGTAATGCACGGTGTCTTCGTCAAACCTTCTAAGCAACAAGAGACAGCGAAATACCCTCCAGGTGTCGGTTCGTCATCTTCGGCTCGTCCATACGAAGAATAACTACGCTCGGTATCCACCGATCAAATATGGAGATACCTTCCCCACAGAGGTTGAACTACAACAAAGTTTGCTTTGGATTCCACAAAACAACTCACACAAAAGATATTGGGATTTGTGAATTGTAAAACAAAAACTTGGACCCTAAAAAAAATAGGGAATAAACCAAAACACTCAAAACCGTATTCTATTCAAAACCAGTGTTTCTCCACACGAAAATCAGAAGTCTGACACCCTTATTTATATTAAAAATTAAGGCGGTGATGTGTCGACTTCAAATAGCTCTCGTTCGAATGACATGCGACATCGTTCGAGCGAACATCCATTTCGTTCGAACGAGATGTGACTTCTTTTAAACGACAGTCACTTATCCCCTTAAAAAAGATTTTTAAAGTTTTAAATAATTTGGTATCCTCAAACCTTAAAACTGTTCACGGGATCAGAAGATATTTATCCAAAGCTTTTATGATAAAATATTTCTGAAAAATAAAAACCATTTATTAAAAATTCCAAAAATCATTTGAACTTTTATCAAAAATATCCCAACACTTTCAATGTGAAATGTAAATGAAACTTAAAGACATTTTACCAAATTCATCCATGTTGGGCTTAAATGTTGAAGTCTTCTTAAAATTTGGATTCGTCTTTTGTAGATGTGAACTTCTCAATCCTTCGACGACTTGTAGTATCGGTATATGACATAATTAATTATGACGGACAATGTCCTTACAAATCTCCCCCTATGTCTATGCCAGTACAAAATAAAAATATGTGAATTATCAACACCAAATGACATATACAAATCTACGCTCCCATAAATTCAAACGTGGAAAGATAAACTGAACAAGCCTTCAAACTTTTTCAATTTTCAACAATAAACTTTTCAAATCTCCAAGCTTTTCTCATTAGGGTGTGCAATCCAAAGAATCTTCAATTGTACCTACACACACGAGACAAAGCAAAAACCTCGTGACGTATCGAGTTTGAAATGACATAAACATAAACATGTAAGCATAATCAAATCTCCCCCATACTTAAACTCCCCCATAATATCATAATTCGTTCTCCCCCTTTTTATTTGTCCGAAATAAACAAGGAAAAGAATAAATCACATAAAGCAAATCGGGGGGTCACGTTAAACCAAGGCAAACAAACTATTTTTGATTTTTTAAATTTTTTATACAAAAAATGCAAAACTGATGTTACAAAAATCACACACCATGAATTTACACTAAAACAACCAAATCGCGAAAACGGAATGAATGGGTGTGAGCAGATTCGATAGGAAAATCAACTCAATCATATTATATGTGGACGATGCATAAGTGTACTCCTAAGAAATGAGCATAAAAAATAGTCCTTAGGTGTAGAATTATTGAATTAGACGACATCGACTTAATCATATCAACAAATCAAAGTATAAATGATTTCCACACCAATAAGGTCCAAAACTATGTAATGTTTTTTCATGACTCTCAAGGACGTGCAAACCGTTATTAATTCCTTCCAAACTCCCTCATTAAAATACAATACTATTTATTTTTTCTTATGAGGTAATGGGAAAAAAAAATATTGGGCCATTTTTGGCATAAATTTCTTTTTATCGCCTTTTAATTTTTTAGGCTCTTTTAGACCTCATCGGACCCCGGATAATTTTAAATTCCACACTTTTTTAGGTCCATTGAAATTGTGGCTTAATCATAAAGGATAAATCAGTACCTTTCGTAGCCCTTGCCCATTTTTAAAAATTAACACAAACTCACAAACGATTTATATCATGCACTACTTTTTGTCGAGTTTTATCTCTTTTGGTTCGTTGTATAGACAAAATTGAGATGGAAACACTCGACCAACACGTGATAGACAAGAACAAAAGTCAAATAAATCCGTGCATGTGTGCAATAAAGGACAAATAGACTCAATCATGTAGATAGTAACACTATATCATCTCAAAGACTCCAAACTTTGTAAAGCACATGAATGACACGATATATTATCTCAAAACACTATACAAGAGTCACGTGGATATGGCATGAAGGTGTGACTTGGTCATCCTTAGTGTCAATTCATATAAGGTGCAAACAAAAAACAAAAACCTTTTTGGATTTTTCAAAATTTGTATAGATCGAAAATCTTTTTGTATTTTTCGAACATTGTTTAGAAGCAACCCAGCAGTACCAAAAAAAATATACCAAGATGAACCAGAGGATTGCAAACAGAAATTTCCAGAAATCCACACTGGTCGCTCAAACGAGAATCAATGTCGCTCGAACGAAAGTGCATGTCGTTAGAACGACAGCTTCGCGCGATAACTGATGTCGCTTAAACGATAACTGATCTTGCTCGAACGAGAAAAAAAATAATTTTCACATGATTCCCAGAATGACATGTAGTTTTATTTAGTGAAAAAAAGTTCGTGAAAATAGTTCCTAGAATGGGCAAACAGGTCTAAAAGAGTGCTAAAACAGTACCCAAAAATAAGAAAAGCAAAAAAATCTAACTAACTATAAAACAAATGGTACATACTAGCACTAGGGATAAGATAACATTATGCAAATCAACCTATGCTAGCAAACATGTCTAGACTTCAACCGGTAGGTGCGGTGGAGGTTTCAAAGACGGTGATATCTTTTGAAACAACTCCATCAAATCATGAGAAGTCTCGGTAAAGAACTTTACTTGCTCTCGAATATGTGCAAACTCTCTATCATTATGTGCAAGCAAAGTATCATGGGTGGGTGCATGTGTGTGAACATGTGTATGAGAAAAGCATGACACATAACCCAATTTAAAGCAAAACTCCCTAAAGTGTCCTCTCTTTTTGTAATGGGAGCAAACATAAACCAGTCTAGGTACATGCATATAAGTGTCATAAATCATTCAAAGCATGCACGTGAAACAAAGACGACAAATCCAGGAAAGAACCTCTTTCGGGTAAAAATCTTTTTTCCACAGTTTGAAAAGTTTACAAGACCATTGACTTACATACAACCTGATAATCGCCCACAAGTGTAATGCACGGTGTCTTCGTTAAACCTTCAAAGCTACGAGAGACCGACAAATACCCTCCAGGTGTCGGTTCGTCGTCTTCGGCTCGTCCACACGCATAATAACTATGCTCGGTATCCATTGATCGGATATGGAGATACCTTTTCCACAGAGGTTGAACTACAACAAAGTATGCTTTGGGTTCCACAAAATAACTCACACAAAATATATTGGGATTTGTGAATTGTAAAATAAAAACTTGAACCCTCAAAAAAATGTTGGACAATAAGCCAAAACACTCAAAATCGCATTCTGTTTAAAATCAGTGTTTCTCCACACGAAAATCAGATGCCTGACACCCTTATTTATATTAAAAATTTAGGCGGTGACGTGTCAACTTGAAACAGCTCTCGTTCGAACGACGTGCGACATCGTTCAAGCGAACCTCCATCTCGTTCGAACGAGATGTGATGTCGTTTGAACGATAGTCACTGATCCCCTTAAAAAATACTTTTAAAGTTTTAAATAACTTGGAATCCTCAAACCTCAATACTGTTCAGTGGATCGGGAGATATTTATCCAAAGCTTTTATGACAAAATATTTTTGAAAATAAAAACCATTTATTAAAAATTCCAAAAATCATTTAAACTTTTATAAAAAATATCCCAACACTTTCGATGTGAAATGTAAATGAATCTTAAACATACATTTTACCAAATTCATCCATGTTTGACTTGAATGTTGAAGTCTTCTTGAAATTCGAATTCGTCTTTTATAGATGTGAGCTTCTCAATCATTCGACGACTTGTAGCAACTTGTATCAGTATATGACATAATTAATTATGACGAATAATGTCCTTACAAAACTATTAGAGTGTGTTTGATTGACATGAAATTTTTTTCCATGGAAAGTAGTTATTTGGACTCATGTTTCCTCTTATAGTACCCTGATTGCAAACACTTTATATATGAACAACCACCATTCAAGTAGCAAGCGCTCCATCTCAAACCTCATTTTTATTGGAAAATATTTCTTATCCACCCACCAAATAATTGATTTCCATGGAAAATAAAAAAAAAGTTAGGCAAAAAAACTCATGTCTTTTTTTGCTGATTTTCCAAATTCTCGTACAAATGAACTATTTTTCGCACATTTTCCAAGTTTGTAATTAAGCACACCCTTAGAAAAATACTCATCCCTAAACGATTTTAAAAACACTAAACTCGAAATGATTAGTAATCGTAGTCCTAACTTGGAACTCTGCCATTACAGCTTTAACCTGGAATTCAGTTATGGCAGCTTGCAAACATAATCTGACTGGAGTGAAATTAATGAAGGGATTCAAGAGACACATTTAGCAAGTCTTCCTGAAAGAAATGTAGAAATCCAAGGTGTTACTTTATGTTTGTTATGTGTTATATATATGTAAGGTTTGTATATATTGTTGTAAAGTAATACGTTTTTTTTTCTGTTATGTTGATATTATTACATATAAGGTTCGTATATATATATATAGGTGTTATATATTTATTTTTTCTCTAGATATTTTTAAAGATGATGTTTGTATCTATGTATTTATATTCGTAGAATATATTGTGTGAAATAGACTATAACAACAAAACATTACAGTTTAGATATATGCTACTTTACAAATATATATAGACTTGTCATCACAACACAACGTTAACATTTGTTGCTCTTATACGACGATATGTATACACTTCATTAATGCATTGACCATTTATTAATTTTGTATTATCTAGAATAATATAGAGACATATGTATTTGGTTAATACATACATTTAGTTGGTTTATGTATTGGTCAATACATACATTTAGGTTCATGTATAGAAATCTAAATGGGATATATTCAAACCATCATTTCAATCTTCTTTCTGGTATGTATATAATCCTTTCACTATCTATTTTTATTTATTTTACGTTTTCAATTTAATATTGTATAAAAGGCATTGATATGAATTTATCAGTATCAATAATGGGTAATTATGAGGAATATAATAACACTTTATCCGATGTGTGCGATATAAAAAAAACTTAGGCCCTCCAAAGAATAGTTGGGGGTGCTCCAAGAAATGTTCAAGGTCAACAACAGTCTCACTCCAGTCAGTGGCATTTTTTATATATACATATCGCCTTAAATAAGGATGTTCGTTCTACTATGTTAAATATGTGTTCAACATGCATTAACTATATTCTCTTTCACAACCTGAGCCTTTAAAAAGTAACATTTTATGGACACGCAATGCGTGGCCTGAAAGCTAGTTTAGAATACAATAATGCCCATATAACCCTCGAGTTGGGATGAATTTACAATAATCAAACTTGAAGTAATATGGCTCAATTGTTTAATAGATCACTTTTGTGACACCCCGCCTACTATAATACTAGTTGATCAGGCTAATATTAAATTAAACGAAAATCATATATGATTTCATTCTTAGCATCACTATTGAAAACCAATTAATTAAACTAATAACCTATTAGGTCCGGTGTCAATTTTTAAAATTTTGTTACCATACATAAGTGAAACAATTCAACATTATAAATATAAACATCCACGGTGACTGAACGTAAAGAGTACTGATAGCATAAATAAAATATACCGAATGAACTCTTGGTATCCAAAATACAATAATCGAAATACTCAATTGAAATAACGTAAATAACGTCTAATAATAAAACTCTCCAACTGTGGGCAACACACACATAGGAAATACTGGAATGTAAACCTATCTAGATTGATATGAGCGGTGTGTATAATAAAATTTGACATACATCCATAACTGCTACGGCATTGTCTGACTGGAATGGAATGGCTATCCCCAAGAACCGGTGGTTGAGCATCTAAAAGGTTTTGAAAATATTTTTTTCATACGGGACAGAGGCCAAAACATTTGAAAAATAGTTGCAAGTATTTAAATGCAATAATAATAAAGTATAAAGAAATATTTATGTTCACTTGGTGTCGCATTCTCATGAGATTATCATCACCCCTCATTTATAATGTGCACCTAACGCATTTATTTTACTCACCTAGTTATGCTACCCGTTTACTAATCTAACCATCCTTAACCTATTTTCATCTGCTAAATATCTAGCCTATTTGTACCGCCCATACGATACCTCGTACTATGCAGTATGTAGTTAATCCATAAGCTATAAATTAGGGCTTCTCAAATATATGTGTCTCGGTAGATAGGCATTGTAACCATACACTTTTTATACTATGATATTCACATAATCATTTATACACAAATATACATATCACACTTATACGTATATACATAGTGTTCAGACTGCCAGATACATCCCTAGTATGCTATTAGCCACCATGTATGTTACGTACCACTCCTGGGCCGCCGGGTTGAAATCTCACAACCGACCCCAAATCACAAACACATAACGGAGGCAATTATAAAAATACATTTTTGGGTCATAAACTTACCACATTACCCCAAATCGAACTCAAAAGCAACACCCATCCTCACATACAGATAGTGGTCATGCAGCGATACTATGACCTGGGGAACAATCCAATATCTACTGGTCAACGCCATGGTTGACCACCCACTATGCTCAACCTCCAACAATAGTATGTTACAGTAGATATGTTCACATAAAGTTAATCACACATAAACATATATATTGGTCAAACTTGAAGTGAACATAAAAGATTAACATTTAAATGAACTTTACCAAAAATATACCTAATACCCAATCAATCTTAATTCTTATGTTGTAATTGGTCCGCACCAATGACAGTGGACACGCGTATTTTTTAATACACCCCGTGTTCGATGACGCTACCGCGTGTCCGTTACCGCTGGCGCAAACCAATTATAACATAGGAATTAAAATTGATTGGGTGTTAGGTATTTTTTGTCAAGGTTCATTAATTAAAATGTTCATCTGTTATTTTCACTTCTGAACCTCTCCATATATATATATATATATGTACACAGAGAGAGAGAGAGAGAGAGAGAGAGAGAGAGAGAGAGAGAGTCGACTAACATGTGTAATATCCCTTGTAGCACTAGCCTACCAGATCTCAAAGTATATCCTAACTTCCTTATCTTAGCTAAGTATCCCCTTAATTATTGTTCAACCCTCTAATTATATAGTACTGGACAACATGTTAATCTAACCAAGACCCTGAATAACCATCCCGAAATCCTAACTCGATTTCCCGATTTCCACCCATGTGTAATCACTCACTTATTCACAGATTTTTTTACTCGAAATTTATCCACGGTTAGCCTAGACACTTCCTAACCCTCAAATTGAATTCCCAAAATCCTAAACTCAACCTCGAACCCACGATTCCGTGCCCAATCCTCAGACGGTCCGAAAAACAAACCCAAGGCAAAGTTGGCAAGCCAACAAAAAAGGTTCGTTGGCTGGACCAAATCGGTTCAGTTAGCGAATCAGTTCACTCCCCCCAACGAACCGATTGTTTTCTATATTGAGAAAATGAATTTTTGATGGGATTTAACCTTCAACGATCATCTATGGTTGTAATACCCCACCCTAATGTTTCATTCGAATTATGTATAAACTGTGTTGAAGTGGGGCTTGATGATAATTATTGAAATTATGGGTAAAAATTAAAATTTGGAGAAAAGGATAAAAATGGAAACTTGGAACCAGTATAGGGTTGTTCAAATGATATTTGGATCTCGTCAGAAGCAGGGGTAAGAATGAGCTTCTAACGACACCCCGTTGTACCACTTTCAAAGGTCGTTTGAAGGTCATTAAAAGCCATGAGTCGAACTAGATGCCTTTGTTGTTAGAATGATGTGCTTCAAAAATTCTAGATCAGACTCTCCTTATGCGCTGTCACATATGTTGGAGAAATAGGCCCCCCGATTTAAAATTCTTATACTTCAAAGAGTAATAATTTCCTTTTTAGATGCAGAGGCGTAAGATGGTTCAATTAAACAACAAAGTTTAATTTCTTTTAAAATTAAAATTAAACTAAGTGAAATATGATTAAGACACACACACAATTTTAATTTCACTTAAACCAAATTAATTAACCCAAGTCCTAGAAATTTGCCTATGTCATAGTTTCTAATTTAATAAAATTAGGCCAAACCAAATTTTAACACATTAAATTAAATGACTTGAATTAACTACACATTACCCAATATTTAATTAGCACCAAACTAGACCTAAGTAGTGATATAAACCAAATTTTATCTTTTTACCTAAGCATGCGTTCTAGGTGATATAGCAAGATAAAATTAAACAATGAATCACTACACCGCGATGTACGAGGAAAACCCCACAACGAAAAAAAAACCTCGGACGACCCTAGCCTCAAATCCATTAAATATGGAATTTACAAATACAAGACAGTAGACTTACAACACTCGACTCGATCCCTCTCAAGCCCCGACGCTCCTTCTTGTAGACACCTCCACCTAACGAATAACCACGGATCTCAACCGTAGTCTCGGAATCCACCGATCGGACTTTATATGGTCACCGTCACTCAAACAAGGAGCCTTTCTCCAAGTGGGTAAATCAACGCAAACTTCTTCTTCTTTGTGGTATTTAGAAGCAAACCCAAACTTCTCTTCAAACGGTAGAGATGAAAACCGGTGCCAAACCCAAACTCCAAGCAATGATATATATATATATATATATATATATATATATATATATATATATATGGAACTTGGATTAAAAAATATGGGTGTAAACAAAGTGCTTAACAAATTTTTCTTTGAAAAATGAACACTTAAACTTGAACTTTTTCTTAGGAAAGATGAACTCTCAAAACACTCTCTAGGAGTTTCCGCACTTCAGAAGTTCTGTCAAAAGATAGTGGGAAAACAAGTGGAAAAGTGGGAAAAACTATCAAAAACTGTCCAAATAGCTGTTCCCGCTAAATCTCGTTCGAACGAAGTCTCGTTCAAACGAGTTTCTAACGAAGTTCCAGTGTGAACTCATTAGAAATCTCGTTGGATATATCGTTCGAACCATCATTCTCGTTCGAACGATACTTCGAACGACATTCCAGTGGCCAATCTGGGAACTCGTTAGCAAACTCGTTCGAACGACATTGTTGTTCGAGAGACAAACTCGTTCGAACGACACTTCGAACGAACTTCCAGAAAGTTTAAAAAATTCTATTTTTATCCCATAAACTTTATATACTTTAGATTAATATTTTATTAAAATCTTCCTAAAAATAAACAACAGTTTTAAATAAACGTTCACCCAATATAAAATGTTCCAAGCTCCTATATATATGTATTAAAATGCATTCATACCTTAGGAGCAATGGAACCATGTTGATGACGTAGAAACGAGGCACTTTAAACACGACATTTTGATGAAGCTTTAAACTTGACCTCTATGTCTTCAACTTTAGTAGGTCATAGGCTTGAAAGATGATCAATAACTTTATCCTATGACTCAAATGTTTTTGTCCGGAATTGAGCCAAAACTACAAAGGACTCAATTGGAAAATTGTGTTCTTACAAATCTCCCCCTTTGGCTATTCCGAGACAAAAACCAAACAAAAATCCTACAGGGCCGTCAAGCTCTACTAGACTGACAAAAATGTCCCACCCAAAATAAAAATACAATGCTTGACTCAAACAACCCAAGGATCACAATCTTTGCTGGTGACAGTTGCCACTTAGAATATAATAATTCCTGCACACTTAAGCAAACACATTAAACGCATAGGGAATATTAAAATATTAAATGTAATTAAATAAAGACTCCCCCTTAATTAATTCTCCCCTTTATCAAACAAATGACCTACTTAGAAAGACGTCTCCCCCTAAGATAAGTCTCCCCCAAACTAAGATACGATTACAACAGGATTAGATACCATTTCTCCCCATTTTTGTTCAGGAATAGACAAAGGATTAAACTAATTTAAACATGATGCATAAAGTGATAAGAACATTAAAGCATATGGGCAACAGTAATATACATAATCCATACAAATGAATACCAACAATGATGCGACAATAAATGATACCAATTTGACAAATAAGATTTTAAGCATGTGATATCAAACAAAGTACGCAACAAACAAGGTACCAATTATGAATTGAAGCATAAATGGACTAGTTAAACATGGCAAAGACTTAAACAAAATGTCATATATATGTATACACAATAGATACAAGCTAATCATAAGTACACACATATATATATAAACACCAAAATGACACAAAATAAGATAAGCTTTTCACACTTGTATGGCAAAAATGTGTCATATGGAAACGAAAGTGTTGGGGTGTGAACTTGCAACAATTAAATTTAGACCCAATCACTTAAAACATGTTCACGGAGTTCTCAATTGATTGCAAACTTCATCACATTTGAATATAACCTCATGTGACAATATAGATTAAACTCAATGAATAAACATACACAATGCATATAAGCCTAGACTTTTGATGATTCTACAAACCAATAGAGTCATGACATTGAAAGTACAACTAGGATAAACGGACATTGTGCAAACTGTTGATATACCATCCAATATCCCTCAATAAGCATATATATTTGAATGAATATATCAAACAAAAATAGGCCTTGGCAAATATTTTTCTTTTTAGCGTCATAATTCTATTTCTAGGCCGTTGGACAACGTATTTCTTTCACTACACCAAAACAAGCTTTTAGTAATAGACCAATTTTTTTATTACTAACAGTATTTTACTGTTACTAATTCTAACAATAATTTTCCGTTACTGATTTCATTTAAGTGTTACTAATTTGAGTTTACAAATTAAAAAAAAGGTTAAATGGTGAATAAATTATTTTAACACTTTCCCCAAAAAAGATAATCCCGTAGACATTTTTTTCGTCACTCAATACCCCCTCCATTTTTCCCTGAAAAAAAAGGCATTTTTCTCCTTACTCAAACCCCCTTCCGCCATTCTTCTTCTTCAACCATTCTTCTTCTCAATCCTCAAAGGTAATACAGGTAACCTCTTCCATTCATCTTATAATTTTCTTCTTCTAATTTTATCTCCCAAACTAACCCTAATCTCTCTCTTTCTAAAAAAACAACGAAAATAACAAAGCTTCCACGGGTGAGGTCTCCCAAACTAACCCTAATCTCATCTTATATATATGTTGAACATAAGATAACTTTCACGGGTGAGGTCTCTCATGATTGAATCCATACCAAACCAAACACTTCCATATCTCTTTGCTAAATATAGAGAAAAAGAAAGTGGGAAAGATAAAAAGAGAAAATAGTTAGGAGCTAAAGAGAAGACAAAACTAGTTGTAACAATTCATGAAAACCACACCATAACTAGCCGAGTTTCAGGGTTGTTTGAGGTAGTGTTTTTGTTTTTTCTTTTAAACTACTTTCTCTATTATTTTCTTTTTGCTTTGGTGGATTTTTTGGTCAAAATATTACGGGTTTGTTTTAGCTGAAATGGAACTTGCTCTATATTTAGTTCAAGTGATAAAATGGCCAATTCTTATCTGTAAGATATATCTGCTTTATCTCCCTAGTGACATATGATATTGCTATTCTCTCAATCATATTATGTTGTGTTCTTTTTATGGATCTAGTACCAAATATTAGGAATAGATCTTGTCCCGTGACACCCAATTCCATTTTCTTCATGTTTAGCAATAAAAATGAATGTGGAAAAGAAATTTGAGTGTCTTTATTTTATAATTTGCTTATGACCATTTTCAGGTAGTAATATGTCAAGGCCACTGCATAGAGGTGCATCCGGAGGTGGGGGGAGATCCCCTGGGAACAACCATGATTTTTTAAATGATTCCCAAAAGAAAGATAGAATAGAGAAAGATGAAATTGATAGAGGTCGTTTGTCTTCTGATAATACATATTTATCTTTGAGATTCCCATTTGGGTTCCTTTTCTCAGAAAATTCCTCGGCCAAAAACGGTGCTAATGAGATTGGTTTCATATCTGATCCCTTTGGCGCTACAACTTTAAGAAGCAGGCACAAGTTCACTCTGTTATTTCTCAAGTTTAGTTTAGTGGTTATAGTACTTCTTGCTCTTACAGGGTCATTTTGGTGGACTATCTCAATAACGACCTCATCGAGAGGTCAAATATTTCGTGGGTATAGGCGATTGCTGGAGCAGCTTGTATCGGACTTGTGCGATATCGGAGTGTGCAATGTTTTGAATATTGCACTCCTATAGACTTGTTTATATGACGATTTTATAGTTAAAAAACAATTCATCAATTTTTGTAGTAACAAAGTTTATAATCTGAAAACACATAGGAGAGCTATTAAAAGGGGTAGGGATAGACTCTTATTAAATGATGGTTCTGCTGGGCCTTTTGTTCATGATGCTAGGGGTTGTCTTAGTAAAAAATTCTTTAGTAAGACATCTTTTATTTCTTAGTTGGCTTACTGTATTTTGGGGAAGAAAAAGAGAAGATGTTTTGATTAAAAGAAATCATCACTTGCAGTTCAGACCCCAAAACGCATAGATTTCACTGTTACTCTCAACCTATAAAGCGTAAATGAAGTATCATGAGCTCGGTTAGGTTGACCATTAAAGATTCACCCAAGGTGGGGTTAGTATAGGAGGGTGGGACCAAAAGAATGGTTGTTTAACTTGTCAATGAAAGCGGATTTACTGGAACACCAGTCTTCATGTTCTATCAATGTTGAAACTACTAAGGATATTATTTATGAGAACTGATAGTTAAGGAAGGGAAATCAAGCGGCACGAGCCCAAGATCTCCTATGTGTTTTCAGATTATAAATTTTTTGGGTATATTATATGACGGTTTTCCTTTGGCATGTGAATTTAGGTTTGTTATATCTCACCTTTAAGATGCCCATTAGTGATCCCTGTGGAACGTTGTGGTTTGCTTGGGTTGCTTATATGTTCAGATTAGTTTAACAACAACTAATTAATTTACTGTGTGATAAGTATACACATGAATATGCATATGAACACCTATTATTTTTTTAACAAGTAATCGGCGTTGTACCTCGAATGTTGGGCTATTGTCTTGTATGTATTTATTCTTTTTTTGTAGTTAGGTAATTCTTGTAGCTGTCATGACAGAAAGGGTATTCTACTGGTTAGTGATGTGTAAAGGGATCCCTGACTAGTAGTTATATATTCCTCCTATTGAAATCCAATGTCTATTTGCTTACTTGTCACAGATTGAGAAGGCAAAAATTGAGGAGAAGAAATCACTTGAAGACCAAGATTTGGTCAGGCTAATGAAAGGGAAGGATCAAAGTGATATTCAGATTGCATCACTAAAGCAAGAACTGGAACTGGCCAAAGAAACATATGAAAAACATTGCTTACAAATGGAAGCAAAGTTATATAACAAGAGCTTTATGGACTTTCAGTTTGGATCTCTACAGGTTTGCATATAAAATCATCCTTATAACATCATTTATCTTTTTATGCTTAACTGATTATATAATGTTATATAACTGCTTAGGAAATAATGATGGGTTCTGAGTCCATAAAGCAAGAGCATTTAAAGACACAAAAGATTTACTCAGAAGAATTCAAACACTTCGATAAATTGATAGTTCAATATCAATTGTATTTAATAACTAAAAACTGTCTTTGTAACACGTTTGGCATTTCATCATGTCCTAATTGGTTTATTTCTTATGTTCACCTATCATCTCATCCTTCTCTACAGATATCAAAATCATCCCAAAACTACGGTTATGCAAATCACAATAAGAAAGTATGGGTTGAGAGAATGATGTAGGTCAGAATCTCCAAAACTCTAGCTTATAATTCTCGCTCTGTATGTACTCTTTTCTTTCTCAATACTCTTAATCGCAATACATACATAGTACTTTTATGGTTGATGTATATATACTATCAGGTTTATCATTTATGCGGCATGTTTGGAAGATTCTGACCCAGTTTGGCTATTCGACAAGAGAATGATAGCCAAAAGAAGTACATACATACATACATGTTGATGTTTATGTTCATTATATGTCGTGTCAGCTGTCAAGTCATGATATAACATATTTCAGATGTGTGGTCCTGTGGCGTGACGATGTATGTTATGTTAAGATCCAAGAAATTTTCGTAAAACCATTGGGGTGAGTTCACATGTAAATTATATTTCACTGTATGAACGATCTCCTTTACCTTCCAATATATTCGTAGTTATTAAAACTTTGATTACTCATATTCTTAACAGAGGATAATGAGTGTTCGGTACACAATACCCTATTATGTGTGAGTTTCTGCAGATTGTTGAAACCTATTATGTGAGTATCAACTGCATTTAAATGCTTGCAGAATTAAATTTTGTGGTCTTCATTATATAACATTGTCTGATGTCCCTATGTTATTATGCTATGTGTTGTTTTAAACAAAAAGAATACATGCATGCATTGTGAACGTGGTAAATTAATTATACAGGTCTGGATATTTTTAATTACTTTTGATGATGTTCTTGGGATTTGGCCATTTACTCTGGATGAGTTCGTTCAAGCTTCTCATGATTGTGTAAGCTCTTGTGATCCTTGTGAATCTCGTTTTGAAATGAATTGTTATTTCTATATTTGGTAATTAGTCATATAATATCTTCTTCCTCTGATTTTAGGATCCGAGATTATTGGGTGAGATACACATAGCCTTTCTCAGATCTATTATAAAAGATATTGAAGATGTAGCAAGGACACCCTCCATAGGGTGGTCATCCACAAATTGTTGAAGGGGTAAGTGCTATTTCATGGTTGCTTATGTCCGTGATTTGATTTCTTCAATGTATTTTCTACTCTATACTGCACAACTTTGCGCTTTCAAATTGAAATACCACTTTTGTAACACAAAATATAGAATCTATTGTTATACTTTTGGATAGGCTGAACTCCCCAAATATATTTTCATATCAATAAATATTTCCAAGAGAATGTGATAAATACACAAGTAGTAGTATGCTCGTTATATGGACCATGTCAAGGTACAATCTATAAAAAAAATCATTTTTACTCAAATTTGATGCTTTTTACCCCTATACATCATAGTTTAGTTTTTGTTTTGTGGTGGCTATATGTACTCAACCAACAACCTGAAATTGTTAAACAGAGCTCATAAGAGCATATCTGCCGTTGGAGCATGGGCAAACAACAAGAAAGCAACCATAGAAGTTGAACTAAAGTTGATTGAGGTAACAAGTTTAATACGGAACTTTGCTATCTCTCTACTTTCTTTGAGAATTTACATCATATCAGTGACGCTAATACGTGTGCTTAACATTACATTTTTTTCAATAGAAAATACTTATTTTTTTTTCATTTTTATAGCGGTGATGTTGCAGCTATAATATATGAGAGGAATAACAGGCTCTAATGTGAAACCTGTTTCATGTATTCCTCGTTTTTGGTGAAATATATTTCTCTTAGTAGCATGGGAGATTTGATTTTTCAAGAGAACTGATGGATCCAGCATTACCTCCCCCCATCACCTATGATTACCTCCACCGGCAGCCACCTATCGGAACTACTACAGCCACCTATCTCGAAGGTATGGTATCATCATCTCCGCCTATCTGCTCTGTATATATATATACAGAACCATACATATTTGTATAGTGGAGGAGACTGTATGACTAGCCTGTATAATGATTTATTTATAAACTTAATAAATTATTTTTAATGAAAAGGGTACTTCTATGAGCGAATTGTACCATGTGCTTCCTCCAGTTGTGCATTGCTAAGGAAAAAAGTAACTCATGCTTTGGCCATAGGCCTAGCCTATATTTATGTAGTAGCATTTTGACCTATGTTTTGCTCTGTCGCGACAAAGCATATCTGCTACCAAAGCAGTTTTTTTAACGTATTGAAAATGAGACTTAGGCAAATACATCTAATATTTCGACAGGCGCTGCTATACTTGCTCATTGTAATTCTTTTAGGATCAGTTACAATAAGCCCATAATGCCCATAATGGCTCTCAGTTACAATAAGCCCCATAATGACCATAATGCTCCTTAATCTTTTACCTACTTTGTAATAGAACAAATCCCAGATGTAAACTTAAGTATGTTTCTTACAGGTATCAACGGATTAATTAAGAGAGATCATGACAAGTCATGGGCAATCATATCATTTTTCCCCGATTCTCATCCACCTAGAATTTGGACACGATTCTTGGAGCAAGAACAACATGAGAGCCTGCCCAAATTAAGGTTAATATGAACTTTATAATAAAATGTTGTATTGACCCAAAAAATAAAAAAAACTGAGTTTAAATTCACAATAAACAGATATGCATGTCATACTGCGTAAGTTATGTTTATCTCAATTTGATATGACATTTATGATATTGCCAAACTGTGATAACAATACATCCACCACAGGCAGTTGTGTTTATCTCAATTTGATATGACATTTATGATATCGCCTGGTGATGTAGAGACAATCATACTCCTATAATCTTTTGTCTTATAATGAAGTACATATTGAGTGAGACGAGGTTTATTGCAATACCCCGCATTTTCATCGATATTTATTTATGGGATTAATCAAATTAAATGTGAATTAATTGAGAATTAATCCGGATAAAATACTAACGAGATGTGAGTTGGTATTTGATTATAATATGTGTATATATGGCAATATATGAATATTGAGAATATTAAATTGTCGCGAGATAGAAATACGGCAATTTGGAAATTTTGTTGGGACGCGTGTGACAGTCGCGTCAGGAAAATATTTAATTTAATTAAAAAGTAAATTTTATTTTTATTAATCGTATGGTCATTTTGAGTGCGCCAACGTGTCCGGAAGGGTCGAAATAGTCAGAAAACACTAGCCGGGGGTATAGTTTGGGTCCCGGAGTATTTTTAGGCCATACCGGCAACCCAAAAGGGTAGTTTGGTAATTTCGAAATTTTGGGAATTAAAACCCACGAAAATTAGAGTTAAAAATCTGATTTAGTCTTAACCCACTAACCCATTTTCAACCCCAATCTAAGTAGTGGGCTACGGGAGAAGTTAAGAAATATTAAACTTGCCAAAAACCAACCCCCACCTCCATTATCATCTTGAGAAGAACTTGTAGAGAGAGAGAGAGAGGATAATTATGCAGAGAGAGAGAGAGAGGAATTCAACCATCTTCAACCAACAACAAATCTGAAGAACACAAGGCAAGTGATTTAGTTACAATTAATGCAATGAATGTGTTCTTCCATGTTTAGGTAATTATCGAATTTTATTTTGGAAGATTGATATAGACCCATGAATTTGAGGATTAAAACTATGAACCATGTTAGGAATTGCATGTAGACACATTCTGGACGAATTATGAATTCAAAATATAACCCTTGATGATCTAAAAACGGATTAAAGAAGAGATTTTTATTGTTCTTGAAAGAAGTAGAAAACTAGGGTTCTTAATGAAGTTTTGATCCAAATAAAGCCCTTGGTTGATAAATTATTGGTTTTAGAACGTTAACAATGTTGTAGGATGGTTGTATGCTGATATTATAACGTTATATTAGAGTTTCTTGCACTATAATGGAGTTTTGGGATGATTTGAGGACTGCAAAACGAAGCAGTCCGTAGCCTACCTGGTGCGATCGATCGATCGACATTCATCAGTCGATCGATCGACCACCATCGATCGATCGAGGTTCAAGGTCGATCGATCGACCTTCCCAGAATGAGTAAAATTTCCCCTAGTTAAATTTTAATGATGTTAACCCTTAGAAAATATTATTGGAGACTTTATGAATATCCTTAGACTTAAAGAAGGCCAGTAGGTATGGTTATAAAGTTTGGACCTTAATTAGAATTCAATTTGAGGAATTATTCTAAAAGCCTATGAAATTCGATGAGTGAGATAATATTAGGGTTAAAAGAGTAAATTTGAATAAATTGATGAAATGAGGTTTGGGGCAGAAGTAAGGACCTTAAGAATAATGATGTTACATGTGGGAATAATAGGAAATTTAACAACCCCTTTGAGATAGGTTTTAAGTACAAGAAACTATGACGTGAGATATGTCGACAGTCTACATGTTATATTATCGGAAGACTTAAAATGTGTAAAATTGGAATAATGGTATAAGGATGTAGAATGTACTTTTATTAATATTGAGACATCTAAGATGTGTGAATGCTTAGTATATGATTTTATGTGTATGACATACCTACCATACTTGCTATCACGGGAGGTTTACGTTTGCTTAGGGCCATCTAATCCTTGTGTGCCCGGATTTAGAGTGGTACCTAGAGGACATAGTTCAAGGGAATGACTTATTTGTGAGTTAATAAGTCAGGTGACTATGGAGCGTAGGTATGTACATGACCATGAATATGTTGAATTATGTTCGCCTCCATTTTTATGTGTTGTGCTTACTCTAACAATTCCTGAGAGATTCGGAATTTGTAATCCTTATGTACGTGATGTACCGGGATGGATATCAGAGTATGTGTGCACCGCAGCTTAGCCTCGGGGTGCTTATATTGTTTATTTATGATGTGAATAATATACGGTTAAATGAAAAGGAATTGTCATGTTTAATTATGAGAATAATTAATAGTAACTCTTTGAGAAAATAAGTAAGGGGATGACCTCCAGTAAACGGTAATGCTAATAATTGATAATCTGAGTTTAAGTAAAGCTATCTATTTAAGTGATAACATTGGGGATTCATATTATGAGTCGAGTAGTTGGGTTAGAACTTACGACGGTTTAGTTAGATATAAATAACACATGAATGGGTACAGGAACGTTAGGAGTGCACAGTTAGACGAGAGGTGAGTATGTCATGTGAGAGCACGTCCTAACGTGTATTTTGCATTCATTGTTTTAAATGTAATTAAAGCACTTGCTGTTTTTAAAATACTCTCCACTTTCGGGCTCTGACCCGTTTGCTTTCAAATCTACTTTTTTGTAAAAACCTTTTTAGGTGCCCAGCCATAAGGACACCATGCATAGAGTTTCCATTCAGGTGACGAGCTGTAGCTGTTGTGGAAGTTACAGGGCCTTGCTAGTAGACGTTTCATTTGCCTTGACTCTATATTCAGATTTCATCAGTTGTAGGGCATGTCGCCCATTTCTTTTATAGACATTTCACTTTACATTTCAGTTATTCAGACTTTTGGGTTGTAATTAATTCAGGATGCAGACTTGTTTTATTTCTTTCCATATTGGGATTGTTGTGAGGAGTACTTCCTCTAGACTCATTTTTACTTGATGATTTACTATAGTTGGACTTTATCGTGAATGGTTGTGTTACATTTCTATATTTCATTTATTGCATGTTAATCAGATTTAATTTAAAATTTGGCAACTCACTTTTTAAATACTAGGTGGTTAGTAATTATTAAAATGTTTTCGACAGTGATGCTATTAACTGAACCAACTTGGCATTTTGTATTAATTTAATAAAGGAGTAGCTACCCGGTATTTAATTAGTCGGGGTTTCACATTTATTTTCTTCTTACTCGACATTTACTTCCAATTGATTAAATGTTCTAATGATCTAAAGATGTCATCTCAAACTGTACAAGATGCACGAGGAACTCTTCCAAGCATTAGTCCATTAATTATTGGTTTAGCATTAGTAATTGCACTAGTCCGTACATACGCGGTTAGGGTTGTATCGCGTTTTGCAAATGATCCGACCTGAATAGTGACGTTCTCGGATTACTTCTTCAGACGCTGGCTCAAGAGCAGAATTCGGTAAGCTTCCCAACTGCCTGTATTGCTTGGACAACATACATTTTGATGTACTTTTGTTTAATTAAAGTTTAGTTATAGTAAAGCTTAGTAGGGCTCGTAGTGTGCCGCCACTGTAAATTGATATTGTCTTTATTATCAAATGTAGTGTCATTTATGTGCATTTGTGGAAGTGGAATTTATCATTAAATAACGAAAATTGGTATGTGTGCAGGATGTTCATAAGACAATAGTATTATGGGATCTAATTTGCACTCCGTCAAATGGGATCGTATTATATTGGATGAGGTAAGTCCGGAATGAATTTTACCAAGTTCTTACTTTTTTGTACTTGAGTTCTTTCTTTTGCATTTCTTACATCTCACATCGTGTGAATTTATGAAAAATAGCCAGAATTCATGAATGCACATTAAATGCTTGGATATATAGTACAAAGCAATTTTAATTCATTTTTTTTATCATAGTGCGTTTGTGTGAATAGTGTGAAGTGCGTGTTCAGTGTTTGTGTGTAGCGTGAGTGTGTGTTTCTGTGTTTGTGTGAACAGTGTTAGTTGTACCAAAAAAAATTGAATTTGTGTTAGAAACCATATGTGTTGTGTGCTGATGTGAAAGTGTGATATTACAAGTTCACATACTTGTTTATATGTGAAATGTCGTATGTGAAATGTGATATTATAAGTTCACATACTTGTGCAATTAATTTTGCCGATGGATAATTTTTTATACTAAATTAGTTTTGTATGACTAAATGTTGATATTATAACTAATATGATAATTTTATTTTATTTGACAGAATGTCATTTTTGGATCCTCATCAAGTTTCCAGCGTTGCGGGTTGCGGCGTTGATGGCGATGATAATAGAACGAAAGTTGATAGTCAACAACAACGGACTTCTTTTTTATATTTCATTTGATTCGTTATAATATAAAAATATCTCATTTGGGAATGATTGTATTTGAATGTTATATTGAATGATTTTATTAAAATAATGTACCTTTCGAGGCGATTGTATTACGATGTTTCATTTGTTTGGTTTAAGTTTCTTTTGTAAATAAAGAGTGGAGGCTTATATAAATGTAAATGTTGAATATAATTCCCTTGTTTTTGTATATGTTCTTAGGATTTAAATTGTGTGGGAAGAATACTCAGGATATTGGATGTTGATTTTTTTAAAATATGTATTAATATTACTAATAGAGTTTTACCGTTACTAATTCTGAATTTTACCGTTACTATTAGTAACATAATTTTATCGTTACTAATTCTGCATTTTACCGTTACTATTAGCAACAGAATTTTACCGTTACTAATTCAGAATTTTATTGTTACTATTAGCAATGAAATTTTTCGTTACTAATTTTGAATTTTACCGTTACTATTAGTAACATAATTTTCCGTTACTAATTCTGAATTTTACCGTTACTATTAGTAACAAAATTTTCCGTTACTAATTCTGAATTTTACCGTCACTATTAGTAACAGAATTTTACCGTTACTAGCTTCGTGCCCCACGCCTTTTTTCTAACGGAAAAGTTGTGTTACTAATATTTTTAGTAATGGTAAAATTGTGTTACTAATGGCCTATTTTGGTGTAGTGGTCCAAACAAACGGTGGCTTACTATTCGTAAGGGATAATAAATACTTTCGGAGCTCTTCCCCGTGCACATTTAGACACATCATTTTTTTATATCTCACACAAATCTCACGTGCAACGGATTTTGACATGCATTAGTCATCCAAGGTCACAAATATGTAGATGACAAGATTGGTAGGAGAACACCTCACGAAGTTCAAATATACATATGAAGTTAAAATATCAAAAGGGCTCGTGCATGTGTGAAAAAACGCATATAAAAATAGAATTCATTTAATCAACACAAAATCCAACTACTCGATAGAATATGGTAAAGAACATTATACGGATTGACAATCTTAACCAAAAGTTCTAGCCACATGGGAGCGTAAAAGATGGGATTCAAACACAAGTATATGCCACATAAAGTGTGTCAAACAAAAATACACACACAAAAAAAATCTTTTTGAGTTTTTGAAAATTTTAATAAAAAATAGAAATATTTACTCAAAAGACAAACAAAAATCATTTGAATTTTTCATTAAGCTTAAATTTTCAAGAGATAAAAACCCAAATAATAAACAAAAATCTTTTTGTATTTTTCATTTAATGCAAACAAAAGAAATATAATACAAAAGATAAATAAAAATCATTATTCTAGCATAAGATATGAAATAATGCAATGACTAGAAAATGACTTAACATGCATACGCCTAGCAATGATATAGAATATGAAGCACAAAAAGCTAGTGTATGCAAAGAAAACTAACACATTCAACCTTTAGATTTAGCAAGTGAGGAAGCATGTGATTGTAAATGAGAATCAAAAACCCTATCTTGTAAAAATACCAAGTCGAATCTCCTAACCCAAACTAATGATGAGTGACTATCTCGGGTTGTAGGAATCTTGTCTACCTTGGTTGCCTTACGTTGGGATTTTCTAGAAAATCGTTTAAGATCAAAACAAAATTTTTTAAGATGACCTTTTCGACCACAATGAGCACAAGTAAAAACACGTCGAAAATTGGTACCTGAGGGTTGATCTATAAAGTCTTTTCTAGGCGATTCTCCTAAGACATTGGTTTTGGCTTTATGAGTAGATTCATTACAAGTATCGAAGCCTAAACCATAAGTGTTATTTTTTATTTGGACCGTGCCTAAGATTTTATCTAGCTTTTCAGACCTACACTCCAAATCAAATTTGACTTTTCTAGAGTCTTTTAATTTAATTTTTAATTCTGAAATATTAGACTATAATAAAACATTTATCTCTTCAAACTCAAGAAGCTCCTTTATCAAGGATTCCATTAAACCTCTAAGGTTATCTCTCTCGCCTTCTACATATTCAAGCTTCTCTCGAAGAGTCCTCTCACGTGTCCTAAGGTCTTCTACCAACATACTATCATCAATGACCTTGACACGCTCTCTTAAACTTGTTTATAACTTCAAATTAACTCTTTTTAATTTAATATATTCTTCGTAAAGTTCTTGAAAATCATTTCACTCATATTAACCTCTTCTTCATTTTCACTCTCTATTTCTTCTTTACTCTCACTACCATAAAAAATAAGGGAATCATAAACTATGACCTTGGAAGTGTCATGTGTTGAAATCTCATCAATAGAGGAATGATCATTGTCACTCACATGACTTGCCATAAAAGCCATAAAGTTGGGCTTAGTAGGGGAATCAGGTCCCTCTTCATTTTCACTATCACTAAGGGTTGCATTAAAAGACATTGGTTGCTTACCCTCTCTCCTAAGTTTAGTGGGGCACTCAAATGCCCTTTGGCCATACCCTTCACAACCAAAACACTTATCCGACTCGTCCCTATTTAAATTTTCTTTAGAAATTTTAGGGATCTTCTCGGCTTTATCATGCTTAGAAGTTTCAAATTTCTTAAAGTCATTTTTAAATTTATCTTTGTTAATTTTAAGAAACTTTCAAAATTTCCTAGCAAACAAGGCCATATATTCCTAGTGGTTGTCACTCTCTCTCTCCACTACTTATTTTTCCTCTTTTCGGGCTTTTAAAGCAATGCCCTTTTCAATTTTCTTTTCAGTTTTAGAGGGAAACATGTCCAGTTCATAGGATTGTAAATCACCTACAAGCTCTTCTAATTTCGTAGAGGCTAAAGTTGGTAAAGAATTTAAAACGGTCACTTTTGGAATAAATCTATCGGGTAGGGACCTTAAAATTTTCTTTACTACTCGGTTGTCGGGTATTTTCTCTCCCAAGTTAAAATATGAATTAACAATATCATAAAGTCTAGCAAAAAAATCATCAAAAATTTCTTTTTCGTTCATTTTGATGGTTTCAAATTGAGTGGTGAGGTTTTAGAGTTTCGAAGCTTTAACGACACTTGTACCTTCATGAGTGAGTTGTAAAATATCCCACGCTTCTTTAGCGGTGTCACACGTCATAATGCGTCGGAATTCATCCGGTGTGACAGCGCTAAACAAGGCATTTAAACCACGGGAATTAAAATTTGAAAGTTTAAATTCATTCTCACTCCATCTATCAGCCGGTTTGGGAACACGTTCATTATCTACTAAATGAGTTGGTGGAGATCACCCGTTAACTACAGATAACCAAACCCTCTCGTCGATAGATTTAAGTGCCGATTTCATTCGCGCTTTCCAGTACGCGTAATTAGAACCATCGAAAATAGGAAAATTTTAAAATGGGGAAAATTCCATTTTATCCAAAAATATTTAAAGGATCTTTAACGAAATAATTTATCGCTTTGGCTTTGATACCACTTGTTGGAGCAATAGGCCCCCGATTTAAAATTCTTATACTTCAAAGAGTAATAATTTCCTTTTAAGATGCGGGAGCGTAAGATGGTTCAATTAAATAACAAATTTTAATTTCTTTTCAAAATAAAATTAAACTAAGTGAAATATGATTAAGACACACACACAATTTCAATTTCACTTAAACCAAATTAATTAACCCAAGTCCTTGAAATTTGCCTAAGTCATATTTTCCAATTTAATCAAATTAGGCCAAACCAAATTTTAACACATTAAATTAAATGACTTGAAATAACTACACATTACCCAATATTTAATTAGCACCAAACTAAACATAAGTAGTGATATAAACTAAATTTTATCTTTTTACCCAAGCCTGTGTTCTAGGTGATATAGCAAGATAAAATTAAACAATGAATCACTACGCCGCGATGTACGAGGAAAAACCCACAACGGGAAAAAATCTCGGACGACCCTAGCCTCAAATCCACTAAGTACGAAATTTACAAATACAAGACAATAGACTTACAACACTCGACTCGATCCCTCTCAAGCCCCGACGCTCCTTCTTGTAGACACCTCCACCTAGCGAATAACCACGGAGCTCCACCATGGTCTCGGAATCCACCGATCGGATTTATATGGTCACTGTCACCCGAACAAGGTGCCTTTCTCCAAGTGGGTAAATCAACGCAAACTTCTTCTTATTTGTGGGATTTAAAAGCAAACCCAAACTTCTCTTCAAACGGTAGAGATGAAAATCGGTGCCAAACTCCAAGCAATGATATATATATATATATATATGGAACTTGGATTAAACAATATGGGTGTAAACAAAGTGTTTAACAGATTTTTCTTTGAAAAATGAACACTTAAACTTGAACTTTTTCTTAGGAAAGATGAACTCTCAAAACACTCTTTAGGAGTTTCCGCACTTAAGAAGTTCTGTCAAAAGATAGTGGGAAAAATAAGTGGAAAAGCTGTCAAAAACTGCCCAAATAACTGTTCCTGCCAAATCTCGTTCGAACGAGATTTCGTTCGAACAAAGTCTCGTTTGAACGAGCTTCTAACGTAGTTCCAGTGTGAACTCGTTAGAAATCTCGTTGGATATCTCGTTCGAACCACCATTCTCGTTCGAACGATACTTCGAATGACATTCCCGCGGCCAATCTGGGAACTCTTTAGCAAACTCGTTCGAACGACATTGTTGTTCGAATGACAAACTCGTTCGAACGACACTTCGAACGAACTTCCAGAAAGTTTGAAAAATTCTATTTTTATCCCAGAAACTTTATATACTTTTGATTAAAGTTTTGTTAAAATCTTTCTAAAAATAAATAATAGTTTTAAATAAACGTACACCCAATATAAAATGTTCCAAGCTCCTATATATATATTAAAATTCATTCATACCTTAGGAGCAATGGAACGATGTTGATGACGTAGAAACGAGGCACTTTAAACACGGCATTTTGATAAAGCTTTAAACTTGGCCGCTACGTCTTCAACTTTAATAGGTAATAGGCTTGAAAGATGATCAATAACTCTATCCTATGACTCAAATATTTTTGTCCAGAATTGAGACGAAACTACAAAGGACTCAATTGGAAATTTCCGTTCTTACAAATCTCCCCCTTTGGCTATTCCGGGACAAAAATTAAACAAAAATCCTACAGGGCCGTCGAGCTCTACTATACTGACAAAAATATCCCACCCAAAATAAAAATACAATGCTTGACTCAAAGAACCCAAGGATCACAATCTTTGCCGGTGCAAGTTGCCACTTAGAATATAATAATTCCTGCACACTTAATCAAACACATTAAATGCATAGGGAATATCAAAATATTAAATGCTATTAAATAAAGACTCCCCATTAATTAATTCTCCCCTTTATCAAACAAATGACCTACTTAGAAAGACGTCTCCCCCTAAGATAAATCTCCCCCAAACTAAGATACGATCACAATAGGATTAGATACCATTTCTCCCCCTATCAACATATCTGACCCTTGTATCTTTGAGCTATCGAGCTTTGGTGAGCCCAAATTGGGTAAAACGGGATTTTTGGTGTTTTATATATTTTTATTAGGGTGGGTTTGGTTCACTTGGGTATTTTAAAGTTATAAAAAGAAGAAAGGGTGAGAGAAGGGTGGCCTTTCACAATGGATGAACTTATCTCCGCACCAAACCACCTAAAACTACCATAAACATCCTTATTCTTCAGTAGTTCACCACATTCAAACCTACAACACCCATTTTCACCCTTGTTGAATGAAGCTACGAATTTTTTAGTAAGGTTGGGCGAGTTTAGAGAAGATAAAAAAGAAAGATTTATGGAGTTGGAAGAGGCTTTATGCTTGGAATCTTGAATGAATCTTTCAGAACAACTTTTTAGTAAGGTTGGGTTACCACCTCCATGGATGATGAATTTGGTAACCCCTTAAGGCCACCTATGGAGGTGGGGTTTATTCCTCCTACAATAACTTTTCTACAACCATGTTGTTAGATTGCATGAATATAATACATATGAACAAACGATGACTTTTTAGTAGTTTGGTATTAAACAATTTTATGGAATAAAGATGTTGGAAAAAATGTTATTTAGTTGTAATTAAATGATAAGTAAATATTTCAAGATTTTGAAATAAAAATTGAGATTTTTAAGAAAATGATGTATTTTCTAAAGATATAATGTTGAACATTTTATGAAATAAAATGTTTGGAAAATGATGTTGATTTCCTAAAAGATTAGGTGAAATAATATTCCAAAGTTTCTTGCAAGAAATAAAGATTTGACGAAAAATGGACATTTGTTGTGTTTGAAAGAATAAAATGTCCTTTGGCTATTGAAAATGCATTTTTGCAAAGTATTATGTGAGCATATAAACAAGTTTAAAGAATGTTTTATTGGGTTTTAACATGAAGTGAAGAAATAAGAAAATTCAGCCATTAAAGTTTGTGTAATGGGTGTTGTAACGTATTGAAAGTGTAAGGTTATAAGACTGCAAGTGTTAATAAAGAAATGGCATTTTTCTTAAGAAGTAGTATTGTGTGTCTAATTTTTTTTGGAAATAAAAGTGTTGAAATAAAGATGTATCCAATTAAAAAGAATATTATTTCAAGGTTAAAAGGGTGATTAATGTGTTTAAGATGCTTAAGAAGTTATTGTGGGTAACTTAATAGTACTTTGGAAAAATTAACACTTGTGAAAATGTAGTAAAGCTTTAGTTTGGAAACAAATGGGTAAATGGCAATTTTATATAAAGTGGAACGTTTTTACGAAATAAAAATATTGGAAAGGGTGTTACGCATGATAGTCCTAATGAACATGATTTTTGGAATAAAATCAAGGTTAAAGTGTAAGGGGCATAAAACGATGATTTTCAAAGTGTAACACGGGTTGGGGTATAACCCCGGGTTTTGGCTTCGGCCGTGTAAAAAGAAAAAGTGTTATAATGTGGACATTTATAAAATGTTAAAACACTTTAAAAATGAACTCGAATGACACCGAAAAAATTAAGAAGGGCCTGGAACCCTAGGGTGAAAGACCTAAAATCATTGGCCAAAGCATATGATGGCGTCGCCGGCAGTGTGGAGCCCGTTAAAGCATGTTACATGATTAATCATTTGGTGAGAAACCTCGTATGAGGTCACGTACTGTGACTTTAGTATTGATAACTTCGATGATTTTGTCTTAGAAGATTTCTATAGCTTAGAATATAAGTTGGTGAACCCCATAAGTTTAAGGATTGATAAGTTGAGAATTTCGAGGACGAATTTACCCAAGGAGGGAAGTTTGTAATACCCGGCCCTAATGTTTCATTTAATTTATGTATAAATTATGTTGAAGAGGGGTTTGATGATAATTGTTGAAATTATGGGTAAAAATTATAATTTGGAAAAAAAGATAAGAAGGGAAACTTCGAACGAGTGTAGGGTCATTCAAATGATATTTGGATCTTATCAGAAGCAAAGGTTCGAATGAGCTTCGAATGAGACCCTGCTCGTATGACTTTCAAGGTTAATTTGAAAGTCTTTAGAAGCCATGAATCGAACAAGATGCCTTTGTCATTCGAACATCGTGCTTTGAAAATTCTAGATCAGTCTGACCTTGTGCGCTGTCACGTTTCTAGCCCTTGGATCGTTGAGTTGTCGAACTCTGGTGAGCCCGGACTGGGCGAAACGGGATCTTTGGTGTTATAATTATTTTTATGAGGGTGGGTTTGGTTCAATTGGGTATTTTGAAGCTATAAGAAGAATAGTGGGAGAGTTAAGGGTGGTCTTTCACCATGGATAAACTTATCCCCCACCTAAAACCACCATAAACAACCTTACTCTTCAAGTAGTTCACCACATTAAAGTCTACAACATCTATTTCCACCCTTGTTGAATGAAGCTACGAAATTTGGAGAAAGGCTGGGGGAGTTTGGAGAAGATGAAAATGAAAGGTGTGTGGAGTTGGAAGAGGGTTTATGCTTGAAAGCTTTAATGAAGCGCACGTGGAGCTTTAATGAATGATGCATTTGCTAACCCCTTGAGGACACCTTTAGAGGCGGGGGTTGCTCCTCCTACACCAACTTTTCTACCACCATTTGGAGCCTTTAGAGGTGGTAAACTCTAACACTCTATTTGCATAATTAGTAGTTTTGATGTTCGATTACATGAGTATAATACAAATGAACAAATGATGAGTTTCTAGTAGGTTGGTATTAAAAAATTTTATGGAATGAAAATATTGGTAAAACTGTTATTTAGTTGTAATTGAATGATGAGTAAATATTTCAAGGTTTTGAAACAAAAATTGGGATTTAAAAAAATGGAGTATTTTCTAAAGATAAAATGTTGAACATTTTATAAAATAAAATATTTGGAAAATGATGTTTGATGATACGCAAATATTGCGTATTTCATCCTCCGAACGAACGCATTTTAGCCCCCTCGGGTATCTTATTCCCTATATTTATGCTCGTTAGCCACACAACCTCGAATTTCTACGTTAACATGTTTTGCAGGGGTTAATTGAGCTTTTATAGGTATTTGGATGCTAAATGTGAAGTTCAGACGCATTCCGCTCGATTTTCGTACACATTCGCACGTTCAAGGGCATTTTAGTCTTTTCACAGCTTGGGAACCTGGCCCAACATCTGCACGGAAGTTGTATCCCTCCTCGCTAGCTTCGCGTGGCCGTGAACGATGCGCGATTCGGATCCCTAACGAAGAAGTTACGACACTTTCGGCGGAAGAGAAAACATTGAAACCAAAAGAGGGGAGAAGAGAAGAAAGGGAATGCAGTAGGCTGCCTTGATTCTGCCCTGCTTGATCGATCGATCGATCAAAAGGATCGATCGATCGATCCTTTTTGACATGGGATATTTTGTTCGCCATCGATCGATCGACCAAAGGGGTAGATCGATCAATCCCGTGTTTCCAGGAGATATTTTGCCTTTTTTTTCTTTTCTCTTTTCTTTTCTATTTCCTTTTCCACTTAGTATAAATACAGTTTTTGTTGTAATAAATAGATATATTCATTTTTAGATAGTTTTAGGGTAGAATAACTTAGGGTTTGAGGGTTTTGGAGAGTTTTTCTTCAATTGTTCTTGGATTGACACCCCATTTGGGTTGATGTTTCACTATTCATCATCCTCTCCATTAATATAGTTTGTATTTCATTCTTTCTTGCTTTCTAATTAGATTTACATGCTTTGTTAATTAGTTTACATGCTTTGATTTAATCGCTTTCTAGTGTAACTTTACCGCGTTTTTAATATGCTTTCTAGCTAATTTAAATTAGGTTGTGTTTGAATTGAACTCACTCGAGTTGACGCGTTGCTTGGCTTTGGTGACGGTGTTTACGGGACTATTTCGGGTGCGTTGTCCTATTTATTGCGCTTAGGAGATTTGACGGGGCATATCATGTATGTCCCGTGCTTATGACCTTTCGTGCATAATTTTCGGGATATTTGTTGACGCCAAAATCTTATTAGGCATTTATGCGGATTTAGGGGAGTGACAACCCTTGATTCAATTAAGTGTCGAAACGAGACGCATTCTAAATAACTCGTCAACCCATGTATCCATTTTATACAAATTAACTCGGGTGAGGGATATTCGACGTAACCTATAGTTTTACTTGCTTTGTTATATAGTTTCAATACCCTCGCCTAGAATAAACATTTCCCTTTTATGCTTCTTTTCCTTTTTAGTTTGTAATCACCTTTTACACTTTATTTCGGAATATTAAATCACTTAAATTCTAGCAACTCGTCCCAGTGGATCTTTCGATACCTGACTTACCGCTAGACTTGTCCCACAAGTGTAGTCGTAATTTAGGTTTTTGTATTGTCGTGGTGAAATGAAAACAACGACTGCGCACCTTACACGCGTCAATCAAAATGGCACCGTTGCCGCGGACTAGTTTGCTTTAGACGTTATTTGATTTAGTATTTCATAGTATTTTCTTTCTATTTGTATTATTTGCTAATCTTTTTGCCACATTTGAGCACTTAGAAACGCTCGAATTTTTCCCGCGCGCACTTACTTTGTGGAATTCGCCACTTGAGCCAGTTTTGGGGTAAGCATGTCTTATTCCAATTTTTTCGGTAATCATTATTATAATTCTCAAAATTCTTGCAAACCTATGACTTTCGGTGAATACTTAGAATCCCAAAGTATAACAAATTCAAATATGACTTTGGGCGAGTATAACGAAAGTCAAAATTTGGGTTATCGGAATTTTGATGACGATGATAATGATTTTGGGCCTTTAACTCCTTATAATATGAATTTTGAAACGAATTGCAATAGTTTTCAAAATTCATATAATAATGAGTTTTCATTTAAGTCCGATGGTAATTTTCAAAGTTCCCATTTTCATGCATCCGCACCTCGACCTATGACATTCGGTGAGGGCTTACGTATGTATGAGAATGAAAAAATTGAAAACCGTTATCGGGAAGAAAATCGTTTACGGGAATAAGACCTGAATTTATTATTTGAGTCCGACGACGATTTTTCTTCCGAGACTTTTGAGTTCGAGGAATGTTTTGAACCAACTGAGGTACTTGTGCCTACTTTGGAACAAACCATTCTAGACTTTGCCCATTGCATAATAGATATTGAAAGTGAGGATGAAAATGACATAATATCTATTTATAATGAAATGATTTCCCCAAATAAGAACATTTCATTGAAAATGATATCATTTCCTTCGAAACTCAATCTTCATGCGATGATGATTCATCTCATGAGTTTGAATTTCTTTCATCCCCATTTTCATTCTCTATTATCACACCGTCTCAAGTACCCGATTATTCGATTTCGAACTTTAATGTTGTAAACATTTTCGCCAATGAGGAGTACTTGCTCGAGTCGCCTTCCATGATCGCATCTGTGCCTTTGTGTGTGTCGCCTCCCATTCCAATTTCAAAATCATTGGGAGGATATTCGACTTTTCTCGATCCCCATATATTTTTGTCACCCGTTCAATCCAAACCCCCCATCGTCCCTCCAAAACTTTTAATTGGCGATGGTTTCTTTCTTACGCCTTACACATGCCTTCCGTTGTTCAAACGGAATTCATATTTTTCGGAGGGCATGCTTGTATGTGAGGGTACACCGATTATCCTCCAAAGTCAAATCGTTTTCACGGTGGACCCTCAACTATTTACACTTCTAGTGTATAGTTAGTGTGAGGACTAAATAGTAGGTTGTATATAGTTAGCTTTTTAATCGTTCTTTCCTTTTATTTTAGTCTAGTGTAATTAGTTAATTTTGTGTTATTTGTTTTTGCTATGCTCGGTACAAACTTATTTTGTAGATTCTTTGGACTTGTTCTTATGGGGATCGCTCCACTTTTGGATAATATCGCTATTTTCCTCTCTTTAACTTGGTTCTTAATTAACATTGAGGACAATGTCAAGTTTTAAGTTAGGGGGTGTGGGATATTCTATCCATTTCTTTGTTTAGTCCATGTTTTTGCTCACATGTTAGTTACTTAGTATGCTTTTCTTAGAAAAATTCAAAAAATTCAAAAAGATTTTCTTTCTTTTTTCTCCTTTTTTGGGCATTTTGCCTTTGTTTTCGATGATAAATTTTAATAATTGCCCGATCCAATAGACAACCCAATGATGCATGTTCTCAATTTTAGAAGTTATTAGACTTTAGTCCTCATATTATTGATATTATGAATAACATCATGAATCAAACTTTAATCCCATGAGCACAAGCAATTTTATCGTTCTATTGATTTGGTTTAATATTTTTATAACTCGGTAATCTTTTGTTGCATTGTATATACTTATACCGAGTAAGCTTTGTACCTTTCATCGTTTGTGAGTGTATACACTATTCTTTTCTCATTGAGAACGTTGAATTCGTTGGTAATCTCACTATTCTTTCATTTGATCATTCATTAAGTGAGTTCATACTTGAAATGTGTTACTTGATCATGATTTTCATATATTGTTTTGATTCGAGAATTGCGTAAACTTTTAGAAATGTTCATAGGCATTCTTTGTTATATCACCCATATTAGCCTTCACCTCACCCTTATATATTTACCCTCGTTAACCCCTTTGAGCCTAAATATAGCCTTTCGTTTCATAACCCATTCCCATAACCAACTCTAAATTGGAGTTTTATACTATATATACACTTTCCATACCTTTGTTTGGAATGTTACTTGGGATTGAATGATGTTGTTATGATGTCGGTTGCAATTTAGGCATATGAGAGTTTGAAAAGTAAAGAAAAAGTGAAAAAAGTGATGAAAAAGAGAAAGCAAAAAGCAAAAGAAAAATGAGAAAAAGAAGAAAAGAAAAGAAAGAGAAAGAGAAAGTTGTAAATGTTTTGTATATAGTTCAACAAGCTTTGATTACTCTCCCTGATGATATATCTAATGCCGTTTTGGAACTTGTTTTGCAATTTTGTTATTGCCCGCATTTTCCCATTATCCCAAGTTTTCATCCCGAACACTTTGAATCCGTGCATACATTCCTTCATTTCGTACCCTAGACTAACCTACATTACAACTCTAGTAAAGTCCTATGTGATCTTAGGTTGATGTAATTTAAAAGTCATAATAGTTTTGATAATCTGTGAAAACGCATTTCGCTCCTTTAATGTGCGGTATCGTTCATTGAGATTACAATTTTTCAATTTTTATATAGCGTTCTTCATTTGTGACATGTATGCGGCCTAGTTTCCATTTATATTTTCTCTTTATGCCCGCATGTTCCGTGTGTTACCTCCCTGTTTCGAGTGAATTCACTTGATGAGTGTGATGCCCGTGAGGATTGAATATACGCTTGCTTTAATTTAGTATCCGATTTATATAAGTTTTTCGCCAAATCATACTTTGCATGTGCTCGCTCTCCTCCCACATTTTAAGGTTTCAATTCTATGAGGTGCATTGTATAATGTTAATGATTTGGACTTTTGTTTGAATCCGTTCAATGTGCTAATAATGCGTGTGAAATCCTTTTCGCCATTGTTTGGCTTGTCGCATGTTGGGTTGGGCATATTTTGAGGAAACCATGTGATGTTTGTGGTTAGCATCCTTGAAAACCCTCACGAGACGACACTCGTCCACTAGGGTAACCTAGGGGTTTAACGGCTTATTGCATACGCTAAATGCAATCGAATCGCCCGCGAAAGTGACCTTTTACTTTTATACTATAGTTTTGTACTTATCCTGTTTTTGGTTTGCTTGTAGTTCTTGTTGCATCCTATTTCATTGCTAGGGACTAGCAATGTGTAAGTTATGGGGTGTGATGATACGCAAATATTGTGTATTTTATCCTCCGAACGAACGCATTTTTGCCCCCTCGGGTATCTTATTCCCTATATTTATGCTCGTTAACCAGACAACCTCGGATTTCTACGTTAACATTTTTGTAGGGGTTAATTAAACTTTTAAAGGTATTTGGATGCTAAGTGTGAAGTTCGGACGCATTCCGCTCGATTTTCGTACACAGTCGCACGTTCAAGGGCATTTACTCTTTTCACAACTGGGGCAGCTAGCCCAACATCTACATGGAAGTTGTAGCCCTTCTCTCTACATTCGCGTGGCAGCGAATGGTGCGCGATTCGGATCCCTAACGAAGAAGTTACGACACTTTTGGCGGAAGAGAAAAGAATTGAAGCCAAAAGAGGGGAAAAGAGAAGAAAGGGAATGCAGTAGGCTGCCTTGATTCTGCCCTACTTGATCGATTGATCGATTAAAAGGATCGATCGATCGATCCCTCTTGATATGGGATATTTTGTTCACCGTCGATCGATCGACCAAAGGGGTCGATCGGTCGATCCCCTGTTTCCTGGAGATATTTTGCCTTTTCTTTTCTTTTCTCTTTTCTTTTCTATTTCTTTTCCCACTTAGTATAAATACAATTTTTGTTGTAATAAACATATATATTCGTTTTTAAATAGTTTTAGGGTAGAATAGGTTAGGGTTTGAGGGTTTTGGAGAGTTCTTCTTCAATTGTTCTTGGATTTACACCCAATTTGGGTTGAATGTTGTACTATTCACCATCCTCTCCGTTAATATAGTTTGTATCATTCTTGCTTTCTGATTAGATTTACATGCTTTGTTAATTAGTTTACATGCTTTGATTTAATCGCTTTCTAGTGTAACTTTACCGCGTTTTTAATATGCTTTCTAGCTAATTTAAATTAGGTTGTGTTTGAATTGAACTCACTCGAGTTGACACGTTGCTTGGCTTTGGTGATGGTGTTTACGGGTCTATTTAGGGTGTGTTGTCCTAGTTATTGCGCCTAGGAGATTTGACGGGGCATATCATGTATGTCCCGTGCTTACGACTTTTCGTGGGTAATTTTTGGGGTATTTGTTGACGCCAAAATCTTATTAGGCTTTTATGCAGATTTAAGGGTGTGACAACTCTTGATTCAATTAACTGTCGAAACGAGACGCATTCTAAATAACTCGTCAACCCATGTATCCATTTTATACAAATTAACTCGGGTGAGGGATATTCGACGCAACCTATAGTTTTACTCACTTTGTTAATCTAGTTTCAATACCCTTGCCCAGAATAAACATTTCCCTTTTATGCATCTTTTCCTTTTTAGTTTGTAATCACCTTTTACACTTTTATTTCGGAATATTAAATCACTTAAATTCTAGCAACTCGTCCCAGTGGATCTTTCGATACCCAACTTACTGCTAGACTTGTCCCGCAGGTGTTGTCGTAATTTAGGTTTTTATATTGTCGCGGTGAAACAAAAACAACGACTTCGCACCTTACACGCGCGCACTTTTCACGCGTCAATCAATGTTGATTTGCTGAAATATTCGGTGAAATAATATTCCAAAGTTTATTACACAAAAATGAAGATTTGATGAAAAGTGGACATTTGTTGAGTTTAAATGAATAAAATGTCATTTGGGTGTTGAAAATGCATTTTTGTAAATTATTATAAATTGATAGAATGAAAGACATCTTTAACCCATTTAATAGGATTCTTGAATTTAAAACCCATCTTCTTATGTATTTAAACTTATAATACTTGGCTAATGAGCATGTAAACAAGTTTAAATAATGTTTTATTAGGTTTTAACTTGAAGGGAAGAAATAAGAAAACTCAGCCCTTAAAGTGTGTGTAATGGGTGTTGTAACGTGTTTAAAGTGTAAGGTTACAAGGCTACATGTGTTAATAAAGAAAATGTGAATTTCTTAAGAAGTAGTCTTGTATATCTAATGATTCTTGGAAATAAAGTATTGAAATAAAGATGTTTCCAATGAAGAAGAATATTACTCCGAACTTAAAAGGGTGTTAAGGTGTTTAAAATGATTAAGAAGTTAATGTGGGTAAATTAATAATGTTTTGGAAAAACTAACACTTGTGAAAATCGACTAAAGAATGAGTTTGGAAACAAATGGGTAAAATGATAATTTTACGTAAAGTGAAATATTTTTATGAAATAAAAATAGTGGAAATGGTGTAATACATGAGAGTGTTAATGAACATGATTTTTGTAATAAAATCAAGGTTAAAGTTAAAGAGAAATAAAATGATGATTTTCAAAGTGTAATATAGGTTGGGGTGTATCCCTGGGCTTTGGCTTCGGCCGAGTAAAAAGAAAAAGTGTTGGAATGTGGACATTAGAAAAATGTTAAAACACATTAAAAAGGAACTCGAATAACACCGGAAAAATTAAGAAGGGCCCGGAGCCTTGGGGTGAAAGATCCAAAACCATCGGCCAGAGCATAAGGTGGCGTCACTGGCGGTTTGGAGCCCATTAAAGTACGAGTTTAATAGAAGATTATGAGAAAAGGATAAAGGATTGAGGAACATGTCAAGAAAATATTTTTTTTGGTGAAAACGTGTTAAAACAACCCAACTTGAATGAATTAATAAATGTTTCGATAAAGGTTGAAATGGATAAGTAAATGTGTAAATTGATTAATGTCCATAAGGTAAAGAAAATGGGTAAATGGGTGATTAAGCCCATAATTAGCACAAGGAAAGATTTTCAAAGGCTAAATAAGTATTTTCTAACACGGTGTTCGCATGTGTTGAATGGGTGATTTTTGCTGAAAATAGTAATGTGGATTGGTTAAAATGAAAATGATAATTTCAATAAAGAAATAACTTTGGGTTAAACCAAGTGTAGTTGGTAAAGTATTTAACCGTGTGTGTTAAATGAAGTGAGAAATGTTAAAAGAGATAAAGGGAGTCTTTTACAAGATTAAGGTGAATTAATCAGGATAAAAAAGGTTTTCGAAAGTAAACTATTACATGCATTAGGTATATGTATATGTATATTTATACATGTATACAAGGTAGTTGCATGTGCACGTAGGCATAACGTGTTAAAGTTTTATTTCTGTCATTCGATTCTATACTGCATTTTGTATATTTTCCACTGAGCATTCCACTCATGCCCTCATTTTGTTACGGCAAGTTGGGTGTGATTTCGTATTTTGAGAACGTTATAGAGGTAAGTACTCTCGTTTATTTTACATTAGTAGCTCTTAATTCTTGGGCTCAGGGGTGCTCCCCATGGGTTCCTCGCATAGTTTGATTTGAAATCAAAATTGCATGTTAAGCAAGTGAAATGTTAATTAAAAATAAAACTGGAGTATCAATATTATACATGTTGTTAATTGCACTTCAAACTGTAACATCCCGAGGAAATCGAGGCGCTACTACGATTAAAACTAAACTAAATCCTCAACAATCCATATAGAGCATCTATATTCCATAAAAATAAACATGGCAGGTCATCAAAATACATAACGTCCAATCCAAGATTTACAAGCCAATCTTAGATGTCTCCTAACAACAGGGTTAGGTCAAATACATCTCTAAATGATTACAGTTTTAATTCCACTAAAAAATTACGCTAAGCTCCCCAAATATTTACACTGCCAATTTATACAAAATTAAAATTCTCAAAACGTCGTGCTCTTAATATCCTTAAAAAAATCAGTAACGTCTAAATCCACACTTACCTGCCACAAAAAAAGATTATGGAAGTACATAATATGACAATAATAGATGCTAAACACAATAACGGTGAAAAAATGCACAATATGAAACTATATACAAGTCCAATGCAAACACCTGAGCATTGGACCAATTTATTTCTCAATAACACATTAATAGGTCACCGGACATCACCTCACCTAGGCTTCTTAAGGCCTCATTCAGGCTATTGGACTTTTGGCGGGTGACCATTCTCGGTGCCACATTAAAATTTCATGGCACCATGCCAAATAAATAAATACATCATATCTCAATCGAGTAACATATAAGATTCCATATAGTGCTCACCAAATCTGTCTTGGAAACAATTCGTCCATATTGTGCCCACCATCACTGATAGGATATAATTCATCCATATGTCCACACGAGTGTCAGTAAAAAAATTCCAACATACATCGATACTCGTATGGGTGAACAGTTTCCTATCGGTGATGCCTTTTATCATTTTGGAGCAGTAGTTATCCCGTACTTGTCTGGATACAGGCCTAAACCACTGACAAAAGTCATCCACGGCTAGCGAGGTTTTGAAAGGGTGGGCACTGAATTTATCATCGCAAGAATCAGGGAAGTTTAAGAACTTCACGACTACATATTGATCATGGACAATCAGTCGAGAGATGTACCAAGTGTCGTCGACAGTGGATTTGTACTCCACCTCATATTCGGGATTCACCATCATAGGTATGAAATTCGATCTTAGGAAAGTGTCAAAGCTAGTGTAGTGTTTGTTTAGAGTAGCATGGTGAGTGTGTACATGAAATACAAGAAAATTCGAAAACATGCACACTTAGGTTTGAAAACGTACCGCGGGGGGGGGGGGGGGGGGGGGAGGGGGAGCATCCCCATCGGCACCCAAACAAAACCGCGAGTGGCACGAACACATCGTGCTAGAGCTTAGGAGTTTTGCAACTTTTAGACCTCAAGAGTTTTTGCTAACAGGACATTAATTGGAGAGAAATGGCTGGAGAAATTGGGAATCCTATGTGCTACGACAGCCGATAACTATCCAATATATTATCCAACAATCGGACATTGGTCCCGTGCAAGGTGTTTGTGCCTCTCATGGGGTCTTTTGGGGGTATTTTGGATTTTCGCCCTCTAACGGCATGTTTTTAAGCTTAAGTATAGATATTTTCATATTATTGTCATATCATCAAACTGGGAGTCCCGTGATCACGCGATCAGTTCTTGCGAACTACATTGGTCCCGTGCGAGATGATAGCGCATTTCCCGGGGTGGATTGGGGGGTGTCTTGATTTTCGCCCTCGAACAACATGTTTGAAGCCTAATTCTAGATATTTTCAAATTATCATCATATTCTTAAATTGGGGGTACCATGACCACGCGGTTAGTTCCTGTGAGTTACATTGGTCCCGTGCGAGGTGATCGCGCCTCTCATGGGGCCGTTTTGGATTTTCTCCCTGTAACGACATGTTTTTAAGCCTAAGTGTAGATATTTTCAAATTATCGCTGTGTTTTCAAACCGAGAGTCCCGTGATCATGAGGTCAGTTCCTGCGAGTTACATTGGTCCCGTCTCATGGGTCCGTTTAGGGCTGTGTTTCGGCCGAATACGATCGGAAAAAAATCAAATTTTTTCGGAAATAAAATATTTGTTCCAATTTCCTATCCAATTTTTTCGAAAAATCAAAAAAGTTTTCGAATTCGAAAAAATCGAAAAATCATAAAAAAATCGAAAAATTTCGAAAATTAAAAAAATATACTAAAAATTCAGAAATTTTGGAAATTCCAAAATTTCAAAAAAATTAATATAGGATTTTCGATTACTCGAAATTCTCATTTTAAAGAAATCGAAAAAATATTTAACCCAACATGTAAATATGTAAGGCTTTAACCATTTTTTTCATTTGTGTAGAGGATAGAGGGATATTCTCCTTTTACAAATAATTTTTTGGGCTCTCTTCCTCTCCTAGCCGATGTGGGACACTTGAGAATGTTTAAAAAAAAAATAGAAAAATTGGAAATCAGAAAATATTTCAGAAAAAATCGAAAATAATTATGAAAAATCAGATCGGCATAGTTTTAAAAAAATCGGATCGGAAAAATCGAAAATCAGAAATTCATAATTATTTTCGATTTTCGATCAGATTTTTTTCGAAAAAATCGAAAATCAGAAACCTTATATACGTCCCAAAATCGGAAAATATCGAATCGAAATATCGAAAAAATTAGAATGTTCTGAAAAAACACAGCCCTAGGTCCGTTTGAGGGGTATTTTAGTTTTTCGCCCTCTAACGACATGTTTTTAAGCATAAGTCTATATATTTTCAAATTATCGTCATATTTTCAAACCGAGTGTCCGGTGATCACGTGGTTAGGTCTTGCGAGTTACATTTATCCCGTGCGAGGTATTCGCGCCTCTCAAGGGGTCGTTTGAGGGGTGCTTTGGGTTTTCGCCCTCTAAAGGCATGTTTTAAGCCTAAATCTATATATTTTCAAATTATTATCGTATTCTAAAATCGGGGGTTCCATGACCACGTGGTCAGCTCCTGCTAGTTACATTGGTCCTATGCGTGGTGTGGGTATCTCATGAGGCCATTTGGGTGGTTGGGTGGGGGAGGGGGTCAGGATTTCGCCCTCTAACGCCATCTTTTAAAGCCTGTATAGATATTCTCAAATTATCGTCGTGCTCGCAATCTGGGGGTCCCGTGATCATACGGTCAGTTCGTACGAGTTAATTTGGTCCCATGTGAGGTGTGTGTGCCTCTCACGGGGTCATTTGAGGGATGTGGCCTTCATCAAGAACCACCAATCCAGGACACTCCAATAGTATTTCCCCCCATTCTCGTTGTTTCTCATTTACAACACTCATTTTCCCTTTCTCTATGTGTTCTTTTGTCGTGATTTTCTTTTTGACAAGCTTCACATACAAATTATAGCTTACTCCCAGGATGCTTTGGTCTTTCTACCATGGATACACCTTCGTCACGCGTACAACTTCTTTACTCGCACACCTTTTCTCTTGGAGAAGCTAAAGATTTATATTTTAATTTTCAGATTTCTCAGGATCGTTAAGGTTATGAATCGGGTATTTTCAGATTTCCATTTGTTGACAAAAAATGGAAAGTTAAATTCCCATTTCATAACCTCAGCAATCCAGACAAATCTAGAAACGAAAAATATAGATCTTAAGCTTCTCCAAGAGAATAGGTGTGCGAGTAAACAAATTGTACGCGTGATGAAGGTGTATTTGTGGTAGAAAGACCAAAGCATCCTGGGATTAAGCTATAATCTGTATGAGAAGCTTGTTGGAGAGAAAATCACGGTGAAGGAACACTCAAAGAAAGGGAAAACAAGTGTTGTAAATGAGAAATATCAAGAATGGGGGAAAATACTATTAGAGTGTCCTCGATAGGTGGTTCTTGATGAAGGCCACACTCCCCGTAATGAGAGGAGTTGTATTTAGAATACTCTATCAGACTCCAAACGAGAAAACGCATCATATTATCTGGGACTCCTCTCCGTAACAATTTCAATGAACTCTACAACACACTACATTTGGTAAGGCCATAAGAGGCATATTTTCTTGCTAAACGGATCGATTTTCTAAGTCAAAGAGAAAATACTACAAAAAGGGAAAAGCCCAAGAAAAAGGGGGATTTAGTTTGCAATACAAGTGGAGAAATTCTCGTGCCAGGTGTTGGTGCCTCTTACGGGGCCGTTTGGGGGATGTTTCAAGGTTTCGTCCCCGTTTAGGGGGTGTTTTACGGGGCCGTTTGATTATCCAACAACTAAAAACCAATAACAAGCCAACAACCAATAATTATCCCGTACTCCTTATAACATACTATCCAACAACATGCTAATAAAAAATAATTATCTAACAGCCAAATTAAGCAGAACCAATAATTATCCTGTACTCCTTCTATTATATAAAAGATTTAAAAGATAATGCATATCAATTATATAACTACTTCAGTTAAAGTAAAGAGTACTTGGTTCCTACGATCCAAGAAGACCATTAAATAGAGTTTTCTGAATGTGTGATCCTGGAGCCCTCAGCGTATTCTTTTATATGTACATTTGTTGATCACTTTCTTTAATACAATCTTCGTAAAATCAAGCTAATTTAGCTTCATTTTACGAAGACTGCATCAATGAAACTGATCAACAAATGTATACGTATGGGAACACGTGGAAATTGAGTTGGGTCAATTTGATCCAATCACAAACTCAAATGACTTTATTCTCAAACCGATCATCTTGTGAAAGTAACTAAACATTCGAGTGAACATAACATAATATCGAAAGTTAACTTACATAGATCATATTAAAATTCGTAAAAGTAACTAAACATTCAAACATCAAAGTAAAGAACTAATACAATATCATTATCATAATAAGATACGAATAAGACTGAAAAGGATAACATAATATTTTGGTATTAAATCTTCCTTTAAATTAACTAAAAGATCCTTCAAATTAGGGTTGTTATAAAGAGATGACTATAAATCTTTTGAAGCCTTTAATGCGTCCACAGTCATACCCTAAGCTGCATGCAGAACAATAGACCAATTTCCATCATTTATGCACTTCGAGTAGAATACCTTATTTATGTTGTGAAAGGCAAAAATAAAAGGCTCATCGAGTATGCGATCTTTACTCTTCAGCTTTGATAAATCCACCATAATAAGTTTAGAGTTAGTCCAAGTATTCCTCATATTCCCCACCTTTACCCAATCACAATAGAGTACGGTTTATGTGAAATCTGAGTAATCAACTTCTAGGATTTGTTAGATTATCCCATAATAGGTTAGCACCGTATTCTTTGGATTTTTATCGCTTTTGCTAGCAATACAGGTGGTCAATGCTGAAGTTGATATTCCACTATTTTACATCAAAAACTTTTCCTCATTTGGATATGAAATGAAATCAAAACTATTGGTGCATAATTTTTTAAACTATTTTGCACGAAAACTATGACCTTTTACTAGGCGTGCAAGTCTGAAAGAGACATCACCTCTTTTTAGAAGTTGCATTTATTGATGAATTCGTATTAGGGCATATTTTTACCGCACATGAACAAATAAACCGCACACATAAGATGTGAAAATTACCTATTTTAACACCCATGCCCTAAAATCAGTCGTCGTGCAATTTCTCATTTGATTTTGGACAATTTCGTTCTCATACTTCCTACCGATAAATTGTAGATTTTAGATAATAAAATATCAAAAATATATAATTAAAGAAGAAGAATTCAGTAGATACCCACTCTCTCTAGTCTTTGACTTCATCTTGCGATTCAAAGACATAACGAACTGCTTGCTCGTATTATAGATTTGTGAGGTTCTTCGATCACTCGTTCTCCGTGAGGATTAAACCTCCTCACCTCTTGTTCTGGCATACGTCCCCTAATGTATAGCGATGATTCCACAGTTACGTATTCTTCAGCAATTGACCCTCCAATATACCGTGTATTCTTTACGTAATCTTTGAAGGTTTTTATCAAGAGCTAGAAAGGATACATCTAACAATACCTAATGGGACCGCATAATAAAGCTTCATCGCATAAATGCATAAGCAAGTGGATGCTGATATCGAAGACGATGGAGGAAAATATTTCTCTAATACATAAACTGCCTCGGCTAAGGTTGATTTCACAGCTTTAATGTAACTTATGTTGACCACTTTTGTACAAAGTAGGGTAAAACACAAACTGATTTTCATAATTGCCCGACGAAGATCTTTGTGTTCAGAAAACCAATGTCGAAATAACAAAGGGGTTAAGTAGATGATTATGTGCCAGATGTGAAACTTGCACTGTTTCAAGTCATTTTCTTGGTAGCTTACTGCAACATGTAAATTACCAGAATAACCGATTGGAGTCTTCAAGTTGAGCAACGTGTCTAAGAGTATCTTATTCTCACTACTAGCCAAAGTGAAAACAACACGGGGTATAGAAATTATTCCTGTTTTAGGATCGTTTTTAACCACAGTTTCTTCTTTATTTTCATATCATGTAGATCTAAGTGACCCCGCTCTCCATATTTGGAATAAGATCCATCATGTCGTGTGTTTTATCAGATGTTCTGCAACATTCTTCTCTATATGAATCACATCAACTACGTGCATTACATGATGATCTTTCCAATACGATAAATAAAAAAAAGATTGATCGCCTAGACCACGACTTCACTTTACTAGGGTCGTTCGGATCCCCCTAGCTTTAAGCTCCAGGTTTACAAACTGGGGGTGTTTGCTAATGTACTTATTCCCTATAGTCTAAGTCATCACATTCTTCTTGATCTACTGACCAAAAAGCCAATAAGGTGGCGTTCTGCGCTCGTGACCGACGGGAGAAAAAGTTAGACTTGTCATTCTTAAAGGGGTGACTGGTCAGCAGAAATCTACAATGACTCGTGTAACTCATCTTACCACTATGTTTTAGCCAACATGCTTCAGTTTCCTCCCCACATATGGGACATCTATAACAACTATGAACATTACAATCGGATAAGGTCCCATAAGCTGAAAGGTAGTGGATTGCCCACATCACCATTACTTTGAGTCTGAACTCTTCACCCTTATTAGAGTCGAACGCCATCACGCTTTTATCCCACAACTCTTTAAGTTATTCAATTAATAGTGCTAATAATATATCTATATCATCGTTGGGAGCCTTCGGCCTGGGTATCAACAAAGATAACAATATGAACTCCTTTCTCAAGCATGGTGTCGAAGGGAGACCTAAAGGTGCCAAGAGAACTAGCCAATAACTTCGATTAGTACTTAAATTACTGAAACGGTTGAACCCATCGGTTGATATTGTAAGATAAATGTTGCACGGTTCCTTTACAAATTCATGGTGTTATGCATTTGAAATTTACAAAATGGGTGAATCAACTGGATGACGCATCAGATTCCCGCCCACCTCGCATCGAGCGTGCCATAACATGGCCTCTGCCATTAACGGTACAATAAAAAACCATTTTAACCATGGACCAAGTAGAGAATACTTCAAAACCTTTTATGGGACTTGCGAGCACTTGTGATTTTTTAAAGCTTTCTCCTTTCCATTCTCACAAACCCCATATCTAGACTCACTACATACAGGACATTCAACCTTCTCTTCATGCTCGTTACGGTAAAATATGCAATCTTACTTGCATGCATGAATAGATTTATATTTCAAACCCAAACCCTTCAAGATCTTCTTCATGGTAGGATAATTGTCTCGTAACGTATTCTCTTCGGGGAGAATAAATTTAGCCCACTTAAGAATTTCGGTTATGTTGTTCCCAGACAAACTATATTACTCTTCAAATTATGCAAATCAATAATTACATATAATACCAAGTGATCTTCATCGCAATCTTTATACAAGGGTCTAGCTGCATCGGCTTTTAACAGTATGTATTCTCGATCTCCTGTAAATTCAACATAAAAAATTTAGTTGCCCATATTGCGCATTACCGTATCCATATAATGGTGGTTTTGATGGTTGTGGAGTTCGTAAGCATCGTCAATTAAGTCGGTTAATGGACAATGTATTGGTGAATCATCTACCACTTCCACTCGTTGGGGTTTCGTTACGTGGTCAAGTGCCTGAAATTCTTCCAGAACATAAGGTATATTTTTTTCACCATGGTATGTCCATATTTTATAGTCTTGATAGATTCCCCACTTTATTAAGTGCAACTAAATGTCTCCCAACGACTTAAATTTTCCGTTCATATAATAGGTGTACGAACACGAAATCTTTTCACTTTTAAGATTTTTATAAGCGTGTTTAATAAATTATTGAACGCCATTTACATGATTATTTAAACTTCGGTTAGTCCCTCCCATCCACTATTTGTATTGTGGGAAATCCATGTAATAATATTCAAATTTCAGTCTTGTAGTAATAGGTTAAAAAATATTATCACAACTCAAATAAAAACAATATTCTTACAACTGAACCAATATTCATAAACTGAAGAAAATTTTAATATATCTGATAAACTGACCAAGAAATAAAAGAGTTTGCATAATTTTTCAATTCCATCCTTTCCCCGCTGTCAACGTGCACAGGTACATCTCCGCAATCGCTGTATATTTCGTCGACCAATATTTGAGCCTCAACCCTTTCCAAAGATCGTTTGTGTACTGAAGTTCCAACAATCATGGAGATGAGTGTGCACACCCCAACAACCTTCTTATTGCTCAGGTATTTGAAATGGTACTTTTTGCCATAGTCACCATGAGTTATTAATGATGATCCAAGTCCAATGACAGGCGGAGGCATGGGTAATATAAATGTTAAAGGAGTCGACATTTGGAGGGGAATGTTGGATGAGGCATCATTGGGGAGGGGAATGTTGGATGAGGTGGCATTTAGGAAGGGAAACTTGAAGAGGGAGGATAAGGGAAACCTTAAGATGGTGGCACCGGGACCCCATAATTTTGAAAAAGGGACACAAGTTGCCCAATTTGATTCGTCAACATTCCCATGTTAGTTTTGATATCCTGGACATCCCCATCGGTCATGAACTGTCATTCCTCATTGGATAAGACACGATCCTTGACCGAAACTCATTTACGAGAGGTGCGGTGTGTTGAAATTTTATTTTTAGCATATGTGAGCCAACATCTCTCGTCCTCCCCCTTTTGTCCTTTCCAAAAGTCAAAGTCATCATTAGGGTTCAAACTTGACTAACTGTTGGTGGCTTCTATTGATTCTAGCGTCTCAGCTAAGTGCGATAGGAATTTATTATCTTTATCCTGTCGAACACGAACGAATAAATTGGACCGATTTTTTTTACAAGAATCTGGACCATCCTTTGTCCTACTCACCCATTCATTCTTCAAATCCTCACATGATTTGGATTCCAGCATGTGGATATCAGTTTTTTGTGCCTTATTTTTTTATTTTTCTCACATTGGACCAACCTTTTCTCTTTCGCTTCATTCTCCAAAAACTTATTCCACTGTTCCACCGGCATTTCAACATTGAGAGGCACTCTCTTTTCAAAGACAAAATATCGAAGCTCGTTGCCTCCTTCGGGAAATTTTTCTTTCGAAGGTTTCTCCTGTATGTCCTCAATGATTCAGCATCCTGATATAGAACCTTATTAATTTTTGCAGAGTTGATCGTATATGTCATCTTTGACGACTTTATTAACTTGGTTCTAGTTGTCTGGTCCACCAACTCCCACGTTCATTTTTCCCAGCGATAAATAACCAACTTTAAAGTTTATCGCGTCATTCATATCACCCGTCGGGTAATTCCCGATAAAGGAGAGCCCAATGGGCTTCTTTTGGATTGAGCAAGAGGCGTTGAGAGTGTTGGATGGGGGCGGTGGAGCAACGAAAGTGTTGGATGAGGGTGCCGGAGCACCTAAACTTGGACTTGGCGAGGAGGGAACCATCAGTGGAGTTATTTATTGATCATCCATTGGTGTTGAGAATTCATGTTGGGCATGAGATGGTGAACCTCATTGCGGTGTCACCTCGGCACTTGGTACCTTTAGGTTGTTTCCTCCCGACATTATCTACTAAAATGAAAAACCATAAGTGACTAAATAATTATAATAATATGAAATTATAATTAATTAATTAAGCTTATATATATATATATATATATATATATATATATATATATATATATATATATATATATATACCTTTTGAGAGTAAGACTTTAGAATATGTTTAATGTGTCTGATCTCCATCCATTCGGTATTCATTTTTAAGAACCTGTAAATTTTTGCAGGCGGCCAACTACGAGGAAGGGTATCCATGATTGATGTGAAGATGTCGATGACATGAACTCGGAATCCCATTTTTTTTAACTTATTAGCAATATTCAATTTAACTTTCATATGGCGCCAGACAATACAGTCTATGTCAATGCTCTATCTATTTAGTTGTATCCATAATGGGGGATTTTTTTCCTTCTCAAACAACGTAACCAATGTCAGAGCTATTTCAAGATTATGTGTGCGAAATGTATTTTCTATATCTTCATCCCAGTTTTCTGGTAGGAAAAATAGAATACGATCGAACAAGTAATCTTGTTGGAGATTAACTCCACGATTTACAAGGTAGTTAAATTGTTCGATCTTTTTATTTCCATACCTATAAATTGTATTACTCTCTATATGGCGCTCACTAATAAAAGAGTTATGTGTGCGATCCAATTGCAACCTTTCGAACTTTTATTTCCAGTTATTATTACCGTGCCTCATTTTTCCTGAGAAAAATATACGAGGGCGTGAATATGAGTCCTACAATTCAGGTATAAGGGTATATAAGAGCTCTAATGAATTAATAGTTATTAATTTAAACATCTGAGGTATTAGGGTATATTAGTTTGAGTAGTTTGATTAAGGTTTTTCTACATTAAAACATATAAGGGTATATTAGTTTGATTAATGTTTTGACAATGGAAAGGATTTTGAGTCAGTGAGTGCGAAACCTAAAATAATCAATTAATTTCAAACTCTTAATAAATACCAAGCCCTAAATGACAATACCCTTAGATAATGCAATTTATCTTAATCCATAAGTAAACACATTCAATCAATACTAATAATACTCAATTAATTTCAAACTCTAAATAAATTTCAAGGCCTAAATGACAACACCCTTAAATAATGCAATTTATTTTAATCCCTGAGTAGCCACGTTCAGTCAATACTAATAATACTCAATTAATTTCAAACTCTAAATAAATTTCAAGCCCTAAATGACAATACCGTTTAATAATGCAATTTATTTTAATCCCTAATTAACCACATTCAGTTGATACCAATAATACTCAATTAATTTTAAACTCTAAATAATAATTCCCAGTCAATGTTAAAAATAGCCAATAAATTTCAATCCCTAAATACAACATACCCAATCAAAATATGAAATTATAAATCATCCCTTTTCTTGAAAAAAAAAAGTATACACACATGCACACACATATTCACACATATAGACATGCATATACACATGTACACACATATACACACATATACACACACGTACACACACATACACAGAAATACATACACACTCACACATATATACACACATATACATTAAGGTTTAACATAAAAAAAATAAGGGTTTACCTTTGAGATTGATAGAGAGATTAAGGGACGAAATTAGGGTTTGAGAGAGAGAACACAAATCACCAAAATGGAGACCGAGAAAAATAGAAACATTGACGCGGGAAGAAGTGACGTAGAGGCAGAGGGTTTTATTATAAGGACTCTAGTCACGGCCTAGAGCCGTGACCCAATACTATGACCCTTATTTTTTTTCCACATCAACGTGTAGGCAACCATGTTGTTACGACCCTCATCCGTGAACCACACGCATGAGAAAATTGAGATGGTCACGGCCCAATGCCGTGACCCAATGGGTGTGCATTGTGGCCCTAGTCATGGATCTTTTTCATGACCCTACTGTGACCAAACTTTGAGGGAACTTTGGCACGAATTTGGCACTATGATTGTTAAAACCTGGCCATGGTCAATGTTTGTGACCCATATTGGTCAGGGATTTGGTTCGTGACCACTTCCAAGAACATTCATGGCCATACTGGGTCATGGATATGGTAACGCTAAAGTTGATATGGTCATGGATTTGGGTCATGACAAAGCTGTTACCCCCTTAGGGTGACAATTCGTTGGATTTGGTGTAGTGTAATAGTGGCGACATCACATGTTTTTAGTGTAAGGTGATTACGCGTCAACCCGTAGTGATGTGAGAAGCTAACTGAAATGTAGAGAATGATGAGTGGAATCTATTAAATTAGAAACATGACTTATGTAAATTCAGTGGTGGACATTAGGTAACTAGTGTGTTGTACTTAAACATTGTTGATTTGCGATAGGAATGCGTTTAGTTCTTCGACTAGGTACTTTCGGGTAGTTAGTACCGATGATGTGATTAGGCAAATTCGATCCTTGAGATAGCATTCCAACTAAGGCAATTGACAATTTGGTGGGAATAATGAACCGTGTTTATCAACGCTCGGGATGTGTACTTGGTTTGAGTCGATAAGAGAATATTATTGTAAGTGTCCTAGCGATTCTTGATTGAAAGTTGTACCTCATAGGGTATGATGAGAGTTACGGGCAAATTATGATAAGCGTGTTACATGCAACAATGATGATTGAGGCGGCTTAGGAATGAACTCTAGGTAGTTTTATATATCAAGGTTTTAGAAAATATGATGTGATTTCAAAGAATAGGATCTTTAGTGATGTCGGTGACGCAAACCTATAGGTTTATATAGGTCGTGGGAGACATCATGTATCCTACCAGAATCCTTAGTAGTGTTAATTGTGGTTTGGTAGGTGGCCTATGGCCACAGCCGTGTGGATGAGAGATAAGAAGATTGTCTAAGTGTCGAGGCTCGACCAGTCGCTGAGGCAATGGCTAGATGCTAGGTAATCCAAGTGTGAGAGTGGTTTAACGGCGTCTTGGAGTGTCTATAGGTCTAATATTGTGTGGCATCATTAGGGTAGGAATCAACTATTGTGACACCTTGAGGTGTTTGATGATTAGGGTTCTCCTTATGTAGAAGCTCGTGGACGAATGTCCTTCCTAATGCCTAGTAGCTGTGATAAGAGTATTGAAAGGTTTGTGGAGCACACTATAATGATAAAGGTATGGATGATGGAATCTTGTTGGGTTTTGAGTACTTTTACATGGAATGTGTTTGGTGTCCTTAGGAGGCCAATTGAGTTTGGTATGCAAAGGTATTAGTGTCCTAGTAATGATTGTGTTGAGGGTCAGATGATGATCTCATATTGCTGGTTAACTTTTAGAAGAGTCCTATAGTGTGCGTGTCGGGTGAGATCTCCCGAATCGATATAAATGGGTGGTGTATCCTCAAAGGAGGAATTAGAAGCCTGTGTCATTATGGAGCGTGATGTCCGAATGGCATGGAATGACTAGTAGCGGAGGTGACACCTGGTTTTGAGGTGTGATAGGAAATGTATTCAAGACTTAGGGTGACGACGCCATGTGGAGACTTGAAAATGGCAACCAAGGTGGGGTAATATCGAAGCATGATTAGAATGTTTGCGTGTGTTGATGGTATATACAAGGATAACCTTATCAAGGTAAAGACTACTTGTGGCCACGCCCTGCCAAGATGGTACGAATTAGAAGATGTGGAACTGTGTGTATTTCCTACCCTTATAATGCCAATGGCGGCCGATGTGGTCGTCATGAAAATTTAGTTCGGGTAGAACCTATAAGTATGCTTAGTGACAATCTCGTATAATCAAATGAGATAATATGGTGAATGCCCCTCTTGAACGGAATATTGCCTAAGGGGTTTTAAATTTTGATCACGATAAGATAAGGCAGACAGTAACCCAGGTGTAGTAGGTTGGTGACATCATCACCCATAAGTGGACTAGGTAATTATAGACAAGGGCGCAAGGCATCTCCCAGTTGGAGTGGTTCATGTGTGATAAACATGTGAGGGGAAGGGCCTCACTCCTAAGGAAGGAAGTCGGGCGTTTTACTTCCTAAAGAACTACAGGTTTGTATGTTGTTCGTGTTGCGAGAATGAATGATTATGATTCGAATCATCACAGGTTCGGTTGTTGATTCAATTCAATTCATCATGGTTGCGAAGAGCGGGATGGGTACTTAATGATATGGTATAATGTTAGGCACCGAAGAAAATTTAGCACACGATGTTATTATTCCTCGAGGAGTGGAATAAGGTGAAGCTCAAGTGAGTGCACTAAGGTGAGACCCCTATAGTAGTACTAAGGCCATCAGAGTGACACAACAGAAGGCATCAATTGAACGCACATTTATGATTTGGTGGGTTTATTACTTCATGGAGTGAGAAATTAGCCTGGTATAGTTAATGGCAAGCTCGTACAAGTTGTGTAGTCAGTCTAGCATAAAAATTTATGGGACATGGGATGTGTAGTCCTAAGATGGAGTTGGTTTTGATGATGAATACGATGATTGGTTGTATTACGACTCACTTTGGGTGAGTGTTGATCGCTAGAGAGGGCTGCCTGTGGAGGCGCCGGTATGCCTTGGGTGCTAGCATAGGTAGTACTATGAATTTTTTGAACATAATCATCAACCGAGTGGAGACTCGAAGTAGATTGTGCAAAGCTCGTGGTTAGCGAAGTGGTGATCGCTACAACGTGTCATGATTAATCATTTGGTGACAAACCCTGTATTATGGTGCGTAATGTGACTTTAGTATTGAGTAATTTGATGATTTTGTCTTAGAGGATTTATAAGGCTTAAAATATAAATTGGTGAACCCCGTAAGTTTAAGGATTGACAAGTCGATAATTGCGAGGACGAAATTCCCCAATGAGGGAAGCTTGTAATACGCAACCCTAATGTTTCGTTTAAATTCTTTATAAAATATGTTGAAGTGGGTTTTCATGATAATTGTTGAAACTATGGGTATAAATTGGAATTTAGATAAAAGGATAAGAAGGGAAACTCCGTACGAGTGTAGGGTCATTCAAACGAGATTTGGATCCCGTCAGAAGCAGGGGTTTGAACGAGACCCCACTCATACCACTTTTAAGTTTTTTTGGAAATCGTTAGAAGCAACGAATCGAACGAGATGCCTTTATCATTTGAACGAGGCTCAATGTCATTCAAACGACGTGCTTAAAAAATTCTGGATCAGATTACCCTTGTGCACTATCACATTTCTGGGCCCTTGGATCGTTGAGCTGTCAAGCTCTGGTGACCCCAACTTGGGAAAACTGGGATTCTTAGTGTTTTATGGGTTTTTAAAAGGGCACGCTTGGTTCATTTGGGTATTTTGAAGTTATAAAGAGAAGAGAAGGAGAAAGAAGGGTGGTCTTTCACTATGGATGAACTTTTGTCCGCCACAAACCACCTAGAACCCCCATAAATTGTGTATTGAAAATGCATTTTTACAAAATATTAGGAATTTTTAGAATAAAAGACATATTTAATCCATTTAATAGAATTTTAGGATTTAAAATCCATCTTCTTATGTATATAAACTTGTAGTGCTTGGATAATGAGCATATATGCAAGTTTAGAGAAGGTTTTATTGAGTTTTAACATGAAATGAAGAAATAAGAAAATTCATCCCTTAAAGTGTATGCAATGGGTGCTGTAACGTGTTAAAAGTATGAGGTTATAGGACTACAAGTGTTAATAAAGAAATGGTGTTTTCCTTGAGAAGTAGTCACTTATGTCTAATGATTCTCGAAAATAAAAGTGTTGAAATAAAGAAATTCCCAATTAAGAAGAATATTATTCCAAGGTTAAAAGGGTGTTTAATGTGTTTAAAATGCTTACAAAGTTAGCGTGGGTAACTTAATAGTGTTATGGGAAAATCAACACTTGTAAAAATGGAGTAAAGGATGAGTTTGGAAAAAAATGTGTAAAATGGTAATTTTATGTAAAGTGAAAGGTGTGACACATGATAGTCCGAATGAACATGATTTCTGAAATAAAATCAAGGTTAAAGTGTAAGGGACATGAAACGGTGATTTTCAGTGTAACACCGGTTGGGGTGTAGCCCCGGATTTTGGCTTCGTCTTGCTAAAAAGGAAAAATGTTATAATGTGAACATTTACAAAATATTAAAATACATTAAAAATGAACTTGAAAGACACTAGAAAATTAAGGAGGGCCCAGAGCCCTGGGGTGAAAGACCCAAAGCCACTAGCCAGAACATATGGTGGCAATGCCGGTGGTGTGGCCCGTTAAAATACGCAGTTATCGGAAGATTTCGAGAAAAAGATAAAGATTAAGAAACATGTCAATAAATGGGTTGTGTGGTGAAAACGTGTTAAGACAACCTAACTTGAATAAATTAATAAATGTTCCGGTAAAGGTTAAAATGGACAAGTAAATGTGTAAATTGATTAATGTCCATAAGGTAAAGGAAAGGTAAAGTAAGTGGATAGATAAATAGTTAAGCAAGTTGAGTGGCTATGCCCATAAGTAGAACATGGGTGTGCCATGAAAGGTTTTCAAAGGCTAAATACGTATTTTCTAACACGGTGTACGCATGTGTTGAAAAGGTGATTTTAAAAAAAAAAAAATACTAATGTGGGTCGATTAAATTGAAAAGGATAATTTCGGTAAAGAAATATCTTTCGGTCAAACCAAGTGTAGTTATTAAAGTATCTACTCGTGTGTGTTAAATGAAGTAATAAATGTCAAATGAGAAAAAGGGAGTCTTTTACAAGATTAAAGTGAGTTAATCTCGATAAATAAGGTTTCAAGAAGTAAAACTGTTTCTCGCGTTAAGTATATGTATATGTATGTTTATGTATGTATACAAGGTAGTTTCATGTGCACATAGGCATAACGTGTTAGTGTCTTATTTCTACCGTTCAATTCTATACTGCATTTTGTTTATTTTCCACTGAGCATTCAACTGACGCCCTCGTTTTGTAATGGCTGGTTGGGTGCGGTTTAGTATTTTGATAGCATTATACAGGTAAGTACTATCTTTTATATTACATTAGTAGATCTGAAAGCTTGAACTCTGGGGTGCTCCCTATGGGTCCCTCACGTAATTTGATTTGAAATCGGAATCACATGCTAAGCAAGTGAAACGTTAATTAAAAATAAAATTGGAGTAGCAACATTACATAGGTTATTCATTGCACTTCACACCTAATGATGGGATCAGACTGGGTTGACTAACTTGATTTAATGCGTTATTATTTACTTATCACACAGGTAAATATAATTATATATGTGGCCATCCCCAATCCTCGCTGCGGTGGGTGGGTGGGGGCGCAGCGTGAGAGTGAGGATCCTTATGGTCTCGCGCGTCCCTATCGGGAGCGCTTCGACCGACGTCATTTGAGGTGAGGTGAAAAATGTAGAGAGATTAGAGTCGCCAGTCTATTTTACTCAAAACAGACAAAAGAAAAGAGGAAGCCATCCCGAAGGACAGCATTCAAAGACATACTGGTGCATACGAAACCTAAATGATTCAAGAAGGGTCCGGAGGCTAAGTTATGAAATGGGAAGGTGTTAAGCACTCATTCCGCCCTTTTCGATCTCTCATGGATTTTAGTTATTTTCCTTTATTTTTACCGTGATATGTGTGCATGTGTATATATAGTGGATATAGGAATCATCGACTTATACCATGGAAGAGGTAAAGCGAGTCATCCGTAGGAAGGTATAAAACTATTAGAAAATAGGATTTAGACGATCATCCTTACGTTAATCGTTATGAGGGAACGATAACGCATACGGAATAATACGCCGCTAAGAACAAATATATATATGTATATAGTATAAGAGAATGGAGTTTAGAGAAAATATAAAATGAGAGAAAAAGTAAAAAAATAGTACTCGAGTCTCGGGTTTTACCCCGAGACGCCTACGTAGCCTATAGAGGCATCAAAGTCCACGTAGTTCGCATGCAAAACGAGGGGTGGGGTTTATCCCATAAATCCAACCGGGGATTCTCTTAATTTTGTGTGTGTGTGTGTGTGGAGAAAAAGTATTTTAGTTGTGAGAAAAGTGTGAGAATTCCCGTTTGGAATTTATGAGCAACCCCTATTTTTCTTATTTTTTTTTCTGTTTTTATTTATATGAAAATAAGAGATGTGTAATAATACTAAATAAAAAGTATATTAGGATTTATGAGATGAGATAATAAAAGTGCTAAGTAATAAAATAAGATATTACGAATTTATGAGAATTTAAGGAGAAAATTGAGAAAATTGGACCTTCTTTAATATCTTGAGCTTGATCTTGAATGTTGGAGAGAAGCCCTTAGACTTGGATGATGATGGAGGGTAGTGAATTCACCAAGTTTGGTGAAAAGGATGATGAAAAGTGAAGGTTGGAAAGGGATTTGGGTGTGGAAATCACGCTGACTTCGAGAGAGGTTTTCTGGATCTGCTGAGAGTGATGTCTATTAGAACTGGGCTTTTTGCAAGTGAGGTCGGGCCTCCTTTTTATAGGCCTAGGGCATTTTTGATCGGCATAGCCCTGTTCCTGCCGTTCGGCAGGTGCATTTAGGCACACTGCTGATAGGCAGGGTCTGGGACCTGCCGTTTGCAGTGTCTTTCAGGACTTTTTGAAAAATTAGCCGCATAACGCAAATCGCTGATCAGAGTTGCGCACGGGGCAGACCGTTGGAAAGGTAATTCAGAGACCTTCGAAATTCCTTTGGACCGCTCTCGGGTTCGGGAGTTAATTTTGGGTCAAATATGGCTCGGAAGCATTTGTCGGTCCATTAGAGGAGAAAACGTCAGACGCAAACGGATCGTTCGTCCGCATGGTAAGTCTGAATCATGCACGAGGTGGACCGTTGGAAAGGTTAAGAGATGTACTTCGATATTTCAAAGAGTTTGATATGGTTCGGGGAGTTGACTTTGGTCAACCGAGCCCTGGAAGCATTCGGTGACCTTTCGGAGTAAAACGGATCGTTCGTCCGTACCGTAAATCAAAATCGTACATGGAGCGGACCGTTGGAAAGGGGTTTTAGTGCCCTTTGAATATTAGTTCATTATCGATCGAGCTGAAGAGCTAACTTAGGTCAAACGGAGCCCGGGAGCGCCCGGCGGCCTCCTGATTGAGTTTTGGGTAAATTGGGTCGTTCGTTCGCATGGTAGGTCAGAATCGTGCACGGGAGAGACCATTGGAAAGGGGTTTCAGTGCCCTTCGAAGATTCATTCAGTCTCGGTCGAGCTGAAGATTTTAACTTTTGGTCAAACGGGGCCTGGGAGTGCCCGGTGGCTTTTAGGTCAGTACCCGGGTTTTGACCTGGGTTTGTGGTGATGACGGGAGGTGCTAGGGACCTAAGGAGAGTTTAAGGGGTAACAAAATGGGGTGTGTACAGAGCCCCCCGACGGGTGAGTTTCAAACAAATGATAGCTGTCAAATAGACATCGCATGATGCCTTTGAGGGAGGATAACCAATTCAGAGGGTCGAGGTCGATTCTGAGGACCTAAGGGATGCGAGGATGACCAATTCAGAGGGTCGAGGCCGATTCTGAGGACCTAAAGGATGGTTTGGAGTAAAGGTTTAGGCCAATTCCTAAGGAGGTGCTGGGGATGACCGATTCTGCGGGTCGAAGCCAATTTTGAGGGCGTAAGGGATGAGGTGACCAATTATGCGGGTCGAAGCCAATTCTGAGGGCTTAAGGATGAGGTGACCAATTATACGGGTCGAAGCCAACTCTGAGGGCTTAAGGATGAGGTAACCAATTCTGCGGGTCGAAGCCAATTCTGAGGGCTTGAAGATGAGGGTGACCGATTTTGCGGGTCGAAGCTAATTCTGCGGGCTTGAAGATGAGGGTGACCGATTCTACGGGTCGAAGCCAATTCTGTGGGCTTATGGTGACAATCTAAGATCGAGTACTGAGGTCAATTCTGACCTAAGAGAGGTGACGGCCGAGAATCGAGGTCAATTCTGACCTAACTATGGTGACGATCCAAGACCGAGGTCAATTCTGACATAAGAAAGGTGACGACCTAGGACCGAGGTTAATTATGACCTAACTAAGGTGACGATCGAAGAACGACGTCAATTCTAACCTAAGAGAGGTGACGACCGAGGACTGAGGTCAATTATGACCTAAGAGAGGATAAAGATTAGATTTTGGGTTCCGCTGGGGAATGAGCTGGGGAAAAAGTAGAGTGTCCTGTGGAGACTTTAAAAATGTCTTTCTGGAGTTCCGTTGGGGAAATGGGGGTTCCGCTTGAGGGAGTGTGAAATTTTCTTGGTGAAAATGTTCTAAATCCTTTCTGAGATTTTTAGGAATTTTCAGGATTTTTTGGTATTTTCTGGGAATTTTTGTACGAAATTTTTAAGGGGTGTCGGTCGGCACGGTTCAGAGGGTGTCATTCGGTAGTGGCACGGACTTTTGGACTGTCTCGAGAAGGTAAGGGGTCAGTGTCGATCGGTGGGTGGGGAGTCAATGCTGATCGGCATGACGCTTAGCATTCTATATAAAGGGGGTGAATTCCCCTCATTTTCACAACTTCTTGCTTTCTTTCTCTTTGCAATTTTCCTCTGCAAATCGTTCTAACGTTTCGATCTCTAAGAAATGGCCGCCTTTGTGAGCACTGCAGCGCATAGGGAATGGTTGACCGTTGACGACTAGGCGAACGTGGAGTGGAGGGCCAGGGCGCCTCTTGCTTTGGGGAGCGAGAACTCCTTTGACGCATTCGAGCGGGTTTCGAATGAGCGGACCTTGCTACGGGATCCGTCGCATCATCGCTCGTCGAGGGTGATGAACCCTAGTGGTTATGTAAGTAACCTGACCTTTGGCATTCTTCTATTTTTAGTGATTTTTCTTTCTTACTTAAATTTTGACAAGGTTTCTTCTTTTGACAATCTGATATCTCTTTGAAGAACATGCATGCCCACGGGACGACGGGGCTTAAGGATGTCAAGGAGCATCTTCCACCTGTGGTGCGTTGGGTGGTATCATCAGCGGGTTTTGGGAGGTTGGCATCTGCGCTGGATGAGACGCCTCGTTCGACAGTGGTCCTGTGCGCTTTGGGGAAGATATGGTGGGATACTACCCACACCTTTCATTTTGGCTTCGGGGAGATAATCGTGACTCCCATAGATGTGCAGCAGCTACTGGGACTGGATTGTGATGGGGAGCAGATAAAGGTGGATCGCTCTCTGAGGGTGAGGCCGGAGGCGGTGAGGGCGGCGCTCGATGATATGGTAGGATAGTGTTTGTGGATTCCATCCGATTGTCCTTGCTGAAGGATGTTCTACTGAGTAGGGTGGTTGATGTGGAGGATGGGTTGCAGGTGAGGCAGATGTCTCAAATTTTCATTTTGCTGGTGCTGGGAGGTTTCATGGTGGCGTCGAGTGGCGACGTCGTCCATTTGTGGTTCTTGCCGTATTTGAGTATGTTTTCGAACATCCCTCTCTATGATTGGGGGAGTCTGACTTTGGCGACCCTCTATTTTTCTTCGGATGCATTTAACCGGTGCTATCGGCAAAATTTTACTAGAGCCATGTATCTCCTCGAGGTATTCTTTAATTTTTCACATTTTTCTTTCATACATTCACATTTTCCTTATGCGTCTCTTTTTTATTGTGAATTCCTGTCTTTGGCAGACGTGGTTCTATGAGGTGATTGGGTACAATACCCCGCTGATCGCTCTGAAGGATGATACCGTTGGGGAATTTTGCTGATTGTATCAATGGCGGAAGGCCAATCGGCAGTCGTAGGGATCTCTCTCTCTGGAGGCGGTGCGTCAGATCTTGAATGGCCTGACTAGTGGTAGGGTACGACTCTTTCTTTTTCAGCCTTGGTTTTTGGCATGTTCTGATTTTGTATTGACTTATGCCTGCTTGGGATTTTCAGGTGACCTTTCACCCTTGGGGGACAGCCATTCAGGATACGGGGGTGACCGGGGTGAATGCGCAGATGAGGCATTTACTGGCGTATGAGTTCGGCCATTCTTGGTATCTGGGGGAGCGAGTGGTTCGACAGATTGCTGAGGAGGAGGTGGTGGTGCCACCTGCGCAACCTCCTACGTCTATGAGGCGGGAGCGGCTGATGCCGGAGGATGCGAGGATCGCGACGATGATCGACGAGTCCTACCTTTTGTATACTGATACGACCGCGCCGTATGACTATATGGACTTTGTGACGAGCTAGTTGATGGCGCCCATCATATATGATGCCTTACCTTTCCCTCCTGTGGGTTCGAGTCGGGCGGTGGGGTCTTCCCACAGTGGTGGTGATTTGTCGGCGTCTGCGAGGGCGATGACTTCAGAGGTTCCCTTTGTGCGATTGCACACCCCTTCATATAATATTCGACGGGCTAATTGAGGGATGGTTCTTATGTTGCACCGTCCTCACGCGATGGATCCGGAGGAGTTGGGTTTGACAAATGAGGCTCTTTGTCCTGCGGTATACCTTCTTGCTCTTTTTTTGTTCCTTTTATATTTTGATCCCTCTTTTGATACTGATTCTGCCTTTTACTTGCCGCACGTCCGGGTGTCGACCACTTGGCTAAGGGATATTAGAGACTGGATCTCTTTGGCGACTGCCCACATTCGGGATGCGGTCCCAGTTCCTTCTTACTTGGTGCCTTCTGCTTCATCGGGGGAGGACTCTGGCTCGGGTAGTGGTGGTGCGTCGTCTCACCGTAGGGGAAAAAGAGCGCATCGTAGGGGTGGAAGCTCTTAGAGAGATGGGTGAAGGGTAGGTGAGAGAGAGAAAGAATGGGTTCGGGCTGAGTCCCGTTTTTTTTTTTTTTTTTGCTTTTCTTTTATTTCCTACAACATTGATGTAACACAGAAAAATATATGTATGCAATGCAGTGGGATTTTTTTTTATTATCCTTTGTTAATGATGAATGAGCGAATGCACATGCGCTTTTTACTTTACTGCTGAGACCGTAAAAAGAGATATTTTTTTAGGATTTTTTTTTTGAAGAAAAGTTTTAAAAATGGGAAACTATATAGGGGTGGAAGAGGATTTTTGAAATTCTATTTGAGAATATCAATTTATTTTTATTGGGTTTCTGATTTTGATAGAAAAGGAAAAAGGAAAATTTCCAAAAATAGGGGGTTGCCGATCGGATAGACCCTTGTCATGCCTATCGGCAGTCAGGTCCAGTCCCATTAACTCGAAGCTTTTGATTTGTGCCCTCTTCAGCCTTTTGTACCTTGTGGGTAGGATTCCCTCCGATTTCTGCAGAGATTGTGTCTCTTGTGAGGGTTCTCAAGTATAAAAAGGGGAAGGGTGGAGTGTTTCCATCACACCTTCATTTGTCTACTGTTTCTTAGTCTTTGTAAGATGGCTCTCCTTGGTAGCATTGAGTTTGCTAACTACCTCGAACCCTTGGAAGCGATGTGCTCTTATAACATTGACTACGATGCTTTCAACATGCATTGAGTCTCTTTATGGCGCAATCGGCCCATTGAGTGGAACGTGCTGATGGCGGCGGTACAATTTTGGTACCCCGAAGACCATGTATTCCATTTTGGGTTGGATGAAGTTTGTCCTACCTACGAGGAATTTTTTGTCATGCTGGGGTTAAATCCCAGTGTTGCTGCGGCTTTATCCAAATTTTCCCATCCTACCAGGGATTTGCTGGCTGGGCTTCTTTGCATTTCACCTTCGGCGGCTAGATCACTGGTTGCTGGAGGAATAATCTCCCTCCCGAAGGTGTTGCAGTCTGTACATCTGCGGGAAGTAGGCGATGCTGGTTATGCTCGAGCCGTTGTTGTGGGATTAGTATCAAAATTATTGCTGGTGACAGGGGAACTGCGGGTGGATCCGCAACTTGCAGCCATTACTTCATGGATGCATACCGTCGCAATCCTGCGGCGGTGATACTGGAGGAGACCCTGAACGGTCTCGATGCCTGGCGAGAAGGTCGTTCTGACTTCCTGCGGGGTAGCCCCGTGATGCTGTTCATGTGGTTGTCTAAAATTAGGGCTGTGTTTCGGCCATATCGGATCGGAAAAGCATGTTTCGAAAAAATTTCCGAAAAAATCGGCGTGCCGAAGCCGAATCCGATTTTTTTCGGAAATGTTTTTTTTTCGAATTCGGAATTTTCGTCAAAATCGGAATTTTTGGCAAAATTCGGAAATTCAGAAATTCGGCAAAATTCGAAAAATTCGGTTATTTTTCGAAAAAATACTTCGGAAAAGATTTCATGGCAAAATTGGAAAATAGTTCGGAAAAAACAATCGAAAAATAGTTCGGAAAAACAATCGAAAAATAGTTCGGATAATATTTCGGAAAATAATTCAGAAATTCGGATCGGAACAAATTTCGGAAATTCGGATCGGCAAAAATAGGAAATTCGAAATATAAAAAAATTCCGATTTCCGATCCGATTTTTTTCGGAAAAAATCGGAAATCGGAAATCGGAAATAAAAAAATCTTTCCAAAATCGGAAAAAAATCAGATCGGAATTCGGAAAAATCGAAAAATCGAAAAAAAACACAGCCCTATCTAAAATACTTCGCCTGGTGACTCTTCCAGAATATCCTTTATCGGCTGTACCCAACTTCTTTTTGGGTCACTTCTTCAGCATTGGCCTGGATATTGAGAGTTGGGAGAATTGGCCCGTGGAGCATAGGGCTCGGAATCTGTACTGGTCAGTGCCTTGGTGAGGACAGTTGCTGCCTATTTTGGATCTAGGAGAATACCCATATGTGCGGCTGGTTGGTCTCAGATAAACCTCTTTCTATTTCTCTTGGCGGCTTCTGCTCCAATTCGGTTGTGCACAGGTCGTGCCACCTCGGACACTGAATTAATTTTCGATAGAGGATTTGACCGAGCGTCTGTGTATGCGGCTTGGCTCTATGTGGGATAATCGGCGTCCGTCGACCCGTCCTTCTCAGTCTATTGGGAGAGTTTGGCATATCCCTGGGGATTATAGGAAGTGGTTATGGAGGAGAGTAGTTAGCAATATGTTGGCAGTGGAGACTGGGCAAAGGTGGTTTCTTTCTTTTCACACCATGGAGGGAGGTGTTGTGGTTTATTCGAAGCTGGTTCGAGCTTATCGGTCCATGGAGTGTCTGCGACACTCTATTTAGGCAGGGGAAACTTGGGGACCCCAGGATGTAGATGATGATGATGACAGAGCGGGCTCCTCTGGTAGCTGTGGGTAGGATGGTTTTTTTGTAATGGGGAATAAATGTGGGGATTTTAATTTGGATTTTTTAGTAAGGTAGGGGGGAGTTATCTGTTCCTTCATGTAATATGTACCAAAATTTCTTATTAGTAAAATAAACAAGTTTCTGATCATCCAACTGTGCCTTTTGATGAATTTCGTATTGTTTGAATTATCTATACCGATCGCTAAGGCATATATAATCCTTTTGTTCAAATACATGTTGGAATTGACTATTGTTCTTGGAGATAAGAAAAGAATAGTATTTTGTGAAAAAAAAGAAAGGGACGTGCTCATGTAAGGTGTATGAGCTGCCTATGTACCCTTGGGTTTTTTTAAAAGTTTTAATTTTGTTTGAAAACGTTTTTTTTGCAGAGGATCAGGCCCACGTAGTTCTGGGTAAGGGGAAATGAAGAGATTTTTTTTTTAGAATAGAAGGGAGATGAGAAGAGTCATAGCACGCCGAGATTTCGGACTAGGGGTAGAATTTCTAGAGACGGTCCAGGTTGACTGGACGATCCATCTCTTCCCCATCTAAGTCGGTGAGCATGGCGACACCGCCGTACAAGATCTTCTTGACAATGTAGGGGCCACTCCAATTGGGCTTGAATTTCCCTCTGGGGTCCAGATGGGTTCTATGATTTCTTTGAGGGCTAGGTCCCCTTCTTGGACACCACGGTCCTTGACTCTCTTGTTGAATGATCGCGCTATTCGGCGATGGTAGCCTTGTATGTGGTATAAAGCTTTTAATCTCCTTTCGTCTAGGAGGGTCAGCTCGTCAAGACGGCTTTGGCACCACTCTTCTTCACTGACCTTGCTTTCACGCATGATGCGTAACGAGGGTATTTCCAACTCTACGGGTAGGACTGCTTCCATGCCGTAGACTAGAGAGTAAGGGGTAGCTCCAGTAGAGGTTTGAATTGAGGTTCGATAGCCCTAGACGGCGTACAGGATTCGGTCAGCCCAATCCCGACATCTTTCGATCATCTTACTGATGATGGTTTTGAGGTTCTTATTGGCGGCTTCAATCGCACCGTTGGTCTGAGGTCGGTAGGGAGAAGAATTGTGTCTCTGAATCCCATACTCGTTGACCACTTCTGTGACTTCTGCCTCAAAATGTAACTCGTTATCTAACACTATCTCGTGTGGGATCCCGTATCGACAGGTGATGTTTTTCTTAATAAATTTGGCCACTTTCTTAGCGTTCAGCACTGCATATAACTCCGCTTCGACCCATTTGGTGAAGTAATCAATGGAAACTAGGATGAACTCATGCCCATTGGAAGCCTTCGGTGTAACCTTCCCTATAATGTCGATGCCCCAGGTGGAGAACGTCCAGGGAGAGGTTGTGTTGTATAATTCACGTGGAGGCAGATGCTGAAGGTTGGAGAATTATTGGCATTTGAGGCATCTTCGGACATAAGCGGTGCAATCCTGGGTTATGGAGGTCCATTAGTAACCTTATCGGATGATCTTTTTGGCAAGCATGTGACCGTTCATGTGAGGTACACATTCCTTGATGTGGATCTTATGTATTATCTTTTCAATGTCAGCCCCTGTGATGCAGTGCAGATGAGTTCCATCGAAGTTTCTTTTGAGCAGTGCTTTGTGACAAATGATGTACTGGGCAACTAGTCTTCGGAGGCTTGATCGATCTTTCTTGTTGGAACCCTCGGGATACCTACCATGCTTGAGGAGGTGCCAGATATCATAGTACCAATAATTTTCTATCTCGGGATCTTCTTTGGTGACGAGCTCAATGTGGTAGCAGTGGGTTAGTTTGTTTTGCTTTTGAACTAGGAAGGGGGTCATAGTTATTCCTTTGGGCATATCGACCATGGAGGCCAAGGTAGAGAGAGCATCGGCTAGGTTATTCTTTGATCGGGGTAGGTAATGGAAGGTGATATCCAGGAATTGGGAGGCTAGCTCTTCTAAATGGTCATAGAAGGGTTGGAGTTTCTCATCCTTGACTCTCCATTTTCTCAGCACTTGACCGATGATGAGGGCGGAATCCCCGTAGACATCCAGGCATTAAATATCTTTCTTGAGAGCAACCTTGAGGCCTACCGTGCATGCCTCATATTCAGCCATGTTGTTGGTGCAAAGAAAATCCAATTTGATGGTGATGGGAGTGTGGGAGTCATCTGGGGTGATCAGAAGTATCCCAATGCCATATCCCTTTTTATTGGCACCGCCATCAAAGAACATTTGCCATCGAAGGTTGTCTTGAGTAATGCAAAGGATGTTTTCATTTGGGAATTCGGAGATCGAGACATCAGCTTCTTCTACGGGGGATTTAGCGAGGTAGTCAAAGATGGCTCTTCCTTTCACGACTTTTTGCGTGACGTACACGATATCAAACTCGGCTAGGAGCATTAACCATCGAGCCATTCGGCTGGACAAGGAGGGTTTCTCAATAAGGTATTTAATGGGGTCCATTTGGGATACAAGTCTGATGGGGAAGGCAAGCATGTAGTGCCGTAGCTTTTGGGTGACCCAGACAAGTACGACACATGCTTTTTCCAAAGCAGTGTAGTTAACCTCATACCCGACTAATTTATGACTGGTATAATAGATGGATCTTTCTTTTCGGGAATCTTCAAGGTATTGGGCTAACAAAGCCCCGACTGAAGTGTCGATTATGGTTAGGTATAGGAGCAAGGGTAGACCAGGCAGTGGTGGCATGAGTACCGGGGGTTGGGTCAGATATTGTTTGATTCGGTCAAAGGCTTCTTGGTAAGCCTCGTTCCAAATCTTGGTTGAGTCCTTTCGAAGGAGTTTGAAGATAGGTTTGCAGATGGAGGTTAACTGGCTGATGAACCGACTGATGTATTATAATTTCCCAAGGAAACCTTGGACTTCTTTCTCTCTTCGAGGAGGTGGCATATCAAGTATGACTTTCAGCTTGGCGGGATTTGCTTTTATCCCCTTCTCACTGACCATGAATCCTAAGAGTTTTCCCTTTGTAACACCAAAGATGCATTTATGTGGATTGAGTCTCATTTGATACTGTCGCAGTCGTTCGAAAAACTTTCTGAGAACAGGAACATGACCCTCTTTAGTCTTGGATTTGATAATCATATCATCCACATAGACCTCAACTTCTTTATGAAACAGATCATGCAGGATGGTTGTGGCAACCCTCTGATAGTAGCCCCAGCGTTCTTGAGACCAAATGGCATAACAGTGTAGCAAAAGGTTCCCCATGGGGTGATAATGCATTTTTTTCTTGGTGGTCTGGGTGCATTTTAATTTGGTTGTATTCGACAAACCCGTCGTTGAATGATTGGAGAGCATGACTGGTTGTGATGTCTACGATCATGTCGATATTGGGTAGCGAATAATCATCCTTTGTAGAGGCTTTGTTCAAATTCCGATAGTCTACACACATCCGAACTTTTCCTCCTAATTTCGGCATGGGTACTATATTGGCTAGCCACGTGGGATATTCGATCACACGAATGAAGCCTACGTTAAACTGTTTTACCACCTCTTCTTTGACCTTGAGCGACCATTCGGTGCGGAGCTTTCTTAACTTTTGTTTAACCAGCTTATAATCTGAGAGAGTGGGAATCTTATGTTGAGCTATTTCAGGATCAATGCCGGGCATATCGTCGCAGGACCATGCGAAGACATCCACAAATTCCTTTAGCAATTCTTCGAGTTGTGCATGCTCATGCTCGTCAGGGGTAGTCCCTATCCTAATCTCGCGCAGTTGGCTGCTAGAACCGAGGTTTATAACAACGGTATCTTCTTCATTAACTTGAACGCGGTTATGTTGTTTATTATTAACCTTATTTAGATCAGTTAATAATTGTTCATTTGCAAAATCATCATCATTTAAAAGTTTGATTAGAATCCAAACAGTTAATGTAAGGCACAACGAGATACTCAAAATCTTCGTTTATTTCATTGATAGGAAAAACAGTCATTGAGAACCTCGTCAAAAGAGGGCTCGATTACATTTGAACAAGGATATACAACAGAAGAAGAAAAGGGGTAAACATTAGGATTAGGGGAGATTTTAGCAGGTAGAACTGGCACAACATGACAGTTGAGGAGAGGTGTATCAGCAACTTTAATCAGGTGGGATGGATCGAGTGATGCAGTGCCTGAATGAACCATGCAGAGTGCCAGCCCCAGTGTGTGTAAGTTAAAGGAATCTTCGGAGTCACTTTCCTCAATTTCTTCGGCATCTTTGATGAGCGATTGTTCATGGTGTTGGTAACTCTCGGCCCATGGGTATCTATCTTGGAAGAAGATCTCCATTCCAGGGTTTATCTTCTTATCTGTATGGTCATATTATGGTTCTGGAAAGCCTCAAAAGGGGAAGTCTTCGCCCTCTTTGATGAATCGTCCATTCAAGGAGACACCTGGGATAGTCTGGACGCAGTTTAGTCTTCTCTTTATTAGACACCTGAGCTCTTGTTCTGACGGTTGATACCCCAAACCACAGGGAGGGAAAGCCTTATTTAGTTCAATCGGCTCGAGTATCCGTTGTTGTCTTTTTCCTAGCCCCGGTCTGGGTATGAAGTGCATGTTTCTGAACATTTGAATCACATTGACGTTGCCATGAGGGTCGTATTCTAGACAAACCCTTTCTTTAAAGTTATCCCCTACCGGGAGTAGAAGTGGCTCAACTCGAATTCGTAATATGAGCATATCATTTGACCCGTGTTATATATTAAGGATCGGACTGCTGGTACTTGCACCCTCGGCATTGTCGTCGTCGCCCAACCCGTCCGTCGGTGAAGTACTTTAATTTTTGATGGAGTGAGGAAGACATGCCCTTGATACCGTGGAGCCAAGGTCGTCCGAGTAACAGGTTGAAACAGGCTGGGATGTCAATAACTTGGAATTCAACGACAGGGTTTATAGGGCCAGCCCCTATTAAAGCTTTATGGATCCCATCACCTCCCGACGGGTATTATCATAGGCCCACACAACAGCGAAGGTTGGAGCGAGGTCGCTTTCTTTCAGTCTTAAATATTTGAAGGTTCTCAGTAGGCAGACATTCAAGGCGAATCCATTGTCGACAAGAGAGTGGTACAACCTTCCCCATAACTTCGACGGAGATGTTGAGTGCATGATTGTGGTTTATCCCAGTCATGGGGATTTCCTCTTCGAAAAAGGATAGCATTTGGGTAGAGGTCTAGGATCCGACCAAATTTACTGCTTTTTCTGGTGTGGTAGACGGATGAACTGTGGGTCTAGTGAGCAACTTGATCAAAGCATTTCTGTGCAGCTGAGAAGACATGAAAATCCCCCATAGAGTGATGTTAGTTTGAGTTTTATTTAGTTGATCGAGTATCTTACTCTCATCGAGGGTCATCTTTGGCATATGAAGGTTTTTAACACCCTTCCCTTCGTCATTGGCTCGTAGTGAGCTTCGAATCTGGTAATGCCTCCCTGATTTAGTCAAGTGATTTACTGAAGAAGGGAAAAATATGAATCCCATTTCCTTATCGATCTTGGGTTATTGTGTCACCTTGTTTATTTCTTCGAGGAGTTCTTTAAACGATATCATTCCACACATGTCGGCTACCGGGTCAGTTCTCTCTGAAGCTTGCTCTTCATTCAAATCTTCAAATTCTTCCCCCCATCCGGTGGCAACAATTCTGTTTTTCCATGCAAATTCAATGCATTCCACAACTTCAACGGTTTCTTCATATAGGTCATCCCATTCTGTGGGGACGTGTAAGGGTGAAAGGACTAGGCGCCCCGTTAGCTTCAGAGCATCAAGTAACTTGGTTATATTGCAAATGTTATTGGTCTGCCTGAATAATTTTGCTATAATCTGGACCACATCATCCATGCTGACTTCATCGGTTGGTACTACCCAACTATTTGACTCTCGGGCCCATTTTCGTGCTTCCAAGAACAACGTATTGAACCTCTGGCAATCAATGACCAACTGTGAGGGCAATTTTAGCCTGAACTCTAGGAGTTGGTTTAAAACTTCTGATAATTCCATACCTCCATTTTCAGAACGAATACGGACAACGATGCATGCTCTGGTAAGGAGTGACAGTGCCTGATCAGTGAGGCTAGTAGGGTGTATGAGGAAATATGGGCTAATTTGAAGAGGTTTAAGAGAGTATATGGGCGTGATTTGAGTTGAGGGATTGAATTCTGGGTTCTCTTCTAGAAAGATGGCGTTGGCATGATTTGGAAGTGGGTTGTGAGTAGTGTTTGGCTTAGGATTGGCGGGTGGGGCGATGGTACCCCGGTCAATTAGACATTGGATTATGTTTCGAAGGTGAAAGCATTGGTCGGTGCTATGGCCAGCAGTTTGGTGAAAGGCGCAATGGGTATCTGCCTTGAAGTTTCTTGGGAGTGGGTTTGGTAATGGACGAGGATCCAAAGGTTTGATAAGGTTTCGACTTAGCAAGGCTTGATAGACTTTGGAGAGGGGAGCATGGAGCTCAGTGTATTCCTTTCGGACTGGGACATGGCCGCTTTCTGGTGCCCATGAGGTGGTTAGTTGAGAGATGTTGTTGATAGTTGAGACTGTAACACTAGCACGTTTGTCATATTTTCTGGAGGTGAACTGTCCGGACACCTTCTTTGGGTCAACTTCTATTTTGGCAAGACCTTCCTCGATCTCTAATCCTGCTTCTATGAGATCTCAGAAGTGGGGGTAATATTGTCCTCCCATCATTGCTCGGACATAGGGTAAGAAGTTCTTCTTCACTATGCTGACTTGTTCTTCCTCGGAAGGCCGACTGGTCATAGTTGCCGCTTTTTCCCTCCATCGGGCGATGAAGTTACTGACTGATTCTCCAGGGTTCTGTTTGAGCAGCTGTAAATCACGACGGATGACCTCAAGCTCTTTATTGTATTTGTACAGTGACATGAATTCCCGGGCTACATCCTCCCAACTACGAATTCTGGATTCTTCGAGAGATAAAAACCATCGGAGGGAGCTATCCTTCAGAGTTTACTGAAATAATTGGGCCATCACTTCTTCAGAAGCCCCTAGTAGAGTCATGGAACGGTGATAACTTCGAAGAAGAACGATCGGGGGTCCACTTCCTCCGAATTTCTCGATATTTGGCATCTTGAACTTCTCGAGTAACCTCGCTTTAGGATAAGGAGACATGTGGATGTAGTCCATGTAATTTCCTGAGATTCTGACTTGGTCGAACTTCTTGGTGAGCATCTTGAGGTCCTCTTTGACTTTGTTCAGCTCTTCTTCCTTCGGATCAATGATCATAGGCAAGTTAGCCCCATGCTGGGAAAGGTTCGACATCAAAAGCTGGGCAGGCGGCGGCCCTTTAATAGGAGGGACACGTGGAGTGTGCTGATACTCTTCGGGAACCCAGATGGGCTCGGGCGGATCCATGGAATGAGGGAATAGGGCCTCGGGTTCTTGAGGGATGGTAACCTGATTTCGTTGCATTTCTCGAACCTCAATTTGGAGTTTTTCAATCTTAGACACAAGCTGAGCTAGAACTGCTGTCAGATCCGGCTGCACAACGGATACTTGATATGTGTTCTCCATAGAAAGCGGAAGGATTCCGGACTCGAAAGAAGTAATAGGGGAACGAACGGAACTCCAGGGTGACTTTATTGAAGACCGAAGTCAATAAGGAGTCAGTCCAAGGGTTTGCGATCGACCTGATAAGGCGTAAAATGGGATTTATTTTTTAGAAAAAGGGGGAAATTTTTTTTTGACATTTTTTTCCGAGATTAAAAGACAACATATTTTTGGATTTTTGATAGAGAGATGAGAAATGTTTTGGGATTTTTGATAAAGAGGGGAAAAATGTTTTGGGATTTTGGATAAAGAAAAAGTAGAATTTTCTTTTTGGAGACGGTTCAGTATGATTATTATAATTATTATGTTTTACTTGTATTAATTCTCCTAAATGCAAAATGAAATGTCGGACTGGACCCGAGCCTAGAAAAATTGGGTTTGTAATATATGCAAAGCTATGGCTGGACTTGTGACCAGGATCACGGATAGGGTCCCGTTTTAAAAATGCACGAGAATTCGGGCGGCAGGACGACTCGAAATTTTGGCAAATTTTCGGGTTGAAACTGGCAATCTAACATGTGTGTCCTAGGGTTGACACCTATATGCGGGTATGCAATTGTTTAGGTGAATCGAAAAGGGTTCCCCCCTTGGCGTGACTTCCACGATATACGTCTTGCTCTTGCGAGCAATCGGTACGTATGGACAAGCCATTTGATATACCTGAGTGTACGTGAATTGCCTCACTATATACCTCGTGGGGATGGTATGTGTGAGAGCGAATTCGATATACTCGGCGTACGTGAACGAGTTCCCTGCGATATACCTCCCGTCATGACTTCGGTCAAGCGGTACGATGCGGGGGAACCGTTTGATATACGTCGAAGGTACTTGGCCAATGGAAGGTGAGAGTCATATCGCTTAGGCTAACTGCGCCCTATCGGACCAGCGCCCATCACGAAGTGACCCTCCAGTTACTGGATAAAAATTTAGTCAATAACAATGATCTTTGGTGATGTCGTGTGAATCATGCATGATACTTTTATTAGTATATTATGAGAATGTCTTTCTTGATTATGCCAAACAGGGAGCAAAGTGAAAGTACCAACGGTACACCAAGTATGAATGGGTGATGCGTGAAACATGTGGATATATGTGACCCTAGGTGCACGTGGTGCGAAGTGTACATGGAGAACTTTCTACAAGTGTGAATAGAAGCATGAGCATGGGGTACACATGAATAATAAAGGGGAACATGCAAATAGGGGGAAAATATAAACAAACATAACATCCATATAAATAGAGTCTAGCCCTCAAAATAAACATATTCGTCCCCAGCAGAGTCGCCACTGTGGCCATCCCCGATCCTCGCCGCGGTGGGGGGCGCAGCATGAGAGTGATGATCCTTATGGTCCCGCGCGTCCCTCTCAGAAGCGCTTCGGCCGATGTCATTTGAGGTGAAGTGAAAAATGTAGAGAGATTAGAGTCGTCAGTCTATTTTACTCAAAACAGACAAAATAAAAGAGGAAGCCATCCCGAAGGACAGCATCCAAAGACATACTGGTGCATACGAAACCAAAATGATTTGAGAAGGGTTCGGAGGCTAAGTTAGGAAATGGGAAGGTGTTAGGCACCCATTCCGCCTTTCGGTCTCTCATGGATTTTTGTTATTTTACTTTATTTTCCCCGTGATATGTGTGCATGTGTATATATAGTGGAGATAGGAATCAACGATTTGTACCATGGAAGAGGTAAAGCGAGTCATCCGTAGGAAGGTATAAAAGTATTAGAAAATAGGATTTAGGCGATCATCCTTTCATTAATCATTATGAGGGAACGATAATGCATACGGAATAATACGCCCCTAAGTACAAATATATGTATATATATAGTATAAGAGAATGGAGTTTAGAGAAAATAGAAAATGAGAGAAAAAGTAAAAAAATAGGACTCGAGTCTCGGGTTTTACCCCGAGACACCTACATAGCCTATAGAGGCATCAAAGTCCACGTAGTTCGCATGCAAAATGAGGGGTGGGGTTTATCCCATAAATCCAACTGGGGATTCTATTATTTGTGTGTGTGTGTGTGTGTGTGTGTGTGTGTAGAAAAAGTGTGAGAATTCCCGTTTAAAATTTATGAGCAAACCCTTTTTTTCTTGTTTTTGGGGGTTTTTATTTACATGAAAATAAGAGATGTGCAATAAAATAAAATAAAAAGTATATTAAGATGTATGAGATGATATAATAAAAGTGTTAAGTAATAAAACAAGATATTGCGAATTTATGAGAATTTAAGGAGAAAATTGAGAAAATTGGACCTTCGTGAAGATCTTGAGCTTTATCTTGAATGTTGGAGAGCAGCCCTTAGACTTGGATGATGATGGAGGGTAGTGAATTCACAAATTTTGGTAAAAAGGATGATGAAAAGTGAAGGTTGGAAAGGGATTTGGGTGTGGAAATCACGCTGACTTCGTGAGAGGTTTTCTAGATCTGTTGAGAGTGATATCTATGAGATCTGGGCGTTTTTTGCAAGTGAGGTCAGGCCTCCTTTTAATAGGACTAGGGCATTGCCGATCGGCATAGCCCTGTTCCTGCCGTTCGACAGGTGTGTTTAGGCACACTACTGATAGGTAGGGTCTGGGACCTGCCGTTTGGTAGTGTCTTTCAGGCCTTTTTGGAAAATCGGTCGCAAAACGCAAACCGTTGATCAGAGTCGCGCACGGGGCAGACCATTGGAGAGGTAATTCAGAGACCTTCGAAAGTCCTTTGACGCTCCCGGGTTCGAGAGTTAACTTTGGGTTAAATATGGCTCGAAAGCATTTGTCGTTCCATTGAACGGGAAAACGTCGGACGCAAACGGATCGTTCGTCCGCATGGTAAGTCTGAATCACGCACGGGGCGACCGTTGGAAAGGTTAGGAGATGTACTTCGACATAGGCCTGTAAACGGATCGAATTAGGACCGAATCAGGCAAATCCAAATCCATATATGTTTATGTTAAACGGATTCAGATTCGATCCATTTATTAATCAGATCGGATCAGACAAATTCAAATCCATATCCGTTTATGTTAAACGGATTCAGATCGGATCCGATTATCTGTTTATATTAAACTTGATTTGTAACATTTATGTTCAACTCTTATTTCTTAAATTTATTTTGGAAATGTTCCCAAAAAACTCATAATGAAATAAAGAACTATTATAATAAATATTTAAAATATTATTAAATACAATATATATTGATTAAAAATATATTATATATAATTATATATATATATATATATATATATATATATATATATATATTAAAAATATTAATCGGATCGGATTATTAACGGAACGGAGTATATGAATCCAAATTCGCTCCATTTAATAATCGGGTAATCGGATAATCGAATTTTAGGCATGATCCATATCCACTTAAACGATTCGGATTCGGATAAAATCCAATCCATTAACAGGCCTACTTCGACATTTCGGGGAGTTGACTTTGGTCAACCGGTCCGTGAAAGCATCCGGTGACCTTCCGGAGTAAAACGGATCGTTCGTCCGTAACGTAAGTCGGAATCGCGCACGGAGCGGACCATTGGAAAGGGGTTTCAGTTCCCTTTAAAGATTCATTTAGTCTTGATCGAGCTGAAGAGTTGACTTAGGTCAAACGGAGCCCGGGAGCGCCTGATGGCTTCCTGATGGCCTCCTGATTGAGTTTCGGTGAAATTGGGTCGTTCGTCCGCATGGTAGGTTGGAATCACGCACGGGACGGACCGTTGGAAAGGGGTTTCAGTACCCTTCGAAGATTCATTCAGCCTCGGTCGAGCTGAAGACTTTGATTTTTGGTCAAACGGTGCCTGGGAGTGGCCGATGGCTTCTAGGTCAGTACCCGAGGTATGACTTGGGTTTGTGGTGATGACAGGAGGTGCTAGGGACATAAGGAGAGTTTAAGGGGTAACAGAATGGGGTGTCTACAATACATACATATTAATCCTTTTTTATTCGCTAATTAATATTTATTTTAATCAAATTATTTTTCGGTCAAATAAAATTACGAGCACACGTGTAATTTAAATGCTTTAAAAATATAAGTTGTTACATACTTCCCCCCAACAATGGAATTTTGTCCACGAAATTCGAACATACTTGACACAAAGAGCTTTGAATACTTTTCCCGCATGTTATCCTAATGCTTTAAAGTCGACTTATTGGCATTGTGATGCCCCCATTGAACATGAACTAACGGTACCACTTTCGACCGAAGCTTCCTCTCGTTGTGGTCTAAAATAACAATAGGCCTCTCCTTGTACGTGATATTTGGTTGTAGTTCTATCTCTTCTAATGCGATGTGACTATATGACAACTCATCCCCCAGTTACCTTAGCAATAAAGATATATGGAACGCATCGTGAATCCTCTGTAAGTGAGCCTATAAGTAACTCGCCCTATTCTCTAAATGATTGGGAGAGGCCCCATATACCTTCATGCCAACTTCCATTTCTTTCCAAACCGCATAACTCCCTTCATGGGAGACGATCGAGTATAAAAAGTGGGCGCGTGTAAGGGCACAGTCATTGTTTTCGTTTCGCCTACTCAATACAAATAAACCGAAATTATGACTACACTTGCGAGGCAAGCACAGCGGTAAGTCGGGTATCGAAAATCCACAGGGACGAGATGCTAGAATTTATATGACTTAATATTCCCAAAATAAAAGTGTAAAAAGGTGATTACAAACTAAAAGGAAAAATATGCATAAAAGAGAAATGTTTAACTAGGTGAGGGAAAATAAACTAGATTAATAAAGCGGTAAAACTATAGGTTGCGTCGAATATCCCTCACCCGAGTTAATTTGTGTAAAATGGATACATGGGTCAACGAGTTATTACGAACGTGTCTTGTTTCGACAGTTAATTGAATCAAGGGTTGTCACGCCCTAAATCCGCATAAAAGCCTAATAAGATTTTGGCGTCAACAAATATCCCGGAAATTGCGTATACAAGGTCATAAGCATGGGACATACATGATATACCCCGTCAAATCTCCTAGGCGCAATAACTAGGACAACGCACCCGAAATGGACCCGTAAACACCATCACCAAAGCAAAGCAACGCATCAACTCGAGTGAGTTCCATTCAAACACAACCTAATTTAAATATGTTAGAAGGCATGATAAAAATGCGGTAAATGGCAAGCGATAAATAAATGCGGTAAATCTACATTAGAAAGCGATTAAATCAAAGCATGTAAACTAAATTAGAAAACAATAAATAAGGAAATACACACTATATTAATGGAGAGGATGATGAATAGTGCAACATTCAACCCAAATGGGGTGTCAAACGAAGAACAATTGAAGAAGAACTCTCCAAAACCCTCAAAACCTAAGCTATTCTAACCTAAAAACTATTCCAAAACGTTAATATATGATTATTACAGCAAAAATTGGTATTTATAGTAAGTGGAATAAAAATAGAAAAGAAAAGGGAAAAGAAAAGAAAAGCCCAAAATATCTGCAAAAAACATCGGATCGATCGATCGATCCCCTGGGCTCGATCGATCGATGCTCAAAATTGAAGCCCACTGTCTCCCCACGATTACTGAAAATTGAAGGATCGATCGATCGAACCCTTTTGTTGATCGATCGGTCAAGCAGGTACGAGCCAAGGCAGCCTCCTGCAATGCTGTTTTGGCTTGAATGAAATTCCCTTTCGCTAAAATTACCGTAACTTTTCCGTTCTGAATCGGAATCGCGCACCGTTCATGGCCACACGAAGCTTGAGAGGAGGGCTATAATTTTCGTGAGAGTTGGGCCAGTGCCCTAGCTGTGAATTGACTAAATTTCCCTTGAATGTGCGATCGCATACGGAAATCAAGAGGAAAGCGTCTGAACTTCACACTTAGCATCCAAATACCTATAAAAGCTCAATTAACCCGGGCAAAACATGTTAACGTAGAAATCCAAGGTTGTCTGGTTAACGATCATAAATATAGGGAATAAGATACCCGAGAAGGCTAAAATGCGTATGTTCGAGGGATGAAATATGCAATATTTGTGTATTATCAGGAGACACCCACAATAATAACCGATCACCACATCAAACTCTAAGTACCTTCACTCTACATCTGCATAACTTTTTAACCTGTCCTTGGCTATACATATACGAGCCCAAATCAACTTGATCCTTACAGAAGTGTCCTGAATCATCTCTACCCCAAAAATATTGTTGTTCCCTACATCTAACAAACAAGCGAGCAAACGAAAGGTCTACCATACAGTATCTCAAAAGGCTTCATGCCTATCATGAACTGGTACGAGTTATTATATATAAACTCTTTACTAGTGGATTTTACTGCTCCCAACCTCCTTTAAAATATAGTATGCACACCCTCAGTATATCCTCCACAACTGCTTCACCCTCTCCGTTTGCCCATCAGTCTGTGGGTGATACGCCATTCCCGAATGCTACTCCATCCTCATCGCCTTCTGAAAACTCTATCAGAAGTAAGACATAATGATATTATCCCGATCCAAAATAATATTGAGCGGCACCTCTTGTCGGCTCACTCTCTTTATACAATGAAAAGTTAGCCACACAATCTGATCGTGTAATACAATTGAACTGGCCCATATCGACATGCCAATACTGCATCCTCGCTCCCTACACATCTTATTCAAATTTTGACCCATGCACCTTCTCCGTAACTGCGCATTGTGGGTCCTTATTGTTTAGGATAATCAACTTCCCATTAATGCGCAAGCCACCCTCAAAACTGATAGAGTAAGTCTCCGCTCGACCTGTCAATAACCATTGAACCCTCTCCTGACAAGACGGATCCCTTGCTCATGCCTTCACAACTTTCAGAATGATCTGGGATGCCCAAACTATCTCTTCTCCTGACGTAGCTCAGTCCACTTCATCATTCCAAAACTTCTACTAACTAGCCTACAGGTATACGGTTTAATGCATCTACTTCCACATAGCCTTTCCCGAATGATACTGAACATTGAACTAACCAGGGAACCCATCCACCCTATACTACGTGCATACACACACAAATACCACAAATACAACCTACATACATTAAAATTATGCCCACATGCCCTTCATGATTATAAAGTAAAGGTAAACTCAATTACCCGACTAATCGAGACTCAATTCTTCTTAAGATTGCCCCACTTATCAACTAGTGGTGCAATCATCATCAATCGCTTTCTACATAACACTACCTAGGTCCGTTGGCTTTAAATCAAACACTAACTATTTGCTCGAATCATTATATATTCACACATGTAGTAACTAACATACTAAATCACTTACCTAGAGCCCAAACACGTCTCCCAACTCTTGATGCTTACTAAGGTTCGTACGTGGGATGTTTTACAAGTGAAATCCAAACAAGGAACCCCCTTGATACACTACTAATTATTTTACCGGTTATTGAGATTCGTTAGCCCAGGATACGTTACCGGGTCATTAAAAAATCATGCCCCCCAAAGTCACTAAATTTAATTATCAACTCCCATGTCTCTAAAGGCGTCATACAATACAACGCTCGCACCATCACTAAATCCCCAATGCTAATTCAATTACAAACTTGATCTCTTAACTCGATTGTAACCCAGATATCCTCTTAATCACATCACTAAAGTCCATAAACATAGGGATCACATCTAACGAGATAACTATGTTCTCTGAAGTCTCCTCCTGAATATAATATAAACGAGGGCTTGACCCTCACTCATAATGAGGCATCGCAAAAAGAAACACATCCTGCCTTGGAATAGCAAACATGATAGCCTTACTGTAACAAACTACCATCGCTTTACAAGTCGCTAACCAATCCATACTCAGTATAACATCATACTCATAGTTCTTTAAAACTAGTAGATCTACTAAAACATGACCTCCTAATGTCCACACCCGCTCCCTACAGATGGAACGAAAGAGAGCCCCGCCACCCAATGGTAAATATACACTAATAATAATAATAATATCTAATGCTATATCCAATAAATCCATCTCACGTGCAAATCTAGTGCTAACAAACGAATGTGATGCACCCGTGTCACACTACACTCGACCTATATGCCCATGGATAGTGAAAATATCATAAATTACTAGTGGTGTTGGCAGAACAACTAGTCTACAAACATGATATGCACGTCGAAATTTCCCCTACCGCTGCCCTTGTCCCTGCGTAGGGCTATAATACTGGAACTACTGGTGGGGCTGCATCTATTGCCCATGCTGGGCACCCTGCTCCTGAACACTAGCCCTACTCAGACATGCACGTCGCATGTGGCACTGCTGACCCTGACGAGGCTCCCATTGTCTCGAGCCCTACTGGCCTCCAATCTGGTTCTATTTGCCCAGATGAGCATGTTGCTGGTCCTGATGGCCCTACTTGTTACCATCGTTACTCGGCCTAAATTTCTTAGTTGAGTCCCTCTGTTGGGAATCTCGTTCATTCTGCCTACCTTGCTATTGTGGTTCCCCACAGGTACTACTACCTCCGATCTTACCCTGTCGGCTAGACTCCCAAACTCTCTTCGCTCCTTTAGGAGGAAGCGATGAACGTGATAGTGTAAAAGTGTGGCATTGACGATAACAACATAAGTCATCAATGTCAGATTTCCTAACAAATGATGGAGAATCATCCAAGTGAGTACATCAATAAACTTAAGGAACTTCTTTCCTCGATGTTCACCTTCCATAACACAAAGGTCTCCAAGCGTGTGAACTCTTACTCATATTCAACCGTTGTTCGGCCCTCATGTACAAGATCTAAAAAATTCCTCCTCGTCTCAGTCTGGATGGCTGATGAGAAGAGCTTAACTGTCATGGTGTCTCTCTCCTTAAAAGTGGTGACAGACTCCCACCACTACAACACTTCTCCCATTGGCTTGAAGGTAGTCAGTATCTACTTTTGAGTGTCATTGCACTCAACTGTGCGTAGATACCTCTAGATATCATTTTTTACTGACTCGTGGCAACAACATCTTCTCTCTTTTAGAACTCCGACGAATGGCACTTCTAGATTTCCTCTCTAACTTTTTCCCATACCGAAGCCACTATTTGCTGTGGTTGTGGCTAGGGAAATCATTGGGTCATGGTAGTTATCACGGCGTTAACCGCCTGTGCAACAATGGTGGCAACCTCTGTAGAAGTCATCGTTTACTGATTGGCTTGCGACTCCAGTTGAGCTTCATCTCCTATAGCCCGAGATGGTCGTGTTATCCTGTTGTTTAGCATTTTAATCTAAACCAAAATTGTATGAGATTCACTTCAATTATATACAATAGCAGAAGAACGTGAAAGCGCAATTAAGAATGCAACAATCCTAATCACTGGGCTTTATACCCAAGAAATGTAACGCTAAAATTGTAGCAAGTCCACACGGATCTTAAGGTAACTAGAACACGTGGCTCTGATATAATTTATGACACTCTGCCTAGTCTAATACCGGTTGATCAAGCCTTTATTAAATTAAACGAAAATCATATATGATTTCATTCTTAGTATCACCGTCGGAAACTAATTAATTAAACTAATAACCTAATAGGTCCCGTGTTAATTTTTAAAATATTGTTAACATACATAAGTGAAACCATTTAACATTATAAATACAAATATCCACAATAACTGGACATAAAGTGTACAGATGGCATAAATAAAATAAACCGAATAAACTCTTGGTATCCATAATGCAATAATCTAAATACTCAAGTGAAATAATGTAAATAACGTCTAATACTACAAGCGTCCAACAACGGGTAACATGACCAAAGGAAATATTGAAATGGAAACCTATCTAGATAGAAATGAGTGTAGACTCTAATCAAGTCCTGCATGCATTCACAGCTACTGCAACATTGTCTGACTGGAATGGAATGGCTATCCTTGTTGAACCTGTGGCTGAGCACGTAAAATATTTTCAAAATATTTTTTTCATACGGGTCAGAGCCCAAAACACACTACACCAAATCGGCCAAAATAACGCTGTTCACCCGGCCACCATTATCACGGTAAAAGATCGTGACAAAAAAACACGTGTTTTTTTATCACGATCGTGACAAGTTCGTGACAACAATTATCACGGATGTGTCATGGTCTTTAACCGTGACAAGTAAAGTTGTCACGGATGTGTCACGATTAAGGACCGTGACAACCCAATAAAATTATCACGGTCTTTGACCGTGACAAGTCGGTGAAAACTCTTATAACTTAAAAATCCTAGTCTTTGTTTTTTCTTTTCCCTGGGGTTTCAGTTCCCTCATTTTTCTCTCTCTCTCTCTCTCTCTCTCTCTCTCTCTCGCGCGCGTTTCAGGCTCTCTTTCTCGCGCGTGTTTCAGGCCCTCTCTCCATCGTTTTGGTACATTTTTGTTCTCTCTCCTTTGTGTGTGTGTGTGTCTATATATGGGTTAGTGTGTGTATATGTGTTTTGTGGTCGGTGGGGGGGGGTCAAGATTTGAGTGTGTAGGGAGGGGGGGGCAGTGTGTGTATGTATAGGCCAAGATTTTATTGTGGGTGTGTGGGAGGGGTACATTGGTATTGAAATTGAAAATGGCATTTGAAATTAAAATTAAAATTGGTATTAAAATTGAAATTGGAATGTGAAATTAAAATTGAAATTGAAATTGTTATTATAAATTAAAATTGAAATTGAAATCGAAATTGGTATTATGAATTGAAATTGGTATTTGGTATTTGGTATTTGATATCTGGTATTTTGTTTCTCACTCTAATTGCAGCAGTGGCGACCCCCTTTCCTCTTCCTCACATGTTCCGGTGACCCCATTTTCCTTTTCCTCACATATTTCGGCAACCCCTTTTTGGTACATCTCTCTTTACTCTCTCTCTATTTATATATATATATATATATACATAGAGATTATTCAATTGTTGAAATGTTTTACGATTCTTGAATTGTTGTTGATTGGTGGATTTGAACATTTAGATGACCATTGAGTTGGTTGGCCCTTAGACCATACTATAAATTAGAACATTTAAAAGTTCGTTGTTAAACAATTAATCATAGTGTGTAGAGATACTAGCCTTCTAGTTCTTATGCGCACACATTCAATAACCCTTATACCCGTTCAAGAGTCATTACCCCTGTAATGAGATCTCCCGAATTGTCCAGTTTGGTTAGTTTAAGACGTCATAGTACTTGTATAATAATATTCTTAGTGGATTAATCTTCTTACGTTTGGGGGAAGTTCGATGTCGTCTCTTAATGTTCTCTGGGTACATATTATATGATGCGGTGTTAAGTGTTATTTCAATTGACAAATTTAAATAACACTTGCATTTGCGAATTTTTATCGTGTACTTGGAGAACTATGGGGATATGCTGTTGAATTTTCCTCGAATGGAAACAATGTACACGAGTTGCTAATATTTTACAGAAATATGATGTCTTGAATGGGATATGACTACTCAACCTTTGGAGGAGATGAAGGAAATATGTCGTCTTCAATGTGTGTATTATGAAATTGGTATTCGAAAATTAAAATTTGTATATTAAAATTGGTATTCTGAAATTAAAATTTGTATATTGAAATTAAAATTGCTAATATATTACAACTCTCTCTCTAATTGCAATAGCGACCAACCCCTTTCCTCTTCTTTACATATTCCAACGACCATCTTTCTTTCTCTCTACACACATTTCGATAAATCTCTCTCTCTCTCTCTCTCTCTCTCTCTCTCTCTCTCTCTCTCTCTCTATATATATATATATATATATATATATATATATATATATATATATATATATATATATATATATATATATATATATATATATATATATATATTTGCGCTCGTAAATTGTTATAGAATAAATGCATCATGCACCCCAAAGCAAGTGTTATATAACAAGTAATGAGGGTGAAAAGATAATAAGTAATTATATACAAGTTGATTAAGTCTAAATTTACACACTCGTTACTTGTTATATAACACTTGCTATGGGCGGTGCATGCATGCATATATTTTAGGCCTGTAAATCGGGTTGGGTGAGCCGGGCTTGGGATAGCTCAGGCTCGACCCGAATTTTAATAGCCATTTCCCAAGCTCGAGCTCGGCCCAAATTGAAATAAGAAGTATATGCTCAGCCTCGGCTCACCAAACTCACGGGCTTCGGGCCCATATTCGGACAAGCCCAATTTGAAATATGAAAAACGTTTTGATTGAAAAATATTTTAATTTAAAAAATCAACACACTTTTTATTTTAGAAATGTTAAAAAAAGCAACATAATTTTTTAGTCTAAAAAATCAGCAACTTTTAGTTTAGAAATTTTCAACAAATCTATACACTTTGGTTTTTGTCTATCTGACATACATAATACCTACTGAAATACATAATACCTACTGATTTGGTTTTTGTCTATGTGACATACATAATGACGATTCAGATCAGAGACCCAGAAAATAAGTTTAGATCTAAAAGAACAAAAACACATCCAAGATTCATTATTTAAAACAAAACCTAGATTATTATTTCTGAAGAAAACACAAACCAGATTTTTATATCAAGAAAATACAAACCTAAATGTATTGTGTTGATTGTGTTTGAAGAAAGTGGTTGAGCATCGGCGTTGATGAGAGCGAGGTTGAGCAGCGATGAGCAGCAACGTGGATGAGGGAGTGGTTGAGTAGCGGCGTGGATGAGAGAGAGTGGTTGATTGAGCATCGGCGTGTTCCCTTTCTTTCCTCCAGTCGATGAGAATGAGAGAATTAGGGTAAGGGAGATCACTTTAAATTGTTTAATGAGAGAGGGTTTGATCGTCCCTTATTTTTTTTGCTGTTGAAAATGACGAAATTGTCCAAATTCATAACTCTAAAATGTATTTTTAATAAGGGACTATATGGTAAATATATTTAAAATTATATACATAATATTGTATTATATATAATAAAATAAATATATATATAATATTATATATATTTAATATTTTTAGTTCGGGCCGGCCCCAAATCGGGCTTCCCACTGCTAAGCTCAATCTCGGCCCGAATTACAATCGGGCTTAAAAATTTGGCTCAGGCTCGGCTCAGCTCAAACTCAAATAAAGCTCGACCCGAAAATAATGGGCCAAATGGGCGGGCTTCGGGCGCTCAATTTACAGGCCTATATATTTTCATGTGAATGCATGACATAACGGTATTGTGACGTGATATAATGCTTTTTATATTCTCATATTCACTTCATAAATTGGTTATTGGTAGATTTGAACATTTAGATGGCCCGTTGAGTTGGTTGGCCTTAGGCATTTCTAATATTCCGCATTATTATTTAAATTGTTATTTGGGATCCTTAAATTGTTGTTGACTGGTGAATTTGAACATCTAGATGACCATTGAGTTGGTTGCCCCTAGGCATTTTTAACATTCAGGGTTGTGATTCTACCGAGTATAAATAAGATAAAAATAAAACATACTATAAATTTTAGAAACTTGCTGTTAAACAATTAATAATGGGTAATGAAACATAACTATGTATAAATCATCACTATAAACATTACTGTCGAATAAATGAATATACGTACCTGTTTATACTAATCCATGAATATAAGCTTCTTACCCATAATAGGTGTTTGTTTGTAGTAGTTGTGATAGAATATCCTAAATACAAAGAGTGGATGCATGAGACAAATAGATTATGGGATGTGTTTCGCAGAGATGCTAAAAAATTTGTGAAATATGCAAAGAGATGTTGTAATGATAAAGAGTTCTCGTGTCCGTGTGCTAAGTATAAGAATGGTAAGGTGTTTGATTGGAAAATAGTTGAACTACATTTGTTAAGATCGAGATAGTTATCAATTTTGGATTTTTCACGAGGAATCGAAAGTTCCTTTTGTCCCTGAGCAACCTTCAACAAGTAGTCTATATGTACAAGGGAAAGAGGACAATGTAGATCATAATATGCCAGAGGATTTAGTTTATGACACATGTGGAGTTCATAAAGTGGAAGAAAATGAGGCCACTGACGATATACAAGGTTCAGGTGCTCATGAAGATATCAAAATAAACCTTAACGATGACTACCAAAGTTTAAATTTAAGGCGACCCAGCCGTTATACTTTGGCTGTGATAAAGATCAAAGAAGTTTACATGCCATGGTTGGTTTGCATAGCTTGAAGACCCAATATGGTTTGTTTGGCAATAGTGTGATAGGAATTTTGAATTAGGTGAAGGGCTTGCTACCCAAGCGTAATACGTATCCAAATAACTATCCTGATATGAAGAACAATTTGAAAGGTTTGTGAATGAAGTATAAATAAATTCATGCTTGTGTGTATGATTGCATACTATATTTAAAGGATAATGAAAATCTAGATCGATGTTCAGTATGCGATGAACCTGTATATGTGCAATCTATCGGCAATGAAGGCACAAGCTCAAAATTGCCTCAAAAGTGTTGAAATATTTTCCCTTTGGGCCTAGATTGAAGTGTTTTTTCACAATTCCATGGATAACGGAGGCAATGACTTCGCATGCTAGGGCAGAACTAGGGGATAATCTCATGCATCATCTTATTGATTCTACAACTTGGAAGATGATGAATTATGAGCATCCCAATTTTACTCGAGAATACAGTAACATTCGTTTGGAAATATCGACAGATGGTTTTAATCCATTTTGAAATCTAAGCAATACTCAGAGTGTATAACCAGTGATCCTAGCACTATTAAACCTCCATATTTTACATTGTATGATACCTGAATTTTTGATGACGTCTTTATTTATACCTGGGCAAAGGAACCAAGCGAGGACATCGATGTCTACTTGGCTACTTTGGTAGAAGAATTACATGAGTTGTGGGAAGAAGGTGTGCAAGCATTTGACTCTTTTAAAAAATAAGAGTTTACGCTGAAAGCTATGTTCATGTGACCAATTCGTGATTTTTTTAACTTATAGGACATTATCCGGTTGTGTAGTACATCATTATTTGGGGTGTCTTATTTGTGGAGGGGAGACTGAAATTTGCATATCATTGAGAGCGAAAAAAAAATATAACATTGCCATAATATATTTTCACCCGCCGATCATAGTTTTAGATTTGAGAAAGGTTCTAATTCTTAACCGGGCGGGGTTGGACATAGGCTACCTCCAAGAAAACTTTCAGGTTAAGAAATTGAAACTAAATCTTCTAACTATGGCCCTAATATGTCAGGTAAGAATCCTAAATTCAATAATGTTAAGCATAAGAAGACCCCAACTCGAAGTAAAACTGAGATAAGAAAGACATGGTCTAGGAGGTCAATTTTATTTAACTTGCCTTATTGGAAGAATAACCCGATGCGCCATGTATTGGATGTGATGTATGCGGAGAAGAACATCACTGAACATATTGTGGGCACATGCCTTGGGGGGAGTCATCGATTGATGGAAAAATGCTCGAAAAGACCTTACATTGTTGAAACTTAAGCCACAACTATGGTTGAAAGAAGATGGTACGGGAAGGACAATAATTCCCCTGGTGCGCTTACTTTGACGAGTGAGGAAAGGAATGTTCTTTTAGACACAATATATAATTTAAAGTTTCCATCTAATTTTTCATCCAACTTGCAAAGGATTGTGAATTATGCTACCCATGATTTACATAAGTGGAAGTTCCACGATTGGCATGTCATCGTGCAATTGGTTCCTCTATTATTTAAGCATTGTTTCTCCAATCACACGGATTTGCGGAGGGCCATTATGCAAATTAGCATCCGCTTCTCACTTTTATTTGAGAAGGTAATCGAGATCACATAGTGGTCGTAAAAGTAGCGATGACTGGAGGAATTTGTGTGTTTTAGAAGTACTTCCCTCCATCTTTTTTTACATAAGTGTTCACTTATTAGTACACCTATGCGACGAGCCACTTCTTTTTCGCCCAGTTAGATATCGGCAGATGTATCCATTTGAAAGATTGATGAAAGTTTTCAAATATTACGTTAAGAATACATGATACATTAAAGGATCAATTGTAGAAGAATACATCACTCTGGAGTCATCGATCTACACTCTAGAATATCTACTTGACTCAAGTAGCATGGATAACAGTGATGAGTTCATCGATGAGGGTGATCAGGTGATGGTCAAATGAGTGAAATTAACGAGTTTACAACATGAACAAGCAGATTGTTATCTATTTTACACACTTGAAGATGCTGAAGAATGGAAAAAGTAAGTTTATATTATTTTAACTTTTACATTATTTTAATTTTTATACCTGATCAATTTCGTAATACGTTTGTCACGATCAATGCAAAAATATGATGCATGTGGGAATAATAAAAGATGAAGAACGATGCCACAATCAGACAGTGAATTTAGGTTGTGGGTGTCACACGAGGTAATTATAACGGAAATGTCTCTTATTAAATGTCATATTACAAGAAAGTATTAAAATTAACCTATTTAATTTATCTATAATCTCAGCACTTAAAGACGGGTGATGTGGCATTAAGACTTGATCGTCTAGCCACTGGACCTTTGTTCATGGAACACGAGTACAAAAAGTATTGATTGAATGGTTAGGCATTCGATGAAAATGTGTACGAAGAAAATACAAAGGTAGAGAACTCGGGCATTTCTTACAATGCTCTTACTAATTTTCGAGCGAGCGCGAAAGATAAAAATCTCGTTGAAGCTAAGATAACTTATTATGGTGTCATTCAAAATATATCTGAATTGGACTATATAAGCTTCAAAGAGGTAGTGGTTTATTGTGATTGGGTAAGAGATGAGGCTAAAAATGCTTATAAAGTTTATCCTGACACCAACTTGATTGTAGTTGACTTGTCCAAGTTGAAGAGAAACAAGCACCTGAGTGATGAGCCATTTGTTTCTGCTTTTCAAAATGTCAAGCAAGTGTTTTACTCAGAGTATATCAACAACGAGCCGTGATCAATCGTCTTACGCGCGCCAAAGCGTTAACCACTAGTATGGATGACTTATGTGCTCCTACAAAATATCAATCCATTTTAGATGATAACCTGAATTTGAAATAATTTTTAGATTTATAATAAGTATTCCAATTATTTGAAACAATGCTTATTTTGGTTTATGATATGAATTTGTATTCTTATAATGTCGTTAAATTGTATTCTTCAAGTGCTTTATTAATATCATACGATAATTTAATACTTTTATTCATTTAGATTTAATCAGTCCCGATGGATTTGATCAAAATTGGTGCGTTGGTTTTTGAATATGTTAATTTGGATCTTACTTAGTTTAACTATTAATTCTTAGTCCCTGACATGACCCGAATTTGAGACAATTTTTAGATTTGTAATAAGTATTCTATTTATTTGAAACAATAATGCTTAGTTTGGTTTATGATATGGGTTAGTATTCTTATAATGTCGTTAACTTATATTCATCTAGTGCCTTAATTCATTTGGATTTGAGTCAATTTAATGCTTTTATTCATTTGGATTTGATTAGTTCCGGTGGATTTGAATAAAATCGGTTGGTTGGTTATTGAATATGTTAATTTGGCTCTTACTCAGTTTAGCCATTAATTCTTAGTCCATGACATGACCCGAATTTGAAATAATTTTTAGATTTGTAATAAGTATTCTATTTATTTGAAACAATCTTAGTTTGGTTGATGATATGGATTAGTATTCTTATAATGTCATTAACTTGTATTCATTTAGTGTCTTAATTCATTTGGATTTTATTCAATTTAATGCTTTTATTCATTAGGATTTGATCATTTTCTCATATACGTGTTTGTACTAATAATAACAATTTTTGTAGGAAATGGCTTCATAAGGACATCACGGTAGCGGAGGCGAGGAAGGCTCGTCTGACACTAGGCCCCAAAAATAGGGCAAATTGGGGTCCATTATCGAGAACAAGATGACCTTACTGGCTAGAGGCCTGGAGGCTGGAGTTGCTTAAGTCGATCATCGGGCCGGGATACATAGATTGGAGGAAGGTGCCACGGGAGCTCAAGATGGCCATCTGGGGGGGAACTACTGGTAGTTACTCACTTTATTTTTATTTCATATGTATATTTATGTTTATATTGATATTTATATTGTTATTTTATTATATTTTATAACTTAAATAAAATTAGCATTTACTTTCCTTTTGGTTTGTATTTGTTTGACAGGAACAATTCGGTCTGCCCCCACATGTTCGCGACTCCACGTTAGAACAATTGATATATCAATACAAGACGTGGAAGAAAAACATTCGACACAGTACTTTGTGCAGACCGAGAGTCCATATTGAGGGTCCGTGACACCGTACCGTCGAAGGAGCCAATCTCATTGGCACAGTGGTAGTAGTCCGTCGATAACGAGAGCGAAGAGCGACAGTTGACATATCGTCCATCGAGGTGAAAAAGGTGGATGTGCACTACTCCGGGCGGATGTCTTACGCCGAGGTAGAGCACAAGATGGTAAGTTTTTTTTGTTCTTTAATTTTAGTTTTATGTTATTCTAATTTAGCATTACTTCGCATTACTTACTAACTCTGCATTGTTTTATTTTAGGAGACGGAGAATGGACCTCGAGGTAGGCCGCACAGGCTCGATGCCTATGTGCAAATTCGGACAAAGAAGGGCAAGGATATTGAGGTATCCCCGAGCGTGGCAACCACAATTATAAGTTATACAAATATTTTATTTTTTTAATTACGTTATGATTTTTTTATTAACTTAACTAATCGTGTACTTTTGTCATTTCATGTAAAGCTTAAGGAGGTGAACGACAATCAGTCTGATGATGATAAGGCGTCTTTGTCTATGGACACACTAAGCCAAGTTCTCGGGGCGGATCATAAGGAGAGGACTAGGGGGTGAGCTCTCGGGTGGGGAAGTCGAAGCTCACCGGAATTGAGACAAGCAACACTCGGTTGGGTCGTAAGGTGGACACCCATGGCGATAATGTAGAAAGGTTGGAGGCGACGGTTCTCCATATGTTCGAGTTCATGAAGCATCAGTTGGGGTCCACCTTATGCAAGGGGAAGGGGAAGGGGATAGACGAGGACGCCACTGCAAGATTATTAAAACAAGTAAATACTTGCCTTTAACATGATGAGTTTTGAGATTTTCCTATTTGAAACTCTTCTTTTAATGATGAATTATGCCCAAAAGACGGTAGCCTTCCTCCCCGGATCCTCTTTTCTTCTTTTATCTTTCCTCCTCTCACTTTTTTTAAACCCTACCCTTTCGGGGTGGATAGGTAGCAACCCTCATATATCCACCTTAATTGAATATAAACTCAAAACTCTATAATCTCGAAATAAAGTAAGACCCCATAAGTAAAATGACCCATTTACCCTCTCATAGCTCCCACTTAGTCTAAAAAGCCTCCAGAACCCAATTGTAACCCTCGGGTACTTATTATGAACTATTTCGCCCCTTTCTGGGCCATCGATGCACTCAAAACTACCATGTGAATCACCTAACATCAAATTTCTTCTCATGTCCAACTTGACTTTAACCACGTGTCCCGAATGTAATATTGATAAACTCATCGCTTTAACTTACCGACGACGTAAAATAATTTAATACGCTATTATTTACTTATCACACAAGTAAATATAATTATACATAAATATTAATCCTTTTATTCACTAATTAATATTTATCTTAGTCAATTTGTTTTCCAGTCAAATTAAAATTATGAACACATGTGTAATTTAAAATTCTTTAAAAATACGGGGTGTTACAACTTTTTTCTCGTTATTTTAAAATTATAGCACTAACACAACTCTACTTGATTTGAACGTATGTGCCAAGCTATATATATATATATATATAATAATGTTGTTGTGCGAACTAGTCCGCATTTAAAGAATGCGGACGGGACATGTGTCACTTAACGGTGCACCTAGAAATTATCGCCTAAATTACAGGCACACTCTCTCTTTTTTCTGGTCTCACCGTCAGGTGACACATATCCGGTCCGCATTCTTAAAATGCGGACCAGTCCATAGAAGAGCGGGACTGTATATATATATTCCATTACATCTATTTTTACATTAGAATGCCACTTAAGCTGGTAATTAAGAGAAAATGTCTAAAACAATTATTTACACATGCAAATAATTATATTTAACATTAACAAGTGTAGGGGATATCAAACATTTATTACAGTTTGTCCATTGTAAAGAAGTGTAATATAAAAAATACACAAAAGTTTTCGTGGTTCAAAAGGTCGGATTGCCTACGTCCATGAGGAAGGGGGAAATAATTTTACTAATAGAGAAAAGAGAAAATGACTGACGTTTCATGGTTGCTAACTGAGAATCCAAGTTGTGGTTACAAGAATGTTGTTAATCGTTCCCCAAACTATTAAGCTTGTTACTATTTACATATATAAGCACCCTATAATTTTAGGTCTTCCTCGCAGTGAATAGTTACCGGCTTTAATCTTGTCTTTAAAGTAATAAATATGTCACTTTGGTTCCCTTTTCACGACAAGTGAGGTATAAGGGTTTCATCGCGATTATACCTCTCTTACTCGAACAATTAAACACTACATCATAAACTGAGAATAGTTACAGTAGGTGGTCACGATCCAGGACTGTAATCGGATCCAAAAGCACATGACAAAGGTCGTGACCAAGCAAAAGGGTGATATTAAATGGTTGTGGTTACGCCCATAGTCCGTAACCACACCTACGACCAAATGGGCGCCAAAACTTCCGCCAAGGTGGGTCACGGCTCTTGACCGTGACCATTAGCGTGACGAATGTTAGGGTTTCAGTTGAGATGGGTTACAGTCATGGGTCGTGACCATTTTGAAGTTGTCATGGGAGCTAATCACGGTCTTAGTCCATGACCATATCCTCTACACATAAAAAAAAATAATCTTTTTTTTTATTTCACGATCTTTCTCTCTCTAAACATTATCTTTGTTATGTCTTTCTCTCTTTCGGCCATCACCACATGTTATATCTCTCTCCTCCAGTTATATCTCTATTTCTCTATCCCCGGCCAACAATATTTTTTTCATTTATTTATTTGTAGCTTTTCTTGAAATTAATTGGGTATTGTTAACATCGATTGGATGTATTGATTTAAGGTTATAACTTTATTATGTATTGTTATTTAGGGTTTGAAATAATATAGGCATTGTAAATACTGTGTAGATATTATTATCTAGTGCTTTAAATATAGTCGGATGTTGTTATTTAGGGTTTGAAGTTTATTAGGTATTGTTGATATAAATTGAGTACCCGAAAGTTTCTTTTTATTTATAAATGCTGGAATTTATGAATTAAGATAACGTGATGGAAATTTACATCAAATAAATAGAAGGTTCAAATTTGAGACATTCAACTCCACGTATATACAAATATCATTTTAAACTTCAATTATTTATAAACATGCATATTTGGTGTAATAATTACACATTATTTTTAGTGTTGCTGGAATGATTACAATTTGAGAGTTTTTGCAATTTTACGTACATATAGTCTATAATTCTATTATATTTAATTATAAACACTAATAATAAATTCACTTTGTCAACATGTTATAAATTACTTGGGTTATCATGAACTTCATCAATATATTTATGGATTTAGTATAAATATGTTATTTGGGGCAAAAATATACGAGATTGTACATGTGTTGCCTTATATTGAAGAGTTTGTTGAGTGTAACCATATGTGATGGCATTATCAGCAGGGCCACGACAACACCACTAAGAGTTTATTGTTGTTGTTAAATTAATGGGTCCAAGTGTTTAAATGCTTTTTGTTTGTTGAAATAATGGCTATGTTTTATACCTTTCCGAACATTCAACTTTATTATCCAATACACATTAAAGCATAAAATACATTTAGTGCTTTAATGTGACCACTTATACCACAAAGTTCTTTTGAACTCTAACACAGTGAATTTTCTTGGAAATTCAAATGTGATGTATGCTATGAATAAAAGAAGTCATTTGTTGGACTTTAAATGAAGTGAACTACACGTTAATGACCTAAAAATCAAGACAATATGATTTCTAGAGAGAGAAACAAAAGAGTTATTATATTTCAAGAATGGAGAATTAATACAAAAATGAGAGTACAAGCCTATTTATAGTAGAGATATTACTTGCTAATCAAGTAATAGCTAAAATGACTAAAGGACCAATTCCAGTGGTAAGGATGGGCTTCACTCTGACCATAGGTCATGAGTTCGATCCCTCCCCACGGATACCTACCCCTGTTAGAGGGCTTCATCAGGGCTGTGTGGTTAGGCGCACGGTCGTGGGTTCGATCCCCCGCAGGGTTTACCAGTATTTAAGCGGGGCTCGTGTGTGAGGTGGACATGCGCAGTGCCCCCCCTGTTTAGCTTGCACGAGGGAGTCCAAAGGGCTCGTTCGTGTGGAGGTTCAGGGTTATCAAAAAAAAAAAAAAAGAAATAAGAAAATACCTAATTAGTCCCAAACATGCTTGGCAACTAATTAAGTAAGGAAAAGGCCTAAAAAGAACTAAAAATAGAAAATACAATGAAAATAAAAGGAAGATAAAATGGATCCCCATCACTCTCCCCCACTCAAAAAGAGTTCGTCCACGAACTCAAAGGGGAATACCAACAGAGTCACCCTCTAAAACTGTAATCAATGCATGGCCAGGGGATTGCTCGGTCTCGTCGAGATACTCTGGGGGTTGATCTATCGCTAGCAGGGCCCGTCAATGTGGCCGAGGGCAATCAGAAGCTCGATATCCCACAGTGCTGCAATTAAAGCATCGAATCTGGGAGGGCCTGTATAGGTCGTAGCGGAAGTGGTAGTAGCTGGAGTAATGGCCGAAGATGTCGAGGATGGTGCTATAAGAGGAACAAAGCTCAAGGAATATGGAGGTCGGGATGCTGGAGAAGCTGCATGATGGGCAAGGTTCTAAAAGGCGCGAGGCGTGGTCGAGGCGTAGAGGTCAAGCCTCAAGCCTTAGGAGCCTAGGCGTAAAAAGGCGTTTTTCCTTTTTTTATTATTTTAATTATTCCAAGGCTAGTAATATAATAAAATGGTACATAACTTGAATTTTGAAAATATATACATATGTTTGGTAGCCATATTTCTCATATTCATGCTCCATAACCATTATTTGTCAACTAATCCTTTGTTTTTTTAAAAAAAAGTGTGCCTTAAGCCTTTTACCAAGAATAAGGCGTAATAAGGCGTAGGCGATGCGTTTCTCTCAAGCCTCAAGCCTAGGCGGGCCTAGGCGAAGCCTAGGCGGGCCTTTTAGAACAGAGATGGGCCTCGACCTTAGTAGCATACTCTATCGCCTTCAAAAAGGTCGGTATCTCTCTTAATCCAAGGTCACGGTGAATATGTGGCTGGAGTACCATAATGTAACGGATGATCAGATGATCCTCTATCTCGGGCAGGCGTGCTCTAGTGCAGAGGAGATGGAACTGCTCCGTATACTCTACTACTGAAGACATGTCCTATTGGAGAGACTAAAACGGGTAAAGAGGTCTCTCTCGTACGTCGGAGGTATAAAGGAGGCCTAAAGAGCTGCCTTGAGATCGAGACAGTATTGGATATGAGGGAGTCCTATAACCATCCTACAATAACAAAGGTCATTCCACCAAACACGGGCAAAGCCCTGAAATTTGGTCGCAGTTAGAAGAACACATGAGCGGCCCTGAATCCGCTTGTAATCGAAAATTGTCTCCATAGTGGAGAGCCAATCGGTCATATCATTCAGGGAGAATCTGCCATTGAACACATGAATATCTATATGGATGTCCCCATGGAGACTCCGTGAAAGTAACTGGAGTGCTAAAGAGAGTGGGCCTCCATCCTGATAGCTCTCGGCTCCACCACATCACCTGATACATGTGCAACATAATCAACCGGGTCTGGTAGCATCTGTACAGGTGGTGGGCGAGGATAATGATCATGTGGGGCCATGGGAGGTTCTCGGGGATCACGCCAATAGTGGGGACACATGGCAATTAGACCACGTTCGCCATAATAGAATCACTGACGATCCCATAGTGGAATGGGGCGATGGGCACCGGGTGGGAGAATCCACTCAAAAATACTACGGTGGGCATCCCCAGTGTCAGGGGTTGAAGAAGAATCGATATAAAGTTGAGAGAGGTCATGATGTGAAGGGGTGTGATGGGAAGATGGGGTATGTGGTATGTATGGTAGTGCATGCCGATGCAAACACTAGTCAGTATTTTGATTTTCAAAAATACCAAAATCAAATGGGTCGGGTGGTTCGTCTGGTCGAGTAGGATTGAGGTTATGCTGTTGGTTTAGGGGAATTATGGGCAATTTTGGTAGTGTTAATTTTTGGATGGGTGCACATTCTTGGGTAAAATTGGGGTTTCTTGGGTTATTTGGGTTTAACTTTTGGTCGGAAAAATTATAGTGGTATTGAGGTTCAGAATGAGTTTTACGGTTGGGGTAAGGGAAATGGTTAGTAGATTGGGGCAATGATTTGGTTAAATCCATATGGGTTAGGGTTTCAAATGGGACAATATGTATTTGGGCTTTATAGGTGATGGTTAGACAACAATTGACGTTTAAAGGGTTTAAAATATAAAGAGTACTTCTATTGGACCCGTTTTTTTGACATAAATTTTGACTGAAAACACACATGGCAGCGTGGTATTGATCGATTTTCTTATTCCACTGGCGTGGACCCCACAAACTAACCAATAGAAATCCTCCACCTAATTCGGTATCTTCACTTTCGGTAAAAAAATTATGTTCCAATAGCATTTTTGAAATATAAATTAGGCTTGGGATGATTTCTGTAAAAAAAAATTGGATCGGTCCCCGGAAGGCTGAAGTGTGGTCCGACTCAGTGGAAGGGCTGGGGCAAATCGCAGGTGGTCATCTGCTAGCAACAGACCTGTTAGAGGCGTGTCGGCCCCCATCTGGGTGGTCTGACACTACTGATGTTCCTCCCGACCCTTGTCGGCATCCCTGGGCCCAAGATGTATTCCTTCCGGCGCCGGAAATGGGCCACAAAGTTAAACAGCTATTTCGGGATTCTTCTCAGACCTGTTGGAAATGATTTCTGGCTGATTTAAGCCAGAATTTTATGCTTCAGAAATGTGGGTGCATTCGGACTATTTTCCAGGCCTTCGGGTGTCTTTTTGCTGGTGATTTGAAATTAGGGTTTCATTGGAGGGATTAGGTTTTTGAGATTTGGAAAGAAGTTGAAGGATGGTGGCCATTTTATCTTTTAATTCTTGTGTGTTTACTTCTATTCTTGAATTTGTTTTCTCGTAACTCTTGGTTAATCTCCTCTTGAATTCGCACCATCTTCTTCAGAAGCATTGAGAACTTAGTGCATGATTTTGTTGATACTCTACACTGATACACACTAACACCAATGATATGATTTATAAAGAGAGAAACAAAATAGTTCTTATATTTAAAGAATGGAGAATTAATAAAAAAATGAGAGTACAAGTCTATTTATAGTAAAGATATTACTTGATAATGAAGTAATAACTAAAATGACTAAATAACCAATTAAAAAAATAAGAAGATACCTAATTTGTCTCAAATATGCTTGGCAACTAATTAAGTAAGGAAAATGCCCCAAAATAACTAAAAATCGAAAATACAATGAAAATAAAAGGAAGATAAAATGGATCCCTATCATTAAAATTCTGAAATTCCAAATAATGAGCAATTTGATCACTGCTTACAATCTATTAACTCTATAGTGAAAATATTAATGATTTCGAATACTAAAGATGGTTAGGTATAATAACTATGATTGTATATGGTTTGTTCATATACATCACAAAAAAGATTGGGAGTTATCCAACAAATTTGAATTATGATTGGAAAATTCATGCGAGCTTGGACTAAAATAGGTTATGATTTGGGACTTGTAATAATGCATTTTTCAAATAAATTTGGGTATGTTATGTTCAAGATCAATATTCCACCACACCATAAGTAATTTTACGAAGTTAACCTAAGCCAACAACATCTGCTCATGATGCAAATGTGTGTGATTTAATTTTTTTTCTTAAAATAAGAAGTGTTTCGTTAAATTCGGATTCTAAGATTCTTGAATTACAATAACCACAAAATCATATTTTAATGAAATTCGGTGTTTTTTAATCAGTCGGTAATGGGAATGAAATTTTGGGTTTTAATAATGGAAGTACAAGTGCCATTGTTCAAAATATTGAGGAGACTCCTCACGAGGCATTTTTTATGATCTCAATTAGTTTGGGAACACGGGATCTTCTATTTATTGAAAAGGTTTGTAAATATTTGCATTCCACGGATCAAAGTGATTCGTTTTTGTGGTGGAATATCCATTTGAGTCAATTTTTGAATGACAGGATTACGGATGATGTTCTTCTATAGTTAACTAACAGGGCTCGAAGCAACCTGCAATACTTGAGTTTAGTGCAGTGCCCATGGATAAACGATGATGGTTTAAAGCGCGTACTTGACAATAATCCGAGGTTGACTAAGGTTAATATTTATTAAATTGTTGATATTGGTTATTAACTAGTTGCTAAACTGTTTTACTGTCTACATGCATTATATATGTGTGACTAGTATTAGCATTTTTCTTATTCGGTTTACATAGTGCAAATAAATTGAGTTGTTCATGAAAATATTAGGCTCAACTTGGTAATGAGCTTATTTTAATCCTTTTTATATGGTTAATAAACTGAGCTTGATTTCTTCAGTTTAGTTTAATGTCATTTGATAAAAAAAAATAATTATTAAATAAAACCATGTTCAGGCTTTTAGGTAGTGAATTATGGACACATGATGGCTCATTCTCAACTTTCTCACATTTCCTCCATTTTTGAATTTGCACTTTTTGTTTATGCAATCTGTCTTGTTAAACTTTAAACAATGTCTAGCTTGATTTAAGAACCTACTGACCCATTTCAAGTCCACATCCAAAGGTTGCTCCAGCAGACATATATGACCGTATATGGCTCATTCATATACATCACAAAAATAATTGGGAGTTAGACAATAAATTTGAATTATAATAGGAGAATTTATGGGAGCACGAACTACAATATGTTATAACTTGGGACTAATTTCAATTATTTTCAAATAAAATCTGGTATGTCATTTTCAGTATTAATATCCCACCACACCATAATTAATTATACGAAGTTAACTTAAGACAACAATATTCGCCCGCAATGCAAATTAAATGATTGACATAATGAATTAACACTAAAAACGGTTGAATTAACACTGTAAAATACGCATAAAAAATAGAGCACATATATCTAAAATAAAAAATGTTACATTAAATTCGACATATAATTTTACAACAGGATTCCAATGCGGAAAAAACAATATTTTACATTCGTAATTCAAAGCAAAACATTACATTCCACACGAAACACACACCAATTAAACATAGACCCCAAATGCAATACCATATAATACTATTAAATATACATACATTAGCTAGTATAACAGTAGTATTAATATAAATTAATTTCCATCAATGACATTCGTGCAAGTTTTGAAACTATGTCCGCTTTGCCTACATTGACTACTCTTTGTCTTCCCCACAACAAGCTCACCAACCGACTTAATACTCTTCTTTTTAGGACTACCAGGTTGCTTCTTATTCAACGGAGGCTTTAACTGCTCGTCATCTGAGTTAGGGTACATATCTCCTTTTGGTCCCGTATTGGCTATGGGGTAAATAGTCTCCGCATAAGATTTCCTAAAAAAATATGCAGTGAATAACATTCAACAAAAGAGAAAATGTATTGTTTACTCTGATGGATAACGACGATTGCATGAGAACAAGGAAACCCGTTTATGACCCACACCCCACATGAAAAATAAAACTTTGACAAATCCACAATAAATCGAATCTTAGGGGTCGTAAATGGACGAATACGGGATGGATATCATTGTATTCGTATATGTATCCGCTACATGGATGCATTATCAATATCCGTATCCGCCCGGATAGTAAAAATAATTATCCATATCCGTATCCTCTCGGATTCTCCGGATTTGAATAATATCCGTATCCGTTTACATTGTTTATCCATTGCATAAACACTAATTTTGAAATTACATAAAATTCATATTGAATAAAAATTGGATGATCAAAATCAACCTTTAATGTTCATATTGAATATAAACCCTTAAAAGAATGTTTGAAATTAAGTACTAACCTTTAATACTGATATTCATGAATCATGAGTTTATGAAACATATATAAGTCACTGAATTTACGAAAAATAACTAATAATGGAAATAATAATAGTAACAATAATAATAATAATAATAACACTACTACTACTACTACTACTACTACTACTAATAATAATAATAATAAAATGTTGTCATCAGAACTAAAATTCACATCTCCAAAAATCACATGTCTCCAATCTCCTTCAGTCTCAGAATAATTCCGATCAACTGTAAAATCAACTGTGCGTATTTTACGATTTAAGACAATTGTGTTACTGTGTGTGTTTTACGACTTAAAACAATTGTGTTCCAATCAACAACCGTGTCACTTTATGTGTTGTGTGCGCGTGCGTGTGTGTAATTGTTCTGTTTATATAGCGGACCAGAGGTGGTTGTGTATGTGTAGCAATGGTTGTGTGTGTGTAAAGGTGGCTATGTGTGTAGTTGTGCGTGTGTGTTCACTACACCAAATCTGTCCAATTGTCATGGTCATTGACCTTGACAAGTTAGAGTTGTCAAGGTCAATGACCGTGACAATTCTGGGGGTGACAATTTTTTTGGTCACGGTCATGTCACGGTCCTTGACCATGACAAGGTTTGTCACAGTCCAGGCCCCTGACAAACCCGTGACAATGTTTAAAAAATTGTCACGATCAATCACCGTGACAAGCCCGTGACAACAATCCTTTGTCACAGACTTATCACGGTCAATGACCGTGATAATTCTGGGCAGAATTAAAAACAAATATGCCGGGCGGTTTGGCCACTGCCACTGCCCAGCAGTATATTTGTACCTGTTATAGCAACGTTGTACTTCTTCAAAACACTATATATCCATATAAAATATAGATAGTGCAAATATACATTCAAAATAGAGAGAATATGCATCACCATATAATCCAAATATAATTCAAATGTAATAATTTAAAAAAATTCAATTCAAACTTAAATCAATGTCACTAAATGTCTGGGGTATGGTTAACGCTGAGGAGGTGAGTAGGCCACACGATATACAAATTAACACATCCACTAATATACGTCGTGTTGCATTGTTCGCGCAACCACAATTGGGAGTTCTCCTTCCCGGGCATCACATGAATGACGAGCACCCTGGACTTGATGTCTTGAAGCTAAAGTCCATGAACTACTGCACCCTGGATGATATTCGGGTCCCTCAACCCCCGCCCTATCCGCTGGCCATCAAATATGTCCATTATAAACACGCTCGGCCAACCAAGTGTCGACATCGGTCTGTTGAAGGGAGCCAAATAAGGAAGTGGATCATCAAAGTCCGCACGTCTCGGCGATGAAGCAACGAGGTCCACATCCTCGTCCTCCCACACCTCCTCCTCCCGTACCGCCTTCTCCTTCCCTTTACCGTTACGGTTTCCACCTAACGAACGCTTCACGAATGAGTACATATCCTGGATCGTCGCCTCCAAACGGGACAGCTTCGCGTCATGTGAATCCACCGTTCGAGCCAACCCGGTGTCGCTCGTCTCCAATCCGATGATCCTAGATTTGGCCACCCGCGATCTCACCCCCTTGTCCTCCCCTTGCAATCAAAGCCAAGAACTTGGCTGAGTGCGTCTGTGGACAAAGATGCCTTATCGGCATCAGGCTGCGACTCATGCACTTCTTTAAGCTTTGCCTGAAACGACAAAAGCACATGATTAGTAAAATAAGTAAATTAAAAAATTATAACGTAATTAACAAAAAGTAAACTGTCGGATTACTTACAATCGTGATCGCGACGCTTGGGGACACCTCCTTGTCCTTCCCCTTCTTCGTCCGAAGAGCCACATAAGTATCGAGCCTATGTGGCCTACCCCCAGGGCCACTCCCTGTCCCCTGAAATAAAATAAAGTAAAATTAGTATCGGCCCCGCAAAGTAAAATAATGCAGAATAATATATTTTATGTAGTTATAGAAAAATTAAATATTACCATCATCCTATGCTCCACCTCGGTGTAAGACGTCCGGTCGGAGTAGTGCGCGTCCGTCTTTTTTGCCCGGTTTTCCCTTCCCGATTGGCGAGATGCCGATTGTCACTCCCCGATCTCATTGTCAATGAACCTTTGCCATTGTGCCAATGAGATCGGCTCCTTCGGTGGGACGGATTCACGCCATTGGATAATGGACTCTCGTGTCTTCCCAAAGTACCGGGTCCGCATATTTTTCTTCCACGTCTTGTGTTGCTCCCTCAACTGCTCCAAGACGGAATCGCGTAGCTTTGGATCCAGGTTGAATTGTTCCTGTCCAACAAATACAATATTAGTTGCAAATAAATATAAATATAAAATGAAATTGATATTGAAATTGAAATATTCATATAAATATAAATATATTACCTGTAGTGCCACCCAAACAGCTAACTTGAGCTCATATGGCACCTCCTTCCAACTAATGTACCCCGGGCCGATGATCATCTTTACTAGCTCGAGGGATCTCACTAATAGCCCCGACTTGTTCTCGATGGGCATCCCTAATTTGTCATATTTGGGTAGACTAGGGGTCGAGGATCCCTTGTCGCCTCCGCTACCACTGAGCCCAGACGACATCATCATAACTAGCATCATCATCTCGCCTTAATACCTAAAGGAGACATTTGCTGTAAAAAATGTTATTAGTACATATCAAAATGAATTAAAAGAAGACATGCAAATATGTACAATTACTACAAATAAAAATTAATTGTTACTATTAAACAGCTCCCCCCCCATCCCTGCCCCCTCCCCCCACCCCTACCCCCACCATGCCCCCTCCCCCCCACCCTGTCCTACACCCACCCTCCCCACCCCACCCCCACCCACCACACACGTACACACACATGCACATCCCCCCACCCTGCCCCACCCCTCCCCACCCCCTAATTCTTACGACAAGATACTCAATATTATAGAAATATACCTCATATATTGCAAGCATCTGCACAATTAATTTTATGTAAAGAATGCAAGGTAACATTTGTGGTGGTTAAACCCAACAATACACCACCAAAGTAATGTGAAGTAATAGTGAATCATTATTGGTTATTATTAAGACTAACATGTCACTTCTTTCATATTTGTCTTGTACTTATTGATGCACAATGTATACATGTCTCGTGATAATATAGAGCAGAGTGTATTTTCTCCACAATTAATATCTTACATGAGTTAACACCATAATCGGAATCCTTAAGAGTGTATGTAAAGTTATGCAAAAGGAATCTTTATTTTTAGGGTTAATAAAATACGTGTCCCTTAAGTTTGGTGGTGGGTCCCTGATGTTTTAATTTTCCCAATCGAGCCCTCAAATTATCATATTGTTTTAATTTTGTCCAAATTTTAACATAAAATTAACTCCTCTAATAAACTTGGTACATGTCACTCACGTTAGGAACCTAATTAAGACTGAACCAACTTTAGGGGACAGTTTTACATAAATCACTATCTAATGTAATTTTAATGACATTTTTTCATATTTTAATTTTATTACAATTAAAATAGAGATTTTTTCAAATTTCAAATTCATATTTATAATTAATTAACAACAACAACGATAACAACAACAACAACAACAACAACAACAACAACAACAACAATAATAATAAGGGACATATACCAAATAGTCCCTCGGACATTTTTTAATACCCATTTAGTCCAAACTTTTTTATTTTGCCTCAAAAAGTCCTTTGCCACATATTTTGGAGAGGGAGTGCCGCTGGCGCGGACCTCTAAAAATAAGAGGATATTGAGTGCTTGACGGACTAAATGGGTTAAACTAAAAATATGTGTCCTTTTTAAAAAATATATATTTATAGTAGGGACTATTAAATAATTGACCCTAATAATAATAATAATAATAATAATCCCACCCCCTACCCCCTGCCCCAACCCCCTCCCCACCCCACACCCACCACCCACGCACACACACACATACACACACACACACAGCCCCCCACCCTGCCCCACCTCCCTCCCCACCCACCCCACCCACCACACACGCACACACAGATACACACACAGACGCACATATACACACACACACACACACACAGATATATATATATAGAGAGAGAGAGAGAGAGAGAGAGAGAGAGAGAGTAACCTGAAAGTAGAGAGAGCAGCAGCAGCAATATATATATATATATATATATATATATATATATATATATATATATATATATATATATATATATATATATATAGAGAGAGAGAGAGAGAGAGAAAAAATAAGGGAAGAAACGACAGAGGGAAAAAGAAGGGGAAAGGGGTTTTTACTGCAACATTTGTCACGGTCGTGTTACGGTCAATGACCGTGACACAAAACGAGTATTTTGTATCACGGTCATTGACCCTGACAAGGCTAAGCGCTGGAAGGGTGACAATTTACCCATTTTGGTGTAGTGGTTAGGAGGGGAGAGAGAGAGAGAGAGGGGGGGGGGGGAGGAGGAGGTGCGCCGCTACGATAGAGGAGGAGGGAGGGTTGTGGGAAGAAAATGAAAGAAATGGTGAGTTAGGGCTTTGGGTATTACTGCGGGTTTTGTTTTGTTGTTTAATGCTTTCTTTTATTTATTTTTTATTTTTTGTTGTTTTAAACCATTTTTAAAAAGTTTCATTTGGTTTCCTTTTTTAATATTCTTTATTTTAATAACTTCAAGGTTTCTATTTATCTTTTAATTTTTCAAAAAATATTTTTTTCTCCACTTTTTTGTTAACTGAATGGTTAATATTTTATATTATATATTTACATTTTACATATAATAATAAATATTGTATATAATAACTATATATAACTAATATTGATAATAACTTAATATTAAATATAATACGGATACGGATATCCGCAAATATGGATACTTGGCCTCGGGTATAGATTATCCGTATCGGATACTCATACTATCCGTATCCGTATCCGTTTTTCGGATATTTTAATACACTATCCATATTCATTTTTCCTAATAAATATTCGCAAAATTCGAACTCGGATACTAGATGGATTCGAATTTTCGAATATACGTTTACACCCCTATCGATTCTTTTCTGATTAAGCCTAAAAAATGTTGTTACTAGCACGACGAACAATGTAATGCCTCCCACCCTCTAAGTTAATAACTAACGCCTTCTCCATTTTGGGACACATCATAGTGGTCCACCGGTTATAAATAAAGCATTATTCAATCATCAAGTCCATCACCGTAAGCCTTATGCCATCCACCAATTGAGTTATAGACATATGCCTTTAGTATAAAATCCAATTATTAAATGACTCCGCAATGTTCAAGACCATCTTTCCATAACTATCACATTTGAAAAATGCATTTGCCTATCTATCAAAATGTATACCCTTGAGGAACTTATCAATTGGTTATTTACCTTCACTCTTAAGAAGATTTTGGAACTTGAAAAACAAATATTGAGTTGGAGTATACTCGCACTTCTTAAACAGGTGTTTAATCCTCTTATTAAAGTCTGATCCATAATTTTCGGGAAACCTATGCATTAGGTTGTTCTTCAAGTGGTGGAGACATTAACCACGAGCAGATTAAGGAAATATTCGAGACACCATTACAAATTCCTTGATGACGATCTAACATAAATGTAATATTTCGACCATCCCCATACAATAAGCAAAATATAAAAAAAACGATCACAATTGTCATCATTCTCTGCACCCACTATAGCAAGTGCAAACGGAAAGATACTTAAACACAAAGACTATGAATAAATATGATATAATAACAAGGGAGTCCATTAACAAATGACATTAGTTACATATTGTAAGAAAATATATTAGTTACCATTCTTCTCTCTAGTTGCCAACAATGTCCTGTGATGCTTATGTTTTAGAAAGGTACCATCCAAACACAAAAATGGCATACAATACTCAAAAGCTTCGATGCAAGCACTAATATTAATGAAACATTTATTAAAATGACGTGTGGGAGACTCACGCTCTAAACCAATATAAGAATTAAGGCTCGATTATTTCAACGCAACTAAGTATGGTTGAAGTTAGCTATACGATGAAGACTTATCCCTATAAAGCTCATTTTTTGCCAACTATTTACCATATCATGCATTATAATACGAAACATCAAATCCATAAGATTGCTTAATATCCCTCAAAATTTCCGTTGATGATATCAATGGTTTGTCATGAACCTTTTCTTGAACAATAAAAGCAAGCATTTTTAGTTCACATTATTACTCTTATGTTCCCTTATAAGACCTCTACAAATATGGACATTATTTAAGTATTTAACATACAACAATCGTTAGCTCACACACTCTCAAATGGAAAAAACATTGATATCCATTTGAAAACTTCTTAATACATATAGTCGTGACCCTAACTCTGTCACTTATTAAGAAAAAAAATATGAAAACTCATACTCGGCAACATTCTTCCCTAATTTGTCTCGAAAATCTCTAACTAGTTCAAAACATTGCCCAACACGATTAATATAACTCCTCCAAGTCTCCGACAAGTATGTGCGTGATGATTGCAAGCGTAGTATCCCATTGTACTCGTCGTCATCCTCATCCGACAACATCAACGCTAGGTCAAATAGCTTATCTAAATCATCCATAAAACCACTTTAACCTGAATACCCATTTGTTTGTCCCACACTGGACAAAGAAATGTCAATAAGAGGGTAATTGATAAGGCTCTAGTAAACAAACATCAATTGTACCTATGTATCAAACTTCACATTGCATGACGAGTGATTCAGGAATGAGTAACATACATTATAAATTGGTAAAACGACTAGTTTAAGTCATCCATGAAACCAATCTGACCTTAATACCCGCTTGTTTACCCCCACATCGAATAAAGAAATATCAATAAACGAGCAACTGGTAAGGGTTTAGTAAACAAACAACAATTATATATATATATATATATATATATATATATATATATATATATATATATATATATATATATATATATATATATATATATATATATATATATATATATATATATTGGACTTCACATTGCACACCGGGTGATTTGAGAATGAGTAACACACATTAGAAGATCTGTTGCGAAGACGAGGGAATTTCAATATAATTGAACCACGTAAGTCATTCAATGAGATCCGGGTTGACAATCCAACAATAAACGCGACGATTGATACGTACACCTTAACATTTTCAAATCAGCAATAGAACTACACAAACATATGATTTAACTACATAAGTAAAACACAAATAATCATTTAGTACACAAAAAATGACATTAAGAAGAAAATAAACATCTAGGGATATATTACGTAATATTGTAACTTAATAAATCACGTAAATAATGCATATATGAACATAAATTTTCTCCTACAAAATAAATGATGTTGTCCTATTAATAAAAACAAAATGTAATTATATCATATTAAATAAAATGATACTACGTATAAAATGAAGTAGGCTACCATTAATGACTAAACAAATACAATGACCATATAAAACAATCTAGTTATAATGAACGTGGCCGTAAAACAACATATGTATTACATAACAACATAATTAAACTAATAAGCTTATAACGTGACATTGAAACTAGTCACGAACTAATGAGTATCGCAACGACACCGAACCATACGGAACCACACAATTAAATTAACTTGTTATATCGCATTCAAAGTGTGTCGACATAAATTTTCTCGTACCGACCAAAGAACTATACTAGAACGATATAAAAAAACAAGGTGAACTGCTTCAATTTTTTAATTCAACTAATAATTAATTAATTTAATACGAAAATCAGGAATAACACTTACATCAATGTACTTAACACATTACAATAACATCAATCCCATCAAATCAAATGACATCGTAGGTGGCTTAAGAATATAACAAAAACACAATACATTTAGAGCATACACAACAAATATAATGAGAACACATAAAAAAGACTGGTAGCAATATTATTGAAGTCCAAAATGTACACAATAGTTCATAGATACTTATTTAGAAGACAAGAAATGAATATGCAAATTCAAAGCATAAAAATACAGCAACCTATCATTAAAATGAGTGAATGAATATGCAAACCCAAAGCATAATACCCATAATCTGAACAAACTACAATCGACGCAATTAAACTAACTATTAACAACTCGTAAAAACTAATGGAGCACCTTAATATTTGGTTTATAAAACAACACGCTTAATAATAATAATTCACAATTAAGTATTCAAAAATCATTTGGAAACGAGAAACAACCAAAACTGCACCTTCCCATCTCCATAGGGGTTGTGAAAATGAAACTACCGATAACCGTAAAAAATCACTTTAAGTCTGTGCAGTTCATAAAAGATAGTACAGAGAAACAAATAGAAAAGTAAGAATTTAAGTTGCGTTATCTCTTTGTATCTCTTTGTCGTTAGTTTTATGTTCCACGATTTTGAAAAACTGACGAAAAACGGCTTAAGCGGTTGATCACTATAAGGGTATAAGTGTCTATTTGATGGGGGTTGACTTAATATTAATTACACGCAGCCTATCATCTAACAGTTATAGGACTGATAAAAAAATTAGACTAGGATCATAACTAGACAAAACTCCCCATATGGGACTAAGACCCAAATACCTATTTAAAAACACGTACATTTTTATTTTTTTAAGAAAAAAATGTATAATTTAAATAAAGGTTTTGCTGGCTTGCCCTTATAATAAAGCTGTTTTTTGACATATCCTCACAAGGAGGACATTTTCGTCGAAATTATAGCAGGAAGGCATGTCAAAATACGAATTAGTTGAGTTTTTTGAATGAAGAGAAACGTGAATCTCAATTTGAAGAGTTATATTTATTTTTTCATCTTATTAAAAATTATATTAAAATACAATATTATTACAGGGTTAAAGTCAAAGAGTGGTTTTATTTGTTGGAAAATTGGACTTAAAAGCTGTCCAGATTTTTTGGGACAGAATTATGAGCAACTTTGAGCTCAAATTTAGATGGGACCCACACTACGATAATTGTGGGACCATATACGAATGCATTCTCCTCTCAAAGGAGATTAACGTAGTATATCCACATGTCCAGCTCCATTAAGTTATGAATGATAAATATGTCCCCAAAGTGACTCAAAAATAATAGAAGTTAATGAATTGGGTATGTTTTAACTCTTGTCCCACATTGGAAGAGTAGTGAAAAGTTGATGAGTTAATAACACCCCAAATATGGACTAAGGCTTGGATGCCTTTGGGGTATCCCAACTCTTAGAAGGGGAGATGACCTACACTATACATGTGTTGGGTTTGGGCCAAAAGATCACATGCGCGCGCTCGTCGTTCGGTCGGCCGGCCGACTCGGTTCGGTTCGAGCTTATAAAAATCTCCTATATTTTTGGGCCATATTTAATTAACTTTTTGGGTTTAATTTAATTAATTAACTATAAAATTAATTAAATGTCAACAATCAACAGTTAATTAACTGTTAGTTGACAGTTAAAAACGTTTTGACCGTCCCCAACAGTCAAAACCAAGGCTATAAATAAAAATCATTCCCTCCAATTTTGGTTGCTGTCAATATGCCCCCCTCCAGAAAAATTTCGAAAATGCTATTGTATTATTTCCATCCAGAAAATATTTTCTTTATTTCTGCATATCGTATTACTGTTCCGGTTGAGTATTAACACAAATTTGTGCTCGTTGGAATTGATTATTGTTGTGCTACATAAATAATTCGAGAAATTCGTTCTATATTGAGAGGCAATTATTCAATAACCTTAGAGCACATTGGAGGGAATAAATTTGCCTTAAGGAAACTGTTTTATAGGGCTCGGGTTTATCTTCTTTATTTTTGTTATTAATTGTGTAATATCAAGTAAGTTATTCTCATTTATGTAATTCGTTTTAATTATGTAATAATTATTTTGTTAATAATTCTGTACTATTTTTAATCTTAAAATAGTATATATAAAAATCTTAAGGCAAATTTAATCTTTTTGTTATACTATTTTGTATAGTGTACAAAAAAATTTAATTACAGAAATTTTATTCGTATAAAATAAATCTGTTTCTACAGAAAATTTGAATTAAAATATTATTTTATTACAGGAATTTAATAAAACAGTTAGTGTTATAGGAAATTAATTTATACACTGTTTATATATTCTGTTTTAGAAAATAAAAAAAAATATTTGTTAATTTTTGTTAAATCTGTTTATATTAGATTTGTAATCTTAAGATTATAATTGTGTCTTGTAGGGAATTTTTTTTAGTATTAAAAACAAAGTGACACGTATTTTTTCTTGTTTAACTTAGAGAAATATAAACTAGTGTTTAATAATTTAGTCTAATTATGTGACATAGAATTTTGAATATTGTGTAGAAACTTTGCTTTATTCTATATTATATAATTCCAAAATTATTTGGAAATCTTGTAAGAATTCAGTTAATCTTAATTATATTTGGAGGAAATTGGTGTACAGAATTTTGTATTCTGTTTTGATAATTTCATTACAAATGAATAATATCATTGATAAAAATTATGTTTTTGTAACAGAAATGAATCAAAAAATATAATCACCGTTCCACCACCTACCGTGAACATTCCACCTACGGTGAATGTGACACATTCCCCTTTTATTACCCCCGTAACCATGCCACATGGGGAGAAATCGAAAAAATTTATCGGGGCTGATTTCAAACGTTGGCAAGGACAGATGTACTTTTACCTCACGACTTTCCAATTGGCAAGGTTCGTATATGAGGATTGTCCACCTTTGAAAGAAGGCGATGAGACTGAAAAGGTTGCTGCTGTTGAAGCATGGAAACATTCTAATTATCTGTGTTGTAACTACATCTTGACGTACTTGGACAAGACATTGTATCACGTGTACAACACTATGAAAATCGCAAAAGAATTATAGAATTCTTTGGAGAAGAAGTACAAAACTGAAGATGCTGGTATGAAGAAATTCATCGTGGGCCATTTTATAGACTTCAAAATGATTGAATCCAAGCCGGTTATTGCACAAGTTTAAGAACTTCAGGTTATTCTTCATGACATTCATATTGAAGGAATGTCAGTCAGTGTCACATTTCAAGTGGCTGCAATAAATGAAAAATTGCCTCCATCTTGGAATTTGTTCAAAAATTATCTCAAGCACAAACGCAGGGAGATGAATGTTGAAGAATTAGTAGTTTGACTACGGATTGAAGAAGACAACCGTGAATCTCAAAAGAAAACTGGGAAGAACATCATGGAGTCCAAGGCTCGTGTGGTTGAAGGTCCTAAATCTAAATGTAAGCGTGATGGGGAAGGAACATCTAAGCAAAGAAAGAAGTTCAAAGGCAAATGCTACAATTACCTCCAGCCAGGACACCGCTCAAGCGAGTGTCGCAAACCAAAGAACGCTAAGAAGCAAAATGCTCAAGCAAATATCACGGAGGGTGAGAACATTTCTGATGGTATCGCAGACTTAAATCTTTCTGTTGTTGTCTCTGAATGTAACTTGGTAGGAAATACCAAGGAATAGTGGGTGGATACTGGGGCTACTCGCCATATTTGTGCAAACAAATGGATGTTCACTAATTATAAAGCTTTGGAAAATGAGGAGACTCTATTTATGGGAAACTATTTGAGTTCTAAAGTTGTGGGACGAGGAAAGATTATTCTGAAGACGACCTCGGTAAAAGAGCTTACCCTTAACAATGTGTTGCATGTGTCCGACATCCGAAAAAATCAGATTTTCGGATCACTTCTAAGTAAGAATGGGTTTAAGCTTGTGTTTGTTTCTAATAAATTTATATTGTTTAAATATGATGTGTATGTGGGAAAGGGCTACCTGTCTGAGGGGCTGTTTAAAATATATGTAATGACATTGATGCCTAAGGCATCCCTTATGAATGAAATTCCTAGTTCTACTTATTTGATTGAGTCTTCTAATATTTGGCATGCTAGATTAGGACATGTTAATTTTGATACCTTGCGAAGATTAATTAACTTGGAGTTTTTGCCAAAATTCAATATTGATAAAAATCATAATTGTGACATTTGTGTGAAATCAAAATTAGCTAGATTACCTTTTTCATTATATTTAAAGGGTCACCGAACCACTAGATTTAATTCATACAAATATTTGTGATTTAAAATTTGTACAAACTAGAGGTGGTAAAAAGTATTTTCTTACTTTTATTGACGATTGCATAAAATATTGCTATGTGTATTTATTACATAGTAAAGATGAGTCTATTAATGCATTTAAACAGTATAAGAATAAAGTTGAGAATCAATTAAGCAAAAAGATAAAGGCTATTAGGAGTGATAAAGGAGGTGAATATGAATATCCATTTGAGGAATTTTGTTATGAAAATGGAATTATTCATCAAACCACTCCTCCTTATTTTCCTCAATCGAATGGTATTGCTGAATGCAAAAATTGTACATTGAAGGAGATGATGAACTCTACGTTGATAAGTTCAGGAGCTCCCCATAACTCGTGGGGGGAAGTCTTATTATCTGCTAATTATATTATTAACAAAGTACCATACAAGAAAAATTATAAGAAGCCTTATGAGTTATGAAAAGGTCGAAGACCTTGCTATGAATATTTACGAGTGTGGGGGTGCTTAGCCAAAGTAATGGTTCCTAAACCTAAAAATGTAAAAATAGGGCCAAAGACCGTTGACTGTGTATTCATCGATTATGCTACTAATAGCATTGCATATCGTTTCTTAGTTTGTAAATCTGAGATTTCGGACATTCATATAAATACGGTTATTGAATCGAGGGACGCTTCATTTTTTGAAAATGAATTCCCATATAACATGACCCGAGAATCTGGTCCTTCTAGAAGAATAAATGAAGCTGCTACAAGTGGTACTCATCAACATATTGAAACAATAGAGGATGAACCAAGACGTAGTAAAAGAGCAAGAAACTCGACTTCTTTTTCTAACATATCTGCGAGAAAATGAACTTCAATCGCACAAAGAAGTTATAACCTTAACTGATGTTTCTAATTGCAAAGAAACAATTAATAGTGAAATTAAATCCATATTACAAAATCACATATGGGAAGTAATGGATCATCCACCAGGTTCAAAACCGTTAGGTTATAAATGGATATTCAAAAAGAAATTGAAGGCCGATGGATCAATTGATAAATATAAAGCTAGACTTGTAGCTAAAGGCTATAGGCAAAAGGAAGTGTTGGATTACTTCGACACATATTCACCGGTAACAAGAATTATGTCCATTTGATTGTTAATAGCAATAGCTGCTATTAATGGACTTGAAATACGTCAAATGGATGTAAAAGCTGCATTCTTAAACGGTGAATTGGATGAAAAAATTTATATGGAGCTACCTGAAGGGTTCAAGGCTCCCGGACAAGAAGGAAAAATATGTAAGCTTGTTAAATCACTTTATGGATTAAAACAAGCTCCTAAACAATGTCATGAAAAAATTAATAATGCGATGTTACCAAATGGATTCAAAACTAATGAATGCGATAAATGTGTTTATTTTAAATACTTTCAAAATGGATATGTCATTATATTCCGCCGTATTGATGATATGCTTATCATGGGTAGTAACCTGGAAATTGTCAAAACTACAAAACAAATATTGAGTAGTCGATTTGACATGAAAGATTTGCGTATTGCCGATGTTATATTAGGAATTAAAATTTCTAAAACATCGGATAGACTTATATTATCTCAATCTCATTATATAGAGAAAGTGCTTGAAAAATTTAAGAAGTAGGATATCAGTTCTACCAAGACACCCGTAGATGTAAATATACATCTAGCAAGAAATAACAGTGAAAGCATATCTCAACTAGAATGTTCTCGTATTATCGACGGTTTAATGTATATCATGAACTGTGCACGACCGGACATAGCATACTCTATAAGTAAGCTAAGTCGATTTACGAGTATTCCAGTGAGAGATCGATGAAAGGCAATATTGAGAGTTTTGGGTTTTTAAACTACACTCAAAACTATGGATTACACTACTCTAAATATCCAGCTGTTCTTGAAGGACATTGCAATGCAAATTGGATATTTAATACAAAAGACTATAAATTTACGAGTGGGTATGTGTTTACCCTTGGAGGTGCAGCCGTATTTTGGAAATCCTCAAAACAAGTGTGCGTTGCTATATCGATAATGGAATCCGAATTCATTGCATTAGACAAAGCTGGAGAAGAAGTTGAATGGCTTAAAAATTTCTCAGAGGATGTTCCAAATTGGTTGAAACCTGTGCCCGCAATATGTATACATTATGATAGTCAATCGGCGATTGGAAGGGCACACAATCACATGTATAACGAAAATTCACGACATATTCGTCGTCGACATGATACCGTTTGACAACTTCTCTCAAATGGAATTATCTCAATTGACTATGTAAAGTCAAAAGATAATATTGCGGATCCACTAACGAAAGGTTTAAACCGAGATCAAGTTGATGATCATCGAGAGGAATGGGTCTAAAGCCTATAAATAAATAAGAATCAATATAGTGGCAACCCAACCTAGCTGACTAGAGATTTCAAGATATAGGTTCAATGGACAAACTGAACTACATTGTATTCAGAAAGCACTGGAGGATATTTAATCCTATCCATTCCAAAGATGAGACAGTGCACATCTGCTGCGAAATTAGGATAAGTTATGCTTTTAATGACATCCATATCTTAGTATGTCTAAGTGGGGTTGTAACACCCCGCCCGCCCGGGGAGAGCGAACGGAGCACTAGTGCGATAAAATAAATCCAAATCCACAAATAACAAGGTATAGAGCATCTAAATACCACAACAACAATAGAGGAAACCACTAATCTCAAGTCTCTTCAAATAAAATACAACCAAAATTCTCTTGAAATAAATACAACATCTAACTCGAAATAAATCTCCAATGCTCTATACATAAAAAAAAATAAGTCTTCCCAAAACAATCCTCGCTAAAATCAATCTCCATAGCGCCCCAAAATCCGCGCTAACCTGCCACTAAAAGAAAATATGGGGAAGTACACAATACGACAGGAATTATGCTCAACAAATACGAATTAGCAACGAATAAAACGTAACAACACGAGTACGGATATTCAAATCAAAATGAAAATCTCAAAGAATTTATCAATATAATTTCTCAACAACACTTTAACCGGGTCACCAGGCCTCACCACATCCGTATATGCTTTATCAAGCCATATCTCGAGAAACAGGAATTTTGGCGGGTGCTCAACATCCGTGCCATATTAAAATCTCATGACAACGTGCTCATCAACAATATAATGATACCACATGAATCAAAATAATTTCAACAATTATTTTCCAGATTTCAATGAATTTATCAATTCAAATATGAGTTCAATTAAACAAGAATTCAAAGAGAATGACACTCGCGAGATTTAAGGAGCATATTGTGTTAAACCCCATACCTCAAACCATGATGAGAAACCAATGATCACATCCTCAAGATCAACACAAAAAATCTACAAAAGCTTCTCCAAGAATCTCCAACAAAATAGCCCCAAGAACACCTCTAATCTAAGGTTGGAACTCAAAAATCTCAAGGGCCAAAATATAAATAAAAAGAAGAGGAATATAAAATATATTTGCTGCCAAAATTTGTGCCAAAAGTATGTTAAAAAGCTTGCCCACGACTTCCTTTTATAATGCAAAGAAATGAAGAGTTGAAAACCAAAAGACTCCTTTAAATAAGACAAAGAAATGAAGAGTTGGAAGTCAAAACAACTCCAAGAGTTAAAAACATTTGAAAATCATTTTAAAATCCGTTTTAACTCCCTTTTCGAAACCGTTTGAAATTCCCGCCTTTAAAAATAATATCCAACATATTTGAGCAACAAAAATAATTTTATCAAAAATTTTATTTTCCTCCATTTTCCTAAATTAATTAAAATAGCCCAAAAATTACGCGGGTTATTACACTTCCCTACTAACAATGGAATTTCGCCCTCGAAATTCGCCGAATGCCTAACTCTCAAAATCAGGCCACTATACTAACTCCAAAAATAAATCACGTCTCCCAAAAATAAATTCCTCACCTCTAATCTAGAAACTTAACACGAATATCACCTAAAATTTTCTATCTCCAAAAATTACTAACCACGCAATGAACCCAAAACCCAAGACCTGAGGGTTGCCGTATACCTAAGCTCTGATACCATTTGTAACACCCCGCCCGCCCGGGGAGAGCAAACGGAGCACTAGTGCGATAAAATAAATCCAAATCCACAAATAACAAGGTATAGAGCATCTAAATCCCACAACAACAATAGAGGAAACCACTAATCTCAAGTCTCTTCAAATAAAATACAACCAAAATTCTCTTGAAATAAATACAACATCTAACTCGAAATAAATCTCCAATGCTCTATACATAAAAAAGATAAGTCTTCCCAAAATAATCCTCGCTAAAATCAATCTCCATAGCGCCCCAAAATCCGCGCTAACCTGCCACTAAAAGAAAATATGGGGAAGTACACAATACGACAGGAATTATGCTCAACAAATACGAATTAGCAACGAATAAAACGTAACAACACGAGTACGGATATTCAAATCAAAATGAAAATCTCAAAGAATTTATCAATATAATTTCTCAACAACACTTTAACCGGGTCACCAGGCCTCACCACATCCGTATATGCTTTATCAAGCCATATCTCGAGAAACAGGAATTTTGGCGGGTGCTCAACATCCGTGCCATATTAAAATCTCATGACAACGTGCTCATCAACAATATAATGATACCACATGAATCAAAATAATTTCAACAATTATTTTCCAGATTTCAATGAATTTATCAATTCAAATATGAGTTCAATTAAACAAGAATTCAAAGAGAATGACACTCGCGAGATTTAAGGATTATGTTGTGTAAAACCCCATACCTCAAACCATGATGAGAAACCAATGATCACATCCTCAAGATCAACACAAAAAATCTACAAAAGCTTCTCCAAGAACCTCCAACAAAATAGCCCCAAGAACACCTCTAATCTAAGGTTGGAACTCAAAAATCTCAAGGGCCAAAATATAAATAAAAAGAAGAGGAATATAAAATATATTTGCTGCCAAAATTTGTGCCAAAAGTATGTTAAAAAGCTTGCCCACGACTTCCTTTTATAATGCAAAGAAATGAAGAGTTGGAAACCAAAAGACTCCTTTAAATAAGGCAAAGAAATGAAGAGTTGGAAGTCAAAACAACTCCAAGAGTTAAAAACATTTGAAAATCATTTTAAAATCCGTTTTAACTCCCTTTTCGAAACCGTTTGAAATTCCCGCCTTTAAAAATAATATCCAACATATTTGAGCAATAAAAATAATTTTATCAAAAACTTTATTTTCCTCCATTTTCCTAAATTAATTAAAATAGCCCAAAAATTACGCGGGTTATTACACTTCCCCACTAACAATGGAATTTCGCCCTCGAAATTCGCCGAATGCCTAACTCTCAAAATCAGGCCACTATACTAACTCCAAAAATAAATCACGTCTCCCAAAAATAAATTCCTCACCTCTAATCTAGAAACTTAACACGAATATCACCTAAAATTTTCTATCTCCAAAAATTACTAACCACGCAATGAACCCAAAACCCAAGACCTGAGGGTTGCCGTATACCTAAGCTCTGATACCATTTGTAACACCCCGCCCGCCCGGGGAGAGCGAACGGAGCACTAGTGCGATAAAATAAATCCAAATCCACAAATAACAAGGTATAGAGCATCTAAATCCCACAACAACAATAGAGGAAACCACTAATCTCAAGTCTCTTCAAATAAAATACAACCAAAATTCTCTTGAAATAAATACAACATCTAACTCGAAATAAATCTCCAATGCTCTATACATAAAAAAAATAAGTATTCCCAAAATAATCCTCGCTAAAATCAATCTCCATAGCGCCCCAAAATCCGCGCTAACCTGCCACTAAAAGAAAATATGGGGAAGTACACAATACGACAGGAATTATGCTCAACAAATACGAATTAGCAACGAATAAAACGTAACAACACGAGTACGGATATTCAAATCAAAATGAAAATCTCAAAGAATTTATCAATATAATTTCTCAACAACACTTTAACCGGGTCACCAGGCTTCACCACATCCGTATATGCTTTATCAAGCCATATCCCGGGAAACAAAAATTTTGGCGGGTGCCCAACATCCGTGCCATATTAAAATCTCATGACAACGTGCTCATCAACAATATAATGATACCACATGAATCAAAATAATTTCAACAATTATTTTCCAGATTTCAATGAATTTATCAATTCAAATATGAGTTCAATTAAACAAGAATTCAAAGAGAATGACACTCGCGAGATTTAAGGAGCATATTGTGTAAAACCCCATACCTCAAACCATGATGAGAAACCAATGATCACATCCTCAAGATCAACACAAAAAATCTACAAAAGCTTCTCCAAGAACCTCCAACAAAATAGCCCCAAGAACACCTCTAATCTAAGGTTGGAACTCAAAAATCTCGAGGGCCAAAATATAAATAAAAAGAAAAGGAATATAAAATATATTTGCTGCCAAAAGTATGTTAAAAAGCTTGCCCACGACTTCCTTTTATAATGCAAAGAAATGAAGAGTTGGAAACCAAAAGACTCCTTTAAATAAGGCAAAGAAATGAAGAGTTGGAAGTCAAAACAACTCCAAGAGTTAAAAACATTTGAAAATCATTTTAAAATCCGTTTTAACTCCCTTTTCGAAACCGTTTGAAATTCTCGCCTTTAAAAATAATATCCAACATATTTGAGCAATAAAATTAATTTTATCAAAAACTTTATTTTCCTCCATTTTCCTAAATTAATTAAAATAGCCCAAAAATTACGCGGGTTATTACAGGGGTATTGCATGATACTTTTATGGAAGCCACCTACGTGAGTAAGAAGAGGGCCACTTATATGAGAATAATAAAAGGCAATTTTTCTAAAATACTCATGGAACCAAGTGGTGTTCGTGGCCAAAATGAACACAAACGTGATAACCAATCGTGTTGAAGAATTATTGTGTGAATACTGTTATCTAGGTTTACAAAAACGGTTGACAGTTCAAAGACGTGAAGTCTACTGATTAACCAAGTAAATTCGATGGTATATCACTAAGGAAAGTTCAAGGCCACTAGGCTACTTCTCCCGATGCAATAAATCTTCAGTTTTACTTAGGGCTGTGTTTTTTTTCTGAACATTTCGATTTTTTCGATATCCGATCCGATATTTTCCGATTTTGGAACATATATAAGGTTTCCGATTTTCCGATTTTCGATTTTTCCGAAAAAAATCGGATAAAAAATTGGAAATAATTATGAATTTCCGATTTTTCAATTTTTTCGATCCGATTTTTTCGAAACTATGCCGATCCAATTTTTTCGAATTATTTTCGATTTTTTTCGAAATATTTTCCTATTTCCAAATTTTCTAATTTTTTTAAACATTCTCATGTGTCCCACATCGGCTAGGAGAGGAATAGAGGCCCAAAAAAGTCCTCTATAAAAGGAGAATATCCCTATATCCTCTACACAAGTGAAAAAAATGGTTAAATCCTTACATATTTACATGTTGGGTTAAATCTTTTTTTCGATTTCTTTAAAATGAGAATTTCAAGTAATCGAAAATCCTATATTAATTTTTTTGAAATATCGGAATTTCCAAAATTTCTGAATTTTTAGTTTTTTTTTTGAATTTTCGAATTTTCCCGATTTTTTCCCGATTTTTTGATTTTTTCGAATTCAGATGCTTTTTTGATTTTTCGAAAAAATTGGATAGGAAATTGGAACAAATATTTTATTTCCGAAAAAATTGAAATTTTTTCCGAAAGGTCATTTTTCGATACGATCCGGCCGAAACACAACCCTAGTTTTACTCAACCTATGTCTCCATCTGCATTAGCATCTTTTCTATTTATATTTATAGCGATATATCATTTAGGTGGGGGATTGTTGGAAAATTGGACTTAAAAGTTGTCCAATTTTTTTGAGACAGAATTATGAGCAACTTTGAGCTCAAATTTAGGTGGGACCCACATTACGATAATTATGGGACCATATACGAAAGCGTTATCCTCCGCAAGGAGATTAATGTAGTATATTCACATTTCCAATTCCATTAAGTTATGAATGATAAATATGTCCTCAAAGTGACTCAAAAATGAAGAAAGTTAATGAATTGGGTATGCTTTAACTCTTGTTCAACGTTGAAAGAGTAGTGGAAAGTTGATGAGTTAATAACACCCCAAGTATGGACTAAGGCCTTGATGCCTTTGGGGTATCCCAACTCTTTGAAGGGGCGATGGCCTACACTATACATGTGTTGGGTTTGGGCCAAAAGCCCACACACATGTCGTCCGTCCGGCTCGGTTCAGTTCGGTTCGGGCTAGGGCTCGGGCTCGGGCTCGGGCTCGAACTTATAAAAATCTCTTATATTTTTAAGCTATATTTAATTAACTTTATGGGTTTAATTTAATTAATTAAATGCCAACAGTCAGCAGTTAATTAACTGTTAGTTGACAGTTAAAAACGTTTTGACTGTTCCCAATAGTAAAAACCAAGGTTATAAATAAAAATCATTCCCTCCAGTTTTGGTTACTGTCACTATAACCCCCCCTAGAAAAATATCAAAAATGCTACTGCATTATTTTCTTCATCCAGAAAAAATATTTTCTTCATTTCTGCATATTGTATTACTGTTCCGGTTGAGTATTAACACATATTTGTGTTCGTTGGATTTATTATTGTTGTGCTACATAATTAATTCAAAAAATATGTTCTATTTTGGGAGGCAATTATTCAATAACCTTAGAACACATTGGAGGGAATAAATTTGCCTTAAGAGACTGTTTTACAGGGTTCAAATTTATCTTTTTTATATCTGTTATTAATTCTACAATATCAAGTAAGTTATTCTCATTTATGTAATTTCGCTTTAATTCTGTAATAATTTCGTTAATAATATGTACTATTTTTAATCTTAAAATTGTAGATATAACATTATTCTGACTGAGTTTTTGACATAATTTTTTGGAACAAACTGATGTGGCAGTTTGTTATTGATTGATTTTTAGATTATACTAGCGTGGCCCTAAAAATTAATCAATAACAAACTACCACGTTAATTTGTTTAAAAAAATTATATTAAAATTTCGGTAACAATAATATTTTTGAAAGGCAAAAAACCCCCAAAAGAAACGCCTACCATCTTTCGGGAGAAAAAGTGGTTCTTAATGTACCCCCAAATTATCAGTATGTCACAAGTACCAAAAGGGTAAAATAGTCACTACGATCTCGTTGGAGTCTTCTCCTATCTTTCTTCTTCCTCTATCGACCTCAACGGTCTATGGTCCATGGTGAAATGATAGCATACAAATTATAGAAGCAAAACGAATACCCATCTACACCATTCAACTAAACTTCCACTTTAACTCTCACCTCTCTCTCTCTCTCTCTCTCTATATATATATATATATATATATATATATATATATATATATATATATATATATATATATATGTGGAGGCAATTATTATGCAACACAAATAAATATGAAAGAGGTGACAACCACGAAAAAACAGATAAAAGGCCAATCACACAACAACGGGAGTACGTGGTTCAGCAAAGAAGTGCCTACGTCCACGGTGGTTCAGTCAGTGTTATTTCTCTATATTCTGAAAAGTAAGTACAGAGAATACAACTTGTCCTTTGCCCCGGACTTGGGGTTTAATTTATACATGTATGTGTTGGAGTAGTGGGGGTGATAGGTTCCTCTTTATTAGCCATCTCCCTTTCATGGGATCGTGTTCCCCCGCAACTTCTCTTCATGGCATCGTGGAGTAAATGGATGAGTACCAGAGGTGATGGGCCTGGGTTTTGGGCCGCTGAGGAGGGGCTACTCGTCCAGGCCTTATGGTGATAGAATCGGGGTACCCACAATTGCCCCTAAATTTGTTGGGCCGTTCTTATGGGTCCGATGAATTTAAATGATCAGCAATGATGGTTGATTTCTTTGAAAACTGTGAAGTTGCTTTGGCGGCACCCGCTTCGCTATCCGTGCGTTATGATTAGTTTTGAAGGCTTGTTGGAATAAGACACATTTTCTCTTTGTCGTTCCAGCTTTTCCAGCAATCTTCTATCTTCTGAGAACTCTTGAGTTTTGTACCTTCTGTTTTCGGTCTCCAATCTCGTCGCTTCTTCGCCTTTTGATCTGATCTTCTGTCCTGTAAGTCTTTCGTGCCCTTTTTCTTGAGTTTATAGTTTTTCTTGTATTTTTCCAATGGCGAAGATTGGAGATAGGTCGGTAACTGAGTTTAGAAAATTCTACGGTATTCCTGAGTGGGTAGAGATTGAGTGTTGTGCCTCGCCGCCTAGGAACGTTAGGGACATAGAGGATGCACATTGGATTCACGTCCTGTTGCTCTCCCAGGGGGGTCTTACCTTTCCCCCTAATGGTTTGTTTCTGCACTTTTTTAGTTATTTTGGTATTGTGCCTGCACAATGTTCGCCCAATGTATGGAAAATAGTGAATGGTGTGCACAGGATAAATCAATTGTACGGCACAAGGTTAGGGCTTGCCGAGGTCTGCTTTTGTTATTCTTTTTCTCGTACGAGTTCAGGTGTTCTGTACCTTAAGGCTAGGAGCCCTGATAGGGTATTGGTAGTAAATTTACCTGATTCCCATAAGGACTACTAGCAAGAAGGGTTTCTCATTAGGAACTGGCAATACTCCCCTCAATTTGAAGGGTCGAGGTCTGAGAGGTTCACTATTCCCTTTTATGGGGAAGAATATATAGGTAGATGTTGTATTATTGTTTCAACCTTTGCGGACTTTGTGATTTCTCTAACTTCTCATTGCTTTCTCTTTTTCAGCGAAGATAAAGAACTTGGAGCCAGCTCTCAGCGAGGTTCGTATCTCGGAACTGGTGAAAGCTTGGAACATCAGGGAACCTTTGGGTGACGACGAGCATCCTAGGTCTGCTGCTTTTCTTCTTGAATACAAGAACACAGGCTCCAGCTTCATAGCCCGACCTGTGGAAAGTGTTCCGGACTTTGACTCTTCCGAAGAGATTTCAGCTAAGCCCATCCAATTGGACGAGGGGGAGAGCAGCTCGGAGAGCGAGCCCGCAGGTGTTGTGAGTAACTTGGGTGGAGGCAGTGCTGATAGTAGCAGTTCATCGAGTACTACCAGCAGTCCAGGTGAAGAAATGCCTCCCAGGAAGAATCTAATCCGGGATGATGATGATGATGATGATGTGCTTCTTGCACAGAGGTCCAAAAAATTGAAGACTGTCTCCGGGGCCATAGCTACTGGTTCTTGGCCTTCCTCTCAAGAGTAAGAGAAGAAGAAGAGAGAGGAGGAGGAGCAGGCGAGGGAGAGGGAGAAGAAAAAGGAGGAGGATAGGAAGAAGGTGGAAGAGAGAAAGAGGAGGGAGAAAGAGAAGGAGGAGGAGAGGAGGAAGATGGAACTGAGGACCAAGACCGGTCAAGCCTTGGTCCCAGTATCTGCTTTGCCTGAGGGGGCTTCGGTGGCCACCTCTCCTCAACTCGCCCCTGCGCTGCTTGAGAGGGCAGTCCTCCCTGCAGATCGCGAGAGGGCGTCAGGGTCTGATCAACTGGCCTTGCAAGCTAGCCAGAGGCTTGCCTTGGTAAGGTTTCTTTTCTACTTCCCAACTTCTTCTAATCTGTTTTGATGGTTTCTTCTTTCTGATCTTTCCCTTGTTTTCTGCAGTTTGTGACTGACTTCGCTGTGCTCTATCGCTCTCGCGACGAGCTGTTGAGAAGGAACAGCGAGCTGGAGCAGCAGAATTCTACTCTGGTGGCCAGGGGTTCTCAGTTGGAGGCCGATCTGAAGGCTGCTGATGCGGCTCGAGCTTCTTCTGCCTTGGCCCTTGCTAATTCTGCTCGCGAGAGAGATAATGCTGTCAGGGAGCTCGGCGAGCTGAGGAAGTCGTATGAACAGGTCTGCTCTAGCAAGCTGGACCTTGTGGAGAAGAACAGGGTTCTTGCCGAGCAGCTGGAAGCGGAGAAAGCCCAGGCAACCACTGTTAAAGAAGATTCATACAATTCTGGCTGGGCTGCTGCGTATGAAGACGCCGAGGTTCAGATAGGCTATATCAGCCGTTTGAACTTCAAGAAGGGGTGGAACAAGGCCCTTGTGGCTGCTGGGGTGGATGTTGCATCCCCACTTTTTGACGAACATGATCCAGGGCCCAAGCCAGTTGTGGATGAGGAGCCAGCCCCAACTGCTGAAGGGGTCAATCCTGCTTCTCAGGCGACTCTTGCTGATGCTTCCGTGGTCGAGGGGACAGTGCACACCTCTGCAGAGGGTGACGCCCCTGCTGATGCTGATAAGGACAAGGGTCCGTCCACCGAGGTCGCTAAGTGATAGGGTTTCTTTGTAATTTTTTTTCTTTTTTGTTCTGATGTAACCTCGCTCATTATCAATAAAAAGGCTTCGTTTTTGTTTATGCTGATTTCTTTTTGTTCTCTTCCTTTCTTTTTTACTTGTAGTTGGTTGATGCTGATGAATATATCCCTACCACTTCACATCTGGGTAGGACTCTCGGTCCAAATGCGAGTCCTGCTGTTCGCCAGGCCTTCGCTAGACTCTGCCGGTTTGCTAAGTTAAGTAATAAAAAATACAAGGATCAGTCTGAGCTGGTGGCCAAATTGAAGGACAGGCTCCAGAAAATGGAAGAGATCGGAGCTTCAGTGCAAGAAGAAGTTAGCGAGCTGAGAGCCAAGTTACTGGAGGCCACCGAGATCAATCAAGTCGTGGAGTTTCTTCAGCGGGAGAATGACGACCTGAGGCGGGAGGTCTCGAGGCTTAAGGAGCATTCGCCGAGCACCGCTCCGGCAGTCCTACAAGGTTCTTCCTCATTGCGAGCTGCTCGACCTCCCCTCCCGTGTGCTGGTAGGAGTACACGGGGTAGGAGTAGGGAAGTCGAGGAGCAGCGTGAGAGGGAAATAGAGGAGCTGCGCGGTGATGTCCGGCGAGCTTACATAACTGTTGTTGGGCTCCAGAGGGACGTCACCCGACTGCGGCATCTATTCAAGAAGGGCCCTCGCCAAGTGTGGACTGATGGCTATGATCAGGGCTGGTTGGATGCTCCCACGAGATTATCAGAGTTCGAGGAGCTTTCCTTCATCAGGGGGTGGTTGAGTGCTCTCAGAGAGCTGCAGGTCCCGAGGAATTCGATATTGTGGTATCGGCATGAGATGTCTCCGTCTACTCTGATGCCCAATCCATTCAGGCGAGATGACCGATGGATTCCTATCGATTCTATTCCTCGGCGGCTACTGGAGTTGGACACAAATGAAGTTGTTGAGGAACTCGATCCTGCCCCTGATGACGGGAGGAGAGCTAAGGTTGCTGACTACCATGCTCGGAGGCTTCCCCCTTCTTGATAATTTGTTTTTTAATAATTGTAAATGCTTTGGGCGAACCTTTGCAGACTAAACATGTACTATTATTGTTTGTAAATATAAAAGATTAATGGAAAGTTTGAGTTTTGGGCGATTTTGCCGACTAAACGTGTTTATCCAATCTCTGTTATATTTTTGCAGCTTCACAATCTTTATCTTGTCATGTGAGTGTCCGCCCAGTCCAGTATTAAGAATACCATTGTGCTCTCTCTTTACCTTTTAGGTTGTGTCGTCACACTCCCTTAGGTCTAAGAGGGGCAATTGGCGAGGACACACCTGTTTTTGGATGTCTTCATCCAGTCAGGATTTTGTTTAACCAAAATAGGTTTGATGCCTAAGAATATTCTGTAGGGCTTCATATATTGCCATGGGCAATGCTAAGAGGCCTGTCGTGCTTCGTGACGATGACCTGAGGAGGGGTATTCCCCTGCTATGTCAACTATTATACCTGTGATTTGAAAAGGATGTGCAATAAGATATAATTGTTACTTTTTTAGAGAGTAATTAACTGAGAGATTCTTATTGGTGAATAGAGAAATAAACTGTCTTTCCCCAAAATGAGTACAATAAAAGATCTAACAATAGAACTCCTAAAAGTAGAATTTCTTGAGATTAGCTGCGTTCCATGCTCGTGGTATCTCTCTGCCCTCCATCGTTTTCAAATGATAGGCACCTTGCAGATCGTCTATAATTATCTCATAAGGTCCTTCCCAGTTTGGGCCCAGTTTACCATCTGATGGCTTCACTGTGTTGCCCAGGACCTTTCTTAGGACATAGTCTCCAACTTCGAACTTCCTCGGATTGACCTTTTTGCTGTAGTGCTTCGCGAGCTGTTGCTGATAACTCGCTAGTTTTACTAGGGCAAGTTCCCTGCGCTCGACGGCCAAGTCGAGTTCAGCGAGCAAAGCCTGATCGTTCTGATTCTGCTCGACAAGGTCGGATCTCATTGTAGGCAATCCTGCTTCTAATGGGATGACCGCTTCCATACCATATGCTAGTGAGAATGGCGTCTGACCTGTGGCTCGTCTGGGAGTCGTTCTGTATGCCCAAAGGACATGTGGTAGCTCGGTAGTCCACGCGCCTTTTGCTCGTTCTAACCGCTTTCTTAATCCAACGATCACTGTTTTGTTGGAAGCCTCAGCTTGTCCGTTGCTCTGAGGATAAGCTACCGAGTTGAAGTGGTGCCTGATCCCGTGTTGGTCGCAGAAGTCCTGAAAGGGGCCACTCTCGAACTGTGTTCCATTGTCAGTGATGATGGTTCTGGGGATCCCGAATCGAGTGATTATATTTTTCCATATGAACTTCATCATGTCAGCATCTCGGATGTTCTCCAGTGGTTCTACCTCGATCCATTTGGTAAAGTAATCAGTTGCGACCAACAGGTATTTGCGATTGCCGGCAGCGGTGGGCAGTGGTCCCACGATGTCCATTCCCCACTGGGCGAAAGGCCAGGGGCTGGTCAGGGATTTCAATTCGCTGGCAGGCTGGTGGACCATGGGGGCGTGAAGCTGGCATTTTAGGCATTTGCGGACATAAACTGCGGAGTCTCTTTGCATATATGGCCACCAGTAACCTTCCTTCATTGCTCGGAAGGCTAGAGACCTTCCTCCGACGTGACTTCCGCAGATTCCTTCGTGGAGCTCGTGAAGCACTGTCTTGACATCGCCTGTGTGGACGCATCTAAGGTAGGGGCCGGAGAAAGGTCTTTTATACAAGTCGCCTCCCGTGGATAAGTGAAAGCGAGCAGCTTTGATTCTTATCTGGTGGGCAGTCCTCTTATCCTCTGGGAGCGTTCCGTTCTTCAAATAGTCTCTTAAGGGATCCATCCAACTAGGGGCTGGTTCCAATTGGAGTATTTGTTTCGCTTTTGTCAGCTCGCAGTTGGGGTGAATGCTCGGGCAGCTAAGGAAATCGATGGGGATTATCCTTTTAAGGCTGGAATCAACTGCCGAGCTTAGGGCTGCCAAGGCGTCAGCGTGGCTGTTCTGCCCCCTGGGAAACTGTTGGATGTTGATTTCTTCAAAGTTCGTCATCAAGTTTCTTACCAAGGAGAGGTAGGCTGCCATCCTCTCATCCTTCGCGTTGTAGTCTCCACTTATCTGATTGGAAACTAGTTGCGAGTCTCCGAATACCTGTAAATGCTTTGCTCCTAGAGTTTGCGCCCTTTGGAGACCTGCAATTAAGGCTTCGTATTCAGCTTCGTTGTTGGAGGCTGCAAATCCCAGCCTGATTCCTTGCTCGAGGACTGCATTTTCTGGAGTGATGAGAACAATTCCTACTCCTGCCCCCTTTGAGTTGGAGGCTCCATCAACGAATAGCTTCCAGCTTCCCCCTGTAGCCTGGCTGTTTTGTTCTGTTGGCTTAGGCTGGTCGAGAGGTTCTTCGCCCGTGAATTCAGCTATGAAGTCAGCGAGGATTTGACCCTTGATAGCTGTCCTTGGTTGAAATTGGATGTCAAACCGGCCGAGCTCGACTGACCACTTAGACAGTCTGCCTGACAAATCCGCCTTCCTTAGGACAGCCTTGAGGGGGTGTGATGTAAGGACGATGATCGTGTGAGCTTCAAAGTAATGCTTTAGTTTCCTCGAGGACATTACTAGGGCGAATGCGAGCTTTTTCAATGGCAGGTATCGCTGCTCGGCGTCTAGTAAGGTTTTGCTCGCGTAATAGGCTGGATGTTGGATCCCTGTGACTTCACACATTAGCGCTGAGCTGATAGTATGGCTGGATACAGAGAGGTAGAGGTACAAAGGGTCCATTTGCTGTGGCATGACGAGCAGTGGTGGGGAGCTTAGGTAGGATTTAAGCTCGCTTAATGCTTGCGAGCAATCTGGGGTCCATTCTACCATTTTGCTGCCTTTTAAGAGTTGGAAGAAGGGCTTGCATCTCTCGGAGGATTTAGAAATGAAACGATTTAGAGCAGCGAGCATTCCAGTGAGCTTCTGTACATCGCGGATTGTGCGAGGAGGTTGCACCCGTTTAATTGCCTCAATCTGGTCCGGATTTGCCTCTATGCCACGCTTGCTGACCAAATACCCAAGGAACTTTCCTGACTGGACATCGAAGGAACACTTGCTTGCGTTGAGTTTCATTCGGTATTTCCTGAGGATTTCGAAGGTACTTGCCAGGTCAGAAAGGTGGTTTTCTTTCTCCTTGCTTTTGACGAGCATGTCGTCGATGTAGACCTCCATCGTGTTTCCCATCTGTTTTTTGAACATTTTAGTAACCAGCCGCTGATAAGTTGCCCCTGCATTTTTTAGCCCAAAAGGCATGACCTTGTAACAGTATAAACCAACCGTCGTGATAAACGCCGTTTTATCCTGATCTGGGGCATATAAGGGAATCTGGTGATAGCCTGAGTATGCGTCCAGGAAACTCATTCGCTCGTGAGCTGCAGTGGCGTCTACTAGTTGGTCTATTTTTGGAAGAGGGAAGCTATCCTTGGGGCAGGCTTTGTTGAGGTCAGTGAAGTCTATGCAAACTCTCCACTTACCGTTGCTTTTTGGAACTACCACTGGGTTGGATAACCATTTGGGGAACTGCACTTCCCGTATGGATCCTGCATCCAGCAGTTTTTCGACTTCCTGTTCTATTGCTTTGGCTTTCTCGGGAGCAGTTCGTCGTGCCTTCTGTGCTATCGGCTTGAATGTGGGATTGACGTGCAACCGATGGCAGACCATATTGGGATCGATTCCTGGCAGCTCGTAGAGTTCCCAAGCGAAAACATCTATGTTGCTTCTGAGTAAGGTTAACAAATCCTTTTGCTCTTCGTTAGTGAGTGAGGTCCCGATCAGGAAGACTCTGCTGTTGTCGCCTTCCCTAGCAATTACTTCTACCAGGTCTTCTACAACCCGTTCGGAGGGGAGGAGCCTGGTCTCTTCCACTCCGGGCCTTCCATATTTTAATTGCTATTTGGAAGGGATTGCACCTTCCTCCACTTTCTCGCTGGTTCGAATGTCTTTTTTCTCTGGCTTCGGTCGGATGGCCGCTATGAAGCACTTTCTCGCCATCGTCTGGTCGCCATGTATCTCCATCACTCCCCGCTCGGTGATATATTTGAGTTTCTGGTGGTAGGTCGAGGAGACTGCCTTCATTGCATGAAGCCATCCCCTGCCGAGGATGGCTTGATACGGTGAATCGATGTCGACCACCAAGAATTCGATCATTTTCGAAACACTCCCAGCGAGCACTGGTAGTACTATCTTGCCCAAAGGCATGGTCATTTTTCCAGCGAAGCCGACCAGAGGGACAGTGGTTCCCTTCAGGTCGACGATGTCCAACTTCAATTTCCTAAACAGGTCGATGTACATTACTTCGGATGAGCTTCCTTGATCGACGAGCAGCCTGTCGATATCAAAGTTGGCTATCCTGAGTGTAATGACTAAGGCATCGTGATATGGGGTCCTCACTCCCACAAGATCTTCATCCGTGAAGACAATATGCTTATTGTAGTTGATGTCCTCTGCTCGGCGGCGTTTTCCTGCCTGTGATTTCGCTGGATCAATTTGAAAAGCTTGCATTACTGCTGTCAGCTTCTTTACCTCCATCCGAGCTGAGTTGCCCTGGATTTTCTTAACATTGGATACTCCATGGATTACTGCAAATTCGTGTCCGGTGTCGTCTTCTAATACGTTGTCGGGTTTTGCCTCCTTGTGGACAGTCACTCTCTCTACCTTCCTTTCCACAAAGTCATTCAAATGTCCGGATTGGGCCAACTCCTCGAGGTGGGACTTAAGAGCCTTGCAGTGCTCGGTCTTATGTCCTCCCTCTTTGTGGAAGGTGCATCTCAGCGCATTGTTTCTTTTCGATGGGTCTCCTCCCATTTTCCGGGGCCATTTGATGAACGGCTCATCCTTGATCTTAGCGAGAATTTTATAAATTGGTTCTTTGAAGACGGTGTTGACTGCCTGGAACGACTTTGCAACGTCAGGGCTCCCTCCGTTCTTGGGGCCATTCTTGCTCCCATTCTTTCCTCCTTTTTTCTGGTTATCAACTTTCTCACTTCCCTTCGTGGCGAGCTTGGCTCGACCGTTTTCACCTACGTTAAGGCGGGTGACATCTTCCACCTTTGCGTATTTCTCAATCCGGGCCATCAGGTCATCAATGGTGGTTGCTTCCTTCTTTGTCAAGGACTGGTAGAGGAGGGAAGAGCTAGGTAGCCCAATTTTGAATGAAGCCACTGCCACCTCTTCTGCGCAGTCTTCGACTTCGTTGAATAACTCCCAGTACCTTTTCGCGTAGTCTCGAAGTGTCTCCTGAGGAGTTTTCTTCATCGTCAATAGAGCATCCATCCTTTTGGGATGGGAGCTGCTGGTGATGAACCTGGCCGTAAAGAGCTAGGCCAGGGATTTGAAATTTCTGATGGATCGGTGAGGGAGTTTCTCGAACCATTTCTGGGCCACGTCATGAAGGCTTGAGGGGAAAATACGGCACATCAACGCATCTCGGTGATTCCAGAGGGTCATAGCCTGCCGGTACTGCCTGACATGATCAATGGGATCAGTCTTCCCGTCATAAATCTTGAACCTTGGAATAGCAAACTTTTGGGGAGCTTCTTCTTCTTCAATTTCCCTTGTGAAGGGCGATTTCATCTGGGTCTTGAGGGCTCTCCTGGCGAGTTCTCTGGTTGACCTGGTGCCGCGGTGAGCTGGATGTTGGTCCATTTCTCTGCGGACTAGGTTCCGTATGTTGTCGTCGCTGCGAGCAGGGCTCTGATAGCGGCGAGCTTTTCTTAGTTGCTCGCGGAGGTCGTCGTTTGAGTCGCCACCTTCGAACCCTTGATGTTGCCGCCTAGGGCTCCTTCCTCGGCTGCGAGATTTGCTCGCCTGAGGGCTAGGAGTGAGATAGGGGCGTCTCCTGGTATCGGGACGTAGTTCTTTTTCCAGTTTTTCCAGTCTTCTTTTCAGGCGAGCATTCTCAGCCTCATACCTGCGAGAAGACTCCCTCTGCTCGTGGAGCCTTGCTTCGTATGCATCGATCAATCTGGATATCTGAGTGGACCTTGCTGGTCCTTGACTTTCTTCTGAGGCTGGCCTTTCTAAGCGAGCCCCTTGATCGGAACGTCGGACTTCAGACCTAATCCTGCGAGGAGCGGGTGGCTCCTGAATGTCTCCTGCTTGAGGAGCGTTGCTGCTGTGACCAAACATCTTAGATTTTTTCTCGGTGTGGGCTCTTCTCAAGGAAAGATAAACGTTTCCCACAGACGGCGCCAATTGTGGAGGCAATTATTATGCAACACAAATAAATATGAAAGAGGTGACAACCACGAAAAAATAGATAAAAGGCCAATCACACAACAACGGGAGTACGTGGTTCAGCAAAGAAGTGCCTACGTCCACGGTGGTTCAGTTAGTGTTATTTCTCTATATTCTAAAAAGTAAGTACAGAGAATACAACTTGTCCTTTGCCCCGGACTTGGGGTTTAAGTTATACATGTATGTGTTGGAGTAGTGGGGGTGATAGGTTCCTCTTTATTAGCCATCTCCCTTTCATGGGATCGTGTTCCCCCACAACTTCTCTTCATGGCATCGTGGAGTAAATGGATGAGTACCAGAGGTGATGGGCCTGGGTTTTGGGCCGCTGAGGAGGGGCTACTCGTCCAGGCCTTATGGTGATAGAATCGGGGTACCCACAATATATATATATATATATATATATATATATATATATATATATATATATATATATATGGAAATGATTAAGTGAGTCTCCAGTTTGAGGACCATGAATGAGGTCAAATTTTTTAAAATATTAAAAATAATAATTTTGAGCCAATTTTTTTTATAGTTTTTAAACATTTCAGTAGGATCGTAAAAAAATAATCAACTCAAAATGATTTTTTTGCTATTTTAAAAAAATTGATCAAAATGTATCAGTTTTTATCGATCAAACTGTGTCAGTTTTTACGTTTTTAAAAACTGATAATGTTTGACCGATTTTTTTAAAATAGTAAAAAAAATCATTTCGAGCTTATTATTTTTTTATGGTCCCGCTGAAATGTTTAAAAACCATAAAAAAAAATCAACCACAAAATATTTTTTTACTATTTTAAAAAAATGAACCTCAAACTGGGGATCTCACTTGATCCTCTCTCTCTCTCTCTCTCTCTCTCTATATATATATATATATATATATATATATATATATATATATATATATATATATATATATATATATATATATATATATATTCTACTACTACTGATTATTATAATGTTTAATTTACACAAATCTTAATTTTGGCCCCTATTTTGACAGGTTTATTTGGCATTTTCTCACTATCTTTGTTTTTTACTATTCTCTATCATCCATCCAAGACCACGGTAAGTGTAATAAACTTCAATTATTTTATTTATGGCATGACCAAACTAACTCTATTTGGCATGACAAAAAAAAGTAGATGATAAAAGTGATGAATACTTAAAAAGATAAAATTTAAGTTACCATTTGAAGGAGATGAACATAGCCTAATTACAATTTTGATTACATAATGCTTATTAATTCATTTCATTGAGATTAACTTAGCCTAATTACAATTTTGATTACATAATGCTAATTAATTAATTTAATTGATTGCTTTTGTAATACAAGAGTTAGGTATTTGTACACATGGTGAACTCACATGCTCTCCATGACACCATTGCATACCTAACTAATTGTTCTTCCATTCCCCTTCTTCTAACTAATTTAACTAGTTAATAACATCTAATTAATCTAATAATCCTCAAATTCCCAATAATCACGACATTTTGTGTATAGTTTTGCATTGAAAGATTAATTTAAATTATAGTGTGATGGTATTATTGATTTAAAATTATGTGTGTTATTAAAATGTGAAGTGAATGGTGTCAATGACACACAAAGAAGTTACTCTTAAAACAAGAGAGGTAATACTCAAAATATCAATCAAAGGAATGATTGGTCCAAAATGGGAAGTACAATATTTATGGGCTATAGGGAGTGATCTAGTATGGTGTATTAGTTACTCTAAAAGGAACGTGTTAGCACCCATGTGATATTATGGGTGACATTACTAAGGATGGTCCCCATTATGATATTATATGGTCTATCACCTTCTAATTACATAATACCTAAAATAACTCTTACTAGCCTTGCAACTACTATTAAACCAATGGAAAGGCAAAATAAAACGCGACAAATGATTAAGATGCCCCTCTTAATTCGCATCACTTTCCTCTCGTTGAAAAAAAGTTCGTCCTCCAACTAAAAGGGGGATGCCATCGGTGTTGGCATCCACAGGGATGAGGTGGGCAATCAAAGTCTATTATTGCTCAACCTCCTTCTCATCGGGTGGATCTAGCTCATCTACTGCAAGAAGAGACTTCTTTCTCCCCTTGAGAAACTTGGAAGGTAGGTGGTTAATCACACTATAAGTGAAGCATTTGACAATTGTGGTGTGGGCATTCGGTGCTTTGGAGAGTAAAGTGGTGGTAGGTTGATAGGGGATGACAGTGATGCTCCTCTACTTTTATTGCGTATTCAACGGTCATATGAAATGTCGAGATTTATAGGGGGCACAATTCTTGGTGAATGTAAGTCCGAAGGCCATGGATAAAGCGACTGATCCACTGTTTTCACTCCCACCCAAATGAGTGGTGCGCAATAGCTGAATCTCCTTTGTGTGGTTCATTATGGTCGATGTGCCTTGTTGGGAACCTGTGAAAAGAGGTCTTTCTCATAGGTGGACGGGATGAAGAACACCCTCATCTCACTTTTTATGCTCGCCAAAGTGGTGATCGTGGGCTGTTGGTTAACTTTTGTCTTTGGATCGTGTTATTCCACCACACACGTGCGAACTCTTGAAGTTTCGTGGCCGTTATTGAACACACTTGCGCCCGGACATGCGCTTGTACTAAAAAAAACTTCTCTATAGCATCGATCTAATCGAAGAAGCCACTGGGATTAAGGTGGCCATCAAATATTGGTGTGTCCACACCCGTATGTCACCATTGAGGCTTTTGGAGAGGAGTCGCAATGCACATGCCAATAGGGCCTCTCTCAGAGAGGGATCTACAGCATCCTCTTCGTCATCAAAATCAACAAGCAGGGATGCCCACGAGCCATAGGCATGAGTAGCGGAAGTGGGGCTTCATGTTGGAGTTGTGTATCGTTGATGGGGGTAGTTTGGCCTCTTCCCTTTGCTTGAGGATCATCTATTTGATGTCCCCTTTTCGTAATATAGGAAACAATTATGCTTTCTGACCAAGACAAATGGGCTTACCTCCGGGTCTAGTGAATCAAATGGGAACGATTCCGTCCTCCATTCCCCGATTATGAGCCCTCGCCTATCACCATACAACGATGTGTGCATGGGAGGCAAGTCTTCCCATACTACATAATGCCTAAGTTGAATTCTGGGTTGGAGGGTGAGGGGTTGTTGTAGCCATTCCTTGACTCGTTGCTTGTAGTCCTTCTCGGTGTTGTGAGAGTTAATCGGAGCGGTATCGGCGGATCGGGTGTCCTTCGGAGGTTTGGGTTGCTTGAGAGCAGTTTCCGGGTAGGTAGGTGGGTTTTAGTAGTAGGATTGGTTTCCGGGGGGTGTAAGATGGTGGTGTGGGGGATGGATTAGGGGGCAAGTGGTCCTGTGGGTGCAATGGGTGATTTGCGACTAGTGGAGGGGTGTTTGAGTCAGACCCTGAAGCCGATTAGTAAGGGTGTGGTGGAGGTTTTATGCTTAGAGCTTGCAATGATTGGGTGCTTTTGGGCCCTGGAGTTGTGCGAGGTTTGGTTTGATGGTCGATATAGGGTTTGGGGTAAACTGGTTATGTGATTCAAATGGCGGCTCCCCATGGGTTATTTTTCGGGATGATTGCTCAAGTGGGTTGATTCGCCGCCACAGGTTGATTGTTGGTTGGTGACAACAAATCACAAGGTGGAGGCGACCAATTGGCGTTGCTGTTAACCGAGTTGGGTGAGGTTTGTGGTCGTGGTGGTTATTGACTTATGGTGGGGCCATGGAGGAGAGGGGGTGGTTTGTATGGGCCATTGGTGGTGGCGGCAGTCCTCGACTGAGAAGATAATCCATCTTTTGAGCGAGGAGGGCAACAAATTCCTCCAATCGGATTTTACGACGCTCGACTGGTTTTATTTATTTATTATTTTTTTAATGCCATTGATATTTTATTGAGGTTTTAGTATGAGATAGGTAATGCTTAAAATATCTATTAAATTAATGATTTACTCCAAATGGGGAGTACAGTATTTATAGGCTATAAGGAAGGATTTAAAAAGGTCGATTACTTGCACCTAAAGAAATATGCTAGCATACATGTGATGTCACTGGACATCACTAAGGATGGTCCTTAGACCATGATATCACATGGTCTGGCACATTCTTATTACAGAATACTCGACACGTAATACGGGATACGACTTGATTCGGGATATGGGATACGTAATTTTTCCAAAATGTCGGATACAGATATGCTAGGATACGTTAAATATTTATTATTTTGTTTTATATATATTAATGATAAAATTAAATAAAATGAAAGCAGATAACAATAAAGCATCAAACACCACTATAATAAAGTGATCAAGTACGATGATTGTGTCACCAAACAAACACTATTATAATAAAACATAAATAATATAAAAGGTTGTTCCAAAAAAAAAAGATTCAAATAATTTTGTAAGGAAAAAAAAAAGATTTAGACAGTTTTGTAAAAAAAAAAAAAAGATTCAGACAATTTTGTTGACTGTAAAATTGTAGGTTAATTACTCACTATTGTATTTCTTGGGTTCGAAATTAACTGTCTGTTAGTACAAAACATAACTCAGAATATACAACTTGGGTTCAAAATTAACTGTCTTTTGAGGAGGAGCATAACTCTAAAGAAAAAAAGAAAGAAAGCAGAAATGAGGAGCATAACTTAGGTTCAAAATTAACTTAGAGTGATATATGAAAATAAATCATAACTCTAAATTTAAAGAAAAGAAATATCAGAATGAAAAGAAAATAGAAAAAAGCTAATCACAACGTTTCCGGACGAATCCCAACTTATCCCAAGGTATCCAGTTTATTTAAAAAATAAAAATAAAATTAGGATACTCTCAGATTCGCATATCCCAGCGTATTTCGTATCCCATTCGTGTCCAAAACTAATGCGCGACCTCCCGAGAGTATCCGTGCTTCATAGTTACTAACTACTATCAAACCAACAAAATGGGAAACATACATGAAATGGCAAAATAAAATGCGATAAATGCCATTTTTGATTCACATCAAAATCTGTCCTTCTTATCTGTTCATGCGTAATTGAATTTTTTTCCTTATATTTTGGTTGTGCAATTAGTTTGTATTCATTTAATAACACAAGAAAGAGACCAAGAAATTGTGTGTTACTATTTTTATCTATAGCTTAATCAATTGCTCAGGAGGTGCCAATTCATCCTTTCTATTTTATATGTTAGGTCCCAGATACATTACTGTACACTAAAATTGTTCGCAACTTAATCATACGTCCAATATGGGGTTTTGAATCGAAAAGGCCGCGATGCTAGTTAGAAGGTCACACACAATTGAGTATCGCAGGTTGAACTTTACATATTTGATGTGGACAATTATTTGATACACATGAGATGTTTAATACTCCACCTTGATTAAATCCTATTGTCTTCAACCTTTAAGCATTACCGCATGATCATCATCCAATTTTGAGCTCCTCCATGATACCCTGCTCCACGTTGGATTGACTGCGTGATACGCCTGGATTTAAGTCGAGTGCAGCCCATCGACGACCCCAATTGAACCATTGACTTTGAAACCACGTTTAGGTAAAAAAATATACTAAAGGTCCATTACTTGCCTAATAAGGAATGCTTAGATCACATGTGACATCATGGGTGACATCACTAATGATATCACATGCACCAAAACATTCCTTATGCGAAATACCTATTCTACCCATTTCTTTTCCAACTAACTACCACTAACTTTAACAAAAAGAAGAAAAATATTACAATGAATACAATGAAAAATACGAAATGGAAGAATGATCGGAATATCAAATGACGAATACGCCCTTGCATCACATCACTATAGGTGGAGTGATCCATATAAACCCTAAGACACCCCATAATTGATCAAACTCCAAAAAACACAAATAAAACATAAGGCTTAACGTTCGGTATCCCGACTCTTCTTATTTCCTTTATTGTCTTTATAAACCACGAGGATAGATGAGGAAATATAAATGTTGTTAATGGCATCGAAACTTGGTTTATATGGTCATCACAACATATAAAGAAATAAACACATCATCAGACACAAAAGACCATAGCAATTTAAGCAGCTCCGCTTTGTTGTCATATGTCCACAAAGGAAGAGATGAAGAGTTTCTTAATTCTTATACACATATATTTATTTGGTTGGTAAAACTAAAGTTTGTTGTGCTTTGTTTTTCCATTTTTATATATAAATTAAAAATAAAATAAAAGAGAGAGAGAGCGAGAAAATGGCATAAACAACTCAATGAGAAAAAGCAAAGCAAACTGGTTTTCCTCTCTCCTAACTCCCAAGCAATGGAATATTAATAACTTAAACTTGATATATATTAAATTCCCTAAACATTTTCAGAGAAAAAAAAACAGCTTACGTATGTAAATTCATTAAAGGAGACCAAACATTAATGATCAATAATGGTTGCTATGTAGGTTCAGAGTTATCTAAAAAATAAAAAATAAATAAAACAACAATGTAGGTTTAGAGTTTATATATCAAATAAATACAAAATTCAACTCAATTGTGCCCCATATAGCCTTATCATGTTCAGTTGAGTGAAAGTTCAGCTTTTTCAAAGTCATTCATTTACACACTAACTAATACACCCCCTACCCCCGCGGTATGTATGCATACATACAGTCACATAAATGTGCTAGTAAATACGAGTATATGTATATTGATTAATGCATGACAAAGATCCCCATCGTTACGAAAAGTAGTGAACAAAAAACATTGTTTCACCCCAAAACCGAATATACCCGAGGAAAGAAAATGCAAATCAATAAATATTATATATATACATATATATTTATATGTGTGTGTGTGTGTGATAAACATTTGTCCCACATCGAAAGATGTAAAGTCCAACATAGAGTACTTAAGTTGGTGTGACCCTTTAACTAGTATTGATGCCTTTTGAGTTGAAAACCCCACGCCATGCCCAAGTGGTTAAGTTGCGGACAATATTGGTGGCTAGTTATCTATGAAGCATGGATTCAACACGTAATACGAGATGCGACACGATACGTGATTCGTAATTTTTTTAAAAAGTAGGATACGATACGCTAGGATATGTATAATATATAATATAATTCAAAAATTGTTGTTGAGTGACATATTATCTTTTAATAGGTACAAAAAAAAAAGAGGAGGTTGTTACCGATTAATCACGTTTATTAAGCAGGTAGTTAATATCATTTTTTTTTTTTGGCTATAATATGGCCCATGAAAAAAGATTTTTGGTGCCGTTTTTGCTTCCCCGCAAACCAACTGCCCCGATTTTCCGCGGAAGCCTATTCTTGCAACCGAACCCCCATTTTTGCTGCCGAAGCCATTACAAACCCCAGTTTTCGCAACCGAAGCCAACAAAACTTATTTTTGCTTCAAATCGGAGGCCGAAATCAACCAAAGGTATGTTTTATTTTGCTGTTTTTGTTTTTGTTATAAAACCTTTGTATTTTTCTTATAAAAACTTTGAAGGTACATGAAGGTTGTTACTAATTTTGTTGTTATTAATTTGTTTAAAGGCTGTTACTAATTTTATTACTAATCTGTTTAAAGGCGTTACTAATTTGTTACTAATTTAAACGCTGTCCTGTTACTAATTTTGTTGTTACTAATTTAAAGGCTGTTACGAATTTAAAATTAATATGCTTTACTGTTTTATTGTTTTAAAATTTAAAGGCTGTTATTGTCTTATGCCAGTTTGATTGCGCAAATTGTTTGATTATGTAAATTGGTTCATTGTGAATTAGTGAATTGTAAATGAGTGAATTTGAAATGAGTTAAATCCAATTTTACACAATATTTGGTAATTTGAAATTGATGTTAAGGTTCTATGAAAAAAAGATAAAAACAACTCAAGAGAGAGGGTGAGGGAGGGGGAGAGAGAGAGGGGACATGCACTTTATGTGGCTCCTATTTCAAATTGATTAATTTCACTTTTTTTGTGAAATGATCCAATTTCAGATTTTGCACATGAGCTAAAATGGGACAATTAATAAATCATTTCATTTATGAAACCAAACACAATTAATGGATCAATTTGTAATGAATCAATTTATTAATGATCAAATTTACAATTTTGGAACAACCAAACGGGGCCTTAGTGTTTGTTTTATTGTTTTAAATTAATATGTTTTACCTTTACTGTTTTAAATTAATATTGTTGTAATTTTGTATTAATATGACATCGTATTTGGTTTATGTATGTATGTACAAATTTGTGTTAAATTAATGTAAAGGTTGTGTTAAACTTATTGTTTGAGTTGTTTATTAAATAAATTGATATTAATATGCAGGTTGTTTGACTTTTTATGATATATTTTTGCTTTTTACATTTTTAAGCTTAAAACGAATGAGAACATGTGCTACAGTTAATTTTTGTTATATATTTTGGTATATTATCAAGTGCTACGATTAGTTTTTTGTCATACTATGCTTAATTACCAATTCTATAGTGTTAAATCCCATTTACGTATGTTTTACTACATTTTTGTCATTTGATTCCGATCCGATTCACGATTCGCGATTCGGGGGGTCAACGATTCGCGATTTGATAACTATGGATTCTTCTCTTATTCCTATAGATCGTATTGGGTATTACTACTTTTTGTTCGTGTGTAATTTCTTTATGTGTAATTGGTATTAGAGCCTAATCGATCCACCCATTGTTGTTGTTGTGTTGAAACTCGTAAACAAAGCAATAATGGCACCAAAGAGCCCCCAAATCGAGCGTCGTAACACCAAAATAGAAGAAACCCTCGCTTACTTTACTGAAAAGATGGAATACCTCCTCACTCGTGACCAACAACCTCTTCCAGCCATTCGATCAACCTCCACAGTCGTAGCCCTAGGATTTAACACTTCCCACTACTCTAGTCAGACCCCAAACCAAACCCAGTGCAGTCTCCAACCTCCCTAGCCTTCCGACATGCTTTGACAACCCGAAACCCAATTGAACCCAATTGAACCCAATTATCTTTTGCAACCCTTGCCGACCTTCAAACAGTGGCCACCAACGTACTACTGTCATGGAAAACAATTATTGGGTGAGCCACCCTCTGACTCTCCTCAACCCTACCCCCAAACCCCAGATCTACCCGGACTTTTCACTTATTTCATCCGCAACCTTGTAATATCCCGTATTTTCTGTGCATTATTTAATTATGGAAATTAATTATGTGTGATTGCTGGGACATGTGGTGTCACTATTTATATTTGTACGTGTTATATTATCCGTATTTGAAATTGGACTTAATATATGATAATTCATTAAATAAATTATTAGAAGTGACTTAGTATTATGGGTGACTATGGAATAGTCAGAGACTAGGCGTCGAGGATTTACCTGTTTGGATTATCCTCTCGTCAGGTTCCAATGATTGTGAAGTAGTTTCTTATAATATCGAGTCGCACGAAATTAATTAATAATTAAATTTTAATTAATTTGACTTATACGGGTTTATAACTTAAGTTAATGAGTTAAATAAATTTAATAAAATTTGGTATATCTCGTAGTGACTTTTGGGACGTTTAGAATGTCCGATTTGACTTAATATTTTGGGGTTTACGCCAATTGGGTTGGTACGTAACTTGTAAAGAGTTTTAGACCATTTAAAAGCTTATTTGGGCTCATTAGGTTGGAGCTTAGATTGGACCCAAGGCCAATTTCATGGGAAGTTGGTTTACAAGGTTAGAAGACAAACCTATAACACTCATTTGCCATTTGGAGAACTGTAAAAGGCTAAGGAGGGAGGAGACACCAATTGGAGAAGAGGAATTTGAGGGATTTTGGGGATTGATTCCACAACCAATCCATGAAGCAAGTTTATTAGAGTTTGATTATGATTGCTTTTATGTTAAAATATCAAATCTAAACTATAATCTGGTTGAGAAGATTAATTAGTTAAATTGGGAATTAACTTAATTGAGATAATAATCTTCTTAATTGCATAATCTGAATGGTAAATTCTTCATGAATTCGTGTTAGGTTTGGTATATAATTGTTAGAACTTGATTATATATTATTAATCTTATAAAAGCCCCATGTTAATTGAATAAATCGAGGTGACTCCTAAGCTAATTGAAGAAATTTCATAAAACTAGGGTTTTTAGTTAAATTTGAAATTTATCCCTTTAATCGTGTTAGGCTTGTATATAATTGTTAGAAATAGGTTTGGATTGGTGTTGAGACAGGTTAGGTTTAAATTTGACTTGGGACCTTGGAGGGGCTTAAATGGAGGTTTTTGTGGTTGAATCCCGTAAGGAAGAAGATGTTGCACACTTGGTATAGTCGCTCAATCGGGGCCCCTATAGGCGAGCGATCGACCTCCCCTGTTTGGCCTAAGGATGGGCTAAGGAGTTGTTTGGGTTGGAGTGCGGGGAATAGGGCTAGGTAAGTTTGACCTTTAGGTTGTTTTGACTTGAAGAAGTGAGAGTATATTACAATTTTGAGGTTATGGTTTGGTTGTTTGGACAATTGGGTATTTTGACCTCGGGTTTGTATTATTTTGAGGTTATGGTTTGGGTGTTTGGACAGTTGAGTATTTTGACCTTGTTTGGTTCGTAGGGGTTAAATAGACAGTTGTGTATTTTGACCTCGTTGGGTTTGTAAGGGTTAAATTGATTAGGAGATACGAGTTGTAAATCCGAGAGGAGGATGGATTGTTTTATCGGTCGTTAGAAGCTTACAGAATTGGGTTAGATTGCCGAGTTTGATAGGGTCATTGTGAGATATTAGTAGGGTGTTTATATGTTGGGGAGACTAGGATTAAGTCAAAAACCCTAAAGTGGGGTAGTTAGTATATTCGACGTTCTTATATAAGTTGTGGGATGATACCTAAACGCAGAACCTTGGTAGATCAGGCTAAGATTATATGAGATTGGCTATAGTTATCTTGCGTGTTTCTAGTGCATGTTAGATGTGGGCCTATACCTAGATAGGGGAGCCTTGGGATTTAGGGCTAAGGTTATATAGGATTGATTATGGTTAGCGTCGTGTATCAGCTTATATAATAGTGATATTATGTGACGTAAACCACCCGTCAAAAGACTCCTAAAAAATATCTAAACACCACTTTAGAGAGAGAAAAACTATTTTCTATTTCAAAATTCAAGTCTACCTCAAATGAGGCTTACAAGTGGGTGCTTAAAGTAGAGGAGTAGCTTAAGTTCCAAGCTAAGACCCTAATTACAAAAATGCCATTACTACTCCTTACCTCGAAATAATAAAGCAAAAGAAAGAAAAATACAAATAATAAAATAAAAGAAAATAACAAAAATAAAACAAAATGCAATAAAAGCCTAAAATAGAGCCCATTTCCATCACTCTTCCCCTCTTAAAACCAAGCTTCTCCTCGAGCGTAAAATAAATTGAGGGTTCGTGAGGAATTTCCAAAAAGTAGGAGTCAAAAACTTGTGGGGGCCAAAAATTAAATTCTAAAACTTGAGGGGGTACCCTTTCCACGATTCACTTCTTTATTCCTTCTCTTTCTTCACCAAATCAAACCCTAAAAAACTTCCACCCGAGTAAAAAATCATTTGTTTGGAGGAGGAAAAGTGGGCCGCAGGTGGGTTGAAAGGGTTCGGGGGCTGAAATGGAGATGTATTGGGGTTTTCTGGGTCAACAGCATGTAAGGGCAAATTTCCAATTGAGTCAATTTGTAGTATTGGCTTAATTCCGAACAAAATTATTTGAGTCATAGGATAGACGCGTGTTGTGTGTTTCAAGCCTATGACGTTTGTGTTGAAGACGTAGGAGCCAAGATATTGAAGATTACATCATTGCCGGTTTATGTGCCAAGTTTATCGTCATCAACATTGAATATTTCCAAGGTCTCTAAAGGTATGAATGCATTAATATATATAAGGACTTGGAATTTATTTTGGGTGTCATATTTTTTACAATATTATGTTGAAAATGCTTTTTAATTTTTTAAAAGAAAAATATTTTTTTTAAAGGTCGTTTGAACGACAATTTTTTCTCGTTCGAATGAGGTCGTTTGAACGACATATCTAACGAGATTTTCATTGTTTTCTCGTTAGAAGTTTCGTTCGAACGACATATCTAACGACATTTTTCACTACATTTTCATTAGTATTCTCGTTAGTAAACTCGTTCGAACCATGTCGTTCGAACGACATTCAAAAGTCGTTCGAACGACCTGGGCGGTTTTTGACAGTTTCGCCAGTTTTCTAATTTTAACCTCCTATTTCCCCACTATCTTTTTACCAGCTTTAATATGTGCGGGAACAACATTTTTAGCAAGACTTTTCCATACTTTCTAAGTGCTCTTGAGAGCAAAAACCTTTATAAAGAAGTCTCCTTGGTGTCTGTTAATCAAATGATTTAATTTTTAGAACAAAATCAAGTTTTTACACCCATTGTTTATTTTGATCCAAGTCCTAAATATAAATTTGCTTTGAGATCACCATTGTTGGCACGAGGTATTTTTCTCATCCCAAAAAGAGAAAGTTTCCTACGGAGGAGTCTGTTCTTGTGAAGATTCGTGGTGTGCATACATTGGAAAAAAAATTCGGTGGAATCCGAGACAGCGGTGGATTCCGGAGTTATCAACTAGGCCGAGGTAGAAGCAAGAAGAAGCGTCAAGGCTTGAGAGGGAGTCGAGTCGAGGAAGTAAGTCTTTTGTCCTGTTTATGCAAAACCATACCTAGTGGGTTTATTGGCTGGGCCGTCCGAGGTTTTTCCCGTTGTGGGTTTTCCTCGTACATCGCGACGTTGTGGTATGTTTATTTTTATCTTGCATATTCATCACATAGTTCATGCTTGGGGGTAACAAGATAAAAATCGGTTTAATCACAATCTTTGTTTAAATTGGTGCTAATTTAATATTTTGGGTAAATTTAATTTAATATAATTCAAGTTGCAATATTTAATTTGGCAAAATGCTTGCTGTAGTTTGTTTGGCATAATTTAGAACTTGAATTGAATTAATTTTGTGTTTAAGTGTAAATCCAAATATTTGTTTTGTTTAATCTCATTTTAATTTTGAAGAAATTAAAATTTGGCTAATTTTTATAAGATGTTTAAAATTTGGATATTTGGCGAACCATCACCTTTTTAGGATTTTAAAATTAGGGTATCAAAGCATATACTCTAAGAAATCACCCATTTCACAGCAGCAGGGGAGGTGTTTGGGAGGTCGACAGATGTTTTTGAGGCCGTGGATGAGGATTTTTTTGGGTCGGGGGTAGTAGGGGGAGTATTGGGGTAGTCGACGGGTAGGATAGAGGCAGCTGGTTGATCGGAGGGTGGTGGGGTGGTTTTGGGGCAAGAAAATGGGTGGTTGGGTTGCTGTTTGGGTCTGGGATGGGGGTCAGGGGGAGAGGTGGTTTGCTAGTTTGGGAAGAAGGGTTTAGGGTTTGGAGCTTTTGGGGCTAGGGTTTGAAGCGAGGGTGGGGATTTGAATCAGGTGGGTGGTGGGCTAGGATTTTGAATGGCGGTGGGAGGCTGAATTGTGGAAGAGATGAGTTGAAGAAGGGTATCAAATTTTTAGTTGAATTCTTGAGTTAAGGTTAGGGTTAGGGTTTGTTTTTGTTGTTCGATCATGTGCCTCCATTCTTGAATCTCTTCATTGTGTTGTTTGGATCTCTTGGGAGTAGCGTACGATTTCGATAAAAAAACACCGATACACCAATCACCAATGTAGAGCGACACCCGTTCTCGCTCTGATACCAATTTAACGTAAACGACCCGTCAAAGGCTATTAAAAAAAATCTAGATACCACTTTAGAGAGAAATGCTCTTTTCTATTTCAATTTCAAGTCTACCTCAAATGAGGTTTACAAGTGGGTATTTAAAGGAGAGGAGTAGCTTAAGCTTCAAGCTAGGGCCCTAATTACAAAAATGCCATTACTACTTTTTACCTCTAAATAATAAAGCAAAAGAAAGAAAAATACAAATAATAAAATAAAAGAAAATAACAAAAATAAAACCCTAAAATAGGGGCCATTTCCATCATTATGTGCGACCTAGTAGCGTGGGTCAGTTTGTATTTGCTTAAACCCGTTGCGAAGGGTTATATTTGCTTGAGTGTCTCATGTGCAAGACATACCTAGTATTGATTCCTCGTGGTATACGTACTAGAGGGGATATCCTTATGGGGCGTGCACGACGTCGACCATGTTGTTACCCCGGTGATAGAGATGGGCTTTACCTTGGTCATTTTATCCCGGACACTATGTGTTAATGCATCAGTGTTATCCTGTAGTGAACACTGGGATATATGATTGGTGTGAAGGCATAGTGATTATCCCTTGTTGATGTTTTGGAATTATAGGGGTGGGACAACCTATAACTCTACCTAGTACGCACGAGAGATCCCCGAAGGCATTAGGGTAAGTCTTCGTTATGTGCGGGTTTGATTGGAGTCCATTTATTTATGTACGGGACCGTACTTATATTGATAGTAGACTTGGTGAATGTTTTACTTTTCTTTCTATACACTGGAGATATTTAGTGTATCATTATTATGGATCCATTAGTTTTATTCAATCGAGATGAATAATACTTAATCATGGGATCACTTGGACTTGGGTTTAGACGCATGAGATAGCTAGGGTTGTTTGGGTTAGGATAAACTTAAAAACAACTAAAAGACGAGAGGAAGATGCATAGTTAATTGTAGTATAAATTTAGTTATAATCTTATTCTACATAAACTTGCTTTTTAAGTTCTTATATCTGTTTTTCACAAGTCTTAAGTTGTTGTTGCTGACCTAGACTTGAGTTGATCGTTGGAGGAGCACCTCTAGCGGCATTCTACCCATCCTTCCTAGGTTGTAGAAGTCGAGCAGTGTGGGTCATTTACTTTTGTATCCAATTTATAGTTTAGTGCAATCATTTTTATTTGTACGGTTTTTCCCGAGTCAACTTTTGTACATGTGGTACTTGTATTCAACGATGGCTATTTATTTATGATACATTGTATATTCCAGAGTTGGTTTTATTTTGTATCATTAGCTGTATGGTATCAGAGATGGTATTAGTGATTCAGTATTTTATTGTCTCGCATTTTATCTACTTGTTCAGTTTTATTTTGTGTCGTTAGTTGTATGGTATCAGAGATGGTTATTAGTGATTCAGTAATTTATTGTCTCGCATTTTATCTACTTGTTCAATTTTATTTTTTGTGATGCTGAGAATGTTACCAAATGTTTTTGATTCCCGTGATTTTTGTATTAGACCCGATCAATCTATTTATGAATTTTATGGGGTGTCAAAAACCTCCACTGACCCAAACCCTAGGTTTGTTTGCCACCACAGGCCCATTTGACCTCACCCGTCCACCCCACCCAGTTGCGACCCGCTTTTCTGCCTTACACTAAGCTTACGACCCACCCACTATCCTAATCTGACTCCCTCACCTCCCAAAATATACTCCACAACCTCCTGCTCATGTCCAAGTGCCCTACCCCCCCCCCCCCCCCCCCCCCCCCCAAAAAAAAAAAAAAAACTGAACATCTGCCTGATGTTCAATGGGATGCCCGTTTCATAGTCAACGCTCACACTGACCCCACAACACCACTAGGGACTACAAACAAAGGGTCAAAGAGTGTCTCCAACAACCTATCACCCTCCATCACTGAATCCAATTTGATCACTATGTTGGGGGAGAGGAATTACCTCCCATAGATGCCTTGCTCTATGGAGATGGTGCCAGAAGAGTGGAGGACGAATTTGACTCCCTCAACCCGAAAGTGTATCATTTGTACAAGTTGATGATCATATTTCCTGTTTATGCCATTAAAGGGATCATCAAATGGATTATTGCCCCTTTAGGCTACTGAAAGAAGGAGACCCACTTCCGGTTGACAAGGTGTCACCTCTTTATGAGTCTCCACCTCCTGCTCCCATGCCCATTGTCCGTGCCGTGGCCATACCCAACTTAATGATTTTGACAATGAAGAAGACGATGCCGTAGATACGTTATTGGGAAATTACCACCTAACATATGCGTTACAGCAAACAATAGGTGGATATCCCTATGTTTGATGGTCACCTCAACCTCGATGACTTCATCGATTGGTTGGATGCGATGGAGAAAGTGTTCGATTATAAACGCGTATCCAAGCGTAATTGTGTTCAATTAACGGCCACCAAACTTCAGGGTTTTATTCGCATGATTCAAAGGTGTACTTTGACTCAGCAACCCCCGATCACCTCTTGGGCTCAGATAAAAGACGGGATGTGCAAATTTTTATTCTCTCCACTTACGAGAGGGACCTCTTTTTCGTGGGTTTAGGGCCTCCGTCAAGGTACATAGTTAGTCACCACTTACACGGAACAGTTTCAGTTGCCACTTGAGCACGCTTGGGTGAGAGTGAAAAGTGGCGGATCAACCGCTTCATTCATTGCTTGCAGCCCTATATTCGCCAAGATTTGAGTCTCAGGGAGATTCTGACTTTTGTGAAATCCGTCGAGTATGCCATCAAGGTGGAAGCGCACCACTGAAGTTCAACCACCCTTCCTCGTCCTTCGACCACTACCTCTCTACCTTGAGCACTGGATGTCCCATTCACCGCTATGAAATGCTTCACCTGTGGTGTAGTTGGCCACCGAGCATCCGAGTGCCCCAAGGGGGAAGAAGAGAGCGCCCTTAGCGACTGATGAGCAGGAGCCGCCCGATGACGAAGATGTGGAGCATCATGAGACTTGATTGTTCACGTCATCCCGATCGATCCCGACTCCGATGGTGTCCCTCTTTGAGTTCGAGGACGAACTCTTTTCATGAAGGGGATAGTGATGTGATTCGGAGGGCGTATTCGTCATTTGTTATACTGATCATTTTTCCATTTTGTATTTTTGCATTGTGTCAATTGTAGTATTTTTCTTGTTTTGTTAAAGTTAGTGGTAGTTAGTTGGATAAGAAAGGGGTAGAATAGGTATTTTGTATAGGGTTTGTTCTGGTGCATGTGATGTCACTCATGACATCACATGTGACCTAAGCATTCCTTAGTGGGCAAGTAATGGTCCTTTTCTAGATCATTCTATTATATCTATAAATAGTGTTATACCCCCATTTGGGGAAATTATTCGAGTATTAGTTAATTTTGAGTAAAACTACTCTTTGTTTGAGTGTAAATTTCTTTGTGCCATTGACACCGTCAACGTCATATGGTTTAACCTTTTGAGTAGGATACTCAAATCCTTACACGTGGTATCAGAGCCTAGCCCAAGACTTCATTGTGTGGACTCAATTTCAGACACACAACTTGATTTCCAGATTGAGACAGGGCATCACACCTCCACGGGGGCCTGGTCTGGAGGGGTATTGTTGAAGTCCTAGGTTGAATCTCACATCAGTGAGTTAATAGAGGTCTTTAGGTTTACAAATTGGAAGAATATCCGGATAGAGGTCTTTTGGCTTATCTGGCCAAAGGATATTCTTACCAGGGGTGATCATTTTTTATAGCTTATGAAATCTTAAATAATAATTTTGACTTATTAGTACTCACTAATGTGTATTGTTATCTGCTTTTAGATGAAAGAGAGTGAAAATGGAGCCAAGACTGATAAATTGTTAAGATCTTCATCTATTGACTCCTACCCACTCGTTTTAGACATAGACGACTTTATGGTAATGCCTCCACCTTCTCATGTTTGTGTGTATATGCTTCATACCTTCACATCCAGCTAACTACTGTCATTACTTCACACTATCTGCCTTATATGCAGGGGGATTTTTCATTTGATGCTTTGTTTGGAAACTTAGTAAATGAGCTGCTTCCGTCTTTTCAAGATGAAGAAGCAGATTCATTAGAAGGCCACAGCATCATTGCTGGAAATGATGCTCTTCAAAACAAGCATTTGCGAATTCAGTCTGATGCCGGAAAGTTCTCACGGAGGCTATCAAATTCAAGCCCTTTATTTCCAGAAGTAGATGCTCTATTGTCTTTGTTTAAGAAATCTTGTTCGCAGTTAATCGATCTGCGGAAACAGGTGTAAATTTAGGAACTTATGGTGGATAATTTATTCAGTTAGATGCATCTGTTTTGGCATTCCTCGGAGAAACTAATTTATTATGTTTGTCAAAGGTCGATGGAAGGCTCTACAGCGTCAAGAAAGAGGTTTCGGCCCAAGATTCTAAGCATCGCAGAGCACTTGGTGAGGTTAGTCAGTATAGCACATTTTTGTGTTATTACTTATTAATATTCCATTTTCTCTTTGGTCCTATGCTTTTGAATGTTTTGAAAGTCAGCACTACATCTATAAACAAGCTCAGATTTGATCTTCGATGCCTTTCTTAATGATGAGAAACAATATGAAAAACTGGGTCGACCACAAGAACTACTGGTCTTACTTATAATAATAAAAAAGAAAACAATGTTTTGATCAACTTGAGGTTTATGTTGAGAAAATAATTTACAAAGATGGTTACATATCTATCTAAGGTGTCCATCAGTCCTCATTCAACCACGAGTGTTAAATTTGCAGAAATCAGATCATTGCATCTTGTGCCTCATTTAAGTCGAGAATAATTCCGCTGGGTTTACCTTGATTTTAGTAAAATGGCTTGCCATTTTCTGCCCTTAATCATGTTTAAATGTTTTAATTTAATGTGTGTATCTCAATATTCAGCTGGAAAAAGGTGTAGATGGATTGTTTGGTAGCTTTGCGAGATTGGATTCACGCATTTCAAGTGTTGGACAAACTGCTGCCAAAATCGGAGATCATCTGCAGGTAAAGTTTGTCAAATGATTATTTTATGACATAATGATTTTTTGTCCCACTTCTACATGATGGGTTCTAATTATTCATTCATTATATTTGTTTATATATATATCTGTTCCTATGTTCTAATATATGTGGCTCTTCCTTTCTAGAGTGCAGATGCTCAGCGAGATACTGCTAGTCAAACAATAGAGCTCATAAAGGTATAGTTTCCATGCACATGATAATTACACTTCTATTTGTCATACCTGTTTAACAACACTTGGTTTATTGGATCCTGCAGTACTTGATGGAGTTTAACAGTAGACCTGGGGACCTAATGGAACTTTCAGCTCTATTTTCCGATGATAGTCGTGTTGCTGAGGCTGCTTCAATTGCTCAGAAATTACGTAAGATGATATAATTATGTACAAACTTTTAACGTTTGTTTATTTTCATAAGCTTCTTACTGTTTTGTGTAATATCATTGGTGTTTATATTCATTTGTATCCATTGAAATACAATGCCGGTGTTCCAACCCATTGTTACTGGGATCAGTAAACCCCCTATGTACCGCGATCCTCCCTATGTACCGCGATCCTGGGTCGTACGATCGAAAACATGGTGGGTTCACGATCCGGATCTCTAAATGTGGCGTTCCCAATTTTAACATTGACGATTTTAGCTATTATTGATAATAATAGAACTTTTGACTCCAATAACATAATATATGAGAAGAAAAATAACTTCTCAACTAATATAATACATGAATGGTTCATATATCTTATTAATATATTGTAGAATGTAAAGATTATATATGATATACATTCTTAGTGAACTCTTGTTGGTGTTCTTTTAGCACTATGATCATGTTTAGTGAAACGACTAAGCCTACCCCCACCGTACCGGCTACAATAGCGTACCCCGTACCTATTCCCGTATCATGTACCAGAGCGACCCATGTACTAGGTAACATTTCCAATCTTAGCTATTTCAATTAGTGGGCAGGGCACCGTTTACTAATGCCATCCTCATCCTCTTGTTACACTTGCGACTCCTTAGCCAACGTGACACTGCCCACGTGACTTGGTGTTTTTTCAATAAGCCTTTGGTGCTGACATCTCTATAGTGGAATGCGTCCTTGGTTGCTGACCTGTTTATGTTTATAATAGTTTATCCTATTTGGACCTGCTCTGGGAATCCAAAATTCCTGTTCCATTGCCTTGATAATGATCATACCTTCCTTTGTATCTTGTAATTTGATAAGGAATCATTTCTGTAGCTGAAGTTATTATTACTGTAGCCATTTCACTCCATTCTTTTATTATTTATGGACTTCCTTGATATACGTTGAATTGCATGGTGAGCCTAGGGTTGTGAGCAGTAGCCAATTTGATTTTGTGGGATATAGAATTATCGATAATTTTGGATGTTTAGGAGATGTGATTTTGGTTTAGATATATATTATTAAATATCATGTTTATCTTTATTTCTTTTAGCAGTTATTTACCAAAACGAGGAAACTCAGCGAGTAAGTTGGATGTGTGGTAAAACTAGAGAGGATCAAATTAGAAATGAACATATCCGTGTAACAACTTTTGAGTAAATGAACTTCAATTTTCTAGACCAGTAAGTCCCCATAAGGAAGAGTAATTTGTTTAATATTGATATGGTAGCACTATGGTAGACCTATATTGAGTTGGTGGGAGATTGTTAAGAAGGACATGGTATTGTGTGGTTTAACTGAGGATATTGCAGTGAATGGAGTGGAATGGAGAAATATGATTCATTTAGCCGACCCAAAGAAATTGGGAAATTTTTCGGTAGAGTTGAGTAGGAGTCTTGGTGAACAATACTTACCAAGCCTATGTTTATAGGCTTTGCTTCCCCTTGCATTATGAGCAATAATATTATAATTTCGCGTGTACACATCATATCTGTTGTTTTTGCATGCCAAAAAGCTGATTTCGTGGTGTGTGGTTTATGATTTATGTTGTTTATTGCTTCTATATACCTTATCCTCTTCTTATTTTCCTTCTATTTTTGGGATCTATTTGAAGTTAGAGAGTGGAAGCATGCAAAAAATTTGAATTGAAATAAGGAAGAAAAAAATATACTTTCAGCCTCTATTTTGGGTTTTAAGATAGGAAACTCCCGGGAAACGAATGTCCAAAATTTCATATAGAAAAGAGTAATCAAGGTGATCAAAATAACAATATAATCCAAATTACTTGGGTCGGCCTGCTACGATATGTGTATTTTCTCCTTTGACCTTGATCAGGATCCATATTCAAGGAAAATTTGATGGGAATCCGTTGTTATTTTCCTTTTATTTCTATTTTCTATTTTCTATTTTTTGTTCTTTTTAGGTATTTTCTCTCCTTAATTAGTCTCCAAGCATGTCTGGGACTAATTAGGTATTCCTTTATTTTTAGTTTGTCCTTTTAGTCATTTTAGCTAATTACTTGATTAGCAAGTAATCCATCCCATATAAATACTTGTAATCTCTTTTGTACTTACTTCTGCAATCCTTGAAATATAAGACAATTTTTGATTCTCTCTCTAAAAATTAGGGTTTGGTTTATTTCTTTTGGCCATTGACGTGTAGTTTGCGTCAAATTGGTATCAGAGCAGGTGGTACCCGCAAACATTGGTGCTAGTGTGTATCGGCGTGTAGTATCAACAAATCGTACACTACTCGTAATGGCTCCAAGAAAATCCAAGACTCGATTGGAAGATATGAAAGAATTGAAAGAACAAATGGATCGCAAAATGGAAGAAATAGTTCAAAAGCAACAAGAACAATTCGAGGTTTTTTTACAACAATTTTCCAAAATTCAGGCCACCTCCACAAAAAATTCGCAGGAAAACACCACCCAAAGACTCGGAAAGGAGGTTCTACAGGAAAACTTAACCCAAACGGCCTGTGACGACACATCTGCTTGTGCGGCAGGCTGCCAGCCCCGTCGCCAATCAGATTGAAGAATCTCGACCGCGGTAGTCTGCTAGGGTACCAGGTCTAGATCGCCCCACTCCCGGAAAGACATCGGACCAACCTCCTTCTGTGTGGATTTCTGGAAATCCAGACCTCGACGCCATGGTTAAACAGTTCAGCAGACCCATCGCGACAACACTCTTCGGAAAATCAACGGGTCTTGACCTGCGCAAGGGTCATTCGGAGCTCGATGGTCGACATCTCTACTCCAATCAAGATGTCGAAACCCTAAGAGGGTTATTCCGGCCAAAACTTCTCCAAACAAATAAGATTCTTGAACCTCTCAAAATTTCCGATCACTCCGGAAATCCTAGGCCACACCCGAATCAAGAAACCACTTGCTGTAACATCTCGTATTTTTAATGCCTTTTTAAAATGGGATTAGTTAGACTTAATTGTGGGATAATTGAAAATTAATCCGGATTTAAATATTACTTGAGAATAAAGTAATATGTGATTTATGTTGAATATTACTTAGTGATTGAAAGTAATATATATGATTATGACTTTACATATAATTATGATTTTATAAATTGTCGCGAGTTGTGAATACGACAATTATCGTAATTAAGTTGGGACGCACGTGTGAGTCGTGTCGGGACTATATTTAAATGGAATGAAAAGTAAATTATTTTTATGTCATCCAAATAGTCGTTTCGAGTGCACTGTTGAGTCCAGAAGGGTCGAAATAGGCAGAAAAGTCTATCCGGGGGTTTGATTTAGGTTTCGGGTCAATTGGGAACCAAAAGGGCACCCCAGAGGGGTATTTTGGTCATTTTATATGGGAGGTGAATAGTAACTACGAAAATTGGGTTTTATTATATAAGTGAAGAGATTAGAGAACTTAGGTTCATTCACCCCAAAACAAAGGAAAGGTCTTTGAGGAGAGTGAGAGGTTTTTCCAAGGAGAGGAAGAGGTTTTGAGAGCAAACCAAGGGACAACCACCTTGCACCACCATCGGAAAAATGACCGGAAAAAAGGAGGGGACATCCTACACATATCTTCTCCAAAAGATCAGACCTACACATTAAGGCAAGTGTAATTCTTGATCCAATTAGTGAGTATAACATCAATATTAGAATATGATTAATATTTACCCATGAGAATTGTGAAATTGGGCATGAAATGATGAATAAATTAATTAATGTGATAGGTATTGCATATAGTTGAGAAATCCACATGTTGAGGTTATTAGATTGATGATTTGAATTGTAAATCACGAAATTATATTCTGGGTTTTATGAAGAACATCAATGGTGGATATAGAATTTTTAGGATTTTAAGGATTATATTGATTTAGATAAAATCCCTTCTTGAAAGTAAGGAATTAGATGTTTTCTATGTGTTATAATCACCCATAAACATGTATAAATGATGTTGGGATAATTGGGATTCGTTAGAATATATTCCATGTGGGGTTGGGTGTAAGAAAATGGAGAAAAATGCAGAAAACTGAGTTTGGGGACGAACTGCTGAAACGTCAAATGAACTGGGAAGTCGTTCGAACGAGACATGATGTCGTTCAAACGAGATGCTATGTCGTTTGAACGCTTGGTTCAAAGTCGCGGTATCGATCTATGACTCAGACGCTCAATTTTTGACTCGGTATCGGTATCTGTCTCGGGCGATATGCAACTATACACTATTTAGAGAACTAAAAAATTTGAAAAAAATACAGAACAATTTAGAAAAATAATAATAATAATATGACTCAATTAGACAAGTACAAAATCATCATTTAGTATGTACAACATTGTCTAATTGTTTATACTAAATCATCATTTAGTAAGCATAACATTGTTCAAATCAATATATATTTAGTAATATATTCTTCGTTAATGTTATAATAGTGCCTATTACTAAGTAAGGATATATAATGTAAATAATCATACACTTTAAGGATAGAGGAATAATGATACATTTTAATACAAAAAGAAGGTTAAATGGGAGATAACTCCTTTAGTAATACTACAAGAAAATAATTAGAGATTTAACCAAAAAAACCCCAATTTGCGACAACGAAATATCATGTACCCCGTATCGAATTGAAAGCGATTACTCCGATCGTGACATGAATACAAAATTATGGCTCAATTAAGTGAGTTAAAAGTTGAGATAGACAGATTGATGCTTAATAACTTGTACCATCTCGGTCGATATATCACCGATCTGGGTCGATACTACCGTTATATCGCCGATAGAGGCTGATTCTACCGCGATATCACCGATATGAGCTGATATTACCGAGAAATTACTGATATAGGGTCGATTTACACCAATAATCGAAAACTCAACTCGTAACTCGGAATCAGATTGGTGGAAGCCGATACCTAGTCAACTCGGCCGTATCGTCGCGGTATCGGCCTTGACTTTGAACCATGTTTGAACGAGAATTCAGGGACTTCTAACGAGATTTCAAAATCCTGTTTTAGCCCAGAAAAGTTTGAAAATTCGTATTTTGGCCCACAATAGGTTCTGAATAACTTTTGGTACATTAACAAAGAGTGAGAGACTTGGGTTAATGTTGAGAAATTAAATATTGAATTTAGAAAGGAATTATGTGAGTGATAACTATATAATAAAATACGATAATGGGATTGAATCGTAATTAACAAGTACGGGTAGTATTCGAGAAATACAACGGGTACTTGGGGTACGATGAATTCCTAATATGAGACATAGGTCGAGTGTGTACCTATTATTATATAGGTTGAGTATATACCTATTGCTTGATGATTTATGTGTATGACATACTTAGCCTACTTGCTATCGACGGGAGGTTTGCGAGTTAAGGGCAGTCATATCTTGATGAGCTTTATGAGGGATTTTTGACTTGTTGCCTCATAGGACTTAGTTTGGATTGCCATTAGTGAAAACAATGGTATTGAACGGTCATTTGGGTGCATAGGTATGCGCGTAGCCCAAAGGCTTAGGACTATGTTCGCTTCCAATACTTGTGTTTTGATATTTGTGGTTCGAGGGATATACCGAACCAACAGTCCTTTATACAATGACGAGATGTACTGGGACTAGATAGCAGAGTATGCATGCACCGCAACTGTGTCTCGGGGTGCAGTATTGTATATATATAATAGAGTGAATGTATATATATACTTGTGATAATATCTATTGTGTGATATAAGTAGACATGAGAGATAGTGGAATATGAAATTAATTAAGTTTGAGAACACGTAATTATATTAGGAAATGAATTAATACATATTTATTACATGTATTGCGAAGGATATACGTGGGAAAGATGAGGGCCATGGTTAGTTGACACAGTGTTACAATATAGTGAAAGTGGGTAGTAACTAGAATAATTTGGAGATACTTAGGGGTGCACACTAGATGAGAGATGAGAATCTCAAGAGAGAGACCGAGAATTAAACATGTATATAATAATTGCTAATTGTAGCATTTATTCACTTGTTGTTTTTAAAATCTTTTACAATCGGGTTCTGACTCGTTTCCTTGCATATTGTCTTCTCTATTGTATCTTGTACATCAGGTGTCCAGTATCAGGGATGCCGACATAAAATATGGATGTCTCGATGGGTAATAATTGCTAATGGAGATGTAGACTTTGTTTAGACGCTTCCAATCTATTGATTCATACATCTGTAGTATTTACTTTCATTTAGGGCATGTCGCCTAGGATTTTAGAGGTTGTAATTAGTTATGTCAGTACTGTAGATATCAGTTTTATTTAGTGGTAATGATATATTTAAACTAGAGAGTCTATTCCAGTCACATTTATTCTTGTTACATTTAGTTCAGTTGTGATGTGATGTTACTAAATTATTATTCCGTTTTATGGAATGGTTTTAATTAAATAAAAAATGGAAAAGTTTTGACATTAGCTTAATTATTTATTAGGTGAATTAATGAAGAATTTTTTTTCGGCAGTGATGCTGAGAATGAACTAACTGGATATTCTGATTTAATTTAATAAAGGACTGATCACTCGGTATTTAATTAGGCGGGGTGTCGCAGGTGGTATCAGAGCATCAAGTTCCAGTGTCCTTAGGATCTGTACGGCTTTCTGCATTTCAGCGTAGCGTTCTTTGATATAGAACCCTATTATTAGGATATTGTATTCCTCTGCGTATTACGACTTACATGCTCCTGCCAGGAAATATAAGTGATGTAATTCTTATACGAGCTCGATCGGGCATCGATGACTAGCGAGGGTCGTTAGAAGAACAGTAGGAGGAGGACTCAGCCAAAGATATAGTGTTTAGGAAATGGTGTTTGAGATAGAACCCACCAAAATTGTTGTTCAGGCTGAGGACGATAAAAAAAGATGTTCGGGAGCTGTAGTTTTCCTAAGCACCGTCATGGATGACGTTTGTGTCATTCCAAACCAACCCATCACTGTCAGTGAAAGGTGAAGGAGTAGGAAGGACTCTTGTGAAGGAAGATATTCAATGGAAATTGTATAGGGTGAAGTGTAGTAAACACCCAGGACTTGAAAATTTCGGACGAAAGTTTTGCTCACAGGAGCAGTCTAAAGTGATGAGAGTTAGACATCACATGTAAAGAAGTATGTGTGAAGCTAAAATGAGAAATTTGGGTATGTCTCGACCGTGAAATCATCCATCTGCGGTATTAATAGGGATGTTAAAGAATCTCGAAACTTATCTCATATGGGCAAGAAAGAAAACCCAACGCGAGATAGAAGTAAACTAGCTTAATGAAATCTTACCCAACGAAGAAGGGTAATATCGAAGATAAGAAGAGTTCATTGTTGTGAATGGACTCATGAGTTAAATACTCAAATGCGGATGGAAATTTGACGAAGATGACTAGGGTCAATGTCGCCAAGAAATTTGTAACCTCTTCTAGAAGAAGGGGAGCCCAGAGGGTTGGGAAAACCTAGTCGAAAGGCAAGATTGAATTCAATGGTGATAGTGAAACATTACCGGAAGGTATACCTAGTAGGGGACCTATTTAAATCCTTATTAAGCAGCGATGAATTCAGCCAAGACCAACGAGGTCGACCTGTGTTTCATGGGACTAGTAGAGCCAAAGGAACAACGGAAATAGAAATTGGGAGCTAAGACTGCCCGGTCCAAGAGGACATTCCAAAATAGTTAGTGGGACCAGTGACGGGGGAATGACAGGGGAAATTGCCCTATGTATAGAGAGAGACTACTATCGTTGAATGTGTCCACGTTGAGAAGTGAGACTGATAACTTTGGGAATGTAAACCACGCCAGTTAGGCATAACAACTGGAGGAGTGAGATTTCCAGTGGAGAAATTGGGCCCAGGAATTCACAACCCGAGAGTCGACGAGGCCAGGAAGTAAAAAGGGAGGTCAAGGGGCCTAGAGATTTTGGGCCAACATTTCAGTGATGGGTGTGTAAGCCGCAGAACAGAATAATTTGCCCACTACGAGGAGGGAGCAACTATTGGATGAAATCCTAGATGTATAACGATTGCAGATGTTCATGGGTCGTGTTGACAGCTAAGTGCTGGGACCCTACGATTGGGCGAGACTGGTGAAATTTTGTTTCATCCTTATGAGTAAAGGATAAATTCAAGTGGCATGGGTGTGTCACAATATATATGAATTGTTAACATTAAAATTCGCGTGCGAGTTGAGTTTAGCGGGTACGTTGGTCTTAACAGTCGGGTTGCAAACGTATCTATAGTTGATAATGGGACTTTTTGATGTCGCCCGTGAGTGAGCAGGGTGGGCATTAAGAACATATTTTATCGTTATAATTTAATAGTACATTGAGTTAGCAAAGTAGAGCTTATTATGGTAATGTGTAGTGATTAATTAACGAATGTTTGAACGATAGTAGATTGAATGATAAGACTATCGTGCTGGATATTCTGAGTGAGTAATATTACTTTGGTGAGGCGCCACCTGAAATAGGGTTGGGCCTATATTATATATATGTAAATTTCATGATATCGTAGACTTGAGTGAGTATGCTGTCTAGTTATATGTGATCCCGGTGCGTAGGGATTTATTTACTGATGTGACTCAGGATACATTGTGTTCTTTATCGAACAAAGAGATATAACTTACCGAGAACTTGAGATAGTGAGAGCGCCATGTTTCATGTTATTTCTAAGGGATATAAGTAGATTTTTTTGACATACGGCGATTGTGGGAAGGTACATATTATGGACAGAGGGCCTTACGGATCTCGACAACCGACTATGTTAGGTAGTAGTGTATCGGGGGGGTTCCTTGTTTGGATTTCTCTTTGCGAGACATCCCACGCATGAAACTAGATAACGTCGGGAGTTGGAGAGAAGTTTGGTCGATAGTACATAGGTTTCGTACTCTGGTCATTATGCATATACAAGAATATAATTGAGAGTTGATAATTCTATTACGACTTAAGGTCGGCAGAGTCGCCTAGTCCTGGTATCATTATGAATAGAACAATGATGCCACTGAAATAGTGATTAAGTTATGACTAGTGGGGTGGTTGAGTGTACTCCTACCCTATCAGCATGCCAAGTGCGCGAGAATTGATTTAAGAGTGGTACATATCATTGGTGCAATAATGCGCGAGACATAGGGTATATGGGCGCCCTAGGTAATTGAATCAGACAATGGATTATGATTGTCGTGCGAATTCGACAACATATAGCCAGGGAAGTCGAAGCTTATTCCGTAAGATTTGTCAGAAGGTTACATTTCACAAGAAACTGATTTTTAGAGCGGGGAAAGGACTTGTACATTTGAGAGAATATAAGATGTATCATGTTATAAATGACAGTGGTGATGGGATGCAATGAAGAGAAATATTGCTAAATTTGTTTTGCAGTGGGTCACCTGTCTGTTGGTAAAGAGTGGACCATCCGAAACCAGTAGGGATTTCTCAACCAGTAGAATGGGAAAGCATTCCAAGAATTTTATCGCGAAGGTAACTACTTCCTGGGGGGGGGGGGGGGGTTACGATCTTATATGGGTGATAGTGGATTGGTTGACCGAAGTAGCTCACGTTATGGCAGTTAGGACTGATCATACTACGGGACAGTATGCGCAGATCTTTATAACCGAGATAGTGAGGTTATATGGGGTACCGCTTGATCTCGTGTCCGATTGGGACAAGATCCGTCTTTCGATTTTGGAAGTGTTCACGAGGCCATAGGTACCGAGTTGTGATGTACGGCCTATCATCCGCAGACGAATGGGCAGAACAAGCGGACTAATAAGATGTTGGGAAATAAATTATATGTGTACCCTTGGATCTTAGGTAAGGACGAGAGCAGTCCCTTCCAGTAGTGGAGTTTGTGTACAATAACTCATATAAGTTCACTTTTGGGCATATTGCCAGTTGAGGTATGGCACGGTAAGCCTTGTTGTTCTCCTGCTTGTTAGTTCAAGGTGGGGGACCAGGTACTATTGCGAAGATTAGAGATGAGTTGATACTTAGTATATAATGTGTGTAAAATATATATTGCACAAATAACCTCCTTGTGCGTGATCGTCGCGAGACGAGATCGTATGTATCTAAAGAACGATTAATCTATTAAGGTGCGAATAGTAGAAGGCTAGATAGTGAATATCTAAAATAAAGTTTAAGTAGTGAAACTTAAATGGTAAGGCTTGGGCAAGAACCTACGTGATAGGGTAACTTGGAGTTTAAAACAAACATACATAAGGTGTTCATTATTAAGGGTATTTGATAGCGTACTGTATGGGCGGTACGAAGTAGTTTACTTGTAAACGCGAGGATGCGATGCTCAACTTATAGTCAGAGTTATTCCTATCTGCTATACTTTTTTCGAATTCTATCCGTTTATTATAATTTACAGTTGATTTGCTGGTACGAGAACGACTAGTGGACGATTTCTCGTATCATCAATGTTTATCGAGGCTGTACTTGTTGAAAGGTGTCCAAGGTGTGTTCGATGTTATTTGTGTTTTTTTGTACTGTTTGCTGTTTGTGTAGGTAGGGATTGAGAGGATGTTATTCTAACCCCACACTAATAAAAGCCTAACCCGTGTACTTCTTTCATAACATCATAACTCCACATCTCCACTATTTTTTTAGCCAGTCCCCTCCTCAAATGCTTACACTCCAAAAAGGGCAATGCTAAAGCCAACCTCTATTAAACCCACTCTATGCCCTTAGTAGGCAAATGCACAGATGATAAAGACCCATCATAGCTGTTTGGGCCGATTATAGCAGCAATTCAAGTTGGACCCAAATTTTGCAACTCCTCAAACAACATCGTCAGCCACTTCTTTCCCCAATAGCAACAATATCCACTCCCACATGAACCAAAAAGTAACCTAGGTTTGTGAAACCCTAGATTTGTCCCTCTACGGGCATCACCGACTTGAATTGCCAGGCACTGGAACAATAGAAGAACGACCGGAGATAAATCGACAGAGAAGTATGGCGATTGAACCGATTTTTTGTTTGGTTTTATCTTTTCCCCCTTTCCCCTCTTCTTCTTTATCTTCCATTGAACCCTAGGGGCTAAATTGGGTTTTGAAACATACAGTTTTCTCATCCCCTTTTCTTTCAGTGTGCGGTGGTCAAATGATTTGAAAGGGGAGTGTTGATGGGTGTTGGGATCTGTTTTCAGCAATAAAAGGATTGATTTATGGGTAATTCTTGCACATTGGAATTGGGGTCAAGATTGGGGCTAGGGTTCGGAGCAATTCTTAAGTGTTGATAGGAATTAGGCTTGTTGATTCTTCATCTCAACCCTTTGTTCGTTGATTTCAGCCGTCATTTGAACCATGGTTTCTTCTAGGGTTGTCAAATGATTCTCAGAATCCTTGTTTTGAATTCTCTTATTAGGAGCCATAGATGTTGCCAAGCTAATTATGGTTTCTTCTAGGGTTGTCGAACGATTTTCAAAATACTTGTTTTGAATTCTCTTCTTAGGAGCCATAGATGTTGCCAAGCTCTGGTATCAATTTGATGCAAACACCAAAAATTGAATCCAAAGAAGAGAGAAAACACAAACACAGATCTGAAAATTTATAAATAAGCTAAAGATATCTATCTTCCCAATGGAGAATGAGTAGATTTCTAGGCATTGGGAGAGGCTTCTAGAAGGTGCTAGTTAAGTAGGAGTTGTCATGTGGTGTCATCCATGACAACACTAATGGAAACTTCTAGAAACTTCTATCCTAACTATAATATCTAAGCATTAAATTGGGACAAGCGTGACATAAAGACAAAAGACAAAAAGGAAAAGTACAAATATACTCCCCGTTTATTATTTACATTAAAAAGGTAATGCTGAAGTTTCTCTTTAAAATTGCCATATATATATTGTTTGGATATCAGAGCCCATAAAAAGTTCATGGACTTGTAACATGTTAACAATACTAGATGATTTAGAAAATACTTCTTCCATTTAAATGTTGTCTTTTCTAGCGTTGTTCAATTTGTCTACAACTGTACACAATTGTTTTCCCTACAAAGGAAAAGAAGCATAGAAAAAACAATCCAGCAACTTTAAGATTTTTTTTTGCAGCGCTTGTAAACATTTACAACCTTTTGATTTTAGGTTCATTCGCCGAGGAAGATATTGGAAGACAAGGTGTGACTGCACCATCAGTTGTGGGCAATGCAACTGCTAGCAGGGGATTGGAAGTTGCAGTTGATAACCTTCAAGAATATTGCAATGGTATGTTAATATCTTATTTAGTGTCCTTGCTCCTGACTCATTATTAAGTATATTAGTGTGAATTTGTGTGATGTGATGTACTAAGGGTATCGAATTAGTTAATTGCAGGCTACTAAATCATGAACTATCCTTGTATAAGAAACTGACTACTTTTGTCTATGAAGAGAAAGGTCTTCCTTTTTCCTGTAAAAGAATCATTTACATACGGACCTAAGGAACAAAAATCTTTCTTCCTAAGGCTCCTCCTCAATAAATGTTATCAATCTTTAACCCTCTTAGCGTCAGACTCTCTCTTTCAGCAATATCAATGTTGACAGCCACTCTCTCTTTGTGTCCCTTTCTTTCTATCTCTCGGATGTATTCGGGAAGATGGGGACTTTATTGTATTTTCCTTATTTTAGTTTACATGACTAGTTTAGTATTTTTTCCCTTTTAGTTAAGTAGTATAGGTTGAGGGTAATAATTTCTTGGATTGTTCTAGTGTGCCCTCTATAGTCATTTTACTTGGCGGCCATTGGCCTCCTGATGTAATCACTACTTTATTTTGAGAGATGAATGGAAATTAGAAATTAGGCTTTGGCCTCTAAATATAATTGCTATTGTTGTTGTTGTTGTGTAGTTTTTAGATTAAATCGCTTTCGCTCCCCAACTAGATCTCTCTCTCTCTCTCTCTCTCTCTCTCTCTCTCTCTCTCTCTCTCTTGTTGTTGGGTTACTTGGATGTATTCATATTGGAGTAGTTTCAACTTTTGAGTGTCGCTTGCTTTTACAATCTTTTTTTTTCTTTTTTAATCTTCAAACTCTCTATTTACTGAGTGATAATGTATTTATACCTATTTCTGAAATGTATTAAGTATGTATCATTGTATTTAAAACACTTCTTTAATTACTTAAAATATATCTTAAAAAAAGGCATTATTATGAACTTAATATGTATTCTAATATATCATTAAGTACTTAATATGTATTAAAATATATCATTATTACCTCTCCTTAAAATGTACCTTTATTTAATCCAAATATTTTTAAAAATGTATTACAGAATATATTAGTTAAGCATTTTTTTTTACTTAATTAATATTAGGTCATTTTGCTTACTTATTATTAAACTATTACGGAGTATTGCAGCTAATAAGTGTAACACGCATTAATATAAGCTATTACACAATGCTATGCATACTAAATGCTGCTTTTGTATTGATATAATTAGTCAATAATATTATTCTTGTTTTTCTGAAATTTTATATATTTTTCAAATTATTTTGGGCTCTCAAAATTGCGTATTGTTGCGTATCGCACTATACCGCGACCGCTACCGGGACCGAGTTAAAAATTGGGGGTCTGAGTCATAAACCAATACTGCGACTTTGAAGCATGTAAGAGATTGTCTTTCGTGGTCAACACTACCACATTTGGCTACTTGACTGATATATTTTGTTTTTCTCAAATGCTATAACTGAATTTCCCTTAATTATATTTCAATAGACATAATGATTTGTATGTTGTAAATTGAGATATATCTTTTCTTCACCTTGAGATTTTTTTTATTTAGTAGTAGATAAAGCTTTGCAAGTCACATTGCATATGTTGCATTTACACAAATAAAATGGAGACTCAGACGGGAAACAATTAGCTTATATTAGAGAGTTTGATCATCACTATGTTGTTTTTTTCAATTTGGAATTGGTTTATATTTTCTCATCTTATGTTTTGTCCCTAGGTAAAAGTTGTACGTACTTGCATTATTGCACAGTTTTTTTTTCTTTCTAATTTCATAGAATTGGCATCAAATGATTTAAATGCGTGATGAATGGAGATATTATTTCAATAATTTTTAACGACTTTTAAAATATAACTATGTACATATATTTTATTTGTTGAAAATTATGTAATACCTTGCATATAAAAATTGATCAATAACCCCTTTGGAGTGATCAAAGTCTGTAAATTGTTACGTAGGTATTTGTATTACAAAATTAGGGGGACAGTCCCTTATCCAAAGTTAAATTAGGCTTCGGTTCAAGTATGTTTAAACTGTGGTACAAGGTCAACAAATTTCGCACTTGTGTCGTGCAATTTTGATTTTAGATAGTAGCGCATACCAGATCTTGGTTCTCTTTATTCCAACTTTCAATGCTTCTTTTCTTGAAACCCTTGAACCAGCTAACCAAAAGTACCCAAATAACCAAAGTTACTGTTCACGAGTATTGTTCGCTGTACCCAAAACTGATAATGAAATGCCATTCCTTCTTTAATTTACTGATTAACCCTTACCAATTTGTTATACCTTTGAGAAACTATAAAATCCAATGTCTTTGTAAAAATAAACTATAATCAATCAACTCCTAAAAATCTGATGAGAATTAGGGTCATTGTCGTCTTTTATCAGTTTTTAGTCATTTTTAGTATTCATTGTATTTTTCCTTTTGTTTAGTATTTGGAGGAAGGAGGGTTAATTGGCACTTAAGGGCGTAATTGTAATTAGATACTTAGCTTAGAGTCCAAGCAACCTCCTTCCTATAAATACCCTTTTGTAGCCTCATTTGAGGCATTCTTCCATTTGATGATATACAGATTTGAGAGAGTTTAGAGAGAGAATTATCATTTCTTGCTTCCATTTGATGTCATCTACATCAATTGGTATCAGAGCCTAGTCGCTCCATCGGGTGTTGTTGTTGTTGTTGTAAAACAAAAACTCGTAGACAACGCCAAGGTGGGTTCAAGAAAGGATGAACACCTCCGACGAAAACCCCTTCAATCAAATCTTGGAGGCCATCAACCGATTGACGACCCAAGTAGACGCGATCGACGCATGAGGTTATTCATCGGCAACCACCACGGACCGCCCCGGTAACATCTCAAAACCCTAACCCTAATTCTCCAAAATCAACCTATTCTACACCTCTACCCCCTAAAAAACCCTAATTTCTCAAACCCTAACCCCAATGTCATTCAAGAAAGCACCACCACCGAGGATGGTGCCCCACCACCACAACCCGGTGGCCGGAATAAAAAATAAAATCCATGCATCAGGCCGGACCACCTAAGCTACCTTCCCACCTGCCGACATATCAAGAACTATGAAGCACGGATGCGGGTACGGGGTGCGGGTGCGACACAGTGCGGGTGCGGCGATTCGAAAATTCTCAAAAAATTAGGATACGGGTGCGGCGAGATATAATATAATAATATAAATTATATTATTTTATTTTTAAGTAATACAAATAAGTTCCATTATTATTATGATTATCAAAAATTTATGATAAGGGTGTTTGTTATTTTTTAACACATTGACAATATTAAAACAGGGGACTCTACCATCAATGTCCATCTATTATAATAATCTACTAAAACCCATTAACCATTAAGCTATAAAAGTAGAATTCAATATAATATAATAAAAAACAGTTAACTTCACAAAACCCATTTAACATTAAACTAAAAACAAACATTCGAAGTCGTTAAGAAACCTGTTTATCTATTAGCTTTCACATATATTATAATAATCCACTAAAACCCACTAACCATTTTTTTTATAAAAGTAGAATCCAATATAATGTAATAACAAGCAGTTAATTTGGGCCACAAAACCCTTTTAACATTAAACCAAAAACAAATATAGAAAGTTGTTAAGAAACAAAATTATCGGTCTTCGCATATATTATAATAATCGCCCACAAATCATTAAACTATAAAAGTAGAATCCAATATAATATAATGACAAGCACCTAACTTGGGTCACAAAACCCATTAACATTAAAACAATAAACTAAAAACAAACACAGGAAGTTGTTAAGAAACCTGATAAGCTTCGTATATGTTGAAGGAGAGTAAGAAGAAAACGAGAGAGAGAGAGAGAGAGATGAAAATGAAAAAAAAAATCAGAAATGTGTTTTTTTTGGATTCTTTACGAATCCTATCAAAACCAGCCGAGTCCTTGTCGAATCCTTCCCGAATCCAGAATTAATTTATTAAATTAATATCTGATTCTTCTTTGGGTGCGAATCGGGGCCGAATCGCACCCGCACCCGCACCCGCATCCGACTCGCGTGCGATTCGGATTCTTAAGGCCTTTTGAAGAATCCGTGCTTCATAGATCAAGAACAACCGGAAATCCGGAAACTCCCCGGAGTCACCGAAACGTACCGGAAATCCACAAACCATCGTTGGTTATCACCGTCACAGTCATACAACCCGATCCAAGACCCCACAGGTCCGATCCAGCCGCCGACTGCCTCAAACATGCCCAACGCCTTCGGATGAGTCCACCGGGGTTCAGGTGAGATCACCGAGGGTCTTTCACTAGCGCCAATTCATTCAGATGCCTTTCCGACCGCTTCCTCTCCAAATTGCATTCAAATGGCCCCTCCCTTGCTCGGAACGTTCTCTCCGACTATCGCCGAGATGATCCGTGACATCTGGCATGCCAAGGGATCCAATCCAATCCATTTTCAGCCTCAGGTTACATTTCCATTAGCAAATGCCCCCCAAATCTTAACCCCAATCTTGAACCCCAAATCCTAAAATTTCCACCCTCCCACTACCCTAATAATTTCACCCACCAAAATTCACCACCACCCGACATGTCCCACTCCCCACCGCCACATCCAGCCAATTATCCCACTCCACCCCCACTCGACTACCCCTTGCCCCTATATCTATTTACCCTCGTCACCACCCATAAAAACACCTTGAAAATCCCCAAATACCCCCCCCCCCCCCCCCATGCCCCCTGCTCCACCCGTTACCACCCACCCACATCCACACCCACCCCATTCCACTTTTCCCACGCTTCTGGCCCCACCTATTCTACATACCTCTCCACCACCCGAGCACCCTCTCCATGCACCACATCATCATCCTCCATGGGATACCCGTTCCTTTCATTCCGCACTCGTTGATTCCCATGAGCCCCTCTCTCCGAGCGCCATTGTTTTTTATGTTATCTGAAGGGGCATCAGATGAACCACTGTCCCTACCTCCAGCCGTTGGTCCCAGCTCCATCTCCTTCCCCACCACGAGAGACTCTTCCACCTCATACATCTCCTCCTCCAGCCCCAGTTCCCCCACCAGCCCCTGCCCCTCCTCATCCACCCCTTCGGAGATGCCCAAAGCGCGCACTTCCCGAGCCTCCGCCAAACGATGATGATCTTGATGAGGATGCCATGGCCCTACAGGGTGGTGATGTCATTACACAGCTGGCGCTTCAGTTACTCTCACGGAGTATGCAGGGTGACATTAGGGTGAAAGTCCCGATGCTCAATGGTCACATACAGCCCGATACCGTTGTGGATTGGCTTGTCGTCATGGAGCAGATTTTTGAGTATAAACAGCTGAAGGGTCATAGATGTGTTCTGCTAGCGGCCAGGGCTATGCCAATGTTAGGTGGAATGATTTGGAGCAACGACGTGTCCTAGAGGGCCTACCTCTTATCTAGTCTTGGACCGAGTTCTGAGCACAGTTGATGGCCGCCTTTGTTCTCGCTATCTACGAGCGCAACCTCTTCCTCCGAATATATATGTTTATTTTCTCCTTTGACCTTGATCAGGATCCATATTCAAGGAAAAATTTGATGGGAATCCGTTGTTATTTTCCTTTTATTTCTATTTTCTATTTTTAGTTCTTTTTAGGTATTTTCTCTCCTTAATTAGTCTCCAAGCATGTCTGGGACTAATTAGGTATTCCTTTATTTTTAGTTTATCCTTTTAGTCATTTTAGTTAATTACTTGATTAGCAAGTAATCCATCCCATATAAATACTTGTAATCTCTTTTGTACTTACTTTTGCAATCCTTGAAATATAAGACATTTTTTGATTCTCTCTCTAAAAATTAGGGTTTGGTTTATTTCTTTTGGCGATTGACGTGTAGTTTACGTCAAATTGGTATCGGAGCAGGTGGTACTCCAAACATTGGTGCTAGTGTGTATCGGCGTGTAATATCAACAAATCGTAGAGGGCCTACCAAGTTTGACCAAAGTGTTCTGCTAAGTTTGGATATCAACAAATCGTAGAGGGCCTACCAAGTTTGGATATAAGCAGCTGAAGGGTCGTAGATGTATTCTGCTAGCGGCGACCAAGTTTCAGCGCTATGCCAATGTTAGGTGGAATGATTTGGAGCAGCGATGTGTCCTAGACGGCCTACCTCTTATCTAGTCTTGGAACGAGTTCCGAGCACAGTTGATGGCCGCCTTTGTTCTCGCTATCTACGAGCGGGACCTCTTCCTCCGAATATAGTCTCTCAGACAGGACACTTCAGTTTTGGACTACACTGAGCGCTTCCAGCTTTTGTGTACTCTGCTCGTCTCGTCGAGAGTGAGCAACAACAGATTAGTCGTTATATCCACGGGCTGCAGAGCATAGTTGTCAAATCGCGAATCGTATCTTGAATCGTTTACCCCCCGAATCGCGAATCGTGAATCGAATCGTGAATCGAATCGGAACCAAATGATAAAAACGTAGTAAAACATAAGTAAATGAGATTTAACACTATAGAATTGGTAATTAAGCGTAATATGACAAAAAACTAATCGTAGCACATGATAATATACCAAAATATATCACAAATTAACCGTAGCATATGTTCTCATTCATTTTAAGATTAAAAATGTAAAAAACAAAAATATATCATAAAACAACCTACATATTAATTTAAAACAATAAAATAAATACAAAGGTTAATTTAAAACAATAAAAATGTAAAACAAATACTTCCAAAAATTTTAAACAGGCCTACCTACTAAGATTAACAATATTAATTTAAAACAGCCTACAAAATTACAACAATATTAATTTAACATAGTAAACCATATTAATTTAAAACAATAAAACATATGCTAAGATTAACTATAAAACAATATTAATTTAAAACAGCGTTCATATTAATTTAAAGCAACAAAACAAATATACCTTCAAAGATTTTATAACAAATACAAAAGTTTTATAACAAAAAAAAAGCAAAAGATATAAGACACTCAGCCAAGAGAATAGACAAGAAAAGTTGGCTGAAAATAACCGAGCCAAGAGAACATGTTTTTCTCTAAAACTCAGTATCTTAACGGTATCCTTTGTTGTTTGCTTCTTTTTTTATTTGTTTTATTAAAACACACGTATGGTAATAAGGTAAAAAAAATCGCGAGGAAAAAAAAAAGAAGTTGAATCGGAACCGAATCGGGAATCGGACCCGAATCGGAAGATTCGAATCGTGAATCGCCGATTCAGTTCGATTCTTTAGACATTTGCGATTCTCAACTCGATTCGAATCGTTTTATGTGAGAATCGAATTGAATCGTAAGATTCGAATCGCGAATCGTAAGATTTTGACAACTATGCTGCAGAGTTATATTCAACGAGATCTCGCTTTGCGTGATGTCACCTCCTTTGCAAAGGCGGTCGAGTACGCCACTAAAGTCGAGTCCTTCCATCAGACTGCCCCTCCCGCGTGGCCGCTTCATGACAGCTCCTCCAGCACCAGTGACTTTTGCTCCTCTTGTGACCCCATCTACTACAGCTACTCCTACTACCACGGTTACTCCCCCTACACCCACTCATTCTGTCACCTTCAAATGCTACAATTGTGGGGTGATGGGTCATCGAGCCTCAGATTGTTCCCTTCCCCGCCGACGCACTCTCCTAGCTTCGGGCGATCCTGAGTATCTTGAGGAGGCACCAGAGGTCCCACCCCAGCCAGCTCTCATTACTATCCTCGACGGTGACACTGAAGGCCTTCTCCTTTTGTGTTCGAGGACGAACTTTTTCGGGGGGGGGGGGGGGGGAGAGTGATGAGAATTAGGGTCATTGTCGCCTTTTATCAGTTTTTAGTCATTTTTAGTATTTCTTTTATTTTTAGTATTCATTGTATTTTTCCTTTTGTTTAGTATTTAGAGGAAGAAAGGTTAATTGACACTTAAGGGTATTATTGTAATTCGATACTTAGCTTAGAGTCCAAGCAATCTCCTTCCTATAAATACCCTTTTGTAGCCTCATTTGAGGCATTCTTCCGTTTGATGATATAAAGATTTGAGAGAGTTTAGAGAGAGAATTATCTTTTCTTGCTCCCATTTGACGTCATCTATGTCAAAATCACTTTCCCCTCTTGTCTTGCCCCATTGCAGCCTTTTGTTTCGGGAGCTTATGGGTAAATTTTTTTTGCCCCCACACTCGTGAAATTAGCTTCTTTGTGAGCTGCCACATATGCATTGCCCATATTTGAACCGACTTCGTTCATAGTTATTAAAGGCACACCTAGGTGTAAGTCGCATTAAGGCACCGAATCATCTAGAAGTGGTTTAAAAATGACAACAGTCTTCTAAAATCCGTACCGCACAAAACTTCACTTTAGAATAATCAAAACAATTCGACACAGGGCTTGCACAAAAAACAACGTTCGAATTTTGACCTAACCAAATTTGACATTTGAATTCAGGAATCATCTAGAAGTGATTTAAAAATGACAATAGTCTTCTGAAATCCGTACCGCACAAACCGTCACTTTCTAGAAATAGAAACTATTCGAGTCGGGGTGTGCACAACAAATGCCCTCCGAATTTTGACCAAACCAAATTTGACGTCTGTATTAAGAAATCATTAAGAAGTGGAATAAAATGGACAATACTCTATCGACATACACAAATGAAGAAATAACTAAAGCTACGATTTAATACTAATATGGAAATAAAGTTTAAATGTCAATCATAAAAAACCAGGTCACCTTATACAACAAAAGACTATTAATTTATAGGCCTAACAAAAGATAAGAAGTTGAGATAAAATAGGACACTAATAATTATCTCCAACAAACTCCTAAATAAACCTAATAACACAAATTCAACTCAACTCAACTCAACAAAGCCTTTTTCCCAATTATTTGGGGTCGGCTACATGAATCCTATTTTTTCATTTCGCTCTGTTCAGTGCAATATCTTCGATTGAACCACATGATATCATGTCATTTTTTACAATATCCCACTAAGTCAATTTAAGCCTACCTCTGCCCCTTGCATTATCAACAATACTAACCAAGCCACTGTTCCTTACGGAGGCATCCATTGGTCTACGCTTGACGTGTCCCAACCATTCTAAGCTGATTTTCTCTCAATTTATCTTCAATAGGAGCTACTTTTACCGTTTCACAAATTTGTTCATTTCTAATTTTATCCTTTTGAGTTTGCATCTCCGCCACACACATTTTCTGCATATTTTTTTTTTGGTTCCCAACACTCTATCCCATATAAAATGGCGGGTCTAATGGCCTCCCTATAAAATTTTCCCTTTAACTTCAAAGGTATACGCCGATCACACAATACGCTAGTAACACTTCTCTTCTTAACCCAATCCGCTATAATCCTATGAGTAACATCCTCACTAATATCTCCATCGTTTTGGATAATCGAGCCTAAATAACGTAAATGATCATTTATAGGTATCTCTTGACCCTCCAACTTCACCACATCCCCGTTTACCTTCCTATTATTACGAAAATTGAACTACACATATTCTGTTTTAATTCTACTTATTTTAAATCCTCTTGTGTATCGAGTTTCTCTCCACAATTCCAATCTATCATTAATCCCCTTCTTAATCTCATCCATTAAAATAATATAATCTGCAAATAATAATAAAAATATTATTTTCTTTCACGTCTCTTCCGCACATTAATTTTAAATCTTGGCCATTGATCCCCATCACTGGGCCTTAGCATAACGTTATCTTTGAGGCATACTTTCTGCGTCTTGGAGACAGTATGGGATTGGGCGCCCCTATTTGAAACTTTTTCGGTGAATGAGTTTGCTTGTTAACTTTTCTTATATCACTTGACATCTCACTCAAGTTACGGTTGCTCTCGGGTTTGAGCCATGGGAGCATCCTCTCCATATAAAACATGGGCATAAGGCGAGCCGACATTTACCTCTCCCAGACCCCGCTGTAGAGTGGGAGCCTTGTGCACTGGGTACGACCTTTACTTGACATCTCACACTTCCATGACAAGCTTGACCAAAGTCAACAAAGTAAAATAACCCTAACAGGATATCTAACGTAGTGGAAAACGTGAAAATAAAAGAACTGTCCTTGAATCCACAAGACACACACTTAAAAGAGAAGAAAACTCAAAGTTTCTAGTTGAAGATGAGATGATTTGAAACACTTTCTCTTATATAGTGAGCTACAAAAGACACAATTATTAAAATTCTAACCCATTTACTAAGGGGAAAACACATTTTGGGTATCCTTGGGGGCATAAAAGATAACTTATTAATATAAACATAAAAAGGAATCGTAAGTAGAAGAGAAACACACTTTGGATAGTATTAGGGAAAGAAGGAGCAAAAGGAATACAAGGGATGTGGAATCCAAAGGGGATCCTAGGGGCTGTTGGATACTCTACGTATGAACAATACATTTGGACTGTTCATGTATACAATTACTGTTCACATATAAGCTGATTTTACCTTTTCAGCCTTCCCGTCTTGCGGCGATCTTGTGTAACCATATTCTCTTGTGCTACTTGTTCTACATCAATATCTGCCCCCATTTCTTCTTTCCTCCATCCCTCTCTACATATATGTTCGTTGTTTCTATTAGTATACTCTATTTTCTGTGAAAATAGTTTGTTATTGGCTCATTGCCGTGTTTGCTCATTTGAATGCTATACTTGGTCTGAAATTGTTCTTTAATTCGTCTGAAAATTACCTAATTAGTTTGAAAATTTGTGGAATAGGTCCCAAATTGGTTGTAAGTTCTGTAATTTGCTTGAATTTGTTGTAGTTTGCACTAATTTACTAAAATAGGTAATTTTGCATGTTTTTATAATATCCACCTTAATTCGATCAATCCCACTTCTTGACTTTCGCATAGTCTCTGAGAGACCTTCCGGGAAGTCTTGGGCCTCACAGAACACTGGCCAGTTGCAAAATATGTCTTCTCTCTCCTGTTCAAGAAGGATATGCGACCTTTGTAAGCTGACTCTCTAGCTACCCTCTGGTGTTCATCTGTTTATAACAATAAGAATCACTATTCAAATTCTTTCATGGGATTGTCGATTTGGTTGTTGTAAGAGAGCAGTTCTTTAAGTGCTGAGGTGCTTGAATATAAGCTGAGGCGTAACCTCTAATAATGGCATTAATTTACCAAACAAGATGCTATTGACAATGATGGAATGAACTCAATTGAAATAGAATGAAAACTCTTTGATATAAACTCACAAACACTTGTGTATAACTCAATGATAAGCAATACATGTGATCTGTTTAGAACAGTAAATGAACCTTTGAAAAAACTAGCTAGAGTGAGAGAGAAGCAAGCACTCTAGATACACCTTAGGTAGGTAACTCAAACACCAAGGTACGAAGGAATACAAGTCAAAACTCAATAAATGTTTATGTCATGGGTAGAAAGCTTGAACAAAGGTATTAATGGTGAAGAATAAATGCTCTGGCTCTTTGTAATAACTCACTCAAGTGTGATAATTTCTGTTCTTTGTGATCCGTCCTCTCTCAAAGGATATATATAATCAGTTACGTGCACTCGAGTAATCTCAGGATCATTAAATGCAAAACCAACCCACTGTGCCTTTACGTCACTGTCATTTAATGTAAGGCTGTGCCAACGTGCTCCTATGTTACTGGTATTAAATGACAATTAAAGGCTTTAGTGACCAGCTGTGTCAGGCTTTAGTGACTGCCCACAGGTGGTAGTCTACCAAACTATTGATAGTCCCAAAACCACCATGGTTTACTTAAGTTTGGATTGGACATGGGATGGGTCACGTATGACGTCACTCGGATATTTGTTTGGAAAAGGTATTTGTTACTTTGGTAAAAAGCCATTTGGTACTAAACCCAGTGGACAAAGTAACTCATGGTTGCTCGGATGATGTTCTCTCTGGTTATGCTCGTGGAGTTTTATCTCATGTATCTAAAGAGGTTAAGTCTTGCCTTAACATTGCCTTGCTTCTCAATCCTCCAAACCGGTTCCCTCGCAGATTTTCAAAGTGAGGTTGTTCGATAGAGCATGGAAGCTCTCCCAAGTCCTGCCAAACCTAGTCCCTCGCGGATACCGATTAACCTCACCAATAGTACAATACATCTCATTATTTACAATATGTCTCATAAATACAAACTTAAGTAAAAATGAAATACAAAGCTTTCACGAGCAACTCCTTTGGGAAATCTTCCTCGGTGCCTACTTCAAATGCTTGAACTGACTTGCTTCCAGCTTCCTCCGCTCTTAGTCGAGCTCTCTCTATGCTTCTTCCTCTACTCTTTGCGCGAGCTAGCTTGTGAGCCAGCTTTAGTTTCTTTTAATGTCAGGAATTATCTCAAACTATAGTTTTATCTCTAAGCTCCCCCCACAGTTGTAAATGCCTCTAGTGGGACGTGGAGATATCATATCATTTGACAGATCAGGTGTCTTATGCACTGAGTTAACAGGTTGACGTTGTAATCACTAGGGCTAGCCTAGTGGCCAGGGCTCTCACCCTCATGTAGGAGGTTGAGGGTTCGATTACCCCCTCCCCCTAGAAAAAAATTATTAAAAAAAGTTTGATGATGTTGCTAACACGGGGCCTTGATTTTTTGAAATTCTTTGTTTGGATTAAGGATGCTTGTTTCCTTGTTGCCTTCTTTCGGATGATCCCATATCCTCATATTTTCATTTATCTTGGAAAGTACATCATGAGCAACAAACTGTGGGGGGGGGGGGGGGGGGATATTGAAAAGAGAGGAAAATAGAAAATATAAGGCACGGAATCTGCGAAGAAAAAATAAATTGAGAGCCTGTTCATTGAAATTTAATTCGCAGCATTTAGGATTTGGTTGGTCAATTGCCTTCAAGAATTCTCTCCTATTTTTAATTATAATCTTTGCCATTTTTAAATGAATTTTGAATTAGTTATTGACGTTGCTCAATACTTCTGTAGAACTGGAGAACAGACTGTTGGCTCGTTTTGATATAGCATCGCAGAGAAGAGAATTGTCTACCATGTCAGAATGTGCTAAAATTTTGTCGCAGGTATTTATGAACTTTATTACTCCCTTTAATTAATAGGATGGGAGGAGAACAGAGGAGTGCTTGGGTTTATTTGTTATATTGTGAAAATGTAAATTATAACTGTTTAGTTTGACTGTATTTCCTTTTTAGTTTAGTATTTTAGGTATGGGGTTGATATTACCCTATCAATCAATCAATTCATTTGATCTCGTAATTCCAACTACCTTTTTCTTTCTTAAATTAATATCTTGAAACAATCCAATCATGAAGGATTGTGACGTAGGTAAAGGAACTTTTTTTGGTGATGCTTGTTGTTTCAATTTTTCTGTTGCATCCTCTAGTTTATGCATTTCCGCAATATCTTCGGTTGTAAATTTTTGACATGCTCCAACCTTGTGTCCAAAAATCTTAAGCAAATGGGCTTTCACCCTAGTAGTAGAACTTTTGAAAAGTTTGTTGCATAAAGAAAATTGGATCCATCATTTCAGTTTGTCAGCATCACAACAGGGTCTCCGATGATTTTTTTATTACAGGTTGAGTTCTTTTTCTGTGGCACCACCCTTTGTATTCCCACCTTTTCTCTTCATGAGAAGATTATATCCGAGATCCATGTCGGAGGTCTTGCAGGTCACATGGGGGTTGCCAACACACTTGCTTCCTTGTGGAACGATTTTTCTACCCATCCATGAGGTGGTAAGCAAACGCCTTTATTTGCCTCTGTCTAAGCGGAAACATTCCAATGCCGACCTCTATATATCTATTTTCCGATTCTTGAGTGTCCTTGACAGGATGTTTCTATGGACTTCGTCATGGACCTTTCCCTCACAGCTTGCGGACATGACTATTTTCATTGTGGACCAGTTTCTGAAGATAGCCCACTTCATCCCTTGCACCCTGTTTCACCTGGACAATCAATACCTCCCACAGTCAGTACTCTTTTATTTCCTATGAAATGTTCAATTGCACAATATCAGCTCCGACCGGGATGTCAAATTCACAGTCCACTTTTGGGGCATGGCACCTTTTCTGTTGCTCACTCTAGTTCTCCACTTTTGGGGCACCCTTTGGCGTCGGGGCCATATGCTTCCCATTGTTCATTGTTGTGGACACACTTGAGAAATTGATCTGCACATTGGTGTGGGACCGAGAACAGAAATGTAAAGAAGTTAAAATAAACCAAACTCAAATATAACTTAAATTAATATCCGATATCCTATTCATTAAAGAGGTTCCTTACATAATAAAGATTACACTTATTTATTGGCTAAATAAACCTAACATTTTAACAATCCCTAATTCAATCACCTACTAAACAATTACCCATATGTGAAAATAAATTAATGTCTAGATATAAAATTCCATTTTCCACAATTTCATATCCTTTTGTTCTGCATTACGCAGTGATTTCTGCATGCACCGCATGTTCAATGTCATCGATCTTTCACCCTTTTGGAGTGCTTGCTTACATCTGATCTCATTGCCCCCAGCCAGGGGACACCCTTTGCTCTCATGTTGATTGTGTTGAGGCTATGATGGACTCTAAACTTGTTACCTCCCTTCTGGCGACTAAGCTTGCTTCCTCGTCCGATGGCTTACTCATCGTGAAATGATGGACACTTGGATCATCGAGGCTACTTTACAGCACATGGACCGACTTCTACTTAAGTAGATTAAGTGGCGTCTTGCATGAGCATATGCAAGGGGTTATTTTTGTCATTGCTGTATTTATTTTTGCTTTAGTATGTAGACTTTGTCACTACTCCAGATAACGAGCTGATCTAAAACATTCCCTTAGACCTATAAAAGGGAGTCCCTTCTTGTATTGTTTTCACTACTATCCTCTTGAGAATGAAATAAACACTGGTAGTATCTGCCCTGATTTTTAAATGTTGGAACTGCTTCTGCGCTCACATCAGTGTCATTGGTAATTTATTCAAGAAAAAAATGATCTTTTCTCTTCTTAATAATTTGTTTTACATTGCAGTTTAACAGGGGTACCAGTGCCATGCAACATTATGTGGGACTGCGTCCAATGTTTGACTTGGAGGTCATGAATGAAGACACTAGATTGGTTCTTGGTGAACAAGATTCCCTACCTATTCCTAGCAATGTTGCCCGTGGACTTTCTTCACTCTACAAAGAAATCACAGGTTTTAAGGATTGCCTCTGATATAAGGGCAGATTGCAGCAAAAAAAATAAAAAACCCTGAACTATTGAGCTTTATCTCAAATAAGTACCTGTCGACATCCCTTTTTGTCATTAAAATTGTTTTTATGGCGTTTTTAGCAATGCTTAGCCGTCTGGGAAATTGTTCACAGTTTTGGGTCTTATTAGTGCAGGGGTTATTTGCAAACCACTCAATAGTTCAGGGGGTTTTCTGCATTTCATCCTTAATCTAATGGTCTGTTGGCGCTCCAGAGAGTTTGACATACGTGTTACAATTGACTTGTAGATTCCGTTCGAAAAGAAGCAGCCACCATAATGGCTGTATTCCCTTCTCCGAATGATGTCATGTCAATTTTGATTCAGGTATTCCAGCGTGAGAAATGTTTTCAACCTCCTTGAATTTTGTGTCAGATCACATACCAGGATTGTATTGGTCGGATATTCTATATTCGTTACCACTTTTCCGCCCTTCTGTGCAGAGAGTTTTGGAGGATCGAGTTCCAAAGCTTCTTGAGAAACTTTTGGTGAAACCATCTCTTGTTAATCCACCTCCTATGGAAGAAGGCGGACTTCTGTTAGTGAGTTCATTTGTTCTTCTGACCCTGATGCCAATCTGATTGTAAAGTATTTTGACATCATTTGTATATGCCCGAGTTTTCAGTATCTTAGACTGCTAGCAGTGGCACATGAAAAGACGCAGGAACTTGCTAGAGACCTTAGTGGTGTGGGGTGTGGCGACTTGGAGGTTGAAGGTACAATGTACTGCAAAAAACATTCCTAGCTTCTTAAAATACCTCAACTTTTGACTTGAGAGCAGATCCTGCATTGCTAATGGATGATCTTGTTTATGGGGTAAATGTATTGTAGCTATTTTGATTGAATTTGGTAGAAATCCTATGATGGTAGAAGTAAGCCTGTATGAAGAAACATCACATTATGCATCTTTATTCTTAGTACCTTATGGTCCACTTAGTGCCAATGTTTAAAAAGGCGAGGCGAGGCGAGACGAGGCATTTTAGTCGCGGCGAGGCGAGGCGTAACCCTCACTGAAAAGAAAAAAAGAGAGCAAAATAATATTAAAAAAATACTAATAAAACCATAAAAATAAAATAACAAAGAAATATAAAATAAAACTACAAAAAAAGCCTCCTCGAGCACTCTCACGTAGTTTGACGTTTTTTGTTCCCCCGAGATAACTTTAAAAAAAAAAGTAGTTTGAGAAAATCAATTTTAACATATTGGTTATTTTACAATATGACAATAAATTAATCAATGCAAACTCATATTGGCAAAATTATTTTTTTAGCTTCATTCACATATTGGTTATTTTATAATATGACAGTAAATTAATCAATGCAACTTAACAAGCAAATTTATTAAAAAAACATTGATTTTCAAGCTAAGATTAAAAAAAACAGCAATTTTATTAAAAAAAATAATAAAACATATCAACCTAAGTTTATTAAAAAAAATAGCAACCTTTAAAATATATTCAGTTTAGTTAAAGAAAATATATTAATTTAAGTTGAAAACCAAAAAACAGAAACCTTTTAAAAAAACAAAAACCTTTAAAAAAAAAGTCATATTGAGGTTAATTTAGTACATTTATTTCAAACAAAATCAAAATGACAATCAGTTTTTTAAGTTTCATTAACATATTGGTTATTTTTTAAAAATTTCTCTCAAGTTACAATAGTAAATAGTACAAAGTAAGTGCAGTTTAAGAAATTAAAAAAAAAAGAGTTAGTAGATTAAAACAATATTTTTTTTAAAGTTGAGTGCAATTTTAGAAAAATGAAGAACTTTAACCTTTAAGAAAACAGACTTAGTGATGGAAGAAGAAAAATAAATGTTTTTTTTTTGCGCCTCAGCAAAAAGGCGCGAGGCGAGCGGTGAGGCGCATCGAGGCGTAAGCCTCAAATTCAACCCTGAGGCTTAAGCCTCGAGGCATTTTTTGCCCGCCTCGTTTCGAGGCGAGCCTCGAGGCGTAGGCCTCAAACGCCTTTTTAAACATTGCTTAGTGCCCATGGTGCTGTTGATATAGTCACGTCTGGCCATTCTTGTCATGGTTACACATATTGCAACTGATGTGGTGAAATGACGCTTGTTTGTTCCAAATTGAAAAATTTACTCCAACATAGTTATCAAAGATTCATTTTGGAGTATTGTTTGGTCAGCTTGAAGACCATATATAATTCTAACGTTTCAAAACGTAAAAAGAAATGGCAAAAAAAATATGTAAATGCTTGGAAGCATAAAATGTGTATATTATAGTGAACAAATATATGATCAGTAGTTGATTATTTGAATATATTTTAGACCTACTCATAAATCCGCCGTACAACTGACGTAACCCCACGTCTAATGGCAATTTTAAGTGCGACAGTTGATTCCTTTATGGGATAACTGACGTAACCACACGTTTAATGGCAATTTTAAAGGCACCACACCAATTTAGGGTGAGAAATATAACTAAGCTTTTACTCAAAAGTTCAGTTCCCCAAATGAGGAAGAGTAGGGGTCTATTGTGAGCACTAAAAGAGCAACTAACCAATGTGGGACTTATGCCCATCTATATAATAAACCTAATACAAAAGTGTTCACCTAAAGCCCATCCTCTAAATAGATCAATACAATAAGAAATGAAATAAAATAAAATGGAACATCATTAACTAATATATGGAGCCAAAAATAAAAGAGGATATGACCAACATACCTCTAGGATCACATCACTCTCCCTTTCTCAGAAAAGAGTTTGTCTTCAAACTCAAAGGGGAATGCCCTCCTCGTCGCCGGTCAAGATAGTTATCAATGCGTGCCCGATGTCAACATAATCATCCGACAGGTAATTGGGAACTTAAGTCATCGCCATCAGGGCACGGCGGCATGGAGTAGGACAAGCTGAAGCTCGATGACCAACAACACCACAATTTAAGCACTTGAAGGTTGGAGCGGGGTTCAGAGGTGGTGCAGCAGTGACAGAAGAGCGGGAGCGGAAGCTGGAACTAATAGAGGAGCTGGGATGGTAGTCAGTGGAGGAGATGGGACCCGGGAGGAGGCACGGGCTGCGGCTGCTAGATGATGTGTCTCGAACTTGGTTGCATACTCCACCGCCTTAGTGAAGGTGGGTATGTCACGCAAGGCCAAGTTTCTCTGTATGTAGGACTGGAGGCCAGCGATGTAGCGGTTGATCCGCTGCTCCTCAGACTCGTCAAGTCGGGCCCAAGTACACAGTAACTGAAAGCGCTTCGTATAATCAATCACTGTTGTCTCCTGGCGTAAAGTCTGAACTCTAGCGAAGAGGTCCCGCTCATATGTAGCTGGAAGAAAGGCGGCAAGCAATAGAGCCTTCAACTCGGCCAAAGTTTGAATTGATGGGAGGCCCTCAACCACCCGTCTCTGCTCTAGATCATGCCACTAAACAAATGACATACTCCTGAAACTTCGTCGCGGCTAATAGAACACACTTGTGTCCGGTAACGTATTTGTAATTAAACACGCACTCCATCGAGGCAAGCCAATCAACATCTGCATCCGACTGCTATCGGCCGTCAAACATAGGTACATCGACTCAAATGTCTCCATGCAAATTCCGAGAGAAGAGCTGAACAACTAAAGCCAATGGGTCACCCTTTGGTGGGGCAGGAATCATGGCGTCATCACCTTTGAGGAGATTCCCAAAACCAACAAACGGAGCCTGCCTTGTGTTCTGGGGTGGAGGAACTGGGGCCTGCATATGAGGTGGGGGAGGTGGTGGTGGATCTGCTACTGGAGGTGGGGGAATCATCGGATGGGGGAGAGGATGGTCATGGGCAAAATGGGGACAAGCACCGAGTAAATACTCCTGTTCATGGCAATAAAAGCATCGGCGGGCATCTAGAGGGCCCGAGGGTGGAGGAGGTAAATTGAGGGGTCGAATCCAATCACAAATTTGGGGGTGAGAGTCGTGTGGGGTGGAGGAAAAAGAACTAGACACCTCACTTGTGTCGATGCGAGACGGAAGGGGTGGGGGTGGTATAGGGGGAGTGGGTGGTGTAATATGGGTGAACAAAGGTGGGGGCAAGGGTGGATGATGCCGGGGGTGGGGTGGAGGGTGGGGGATGGACAGGGGACATGAAAGGACCATGGGTAGGGTGTATGGGGTGAGGGATAGGCATGGGGGTCGTAGTGATAAGGGTGGGGTTTAAATGGGTGGGTGGTGGTGTTTAGGAGTGATGTATGGGAGGCGGAGGGGTGAGGGTAATAGATGGAGGGGAGTGGATGAGTGAACGGGTGTTCGGAAGAATAATGGGGGTAGGGGGACTGAAATTGTGGTGGTGGTGGGTGAGGAAGGGAGGAGGGAGGGGTGGGTGGGTGAGAGAGTGATGGTAAGTGGTTGGAGAAGGGTTAAAACCCTAGAATTAAATGGGTGGGATAATTCATGAGTTATTCGGGTTAAAAAGGTGGAAAAAAGAGGGGTTTGGGAGGCTTGGGGGGCTGCCCCACCCCGGTTGGCCGGAGTTCCGGCGGTCCGGTGACCGGAGTTGGCCAAATGGGATGAAAATAGAGGGGGTGGGTCATCCGGGGGTGGGAAATATGGATCCGATCCGAGGAAAAAATGGACGGTAGAGGTTGTTTTAGGGGTATTTTGGAGTTGGGTCTTTGAGGGAAGTTGTAGATCGGGATGATAAGAGGGCGTGGGAGAAGTTTGAAATATTTCCGGCGACCGAAAAAGGGACATCGGCAGGAGGCGGCAGGGAGCTGGTGGCTGCAGGAGGTTGGTGGTGAAAAATTAGTTGGTGGGTGGGTAGTTAGGGCGGTGGTGTAGTGAGTGGTGGAGTTAGGGTTTATGTGGAGGGAAGATGAAGATGGGTCTTGGGGGGGTGTTTGGGTATGGGGTTAGGGTAGGGTTAGGGTTAGGGTTTTGAAAAAGAGATGACACGTGTTGGGTGATGGTGGCCATGTATTGCCCTATGAGGGAGGTCATTTCTTCTCTCATTTGCCCTTGCATTTGGATAAATCTCTCATCAAGTGTTGCCTTTTTGGGAGCCATTAAAATGTGGAAAACGATTTAAATGAAAAAGATAAAAAAATTGTTATGATACCTCACAAATGAAAAAAAAATTGTGACGACACCGTACACACAAATGGGGGAGCGACACCTCGCTTTGATACCAATTGACATAACCACATGTCTAATGGCAACTCTAAAGGCACCACACCAATTTAGAGAGAGAAATATAACTAAGCTTTTACTCAAAAGTTCGGTTCCCCAAATGAGGAAGAGGAAAGGTCTATTTGAGCACTAAAAGTGCAACTAACCAATGTGGGACTTATGCCTATCTATACAATAAACCTAATACTCAAGTGTTCACCTAAAGCCCATCCTCTAAATAAACCAATACAATATGAAATAAAAAAAAATAAAATGCAAAATCAGATGAAAATATGATTAATTAACATATGGAGCCAAAAATAAAGCGGATATGACGAAAATACCCGTCGAACCACATCAATAACAAACAAATATATTACTTTAAAGAAAAAAGATACAATCAATTAGATGACGTGGAGTCCACCAGTGTTACATTAAAGTGATTTTTTAGATTTTGCCTCCTAAAATTACAATTTTAAACGTAATACTTCAAGAGTTATAAACTAGTGATACATATTTTGAGATTCCATCAATCTTCTGTTCAGAAATTACCATTTTTTTGACTAAAATATCCTCCCATATTCTTCTTTTACCACCCATCTCTAAATATAATTATTCTTAACCCTTAAACTCCCCCCCACCCTCCAGAAAAAAATACAAAAATAAAAATAAAATAATTTGTATGTTTAGTGCCAATATCGTTCGGATTGATATACGTGCAGGACAATACAGAGAGCACGGTAGTTTGTAGCCCCACTAGTGCAGATTCAAGATATTGAGTTTCTCTCTCTCTCTCTCTCTCTCTCTCTCTCTATATATATATATATATATATATATATATATATATATATATATATATGTTTTCGTGTTCATAGAATACCTTTTTTAGTAGTCTTTTTGGTTTTTATCATTTTAATTCATACATGGTTCATTACAGGGACCATGGTGCAAAGACTCGGTATCGGACACCCGATTTTCAACTCGGTCACGGTATCGGGCGATACGCAAAGATACGCTATTTAGAGAGCGCAAAAAATTCCGGAAAAAATATAAAATTTAAAAAAAAAATAAGATTAACAAAGTGGACCAATGATGTACATTCAAACCCATCATTCAATATGCATTGCATTGTAGAATTATACTGAAGCGCGACAGAGTTGTCAGATTCAATATTGCATAGTAAACCAATAATAATATTGAAAAATAATCTAATGCCACATAAACTTAGATAAAAAATTTGTATGGAAGATAAATAGGAATGATTACAATGTTTCATCATTTTCATCTCCCTATCTAGTTGCGGTATCGATCATACGGATTTGGATAGGGGTAATTTCTTTCAGTTGGGTAAGGAAAGAAATATGAACCATATTGCTGCTCAGATGGCTGGGATGAGATGAGCCATAATTTGAAAATTGTGGTTGACGATCTCCCGGTTGACTACCATGATGATAATATCCAAAATCTCTATACCCAGAACTATCAGTTGAAGACCCACCATATTCCGTCCCTTGATTATATCCATAATAATCACCACCTGTTGTGCCGCTACTAGTAGATCCATAATGGTCTCTATAACGATCACAATAACCACCTGTACTAGTACTAGTAGATCTTGGAAGTTGTGCCGGACCATAATTATCTGTGCCACTCCCACTCCCTGAGATACTCTGTCTTCCACCGCGGTATGCATGATCTGTCATTAAACCCATTGCCCGTAGTTGATCATCAAGACGTTGCTGATCATATCCGCTTGAATACTCGTCACTACTAGGGAATCTCGTTAAATTGTCTAAATGCCTTCATTGTTCACTGATTCCCGGGAGATAACCATGATCTGTGTCTTGTGTGGCATAGTATTTTTCATCTCCTTGTGCCCATGTTATACCACCATCATGCTGTGTACCAGTATTTGTAAGAACCACCCCTTTGGTGGCTACCACCAACTCCACTCCTTTGTCGGCTACCACTCGCTGTTCCCCTACTAACATCTCCCTTGCCACCACCTTGATCATCATCGTCGTCGTCGTCGTCGTCGTCGTCGTCGTCATCTTCATGATTACCATAAGTACCAGGAATATCTTGCCAACTATCATCACCACCATGATCATCATCAGAACTGGAAAGAACACTGACCGGTGCCGGTTGATTGTGATCCCCCCGTCGTCCTTCCCCTTCGCTTTGTTGAATACCTTCATCCAACCAGTCTAAGTCATCGGTCGGTAAGACCCCTTCATCATTCTCTCGGGTCCACTCATCCAAGATGTCATCCTCCTCAAATATTAAATTCAAGTCTATCGGATTATAGAAATCTTCGGTATCTCGCATGTACATCAAATTCCTAACTTTAAGTCGCGAATTGTAATGCACATACACCAATTTATGCAATTTTTTTATTACCAATCGGTTGCGAAGTTTTGTATGGATGAGAGACCATGTGCTCCAATTTCTCTCACAACCCGAAGATGAGCATGTTTGACTCAGTACTTTGATAGCAATGCGCCTAAGATTGTGTGCATCCTCACCGTAATTTTTCCACCACTCAGCTAGAAGAGAAGATTTGACTGCTTGCTTGGTAAGATCTGAGCCAAACTCCCCTCTCTTATCCGTAAAGAGTTTAACCTAAAAGGCAAACAAATCAATTTAGAAACAATACATATATGAAATAAATATAACTCGACGGAAGCAAATGTGATACCTCATTTATTGCCAAGGCCTGTTTCTGTACGTATGGCTCTAGCCTTTTGATGACCTCTTTAAGTTAGGCTCTTATCTCGGGATGACTTGAAAAATTAGATGAATACTGAAACACCGGATTTAAGAAATATCCCGCGGCATGCAAGTCTCGGTGCAATTGTCTCTCCCATCTTCCATCGATCACCTGCCAATACTTCTTCCAGTTTCTAACAGTTGCCTTGATTGCTAGTTTTGCTTTATCCACCCATTCGTAAATGATAGATAATGTAGACTTTTTATCCCGGTCTACGATCTTCAAAAGCAATACTAAGGGCTCCATAATATTAGCAACTTCGGCAGCCGGCTCCCAGAATCGATCTGCTAGAATTAAATCCGACACTTTAGTGGCCTCACTCCTTCGGGTCCTCTCACAGTTGTATTCACGCCATTCATTCGTGGTACACATTCGCTTCAACTCAGACTGATAGCGAATGAGACTCTCAAGGGCAATAAACTCGGTAGCGAATCTCGTAATGCTTGGCCTTAGCAACTCCCTATCTCTGGTATACTCCTTCATTAAATTCACAACTTTTTGACTGTTATATATGAACGAGATAATTGATTTGGCATCATTCAATACCGACTTGATTGACTTCATATTTCCAATTTCCTCTAGCATCAAATCAAGACAATGTGCTGCACAAGGTGACCAAAATAAGTGTCTCCTTTTCGCCATTAATAACGTGTCAGCCGCCTTAAAATTTGGCTCGTTATCAGTGACAACATGTACGACGTGAGCCTCACCAATTTCCTCCACAACTTTGTCCATAAGGGAAAAAAATATAATTCGCCGACTTGATTTTGTTAGTCGTGTTAACAGAAGTGTGAAATATCATATTACGATCATAGTATACCATGAAGTTTATGATAGGCTTCTTCGTGCTTGAACTCCACTCGTCACACATGATTGTGCAACCATACTCGGGCCATTTCTCCTTTAGAGTTGCTATGTACGCATCCACCTCTTATACTCCCTCATCCAAGTAAACACCTCCAATCTGATAACCACTTGGACCTTTAATCCCTGGACCCCCGTAGCAATCGTATCAATCATATGTTGATAGGCAGGTCCACTATTAGCAGCATGGAACGGGATGGCATTAAAATGAAAGAACTTGCTAATAGCCCTCCCAACATTCTTCACTCCATCTTTAGAGAACATGGATTTCACAGTTTTCTGAGTAGACTTCCTCGACCTAAACATGGAAGGGTCCATCCCTCGAGCAGGCAATTCAACCCCCGGTTTCAATGACCACGATCGTGACACGTGCGGTCGCTTAAGCCCAGATGTGGATGGCCTTGGCCCAGAAACTGAAAGTCTATGTTGTTCTCCTGCCATTCTTCGACTTTCTTTCATAGCAGCTTTCAACTGTGCTAATTCTAAACGGGTGATATATCATCTTCATTAACGTCATCACTATCTTCACTGGCATCATCTTCATCATAGTATTGGATTTGCTCACGCAAATTCTCTACTTGTTTCTCCTTCTTCCTCTTCTCCAGGGCCCGTTGTTTCATATTATCTGTAAGAATTTTTTTAATATTTGTGGAAGCTACCGAAAGCATTATCTTGGACGACGACAAGCCAGAAAGGACTACATAGATCGGCTCAACACTAAATCCAATCCTTAAACAAGAATTAATTATGTTCCCGAGGCAGTGGAGAAATGTATTTGCTTGGAGCCACGAGGATATGCCTGGGATAGACCCCAACTTCCTCTGTCATGAGCTAAACATAAAAAGGATGCCAAGCCGATTAAGCAGAGACGTAAGGTTTTCAGTTCGGAGAAGAATCAAGCTATTCAGGAAGAAGTGGAGAAACTTCAAAAAGCCCAATTCATTGAGGACGTGAAATATCCAGCCCGGTTGGCCAACATTGTGATGGTAAAAAGGAATAATGATAAGTTGAGGATGTGTGTGGATTTCACCGATCTAAATAATGCCTGTCCAAAAGACCATTTTTCCAACTCTAGAATTGATCAATTGGTGGATGCAACATCTCAACATGAGCTTTTAAGCTTCATGGAATAACTAGATAAAGATAAAACCTGAAGACATGGAAAGAACAAGCTTCATTATCAACTGAGGAACTTATTGCTACAACGTAATGCCCTTTGGGCTAAAAAAACGTTGGAGCGACATAGCAGAGGTTGGTTAACAAGGTGTTTGAAGAGAAGATAAGCAAGAACATGGAGGTTTATGTGGACGATATGTTAAAAAAAAGCAAGAAGGTCTCATATCATATCAGCGATCTCATTCAGAAGTTTGACCAGATGAAGTTGAATCCGACCAAGTGTGTATTCGGGGTGTAGGAAGGAATGTTTCTCGACTTCATAGTTAATTAAAAGGGAATTGAAGCTAATCTAGCAAAAATAAAAGCTTTGTTAGAAATGCTGTCGCCGACTTGCAAGAAAGATGTACAAAGGCTCACTGATAGAGTGGCAGTTTTAAACTGATTTGTTTCCCGAGCAACGAATATATGCTTACCGTTCTTCATGGTGTTGAGAAAGACTTTTGAGTGGAATGTAGAATGTGAAGAAGCGTTCCAAGAATTGAAGAATTACCTGGGATCACCACCTTTGCTATCCCGACCAGTTTTGGGAGAGAAATTGTACTTATATCTGGCTGTTTCTGAATCTGCAGTTAGCTCGGCCTTGGTTAGATTGGATAATGGGATCCAAAAACTAGTTTACTGCACCGGTAAAGCATTTAGGGGAGCCGAGATTAGATATTCACGCTTGGAAAAGTTGGCTTTAGTACTCATTGAAGCCTCCAGGCGTATGAAGCCCTATTTCCAAGCACACACTATAATTGTGTATACCGATCTACCTCTTCGGTAAGCACTCCACAAACCTGAGAAGTCAGGAAAATTGATGTACTGGGCAGTAGAATTAGGAGAATATGATATTATCTACGAACCGAGGTCTTCATTAAAAGGCCAAGCTTTGACGGATTTTATTGCTGAGTTCACTTATCTAGAGGTTCCTGACCAACAACACTTGCCTGCCGAGCAGACCTCTAAGGAAGAGAGCTCAGCTCAAAAGCAAGCTGAAGTTGTAGCCGATCAACCTGAATCATCCAGAACTCAGGAAATGGCTTAGAAATATGCAGAGGATAGTAAGAAAATATTCCACTATGGAGTTCTGTCTGCAGAAAGCTTCAACGGTGATAACCCGTTGTGGAATTTGTACGTGGATGGATCTTTATGTGCAACTGGCAGTGGAGCATGTATAATACTTAATGCTCCCGATGATATTGACATTGAGTATGAACTTAGGTTTCAATTCAAAGCATCAAACAACGAGCCAGAATACGAAGCTTTGATAATTGGACTAGATTTGGCCCATTCATTAGGCGCCGAGTAAGTAATGGCGCACCGTGATTCACAGTTAGTGGTAAACCAAGTGCTTCATTTATATGGAGTCAAAGGAGAGTTGATGACTAGATACCTTGCCAAAGCCATGGAAGTCGTTGCCAAGTTTCCTGCCGTACAAATGAACAGGATCCCAAGAATAGCAAACGCCAGAGCTGATGCTCTTGTTCGGCTAGCGTTAGTAACAAGAATTGAGCTCAGGAGAACAATTCCAATAAAAATCTTGACTAACCGAAGCATTGATGAGGATTTAATGGTTAATTTTATTGCTGTAGATTTGGGACCTTCCTGGATGGACCCAATCAAAGCCTATATTGAAGATGGAATCTTACCACCTGATCCTAAAGAGGCCAAAAAGCTCCGATATAAAGCAGCAAGATATGTGTTGGACAAAGGGGTTTTATACAGAAGGGGATTAATGATTTCTTTGCTACGCTGTGTTCATCCAATGGAGGTGGAAGAGTTGATCAAAGAGGTGTATGAAGGTTCATGTGGAGCTCACTCAGTTAGTCGGTCTTTGCTCTAAAGAATCAACACTCAGGGATACTACTGACCGACTATTAGGGCAGATTGTAAAGCTGTTGTAAGAAAATGTGATAAATGCCAGAAGTTCTCTGCAATTCACAAAGCATCCAACGCTGCTCTAGCGCCAATAACTTCGCCTTGGCCCTTTGCTAATTGGGGAATTGACCTAGTCGCCCACTGCCAACCATCAAAGGCAGGTTCAAGTATTTGGTCGTTGCGGTTGACTACTTCACAAAATGGGTGGAAGCAGAGCCGTTAATTGAGATGCCATATGAGGAAGTGTATCAGTTCATTTGGAAGAACATCATATGCAGATATGGGCTGCCTTATGCCTTTATTACAGACCATAGAACCCAATTTGACAACGATGAGTTTGAAGTATATTGCGTCCAGTCCAAGATTCAGAAACTCCATTTTGCACCAGGCCATCCACAAAGCAATGGTCAAACAGAAGTCACAAATAGAACTTTTCTCAATGGACTGAAGAAGAGGCTTGATGTTGCTAAGGGCAACTGGATTAATGAATTGCAGTATGTTTTTTGGGCTTACAAAATAACGTCGAGAACAACAACTGGGGAGACACCTTACATGCTTGCATTTGGGACTGAAGCCATGGTACCGGCCGAGATAGGCCTACCAACTCACAGGTCCTGAATTTTGATTCTCTAACTAGTGACTTGATGCGATGATTGGATTTAGATATGTTGGAAGAACTTCGAGAAGATGCTGCTCTAAGAAACGCTGCATACCAACACATAACTGCTCACTTTTATAATAAAAGGGTCACGCCGACCAACTTAAAAGGAGACTATGTCCTCAAAAAGGTCATCCAGAAGAGCAACAAGCTTGAAGCTAATTGGGATGGCCGATATCGCATCTCAACAGTCATCCGACCAGGAACCTATCAGCTTGAGACCTTGCAAGGCGACGAATTCAAAAACCCCTGGAACGCTGAACACCTCCGAAAGTATAATCACTGATTCAAGGGACTATCAGAATTGTATTTCTTTTGTTTTATGTTCAAGATAACTATTGTTCAAGTTTCGATAAAATTTTCATTTCAGTCCTTCAATTTTTCCGATTTTTTTTCGGCATACGACGATATACATCCCCTAGAAACAACAAGTAAACATGTCTCTTGGTCTTCAGCTCATGCCGATCAACAACACATACATACTTAATCAGGTTGAACTTATCCGCCGATCTGCCGATCAGCAAAACATACTTAATCACGTTGAATTTATCAAATTCCAGATGCACCACCCACTTAAGGCACAATCGTTGTTTTGCCCAAGATTAAACTTCATGTATGACTTTGTATGTACAAGTCACGAACAAGAAGTAATCATTACTTCGTGTATGACTCTGTATTAACAAGTCACGAACAAGAAGTATTTTTCGACTAAGTTAACTACTTTCCGACTAAGTTAACTACTAACACTTGGTCGGCCGTAACACTTTACTTCATGTATGACTTCGACATTGACAAGTCACGAACAAGAAGTCTGTAATAATTCGTATACAACTAAAAAGTTACAAACAAGTTTTACCCAGCTAAGTTAAATGCAGGAAGACATGTAAACATTCCTAATCATTGGAATACAAACATATATTCCTCATACACTTGGTCACCACTGATAACTAATACTAAACTTGGATCAATAAATCTAAGTGCATTAGTTGAATCTATGGCCTTACAAGTACAGTTTAATAATTCATTATTAGACAATAACTAAGTTGACTGATTGATTAAGTAATCAAGAGTTGACGTAAAAAAAATATGGATTTTTATTCATATATTAATCAAGAGTTGACATCACAAAAATATGGATTTGTATTCATATATTGACTATATTACATTCAAATAATAAAATACAGAAAAGTTATTCAACAGGACGTTTTCCTTGAGCTTTGAAAGTTGGCCGAGTAGGTTGCACTCTCTCTATTCCAGCAAGAGGATCATACAAAGTATAAGGAGAATTAATAAAGTTGAAATCTCTTAGCATTCTCTTGTTACTACTGCTCGGCGCATTGATTAGATGAGGTGGACGAACTATCTCATGAACATCATGTAAACCATAATCTCCCAAATATTTAGTGATCAAGCACTGAGGGATAGCGTCAACAAGGATCCATGATATGTCCATTTTAAAAGGAGGATTGTCACAATCTAGCAGACCAGGCTCATTCCAGTACCATAGCTCGCTGTTACTATCATACTTCAGCAAAGTCAAGTAGTTGGTCCAACCCCACTTATAAGCTTCGCGGTGACTTTGGGCAAGGTGATCATCAACATGGCCAAGAGCTTCGCTGTAGCCTTCCATCCACACCTCTCTAGGTTGTTTGTGAAATTGAAAGGTTAACCTTTCAACTTGATGTTGAAGTTTCTTCAGAACATCACTCTTCGCCTTCAACTGCACAGATTGATCGGCAATGGCCTTATCCTTAGTTTCCAGTTTTGTTGACAAATCAACAATAGCTTGACTCTTAGCTTTCAGCTGCGCAGCTTGATCAGCTAATGTTTTCTTAGTCCTGGCCTTATCAACAGTTGGTTAGCTCATTCTTTGTTGTCTGGAAGTTTGTCAAGGCTTGGATTTCTTCAGAGCTTCAAGTTCCTCCACAAGTCTGGCATTCTCAGTCTCCAAGAAAGATGCCCCTTCGTCGACACTACTAGCAGAAGACTGTTTCAAAGTATCTAACTCATTTCTGAGTTTGTTATTTTCCTCCTTAAGCAATTTGGCAATGTCGCTGGCTTCATCTATTTCTCTTTCAGCAGGAATTCTTTTCTCCTGTACATGGAAGCATATTTTTCCAACTTCTTCTCAAATCCCGAGCCTTCACTCAAAGCTTTGTATTTAGCCTCATAATCGGAGTGAAGTGAAGCCAAAGCAAATTTATGATCTTCCTGCAGATCTTCAATAATTTTATAGTAAGCTGCATTATTTGCTACAGCTCTGTCCAACAAACAGTGGAGATGGATATATGACTCTTTTACTTGTGTAGAGGTCCAAGTAGGCCGACCAAGTCTTCTTCAGTTAAAGGCACATGGCCAGCTTCTAACAAATTTCTACTCCACCTGAGTAGGTCGGATTCAGCAGAAACTGTGGCCTGCTTCCTAGCATCAAACTAAAAATTGCAAGTGTAAGAGAACAAGTATGATTACTGAAAAATCATGACACAAGTATGAGAATTCATTCAACCAAGCAAGAAAAGCAAAAGGTATGCTAGGTTCAACACATATAGTAGAAAAGGGGAAATGCTTTCATTAATAACCAAAAATGTGTTACAAGATGTTGAAACTGTTGGTCCTATTACATAGTAGAGAAACATGGAAAGAAACGAACAAGTAGTTAATCCTTTGCCTTGTCCTGAGCATTGCTTCCAGAAGGCTGGTCGGCAGAAGGAGCAGCTTCATCAATAGTCTTTAAAGCAGACCCAACAGGTTGAAGGGAAGATTTCCCAGATCCCTCCTCATCATCAAATCCCTCCTCCAAGTTGGGAGGAGAGCCTGGATCATGCCTAAGAAAGAGTTCAGATTCCGCTGGGGTGCCAACCTCCTTGAGTGCCTCCGACCAGCCGTCCTTGAAAGACTTCTTCCTCACAAACTCTATCTAAGCAGCCAAAAAGTCCTTATCCCAGCCCTTGTTGAAGGAGTCCTCCTTATATATATATATATATATATATGTAATATATATGTATATATTCTATTATATGTATATATATATTTTTCTCGGACAAGCCTTTCTTCAACCTCCTAAATTGAGGAGCAATAATATTTACTTCCTCATGAGTGATGGCTTGAGGAACTTTTTTTTTTTCAGAAGCCTTGAACACTTTTTTTGGCTTCTTAGCATTCCCAGCAGCTTTCTTGGCAGGAGGAGACAGGGCTCCAGTAATCAAGTCAGAGATTTTCTCTTTCCCATGGTAGCAAGTGGAGAGGTGGGAATGGCTGAAATATCCAAAGACTAAAAAGATGAAGAAGTCCCTAAATCTTTTTCTGCACCAGCAAATTCTTCAGCAGAGGAGGTAGGGATTGGTTCCTCCTCAAGATTGATGGGATCAACAACTGTAGAAGTGGTAGGCCAAGCAACAAATGAAGTTATAGAGCTCCTATACTGCAGCAAATAAGAGGCAGCTCTGGGATGTTCCTTGCCAATTCTCTGATGGATGCTCCAAAGGAACTTCAACTCACGAATGTTTACGCCCTCTTCTTTAGGACACTTCTTCTTGCTCTCAACTGTGCAAAAACAAAAACAAGACAAGAAATTATGGATTAAAATATCATCAAACAGAGGGTAATAAAAACAGAGGAGTATAGCAGTAAACTAAACAATTTATGCCATGACCCACTTGGGGGTAAATTGGCCCCTTGTACACTTCTCCTGTTTGTAAAGGAGCATATTGCCAATTATTTGCAATGACTCCATAATCAAAATAATCATTATTTGAGTCTGGCAAATTGACAACTAAGGCCCTATTGACAAGTCTTTAAATAATATGTACCGTCACTGGTGACCCATTTGTAATAGAACATCAACTCAGGAATGCCGATGTGGGTTCCATGTATCAGATTCAGCCTATGAATCCCATTTACTACTCTCCAAGTATTAGGGGCTACCCTAGCTGGGACAACATCAAAATATTGGCGAAATTCTAAACAAAACCTATTGGGGGGAAATGTGAAGCCACTCAGCAATGAAGAGAAGGAATCCAGTGACCCTCAAGCACTGACAGCACCTCAACAGGGATATGGGCATTTCTAATTCAACCCAATCAGGAATATTCCTTTCCTGCCTAAATTCCTCTCAGGAATCCCCATGTACGATATAAACCATGGCTACAGTAAAAGAAAGAAAGAAAGTGAAATGAAAGGGGAGAAGAAAGCTTACAAAAAAATGAAGACGAAAGCGAAGGAATGATGCAAAGAAAAGCTTAGAAACAGAGAACTTGGGGAAGAAGTAGAGTTCGAAAACTTGAAAAAGGTTTGGTAAAGAAAATCCGGTAAAAATCTCACCTTTATAACTTACCTAGGAAATCGTGCAAGAAATGATTACTTCGCATCAACGATTGACATTCCGACGGCTTCACAGTACGAAAGATGCAAAATACCCATTTACCCTTTGGCGGTTCGCTAATTTTCAAATTATTTACAAAAATGGCATTGCAAAATCAAAACATGAAAAATTTGTACAAGTCCCACTTGTCGGCAAACGCCGACCAACTATGAAGAGAATATACTCCATCCTTTCAGCAAAAGCATCAAGCATGAAGGATTGAGGGCTTTTGTTGATACCAAAAATTATCCACCTACTTGGACCAATCAGAAGTGGACAAGTGTCTCCTTACGTGGCATAAATCCTAGTCAGCAGATTGTTGCTCGGCAGGCATGCCGACCAACATGGAGAATGCAGACCATCAATATAAATGAAAAGCCATCACATTGACAAGTGATCGTTGCCTGAAGATCCTAAGGAGGCAAGGAAGTTATGATACAAAGCAGCCAACTACAACTAGAGGGATGCATCTTATATAAAAGGGGATTCACTATCTCCTTACTTAGGTGTGTTCATCCCACTGAAGTGAATGACTTGATCAAAGAAGTTCATGGAGGGTCAAGCGGAGCCCATTCGGCAGGATGATCATTAGTACGATGGGTAGCTATGCAAGGGTATTATTGGCCTACCACGAAGGCAGATTGCTCTTCATATGCCAAAAAATGTGACATGCCAGAAATTTGCTGTGCGCGATTAGGAGCTAACTTGGCGCCGATCACATCCCCATGGTCTTTTGCCCCATAGGGAAACGATTTGGTCGGCCCTTTGCCCAGTACAAATGGGAGATTCAAATATTTGGTTATCGCCATTGACTACTTCACAAAATAGGTGGAAGACGAACCATTGGTAGAATTGCCTTATGAAAGGGTTTATCAATTCACATGGAAGAATATTATATGGAGATATGGTGTGCCGTATGCGTTCATCACGGATCATGGAACCCGGTTTAACAATCAAGAATTTGAGGATTATTGTGTGCAATCCAAGATTCAAAAGCTGCACTCTGCCCCAGTGCAACGGATAGACAGTGGCGACAAACAAAACTCTACTTGATGGGCTGAAAAAGAGGCTTGATGATGCAAAGGGAAATTGGATTAATGAACTGCAAAGTGTTTAGTGGGCCTATAGAACCACGCCGAGGACAACTACTGGCGAAACCCCTTACATGTTGGCGTTCGGAACAGAAGAAGTACTCCCCACAAAAATAGGGCTGCCAAGTCACAGAGTCCTCAACTATGACTCCCCTAAAAGTGATCTTATGCGAAGGCTTGACCTAGACTTGGTAGAGGAAGCAAGAGAAAGTGCTACACTGCGAGTGGCTACCTACCAGCAACGTAGTGCCAGGTTCTACAATGGAAGAGTCAAGCCGAACAATCTGAAAGAAGGAGATTATGTCTTGATTGAAGTGATTCAGTAAGGAAATAAGCTAGAGCCCACTTGTCATGGTTCATATCGCATTTCTGCTGTCGTCCGACAGGTACTTATTGCCTGGGGTTTCCACTTTAAGGGGAGCAGTTCAAGAATCCTTGAAATGCCGAGCATTTAAGAAAATATTGTCAGTAATTCTGGATAAAAATTTCGATTATATTTGTAGCAACTTTTTCGGATTTGATGAGAATTCATTGGGTTGTCGTCAGTACACTTCCTTTTTTATGTTTTTTTTTTCGGGAATGGGAGATATAACTATCTCAAGGACTATTGGACTATTATCAACAATGAAATCTTAAAACAAAAATTCGAACCTCATGTAAACTTCATGTATGACTTCGTCTTTGAGAAGTCACTAGCAAGAAGTCCATAACTTTTTAAAACTTCACGTATGACTTTGTCTTGACAAGTCAAGAATAAGAAGCCTCGACTCTAAAAACTTCATGTGTGGCTCAAAGCCAAAGAATCGACCGAGTTGACTCGGAATCGCAGCTAACCGATCCGATTACGAGTCACGATTAAAAAAAAATAGAAAACGGCAAGTATCGTATAGTAGCGGCGCAATATCGCCGATTCCGAGTTATCTCGGGGTAATCTCGGCCGAGATAAACATATCTCCCCGAGATAATGAAATTTTACCCTTGAAAAATAATTGTAGGGAGACAGAAATAATGGAAGGGAATCTCACCTGTAGCAGCCGTTTGAACGTATGTGTCACGGACTTGATTTGGGGTTGAAAAAATCTATAAAACTTGTTGAATCCCATTGCTTTTCATTGCACAAACTCTTCCTCTGAAGCCTTTGTAAATTTCTGTTGGAAAATCCTTCTCTTTCTCCTCCGATGTCCAAGCCCCGTTGTCGATCGGGGCTGATTTAGGTAAGAATGGAGAAACCCATCTCAAGCACAGGTATTTGTTTTGAAAACCCTCATTTTTTTTTAAGCTTTCAAGACTTTTTTTTGAAGACTTGAAGCCCTTTTTTTTAAGGCTTGTTGTAACCTCGTTTCTAAGGTTTGAAGACTTTTTTTTGGTTACTTTTGGTTACCTTTGGTTACTTATGTTTTGGTTACTTTTGGCTACTTTTTTTTGGTTACTTTTGGTTGCTTATGTTTTGTTGGAAAAAAATGTACATTGGTATAAAAATGTACATTTTTATAAAAATGTACATTTATGTTTGTAAATAATTTATATTTTTGTAAAAATGTTATTTTGTACCATTTGGTAAAAATGTAAAAAAAAATGTACATTTTTGTAACAATGTTCTTTTGTACATTTTTGGGAAAATGTATAAAAATATACATTTTTGTAAAAATGTAAAAAAAATATACATATTTGTTAAAAAAAAATGTACATTTTTGTAAAAATATTCTTTTGTACATTTTTGTAAAAATGTAAAAAAAATATACATATTTGTTAAAAAAATGTACATTTTTGTAAAAATGTTCTTTTGTACGTCTTTGTAAAAATGTAAAAAAATGTACATTTTCGTTAAAAAAAATGTACATTTTTGTAACAATGTTCTTTTGTACGTTTTTGTAAAAATGTAACAATATTCTTTTGTATGCTTTTGTAAAAATGTAAAAAAATATGCATTTTTGTTAAAAAAAAATGAACATTTTTGTAACAATGCTCTTTTGTACATTTTTGTTAAAAAAAAATGTACATTTATTTTCTTTTGTACGTTTTTGTAAAAAAGTAAAAAAAAATATACATTTTTGTTAAAAAAAAATGTACATTTTTGTAACAATGTTCTTTTGTACATTTTTATGGATCATCTAGTCAGTCATCCCAACCATCTGAGCAGCAATATGGTTCATATTTCTTTCCTTACCCAACTGAAAGAAATTAAACCTATCCAAATCCGTATGATCGATACCGCAACTAGATAGGGAGATGAAAATGACGAAACATCGTAATCATTTCTATTTATCTTCCATGTAAATTTTTTATCAAGTTTTATGTGGCATTAGAATGTTTTTCAATATTATTATTGGTTTACTATGCAATATTGAATCTGACAACTCTGTCGCGCTTCAGTATAACCAATTTTACAATGCAATGCATATTGAATGATGAGTTTGAATGTATCTCATTGGTCCACATTGTTAATCTTATTTTTTTAAAATTTTCTATATTTTTTCCAGAATTTTTTGCGCTCTCTAAATAGCGTATCTTTGCGTATCGCCCGATACCGGGACCGAGTTGAAAATCGGGTGTCCGATACCGGGACCGATACTGAGACTTTGAACCATGCCTGAACAAGAAGTTTTACTAGACCAAGTCAGGAAAAATCCTAATAAATTTGGTTGCCTATGGTAACCAATTCAACACTTATCTTAGAATGGCAAAGATCCGTTTAAACAACCATACGTGTATCAGTACAACCTAGGGCTGGACAACTCATGTTTGTCCAAATCGGTAATCAGTAAAGCAAATTAGTCGGCCAAAGGCCGACCGTACAATCATAATGCTCAACTACTGGCGACCAATATCAAATGCACATATATTGTCTTTTATTCAAAAGATAAACGAACTTCATTACAAAATACTTTTCAGAGCTACAAAGGTAAAGATAAGGTAAACACATTTATTCGGCTAGACGTTTTCCCAGGGTTTTCTCCATTCCCTGAGGGGGAATATCCAGAGCAGAAGGACGGAAGGTGGATTCCAACTCCCCAAGTCTTTCCTGCCTGCTGGAGCTAGGCTTATCCAACAAATGCAAAGGTCGAACAAGTGTGTCTTCTGCATGAAGGCCGTAGTCACCCAAATATATCCTAATCAGACTTATGGGTATAGCATCAGTAGGAATCCACTTGGTGCCCAATTTAAAAGGAGGATTAGGTTGATCCAAATAACTAGGGTCATGCCAATACCACAAAGTATCTTTTGCTGGTACTTTCAACAGAGCATTCAACTAGCCGCATGTATACTCTTCTCTCTTAGCCTGCTCCAGTTCATCACTTAGATGTGTTAAGGCTTCGTCATAATCATTCATCCAAATGGTTCGCGGTTGCTTATGAAAGTGGAAAGTCAGACAATCAACTTTTTCATTTAATTTTTTAATGACGGCTAGTGTTTTCTTCGTCTTTTCCTCCTCAATGGTGGGCCGAGCAATTACTACCCACCTTGATGACTGACCACCTTTGGACTTCTTCAAGTTTTCAATCTCCTCCAACAATCTAGCATTCTCCTGTCATACCTCAACAAGTTGTTTTCTTGTTCTAACAAACCAGCGACCTCCCGAGCACTGTTCAACTCGCTTTTTATCACAAATTCCTTCTTGCTGAAAGTCGAAGATATATCTTGCAGTTTCTTGTCAAAACCTGCCTCACTGCTGAGCCGAGCATACTTCGCCTCAGAGTCAGCATCTAGGAAGCACGGACACTTCTCAGAAAGCAACGTGTCGTGTCGGACTCTATGAAACACGGACACTCTCCCGGAAGCCACGAGTCAACTTTGATTCAAGTCGGACACGCGACACGCTCCGACATGTGATGGTGATTCTGTTTTATTTATGATTCTTAATGTAAGTGTCTTTAAATTTTGTTTTGTATAGTCTATTTTCTTAATTTCATGTTAAGAATACTCTAATAATGTATTTTATGGAAAAAATCTGATCAATTTCATTAATATATATATTTAAATATATATTATATATTACGTATCATAGCGTGTCGTATCCTAGTTTTTGAACCAATCACGTGTCGCGTATCGCGTGTCGAAACACGTATTACGTGTCCGTGCTTCATAGGTCAGCATGCAAGCTAGCTAGGGAGGCCTTGTGATCTTCCTGCAATTGAAGGTTCATTTCATAGTATGCAGCATTGGTCGCCACCGCTTGGTCAGGCAACCTATGAAGATGGACATAGGTTTCCTTCACTTGATTTGTAGCATCCAAGCCGAGCAACTCCTTTAGCTCGACTTCATCCAAATCTTCATGGCCAGTACCAAATAGCCGAGCACTCCTTCTGTACAAGTCACTTTCTGCTGCAACTATCACATCTCTCCTGGATTTAAATTGAAAGATAGAGTATGAGCACTCATATCAAACACAATCTATGACATAACAATGGTGCAAGTCCAATAATAGATTTATTATTAAATAAAGGGCTATTACATAAAAAAGGGCCATTGTTCAAGTTGACAGAGTGAAATTAAACATTATAATGAAAAACCAAAACATCCAACAGCCCTAAGAACTACACCTTCTCCTTATCCTGCACCTCCTCCTCAGCTGAACGGGCAACCACTATTGAAGCCTCTGGCACCATGGAAGACTCACCAGTGCCTTCCTCGTCCTACATCACCTCATCAATGATTGGAGGGGTACCCGTATTGCTGAAAAAGATCTGAGTCGACAACAGTGCCGACCTGCTTCAAAGCAGCTGCCCAACCTTCCTTGAATGAAACTTTTTTCAAACATTCAATTTGAAGAGCAGCAGCGGCAAAGGCCTTATCCCATCCTCTGGTAAAGGCATCGTCCTTCCTCTTCTTCACAGATGCCTTCAGGTATTGGAATTTCCTCTTCTCTTCGGTGGTCTCCATGGCAGAATCAACAGCAACCTTCTCGACATCATTCTTTTTCTTCTCGGCCTAGTTCAGCAGGCCCGCCATTTTTTCTGGTCCCTTTTGTGAGCCTCCCTAGTGACGTCCAAGGATTCCTTTAAGGCCCTAAAATACCCAAAGTGATGGGAATAGGGTTTCGTATTAGTTTTCCTTTTATTTTAGCTCTTTTATTTTCTTTTATCTCTTCTAATTGGTCTCCAAGCATGTTTGGACTAATTAGGTATATATTTGTTAATGCTTCTCTTTTTTAGTCATTTAGGTAATTACTTGATTAGTTGGTAATCCCCCCTAATAAATACCCATATACTCCTCATTTGAGGACCCTTTTCCATTTTTGAATATAAGACATTCTTCGATTCTCTCTCTAGAATTTGTATTTGTTTTGCTTTGGGCCTTTGACATGTAGTTTACGTCAAATTGGTATCAGAGCAAGGTCTCGTTTCCCTGAGTGGTGTATTGGTGTGCAGATTATCAACAAATCGTACACTACATTCTCAATGGCCCCGAAGAAATCGAATCGATATTAAGAAGAGATTAATAAAGAATTGAGCTAAAAGATTGATCAACAAACCCTAGAACTCGAGGAATTCAATAAAAAATTTGATACCCTTTTCCGCCTCCTCTCTACCATGAACGAACCAAAAGAACCATCCTCCCATAGATCCGGGAAAGAACTCGCCACAATTTTTGAACCTCTTGGCGAACCCGGCAACCCACCGGCGACCACAACATTGAACCTCTCGGCCCTGACAGGCCCGTCGAAACCCCCAGTAGACGAACAATTCTTGAAACCATAAAAAATTATGGATTTTCTTAACCATACAGCCGACAGACGCAATCTGAACCCAGGGAGAACCCCGGCCCCTTCGGAAAATCAGAGACATTCAAAAAAATTAGAAGGTCTGACCCTCCTGCCTCATTCGGAAAAGTCAACCCCGTCGGCCAATCCGGCAGATCTGAACCGCTCGGCTAGAATGCCATCCCACCCGAAAAATCAAGTTTTCCTGCCCGATCCGAGAACCCTGAATCCCTCGCCTATAACCAAGAACTCGGGCTCCTCGAGAATGTCAGATTTTCAACCCCAGTCAGCCATACCCATATTTCCGACCTCGGCCATCCTGATTTCTTTGCTGTCCCACCCGAAATTTCCGAAACCCTCGGAATTCCCGCCTCATCCGCATTTCCGACTCTTGCAAATCCGACTAGTAGACGTAGTGTTCCCGGCGCCTTAAACCACCACGGGCAGCCTTATGATTCCGGCGGATATTTTGAATCGCTAATCCACATTTGTGCCCCCACCCATCGCCTGCATCACATCATACAGTTTCCCATAATGATCTCTCCCTACTTTACACCAACTCTTCTTCATCCTCCGACGCCGGGGACACCCACCGCCAGGGGCGGAGCCAGAAAGTATTTTCAAGGTGGGCAAACTAAATCCTACTACCAGTTTATCTCTAAATTAAGGTGGTCAACAAGTCAAATTTTCTAAATTTTAGTATGTTTTCTGTAAAAAAATTCCAATGCATAGTACTATTATTAAAAAATGTCAAAACATAAGGTGGGCAATTGCCCATCATGCTTTCCACATGGATCCGCCCATGCCCATCGCAACATTTTGGAGTTCGTACCTCCCCCTCCACCTGGTGCTCCTCGCTTCGTACCATTACGGAACCGCCAGTGCTTTTATCGTGGTGAGCGCGACCACTTGATTGCCACGTTTCCACATTATCCCAGCGGCCTTTCCGCACCTCTAATAGCTCAGCATGTTCCTCCTCTTCATCCACCACCTGTCCAGATGCCGCCCTTGCTTGCTGATTATACTGCATCTGTACCAGGTGATGTGATGGGCCTTGATGCACATCAGGATGGAGACCCCTTATCTATGGCACTCCACTTACTTTCTCGGATTCTCCACGGAGATATACGCATCGATTTTCCGATGTTCGACGGACGATTCTCCCCCGATGCCATGATTGACTGGTTAGTTGCCATGGAGAGAGCCTTTGATTACAAGAGGGTTCAGGGCTGCTCTTGTATTCTTTTTGCTACCACCAAATTTCAGGGATTCTCCCGAGTTTGGTAGAATGATCTTTGCTGTCGTCGTACAGTAGCTGGACTACCCCCTATCCAGACATCGCAGAGCTAAAGGCCGCTCTTCAGGCCTTATTCATCCCGCCGCAATACGTGAGCGAACTTTTTGCTCGTATCCAGTTCCTCCGACAGGAGACCTCAACCGTGGTGGAGTACACCGAGCAATTTCAACTTCTTTGCACCAGGGATCGTCTTCCCGAGACAGGATCAACCGCTATATTTTGGGCCTCCAGCCATACATTCAACGCGATTTGGGATTATGAGAGATACCGACCTTTCTTAAGGCGGTTGAGTATGCTATCAAGGTCGAGGCTTGCCACATGGCATCAGTAGTTCCACCATCCTCTTGAGCTCCACCTCCGTCAGTCCCTGCTACTACTCTTCCTCCAGTTTCGGCTCCTTCTACTACTACCCCCGCAATGCCACATTCGGGCCCTCCCACATTGAGGTGCTACAATTGTGGCAACGTTGGACATCGAGTTTCTGCTCTCTTCCACATCGCCGTGCCCTTTTAGCGATGGAGCATCCCCTAGAGGATCTTGATGAGTTTGAGGAACCTCCTTGCCATATTGATTACCATTTTGGAGTCCGACTCAATGGGCATCCCTCTCTGAGTTCGTGGACGAACTCTTTTTGAGGGGAGCAGAGTTAGGGTTTCATATTAGTTTTTCTTTTCTTTTAGTTATTTTCTTTTCTTTTATCTCTTTTAATTGGTCTCCAAGCATGTTTGAGATTAATTAGGTATATTTTTGTTAATGCTTGTCATTTTTAGTCATTTAGGTAATTACTCCCCCCCCCCCCCTAAATAGCCATTAACTCCTCATTTGAGGGCGCTTATCCATTTTTGAATATAAGACATTCTTTGATTCTCTCTAGAATTTGTATTTGTTTTGTTTTAGGCCTTTGACGTGTAGTTTACGTCACAAAGTATGTTTTCCCTTCAGTAAATGGGTTAGAATTTTAATAATTGTGTTTTTTGTAGCTCAATATACAAGAGCAAGCTTGTAGGCGTTTCAAATCATCTCATCTTCTACGTTACGATGTGACTATCCCATGCTCTCACAAATTTTGAAATTTCACATTGTGAAGTAGTTATATATTTATCAACCTTGATTCCAGTTGATGTATATCGACAAATTCTTTTTAAATATACAAGTATCATGAAAAATGGACTTACATGGCAACACATATTGTGTTTTAAAGTTCTCAATGTTCTATAGTCGCAGTCCCTTTTTCCAGAATTTCACATTAGAATTTATTCATATATTGCCTGAATGGCCAGCCAACCGTCCTGAATGCAACTCAGAAATATTCTTGTCTTGCAAAGAAGACCGGGGAATAAATAGGGCCGTGCCCCAGAACAGAAAGCCATCTAGTAGAAGATAAGACCCCGAAACGCCATGGTGCTGTCGGCAATCCTCTACGATCGAACTGAAAACTGGGTCAGTGGTGTGATCTCTCGTTTAACCCATAAACAGATCCATGGACTGCAATTAGAACATGGCTCCTCCTGCTAAGGGCATTGGCCACCTGATTCTCCTTCCATGGCTTATGCTAGGGGTGGAAGGTAAACTGATCCAAGAATGAGGACCATCGTGCATGTCGATCACTGATCTTTAACTGTGTGTTCATGAAATGAAGTGCTTAATGATCAGTTAACAACTCGCGATGGGACAAATAGGGCTGCCAACAACATATAACTCCTGGTTATACGTAGAATAGTCGAGCTCAGTCCTGCTCTCTGACTTCTGACTATAATACGCAACAGGTTGTCCTCCCTCATCCTCCCTGACTCAAAACAATACCGATGCCACTCGTATGGGCGTCACAAGAGAGCTCGAAAACCTGGCAAAAATCTGGAAGGACTACAACAGGTGCAGATGTCATCTTGGTCTTGATGAGCTCGAAAGCCTCCTCACCCTTATCATTCCACTAAACTCAGAAGGGGATCTAGTCATCAACGCTGTAAGTGGGACCATAATTGTGCTGAAACCCTCGATGAAATGTCTATAAAATCAGTCAACCCGTAAAAGCTAATTGCCTGTGATGGGGATGTCGGCGGCCAGTTAACAATTGCTCAAGCCTTCTCCTTTCTACACGCACTCAGCGGATACTACATAACCCAAGAAGGAGATGGGAGATAGAGCGGACCATAAAAGAGCATTTCTTCAACTGAAGAAGGAACTGCTCCTGCTGGAGAACTTCAAGCACGTGAAACATGCTGAACGTGCTACTCCTCACTCCGTTTGTAGATTAAGATGTAAGATGGCCAGTCCTATATGACAAAGATAGGGGACGCCAAACAATTTATGCCATTCTAATCATCAACGATAACATAGAAACTAAAACCATCCACAACAATAAATAAAAAATGATGCCAATAAAATGAGATAACAAATATAAGTCTCAATTAACTCAATAAACCTCTACAGGATAATGTCTCAACTAATCAAAACCAATTGAAATAAACAACTTTAAAGCCCACCATAAGTCCATAATAAAATCTCTGAATACTGAAATGAAAAGTTTAACTGAAATGAAATATTAAAATAGATAAACTTGTATATCTTAGATAGATAACTAAAATGATCAGAAGACTGCAAGTTTTCCCACTCAGCCCTACTGCTTCGGCTTTGGAATACCTGAAAATATTTTTAAAAGAACTTTGTGGGTCAGACCCCACAATCTTTCTCCCCACCTTGTTTATTAAACTATCAAACTAAGAAAGCTTTTTCCTACCAGTATAATTAGAGCAGCCAAGGTATGTAACTGAGAGATGATTTTTCAACAAGCCTGATCACCTGACTTCGAGAGAGGCATTTTCTTGGATACAATGATATGACTCTTTTTCTTTTTATGTCCTTAAGTATCTTCATATTTTTTCACTTAAATTGGTGAATTTCTGACCAGCAATTGAATTTTGCTAAGTCAAACTGTTGAAAAGTCTGATCAGAGCATATTATTAATTTATATTATCAAAGTGAATTTCTCTTATTAATCAAAGTATATAACTACCACCATTCAAATGACCGACTCAACAAAAAGCACCTCGAGTGATTTGTTCTTTTTAATCTATGTAGTGGAGTGATGGGTGGGGTGGTGGTGATAAGACTTGGGGTTAGCTGGATTTAGGATTTTTAGGTGGGGGTGATAAATGATCAAGAAGCCAGAGCGTATTTTAGTAAAACAATGTTAATTTTTAAGTGGCAGATTGATGGAGCCTTACAATAGGGGTATCCCTTATATTTTTTCTGGGGGTAATGTTTAGTGTCATAGTTTTTTCAGGGGCAATCTCTGAACAGGCCTAGACAAAAGATAAAACAATCCAAGACTGCAAAAAATGGAAACAACTTAAGAAATAATCAAATAACCCTCCTCTATCTTACAGAATTGGCGAAAAAGGAAATCCCAAAATTTCTTTGACTATGAGCCCCATAAAGAAGCCATAAGCTTGATTCTTTCCCAAGCCATTTCCTTTTCCTCCATTTTATCTCAAAACTCCAATCAAACTTTTTGAAAAATAATCAATTATAAACTCAATTAACCAGCAGAGTTTATTAGTCATTATCATTGAGTTGTATTACTTTGACCAAAAGTCTGTCCTTATATTTCACACAAATGCTTACATGGACTGTACTTTTTTTTGGTTTCTGTATTTATTTGAATTGCTTGTACTGAAATTTATTTCACGTAAATTCTTTTTATGTTGATGTCCTGAAACCAGCTTTCTATGTTGATACAGGCTTGACAGAGTCTTTGTTTCTTGCCCACAAGGATATATATATTGAGTATGAGCAAGCCTCTCTGAGCCAGCTATACAAAGCGAAGGTGCATACCAATCTCTCTCTCTCTGTGTGTGTGTGTGTGTGTACTGGGTCAAGTTATAATTTTGATTTTTCTTCAAGGTTTTTATCAATCAACATAAATTATGTTGCGCAGATGGAGGAGTTGCGCGCGGAGAGCCAGCAATCGTCTGAGTCTACTGGGACAATTGGACGCTTAAAAGGAGCTTCAATAGCATCTTCCCACCAGCAAATATCTGTTACTGTAGTAACAGAGTTCGTGCATTGGAATGAAGAAGCGATTTCTAGATGCACTTTGTTTTCATCTCAGGTAAAACTTTTTTCTGTGTTTTAGGAGTTCTAATATGTTTATTCCTTTCTTTTATAATAATTTGTGCAAGCTGAAAGCACCATATTGTGAAGGGAGATGTCAAGGATACAAGTATAACTGATTTAATATTTCCGCCTGGCATATAATTTCAACCACCAAAGATCGGATAATTTAAATATACGACACGGTTCGTGACTTTTTGGGGGGTTTATTGACTCGTCGTACAGTTAATTTCCAAATTCAATTTTTTTATGCATACTGTTATGCTTTATGGGCTTTCTAAGATTCATAGACTTTTCAGTATCTTTCTTTATTGATTCTTAACTTGTTTTTGTCCAGCCTGCTACCCTTGCAGCCAAAGTAAAAGCTGTGTTCACTTGCCTTCTAGATCAAGTAAGCTCGCTTATCTCTTTTGTACATTTCAAATTTTTAGCCTTTAATTGTCATTCACATGATCTATGCTATGAGTACTCATTTGTTGTGTCAATCACAAGAGCTGTGGAGAATATATATATATATATATATATATATATATATATATATATATATATATATGTACATATATTTCTAAAAATCCAGATACTTTTAGGATGCTGGGTATCCAAAAGATCCACTTTACCAAGGGACTGCATCCAAAAGTTCCATTACACCTAGGGACTTTTTTTTGAATAAAAAAACTAAGTGGACTTCTCTCAATTAAGAATTAGTACAATGTGACTTCTCTAATTTCCATGTTTTTATCTCCTACTCCTTCCTGTCTCCTTTTGCAGGTCAGTCAATATATAACAGAAGGGCTTGAACGAGCTAGAGACAGCCTGACTGAAGCTGCGGCTTTAAGGGAAAGGTTTGTGTTGGGCACAAGCGTTAGTCGCAGAGTGGCTGCTGCTGCTGCAGTTTCTGCTGTAAGTACTTGATCACATACCTTTATTATGCATCCTAATTTTGTCATAAAGATTTAAGAAATATTTTAATTTTAACCCTCACTTTAGAGCCTGTAGAGTCACCCTGCAAAATAATATTTTTTTATTGGAGTTACACCCACAAAAATGTTTCATAATTTCACACTGTCATGAAAGATCCAAGCAAAGTGTTGCAAAATCCTTAGTGGGGGTGTAACTCTAATATATTTTGTTTCATTTTTAGAGTTAGGATAAATTCAAGATAAGAGTAGGGGAAAAATTCATAATATCCCAAAATTTATATAATATAAGCTTCTTTCTTTAAGAGAGTGGATCACCTCGTGAGTTGTCTGAGTTATGTGAGTGATTCCGATGTATGTGTAGGCAGAAGCCGCTGCTGGTGAAAGCAGTTTTAGATCTTTCATGGTGGCTGTACAACGTTGTGGAAGCAGTGTGGCTATTGTTCAGCAAGTATGTTGAATTATATTTCTAGTGCTATCACTTAATTTTCTTTTATGCCTTGTGGGAGGATCACCTGGTACTTGTTTGACATTGATTATTTTATGTTGTGCAGTATTTTGCAAACTCTATATCTCGGCTTCTACTACCTGTGGATGGTGCACATGCTGCCTCCTGTGAAGAAATGGCAACAGCTATGTCCAGAGCAGAGGGCGCTGCCTATAAAGGGCTTCAACAATGCATTGAGACAGTTATGGCTGAGGTCTGTGAAAGAAATTTTTGCATTATAATAAACAAGGGCACATATATTTTCATGAATGCTGCTCTAGCAGTTTTGGATACAAGTCGGGGGATAATTCCACGTATGGCAGTTTGTTCTAGGGGAAAGTGCAGACCCCTCTCCCTCCTCTGAAATATGCAGTTTCTGCAAGACCCCTCCCCCACTCCTCACAACCCAAATTATTTTTAATAAAATAATCCTTTGAAGTATGCGTTTCATTGTGAACACCCCCTCTTGGTAACTTCTTAGCGACGTTCATTAGCGATACTTTGGGGTTTTTTGCAAGTTCAAGGGGTTTTGCTTTATTAATAGTCCAGTTTTTTTTTTTGCAAAAACTGCATTGTTCAAGTCGTTTTTTTGCAAGTAAAAGCGTTTTTGCAATCCCACATATGACAGTTTGTTCTAGAGGTAAGTGTAGGACCTCGATTGAAGAGACTAAACTACGTAGTTTATGCAAGAAAGCCCCTAAACTATTTTAAATGAAAAAAGCCCCTTTGAACTATGCATTTGAAAAATGAAAAAAGCCCCTTTGCAGTGAACTATGCATTTGAAAACTATTTTAAATGAAAAAAGCCCCTTTGAAAAAAGCCCCTAAACTAGCGACTATCACTAGCGACACTTAGGTGGTTCACTGCAAATTCAGGGTTTGTTTTGCATTAAAAAAAGTTAAGGGGGTTTCATGCAAAAGCTGTGTTGTAGTTGAAGTTTTTTTACCCCTCCAACTTTTACTTCACGCTTTGTTGTATTTTTGATTTCCTTTTTTGCTGCTGCTATAGATTTGCATTGCCTTCATGTAACTACTAAATCTTCTTGGACTTGGAGTCTCCAGGTCCTGCAAGTTCCTATGTTTATCTTGTTTTGCATCCTAATTTCAGGTACTAAATTAGTTTCTTGCTTATTCAGGTGGAGCGATTGCTCTCAGCTGACCAAAAATCAACAGATTATCGGTCACCGGATGATAGCATTGCTCCTGATCATCGACCAACAACTGCCTGCACGAGGTCAATTCTATTCTTCTTATTCTCATGATATCTGAAGTGATTTTTTAAGGGAAAGTGCAAATCCCCCATCAATTTACATGTGGTGCAAGTAACCCTTGAAATATATTTAGTAAAAAAATCCCTGAACTATGCATTTTGGTTCAAATACTCTCACTCAGGGTACCTTTTTAGCAACGAATAATGATTTTTTTTGCGACACAAAGGGGGTCTTTTCAACAAAAGGCTTAGTTGTGCATTAATAGTAGTCTGGGGGTTTCATACAAAACATTCATAGATCAGTTCTTTTTTTGCACTTCATCTTTTTCATTTTTTCTCATATCACTATCATAATGTTCATTCTAGGTTTCAGGTAATGAGCTAATTTCATATTTCCCCCTTCATCTTTATTGTTTTTACTGATTTTTCATATGAATTGGCCAGAGTCGTGGCGTACCTTTCCCGTGTGCTTGAGGCGGCATTCACTGCACTAGACGGCCTTAACAAACAAGCTTTCCTGACTGAATTGGTATATCCTTTCTCTTTGCAAGTTTTCTTTCGCTGGAAAACAAAGAGGTTATATGTATTTTGGGTCCAGTAGTTCTTTGTCCAAAGTTCTTACTATTTGCATTCTAGGGTCTATTTTCGCTTTCCGACGCTTTTGCAATGAAAATTAATAGACGCAAAAATTGTAGAAGGCATCCGAAAAAAGCTAAAATAGATCGCAAAGTGCTAATAGTGAAAACTTTGGACACGTGCATTAATCCCAAAATACAAATAAGTCCCAAACAAAAGGAATTTGTTAATGTAGTTATATTTTCGAACATCTGGGAGAACAGGCAGCATCTGAACTATAAGTGGAACTGAAAGATTAAATATGAAACTGCTACTACAAGTGCGTGCGTGAATAGGATTACTAAATTCCAAAATTTAATCCAATTAGTTAAACAAGTGAGCAATTAATTTAAGCTCGGATTAAACAAATGTTGTGTAAACTTTATTTCCAATTTTATCTTGCCTAAACATTCATCTAAGAGAGCATGCAAGAATAAAATAAGAGATCACACAACGACGCTATCTACGAGGAAAACTCATAACGGGAAAAACTCGGACGGCCTAGTCTAAGCAAATCCACTATGATATAGGTTTTATACAAGGACGACAAATGACTTACTCACTGACTCGACCCCCTTCAAGCCTGATGCAGTCTTCGCTCCTTGAACCTTCTTCACAGTAACCGCAGAAATCCACCAACGGCTCACAACGCAGTCCTCCCGCGTCTCGGTATCCCTCTATCTCTGACTCGTACCTGTCACGTAGAAACACATCCACCGCGCCAAACGATACCCAAACCAATGAAGATAAACAACTTTTGGTACTCAAAACATGAGATCTCAAACCATAATATTATATTGATTCATGGATCTCATAAACAGGGTGTAAACGGGGTTATATGAGGCTATGGTTTTCTCTTTGTAAAATTGTTTTAGAAACCTTGATTAAAGTTGAACTATTGAAAATCGTGAACGTAAAACGAGGCAAGTTGTTCAAACGAAAATAGTAACTCGTTTGAACGACTTTGGTCAACTCGTTCAAACGACATAACAAAACTCGTTAGAACGAGCTGCGGGCGAGTTTCTAATCACAATAGAAAAGTTTAAATAGAAAGGTCTCATTTGAAGGTCATTAGAAGCTCGTTCAAACGAAACTGCAACCTCATTCGAACTAGAACCAAAACTCGTTCAAACGAGATTACTAAGCTCATTAGAACGAAAACTAAAACTTCTTAGAACGACTTTAAAAACAAAAAATATTTTTCTAAAAAATCCTTTTTCGAAAAATGCCTCAATAAAAACACCAAAAACAAGAAGCCTGGGGATCAATATAATAAAACAAATATATCTTTTCGAGATCCCAAGGATGAAGACAAACACTCAGCATGAATTTGATGTCGCTTTAGTCGGCTGCTTCGTGTCTTCATTGTATAGGCTTGAATGTACAAACTGAAACACCATAACCTATGACTCAAACAGTATTTTCCATATGGAATAAAGCCAATATTACAAATTTTCAATTAACATTACAAGCATGACACAATGACAAAATTTGTCGTTACAAAATATATACTCTTATTCATTATACACGACAAATTAATTCTTTAGCAATCTAGCTTCCCTACAGGCTAGATTTCTTTATTGCAATGCAATTTTATATCATTCAGCAATCCATTTGCTATAATGTTTTCACAAATCTTTATTGTGATGTGTAACATATACACATTGAAGTGGTGATAAGATGGTAAGTTTGTTAATCACAGGGGAGCCGGTTGCACAAAGGGCTACTTAATCATTGGCAGAAGTTCACATTTAACCCCAGGTACTACTTTGCTCTAATTTTGAACAGCCTTTTTTTTTCCAGTATGCTTTCACTTGTACACCAACTAGCATGGTAATGCTTTGTTTACATAATGGTTATGACATGGTTATTTCCACGGTGAAGATGCGATCTATCTTCATAAAATTGTGTATCCGTAAATGCTCAGACCTTTGAGAAACATCAACAACATAGTATATAAGAAAATATGAGGAAAGAAAATTGGATTGTGGCAAGGAGTGGGGAGCTTGCATTCACTGTTCTTGAATTGTGAAATGTATGAGGTACCAATTGTATCAGATTATGCTATTTCTGGTCTTTCCTTATATAATGTTTAATCCTTGAAAGTATTTGCATTCAATCTGTGCTTGCTAATATGAGAAATGCCTGAAAAATGGGCTCTAATACTGTTACAGGCTGATATATTGTCAAGTATAAGACGTTTCGGGGGTGTAACTCATACCTAGTCATATAAGTGGAGGTTAAACTCAAAATAACCATATTGATAATAAACCTTAAAAATTTCAAATGTAATAATCTTACGTGATTTCTTGTGCTTCCCGTTGCACCGTCAGTGATACTCCCTATTGTCATTATATCAGGACCACCTGATACTGCAATTTAAAACCTTGCTTCATACTGTTCATTAAATATTATTCATTTAACAGCAACAATATTTTCAATCACAATCAAAATTATACGCTGGTGTTGATACTGCACTTCTTTTTCCAATACAATATTCCTTCCTTCCTGAAAAACAGGTGTTAATATGTAAGTTCATGATCTAAATCTTAACCAATCAGCTATTATCTGCTGCTCTTCTTAAGTCACATTTCAGAGATGATGTTTTCAGAGGGTTATATATTATAGATCAAATTGCAGAGTGTAGCCGATATGATTTATCAATGAAGTATAGATTATATTGGGGTAAACAATATGAACTTCCCCTTGTTTTTCAAGATTACAGGTATCACCTCTCTTGTTTTAATATTAAACCCACATCCTCTTTTGTTTTAAAAATTACACCGGCCTCCCCTCTTGTTTAAAAATTTGCCCACTTGCTATTTCTGCAGCAGTTGTTGGTTGGGGACGTCATAAAAATAAAACAAAAAGGGAGGTGAGTGTAGTATTTAAAACAAGAGGGGAGATATATGCAACTATGAGAAATAAGAGGGTAGGTCCATGTAATTTACCCAGTAAATTCCAAAGTCATTTTCCTGAAACTCATCTATCCCAAACAGGTGGTTTAGCTACTTTGTTTTGATTTACTTACCCATGTTTGTCTTTTTGTAGTGGAGGGCTGCGGCTTAAGCGTGACATAACAGAGTATGGAGAATTTGTACGCAGCTTCAATGCTCCTTCTGTTGATGAGAAATTTGAATTGTTGGGCATGTGAGTTTTAGGGTTTTTTAGATTTTCAGCCTTTGATTTAGCATCATATCTTCTGGAATTACTGACATTACATTTATCTCCAGCATGGCCAATGTCTTTATTGTTGCCCCTGAAAGCCTGTCTACTCTGTTTGAGGGCACACCAAGTATACGAAAGGATGCGCAAAGGTAATTGTTGTAAATTACAGTGCTGGAGATCTTTGTGTCACACATAAAATCCAGCTCTGTAATACGTATTCTCATATAAAGGTCTACAAAATGTCGAAAGAAATTTAAAATCGTCTTTCCCACAAAGCGCCAAGTTTATTCAAGTTGTGAAATGTGTTCAACTCAAAATCTATCATTAACAAGACACTTTGAATTGTGCCACCTATTACAGTGTATTGAGGAATAAAATAGCTTCTATTAATGTGTTTTAACCCGTGGTTCAGGGTGAAATATTTTTTATGCGGGTTAAAAGTACTATCATCTATTCTGTGTTAGAACCTTTTATTTTCCATATAAAATTGTAACGAAGTGTGCACGTTATAATTGTGTGATTTGGACAAAACGGTGACTAAATTGTAACTCTGAGAAGTAAAGACTTTTCACCAAGATGAAACATAGCTCAGCACAATATCAAAATAATTAACAAGAGACATTTCAATAGGATATTTAGGATTAACATAGCTTCTATCAATATGTATTAGGTCCTCCTTTGGTTTGAGGTGAAATTGATAAATAAACAGGATTTCTCGACTTATCCCCACTTTATAATGGTTTGTTAGATATAACCCTTATCCGCTAATTCCTTTGACTAACCCCCCATTTATTTGAACACCATTAACTTGCTTTCAAAAATCTTTATTTCGTAATTAGTCATAACCCCTTAGAATTTTTTAAGACAAAAATACCCTTTAATTAAAAACCTAAATATCTCGAACCATATTACCAAACATCCATCTTCTTCTTCACTGAACAAACCCTAACCCTAACTTTATAGACAAATACACACCCTCCCTCCGCCAAAACCGAAATCCCAAACATCTCACCATTGCCTATGTGAATATGAAAAGTCCAATTCTCCAGAGCATCTCAACATAGAAAGATAAGATTTGTAAAAGACTGCAAATCAGTAAGAAACCCTTAGCAACAGTGAGCAAAGAGATTTAATGTACAACATATATTGATTTATCGTATGTATATGTATACAGCGTTGAAGTTGAAGTGTTCTCTTTAATTCCTCTGCTACTTTTTCTATGGATACCTCCACCATTCTCCGATTCTTTGTGACTCCTGATAATTCCAATCCATATATTTGCAAGCGGTTCGCAATTCATAAGAATCAATTGACATCTTAAAAGGTCATAAGAACCCATATAATTCCAATGGTCATAAGAAGCCCGTCACGGACCTGGGCTAAAAGAAAACGCCCATTGCTATTCAAACCCAGATACTCACAATGGATTTGCCATTTAACCAGGGTTAGGTTGCAATCTAAACAGGAATTGATTCATATAGTTATTTGGTAGGATTGGTGGTTCGATGTCGAGGTGGGTTGTGTTTAATTAGGGTGACTAAAGTGAAGAAGATTAGTGTTCAATAACAAGGTTCATATCAAGTTAAGGGTAGCTCAGGAAATGTATTAGACATATTTTTTTTGGGTTGGGGGGAGTTTATTTAGCGATTGTTGTTATGTCAAAGAAATTAGCGAATAAGGGTTATGTCAAATTAACCATTATATAGTGGGGTTAATTAAAAAATCCCAAAATAAAATGATGAGACATATTTTCACCTATAGAGAGTTAAAATTTGTGTTCATTAAGTCTACATGTTATAATTATGCTACTTTGGACCAAAAAATTGAATAAAATGGTACTCTGAGTAGGTCACCTAGGTGGGTATTATTCTACCCCGAGCCAAACGGGTCCTTGGAGGAAAAGAAAAAAGGGCCTCCAATCACACCTTCAATGTCTTTGCCTTTAAATCACCCAAAAAAAATGTCTTTGTCTTTATTTTGATTTGTCTTTTCTCTTATCCTGGTGTCCTTAATGTGACGAGCTTTTTATTTGGCTGAAAATTTAGGTTTATTCAGCTCAGAGAGGACTACAAAAGTGCAAAACTAGCAGCCAAGCTCAGCTCATTGTGGTCGAGCTCTAGTTAATGCGGAAATGGTGGATATGTTTAGGCTTATTTTGCAGCTAATGATCTCATTCTGATTCAAAAGATCAGGTACTTTTGCTTATTTTAAGAGTTAATAGTTTATTTTGTATTTTTATTTTCTTTATATACCTTATTGTGAGTGTATATACCTAAAAGTAAGGATGATGAGATTTGAAGGAGACTATTACAGAGGAATTTTATTTGTTTGATAGATTTACAGTTATTATGTGTATTCCCAATCCCCAAAAAATGAAAAATTCATGGCGAGGCATGTAACTTTGTAAAATGATTTTGCACTTGATATTTTCTTTTCTTTTTTTTGACCCTTCTTTTGTATCTATATGAACATGTATGAATTTAGTTGTTGTAGATATTGATTTGTTTCACCTTATTTCGATTGAAATATACAGTGGAGGTTGATTTCCATTCTTGAATTTTCTTGGGTTCCATAATAATAAAGGGTAATTTTGATTCTCCCTCCTGTAACTTACCTAGTTTGATACCCGAAGTTCACTTGTTGGCCTTTGTTCCCCCAAAATGATGGAATACGACACTGTCACCTTTTGCCATTTGTGAAATACAAAGCGCAAAAATCCATTTTTGTGAGGTGGGGTGGGGGGAGGCCAAGAAATGAAAACTCGGCAGTTGGATTAGGTAAACGAAACAAGATGAGGGTTGTCAAAATAATCTTTATGTAGAAAGTTGTTTATCAATGGCATTGAATATGGCACTACTTTATGAATTTTCTTGCTAGTATCAATCTCTTTAGCATTTCTGTTTTTCTCTTCTTAATGCATACGACGGCCATAAACCTATTGCATATCCATGTAATAGAGAGCATCACGTGAGCAAGGAACGAACTCTAACATGGACAAACGACGTGATATTCAGCATTACCTTTTCTCAGTATCTGTCCTTTTTTTTACACTCACTTGATTTTACACTCCCTACTCCCTACACGCTCTCTCTCTTTCTCCCTAGAAATACACGCGTACATACCGGAGTCCATATGATATAACCTTTGATATTTTATAATGTAAACATGAAGTATAGCTTATCCAAAATGTAACATATATCGAAGCTATTATATCGTTTCTGAAGTTCGACTTTTTAAGTCACTTTTTCGTATAGTTGTGTTTTAGAAACATGAAATTTTATAAAGTGATGTTTTTCATCTACTTTGTTATCTGAAGAGTTGAAAGAAAGAGCAAACAAAGGCCACAATCACCCTTTCAAATTATGTTAGAAGCACGACCTAGTAAGAGTGCGAGTCTAAATGGGAGGAAAGAAAAGAAAGAAGTGTTGAAGAAAACTGGCAGTTTCCCTAATTGTGGTATGTGTTTTTGTGTGTGTGTATGCTAGGGTGGCGCACAAGTCCACTATGAAGTAGTGGACCATCTCTCTTTTAGTGTGCGTGTGTGGACAAAGAGGGATGGGTGAAGACAGTTGATGCCGCTCATGGATTATGATCTTTCATGCCAAAGGTTATCACTCACATGTCATTGTTTTGATTATGGCACCAAGGCCATACCCATTCTCTCCCTTTTTTCTGTGCGTGTATGTGGGGTGGGGGGATTGGGATAGAACAAGACTCCAACTTTACTATAACTAAGGGTACTCCATGGGGACCTCGAGAGATGCTAATAATTAATTTACAACTCTATATTGTTTTTTTGTTTTGTTTTTGGGTTCACGTGTTCTTGGCCCTTTATGTTTTGCTTTGCGCGTGTGTATGTCGACTTTTCCACTATCATCCGGAAAAAATCAAACTCTATCTTGGCCATAATTCACAAGAACATTATGTACTCTTAGTAAGAGGGGGAACTTTTAAGGATTTACCCGATAAGATATCACATTATTCGAGGAACCTTAGATTCTGTCAGAGTAAAGGATTGTTAACTCAGCCATTTAAATTCTTAGGAAGAGCTATTACCGAAAAGTATCTCAACTCTAATGATAACCAACTCAGGTCAATTGACACAACTTATCGATGAAATTTTTTAAATTTTGCCTTCGCCAAAGACAGGTTAAAATGAATTGGTTCTAGCATAAATTGCTTTTGTCCCACTTGAATATCACTTAATCGTATAGCAACGCTTATTCCATTGGAATAGATTAGTACCATCGCTTGTATAGTATTTCTCTGCCAAGACTATCATCTTTCTATTAATAGAGAATTAAGGTAAAGGTCATGTTTTTTCTTATATTTGAATTTTTAGGACAATGCTTTTCAAGTTTATAAATCTAGTCCCTGTGGTACAATATCATTTATTTGTGTGATCACTTTAGAGTTAGGAGTTCATTTTTTTGGTCCGCGCCAACGGCACCATTTTTCACTATTTTTCATGGTGTTTTTAGTGCAGGGACTAAATTTATAAAATTATGTGGAGTGTCCTATTTTTTATACACTTTGAGAATTATGAGGACCTTTTCCCAAAATCTCCTTTGATTAAAATAAGAAAAAATCTTTCTATTGAGCGTATATTTAGGGGCTCACGTGTCTCCTACACGGGGACAAAGACATGGGTTATGGATCTCAATTATTTCTTCCGTCACTTCATTATTGATTTAGTGATACTAATGTGATGTACTTACGTCCTTGTATTCAAAATTTCCTTGTGGTAGTTTATTGAAGGGGTCTTAAGTATTTAATCCTATTTATAATGATTTATTAGTCACCACTCCCATGTTTTTATTTTTTTAGTTGTTGGTCCTATATGAGACAAGTGTCGTTGTCTACAAAAAGAATGATGGGTAGTTACATGGAAGTTATAGACGGTTTTGGGTGGTTACGGAACCTTTTACAATTTTGAAAATACATGGGAGTGGAGCCTAAATACATCTTTGTAGACGGGACTAAAGCCAAAAAACCTATTTATTCTAAGGATATTAAATTTCAGAAAATGCTTTGTAAATCAAGAAAATTGCATTAAATAATGTGTCGGTTCACAAAGTTAATTGTTTGGAGTATGTGACGGGCACAAACTGAATTGGGATGAATAACCTTTCATATAAAAAAAATCATTTATTGTACAACATTTTAATGTAATGTCACATCATTCAGTATACTTTTAATGCAATTCTTATTGTTTTTCTATATTTTCAATCGGTGGATGAGATCATTTCAGTTGCTCCAGAAAGTCACTCTTTCCCAATACAAGATATTTTGTCTCTCTACATCTCACCTCAAGTTTCAATACTTTTTCTCTCTCAATTACATATCCAATTCTTCTAGAGTTGCTAGATAACTCTATATGGTAAGATTTTTTTTTCCCTTCAGAAAACCCACTGAGATTGTGCCACATTTTAAACAAGGGCGAATCTAAGAGCACCACATAAATTGCTTCAAAATACCATAAGTTCAAAAAAGGATTTTTTGCTAAGAGCCACCACAAGTATATTAATATTTTTCTACCCAACTACAACACAAAACACAAAAATCAGTACACTCCAAACTATTCCTTTCTCTCTCTATCCACTATACTCCAAATCCTCTATTTCTTATCTTCACTTCACTCAACAAATTTGCCTCCATTAATCCAACCAACCATCTTCAATAACATCTTCAACAACATTAAAGTGTTGTTCCATTGATCCCCATACTCTATTATTAAAGTTTTGTCTCCCTCAAACCATCGACAACAACATTATTAAATAACTAGGGTTTGTTTTTTAAATATTCAAATACTAATAGGTATTCCACCATTAGACAATGGCAAGACCTCAAAATCAAATGATAACTCTAAAAATCTCAATTTTGAAGTAAACCTTGGGTCTCATTACATATATATTTGTTTATTCATAAGGATTGAAAATTTTAAAAACTCAGAAAACGTACAGTTGGTTGGGGATCGGGGCCTCGATTTCAAGGCAGAAATTTGGGGTTAACCTCCGAACCAACTTTGTAACTTTTTTGTTCGAAAACAGTCCATTTGTTATAAACTTGCCGAACCAACTTGTTAAACATGTTAAACTTGGTAAACTCACTGTTTAAAAATTGACAGTGATTCGCTATAAACATAGTGAATAAATATGATTTACTCAGTATGTTTGTATCGAATGAAATTCCACTTAACTCGGAAGGACTTTCATTCGCTATAAACATAGCGAATAAATATGCTTCATTCGGTATGCTTGTAGCGAATGAAAGTCCATTAAACTCGGAAGGACTTTCATTCGCTATAAACATAGCGAAGGGAATACTTGCATTATACCTAGATTCATTCGGCATATATATGCCGACATCTTAGAGTCAATTCGGGGTAACAATAACGAATGAAAACTGGGTAACATGTGATGTGCATTCGGCATAAATATACCGAATGAAACCCTAGTTCATAAAAAAATTATTCAAACGAGAATGGATTTCAAACGTTCGAACTTTTGTTCAGCAAAAAAAATGGATTTCAAGGTTTCCTAAAAATGGTTTGTTTGAAGAATGGATTTGTAAGTGACAGTGTGTTCAATGGTCCGTTCAGTTATAATGGTTTGTTGCTTATACATTATAACTTTTGGAATTCAAATGGGTAGTGTGTTCAATGTTCCAACTTGATGTTTAATCTTTAGTTAAAAGAGAATGGATATGAAGATGAAATGTTTGAAAGTTGAAGATGAAAGGTTTGGAGGTTTGAATGTGTAGAGAGATGGAGGGAAAGTGTCTAAATGATTTTTAGAACTTTAAATATGTGGTGACCCTTATGTGGTATTTGAAAGTAACTATTAGACTTAAGTGGTATTTTGTAGTAAAAATAAAGTTGTAGTATTTAGAAGTGAAAAATGAGGTGCCCTTAGAAACATTATATGATGGTCTTTAAAGGTGGTGTATCCTTTATTGGGTCATTATTGAGTTGCTAAAAATGGGATTAAACCATACTATCCAGGATATGGCATACATATATTCTCTCAAATGGTGGTAGGGGTTGGAATTATTTTCCCCCAAATATTATTTTCTTGCAATTTTGTGAGTATTTCTGGATTATTGCGACGCAATGTGTCCCTAATGTGTGACAAATACTTTGCTCAGGCCGTTTCTCTAGTAAGAATCTTCCATATAAATGATTTCTTTTGTTTAAACAACCTTGTTAATTATTTCTCACTTATAATCCTGCAATTCACCTAGACTTCAGCCGAGTGCTGGGCATGGGTGCCGACTAGAGTAAGAAGGTCCCCGATGTTGATAAGGCAATAGGGTTTCTCAAGCAATCTCTGGACCATATGAAGGAAAATCTGGTCGAGGAGGAGAAATCCCCTAAGATGGCCATGACTGGACTAATCAATAAGAATAAAGACACAGAGACCAAACTTTAGGCGGCCAACCATGAGTTAATGTTGTCGATCGAGAACTTGAAGGTGTCTTTGGAGGCTAACTTTCAAATTAAGAATATGGGGAGGGGAGACACTTTTACACACGCTCTCCTCTAGTTGGACTATGTAGAGAGGTTTTATTTTAGAAAGTTTGTGATGCTGCTATCTAAGTGGGTAAGGTTCCTACGACCTCAAATTTGTTCAACCAATATCAACTTGGGGCACCTTACTGTCTGTCAATGATAATGAGGGGATATTGATAAAGATTTGGCGGATGCTATTGAGGATGCCACCAATAAGGACCCATAGTTAGTTCTTAGGAATAATTTCCTTTTTTTCAACTTTTTGTAATTTGTATATGTTCTTGAATGATTGTAGGGATTTTTCCCGATGGACAATGAATGGAAGATTTGCTTCTTCCTTATGTTTTGCAAATATTAGCCTTGTGTTAACTGTCATTTTTATTCTTGTATTTCTTGTTCTATCACTAGGATGTCCCTTTTTTGACTTCTCGTTTGCAATTCGGCATTTTGCCCCAGTGAACTACTCAGTGTTGGCCTTGGTCGATCGACTGAAGGCTGAAAACTTGGATTTTTTTACCAGGGGAGATGCCTTCGACCAGGTTAGCACTGCATCTTGACTCTTCGCTAAAGCTTCCAAGGACTTTGCTTGGTGAACTCCTATCATGCTAGGCTCTTTATAAATTATAGGGCTGAGCTGGATAATACACATGGTGTAGGATCCTTGCTTGAGTTTGGGAATTCGGTGCTTCACTAAGAAGTGGAGAATTTCGCAAGAGCCTAAACGAGAGGTACCACCTATTAAGGTGGCAATTTTGCAAGAGCCCACACCAATTTTGAAGCCGAGTTTGGGTGGTTGAAGACAAACTTGGCGTGGGATCTTGGTCTATAAAGTATTTATGCCTTTGTCTATAAGATCCAACTCAATTACTATCATAGAGTATTTAGGCCTTAGTTTATCAAGGAAGTCTTCATGGTCAGAAGGCTTGTTTCTAATGGGATTACTAAGATTACTGCTTCCATTTTGTTGTGTGGGTACTCACTCAATGGAGTGATTCGTGCACACCCAAGATCTAAGATAAAGAGCAATCTGAGAGATCACAAGAGAAATACACCCTAAACGCAAAATACTTGAGAAATCACACATACCAACATATCACAAGACAAGATGTACTGGCTCACCAATTTGACTACGTCCACAGATGATGACTTCCTTTATCTGATATAAAAAATAAGGGTTACAACTCTTTCAAGCCTCACAATCCTCTCAAAGTGTATACAAGATCACTAAACGATGAACACTAGAAGCTCTCTTCTATTTCTATGTGTTTTCAACCATGGTTGATACCTTCCTTAAATAAGGAGTAAAACTGAATAGTAAAACGCGTATGAACAATACCTCGCATGTGAACAATACCCCGTGTGAATATTACCCCCACATGTGAACAATAAAATTCAAGCCAATTTTAACAAAACTCCACTTTGGCGAAAGAATTTTGTAACCCCCACACATAAGCTCAATTAGTTAGGAACACCACCACCAGCCAACCCAGAAGGGTCTCAACAATATATAACATTGATAAAGTTTGACCAATGCTCAAACTTGACCACCAGTACCATCTTCAGCAACATGTCTGTCGGATTATCTTTGGTGCGAATTTTCTTCAAAACAACAATACCCCCATCGTAACCTCCCGTATGCAATGAAATCGGATGTTAATATGATTGGTCCTCCTATGATTGACTTGGTTCTTGGTTAAGTGGATAATGCTTTAGCTATCACAATGCACCTCCACACAATGTTGTGTAATCCCCAAATCACCAATAAGTCTTTGAAGCCATAAGGCCTCCTTCACGGCTTCCGTTGCCGTCATATACTCCGCCTTCGTAGTAGACAAAGTAACCGTGGCCTACAACATGGACTTCTGACTCACCGGACCACTAGCTAATGTAAAAATATACCCCGTAGTCGATCGACGCTTGTCCAAATCACCCGCATTGTCTGAATCCACATACCCACACACATGTCACTTCTCCACCTGTCGGTACATAGGTCCCACATTAAGTGAACCCCGTTGAACAAAATCTTTCATCTCAAACTCTTGGCTCTATTGAGCCTTCATCTTGTCAATATTTACCATGCTCAAACAAGCAATGAGCATATCATCAACATACAAGAGTAAATAGATGAAAGTACCTTCCTTGAGCTGCTTGAAATAAACTCAATGATCAAAATCAATCCGTGTGAATCATCTATGGAAACCTTCCACTCGTCACAATGAGTATCACTTATTACCTCACAATACATAGACGAATCATCTCCATAAACCAATAATGCATAAGAAACCATGCCATCATTGAAGCCATATCTCTTTGTAGTTTTCAGAACCCTCGGTTCTCTCCCGCTTGCCAAAGATGGTTGTTCTTTCCGTCGTTGACTAGGTCCCTCATCTGGAACCTCCACCTCTTCACTTGAAGAATTAATTGGAGTAGTCACCTCCAATTGCACCTTTTTACTCTCAGTCTCCATCGAAAAGTCTTCCTTCTCTACTTTTGGCATCTTGAGCATAGACACCTCATCAAAAGTCACATCCCTACTTGCCATTATATTCTTATCTTATGGGGATCATGATTTATATCCCTTAACGCCATTGTTTGAACCCATAAAAGTTTCCTTTCGAGCTCTTAGATCAATTTTTCTCTCACTAACATGAAAATAAGCTAGGCACCCATAAGCACATACCATCTCTTTAGTAGAATGTGTACCTAACTAAGCCTCCATAGGAGTTTTTATAATCAATTGTAGTAGATGGCAAACGGTTGACAATGAAGAAATCCTCCACCCCAAACCACTCCGGCATGCCTGCATTGGATAACACACACCTCACCTTTTTAAATAAGGTTCGGTTAATTCTCACCGGTACTCCATTTTGTTGTGCCATTTTTTCGACCGTAAAGTGCTGAATAATACCCTCCTCCTCGCAATACTTCAAGTAAGGATCATATCCGTATTCCCCGCTGGTATCCGACCTAATAATCTTGATCTTCTTACCAGTTTGATTCTCCACCATCTTTTTCCATTTAAGAAACACCCCAAATACCTCATCTTTGTGTATTATGTTGTAAACCCATGTCTGTCGAGAGTAGTCATCAATGAACGTCACAAAATAGTGACTACTAACCAAATATGGTGTCTTCTAAGGACCACAAACATCCGCGTGAATGTAATCAAGTATGACCTTTGTGCATTGAATTGCCGTGTTAAACTTCACCTGTGTTTTCTTCCCAAGTACGCAATGGTCACAAAAACCTATCTTGCTACTCTTCGCACCCTTTAGCAACCCTTTCTTATACAACATTGTCATGGCCTTCCCTCCGGCATATACTAAACACATATGCCAAATCCTGGTGGAATCCAGCTTTACCTCTTATTTGTTATCAACAATCGAGGTATGACATGCTACCATGCTCCCCTAAAGAATAGAGGGGGTTCCCTCACTCTTTCCTTTCATCACCACCAAGGTACCCAAGACAACCTTTAGCATTCCACTCTCGAGTACAATCTTGAACCTATTAGAATCTAAGGCATCCGAAGAAATTAAATTCTTCTTCAACTTCGAAACATACCAGACATTCGTGAGAGTCCGAATCACTCCATCATGCATCTTTAATTTGATCATGCCAATACCCTTCCACCGACAAACATGGTCATTAATCATACATACTTTACCTCCATCCACCTCCTTAAAGGTATGAAATAAATCTCTATCCGGGCACATGTGGTAAGAGCTTTCTTGTGAAGAAACTATTGATATACTCCCAAATTCATCGTCCTCCGAAGTTACTGAATTGGCCGATTCCATCATCATTTGTTATCGTCTTTTGCTTTTAGCTTAGGGCAATCCTTTTTTAAATGCCCCTTATTCTTACACTTGTAAAACATGACATTTTCTAAGACCTTGGTCCTAGACTTGGACTTTAGAGCTTCCTCTTCCACCTTGCTTTCTCTCCTCGGTCCTACCCCACGCAACCAACGCATCTCATTGAGAATCACTATTCTCCTTTTTTTCGCTTCTCACTCCCCAAAAATATCGAAGAGACATCATTATATTTTGCCTCCTCCTTTCCATATAGCAACGTGGTGCTCAAATTCTTATATGAGACCGGAAGTTAATTTAGAAGAAACAATGATTTATCTTCGTCATCAATATCAACATCCAATCTTAATAAATCAAGATGAATTTTATTAAATTCATCAAGATGTTCAGCCATCGACATACATTTAATATAGTCAAACTGGAATAGCTTGTTCTTGAGATAGAGGTAATTCTCTATACTCTATGTCATATATTTGTCTTCCAATTTCTTCTATATTGATTCTAACGATTCTTCCTTAAAGACATAGTACACCACATTTTGTGCGAGATTTAACTAGATTGTGCTACACGCTTGTAAGTCGTACTATCTCCAATAATTCTCCTCGGGTTTATCCGAAATGCCTCTCAACGTCCTATGCTAAGTCAAACCTCACCGTTGACACCTTTGCAACCTTAGATGTAGACATTATCTAATCTTCGAAATGAGTCTTCAACAAGAAACAACTGGACTAAGACCAAAATCTCACTTAGGAATTTGATTAAATACCTTGGATGCACACAAAGGAAAGACCCTGCAAGCCAAAGCTCTAATACCAATTTATTGTGCGGATACTCACTCAATGTAGTGATTCATGCACGCTTAAGATAAAGAGCAACCCTAGAGATGACAAGAGAAATACACTCTAAACGCAAAGTAGTGAGAAATCAAATACACTAACAAATCACAAGACAAGATGTATGTGGTTCACAAATTTGGCTACGTATACGGATGATGGCTTCCTTTCTTTGATATAAACAATAAGGTTTACAACTCTCTCAAGCCTCACAATCCTCTCAAAGTGTATACAAGAGAATTAATTGAGGAACAATAGAAGCTCTCTTCTATTTCTGTGTGTTTTGAACCATGGCTAAAACCTTTCTTAAACAAGGAGTAAAAGTGAACAGAAAAATGTGTATGAACAGTATCCCCGTGTGAACAATACCCCCGTGTGAATAGTACCCTGTGCATGGAGAGTACCCTCGCGTGTGAATAATAAAATTCAAGCCAATTTTCACATTTTCTAGCCTCTTGAAGATTCCTTCCAACACGGTCTTGTTTGAGACCTTAGCTTGCCCATTACACTATAGGTAAGCTAGCGAGCTGTAGTAGTTCCAGATACCATAGTCGCCATAGTGCTCCTAAATTGGTCGGCTCTAGAATTGAGTGCCACTGTCTATTATGATGGTCCTTGGGATCCTAAACCTCGTGATGACGTTTCTTCTAATGAATCATTTCATGTAACATGTAAGGATAAATTTTCAATTGAGTCAATTTGTATGTATTAGATTAATTCCGGACAAAACATTTTGAGTCGTAGGTTAGGCTTTGTATGTTGACCTTTCAAGCCTATGACGCTTTTGATTGAAGAAATAGCGGCAAAGCTTAAGAGATTATATTACTCTGCCATATTTCGTCTTCATGTTTTCGAGTATCTCTCTAGTATGAATGCATATACATTTTGATCCTTGAAATTTTATTTTGGGTTTTTGTTTTTATAAAATGTTAGGAGCTATTTTTAATTTTTTTTAAAGAAAAAACACTTTTTATTTTAAGTCGTTCGAACGACTTTATAGGTTTTGTTCGAACGAGTTTCACAGTTTGTTCAAACGAATATCAAACGACATTTCTCTATTAGTAGAACAAATGTCGTTTGAAGCTCGTTCGAACGAGATTGACTATTCGTTCAAATGAGTTTTACTTTAGTTTGAACGAGTTAACATTTTCATTCGAACGAGGTCTTGTTTTCCTTTGAATGAGTTAACGTTTTCATTCGAACGAGGTCTTGTTTTCCTTTGAACGAGATTTCTAAAAAAACGTGCCTCCTTGAAAAATGTGTTTTCTATATAAAGGACTTCTGGTATTTGATTTTAGAAAGACTTTTGGAAAAAATTGTTTTCCTATACATATCCAAAAGCCCCCAAACCCTAGTTTTACCCAAACCTTTTAAGATCCAACTTTCAATCTTTATATGCTTTGAGATCTTGTTTATGGGAACCATAGTTTATTTCTCTCATCATCTTGATAGAGAAAAGTTTCGTGCAATGGATTCCATACCCAATTTGTTATTTACAAACGGTGAACTCCGTGGTTTGGTGTTGCGATGAAGAAGCAGTGGATTCCGAGTTTCAATCCGTAGATGGATGTTGATCCTGGATCAGTGGATACCGAAGCGTGTGTGGACTCACACGTTGTGGCACTTGCGTGGGTGGATTCCGATGTTGTCACTCTGGAGGAGAGGTTGATGATTCAAGACGCATTAAGGCTTGCGAGGGTGTCGGGTCCGCGTTGTTAGTCAGCTGTCGACTTTTGCAATTCCTTGTCCTAGTGAGTTTGCGTGGTGGGGTCATTCGAGTTTTTTTTTTCGTTATGGGTTTTCCTCGTAGATCGGTGTGTTATGGTTTGTTACTTTATTTTGTTCTTTCACTCATCTAGATGCATGTTTAGGACAAGATAAAATTTGGTAAATCGTTTATCACAGCAACCAGTTTAAAATTGGTGCATAGTTTTAATTTGAGTTAACTTATTCAAGTTTTATATTTAATTTGAAAAAAAATTAAAAATTTACTTTTGTTTGACCACCCTCCATATGTCCCGTACTCTTGCAACTTCATATCATATCGGTGGCTTTGATGTTATCTAGTTGTTTGATTTCTATCCATTTGGTAAAATTGACCTAATAGGTACCTACTATTTTCAGGTACTGTGGGTATTGAGTCTATGATCTCCAACCCCCATTGAGAGAAAGGTGGGTGTCTAATAAGGGGATTAAGGTTGCCTAATATTTAATAAAGCAATGGTGAAAACTTTTGACACTTCTCACACTTTTGAATCATCCTTTTGCATGCCACCATTATCCTTCTTTTATTTCCTGGGATGCCACTGACCTTCCTCCACTATGGATTTTGCAAATTCCCTTGTGAAGTTCTTAGACACCTCCTTTATTTTGGTCAGATGGAATTGAAGGTAAGTACATGTGAAGGACTTCCGATACAACTTTCCTTTTGGATACGTGTAAAAGCTAGCAACTTTCACTTTAACCTTATGTGCCTAATTTTTATCATCAGGTAACACATCATTTATTAAGTACTTTAGGATGAGATCCATCCAACTTGTATCTTCCATTACCGGCATAGTTAGAATGAGTTCTTATTCTTTTAATAGGTTGGTCGGTCTAAGTATTCCTTTTGATGGTTCGTCTCAGGCCTGAATTAACTATTGAAGCCAAGGTCACCAAGACATCAACATGGCTATTTTTTTCATCGAGTGAAGTGTTGTATACGCATGTCTTGGAATTGGATGATCAATCCCTATGCTATTTTTAGGTATACTGAAATACGTTCATCCCTTGCACTATACTCCCTAAAATTTGGTTAAACACAAGTATTGAGTTGTAAAATACCTTGAGATGCTCGACTATAAAAAGTTTTGCTTTCCTGATCCTTTAGAGTTGGATGTCCCCAAAATTTTTTCCCTCCTGATCCTTTGGAGTTGGATGACCCATCAACAAATAACATCCATTCATTTTGATCTTTAGACACACTAGTCAGTACTCCAATCATTGGTTAATTCCCCGATTCTTGTAATATTATGAGTGTGCGGTGATTCCTTTGGCACAAATTTAGCTACAAGATCAGCTAAAACCTTTCCTGCGATCACTCTCTTAGACTGATATCATATATCGAACCTTCCCAGCTCTACCAACAATTTAGACATTCGCCAAGATAGGCTGGCTTTGTGGATAATTGATTTTAGTGGAGAGGAAGTCATTACTATTATGGGGTGCCCTTTAAAGTAGTGTTTCAGCTTTTATGTTGTAAGGAGGAACCTCTGATCCGCATTGATTAATGTTATTCTAATGTAGTAGATCGCGACTTGACCCTTTGCTTCTTTATCAACCAATGTATAACTAACATAATGATCGAACGTAACCAAGTCGACTTACATAACCTCTCCCCTATTAAAAACTGTTAGAATGAGTGGGATTCCTGAGAAGATTTTGATTTATTTTCAATGTTGTTGGATTTAAAATTTCATATCTCCTCCTCTCCTTATTTTAAGCTTGTAAAATTCTTGTAATTTCTTCGAGGATTTCCAAATAAATTAGCTTATGAACTTCCCGTACTATGGTAAGAGGTTCAACAATCCACACGGTTTTGATTTGATTGGGGTTAGCTTCAAATACTCTTTGGCTGACTAAGTGTTTAAGGAAATTATTGGACTGTACATAGAAAAAGCATTTGGCAATATTGAGTTTCATATGGTAGTGACAGATAATCTCAAAGGCCTTTTATGGGTCTGATCATCCTTTTCACCAACACATCATTTATGTAGACCTCCCTGGTTTGCCTAACTGTTATTCAAACATTTTTTATCACCAATTTCTTATAGGTTGACCCTATATTCTTCAGACCATAGGGCATCATAGTATAACAATACAAGCCAAGGGTGATGGTAAAAGAACTATTTTCTTGAGTAGGTATGAATGACAAGATTTAATTGTATCTTGAATAGGCATTCGTAAAGATCATTCTCTGATGAATTTCCATGAGGTCTCGTTGATCTCTAGAGGGGAGCACTAAACTTTGGACCAGTTCTGTGTAAGTTGATGAAATTGATGCAGACTATCCACTTCTTATTGCTCTTCTTGACCACCACTGGATTAAAGAGCCACTCTGGTAATTGAACTTCATTTAGAGGCCATTCCTTCATAAGTTTCCCAAATTCCTTCTCAATTACCTTTTCTTTTTTAGAAATTATTAGACAAGATTTTTGCAATACTGGAGGGTAAATAAAATCAACATACAAGTTACGGCACATAATATTTGGGCTTTGTCTACCCTGTCGTAAGGTTGCGAAGTGAACACATGCTAATTATTTCTAAAGAAATTGATAATCTACTACTTCTATTTACTTGTTAGCAGATTCATATGAGGAACTTCTTTTCGGGGTGCTCAACATCAAAGGCTACTTCTTCTAAAGGTTTTATGACCCGATTAGGTTAGGCGACCCAGGCTTCGTCCGCTACAGGTCTCCCGTGCTTTAGTTGTTATCTTGAGGGGATACTCCCCCCTGTAGCCATCTCTTATGCATTATACTTCTCTATTGTCTTGTTCGGATGAATGGGATAAATTATTGATGATCCAAAGGCCTGGTTTCCCTAATCTCCATTATTCTATATTCGGTAATGCATTTGAGATTCTGGTGATAAGTGGAAGGTATTGCCTTCATCGTGTGAAGCCAACCTCTTCCTAGGATCACATTGTATGTAGATCAAATGTCCACCACTAGAAAATCAACAAGTTTAGAGATTCTTCTTGCCTGAACTTTTGAGAACACCTTCCTTAGAGGTGTTGTCATTTTTTCCTACGTATCCTATCAATGGGGCGGTAACTTCTTTGAGACCGTCGATGCGTAGATTCAAATTGTTAACTTGAAGTACATGTCATTAGACAAACTTCCCTGATTGACCAAAAGATTGTCGAGGTCCTAGTTTGTAGTGCGAGGTGTGATAATCAAAGCATCATGATGGGGAGTTCTCACTCCTAAATATTTCTTGGTGAATATAATGTTCTTCGTATGATCCACCTCATTTGGTCAACGAATTTTCCCCATTATAGTCTTGCAAGGAACTTGAAAGGTTTCGTTACATTAGTCACTTTCTTTATCTCCACTCGCACTGCATTTACCTTGATCTGATCGAGGCTAAGGGTCCCATGAATGGCGGCGAACACATGATCTTTCTCAACATGATTTAGGGCATTGCATGGCCTCTAGTATGTGGTAGCTTTGTCCTTACTTGAATAGTCATTCAAACGTCCTCCTAGTACCAATTCCTCCAAATGTGAGAAGGCCTTGTAGTTATTGATTTTATGGCTATGATCCTTGTGATATGACTGCCTTAACGCGGAGTTCCTCTTTGATGGATCGTTGACCATCTTCCTTAGCTATTTAAATTAGTGTTTATCTTTGATCTTAGGGAGGATTTTATGGATCGAATGTTTGAGAATAATGTTTATCCCCTCATATACCTTGGATGGATTTATATCATCCCCATTCTTTCAAACATCTCTATGATTCTTCGCACCCTCTCCGACCTGATTTCTTTCATTCCCCTGTCATTGACTTTCGTCTAGACATCAATTTGATCTATCATGATCACAATGTCTTCCACCCTCAAATACTTCTTGATGTTGTACACGTGATCATCCATTATGGTAACCTCCTTATTGGTTAATTCTTGGTATACCAGTGAATTACTGGACAATTTGAATTCTAAAGATGCAATGTCGACCTTCTTTGAATAATCTTCAAGTTCATTATGCACCTCCCAATCGCACCAAACATCCTCCTTAAGCATCAATGAATCTATCTTTTTAGAGTGAGATTTGCTAGTGACGAACCTCGCTGTAAAGGATTCAACTAACTGCTCACACTTCTCCACTAATCTGATCTCGAGTTTCTCAAATTACTTTCAGTCCACATCCCTAAGACTCGAGGGGAAGGTGTGTCACACCAGCATGTCATTGTTGTTCCAAAGGGTTATGGATTAATGATACTAGAGAATGTGATAGATGGGATCTGATTTCCCATTGTATATCTTGAACACATGTGCGATAAACTTCTTTAGAGGGTTCACTTTTAATACATCGACTTTTAATTAAGTGATCAACATGATAATTACGTGTAGTCGTGGGTTAATCTTGTAAAGTTTGCATAAGAAGTGTACACGCATAAGTTTGCATGGGTTTTATTTGAGTTATATAGTGCGTGGATGGATTCGCACGCCGCATGCATGGCATTGCATGGGAGTTATATGATAACGTCGGTTAACTGATGCGTAAAATTCTTAAAGGTGATACAAGCATTTGGTAAGTAAAGTATGAATGGAAAAGGTTTTTATTCGACTAAGTTTTGTGATAAAATTTTGGGTATTTTATAAAAAGGATAATAATTGGTTAAAGATTATTTTTATGTTTTTGGGCACAAAACCTTATTTTGATAAACTGTATATTGATAGAAAAACTAATTGAGGGTAATTTATGGGATAAAAGTGTAATTTTGTAAATTACATTCTATGACATTGTTCGAATAATGTATCCTTTTATATATAAATATTTAGATTTATGTGACTAAAGTGGGTCTTTGTTGTGTTAATAGGAGCACTAATGGAATAGGTTTAAGAGGGTAAAGTTGGGTCCACCTTGTGTGGAACAAAAAAATAATAAAAAGATGATGAGATAAGGAGTGTACCTATACCAGGAGCTTGCCTAGGAATATATATATATATGTTGTTGTGCGTATAGCCCCATGCGCCACCCCCATATATTTGTCTTGTTTTGTTGTAAAACGTTGTTGGGTTAGGTTATTGTCTTGTCTTTTTTTTAATTGGGTAAAGTGATGAGTTGTCAGATAATGATTGGCCCTTGAGATTTCCTTATGCTCTCCTTTTCTCCTCTCTTGAGCTGGCCGAGCATATCAGGTATTTGGGGATTATTTTACTCTGCTTAAAACATGAGAAAATCATCTCACTCTTCTCTCATCAAACCCACCCAAATGGTTTGCCTAAAACCACCTTCCCAAGACTTAAATCCACCATTTTTATAAGTGAAGACCACCATTTTCACACATAAACTCCACATAACCTATGAGCAATATGTTTTTATAATTTTTGGAGCTTTTACTAGGTGGAACCTATGTATTTGGTGGAGCTAGAGATGCTTTTTATGGAGTTTTAAAGTGTATAATTTTAGTGGAGATGGGGGTATATTTTATGGATATTGAAGGTGGGATTTTAACGAAGTTTTGGTGTTGGGTTTCAAGAAGGAATTTCATGGAAGCTTTGGGATCTTGATAACCCCTTTAAGACCACCCTTGGAGGTGGGGGTTCCTACTTCTCAACCTCATTTTCACCATGTCTGGGCTCATTGAGGTGGTTTTTTATAGTATTTATTTCTTAAAATAATATTAAATGCATTATAGGTGTATATATATATATACACACACACAACACATGCTCCTATTATTGAAATATGTTACTATTTTATGTGTGATGAAGTGTTAAAAGTGGGTATTAAATATAGTTCTCAAGTTGTGAAATTTTAAGAATATTAAGTACTGATTTTTATGAAAGAAACATGCTTTAAAGTTATTACTTCATGTGAAATAATGTCATTTCATGCAAGAAACTGTTAAGGTTTCATGTATAGAACAAATATGCATAACCTTTTTATTTTATGTGAAAAATGTTAATATATGTTACATGTTAACATATTGGGTAGAAATGGATGATAAAAATTGTAGTTTTTGATGAAAATATTGTGGTATATTTATATATAATCAATCTTTGGTTTCTTCAGGAAACCTTATGTTGTAGGTCGTGCACATTTTAGTAAGTTTATCACTTAACTTTCTTATAAAAACCCATTGATAACCTTCAATGTTAACATCTTATGGGGTTTGTACTATAGGTTCAAATACACCACGTATATTAAGAGACTCAAATTATGCCATTATGGCATTTTCTCATTTTTGGATAATATATTCTTTGTCGGCATTCAATTTATAGTACGCGGATTTATAGTATCACCGCCTTTTGATTTTTGTGTAACTACAACATATATAATTATGTCATCGAATATCATCTTTGGCAATCCCACTTTTCTCTTGTATATATATAAAAGATAGAGATCTCATTTAATATTAGGTACATTTTCCTACTTCAGGAGCTTTATATTCACTTCACGGAGTTGTGTCTTTTCATAGACAATAACCTCTTCTAGGGTTTTAGTGGAAGTGGATCTTTCGTTCATAACCTCTTCTACAACGTTATATATAAACTCTTATAGAGCCTTTATATGTGATGCTTTATATAAAATCAATTCTTGAAGAAATTCTCTTCATTTTATGGACATAAGAATACATAGGTTCCATATTGAATTAAAAAATGAAAAGTAAATTTACATTACTTTTAGTGTTGGAAGCCAGGACCATACACTACAAATATAGCATGTCGTTTTTCACAGGGTTATACTATACAACATATATTGTCGTAGAATTACACTTTATCATGAGCCTGACCACTTAGACAAGTTAAGACGGTTGTACCTATATCCTTTTAGATTTCTTTAAGTTGTACATTGAACATCTTATTCGAATTGAGTACGTATTCCTTCGCTTTGCTTCAGCAAAAGAAAATCCTTATAGGATTTTATATGTATTCTTTGTTGAGGTCCCATATAAATAAGCAGTTATAACATTAATGAGTCTCATATAATATATTTCAAAACTGATAATTTAATCATAAGCACCATATATATGCCCTTGTATCAAAATATCATTTGCATTGACAAAGGCTTTTGAACAAAATGGTCATTGTATAATAATAAATAATTGAACCATGGAGCTTCACGCCCATGACAAAATGTAATTTTATAACAATAAATGTTGTATATTATGACCCCCTGAATAATGAAATAATTGTTTTAAGGGCAATTTACAGATAGGTCCCTTGGTAACAATTTTTAAATATTTAAGGACAATTTACTATTAGGTCCACTTGTTATGCCACTAGTGTGGACTTATACAAGAAGATAATTAGTGGACTGTGTTTAAAATTTGTCAAAATTCCTTTAGGCCTAGTTTGGTTGCGCAAATTATTTGATTATGTAAATTGGTTCATTGTGAATTAGTGAATTGTAAATTAGTGAATTTGAAATGAGTTAAGTCCAATTTTACGCGATGTTTGGTAATTTGAAATTGATGTTAAGATTCTATGAAAAAAAAGTAAAAACATATATATATATAGAGAGAGAGGGGGAGAGGGAGAGGAGACATGTACTTTATGTGACTCCTATTTCAAATGGATTCATTTCACGTTTTTTGTGAAATGATCCAATTTCAGATTTTGCATATGAGCTAAAATGGGGCAATTAATGAATCATTTCATTAATGAAACCAAACACAATTAATGGGTCAATTTGTAAATGGATTAATTTATTAATGATCCAATTTACAATTTTGGGACAACCAAACGGGGCCTTAGTGTTTAAAATTTGTTTGTGAGGGACTTAAGAGCACTTTTCCCTTGTTTTAATAGTGTGAGATTCTGGCTTCCACCACTAGAAGTGATGAAAAATTACTTATCCTTAGTTATTTCAATATGGTACCCATTTATTCTTATGCCCACAAAATGAAGCGAATTTCTTCGGGAATTTCTTTCATATAACTCATCACATATGAATGGGTGGTACCAGATATTCAAATAATGGAATGGATAATGAAAACTTTAAGTTTTGTAACAAGGAATCTTAAATTACTTAATAATCTCAAAAGAATTTTATATTTGAGGATATAGTACGTTTATGAAAAATCATCCCAAGAAATATGACTAAAAATCATGCATTTTGATTAAATTCCGATTTGTGACGATCAAAGTCATCATAATGAATGATTTTAAGACATATATTTCATAAATGATCTATATACTAAAATATGAATTTCTTGTGAGATTATTACGTGTTCAAAGATTTGTTGTTAAAAAACTTAAAGTTTTTGTTATCCATCCCATTCTTTGAATATTTGATACTTATTTGATACATGATTTAAAAAAATACTTCCATGTGTTTAAGTATGGTCACCAAACTCTTGACCGTAACATAAATTATTATTTTTCATATATATATATGTATATATATATATATGGATTCACACACACTTCACAATCTATACTGAATGTTGTAATTGAAAATTGTGAGCTGCCATTATATAATGACATTTGTCTAACAGACAATGAACAACTCACATCATTTTTAAAAAGCATAATTTTTTTGAGATGTGCTATATAATAGTAATGTTTTCAACCCTAGTTTAGCCTAAGGCTCCAGAAGAGCTTATGTGATTTTGTTATGTGGTACCTGCCCATTCATATGTGGTGAGTTATATGAAAGAAATTCTTGAAGAAATTCCCTTCATTTTATGGGCATAAGAATACATGGGTACTGTATTGAGATAAATAACAAAAAATAATTTTCCATTACTTCTAGTGTTGAAAGACAGAAGCTCACACTAGAAAATAATAATTTCATTGTTCACTGGGTTATATTATACAACATTAATTGTTGTAAAATTGCACTTCGTCATGAGCTTGAAGCTCCATTGTTCAATTTTTTCTTATTATACAATGACCATTTTGGTCACAAGCCTTTGTGAATGCAAATGATATTTATCACAAAGGTATATATATGGTGCTTATGATTCACCATCTATTTAACCATTGATAAATATAGTGATTATCACATATGTGCTGTTAGGGGGAGGATACAACATGCTTGGGGTATAAATTGTTCATGAAGAATGGTTCGTTCCTAAAAAATGGAGATACTTATCATGGAATAATTCCACTTTGTCTCATCTAATCCCCCGTAATGCTCAATGCGAAAAATGATATTGCAATATCAAATGTCACATGGACTTATTGCAAATGTGCTTGCCAAAATTATTATTATCCCAGTAGGACAAAATAAATTCAGTAACATATAATTTATTGCATGTCAAAAGCATGGCAATTTATAGGTCCTAACTACTTGTCTCCCTAGTAGTTAGGTTAAATAAAATCATGCCCAAATAACGCTCTAAAAGAGGTTATATATAATGCTCCAGAAGAGTTTATGAACAAAATATTCACTTTCTCTAAAATTCGAGAAGAGGTTATTGTCTGTGAAAAGACACAAGTCCTTGAAGTGACTTTAAATCCCTTGAAGTAGGCAAATGTACCTAACATTAAATGAGATCTTTATATTTTATACATATATAAGAGAAAATTGGGATCTCCAAAGATGAATTGATTACATAATTATATATGTTATAACTATACAAAACTCAAAGTACAATGATACAATAAATCCACATAATATGAATGAATGTCGACAAAGAATTTATTTGAAAAAAATGAGAAAATGCCATGATGGCATAATTTAAGTATCTTAATATACATGGTGTATTTGGACCTATAATACCAACCTCATGAGACATTAACCCTAAAGGTTAAGGATGAGTGTTTATAAAAAAGTGCAGTAAGATACTCGTTAAAAAGTGCACAACTTATGGCACATGGTTTCCTATAGAAACCACGTATTGATTATATAAGAACATACCATCCCGTTACGTCCATAAATACTCTTAAGATTTTTGACTAGCTTAGCAGTTTTTAGAATATATTATATATGAGACTTTTAAATATTATAACTGCTTATTTATACTGGACTTAGACAAAGAATACATATAAAAATCCTAGAAGGATTTTTTGAGCATGAAGCAAAGATAAGGAGTACGTAATCAAACACACTAAGACGTTTATTGTACAACAGTCAATCCAAATGGATATAGATATAATTGTCTTAGCAAATAATTGTCTTAGTAAGGGTATGAAAATAACCATATATGGCAATGTGGCATTGTAAAAATATCCTTAAAAGAATGTGCTCTTGAAGAGATAAATTCAAATACAAAATATCTAAATAAGGAACTAAAAAATTAATGACCTTGGGATAACTAGCACAACTTATGTTAAACTCAGATTCATTAGTCAAATAGATTGAAAAGTCTTTCAGTGCTTTAACATATATTAAGTACACCACCACTCCTCCTCCTCCTCCTCCTCCTCCTCCTCCTCCACCACCACCACCACCACCACCACCACCACCACGACTAGTTTGGTGGTGGTAGGCTGTATGCCTGCATCTCTTCCCGTCCTGGTCAATGTGTCAGAGCCGATGGATACATTTTGGAGGGGAAAGAGCTCGACTTCTATGTGAAGAAACTCCAGAGGAAGAAAGGCAAGGCTTCTGCTGCTTAAGAGTTGAGCTTGTAATACTCACCAGTGTAGTTTGCTGTTGGTCTCGTTAAGTTTAGTAATTTCATTTTACCTCCTGCTGCATGGACAATTTTAGCTCCATAAATGTTTCAACATTTTGCCATTAGTTGTGTTATCTAACAGTTTTCAAGTATTTTTCCAATTTGGTTGCATATTTTATGGTTCTTTCAAAAAAAAAAAAAAAATAGTGCTTGTATAATCCAAACTCAAAGAGGATGCATCAAGGGATATATGAGCAACACATTTCAATTCTTTTACATATATGAACTCAAGAATATTTATGAAACATATAAACTCCAAAAGATTATATTACTGAAGTTAAATAAATCCGATAAAGTGATATGTTTATCGGTCTTCACCAAAGTCTTATAGAAGTCAATATTCTAAAGAAAAATGACATTTAAATGAAAACCTATAAAATCTATTCACCAATTCAAAGCAGAATTTCAGAAGGTTGTGTATGAGATAAAAATGCACCGACTTATTCATCAGAGAAATGACATATGCAGGGGGAGTATCCAATCAGGGAGAGAATTGAAGAACAATATATTCTATTTTAACTAAGATTTTTTCCATTAAATATTTTAATGAGGCATCAATAAGCGTGTCCAACACCAATTTAATGATACAAAAGTTGTATTCTTTTTCCTTCACTATGGTTTCTCCCTCTGGGTTTTTCCTTAGTAAGGTTTTTGTGATTCAATAATCATTGAATGGTGAAAATAATGTATATCCAATGTAGATTATTATAAAATATGTATTTAGTGGATGTTCACTTGCATTCCACAATTAATAAGGAGTCTGTTGTGATACCATAATTTGTACTATAAATATGAGTCATAACCCTTGAGTATACATCACAATGAAATTATTATATAATAAAAGGAACACAAAGAGAATTTAGAGGGAGTGAGCTTTTCATTTCATTGGTCTGTGAATACTCAAAGGGTATGATCCCTATTTATAGTACAAAATAAGGTATCCTAATAGACCTTTTAATAATTGTGGAATACCAGTGGACATCTACTAAATACATATTTTATAACACTCCCCACTAGATGTACACTATATCCACCATTAAATAAGTGTTGCCTCATTAACACCTTTCTAAGGAAAAGCCAATGGGAAAAAACCAAAGTGAAGGAAAAATAGTACAACTTTTATTATCGTTGAATCGATGTTGGATACGTTTGTGTTGCCTCATTAAAACCTTTAACAGGAAAATCGAATGGGAATAAAATCTATTTAAAGGAAAAAGAGTACAACATGATTATGTCCCAAATATCATGTTCTTCAATTATCCCCATGATAAAATGCTCTCACTAATTGGATATTCCCCCTCATATTGACATTTATATGATGATTGAGTTGATCATTTTAGTCTCATACACAACCTTCTTAAATGTTGCTTTGACTCGATGAATAAAATTAATAAGTTGTTACTTCAATCTCACTTTATTCAGAAGCTAGACTTCCGTAAGACTTTGATGAAGAGGGATGAATATGTCACATTGTTGGATCTTTTTAACTTCAATGGCATAACTTTTCAGAGTTTATGTGTTGAATAACTCTTCTTGAGTTCATATATATTGAAGAACCGAAATGTGTTGATCATTTATACCGTGATATAACCTATTTGAGTTTAGGCTATACAAGTACCATTGCCTTCATAAGTAGTAGTAGGACCATATGTCGTTTGAGGCACGTCAGACTTACTTTTCTTGTTCCATGTGAGGATCATGGAGATAATATGCATGTACATAACTAACTTAACGTGGGTATTTTGCATTTCAATTGATCTCTTTAGGATCACATCCTTTTACAGATATTTTTATAATGGCACAGTGATATATAGGATTGTTTCCATACCCTTCCTTAGAAAAATATTTACTAATATGGTTGTACCCATATACTTCTGGATTGCCTGCTATACAATGAATGCATTTGTGTATTTGAGTACGTATTCCTCATATTTGCCCCAGGCAAATAAAAACCTTTTAGGATTTTTATGTGTATTCTTTTTCTAAGTCTCATATAAATAAAAAATTATAATATTCACGAGTCTCATATAATATATTTCAAAAAACTGCAAGCTAGTCAGATATCTGAAAAGTATTTACGACCGTAACAGGATAAATATCATTTGCACCATATATATACCCTTGTGATAGATATCATTTGCATTCATAAAGGCTTTTTACCAAAATGGTCATTATATATTAGTAAATAATTGAACCATGGAGCTTTAGGCTCATGACAAAATGCAGTTTTACAAGAATAATGGTTGTATAACCCCGTGAATGATGAAATAATTGTTTTATTAGTGTGCTCTTCTGGCTTCCAACACTAGAAATAATGTAAAATTGCCATTACTTATTTCAATATGGTACCCATGTATTCTTATGCCCATAAAATAAAGAGAATATCTTTAAGAATTACTTTCATATAAGTCATCACACATGAATGGGAGGGTACCACATATCAACATCACATAGGATATTTTGGAGCATTAGGTTCAACTATGGTTGAAACTTTCACTATATTACATATCAAGTCTGAAAAATTTCTGATTTTTTAGAATAGTCCATCTTATTCATTGTCTGCTAGACAAATGTCATTATATAACGACAATACACAATTGTCAATGACAAAATTTAATATAGATTATGAGTTCATATATATATATATATATATATATATATATATATATATATATATATATATATATAACAATGATAATTTATGTTACGATCAACTATTTGGTGAACATACATAAATAAATGGAAGTATTTAAAAAAATTAATATCAAATAATTATCAGATATTCAAAGACTGCGTTGGATAACCAAAACTTTAAGTCTTGTAACAACGCATTGTATAATACTTAATAATCTTAAAAGAATTTCATATATAGGATATAGTATGTTTATGAAAAATATCCAAAGAAATATGTCTAATAATCATGAACTTTGATTACTTTGGATCATCACAAATCATAATTTCATTATAATGATGTGTAATGAGAGATTATTGACAAGAACTACGAACATGGTGAATTAAAGATCTTAGACATACAAATTCATAACTAGATTAATGAAGTGCTATAATTTCATATTGGTTAGAAAAGTAGCTATTAAAGTTTGCTTAGTAGATTGCCAAGAAATGGCAGAATTACCACTAAGAAATACGTAATCTTTATGACATCGACCCTTATGAGGATCAAAGAGGTATCCAGAATCTGCATAACCTATTAACTCAGTTTCATCAAATTGTTTAGAATAATATAATCCCATGTCAGTGGTTCCTCATAGATATAGTAGGATTTTCTTGATACCAATACTATGCCTTTTGTTGGTTCGAAACTATATCTGGTAATCAAGTCAACTAAGAATGAGATATCTGGTCTAGTGCATTGTGCCAAGTATAATAATTCACTAATTACACTTAAATAGGGTACTTTAAGACCCAATATTTCCTCATCATCCTTTTTAGGACGGTATAGATACTTATTTATGTCTTGACCCGACGACCATGGGAGTACTTAGTGGATGTGTTTTGTCCATATCGAATCTTTTTAAGACTTTTTCAGTATAATTAGACGGATGGATAAAGATTCCACTAGAATTTATCTCGATCTACAGGCCGATACAAAAAATTATTTTCTTGAGGTCTTTCATCTCAAATTCCTTCTTCAAATAGTTAGCAGTTTTCTTGAGCTCTTTTGGAGTCTTTATTAAATTTATATCATCCACATAAACTGCTATGATCGCAAATCCCATTAGGGATTTCTTTATAAAGACACATGTGCAAATTTGATTATTTTTATACACTTCCTTAGACAAGTATTCACTCACATGATTGTACCCCATACTTTAGGATTGCTTTAAGCTATATAATGAATGCCTTAGTCTACTTGAGTATGTACTTTGGCTTTTTCTTCTAGCAAAATAAATCCTTTGGGGATTTTCATATAAATTTCTGTGTTTAAATACCCGTATAAATAAGCGATCAGAACATCCACGAGCCTTATATAAATATTTCCAAAGACAACTACACTAATAAGATATCAAAACGTATACCATCCATAATGGGGGAGCATGCTTCATCATAATCAATTTCAAGTTTCTCTAAGAAACCTTGTGCCATAAGTTGTGCCTTATATCGAGTGATTTTATTTATCTCATTGTGATTTCTTACAAACACCCATTACTAACTTATTGGGTTAACATATTTTGGGGGTTGTACTATAGGTCAAATACACCACATCTATTTAGATTTTTGCCTTGATGTCAATTTCCCAATTTAGACAATCTTCTCTTTCTCGACATTCATTTATAGTATGTGGTTCATTACCATTATCAATGCCTTTTGAAATTTATGTATCTACTACATATGAAAATATATCATCGATGACTATTTTATTGCGATCCCAAATTTCTCTTGAATATTTATAAAACATAGAGATATCATTATTATTTTAGGTACCTTTTCCTATTTAAGGAAGTTTATTGTCACTTCAGGGACTTGTGTCTTTTCAAAGACATTAACCTCTTCAGGGGTTTTAGATAAACTAGATCTTTTATTCATAACCTCTTTTGGATCTTTATGTATAGTATCTTTTGGAGTGTTATCTAGGCATGATTATATTTAACCTCCACTACTAGGGAGTCAAGTAGTTGGTACCTATAGGCGTTCTATGCTTCTAGCTTGAAATTGATTTATTTGTTACCGATTTTATCTTATCCTAATGGGATAATGATTTTGGCAATCACGTTTTCAACTAGTCCATGTGACTACATCTAACATTTTAAGTTTCATATTCATTTGATGTTGCAATATTGTTTTCACTTCATTTTTGCATTGAGCAATACGAGGGATTGGATGAGATAGAGTGGATGTATTCCAAGACAATTCTTACCGTTTTAGGAACAATTTATACTTCATGTATGTTTTATCTTCCCCTTAACGGCGGGAAGAGTGTCTCATCAGAATAAATTTTCACATCTCCTATAAACACTATATTGGTTAATGGTTAAATAGATGGCAAGTCATAAGCACCATATATAACACCTTATGATAGATATCATTTGCATTGCCAAAGGCTTTTGACTAAAATGTTTATTGTATAATAATGAATAATTGAAGCAATGTTGGAAGCAATGTTTGAAGTGTGAGATTCTGGCTTCCATCATTAGAAGCAATGTTGGAAGCCAAAAGCTTACACTTTTAAACATCATTTCATTATTCATGGGGTTAGACTATACACCATTTATTGTTGTAGAATTTCACTTTGTCATGAACCTGAATTTTCATGGTTGAATTACTTGATATTATACCGTAATCAAATTTTGACAATTATTGTTACAACAAGGGTATGTATATATGGTGTTTATGATTCACCCTCTTTTGAACCATTGACAAATGTAGTGTCTATTGTATGTTTTGTGAAATTTTTTTATTAATGAGACACCATTCCCGTCGTTAGGGGAGGATAAAATGTGCCCGAAGTACAAATTGTTCATGAAGAATGACGAAAATTATCGTGGAATACTTCCATTTTATATAATCTAATTCCCCATATCACTCAATGCGAAAATAAAGTGAAAATGATATTAATGATGTAGTCCCATGGACTAGTTGAAAAGTGCTTGTCACAATCATTGTCTCAGTAGGTCAAAATAAATTTGGCAGCAAATAAATTTATTATACTCTAGAATCATAGCAAACCTATAGGTCCCAAGCACTTGATTCCATAGTAGTGGAGATCAAATAAAATCATGCCCAAAAAATCTCTCCAGAAGAGGTTATACATAACGCTCTAGAAGAGGTTATACATATCCACTTTTTGTAAACCCCAGAAGAGATTATTGTCTATTAAAAGATAAAAGTACCTGAAGTGACTATAAAGCACCTGAAGTAGGAAAAGGTACATAATAACAATGAGATGAGATTTCCAGAGATGATATAATTATATATGTTGTAGATAAAAGATATGATAATACAAATCCACATACTATAAATGAATGTCGACAAAGAATATATTGGTCAAAATGAGAAAATGCCACGATGGCAAAATTAGAGTATCTAAATAAGCATGGTGTACTCGAACTTTAGTACAAACCCATGAGACGTTAACCCCGAAGGTTACGAATGAACATTTATAAGAATACAAAGTGTTAAAACTTGATAAAAAGTGAACGACCTATGACACAAGGTTTCCTTAAGAAACGAAAATTGATTTTATATGAACATACCATCTCGTTGCGTCCGTAAATACTTTTGAGATATCTGATTCGCTTAGAAGTTTTTCAAATATATTATATATGAGACTCATGAATAAATACTTATTTACACAGGACTTAGACAAAGAATACATATGAAAATCCTAGAAGTATTTTCTTTGCATGAAGAAAAGACAAGGTGTACATACTTAAATACATTAAGGCGTTCATTATACAAAAGGAAATCCTGATTGATATAGGTACAACTATCTTCGCAAATACTTATCTAGGGAAGGGTATGAAAACAATAGTATATGCCAATTTTCCATTATAAAATATCCTTGAAAGGACTTTCCCTTGAAGATCTCAATTGAAGTGAAAAATATTAAAATAAGAAATTAAAAAAATGAATGGCCTTGGAATAATTAGTTATTGTCTCTACCTGCAGATATAGAATAATTTTGACTAAACACTAATCCATAAATTTAATAGATTAAAAAATCAAGCAATACTTTAGCATATATTAAGAACGACATTTTTTTATACCCATGGTCTCTTGTCTTTGGATGTTATAATATCCATATCATCCTAAATAGGATGACAAATATAAATGTGGTACATAAGTACTATATTAGGATGTTGTTATTGTATTGTTAAATATTATTTAGAATCACCATACATGTGCGCTATTATTATATTATTATATGTAACACAATACCAGATATAATAATTGCAATCAATCTCTTTGCAAGAAACTATTACCATTGACTTACAAAGTATGAGACTGATATTAGTCATATTATGCGATATTTTTATATGTAACCATCTATGTCTTGTAAGTCATGTAGATGTAGGTTATCTATGTGATCATCACGAGGAACAATCAAAGCACTTATGACTTATACCCAGTAACACATGTTACTACCACTGACTATGAAAGAAATGATGCATGTATAGATCAAATTCCAATAGGCTACATCAAGAGAGATATAACCAAAATATTTTAATTTTGCTACATACATGAATTCCGAAAGAGTTACGCAACACATGAACTCCAGAAGAGTCATGCTATTGAAGTCAAATAGATCCGATAAAGTAGCATATTCACCCCTCTTTACCAAAGTTCAGCTTCAGAGGAAAAATATGATTTAAGTCAAGCAAGTGCGTTCAACTGATAATTTAGCTGATTTGTTTACCATGTCACTTTCTAAAGTAACATTCTAAAGCTTGTGCATAGGATTGGAATGCGCCAACTTCACTAACATTCAATTTGAGATATGAAAATTAGGGGAATCTCCTTTTCAGAGGAGGATTAGAAATCATGCTCTTTGGGACATATGTGCGCTGCACTATTTTTCCTTTAACTATGTTTTTTTAGTGGATTTTTCTAGTAAATGTTTTAACGAGGCAACATCAAGCACACCCAACACCTATTCAATAATAACAAAAGTTGTACTCTTTTTCCTTCACTTTGATTTTTTCTCACTAGGTTTTTCCTTAGTTAGGTTTTATTAAGGAAACAATCATTGGATGGTGGATATGGTGTACATCAAGGGGGGTGTTAAATAATTTGACTTTTGGTATGGATGCCACACATCTTACATATATATATATATGTCTATTGGAATACCTCACCATGTCCTACAAATAGGGTGATTTTGGATCTGCAGCTCCACATAATTTTTTTTGGTTGTTTAAATTAGATTCCATATAAATTAAATATTATCACATGACCTTTTCAACTTCCTGACTTCTCATTTTATTTATTAAAATGAACACGTTTTACATATACCTTTTTAATGGTTAATGGTCCCTTTAACTATCTTATTAATGTTATTACATTTAAACATTATCTTTTGACTTTTCGCTTCATTCGAGTATTATAGTTCTTTTTTTGTATTTAAATTATACCCAATAGTCCAAATCATTAAATTCATCTTTACTGTTATTTGACTTATGCACTATATTTTTTCTAATTATAATCTATTACTTGAATAGTATAAGATGTCAAATTATTTTGGACTTGAATTTGAAGAACTTGACATATCTGGGGAAAATTATCTCAACTGGTTCCAAGATGAGGATCTTCATCTCTAAGCCGAAGTCTTAACGATGCCATAACACTTGATAATACTATATCCCGTCATAACAAAGCTAAGGCCCTCATTTTTCTATGACATCACATTCACAATGATTTAAAGACTGCATACTTAATTGTGAAATATTCTCTTAAATTATGGAACTCCCTTAAGGAGTGTTATGACAACCAAAAGTCGATTATACTTCCAAGTGCATGCCATGAGTGGCTTAATCTGAGATTCCAGGATTTTAAAATAGTATCTGAATGCAATTCTGCAATGTTCAAAATTACCTCTAAGCTTAAATTATGTGGAGAAAAAATGAACGATGTAGATATATTGAAGAAAACTTTCTCCACTTTTCATGCCTCGAATATGCTCCTATAATAGCAATATCGAGAGAGAGGATTCAAAAGGTACTTAAAAAGTTAATCTCTTATCTTGTTGATGAGAAGGGTAATTATTTATTATTAAAAAATCATACATATAACCCAATTAGATCTATAGCGCTCCCAGAATTGAATGCTAATTCTAATCAAAATATTAAAAGAGGCCAAGGAACCATGGAATGAGGCCAAGACAACCCCAGAAGCGGTGGCCACTATAATTATGGCCCACGAAAAAATACCAACTTCAAGCTCGACGAGAAGAGGAATGGACGCAACAATAACAAGAATAAAAATCTACTCCACCAAATCCAAAAGATATTTGTTATCGATGTGGCCTTAGTGGACATTGGGCGTGCAACTGTCGTTCGTCCAAGAAAATGGTGAGAAATATCATGCCTAAAAAAAGGGAGGGGATAAAAATGTTATGGAAGGCCATGAAGACAATTGGATGATGGAGACAAGCATCATGGAATGTCCTGAACATCGCTGGACACTTTGTAATACACCACTCAATGTTGATGATTTTTATGAAGGTGAGGATGGCACTCCCATTCATAATGAGACTTTTGATGCCATGATTGGCAACCCCCTCATAACACCCCGAAGAACTGAATGACTTATGCTTTCTTAATATCGCAATAATGATGTTTTTATATTATTCCTGAAACATCTTCATGTTTTTTCTTTGAATCCTTACTATAATCAATTGCATGGTTTTACATTTATCTTTTCAATGCTTATATTGATGGTAACCTTTAATTGTGCTACTCATGTAAAAGGTATGGATCCAAAATGTAAACAAACGACGACACTTGTCTAGTTAACATTGGAACAACTCATACTATTTTGAAATACCAAATTTTTTTCTCAGACTTGATGTATGATTCGACAAATGTTTCCACAATAGTTGGTACCCCTCTTGTAATAATTATTGATGGATTAGGAAGAAACCATGTGGTGCTACCTAATGGTACTCACTTAGTGATACAAAATGCAATATACTCAAGAAATCACAGAAGAAATTTTTTCTGAGTTTTAAAGACATCAGAATGAAAGGGTATCGCATGAAAGCATGTAATGAAGGTAGCGAAGAGTTCCTTTGTATTACTTCTAGTGTTGGACGCCTGAAGCTCACACTAATAAAACTCCCTGCATTATCCACGGGGTTACACCACACAACACTTAGTATTGTTAAATCACACTCTGCCATGAGTTGGAACCTCACTGATCCTAAAGCATTGATATTATGGCATGATTATTTGGGTAATCTAGGATCCAACATATTATTCAAGATCAAAAAGAACTTGAATGGGCACGTTTTAGAAAACCAATATCTCATCCTACCCAGTGACCATTTTTGCACCCCATGTATAATAGAAAAATAATCACCAAACCATATTTTCTTAAAATATCCTTTGTGGGGTCCAAACCATAAAATCCCAATTTCGATCCATTCGAGTAAGTCCAATAGGATCACCATGCCGCCTCAGTCCGGTCTACTTATGAATAGATTAGCACAAGCATTTATCACGATGATAAATATAAACAATTATCATTTAAATACTGATGGGCTTAGTTGGTTACCAACAATCTCGGACGAGATACTTTGGGATCATCACACAAGCCAATAACAAGCTGTGAGAGTTCCTTAAATAACTCAATGACTTTACACCACTATAAATATAACCCTCACCCTAGGATAAAAGGGGATGTAATTCTTGAACTTTGAGAAACATTAATAAAAATTCAAAAACCTCTCTGTGGATGTAGGCCATTGCCGAACCACGTATATCTTTGCATTGTTTAGGCATTTTTATATTCTTTCATTACTTGCTTTATGGAATTCATTTATTGTGATTAATTGCACTCACAATTGGCACTGCCTGTGGGAAATAATTTTCTCTTCTACAAAAGCAACCCATACAAAAGAACGACCATAAATGTCTCACCGTCCAAACAGTGCAACCCAACCTAGTGACTTGCGAGCTGACCTAACTCCACTTAGGGTCAGATCCAAAGTTCACCAAGATGGGAATTAGAGATTCTGTTCGGAGGAGTAGCACCCTGAAGAAAACCACAACTAGCCTAGACCAATCTAGATCTCACAGCTTGTCGACACATATGAAGCGCGACTTCAACAAAAGGAGGTGACGACTCACCTCTTAAATGAGGAAAATTCATGCCTTTAGCGACGATTGGAAAAGATGGAGATAGAACTCCGCCAGGGGAACTGAAAATATCATGGTCGGACTCCTAGCCATCAGGCGAGAAAAACTCACAATCGAGGAAGGAGCACTGGCCACGACCATAAGCGTTCGAAACATGGAAATCACTTGGTGAGAAGAAACTAGGTTGAAGAGCGCCATGGGAATGATATAAGGATCTTGGTCCAGAGAGAAATGGACTAAAACCTAGCACATTAAGGGTCCAAGTCCACCAAGGAGATGGAGAGAAGATCCTTAATCACGCAAATGAAGTCCACCTTCTCAAGAGTCATTAAGGAGGAGGAACCCTCAAAGAAGTTTACTGCCCACGGTTCAAGATTTATGATGGTAAAAGGGATCCCATAGACAATCTTCTCTAGTATTAGCAAGCCATGACTTTGTGGAATCATAGCGATGCTTTTATGTGTCTTATATTCCTCTCCATCCTAGGGGATGCCGCCCATAATTGGTTTGAGAGGTTGCCTCATAGGTCGATTAAGAGCGTTGAGGCTCTTGATGAGGCCGTCACTGCTCACTGCATAACCACCAGCTCACATTCGAAGAGGATGTAGTCTCTGCTCATGATAAGGAAAAATTCACAGGAGACTCTACGTGAGTATGCTAAGCATTACTGGGAGACTTTTAGTCAAGTGAAAGATTGCTCGGAGCAGGTTGTCATAGCATCTTTCAAGATCGGCTTGCCCCTACCTCTATGCTGTACTAGTCCCTTACCAAGAAAGAAACGAACACTATTGGCGACCATATGTCTCAAATTGAGAAGTATGCCAAATTGAAGGATGTAGTCCACACTAGCCAAGTAAAAATTGGTCACGCTAAGACAAACAAAGGCAACGATAAGGAGAGCAATCTTTAAAAGGGGAACAAGAAGCAAAATGGGACAAAAAATGAGGGCAAGGCAAACTCGTCCAAAACTTTTCAAGCCATGAAAACTATTTTCAAGGAACCAATTTATAAGATCTTGGGGAATATCAAGGACCAATATTTTCTCAAGTGGCCAAAAAATATGGGAGGGGATCCAATTAAGAGTAACAGCACACTTCGATGTGCGTTACATAAAGAAAATGGACACAAGATAAAGAATTACAAGGCACAAAAATCTCACCTAGATGAGTTGGACCAGGAAGGGCACTTGAATGAGTACATAGAGAAGCATTCTAATCAGGTCGTCACCAACGGTGATAAAAAACCCAGACAATGTCCTAGATGATGAGACAGGATACGAGTTTGCTGTGATACATGGGGCGTCCAACCTTAAGAAAATATAGGGAAATGCAGTTCAGATGGAACTCAAGAAGGTCATAGCCGGATGGAGGCCTTACAGATAGATACCACCAAGAGACAAGCTAGAAAGCGCAGGGGATTAGAGGATGTGGATTATAATAAACACATAGTGTTTACGGAGGAAGATTTGGTTGGGGTGAGAACCCCACACCACGACGCCCTAGTAATCACTCTCGGATTACCAACTGGGATGTGGGCAAGTTACTGGTGGATCAGGGGAGTTACTTAGATGTGATGTACCTAGACTAAGCTCAAACTAAAGATGTTGAAATTAAAGTAAGCGACTGTCCCTTTGGTCGACTTCACAGGAAAAATGGCCATGCCATTAAGGAAGGTAGTCCTTCCAGTGAGGGAAGGAAATATTTTGAAGCTCATTGAATTTATGGTGCTCAACATCGATTCGCCTTACCATGACATTCTTGGTAGAGTGTGGCTTCACGCTATGATAGTTGTCCCTTCAATTTATTATAAAAACTCAAATGCATCACAGATCGGAGCATAATTAAGATTAGTGGCAATCGAGCCATTGATAGAAAATGCTACATCGCCGCTATTAGACCCAAAGAGGAGAAGAATAAAGACAAAGAGGTCCTTTCGGAGACATACTCATATGAGACTACTCCTTTAAAATAGCAACTAAGGCATGACCGACCAAGGGTGGAGGATACTAGGATCTACCCCGTTGACAGGGTCATAAAAAAGCTGAAGGAAGTAGTTTTTGATAAAAGTCGGCCAGAGAGGAAGGTTATGATTGGTACAACATTGTTTGACAACGAGAGAAGGGAGTTTATCGCCTTCCTGAAGTAGAACCTAAACGTATTTGCATGGGAGCCATACGAAATGTCGGGGATTAATTCTGCAGTCACTTGTCACTGTATCCACGTAGATACAATATTTAAGCCGATCATATAAAAAAATCGTTGCACTACTTCGAAGAAGGCAAGTGCGATGGAAAAGGAGGTAGGGAAAGAGAAGTTTAATTCCCAAAGTGTCTCTTGAATCCAGTAATGGTCCGAAAAAGCAATTGTAGTTGGAGAGTCTGTATAGACTTTACTGACCTTAACAAGGCTTTCCCCAAAGATAATTTCCCCTGCCAAAGATAAACCAACTGGTCGACGCCACTGCAGCCCACGAACGAATGAGTTTCTTGGACGCTTACTCGGGGTATCACCAGATTCCTCTATTTGTCCCCGACTATGACAAGACTTCATTCATAACACCGTTGGGTCCATAATGTTACAAGGTCATGACTTTTGGCCTCAAGAATATAAAGCCACGTACTAGAGACTAGTCGTAAGAAAAAAATGGGGTAAATGATGGAAGTATATATCGACGATATGATCATCAAAAGCAAGAGTAAAGACCACCACCTTAAAGACTTAGACAACACCATTAGAATCATCAAACGTTACCGGATGAAGGTCAATGCGAGCACATTCTCATTCGGGGTTCAGTCAGGAAAGTTCCTAGGCTATCTAGTAAAAAAGTAGGGGATTGAAGAAAACCCCAACCAGATAGATGATATCAATAATGTTTAGCCACCGATGAGACTACATAAAATGCAAAAGTTCACTGGGATTCTCACATCACTTGATCACTTCATTTTTAAGTCATCTGACCGTTGAAGACCATTCTTTCAACTGATCAAGAAGGAAAAGGGCCCCACGTAGAATGATAAATGTTTAAAGGATCTTGAGGAAATCAAATCCTACATGATCAACCCCCACTCTCGATAATTCTCGATCAAGGGGACCCTCTCTACTTCTACCTTATAGTATCAAGCCACACGATTGGTCGACCTTGGTCTGGGAAAAAAAGGAGAAGTATTTCTCCATTTACTATGCTAGTAAGACACTCCTGGACGCCTAACATCGTTATTTACCACTAGAAATATTAGCCTACGTGATGGGAATAGCCTCACGGAAGCTAAAACACTACTTTGAAGCCCACTACACTACTATCATCACCTCTCTCCCCCTCAAAGCTATTCTTCGCAAGGCCTACCTATTCGGATGTATGTCCAAATGGTCAGTAGAACTTTAGATATTTTACATTCATTTTCAACCAAGGACAATAGTTAAGGGGAAGATATTGGATGACTTGATAATGGAATTCACAGGAGATGTTCCTACCAACCAATAGATGGTCGAGCAGTTAAGAGATTGCAAGCAGAACCAATTCAAAAAATGTATGCTATATGTGGAGGGAACCTATAATTCCAAGGGGAAGGAGTGGGTATTTTTTATGTAACACCAAAAAATGCCATGATCGAGTAGAGGATCAGGTTAGGCTTCGAAGCCTCTAATAATAAAGCTGAGTACGAAGCACTTATAACCGGATTGCACAAGGCTCAGTTATTGGGGGAAAATCAACTTGAAGTGTATTGTGACTCAAAGTTGGTGTCCAACCAAGTCAATTGAGATTTTAATGCTAAGGATGAGAGGATGGCAGCATACATAGAAGCAGTGCGCGAGTTGATATCAAAGTTTAACGAAGCCCACATCCAATAATTACCCAAGGGGAACAATAGTCATGCTGATGCTTTAGTATCCCTAAGTTCAGTATTAGACTCCAATTTCAGGAGAACAATCGAAGTGTAATTCCTCGCCAAGCCTAGAATTAAAAATGCAATGCCTTCAGAGCATGTTTTTCCCATTGAAAAAGGTCCAAGCTGTATGGATCTAATCATCGCCTACCTATAGAACGACACATTACCAACTGACAAAAAGCTGGCTCATCAAGTCAGGGTGAAATATGCTTACTTCTACCTAGGACCTGAGAAAATGTTTTATAAAAGATCTTTCACAGGCTCCTACATCCAGTGACCACACCCAAAAGATGTCGACTAGTTTTTCTATGAACTTTACAATGGAATTTATGGGAGTCAAGCATGAGGAAGGTCTCTGGCATTACGAGTAATCAAGGAAGGCTACTGGTGGCCATATATGCAGAAGGACATAAGTATTTATGACCAAAAGTGTGAAAAGTGCTAAATTCTCCCCCAAACTTCATCAACCGGCCAATGACCTAAATCCTTTGACCAACCCATGTTCGTTGCATAATTGGGATTGGATATCATAGGTCCACTCCCTATCTCACCAAGAAATTGTAAGTACTTGTTGGTCGTCACAAATTATTTTATTAAGTGGATTGAGGCAGAACCACTAGCAAACATTAGAGATGACGACATAATCAAGTTCATTTGGAGAAACATTATAACTCGCTTTGGGGTGTCCAGGACAATCATAATGAATAATGGCACATAATTTGAGAGTAGGAATTTTCAAGGCATCTGCGGCAAGCACTGAATCAAACACCACTTTATTTCTATGGCATACCCCTAAAGCAGTGGCTAGGTAGAGGCCTATAACAAGACAATGCTCGATGGCTTGAAGAAAAAGGGTAGAAAGAGAAAAATATGCTTAGGTGGTTAAGCTCCCTTACGTTCTCTGGGCGTATCTCACTATGCCAAGAACACCTATCGGGGAAACACCCTTTGCCCTTAATTATGGAATGGAAGTCGTGATTCTACTCGAAGCTGGTCTACCGACCATGAGGACAAACATTGTCGATCATGGACTGAATAATGATGCCCTTCTCACTGAACTTGACCTAACAGAAGAACGGAGGGAATAAACTATGATTAAGTTGGTTTCCTACCAGTAACAGTTGGCAAAATAATACAAGAGGGGGGTCAATCTGAGGAAATTTCAGGTTAGGGACTATGTCCTCAGGAAAGTCCTCGACAGTGCTAAAAGGCCATCAGACAGCAAGCTAGGACCCAATTGGGAAGGTCCATTCAAAATGACCAGGAGATATTTTCAAGGATCTTATCACTTGGAAACAATGGAGGGAAGGGAGATACCCCGAGAATGGAACGCAACCAACTTCAAGAAGTTTTATTTTTAGTTATATTTTTAGCACATTTAGTTTTTGCAAATTTTCATTTCAAAATTTATGTTGCTCGCAGTTCACATTCAAGTTATTATTGAAGACCCTGGTTATTTGATCAATTACTTAACTATTAAATTGCTTTACATTGTTCCAAAGTAACAGGCTAACATTGGCATTAATTTTCAAATATTGATCATACTTTAACTTAATTACAATGACAACTTTATTTATTACAATTAAACTTAAGGTCTTTAGGTCTTTGTCGTTGCAAACACAAATGACCTCATGAATTTCCCAGGAAAGTTGAAGGCCTACGAGAGATCCCAAGGCATTAAACTAACTCGACCTTGTCAGATAAAATCTTGAACGAGTGGACTGCCCTTATACCAAGGACATTTTTCCCATAGTCTATTCTAGGCCTAAGGTAGTGTGATGACACAACCTAAAAGGTAAGATAAGACAAATATAACACATGCATGGCATAGAGGAATTGAAAAATTCACGAGAGTTGGTATTAAGTTAACTATACTGTAATATTTAGTTATAAGTTTTAAAAAGTAACAATTACATAAAGATCATTACAAATAGCACAAACTATAATTATTTATGGTCGATGATCAAGAAATTCTACGACCGGCCTCCTTCGGCTATCATTGGGATCTGGTTGGTACTCATCATTGCCATAATGAGCCATAAGGTAACTCTCAGTGAGCTGAAGAGGTATGGAATCTAAAGGAACCCACTTCTCGTCGCAACCAAAGGGAGAGCTCCTATACGCTGGACAGTTAACTTGGTACATGTAACAAAGATGAGAGTCTTGGGGATATTTCACAACCTCCAGGGCATTCAACTAACCATGCTTATAGGCCACACTTTTGGCGTCCTCCAACCTGATAAGAGCGTCTTCCTAACCTTCATCATAGCCTGATGACCAGGTTGCTCCTAAATAAGTAGCGAGACTTTTTCACATCACGGTTAAGCCCCATCACCATGACATGAGTTCTTTGTCTTCCTTCCTCAGCATCACTGAGCTTCTTTTTGATCTCATCATTATCAGACTGGAGCAGGTACCCGACCTCTCCTATATCCTTTACCTCAGTAAGTTGGAAATTCAAGTTATTTATCTCGTATCGCATTAAGGAGCCCTCGTCTCCCAAGTCTTTTAGGTCATCTTTTAACTTGGCAACCAAGATTGATTGGCTCTTATATGCCTTAGTCGTCTTTTTAAGGCCTAGTGGATGGACAAAAATGCTCGACGAGCCTGATCACCTATATCCTGACCAAGAAAATCATATAGATTGCCAGCAAATGAGGGAATCTTCTCGGTAATAGGCCACGTAAATTAATCAACATAAAGGATAATATTTAGCAAAGACATTCGAACAATGTAATAATTAAGGAAAATGTTCCTTAATTAATATACTGCAAAATGGGCAAGGCCCTTACAAATAGGAAAAGAAGAAAAAGTATACGGAGAATAAGTCCTAATCTAGAGTGCACTTATTCCTTCACCTGCTCCTCAACCATAACATCCTTGCCTTGGGTCACCACATTCTCAGTCTGGTCAGTTGGTATGCTTGTAGTAGCCTCATGTTTGATCCTTGATAGAAAGCTAGGCTTATGCTTGTTAAAGAGGTAGGAATAAGTTGGGACCTTGGTCCTCACCAAGGCTGTGTCCCAACCTGTTTTGAAGATGGATTTATAGATGTATGCTAGCTATCGTCATATGCTTCAGTGAAGCCCTTAATGAAAGTGAGCCTCCTTTGCTGTAGGAAACTCGACCATCTTCTTCGCTAGTCGAGATTGCTCGACCTTCAGTTAAGAGATCTCAACCTGAAACTTCTTGCTCTCGATATTTAGTGTGATCATGGCATAGTTGGTAGAGTTTTTATCACTCTCATAGACCTTTCGGGTGTTGTCCATGGCCTCCTGTGATTTTTTTAGAGCCTCTCTGAGTTAATCATTAACCTTGGACTGGTCTAGGAGACCATCCAAGAGTTGGACAAACTCTGTCACAAATTGTAAATAAAAAAAAGACAAGTATTAGATGAGTCTATCTCAAAATAACAAGTAAATATGAAAGGAGGAAAGGAAAGTTCCTTACTAGTGACAAACTTTAGTGAACATGAGTTGTGAGATACTCATGGGGAGCTTCTTGAGCTTCTAGTAGTGTTCTTGTATTCCAGAAAAGCCCAATAAGGGATTCTTGGCAACAGACTTAGCATGCGAAGACCTGGAAGGAGGGGAGGGGTCACCCTTTTCTGAAGAGCTGAGGGACCATGGGAGTTTTGTCTTTCTTCTTCTCCCCAATGACTAAATTTTGGTCACTGGCCTTAGGGCCTTTAGTCTCAGTCCTCTTCAAGGACTTCTTTGTGGAGGAATCCCCAACCTCTATGTCATCATCATCTATCAACAAGACCCTCTTCTCGGTTGCCATTGAATCCTCTTCGTCAATAGGTTTAGACTCGACATCAAAGAACTTAAAGGAAGAGGATATGGATGCCTCTTCGTCCGATAAAGAGAGATTAAGAATATCGTCTACTATGCGACCAGTAAAGCTTCCACTAGTGTGCTTGTATTCTAGAAGAAATAAAGCTGAGCGAGGGTGATCACCACTAGCAAGAAACTCTCTCACTTTCCAAACCTTCAGTAATTCAAACCTGTTGATATCGGCAAAAGAGGGCTACCTTTTCTTCGAGTAAGCTACACAAAACTAAGAAAGAGAAATTCTATTAGTTAAAAATAAATCAAAACAGGAAAATAAAAAAGAAGTATATTAAGGGCAGGTTTCAACCTATATCGCCCCCACAAGTTGGGCACAGGAACCAAGTGTATTCTTCTCCCTCAGGGAGAGGTGGATGTTGCCAATTCTAGGCAATGAAACCCTGATCAGGTATGCGAGGCCATCAGTGGTGTGAGACCAAGAGTAATAATACTTAATCTCTTGGAAAAAAAGGTTGGTCCCATACAAGTCATGTATCCTATGCACCCCATTAACAATACACCAAGTATTGGGGGATGGGGGGGGGGGGGGGGGGGGGCACTAAGATGGGATCACCCAAAAATATTCAAAAAATTCTAAGAAAAGTGGATTTGGGGGAAAGGTCAGTCCCCCTGAACTGCAGCTAGGGTATGAATTCTGGGCATGGGGGCACATTCAATCGTGACCCACAGAGGAATGGATCAGGTTTTCCTAAAATCTTCTAGTTTTTCCCACAGAGGGTGTGGCCATCCCCTTTTCGATCCTCACAACGGGAGAGGCGAAGAAGAGGGGGTCTCCCCTTTGTCTCGGGAGGATCTTGGTCTCGCGCATCCCTCTCGGGGGCGTTTCGGCCGACGTTGGTGATAAGGTGAAAAATGTAGAAAGATAGAGTCGCTAGTCTATTTTACTCAAAACATACAAAAGAAAGAAGGGGAGCCATTCCGAAGGATATCATCCAAAGACATATTGATACATACGAAACTAAAATGATTTGAAAAGGGTCCGGAGGCTAAGTTACGAAATGGGAAGGTGTTAGGCACCCATTCCGCCCTTATGGTCTCTCATGGGTTATTGCTATTTCCTTTATTTCCCCGTGATATGTGTGCATGTGTATATGTAGTGGAGATAGGAATCATCAACTTGTATCATAGAAGAGATAAAGCGAGTCATCCATAGGAATGTTCTTAAAAGTAATATTAGAAAAATAGGATTTATGCGATTATCCTAATGTTGATCGTTATAACGGAACGATAACACATATGGAATAATATTCCACTAAGAATAAATATACGTATATGTGAATATATAGAATCTAAGAGAGTTAAGTTTAAAGAATATAGAAAAAATAGGAAAAAATAGGAGAAGGACTCGAGTCTCAGGTTTTACCCCGAGATGCCTATGTAGCCTATAGAGGCATCAAAGTCCACATAGTTCGTATGCAAAATGAGGAGTGGGATTTATCCCATAAATCCAATCGGGGACTTCTCTTATGTGTGTGTGTTTGTGTGTAAGAAAGTTTTTTAGTTGTGAGAAAAGTGTGAGAATTCCCGTTTGGAATTTATGAGCAAATCCTCATTTTCTTATTTTTTGGGTTTTATTTATATGAAAATAAGAGATGTGAAATAATACTAGATAAAAAGTATATTAGGATATGTGAGATGAGATAATAAAATTACTAAGTAACACAACAAACTAATGCGAATTTAGGAGAATTTAAGGAGAGAGTGGAGAAAGTTGAACCTTCTTGAAGATCTTGAGCTTGATCTTGGATGTTGGAGAGCAGCCCTTACACTTGATTGATGATGGAAGGTACTTAATTCACCAAGTTTGATGAAAAAGGTGATGAAAGGTGAAGGTTGGAAAGGGATTTGGATATGGAAATCACACTGACTTCGAGAGGGATTTTCTGAGCTTGTTGAGAGTGATGGATATCTGATCCTCTTCCCCTTCTGAAATGAGGTATAGCGTCCTTTTTATAGGCCCAGGGCATTGATGATCGGTATAGCCCTGATCCTGCCAATCGGCAGGTGTGTTTAGGCACACTGCCGATTGGCAGGGTTTGAAAAGATGTCGTTTGACAGTCTCTTTCAGGTTCCTTCGAAAAATCGGTCGTAGAGTGCAAATCGTTGATTCAAATCTCGCACGGGGTGAACCATTAGAAAGGTAATTTAGAGACCTTAGAAAGTATTTGGATTTCTTCCTGGTCTAGGAGTTGAATTTGGGTCAAATGTGGCTTGAAAGCGTTCATCTGTCCTTTGGATGGGGAGTCATCGAATGAAAACGCATCATTTATCCTCATGTTAAGTCAGAATCATACACGGGGCGGAACGTTGGAAATGTTAGGAGATGTACTTCAACATTCCATAAAGATTGACTCAGTTTAGGGAGTTAGCTTTGGTCAACCGAGGCTTGGAAGTGCTCGGTGACCTTTTGGAGCAAAATGAATCGTACACGGGGCGGACCGTTGGAAAGGGGTTTTAGTGACCTTTAAAGATTCATTCATTCTCGGTAGCGCTCAAGAGTTGACTTTGGTTAAATGATGCCTAAGAGCGTTCGGTGACCTCCTGATCGAGTTTTGGGGGAAAATAGATCGTTCGTCCGTACCGTAAGTCAGAATTATGCACGGGATGGACCGTTGGAAAGCGGTTTTAATTCCCTTAGAAGATTCATTCAGTCTCCATCAAGCTGAAGAGTTTGACTTTTGGTCAAATGGAGCCTGGGAGTGCTCGATGGCCTTTAGGTCAGTACTCAGGGTATGACTTAGGTTTGTAGTGATGATGGGAGGTTCTAGAGGACCTATGGAAAGGTTAGGGGTTATTAGAATGGGGTGTCTACAAATCCCCTCGACGGGTGAGTTTGGAAGAAACGATAACCGTCGAATAGACACCGCATGATGCCTTTGAAAAAGGATGACCAGATGGGCCGAGGTCGATTTAGAGGACCTATGGAAAAAGATGACCGGTTCTGCAGTTCGAAGCCAATTATGAGGGCTTGAAGATAAGGGTGACTGATTCTGGGGGTCGAAGCCAATTCTAAGGGCTTGAAGATGAGGGTGACCGATTCTGCAGGTCAAAGCCAATTTTGAGGGCTTGAAGATGAGATGACCAATTCTGCGGGTCGAAGCCAATTCTGAGGGCTTAAAGACGAGGGTGACAAATTTTGTGGGTTAAACCCAATTCAGAGGGCTTGAAGATGAGATGACCAATTCTACGGGTCAAAGCCAATTCTGTGAGCTTAAAGATGAGGGTGATCGATTTTGCGAGTCGAAGACAATTCTGAGGGCTTAAGTTTGAAATGACCAATTCTGCGGGTCGAAGCCAATTCTGCGAGCTTAAAGATGAGGGTGACCGATTCTGCAGGTTGAAGCCAATTCTGAGGGCTTGAAGACGAGGGTGACCGATTCTGCGGGTCGAAGCCAATTCCGAGGGCTGGAAGATGAGAGTGATCGATTCTGCGGGTCAAAGCCAATTCTGAGGGCTTGAATATGAGATGACCAATTCTGCGGGGCTTAAGTTGAGATGACCAATTCTGCGGGTCGAAGCTAATTCTGCGAGCCTAAGTTGAGATGACCAATTCTATGGGTTGAAGCCAATTCTGCAGGCTTAAGTTGATATGACCAATTCTGCGGGTCAAATCCAATTCTGAGGGCTTAAGTTATGATGACCAATTCTGTGGGTTGAAGCCAATTCTGCGGGCTTAAGTTAAGATGACCAATTATATGTGTCGAAGCCAATTCTGCGGGCTTAAGTTGAGATGACCAATTCTGCGGGCCTAAGTTGAGATGACCAATTCTGCGGATCGAAGCCAATTCTGCAGGCTTAAGTTGAGATGACCAATTCTACGAGTCGAAGCCAATTCTGCGGGCTTAAGTTGAGATGTTCTCGGGTAGCTCTATCGGGAAAATTACCTCGTGATTTTGATTTGATCCGGGGAGCTAATTGCTGGGGAAACTTTCGTGTCTTCTGGAGACTTTACTGGGGGAACAACCAATTTGATGTTGGGGAAGTGATTAGGTGGTCCAGGGTTTGGACGTATTTCTTAGGGAAATTTGAGACCTTTGGGGAATAGGAGATGATTCTGAATTTTTGGATACTTTAGATGTCCTCTGGGGGCGTTACCGGGGAGAGATTCACTTGGATTTTGAGAGTTTCGTTGGGAAAATAGGGGTTCCGCTTAAGGAAGTGCGAAATTTTCTTGATGAACATGTTCTAAATCCTTTCAGGGATTTTTAGTAATTTTTTGAGTATTTTTTAGGGTTTTCTGGTATTTTTTGGGAATTTCTGTACGAAAATTTAAGGGAGGTGCCAGTCGACAAGGTGTAGAGGGTGCTATTCGGTAGTGGCATGGACTTTTAGGCTGCCTTGATAAGGTAAACGGTCAGTGCTGATCGGTATATGGGGGTATAGTATCTGGGGACTCCATCCGTTTGTCGCTGTTGAAGGATGTTTTATTGGGCAGGGTGATCGATGTGGAGGACGGGCTGCAGGTGAGGCAGATGGCCCTGTTGTTCATTTTGCTTATGTTGGGGGGATATCTAGTGGCATTGAGCGGTGACGTTGTCCACTTATGGGTTTTACCATATCTGAGGATGTTTTCGAACACCCCTCTATATGATTGGGGGAGCCTGACTTTAGCGACCCTTTATTTTTCTCTGGATGCATTCAGCCGGTGCTCCCGATAGTCTTTCACTGGAGCCATGTATCTTCTTGAGGTATTCTTTAATTAGCATTTTCCTTATTCATCTCTTTTGATTGTGGATTTCTTGTCTTTGGCAGACGTGGTTCTATGAGGTGATTGGGTGTAATACGCAGCTGATCGCTTTGAAGGACGAGACTATTAGGATTTTTATCGGTTGTATCGATGGCGCAAGGCCAATCGACAGTCGAGGAGGTCTTTCTCTAGAGGCGGTGCATCAGGTCTTGAATGGCCTGACCAGTGATAGGGTAAGACTTCTTTCTTCTTCAGTCTAAGACCTTTGGGTGCTTTGATTCCATATTTCCTTATATTTTGCTGGGATTTTTCAGGTGACCTTTTACCCTTGGGGGACGACCGTTCAGGACACGGGGTTGACTGGGGTGAATGCACAGATGAGGCGTTTGCTGGCGCCCGAGTTTGGCCATTCTTGGTATCTCGGGGAGAGGGTGGTCCGATATATTGATGAGGGGGAGGTGGTGGTGCCACCTGCGAGCCCCCTTATGGCTATGAGGCGGGAGCAGCTGCTGCCAGAGGATGTGAGGATCGCGATGATGATTGGCGAGTCCTACCTACTATACACCGATACGGCTGTGCCGTATGATTATATGAACTTTGTGACAAGTTGGCTGGTGGCGCCTAGCATATATGATGCACTGCCCTTCCCTCCTGCGAGTTCGAGTCGGCCAGTGGGGTCCTCCCATAGCGGTGGTGGTCCGTCAACATCTGTGATGGTGATGACCTTGGAGGTTACCTTTGTTGCTGCTGCATATTCCTTCATACAATATTCAACGGGCTGATGGAGGGATGGTGACTATATTGTATCGTCCTCATGCGATGGACCCGGAGGAGTTGGGCTTGACAGAGGAGGTTCTTCGGCTTGAGGTATATCTTTTTTGTTCTTCTCCTTTGGTTTCTTTTGATATTTTCTGCTTGATACTGATTCTGCCTTTTCTTGCAGCACGTCCGGGTGTCCACCACTTGGCTGAGGGATATTAGGGACTGGATATCTTCGGTGACTGCCCATATTTGGGACGCGGTTCCTGTTCCTTCTTGCTTGGTGCCGTCTGCCTCATCCGGGGAGGAGTCTGGTTCAGGTAGCGGTGGTGCGTCATCTCGCCCTCGGGGAAAGAGAGCACATCGCAGGGGTGGAAGCTCTTAGGAGAGAGAGGGGAAAGGGCAAGTGAGAGAGAGGGAGAATGTGGGTTCGGGCTCAGTCCCGTGTGCTTTTTGCTTTTCTTTATTTTCCTGCAAAATTGATGTAACACAAAAAACCATCTATGCAATGCAATGGAGTTTATTTTCTTCTGTTAATGATGAATGAATGAATGCATGCACATGCGCTTTTTACTTTACTGCTGAGACCGTAAAAAGAAATATTTTTGGGATTTGAAGGAAAGTTTTATTTAAAATGAGAATTTATGTAAAGCTAAAAAGGGGATTTTTGAAATTCTATTGAGAATATCAATTTATTTTGAGTTTTCTGAATTTTGACAAAAGAGGGAAAGGGAAAATTTCTAAAAATAGGGGGTTACCGATCGACAAGTACCTCGTCATGCCTATCGGTAGGTCAGTCCAGTCCCATCAATTCAAAGCTTTGATTAGTACCCTCTTCAGCCTTTGGTACCTTGTGGAGCAGGATTTCTTTCGATTTTTGTAGAGGTTATGTCTTTTGTGGGAGTTTTCAGGTATAAAAGAGGGGTAAGGGTGAAGTGTTTTCCTCACACCTTCACATTCCTAATTTCTTGTTCAGTGAGATGGCTCTCCCTGCTAGTGTTGAGTTTACCAACTACCTCGAGACTTTGGAGGCGATGTGCTCCTATAACGTCGACTATGATGCTTACAACATGCGTCGAGTTTCTTTATGGCGTAATCGGCCCATAGAGTGGAACATGCTGATGGCGGCAGTACAATTATGGTACCTCGAAGAGAATGTATTCCTCTTTACAGGAGGTATAATTTATCTTTCGGCGGTGTTGCGGTCCGTGTATTTGCAGGAGGTTGGTGATGCTGGATATGCCGGAGCTGTCGTTCTGGGCTTGGTTTCAAAATTGCTGCTGGTGATTGGGGAGCTGTTGGTGGACCCACAACTTGCAGCTATTACTTCATGGATGCCTTACCATCGTAATCCTGTGGTGGTGATACTGGCAGAGACTTTGAATGGCTTAGATGCCTGGCAAGAAGGTCATCTGACTTTCTGAGGGGTAGCCCTGTGATGCTGTTCATGTGGTTGTCTGAAAGATTCCGCCTGGTGACTCCTCCGGAATACCCTTTGGCGATTGCACCCAATTTCTTTTTGTGCCATTTCATCATTGTTGGCCTGGATATTGAGAGCTGGGAGAACTAGTTCGTGGAGCATAGGGCTCTAAATCTGTACTGGTCAGTACCTTAGTGGGGACAGCTGCTGCCTATTCTAGAACTGGGAGAATACCCGTATGTTCGACTGGTTGTTCTCTGACAGACCTCTTTTTATTTCCCTCAGACACTAGACCTCTTTTCGGTAGAAGATTTAACAGAGTGTCTGCGCATACGACTTGGCTCTTTGTGGGAGAGTCGACGTTCGTCGGCCCGTCCCTCTTAGTCTACTGGGAGAGTTTGGCACATCCATGGGGATTATATGAAGTGGTTGCGGAGAAGAGTATTTAACAAGATGTTGGTAGTGGAGACTGGCCAAAGACGGCTTGCCTTATCTGATACCATGGAGGGAGGTGTGATAGTTTTTTCGAGGCTGGTTCAAGCTTGTCGGTCCATGGAGCGTCTGTGGCACTCCATTCAGGCAGGGGAAGCTTAGGGATCCCAGGATGTAGATGATGATGATGGAGCGCGCTCCTCTGGTAGCCGTGGTTAGGACTTTTGGAGAGTTTGTTTTGTAGTGGGGAATGAGTTTGGGAATTTATTTGGCTTTTTAGGAAGGTAGGGGGAAGGGAGTTATCCGTTCCTTTTCTTATGTAATTGCGCTGTAATTTCTTATTAGTGAAATAAATAAGTTTTTTATCATCTAGCTGTGCCTTTTGATGAATTTTTTATTTTGAATTATCTATACCGATCGCCAAGGCATCCATAATCCTTTTGTTCAAATATATGTTAGAATGGACTGTCGTTCTCGGAGGTAAGAAAAGAATAGTTTTTTGTGAAAGAGAGAGGGTCGTGCTCATGTAAGATGTATGATCTGCCTACGTACCTTTGGGGGTTTTTGAAAATTTTTAATTTGTCTGAGAATGATTTTTGTAGAGGATCAGGCCCACGTAGTTCTGGGAAGAGGAAAATGAAGAGATTTTTTTTAGTAGAATAGAAGGGAGATGAGAAGAGTCATTGCGCGCCGAGATTTTGGACTAGGGGAAAAATTTCTTGAGACGGTCCAGGTTGACTGGACGAGCCATCTCTTCTCCATTTAAGTCGGTGAGCATGGCGAAATCGCCGAACAAGATCTTCTTAACAATGTATGGGCCGCTCCAATTGGGCTAGAATTTCCCTTTGGGGTCCCAGATGGGATTTACTATTTATTTGAGGGATAAATGCCCTTCTCGAACACAGCAGTCCTTGACTATCTTAGTAAATGATTAAGCTATTAGACGATGGTACCCTTGTATATGATACAACGCTTTTAATCTCCTTTCGTCCAAGAGTGACAGCTTGTCGAGGTGACTTTGATGCCAGTCCTCCTCATTGACCTTGCTTTTAAGAATGACGCATAACGAGGGTATTTCTAGCTCCACGGGTAGGACTGCTTTCATGCCGTAGACTAGAGAGTAAGGGGTAGCCCCAATAGAGGTTCTAATTGAGGTTTGGTAGCCCCAGAGGGCGTATGGGATTCGGTCGGCCCAATCTCGATAGCTTTCGGTCATCTTACTGATGATGGCTTTGAGGTTCTTATTGGCAGCTTTGACTACACTGTTGGTCTGAGGTCGGTAGGGAGAAGATTTGTGTCTCTAAATCCCATACTCGTTGACCACTTCTGTGACTTCTGCCTCAAAATGCAACCTGATATCTGACACTAGCTCGTGCGGGACCCCATATCGATAGATGATGTTTTTCTTGATGAATTGGGCCAATTTCTTGGCATTCAGGACTGCATATGACTTAGCTTCGACCCATTTGGTGAAGTAATCAATGGAAACCAGGATGAACTCGTGTCCGTTGGAATTCGTGGGTGTAACCTTCCCTATGATGTCGATGCCCCAGGTGGAGAACAGCCAGGGAGAAGTTATATTATATAATTCGTGCGGAGGCAGGTGTTGAAGGTTAGAGAACTGTTAGCATTTAAGGAATCTTCGGTCATCGGCGTTGCAATCCTTGATCATGGTGGTCCAGTAGTAGCCTTGTCGGAGGATCTTCTTAGCAAGCATGTGACCATTCATGTGGGGTGTTCATTCCTCACTGTGGATTCTTTGCATCACCTATTCAATGTCATTCCCTTCGATGCAGTGTTGATGGGTTCCTTCAAAGTTTCTCTTAAATAGTGATTTATGACAGATGATGTACTGGGCGGTCAGTCTTCGAAGGATTACTCGATCTTTCTTGTTGGAACCCTCAGGATACTTACCATGCTTGAGGACGTGCCAGATATCATAATACCATCAATTGACTAGCTCGAGATCTTCTTTGGTGATGAGCTCAATGTGGTAGCAGTGGGTTGGTTTATCTTGCTTTTGGACCAGGAAGGGGGCCATTGTTATTCCTTCGGGCATGTCGACCATGGAGGCTAGGGTAGAAAGGGAATCGGCTAGGTTATTATTTGATCTAGGTAGGTAATGGAGGGTGATGTCTTGGAATTGAGAGGCTAGTTCTTCTAAGTGGGCATGGAAGGGTTGGAGTTTCTCGTCCTTGACTTTCCATTTTCTGAGCACTTGACTAATGATGAGGGAAGAATCCCCATATAAATCTAGGCATTAAATTCCTCTCTTGATGGCAACTTTGAGGCCTACCGTATATGCCTCGTATTCAGTCATGTTGTTGGTGCAGGGAAATCCAATTTGATGGCGATGGGAGTGTGGGAGTCATCTGAGGCAATTAGAAGTATCCCAATACCATATCCATTTTTGTTGGCCGCGCCATCAAAGAACATTTGCCATCGAAGGTCATCTTGAGCAGCATAGAATATGTTTTCATCTGGTAATTCTGAGATCCAGTCGTCAGCCTCTTTCATCGGGTAGTCAATGAGGTAGTCAAAGATGGCTTTTTATTTTATGGCTTTCTGTGTAACGTACACGATATCAAACTTGACTAAGAGTATCAACCATCGAGACATTCGATTAAATAAGGCGGGTTTCTCAAGTAGGTACTTGATGGGGTCCATTCGGGATACAAGCTTAATGGGGAAGGCGAGCATATAGTGTCGTAACTTTTGGGTGGCCCAAACAAGCGCGACGCATACTTTTTCCAAATCAGTGTAGTTGACTTCAAACCTAGCCAATTTGTGACTGGAATAATAGATGGCTCTTTCTTTGTGGGAATCTTCAAGGTATTGGGCTAGTAAAGACCCAGCTACACTGTCGGTTATGGTTAGGTATAGGGGCAAAGGGAGACCAGGGTGTGGTGGTATAAGTACCGGAGGTTGAGTCAGGTATTATTTGATTCGATCAAAAGCTTATTGGCAGGCCTCGTTCCAAACTTTGATTGAATCCTTTCGGAGGAGTTTGTAAATCGATTCACAGATGGAGGTGAGCTGGCTGATAAACTGGCTGATGTATTGCAATTTCCCAAGGAAACCTCGTACCTCTTTCTCCATTCGAGGAGGTGGCATCTCAAGTATGGATTTTATCTTGGCAGGAGCTGCTTCTATCCCTTTCTCACTGACCATGAATCCCAAGAGTTTTCCCTTTGTAAATTCGAAGACACATTTTTGTGGATTGAGTCTCATCTGATATCGTCGCAGTCGTTCGAAGAACTTTCGGCGAGCGGGAACATGACCTTCTCTAGTTTTGTATTTGATAATCATATCATCCACATAGACCTCGACTTCCTTGTGAATCAGATCGTGTAGGGTGGTTGTGGCAGCCCTCTGGTACGTAGCCCCAGCATTCTTGAGACCAAATGGCATAACAATGTATCAAAAGGTTCCCCATGGGGTGATGAACGCAGTTTTTTCTTGGTGATCTGGGTGCATTTTGATTTGGTTATGCCCGATAAACCCGTCGATGAATGACTTGAGAGCATGACTGGCTGTGTTTTCCACGATCATGTCGATATTGGGTAATGGGTAATCATCCTTTGGAGAGGCTTTGTTCAAGTCCCGATAGCACTATGTTGACTAGCCATATGGGATATTCGATCACACGACTAAAGCCCACATTCCGTTGTTTGACCACCTCTTCTTTGACTTTGAGCGACCATTCGGTGCGGAGCTTTCTCAGCTTTTGTTTAACCGACTTATAATCTGGAAGAGTGGGGATCTCATGCTGAGTAATTTCAGGATCAATGCCGGGCATATCATTATAGGACCATGTGAAGACATCCGCGAATTCCTTAAATAATTCTTCGAGTTATGCGCGCCCATGCTCGTCAAGGATAGACCATATCCTAATCTTGCGCAGTTGGCTACTAGAACCGAGGTTAATAATAACCGTCTCTTCTTCATTTACTTGAACGCAATTATATTATTTGTTATTAATCTGATTTAGATCAGTTAAGAATTGTTCATTTGCAAAATCATCATCATCAAAAGTTTGATTAGAATCTAAACAATTAATGTAAGGCACAACAAGATACTCAAAATCTTCATTTATTTCATTGATAGGAAAAACAACATTGAGAACCTCATCAAAGGAGGTCTCAATTACATTTGAGCAAGGATAAACAACAAAAGAAGAAATGGGGTAAACATTGGGGTTAGGTGGGATTTTAACAGGTAGAACTGGCGCAACATGCCAGTTGAGGAGAGGTGTATCAGCAGCTTTAATCAAGTGGGATGGATCCAGTGATGTAGTGCCTGAATGAATCGTGAAGGGTGTCAGTCCCAGTGTCTGCAAGTTGAAAGAGTCCTCAGAGTCACTTTCCTCAGAATCTTCGGTATCTTTGATGAGCGATTGTACATGGTGTTGGGAACTTTTGGCCCATGGGTATCTGTCTTGGAAAAAGATCTCCATTTCGGGATTCATCTTCTTATCTGTATTATCATACCATGGTTTCGGGAAACAGCAAAAGGGGAAGTTTTCATCCCCTTTGATGAATCGTCCATTCAAGAAGTCACCTGGGATAGTCTGGGTGCAGTCTAATCTTCTCTTTGGTCGAGATTGGTGGATCATTTTGCTCTCTTGTTCTGATGGTTGATGCCCCAAACCACAAGGAGGGAAAGCTTTCTTCAGTTCAATGGGCTCAAGTATCACTTACTGTCTTTGCCCTATCCCCAGTTTGGGCATGAAGTGCATGTTTCTGAACATCGGAATCACATTGACATTGCCATGAGGGTCGTATTCAGGGTAAAACCTTTCTTTGAAATCATCCCCTGCCAGGAGTAGAAGTGGATCAACTCAGAATCCTGATAGGAGCATATCATTTGACCCGTGATGTATCTCAAGGATTGGATTGCTGGTACTTGCACCCTCGACATTGTCGTCGTCATCCAAGATGGTGATGAATCGTCAGTCGGCGAAGAACTTCAATTTCTGATGGAGTGAGAAAGACACACCCTTGATATTGTGGAGCCAAGGTCGTTCGAGTGATAAGTTGAAACAAGTTGGGATGTCAATAACTTGGAATTCAACGACAGGGTTTATAAGGCCAACCCCTATTACAGGTTTTATGGATCCCATCACCTCCCGATGGGTATTATCGTAGGCACGCACACCAGCAGAGGTTGGAGCGAGGTCACTTTCTTTCAGTCCTAAGCATTTGAAGGTTCTTAATGGGTAGACATTCAAGGCGGATCCATTATCGACAAGAGAGAGTGGTACGATTTTCTTGATAACTTCGACGGAGATGTTGAGTGCATGATTGTGGTTTGGCCCAATTTTGGGGATTTCTTATTCGGAAAAGGATAGCATTCGGGTAGAGGTCAAGGATACGACTAAATTTACCGCTTCTTCTCGTGTAGTAGAAGGAGGAACTGTGGGTCCAGTGAGCAACTTGTTCAAAGCATTTATGTGCAGCTGGGAGGACATGAAAAGCCCCCATAGAGTGATGTTAGCTTGAGTTTTCTTCAGTTGATCGAGGATCTTGCTTTCCTCGAGGATCATTTCTGGCATAAGAAGGTTTTCAATGCCCTTCCTTTTGTCATTGGTTGGTAGTGAGCTTGGGATCTGGTAATGCCTCCCTGATCTGGTCATGTGATTTACTAAAGAAGGGATGAACATGAACCCTATTTCTTCGTCAATCTCGAGTTATTCTGCCACTTTTTTTATTTCTCCGAGGAGATCCTCAAAGGATATCATCCCACACATGTCGTCTACCGCACTAATTTTCTCAAAAACTTATTCTTCATTCGAATCTTTGAACTCTTCCCCCCATCCGGTGGCAATAATTCTGTCTTTCCATGTATAGTCAATGGATTCCACAACTTTAATGGCTTCTTCATATAGGTCTTCCCATCTTGTGGGGATATGTAAGGGTGAGGGGACCAGGTTCCCTTGTAATTTTATATTATCAAGTAACTTGGTCATACTACAAATGTCGTTGGTTTTCCTAAATAATTCTGCCATGATCTGGACGACATCATCCAGGCTGACTTCATCGATTGGTACCACCCAACTATCTGACTCTCGAGCCCATTTTTGTTCTTCCAAGAACAGCGTGCTAAACCTATGGTAATCAATGATCATATATGAGGGCAATTTCAGCCCGAACTCTAGGATTTGGTTTCCATACCTCCATTTTCAGAACGGGTACAGACAATGATGCATACTATGGTAAGGGGTGACAGTGCCTGATCAGCGAGGCTAATAGGGTGTAGGAGGAAATATGGGCAAGTTTGGAGAGGTTTAGGAGAGTGTATGGGTGTAATTTAAGTTGAGGGATCAAATTCTGGGTTCATTTCTAGGAAGATAGCATTGGTATGATTTGGGAGTGGGTTGTGAATAGTGTTTGGCTTAGGATTGGCTGGTGGGGCAATGGTACCTCGGTCAATTAGACCTTGGATTATGTTTCAAAGGTGAAAGCATTGGTCGGTGGTATGGATAGTAGTTTGGTGAAAGTCACAATGGGCATCTGCCCTGAAGTTTCTTGGAAGTGGATTTGGCAATGGAAGGGGGTCCAAGGGTTTGATGAGGTTTCGGCTTAACAGGGCTTGATAAACTTTGGAGAGGGGAGCATGGAGCTCGGTGTATTCCTTTCAGACTGGGATAATGAGACTTTCTGGTGCCCACGAAGTGGTTGGTTGAGAGATATTATTGATGGTTGAGACTGCAGCACTGGCAGGTTTGTCATATTTTCTGGGGGTGAACTGTTCGGACACTTTCTTTGGTTCAACCTCTATTTTAGCAAGACCTTCCTCGATTTCTACTCCTGCTTCTCTCAGAGCTCGAAAGTGGGGATAGTATTGTCCTCCCATGGTTGCTCGAACATGGGGAAAGAAGTTCTTCACTATGTTGACTTGTTCTTCCTTGGATGGCGGATTGGTCATGGTGGCTGCCTTTTCCCTCCATCGGGATATGAAGTTACTGACTGATTTCTCAGAGTTCTGTTTGAGCAACTCTAAATCATAGCGGGTGACCTCAATCTCTTCGTTGTATTTGTACTGCATCATGAATTCTCGAGCTATATCCTCCTAGCTACGAATTCTGGACTCCTCGAGAGACAAAAATCATTGGAGGGCGCTATCCTTCAAAGTTTTATGAAATAATTGGGCCATAACTTCTTCAGAAGCCCCTAAAAGAGTTATTAATCGGTGATAACTGTGAAGATGAACAATCGGGGGTCCACTTCCTCCGAATTTCTCGATATTTAGCATCTTAAACTTCTCGAGTAACCTTGCCTTAGGATAAGGAGACATGTGGGTGTAGTCCATGTAATTTCCAGAGATTCTGACTTGGTCTAAGTTCTTACTTAGCATCTTGAGATATTCTTTGACCTTGTTTAACTCTTCCTCTTTTGTATCAATGATTAGAGCCAAGTTAGCCCTATGCTGGGCAAGGTTTGGCATAGGAGGCTGGGCAGGCGGCGACCCATTAACAGGAGGGGCACGTGGAGCGTGCTGATACTCTTTGGGAACCCAGATAGACTCGGGTGGACCCATAGCATGAGGGAATAGGGCCTTGGGCTCTTGAGGAACAGGAACCTAGTTTCCTTGCATCTCTCGGACCTCAGTCTGAAGGTTGTCAATCTTGGCCATGAACTGAGCTAAAACTGTCGTCAGATCTTTGCTGCGTAACTAGTACTTAATTTGTGTTCTCCATGGGAAGTGGATGGATACCGGACTCAGAATAAGTAGCAGGGGAACATATGAAACTCCGGGGTGATTTAACTGAAGACTGAAGCCAATAAGAAGCCAGGCCAAGGACGTGCGATTGACCTGAGAGGGCGTAAAATGTGATTTATTTTTGACAAAAAGGATGAAAATATTTTTGATATTTTTTTCTTTTTGAGATTGAAAGATAAAATATTTTTAGATCTTTGATAAAGAAAGGAGAAATGTTTTTGGATTTTTGATAAAGGAAGGAGAAATGTTTTTGGATTTTTGATAAAGGAAGAGAAATATTTTTTGGGAGACAGGTCTCAGAATGATTATTATAATTATTATGTTCTCACTTGTATTAAATTCTCCTAAATGCAAGATGAAATGCCGGACAGGACCCGAGCCTGGAAAAGTTGGGCTTGTAACATATGCAAAGCTATGGCTGGACTTGTAACCAGGCTCACGGGCAGGATCCCGTTTTAAAAATGCTTAAAAATTTGGGTGATAAGCCGACTCAAAATTTCGAAAGAGTTTCGAGTTAAAACCGGCACTCTAACATGTGTGTCCTAGGCTTGACACCTATATGCGGGTATCCAGTTTGGTTGGGTGAATCGAAAAGGGTTCCCCCTTTGGCGTGGCTTCCACGATATACGTCTTGCTTTTGAGGGAAATAGGTATGTGTGGACAATCCATTTGATATACCTGAGTGTACGTGAATTGCCTCACTATATACCTCATAGGGATGGTACGTGTGAGAGCGAATTCGATATACTCGGCATACGTGAATGAGTTCCCTGCGATATACCTCCCGTCATAACTTCAGTCAAGCAGTACGATGAGGGGGAACAGTTCTATATATGTCGAAGGTACTTTGGCCAATGGAAGGTGAGAGTCATTTCGCTCAGGCTAATTGCGCCCTACCGGACCAACGCCCATCACGAAGTGACCCTCCAGTTACTGGACAAACTTTTCTCAATCACAATGCTCTTTGGTGATATCGTGTGAATCATGCATGATTATCTTATTAGTATCTTATGAGAGTATCTTTTTTTATCATGCCCAACTGGGAGCAAAGTATGAGTACTAATGGTATACCAAGTATGGGTGATGCGTGCAACATGGGGATATATGTGATCCTAGGTGCACGTGGTGTGAAGTGTACATGTAGAATTTTCTACAAGTGTGTGAATAGAATCATAAGCATGAGGTACACATTAATAATAAAGGGGAACATGAAAATATGGGGATATATAAGAAAATAAAACACCCATATAAATAGAGTCTAGCCCTCAAAATGAAGTAACACCCAACGGAGTCGCCACCGTGTCCATCCCCTTTTCGATCCTCACGACGGGATAGGCGAAGAATATGGGGGGTCTCCCCTTCGTCTCGGGAGGATATTGGTCCCGCGCATCCCTCTTAGGAGTGCTTCAGCTGGCGTCGGTGATAAGGTGAAAAATGTAGAGAGATAGAGTCACCAGTCTATTTTACTCAAAACAGACAAAAGAAAAAAAGGGGAGTCATCCCGAAGGACAGCATCTAAAGACATACTGATACATACGAAACCAAAATGATTCGAAAAGGGTCCGGAGGCTAAGTTATGAAATGGGAAGGTGTTAGGCACCCATTATGCCCTTACGGTCTCTCATGGGTTATTGCTATTTTCCTTTATTTCCCCATGATATGTGTGCATGTGTATATGTAGCGGAGATAGGAATCATCAACTTGTATCATGGAAGAGATAAAGTGAGTCATCCATAGGAATGTTCTTAAAAGTAATATTAAAAAAATAGGATTTACGCGATTATCCTAATGTTGATCGGTAGAACGGAACGATAACACATATGGAATAATATGCCACTAAGCATAAATATACGTATATGTGAATATATAGAATCTAAGAGAGTTAAGTTTATAAAATATAAAAAAAAATAAGAAAAAAGTAAGAAAATGACTCGAATCTCGGGTTTTACCCCGAGATGCCTACGTAGCCTATAGAGGCATCAAAGTCCTAGTAGTTCGTATGCAAAACGAGGGGTGGGATTTATCCCATAAATCCAATCGGGGACTGCTCTTATATATGTGTGTGTGTGTAAAAAAGTGTTTTAGTTGTGAGAAAAGTGTGAGAATTCCCGTTTGGAATTTATGAGCAAATCCTCCTTTTCTTATTTTTTGAGTTTTATTTATATAAAAATAAGAGATTTACAATAATACTAGATAAAAAGTATATTAGGATATGTGAGATGAGAGAATAAAAGTACTAAGTAACACAACAAACTAATGCGAATTTAGGAGAATTTAAGGAGAGAGTGGAGAAAGTTGGACCTCTTTGAAGATCTTAAGCTTGATCTTGGATGTTGGTGAGCAACCCTTGCACTTGAGTGATGATGGCGGGTACTTCATTCACCAATTTTGATGAAAAAGGTGATGAAAGGTGAAGGTTGGAAAGGGATTTTGATGTGGAAATCACACTGACTTCTTTTAGAGGGGTTTTCTGAGCTTACTAAGAGTGATGGATCTCTGATCCTCTTCCCCTTCTGAAATGAGGTTAGGCCCTCATATTTATAGGCCTAGGGTATTTTCAATCGGCATAGCCCTGGTCTTGCTAATCGAAAGGTGTGTTTAGGAACACTGCCGATAGGCAGGGTTTGGAACCTGTCGTTTGGCAGTCTCTTTCAGGTTCCTTTGAAAAATCGGTCGTAGAGTGTAAACTGTTGATCTGAATTGCACACGGGGTGAACCGTTGGAAAGGTAATTCAGGGACCTTCGAAAGTCTTTTATATTTCTACCGGTTCCGGGAGTTGACTTTGGGTCAAATGTGGCTCGAAAGCGTTCGTCGGTCCTTTGGACGGGGAATCGTCGGACGCAAACGGACCGTTCGTCCGTATGGTAAGTCAGAATCGCGCACGGGGTAGACCGTTGGAAAGGTTAGGAGATGTACTTCGACATTCCAAAGATCTTGACTCGGTTTGGGGAGTTGGCTTTAGTCAACTGAGCCTTATAAGCGCTCGGTGACCTTTCGGAGTAAAATGGATCATTTGTCCGTACTGTAAGTCAGAATCGCGCACGGGGTGGACCATTGGAAAGGGGATTTAGTGCCCTTTGAAGATTCATTCAGCCTTAGTCAAGTTGAGGAGTTTCATTTGTTCAAACAGAGCCTGAGAGCGTCCGGAGACCTCCGATCGAGTTTCGGGGGAAAATGGATCGTTCGTCCGTACCGTAAGTCAGAATTGCACATGGGATAGACCTTTGGAAAGGGGTTTCAGTGCCCTTTGAAGATTCATTCAGTCTCAGTTGAGCTGAAGAGTTTAACTTTTGGTCAAACGGAGCCTGGGGTGCTCGATGGCCTTTAGGTCAGTACCCGGGGTATGACTTAGGTTTGTAGCGATGATGGGAGGTGCTAGGGGACCTACGGAGAGGTTAGGGGATATTAGAATGGGGTGTCTATAGAGGGTGTTAGCTATTTTTGTCAGAGATAGAAGAACATCAATTGAAGATAGCAGAAGAAAATTGTGAAGAACAAGACGCAAGAGGGTGCAGTGAAAAACTTACAGGGCAAATGAAAGAAGACAATAAGCTTCGAAGTATTTTTGAGAAAGGAAGTAGAAGAAAAGTAACGAGTAAAAAGTTTAAAACAAGTGACATTAGAATTTTGTGCAAGGCAATCATATGGAACGAGGCTCAAGAGTCGGTTCTTGGCAGTTCACATTTCTCCTAATGACTAGCATACCCCGCTCAGTTTCCAACTATTTATGAAACTACCAACCAATAATATTAAACATTATTTGGATAAATTCTTTGGGCTTACAATGAATTTAAAATTCTTTGGCCCAACTCTATCCCAATTTTAGCTAAGAATTTTAGGGGCAATTGTGGGGGTCCAAACCATAAAAGCTCAATTTTGACCAATCCAAGCAGGTCCAATAGGATCACCACACCGCCTCAGTTCGATCCACCTATGAAGAGGTTAGCATAATAAATTATCACGAGGATAAATACAAACATTTATCATTTAAATACTGATGGGCTTAATTGGTTACCAACAATCTCGGACGAGATATTCAAGGATGACCACATGAGCCAATAACAAGTTGGGAGGGTTTACACCACTATAAATATAACCCTCACCCTAGGGCCAAAGGGGATATAATTCTCGAACTTTCAGAGACATTAATAAAAACTCTAAAAAATCTTCGTGGGCGTAGGCCATTGCCGAACAACATGTATCTTTGTGTTGAGTGGCCATTTTAATATTCTTTCATTGCTTGTTTTTAGAATTCATTTATTTTGATTAATTGCACTCACACCTTTGAGTCGCCATTTTTTTACAATGGGTTTAAGGGGATACTTATGGCCCTGTTCACCCTTTTAGTGGACCTTTTAAATATTTTATGATTTTAATTGATGTTTCCACTCGATGGTTACATGTTTGTTTACTATCCACTCGAAATTTGTCTTTTAAAAAATTATTTTCTCAAATCATTAAACTCATAGCACATTTTCATGATCAACACATCAAATCCATTTGCTTAGATAATGCAGGAGAATTTACTTCTCAAGTTTCTTTTATTATTTTTTATTTATAGGAATTGGTGTTGAGCACCCAGTTCCCCGCGTTCATACCCCAAATGATTTAATTTAATCATTAATTAAACGTTTGCAACTGATAGGATGACCTTTTCTTATGCAATCCAAAATCCCAGTCTCAGTTTGGGGTCATGCTATCGTACATGCCACTAAGTTAATTTAACTTTAACCCACAACTTACCACTCCCATTCCCCTTCACAACTTGTTTCAAGATGTCAGCCAAACATTATAAAGTTGCGTAAATTTGGTTGTGCCTTATACATGCATATCTCACCATGACAACGTACCAAAATGGGTCCCCAATTCCATTTGGACATATATGTTGGTTATGATTCACCATTAATCATTTGTTATATTGAGCCATTGACAGGTGATGTGCTTATCGTTAGATTTGCAGATTGCCATTTTGATGAAACAATCTTCCTTCCGTTAGGGGAGGGAAGAATGTACCTTAAGTACGATCCATTCCAGAAGAACGATGAGAATTAACGTGGAATACTTTTACTTTGTCTCATCTAGACACCCTACATCTCAATTTGAGCATGAAGTGCAAAGAATAATACATTTTCAAGGATTTACAAATCAATTACCCAATGCATTTAATGATGCAATAAAAGTGACTAGGTCTCATGTTCCCGTTGTTAATACGCCAGCTAGAATTAATGTTCCCATGGGACAAATTTTGATCTTAGAAGCTAATGAATCTATTGAACGCCTGAAGCGTGGTAAACATATAAGCCCTAACTACTGGACTCCATAACAGTGGAGGTCAAATAAAATCATATCCAAATAAGGCTCTAGAAGAGGTTATACATAACGCTCAAGAATAGGTTATGAACAAAATATACTTTCTTTAAAACCCTCAAGAATAGATTATGAACAAAAGACCCCGAAGTGACTATAAAGCCCTTGGAATAGGCAAATGTACCTAATATTGATGAGATCTCTATGTTTTATACATATATAAGATAAAAGTAGTATCGATAAAGATGATCATTGATGATATGATTATATATGTTGTATCTACACAAAAATAAAAGGGCAATGATACTACAAATCCATGTACTATAAATGAATATCGATAAATATATTGGCCAAAATGAAAAATGCCATGATGTCATGATTCGTGTGCCTGAATAAACGTGGTGTATTTGGACGTATAGTAAAAACCCTAAAAGATGTTAGCCCTGGAGGTTATGAATGGGTGTTTATAATAAAGCGGAGTGATGAGCTCGATAAAAAAGTGCACGACCTATGGCAGAAGGTTTTTTGAAGAAACATAAATTGTTTATATATGAACATACCTTCTTGTTATGATAGTAAATATTTTTAAGATATTTGGATATCTTAGCAGTTTTTAAAATATATTAAATATTAGACTCATGAATGTTATAACTATATATATATAGTTATATATATATATATATATATATGTGTGTGTGTGTGTGTGTGTGTGACTTAGATAAAGAATACATATAAAAATCCTAGAAGGATTTTCTTTCCCTGAAGCAAAGACAAGGAGTACATACTCAATTTGAATAAGACGTTCATTGTACATCTTAAAGAAATCTGTAAGGACATAAGTATAACCGTCTTAACTTGTCTAAGGAAGGGTATGGAAATAATCATATATGCCAAATCGACATTATAAAAATATCCATAAAAAGATGTGCTCCATAAGAGATCAATTGAAATAAAAAATATCCAAATAAGGAATTCAAAAATGAATGATCTTGGGATAACTAGTTATTGTGTCAGCCCGCAGATCGAGCACTGAACAAAGATCCATTAGTCAAATAAATTGAAAAATACTACAATGCTTTGAGAATATATTGAGAACACCATTTTGTATACCCATGGTCTTCCGTCTTTGGATATTAAAATATCCATATCATACTAAAGAGGGTGACAAATATAAATTTGGTCAAAAAGTACCGTACTTGTACATTATTATTGTGTTTTTATACACATAACAATGCAAAAGACCAAATATAGTATTAAAAGTCAATCTCTTTACAAGAAATATAAATCATTAATGTGCAAACCATGTGACTAATGTCAACATCATGTGAAACATTCATGGATTTATTGGTATAATACCTTTTAAATCTAACAATCCATGTTAAGTTAGTTATGTACATGCAAATTATCTCCATGATCCTCACAAGAAACTATCAAATAACTCATGACTTGTATCGAACGACATATGGTCCTACTACTACTTATGAAGGAAATGGTACTTGTATAGCCCAAACTTAAAGAGGCTACTTCGAGGGAGATATGACCAATGCATTTCAGTTCTTCTACTTACATGAACACAAGAAGAGTTATGCAACACATAAAATCCATAAGAATTATGTTATTGAAGTAAACAAATCCGATAAACTGACATGTTCACCCCTATATACAAAAGTATTACAAAAGTCGAGCTTCTAAAGAAAAAATGAGATTGAATTCAAGAAAGTGCATTAAATTGTCAATCTAGATGATTTATTTACTAAGTCACTTTCGAAAGAAACATTCCAGAAGCTTGTGCATGGTATTGGATTGTGCTGACTTCAACAATAGCCAATTTGAGATATGAAAATCGGGGGCAACTCCTTTCCAAGGAAGGATGAGAAATCATGCTCTATTTGGTACATACGCTTGGTGTACTCTTTTTCCTTTAACTAGATTTTGACATTGGGTTTTTCTAGTTAAAGATTTTAATGAGATAACATCAAGCACATCCAACACCAATTCAATGATAACAAAAATTGTACTCTTTATCCTTTATTTTGGGTTTTTTCCCACTGAATTTTTTCTTAGTAAGGTTTTTTTGAGTCAACAATCATTGGATGGTGGATATAGTGTACATCCAAGGGGGAGTGTTAAATAATATTACTTTTAGTGTGAATGTCTACACATCTGTCATATATGTGTCTATTAGGATACCTCACCATTTTCTATAAATAGGGTGATCCTCATATGAGTTTGTACATATATTTTGAGAAATAACATATTATCTCTCTTTAAATTCACTTTGTCCTATATTTTATGACAATGTAAATATTTTCAAAATATTAAAGGTTTAATATGGAAAAATCCCATTGTGAAAAAGGTTGTAAAAATGTTTTTTAACATTTTAAATGGTGTAAAGTTAAAAATAGTAAATTATGGGTTCAAATGACAAACTTTATTTGTTTGGTGTAATGTTGGTAATTGTTGTAAAAATAATCGCGATTTTTGTCAAATTATTAAATGAACCCTATAGGAATGCAAATTTAGGTTTTACCCCAAAAGTGTGGTAATTTTGCAAAGAGGCTTTCTTGCACATGTTAAAAAGTCACACTCAAATGATGAATTAGTTCTTAAACTTGATCTTTAAAGAATTACCTTGTTCAGTAAAGCTACAAAGTGAGATGAACTTTGGAAATAAGTAACTTTTCAGAATTTATTGGATAGTGATGTTCAAAATTCTTAAAATTATGATAATGAAGATACAAGGTGGTAATTACCTTGGGATAAATGTGCTTTAGGCCGGGTATAACTCGTAATGCGATAAAAAAAATTAAAAGATTCAATCGTGTAAGTAAAAAAGATGGAGTTAAGCCGGGTATTTTGATCAAAACGGCTATTGGACCAAAAATAAATGAACTTAGAGAGAAAGAATTTTCAAAAAGGAGTATCGAATTTTTTTAAAGAGGACCGAGCCCCAGGGTGCTGCTTTGTCTTATACCCAAAAACTCTGGCTAGGAAACTAACGAATACAATAGTTTTAGCAGAGGGTGAACGTTCGTATACATAAGTGGGATACGACTAATTCTAGGATGTAAAAAAGGAAATAAATACAAAAATTTGGAATTAATAAATTTCGAGAAAAATAAACGGTTAATAATTGTATCCGGACATGATATTTTGAGTTTTAAATGGAATATAATGAAATTATGGGTAATCATGTAATTCAGATAATTGATAAACACACGGTATAACAGATTAAAGAATATAATGAGTTAACAAGGCAATGTGTTGTTAAATTAAAAGGTTAAAATGGTATAAAGCTAGGCGTTCGAATAAACTATAGTAGTTATAAGTCCGGGTTGACATAAAAGTTTTGTAGGTGTTGAAATCCTACTTAGATTACATCCAAGAAAATAAATCCAAACATTAAATGAAAATCACACAACATAAGGCATACGTGGTTCGATAATGTGCCTATGTCCATGGGGTGTATCTATTTTTTTGTATTGATTAATTTGCGATAAAAGGAATTACATGCCCCTTTTCCATGGGCGAGGGCTACATTTATAGTGAATAGAAATCATGTGGTACTCTAGGACTTTTTGTCCCAGTTGCGGTGTGATTGAATATATCCAAGGCCATGATACTAGCTGATCGAATCCCCTTTGTCTTTATCTTCAGGATATAATCATTTATCTGTTCTATCAAACATACGTCAACTATTCCATTCAGTTTGGATAATCTAGTTAACTCCCCCATAATTTTCCCCTAAGCTTTATATCCTTAAAAGGGTGAAGAGTTTTGATCACCCGTGAAATTTGATTTCGACCGGCAAAGATTTTTGATCACCAGTAGAGGATGAGGTTAAAGAGCACCAAAACTTATAATTTTTTGAGGTAAAAATTCCATTCTCTCCTCGTCATGTATTGAGGTAACACTTATAATTACTCTAGTTCTTTAAGGGTATAATGGTAATCTATATCCTATGGGAACTAAAAGATGAGGTGCGTTTGTCAGTTGTCACTAGGATTCCCTTTAAAATAATGGATCACATAAGAAGTTGAACCAAATAGTTCAAATCCTTTCCCCACTGCTATTTTTCATCTTTATCTCACTATTCAAGACAACAAAACTTTCTGCATTCTTCTTCACTTATAAGTTTTCTTTTCTTCCCATTTTTTATTATTCTATAATTTTCTTTAAATGATTATCTATTCTTCTTTGTTTTTTAATATTTTTTTCGTCATTTTTCTTCTTGGATCAAGAAAATGGTTTATGTAGTGAATAAGAAAACCATAAGAGAGTTTAAGAAAAGATTTTCCATCACCGATTGGGTTGTTATTGAGTGTGTTGAGGAACCCATAGACTGTTATAATGTGAACGGGGTACTGGTTGCACACCCACTCCATCATTAAGGGTGGAATGACTTCCCCTCAAACCAATTGTACTAGATTTTTGCGAGTTTTTTTACTAGTGCTTGTTCAATGTACCCCAAACACATGGATGATTCTGAATAGGGTGCATAGGATTAATGAGTTATATCAGAATACAATCAGAATCCCTAAAATTAAGTATTGCTACTCATGGGTCAAAACGAATGACAACACTTTATATCTGATGGCGAGAAGGGATGGCAGAGTCCTTGTTGTAAATCTCCCTAATTTTAATAGAGGTTATGGGATTCATGGCTTTATTACGAGGCAGTGGAAACATCCACCAATTCCAAAGAGCAATGAGCCAGCAGAAGTCATAAGATATGTTGATTGCTGCTCTTTGGTTATTTGTTTTGGTCAGACAAGTTGCATGTGAATTTATGCTATCATTCTCTTATTCTTTGTTCTGTGCAGAAGATTCCAAGAGAAAGCCTAGAGATCCTCACGTCAACTTGGCGAAGCAGGTTAAAGTTTAGAATTCGAAGTGGCCTTTATCTGAAAATACCCTCATTTAATTTGGCTCAATATTGTGACACTATCTTTCTTACATTATGTTCCCATCCTACATTTAACACATGATTAAAAATATTTTTTTATTAATTTTAAATATTTTTTCATTAATTTTTAACCCACAAGTATAATTTGAAGTCTTCGTAGAACCTTCAAAGAATAATAATCGATCCAGAGTAGTCCATAGGCGACACTTCACCCCCGGTATCCACCGATCAACCTTTAGCCTTTTTTAGCCTTGATCCCTCGAGTCACAAGGTTAGCCATAAAGAATCCTCTCCATAAAGATGTATGCAAAGATACAAAGTTTCTAGAGTTTCAAAAGGATTCACAAAACTATTTGGGGATGTAAAGTGTGAATCAAAAGGTATTTTAGTAACACAAAAGTGAAATTTTTTACAACAGATATGCAGGAAACATTTTGGCAAAAGTCTTACGAAATTTGGAGTCAAAAGAGGTATTTATAAACCTGACACAAATTTTGAGGCGGTCACTCATTAGAACGAAAGTGAAACTCGTTTGAATGAGAATAACAACTCATTAGAACGAAAATCATGTTTGTTCGAACGAAATAGCTATCTCATTTGAACCAGCTTCAAAAGACATTCAAACAATGCAAAAAAGTATGCCCTCATTAGATGTAGAGATCAAACGACACTTCGAACGAGAATTTAAAGTCGTTCGAAAGAGAAACGAATCTCGTTTAAACGAGGTTAAAAATAATTTTCTTTTTTTAAAAAACCTTTAAAAAAACCAGCATCATTTTTCAATAAAAAATAATCATCCCAAATAACTTTATGAATAATTTTAAACTCTTAAAAGTTTTTATACCTTCTGGAGATGTAGGGGAGTCTTGAAATTAGTGATGTTGGTGTTCGGTTTGACGAGTCAGTGCAATTCGATTAGTAACGGGATACGCAAAATATGCCAAAGTGCAAATAAAACAAATAAAATGCCTAAGCTAAAATATTTGCGCTTACAAATCGCCCCCTTTGGCTATTCCGATACAAAAACTAACTGAAACCCAAATTATAAAAAATATCCCCTTAAGAAAAAAAATTCTAATACCCTTCCTAAACCCTAGAAATGGAATGACATAGAAAAATAAGCATTGTTGTCAATCTTCACTTGTTCTTCTCTTTGACACTTTGTCTTTATCCGGTGTAATATGATCTTCCGTAAGTACCTAACATGAAGCAAAGAAAATACCCTGTGATGCATCGAGTTTAAAATAGAAAACAAAATAAAAAACTCATCATACTATCTTCCTTATAAATCAAACTCATTAAATCTCCCCCGTAATTTGTTCTCCCTCTTTTTGTTCGAAATAGACAAAGGAGTAGAAACATAATCATAAAGAATAAAGCATCACATAAAAGAAGTAAGATGTCATCACATAGATATGTAAACAACGTACGTGTAATTATAATCTCAAAGGCATCATCAACTATTTTTGAAAATTTTCAAATTTTTTCAAGTATAAAATTTACAAATATAACACGATACCATATATAATATATGCAAATTATACCGAAGAAAATATGGCACACGTATATAGGTATAAACGACCACAATACTTGACACAAAATACGTAAGATTTATACACTAGCATAGTATCGATGTGTCTAAACACGTGGGATGGAATGAATGGGTGTGAACTAGATACAAATGAATTATGGCCTACACAACCAAATATGTTAAGAAGTTCTAATTGATCGCACAACTTTATCAAACTAAGCTTTATCCTCAAGTAACAAATAAAGTGAACTTAATGAACAAACAAGCACAACGTACATAAGCCTATAATATTGATGATTCTACAAATCAATAACGTCATGACAAAATAAACATAACTAGGATTCATTATGCAAACCGTTGATCTTCAACTAAACTCCCTCAAAAAAGAAGCACATATCATATTTTTCTTTTCTTTTCTTTTGTCAATTCTTTTGAAGTGATTCTTTTGAATGATCAAACAATCAACTAAGTTGGCCTCTTTTTGTTAATTTTTCTGTTTTTATTGTCTTTAACCTTTTTATTGGGCTCTTGCCAACGGTGGCTTTCACGTGAAGGAAATTTACTCCTTTCACGGCCCTATTCCTTGCACACTCATATATTTTAACTAATTAAACAAACACTCACGGACAAAAATTCTTACATACTCAAATCCCCCATATTCACAAAAACATGTAGATGAAAAAAAATTAATGGGAGAACATCTTATAAAGATCAAATATACATGTGAAGTTACAATCCAAAAAGCTCATGCGTATGCGTGAGGAGGCATATACAAAGTTGAATTTATAAAGCAAATCAAGTTCAAAACAACTTCACAAATCATGGTTAAGAACAATATAAGTATCTATAATCATAACCAACTATCCTAGACACATGGAAAGTACGAAGTGATTTGGATTCAAACACACCAATATGACATACCAGATGTGAAAAAATAAATTCACAAGAACCAAAAATCTTTTTGTGTTTTTTAAATTTTTTTATCAAAATAAAATCTTTTTGTATTTTTCCAATATGACTCAATAAAAGAAAAATATAATATAAAATATACTTATGTCATAACACTTGCAAATATATATCATGAAGCACAACTAGAATATGACAAACAAAATCATGCAGGAAATCATTCATAAGATACAGAAAATGAAGAATCATGTGCAATCATGCGAGAATCAACTAGTCTAACATCTAGCGCATCCAAATATATGTATAACTAACACGTCGAGTTTCAAGAATCAGAGGGATATTAGACTTCAACTTCCTAGGACCTCTTCTAAGATCATGACAAAAACGCCTAAGGTGACATTTCCTACCACAATGCGAACATGTGTAAATAAGGGGAATGTTACCAATGGGTTGACCTTTTGTAACGTCCTTGGATGTGGTTGAACCCCTAAAACAAACAATGGTCTTTACTTTAGCAATGCAAGCATTAGAAACATAGGAGCTAGTACCATCACTACCAAAACTTCTTGAGTCTTTTAAATCATCTTTTAACTTCAAAATTCTAGACTTAAGCAAAGAATTTGATCTTCAAGTTTTAGGGACTGCTTCTTAAAATTTTCAATCATTCCTAGGTTAGCTCGCTCCCCCTAAATGAAAGAGAATATATCCATAATGGTCTTCTCTCATGCCCTCAAATCTAAAATCAATTTATCATTATCTTCATTGGCACGTAAACTCACCATAGAAATTTTAGAGTATTCTAATTCTTTTTCTAAAAACTGGACTCTATCATCACTCTCTTTATTGGACACTTCTAAAATTTTAAAATCACGGTCCATGTCCACAAGCTTCTTATGAAAAAAATCTCTTTGAGTTTGAATAATTTGCAAAAGTTTCATAGAAACTTTAAAAAGAAAATTTAATTTTAATTTTGTTAGCAAACTTCAAATTCAAACGAGATAAATTTTCACTATGGGAATCCATTGAGAAGAAAAATAAGTCAACATAAGAGAGAAGGATAAAAAGACCACCCTAATTGCACTAAACAATGATCTAACACAATAATTTAGCATAAACCGCTTTGATGCCACTTGTGAGAGATGGTATCAGCGAGAAAAACTCTTTGAAAATTATGATCGCACAATAATTTGGTGTAATCTGCTCTGATACCAATTTGAGAATGCAAAATAAAACGTGCTCAGCAAGGATGGTCACAAACAAACAAAAAATATTTTAAATAAATTTTAATCTTTGCTTAAATAAAATGTGAAGGTAAATACCTATTTTAAATATAATGATTTAAATTATGCATTTAAATATCACAAATATTGAGAAAAAAATACTTTTCAGGAAAAAACCTTTATTTCAACACTTCAGAGAATTTTACAAGACAATTGACTTACAAAATACTTGATATCACCCACTAAAGTACAATACACAGTCTTGGCAGAACCTCTAAAGAATACTACTCGATCCAAAGAGTCCATAGGTGGCAATCCACCCTCGGTATCCACCGATCAACCTTCAGCCTTCTTCAACCGTGATCTCTCTGGTCACAAGGTCAGTTGTAGAGAATCCTCTCCACAAAGATCTATGCAAAGACATAAAATTTTCTAGGGTTTCAAAAAGATTCATAAAACTAATTGGGAATGTAAGGTGTGAATCAAAAGGTATTTTGGTAACACAAAAAGTGAAAACTTTTGCAATAGATATGCAGGTATCATTTTGGAAAAAGTCATACATAATTTGGAGTCAAAACATGTATTTATAAATGCGGCACAAATTTTGAGGTGACGACTCATTTGAACGATAATAGCACCTCGTTGGAACGAAAACCAAGTTCGTTCGAACGAAACAACTATCTCGTTTGAACCCGCATTAAATGACATTCGAACGATGCAAAATTATACGCCTTCGCTAGATGCTCGTTAGATGTAGAGATCAAACGACTCTTCGCACAAGAACATAAAGTCGTTCGAACGAGAAACAAATCTCATTTGAATGAGGTTATAAGTAAAAATTTTATTTAAAAAACCTTTCAAAAAGCAGCCTCATTTTTCAATAAAAAATAAACATCCTAAATAATGTTATGAATAATTTCAAAGTCCTAAAAGTATTTGACGTAGAGGACTCTTGAACTTGAAGACGTCGGTGTTCGGTTCGACGAGTCAATGTGAGTCGATTTGTAATGGGATACGCCAAATATGCCAAAGTGCAAATAAAATAAATAAAACGCCTAAGATAAAATATTTGTGCTTACAACCAATTTTGAATTATTGGTTTAATATCTTAAATTATTTTGGTAATTATACTTTTTAAATTTATTTTAACCTAAATGTTTTTTATATTATACTTTTAATGGTTTTATTATTTTTTAGAATTTATAAAATATTTTTCTATATTTTTATAATTTTTTATGGAATTTAAATCATTAAATTTTATATTTGATTAAACATTTTAATCGTTTAATTAACAAAATTTAACAAAACATTAAACCGACAGCGTTTCAGTGTGTTTGTGGTCGCTTTGTTTCGATCTGCATTTACTGGTTCTGACCTATGAGGTTTGAGCCAACTCACGCGATTTGACCGCGTGTGAGCTGATTGGGTTGTCTGCATGCCGATTGATTGTGTGGGTATTATTGTGTCTTTAGCCCTCATTCTTGGTTGGCTATTTGTGCATGTAGCCCTTACAATTGCTATTTTCTTCTTTGACTTTTATTCCCCTTACCCACTTTGTCCTCATATCATTTTGCCCTTTTTGGTTCTTGAAATTACGCTCGTACCAAGGTCTTTCCTTCGGGTCTATAGATACAAGGCTTGGGTTAGAGTTTTAGACCGGATACTTTTATTCCACAACTCAATTATCATGCTGCCAAATTTTTTCCCGTTTTCTCTCTCTAAATCTAAGTGCTTCATACGTTTGATAGTTCATTTCCCTTTCATCCAAAAACTGATTTATACTTCAAAGATATACATCATGAGGTTGAGTGTTTGTTTTCTTTTTAGGGTTTTGAGGTTTTCATTCTTTTCAGATTTGGAGATTTCGGGTGCTAGTTTGAATGTCCTTAAACTTTTTAGGTTTGAAGGGTTATTTGATACTTGCTGATTTTATTCTTTCCAAGCCATTTGGAGACCGAGCGATTCATCCTTTGTTTGGATTAATATTTTGGATCATCAATTGGTATTTTTTCTAACGTTTTCTTTTATAAACTTTTATACTTATACTTATAGTCATGGTTTTAAATAACGGTATCGGGTAACCTAACGGTTGCGGTCGCGGTGTAACGGTATCGGGAGTATCGAACGTAATGTAACGGGAATCGGTTACTGTGAGCGTGAATTTTTTTTACCATTCCCCAATCCCATAAAATGGAATGATAGTTTTATTTTGATTATATAATGCTGAATTTCAAGAATTTTTTTTACCATTCCCCAATCCCATAAAATGGAATGATAGTTTTATTTTGATTGTATAATGCTGAATTTCAAGCTTTTGCACATGTTTTTCAATTACATTTCCCCCAAAAATCCAAACATCCCCTTTACCCTTTAATGGAGAATATGCATCAGTGTGTATCAGTGTGTATCGGCGATACGTAACAGTGTATCGGTGTGTATCGGCGATACGTAACGGTGTATCGGTGATACATGTGTGATTTTTTTATAGTCCGATAAATCGGGGTGTATCGGAAACAATCTCTCAAGATACCGTTACGTATCGGCCGATACGATATGTAACGGTCGTTTTTTAAAACTATGCTTATAGTTATACTTATATATCTATATTTATATCTAAATCTCTCCCTCCCTCTCTCTCTCTCTATATATATATATATATATATATAAATTTTTTGTTATTGTTTGGCTTTTCATAATTAATTGGAACATGTTTCTTTCGAATCTATACTAATTTATTTTTATCCAATGTGATTTATAGATTTTATGGCATTGAACCTGTTTTAAGGAAGTTTGGGACCTTCATGTTATATTTTTCCCAAATATCTTTGAATCCTTAATTTGGATAATTGTTCGGTTTAAACCAGATCAACATTTTTCTGTTGATTATAACAGTTAAACACTTTGAATGTTTAACTAGATCTGTTTACTTGAACCTTATTCCTGTTTAATACTTTTAAACATTTGAAAATGTACTTTGGTTGTTTATTTTTAGTTAGTGTGTAAAGTTTTGTCAAAGTATCCTCTTTACTGTTCTTAACTTGACTTTTACACGAAATTGATATTCTCTAGGTTCATTTATGTTGATTTTAAACTACTAAAGAAGGATTTTAATATGTCTAATGATTTCATGTATATAATCTTACTCTCTTGGTTAAACCAAACTTTATACTAATATTTTTTGTGCCTGTATGTGTTTTCAATTATTGAAATTTAAAAAAGCTTTTACCAAAGGGTTAAAAGGGTTTTAATTAATCTTGACACTGTTGTGTATTAGATAATTTTCGAGTGGTACCAGAGCAATAATATTACTTTTCCTTAAAATCTTTTTCTCTTTAAGATCCTGAACTCTTTTAAAACCCATTTTTAGATGGAAGGCCATAATGGTAGCTCTGTACGTCCTCCCATGTTTGATGGTGCTAAATTTTCTTACTGAAAAGTAAGGATGGTGCCACACGTCTAATAATCGGGAGATGATGTATGGGATATGTTTGAATATGGTTTTACTATTCCTAATAAACCTACTGGTGAAGGTGAGACTCAATGTTTTGTAAGGAAACCCCTTTTCGAATGGACAAAAGAGGAGAAACAAAATTCACAATATAATAAATGAAGAAATGCCATTTTTTAAGCTATGGTTGAGTCTGAATTTAAACGAATCTCAGCCTGCACTACAATGAAGTAAACTTGGGACATTCTATTGTTTACCCATGAAGGTGACACTAGGGTTAATAAGGCTAAATCAAAACTTTTAGTACACCTATATGACACAATGTTCATGAAAGATGATGAAAAGTTTGATGATTTCTATCATAGACTGCAAGATGCAGTTAATCAATCGCATGCTAATGGAATAGCATAAGTTAATTCTGAAATCTGTGCTAAGACACTTAGTTCTTTACCCACTAATTTTGATACGAAAATATATGCTATAGATGAAATGGATGATAATAGTATGACACCTCAGCTGTTGTGTTGTAAAATTAAAATGTATAAATTGCAAACTTCCTTAAATAAAAATCATAGAGGCAAAGCACATGCACACACTACATGACCATCTTTAGCCTTTAAATCTGGTGTAAACAAACCTGTGTTTGTATTTTCTCTATCTGATTTAGATAACTCTTATGTCTCTCCTGAGTCATTAGAAAATGAAAATTTCCTTTTATCTAAACATTTCAAGAAATTTGTTAAGTATAAGAACATATTTACTTCAAGAGATGGCCAACCCAGTTATACAAATAAGACTCTTGAAAAACAATGTGAAAAGAAAAGCTTTGAAAAATACGACTCTAATAAAGATCTTAGTCATATCCAATGTAGAAAGTGTAATGAGTTTGGTCATTATGCTAATAAATTCTTTTAAAAAATAAAGTGGCAACCTTTGAACAAAGCCCATATATCTAAAATTTGGGATGATAGTTCTGATAGGGATAGTAGTGATAATTTGATAGCGTTTACTTCTATTTATGGAAATGAGTCTGATAATGTTTTTGATAGTCTATTTACTATGTCTGATGATTTTGGACTTTTTGTATATAATGATGTGTTACCTATAGATAACTCGTTATCTTCTAAGACTCATGTACACAAACACACCCTTGCCACTATTTCCAAATCTTTGTACGATTGTAATTCTTATGGGGATGTTAAAATTGATCTGTATAATGAATCACCCCCTAGGACTGAATCTGTGAATAATTATTGTGATGATGAGTTAAACTTTAAGAAAATGTACAAATCAACTTTGAAAAAGTGCACACATTTAGGCAAAATCAATTCTAGGTTGCTTTCTAAAATTTACGTGTTAAATAATCAAATTCGCCTAATTTATGATGAATCGGCTATGAAAATGGAAGAGCTTGAATTTGATAATCTTTTACTTGAGAAAATATTTTAAAATTAACTGAAAATAATCACTTCTTAGAAGTTAAGCACGAGAGTGTCCTAAACTATTTTGAAGAACCTCATTCTGAATTAAAAGAAACTTAAAAAAATTGGATTCTTACATAACTTCTAGTCTTTTAGTTAAACGCATGGCTGATTCTGGAAAAGCTCATGTGGACATGGAAGGAATTGACTTTAATGGAGAAGATTTTTCTGAAACAAACTTTGCTAACTCCATTGAAGACTGTCCAGAACAATCTATTATTCGTACATCTATTCCACATGTGAAAAATCAACCTCAGATTCAAGCCAACTATTCTCCTAAGTAGATTTATCATTATAACTTCTATTGCAAAACTGGCCATTTAGAAAAATTCTTCTTTAGAATGATTAAATTTTAATAGAATAGGTGCCAATATTAATAGACCCATAATGCTTTTCTAAAACCAAACCTGTAAAAAGGCAACTGTATCATTGTGATTTCTACCATAAACTAGCTATTTAGAGATTTTTTTTATAAACATTTAAATTTAAATAGAAAAGGTAGGAATGTTAACCGACCCAAGGCACCTATAAAGACCAAATCTGTTAAGAGGCCCACACCTACTAAGTCAATGCCTTTGAAAACTAAAACTATTTTTCCAAAAACTAAGGCGATTTGGATTAGAAAAAACTATTTAAGTTACCTGTTGAAATGTAATGTTATCCTATCAACATTAAATGCTACATATAAAAACTTTCAGTGGTACTTAGATTCGGATTGTTCTAGGCATATGATCGGGGACAAAATTTTCTCTTTAAAAACTTTTATCGGAGGAAATGTGACTTTTGGAGATAGTAAAATTCCCCGGATTATAGGCAAAGGAACAATTAATGTTGATGGGATACCTAACATGGAAGAGGTTTTACTCGTTGAGGGACTTAAAGCCAACTTTTTTAGTATAAGGAAATTTTGCGACATAGACCACACCATTAATTTTTTAAATCTGACTGAAAAATTGTTAATTTAGAGGGTAAAACTATTCTTTGTGGTGAAAGAATGCCCGATAACTGTTATGCCATTATTCAATCAAAGACGTTGAAAACTATTTATCCGCTAAGTTAAATGACTTATACTTGTGGCACGAAATACTAGCTTGTCTAGGTTAACTTGTCAACAACTTGTTCGTGGTCTACCTAAAATTCTAAAAGTTAAACATTCTATTTATGAACCTTGTCAAGTTTATAAAATGCACAAATCCCCTCACAATAAAGTGAAGTATGTGTTAACCTCTCAACCTTTTAGAGTTACTTGACATGGATTTAACAAGTCCCTCTAGGAATACTAGTATATGTGGAAATTTTTACATTATTTTCATTCTGGATGATTTTACTAGATTTACTTGGTTGAATTTCATGAAAGAAAAATCAGACACCTTTCAAAATTTTTTAAAAATACTTTTAAGAATTGAAAATGATAAATACATTCAAGTAACTACGATTCATAGGGACAAGGGTGGAGAATATAAAGAAACGGGTGATGTAGAATACTGGTACCAACGCGGATTCAGTGCATCCAAAACCCCTTAATAAAATGGCACATCGAAAAGAAAGAACCGAACCATATAAGAAATTGCTCGTGTCTTGCTTCACGTAAAGAATTAGCCAAAATATTTTTGGGTTGAGGATACTCAAACTACGTGTCACATTATAAATACGGTGTACTTAAGGAAAAACGACAAACAAATTTCCTATAAATTTTGGTATGAAAAACAACCTAATCTGAAATACCTTAGGTTTTTTGTTAGCGAATGTTATGTTTGTAAAGATAGAGAACACCTTTCAAAATTTGAAATTAAGGGAGATAAATCTATCTTTTTAGGTTATTCTCAGAATAGTCGCACGTATCGTGTGTATAACCTAAAAATAAAAATTGTTATGCAATCCATTAACGTTGTTGTAAATGATAATGTTATCCATCAGTTGGAAGAAAGTGAGACACTCACACTAATGTTATAGGAACTAAATGGATATTTAAAAATAAGTGTAATGAATCTAGTAACGTCTTAAGAAACAAAGCTAGATTAGTTGCTTAAGGGTATTCTCAAATTGATGGTATGGATGTTGATGAAACCTTTGCTCTTGTTGCTAGACTAGAATCTATTACATTGTCACTTGTTGTCTCATATTATTTAAAATTTAAACTCTATCAAATGGATGTTAAATATGCATTTTTAAATTGAACTTTAAATGAGGTTTATGTGAACAACCTAAAGTTTTTCTCAATCCTTTCTTTATCAATCATGTTTTAGACTAATGAAAGCCCTTTATGGTTTAAAACAAGCCCTTCGTGCTTGGTATGGGAGATTAACAACTTTTTTATTGGAAAACGATTAATAGAGGGGAAGTAGACCTAATAATAATCATAAAACGTAATAAAAATTGGTTATTAATTGCTCAAGTTTACGTTAACGACATAGTTTTTGGGTCCACCTCTCCCTCGGAAGCTAAAAACTATGCTAATATTATGACATCTGAATTTCAATGTCTATGATGGAGGAATTAAAATTCATTTTAGGACTCTAAGTAGATAAAAAACCTGAGCATATTTTTATCTCCCAATCTAAATATGCTTCGGATTTAATTTAATGTTTTCGTTTGACTACTACAAAAATTGCTAGAACTCCTATTAGTTCGTCTATCAAACTTTCTAAAGACCTATCCGACAAAAAAAATGTCACGGCATATACTAGTATGATTAGAAGTCTCCTTTATTTAATTGCTAGTAGACCCGATAATATGCCTAACGTTTGTGTTTGTTCCTGATACCAATTTGAACCTAAAGAGTCCCACCTAATTGTTGTTGAACGCATTTTAAAAAAAGTATGCAGAATAATAAACCATGGTATTCTCTACACTTTTGACACCAACTCTAAATTAATTGGGTATACATACGCCGATTGGGTAAGTTGTACCGATGATAGTAAAAGCACCTAAGGTTGATAGTTTTACTTAGGACGCAACCTGGTCTCATGGTCCTCTAAAAAGCTGAATTGTGTTTCGCTTTCATTGGAAGAAGTCGAGTACATTATCACTGATAGTTGTTATGCTCAACTTCTCTGGATGAAACTAATGCTGAGTGACTATAGTTTAATGAAATTTTTTGCCCTAATCCTTTGTGATAATTAATGTGCAATAAGTTTCTCTGAAAACCTGATTTTCTGTCTCGAACAAAACATATTAAAATGAGAGATTATTTTATTCCGGAATTAATCGAGGAAAAGAAAATAAATATCGAATATCTTAAAATGAAAGAATAATTAGGAGATTTATATACAAATCCTTTTAGACAACCATCATTTTGAAACACTTCGAACGTCTATTTGTGTTTGTGCCTCTCAACTTAAATACTTGTTAGTCTTATTTGTTAGTACTCTTTTAATATGTTGTGGTACAAACATCTTTTTATAGGTTTCTTCCTTACCCTTTGTCCCTTTGAGATAAACAGAGGGAGAATTTGAGACTCGTGTACTTTGTTCGTCGTTTGGGAAGAATTATGAGACTCCTATTTTTATTGTATGTAATTGGGTTTCATAGGCCACATGTTGTTAGTTGAGTTATGTACTCTTCTCTTTTTAGGAATCATGTGTATAGTTGAGTGATGTATTTGCATGTGTATATTTTTTTGAGTCTCAGTTTGGTTTGTCCCAAAATCGTCTAAAAAGAGAGAATGAACATACCTTCAATTAGTTTGGCTGAATTTTGTGACACTGTCATTTTTACATTACGCTCCCTTTCCACATTTAATGCATGACTAATTTTTTTTTTATTAATTATAAAACCTATTTTGAATTATTGGTTTAATATCTTAAATTATTTTGGTAATTATACTCTTTAAATGTATTTTAACCAAAATATTTTTTATATTATATGTTAAATGGTTTTATTACTTTTCCAAAATTATAAAATAATTTTCTATATTTTTATAATTGTTCTGAAATTTAAGTTGTTAAATTTTACATTTAATAATATATTTTAATTATTTAATCAACCAAATTTAACAAACATTAAAACGACAGTGTTTTAATGTGTTTGGGGTCATTTTCCTTTGATCCGCATTTAATGGTTCTGACCAATGAGGTTTGAGTGTTTAGCTCACGCGATTAAATCATGTGTGGGCTGACTAGGTGTCTGCACGCCGATTGTTTGTTTGGGACTTATTGTCCTTTCCCCCCTCATTCTTGGGTTGGCTATTTATGTATGTAGCCCTAACGAGTTCTATTTTTTGCGTTGCCTTTTATGCCTCTCACCCTCTCGATCCTTTTACCATTTTTCCCTTTTTGGTTCTTGGAATTATGATCGTATCAGGGTCTTTCCTTCGAGCCTATAAATACAAGGCTTGGGTTACAGTTATAAACCAAACACTTTTATTCCAAAACTCAACTGTTAGGCTGCTAGAATATTTTCCCATTTTCCCTCTAAATCTAATTTCTTCATACGTTTGGTAGTTCATTTCCCTTTCACCCAAACACCTAAACACTGATTAATACTTTAAGTATATACATCGTGAGGTTGAGTGTTTAGTTTTCTTTTTAAAGTTTTGAGGTTTCGATTCTTTTCTGTTTTAGATATTTGGGGTGCAAGTTTGAAAGTTCTTAAACATTGTGGATTTGAAGGTTGTTTGATACTTGCTTATTTTGTCCTTTCTAAGTTATTTGGAGACCGATCAATTCATTCCATGTTTGGCTTAATTTTTTGGATCATCATTTAGGCGTTTCTTCTAATTTTTGCTTTTATAAAATTATATATATATATATATATATATATATATATATATATAGAGAGAGAGAGAGAGAGAGAGAGAGAGAGAGAGAGAGAGACCTAGGTTCTCACATATACCAAGTTTACATGCCGATTTTTTTAAAATAGTAAAAAACTTATTTTTGAGTTGAATTGTTTTATATGGTATTTAAACATTTCAAGATACCCCCATAAAAAAAATCAACTCAAAATAATTTTTTTTGCTATTTTTAAAAAATCAATCAAACTTTCACTGTTTTTAAAGCACTTTAAAAGCTCTCAAAGTTTGACCAATTTTTTTAAAAATAGAAACTAAAATTATTTTGAGCTCTTTTTTTATAAAGGTCTCTTGAAATTTTTAAATATCATATAAAAAAATTCAACTAAAAAATATTTTTTTAAAAATAGGTTTGTGCCAGCAAGTATGTAAACTTGGTATGTATGAGAGTCTGCCTCTCTCTCTCTCTCTCTCTCTATATATATATATATATATATATATATATATATATATATATATATATATATATATATATATATAATCTTTGTTGATGGCTTACACTATAAATTAGAACCCGTTTCTTTTGAATCTATACTGATTTATTTTTATCCAAACTGATTTTTTTTGTTATTGAACTTATTTTGATGAAGTTTGGGATCTGCATGTTATATTTTTCCCAAATCTTATTTTAATAAAACAAATTTTTAAAACCCTAATCTTGATAGTTGTTCTGTTTAAATCGGATCTACATTTTTGTGTTGATTACGAATGCTAAATACTTTGAATGTTTAACTAGATCTGCTTACTTGAACTTTATTCCTATTTAATCTTTTTAAACATTTGAAACTGGACTTTGGTTCTTTTATTTTAGTTACTGTGTAAAGTTTTATCATAGTATCCTCTTTACTGTTCTTAACCTGACTTTTACACGAAATAAATATTCTTTACATTTATTCACTTTTATTGATTTAAAACACTAAAGAAGGACTTTAATTTGTCTAGTGATTTGGTTTTTAAAATCTTTACTATCTTGATTATACTCAACTCAATAAAGCCTTTTCTCAATTATTTTGTGTCAGCTACATGAATCCTATTTTTTCATTCCATTATGTTCAGTGAATATATTCGGTTAAACCACGTGATATCATGTCTTTTTTTACAATATCCCACCAAGTCAATTTAGGCCTACTCCTTGCATTGCCATCAATACTAAGTAAATCACACTTCCTTATGGGGGTATCCATTAGTCTACGCTTGACATATCCAAAGCATCTTAGTCGATCAATTTATCTTGTATAGGAACTACTTTTATCGTTTCACGAATTTGCTCATTTCATCATTTCGAGTTTTACCACAAATTCATCTTAGCATTCACATATCCGCCACACTCATTTTTTGTATAATTTATTTTTTGGTTGCCCAAAACTATGTCCCATATAACGTGGCAGGTCTAATGATCATCCTATAAAATTTTTCTTTTAACTTCAATAGTATACGCCTATCACACAATACGCTAGTAGCACTTCTCCGCTTAATCTAGCCTGCTTTAATCATATGAGTAACATCATCACTAATATCTTTTTCTTTTTGGATAATCGAGCCTAAATAACGAAAATGACCATTTTTAGGTTTCTCTTGACCCTCTAATTTCACCATTTCCCCATTTGTCCTCCACATATTCCGTTTTATTCATGCTTATTTTAAATCCCCGTGTTTCTAAAGATTCTCTCCATTATTCCAATCTAGCATTAATCCCAATCTAGTCTCATCCACTAAAATAATATCATCTTCAAATATCATACACCACGACACCTTTTGTATTTTTCCAGTCAACTCATGAATAACAAGAGCAAAGAGATAAGGACTTAGTGTTGAACCCTTATGTAGACCTACAATAATTGAGAATTAACTATTTTCTTCAACTGATGTTCTTACTATAGTCATGGCCCCATCATATATATCTTTGATTACATTAATATATTTACGAGTCGCTCCCTTTTTATGTAGAACCCACCATATTATATCTCTTAGTATCCTATCATACGCCTTGTCCAAATCAATAAAAATCATATGAAGGTCCTTATTTTTCTCCCTATACCTCTCAATTAATCTCCTCAATAAATAGATTTCTTCCATTGTTGACCTTCCACGCATAAACCCAAATTAGTTCTCAGTTATTGTTGTTTTCAATCTCACTCTATATTAAATCACTTTCTCCCAAAGTTTCATTATATGGCTCATTAACTTAATACCACGATAATTTGAACAACTTTGTATGTTCCCTTTATTTTTATAAATAGGTACTAAAACACTCTTTTTCTCTATTCATCGGTCATCGTATTAGTCATTATAATTCTATTAAATAATTTTGTAAGTCAAGATACTCCTTCCTCCCCTTAAGCATTTTCAAACCTTAATAAGGATACCATATGGTCCTAAATCCCTCCCCGTTCTCATCCTTTTTAGATCAATCATAATCTCGATTGTCCTAATTCTGTGAAAAATATATTTTCTCGAGTCTCCCTAAGTTTCTCTATATCTAATCTACTCCCATTATCTCCATTAAATAACCTCTTGAAGTAATTTTTTATCTTTCCATAATCTCTTCATCCTTGACTGGGACTCTCGAATCATCACTTTTAATACACTTAACATTATTAAAATCTTTTGCTTTCCTGTATAATATAATTTAAGGTTCTTATTTACTATTATTTTGACTCCATTCCTATTTCTATGCTTTCCTGTATAATATAATTTAAACCTTGTATTTTCTATATCTGTAGATTTCTCACTGACCCATTGAGTTTCTTGTGAACAAGTTATGTAAACTTTTCTTCCTATCATGGTATCCACTAACTCCATTCCTTTTCTTGTCATAGTCTTTACATAACTTGTGTATTATTTTCATTATCTACTTTTGTCGAGCATCCTAGATCGACATATCTGTTACTTGAAAACACAAACACCACCACTTATTTCATTGCCAAGCCTATGGTCTTAGGGTGAGTCCATATCAACCTCTTATGTGTTTGTGGATGTTGCTGCCATCCCTGTTGTACTCCTTGTAAACTCAGAAGAATAGATGATCCCAATAACAAAGATTCCCACTTTATTGGATGAGTCCAACCTTCCTTTTCCTCCCAAATCCAACCTTTAAAAAGGAAGGATATTGGAGGTTCATCCGACCTCATCACTTTGTTGGACTCTCCAAAACATATTGTCTAAAAAAAGAATGAGACCGACATTGGTCCTTCTATTTTTGCTATCATTCCCACCAAGAATGTGGATGCCCCCATTAAGGAACTGGGCCACCGGGTAATATTTCTGGCTCGAAACCTTGACTTGGATCCTTCGTTGCTAAGGGGGGCCATTCTGGATTTGAACGGGGAATAGGTCAGAAGGCTAACTACCGACCAACTAATCTCTTAAGCCTCCTAGGGTTTATCTCTAGTAAGTCATGTGTAACACCCCGTAATTGATTTTTATATTGGGAATAAATTGGGATTAATTAAATTAAATTTGGAAAATTAATCTGGTAAAATAAATATTAATTAGCGAGATAAGGGTTAATATTTATTTATATTTAATATTACATAGTGAATGAGTAATAATAATGACAAGAAAATATTATGTTTGTCGTGAGTGAGAAATATGACAGTTACGGTAAATTTAGTCGGGACGCGCGTGTAAGTCGTGTCGGGACTTAATTTAGGAAATAAAATGTAATTTAATCTTGGATAATTCAAATTATCTTTTAGAGTAATCCGATGTTTTTTTAAGGGTCGAAATATTCAAAAAAGTATACTCGGAGGTTTAGGTTGGGTCCCGGGGCATTTTTAAGCGAAAGTGGCACCCTGGAGGGGGTATTTTGGTCTTTTTAAATTTTAAGAAAAATAAACCTATGAAAATTATAGAGTTATATTTACAATCATGTAAGGGGAGTTGGGGTTATCAGTTACCAAACCAAAGAGAGACCACATGAGGGAGAAATAGAGGTGTTCCAAGGCCAAAAACCACATTCTTGCACCACCACCACCACCACCGGATTGTAGATCGGGAGGAGGAGAACACATATCCCACCATCAATTTTGAAGAAATCAAACCTCCTAATTAAGGTAAGTGTTTATCTTGTTGATTTATGATTTTTCATACCATCCATGTTAGAGTAGGATGATTAACTTATGAATTTCATGAATTTTGGCCTTTAATTTGAAGATATAAATGAAGTTCTTGGGAGGGAATGGTGATAGACTTGATTCCTTATACATGTAGGACGAATTTGATGAGTAATATCACAAATTTACGAAGAAATATGGAGTTATGTTGAAGTTTTTTTAACAAGAATGATGATATAGGGTTTTTAAAGATTAATCTTGATTTAATTTAATTTTAAGTTGTTCTTTAAGGATTTAATGATTCTATTACATTAGAAATCATTTATACATGTTACTATGATGTTTGAGACCTTTGGTTGAGAGTTTGGGATAGTGTAATGGCGGTTTAAAGGATTAAAAATGGTGAATTCCTATAACAGTTTAATGGACAAGATGATACCTGTTACAGTGAATCGATTCGGCTCCTTGGCCGAATCGATTCGGACCAAGGCCAAATCGATTCGGTTTCCCAGATTTGAACAATTTCCCCCCTTTTGCTTAGAATTCATGGGAAACGATTAGGTTGACATTTGAAGAAATTTTAAATCCTAATGAGAGATATTCTAATTATGAGTAGGTTACTGTTGTGATTGAGATTAGTCCTATGAGGAGAGTTTAAGGCCATAGTTGACTAGGTTTAACGGGATACTAAAAGCTAATTCGGATCATGATTTTGTGTCATGGAAAAATTATGGGAACGTAGGACCTAAACCAGTAGTTCATGAGTGATATACCTACTAAAATTTACTTAAGGGACAAACTGGTAAGCTTTTGGTCATTGGGAAGCACTCGGGATTATACAAGGAGAAGTATTGTGATAAAGTAATGATACGTAGAATATTTGAGAGTTACTATAATACATTTGGATTATATGATATAGGTTATGTGTATACCTATAATGATTATATATATATATATATATATGGGTGGCTTGAATACATATTGTTTGAATTATTATGTGTAATCATATCTAGGCTACTTGCTATCACGGGAGGTTTCGCATCGTTGACAATATTATTCTGATGAGCCCATTAGGTGGGTGGGGGGGAGGGATATTGACTTGTACCTTAGAACATAGAACTTAGGGATTGAGCACCACTTGTGTGAATAAGGGTGTTACCAGTCATTTGGGTGTATAGGTATGAGCGTATCCCAAAAGATTAGAACGATGTTCGCCTCCAACATGTGTGATTTTATTTTTGGTATGAGGGAGATTATCCAAACCGTTGTCCTTATTTAGTACGTTATGTACTAGGACTTGAAAGCAGAGTATGCCCAAACCGTAGATATCCACCTAGGGGTGCTGTGTCTATATTTATGGTAAGAATGATGTATACATATATACGCGTGATTAATTCTACTACAAGTATATTAGTAGATCAGATAGATAATGATATCTAAATTACTCAAAGTGTATGAGAACTTAATCAATTACTTGTAACTCTTAATAAATATAAAGAATGAGAAAATGTTGTATCATATTCTATGGGAAATACGGCTGGGAAATAACTCATTAGGTGGGAGGAGAGATGTAAGTCAAATTAGTTAGGCGGGTAGCATAACTAGGTGGGCTAGAGTAGTACGCTAGGCGTGCACAATAGCTGAGAGGTGAGGATCTCAAGTGAGAGCACGCGAAACTAACATGTATATACTATCTCATCTTGACTCATTTTAATTACTTGATAAAATTTTTCAACAGTTTTACTTAGGCTCTGACCCATTTCAAATCCATTTTTGTAAAAACAAATTTAGGTGCCCAACCACAGGGACGCTAGACATAGGGTTTCCTACATTTGACTTGCTGCAGCTGCTGTCGCAGTTGTAGGACCTTCCTAGTAGACGCCTCCACATTCATCTTTTTATCTATCTCAATCGGGCATGTCGCACATTCCTAGTTGGATATTATTTACAGAGACATTGTACTTCCAGCTATTTCCAGTATTAGAATTAGACTTTACTTATGGATGACTGTATTGGGATTTTATCTAGAGTGTTATTCTAGACACATTTATTTATGTCGTTATCTCATTATCCATTATTATGTGCTTGGAATGGTGAATGTGATTTGTTCAATCTATATTAAATTCTATGTTAATAATAAGGATTAAATTTTTGATATCGGGCCAGTAGGGTATTAGTAAAATAAATTGAATTTTGATAGTGATGCTAAGAATGACACCATTAATGATTCATGTTTACTTTAATAATGGACTGATCACCCAAGATTAGAATAGGAGAGGTGTCACAAATAGTATCTGAGCATCAGGTTCTAGTGTCCTTTGGATCTGTGTGGCATACTACGATTTTTAGTGTAGTGTCCTTTGATATAAAGCCTTATTATTAGGAGTGTTGTATTCTTTATTACCCATTTATGTCTTCAGCTATTTTAAGACATCTTGAATTGTGGAGTGATAGAAAATTCTTTTTTGTTTCATATGCCTCCTCGATGTGCACCACGAGCCACCCTAGAGGCACAGCCCGAGCCACAGCCAGCTCAGGCCCAGGGACTATGAATTCTGCCGAGGTTGCTGCCACTGTGGCACAAGCGATTAATGAAGTCTTGACTACCTTTTCCCAATAAGAACCACATATGCCACCCCAGCCTCAGGTTATTGCTCCAGCTCCTGCACACTCGTTCCCTACTGCCTAGGAGTGAGTTCGAGATGCCTTTCAGAAGGCACATCCTCTAGCGTTTCAGGGGAGCCCCGATGTAGTTGTAGCATGCCAATGGAAGAAGGATATCCAGAGGAAATTGAGGATGTATGAGTGCACAGATGTACAAAAATAGATACTAGCTACCTTTAAGCTAGTTGGGCAGCGTTACAGTTATGGGAGTCCATTACCACCACACAGGAGATGGACACCTCGACGATTAAGGAGTTTTAGGAGCGGTTGATCGCAAATACTTCTCTTCCACCATCCCGACTAAGATGAGGTAAATTTTTGGATGTTTCTCAGGGGGAGGACTGTAGTAGAATATAAGAAGGAATTTACCATACTGGAAAATTTTGTTCCCGAATGAGGTGCCCATGGAAGAGAGGAGGATTCAGTTATTTGTGGATGGTCTGACCTGGAGGATTCGACAATATTTATTGGGTAATCTAGCCTTGAAGACATATATGGAGGTGTTGAATACATCTACACTACATTTTCAGGATCACCACTTCCATGTTAAAGGAAACAAGCACTCAGGAGAGTCCAGCTAATAGGGTAGGACAGGGGGTAGCAGTGCTGGTAGGGCACAGTCGACTCCCGAGTCTGCCGAGGCATAGTGAGTAGGGTCCCCACCTGAGGGATGCTGCTAAGAGGTTTCATTCGGGGGATTACAGGCAAGGACATGGTGGATTCAGGCAGGCACATTAGGGATAACAAGTCTATCAAGGCCATCAGGTTAGAGGTGGTAATGGTCAGCAGCGCCGAGGCCAGTAGGGACAGATGGGAGGAAATTTTAGAGGCATGTGTTTCATATGTGGTAAGACTGGACACAAAGGTCAGGATTTCCCCTGATAAGGGAAAAGTTCAACAGTAGCAGGGTGCCCGTCAGGAGCCTCAAAGACCTATTTTTCCCACCTCCCTCCTAGCACCAGCACCTGTACCCACCTTGCCTGCAGTACCAGCCGTTCCAGCAACCCCTTCTTAGAAGGGACAGTTACAGTATGGATGCGTGTACCACATCCACTAGGCTGCATCTCCATAGGCTCCACCCGCAGTTTGGGGTATGTTTCTTATCCATGGTACTTTGGGGTGCATTTTATTTGACACTGGGGCTTCACACTCATTCACATCCACTAGGTTTGCACGAGATGCGGGATTATTAGAGACGAGAGATAGTACAGTCACGTGTGTAGATTACCCACTAGGTAGCGGGACACTTATCTTTATTATTTGTCGGGGTGTGAGTATAGATATTGGGAGACTAGATTTGCCCTCCGATATGCTTGTGTTAGATATGTCAGAGTACGACGCCATTATAGGCATGGATTGACTAGAAGAGTATAGGGCCATGATTGACTACTATAGTACGAGCATAGTGTTTGCTATTCCTAACCAGGATATGTTCTTAGTGGCGATGCCTCATCCTGAAGGAGGATCGTCCACTTATTTGTATTGCATAACAGAGGAGACCTCTCAGGGGGTGGTGATTTCCCTCGATTCGATTCTAGTGGTGTGTGAGTTTGTCGATGTGTTTCATGAGATACTGGGATTGCCCCTAGTCGAAAGATTGAGTTTGTCATTAATTTAGAGTCGAACACTCGGCCAATAGCTCGTGCACCGTATTATATGGATATTATGGATATGAGGGAGCAACGGGATCAGATTGAGCAGTTGTTGGGGGTAGGGATTTATACATTAGATTACTTCACTTTGGGGTGCCCCAGTGTTGTTTCTAAAGAAGAGGGATGGGTCCTTACGATTATGTGTGGACTATTGGGAGTTGAATAAAGTCGCGATATGGAATAAGTATCCATTTCTCCGAATCGATGACTTATTTGACCAATTGAGAGGATACGCCTACTTCTCTGAGATAGACTTGAGGTCGGGATACCACCAGTTGTGCATACATGAACATGACGTATCTAAGAATGCCTTGTTGATGAGATATGGGTCTTACGAGTTTTTAGTTATGCAATTTGGGCTAATCAACGTGTCGGATGTATTTATGGACTTGATAAATAGGGTGTTCAGAGAGTTCTTGGATCAGTTTGTCATCTTCTTTATTAATGAAATTCTGATTAATTCCTGGACCGAGGAGGAGCATGCTGAGCATTTGCATCGGGTTTTATAGACACTGCGTGAGCACTAATTGTATGCAAAGTTTGAAAAATATAGGTTTTGGTTGTGTAAGGTACAATTTTGGGGGAATGTAGTTTCTAATGTGGGGACATCAGTGGAACCGAGTAAAGTGTCAGCGATGAGGGAATGAGGACAACCACAACACCGACAGAGGTGCACAGTTTCTTGGGGTTAGTCGGGCACTACAAACGATTTATTCGTGGATTTTCGAAGCTTGCGGGTCTGTTGATTAATTTGCCTTGCAAAGGTGTACTGTTTGTCTGGGATGACGCTTGTTAGTTGGCTTTTTATGAGCTAAAGGACAAGTTAACTTCAGCACCCATACTCGCACTTCCTAGGGAAGGAGTGGAGTATCTTATTTTTACTGACGCATCCCAATAGGGACTTGGGTGTGTGTTATAGTAGAATGATCAGGCTATAGCTTATGCTCCTCGTAAGCTTAAGCCTCATGAGAGGAATTTACCCACCCACGACTTGGAGTTAGCGGCAGTTATGTTTGCGTTGCGGATTTAGAGACACTACCTATTGGGGGAGAGATTTTGCCGATCATAAGTCACTACAATATTTATTCACTCAGGGGGAGATGAATATGTGTCAGCATAAGTGGCTTGAATTTTTGGAAGATTATTAGTTTGACATCCAGTATCACCCGAGAAATGCTAACGTGGTGGCAGACGCGTTGAGACACATGCTAGTAGGGGATGTAAATGAAGTTTGGAAGGCAAAATAGAAGGAGTTGGGACATCAGGATTCAATTACCCGATCATTTATGTCGGTTATAACCCTCACCCCCCAGATTGTCATGAGGGTGGTACGGGCACATGCATCAGATTCATTTTATTAGGATCGGATTGGGAAAATTTTAGCCGGGGGAGATGATTCGTACTCTGTGAATTCAGAGGGAGGTTTACGCTTCAACGGGAAATTGGTTGTCCTAGAGGGCGAGGAGTGGCGACACGTAGTGATGGTCGAGTCACACAGGTCATGTTTTTGATACATCCTGGAGGGGATAAGATGTACCAAGATACGAGACCCTAATATTGGTGGGGTGGGATGAAGAGAGACATTACCGAGTTTATTTTGAGGTGTACCACTTGTCAGTTAGTGAAAGTGGACCATTAGAAGTCGGCAGGGGTTCTACAACCGTTAGAGATCCCGATGTGGAAATGGGAGAGCATTTCCATGGATTTTAATACTGGGTTACCTACTTCACAGAGAGGTCGCGATTCCATATGGGTGATAGTGGATCGGTTGACCAAGGTAGCTCACTTTCTACCTATTCGGAGTGATTATACTATGGGACAATATGCCAATATTTTCATTGCTAAGATAGTGAGGTTGCATGGGGGTGCCATTAGATATTTTGTTCGTCCGGGACAAGATTTTCATGTATCGATTTTGGGAGAGTTTCTAGGAGGCCATGGGTACCGAGTTGTGGTTGAATACGACTTATCACCCGCAGACGGATGGGCAGATAGAGAGGACGGATCAGATGTTGGAAGATATGCTACGTATGTGTATTCTAAATTTTGGGGGACGTTAGGAGCGGTATCTCCCACTGGTAGATTTTGTATATAATAACTCCTACCAGTTTACGATTGACATGGCACCATTTAAGGCATTATATGGTAGGCCTTATCGTTTTCTTGCTTGTTGGTTGGAGGTGGGGGACAACAAGCTTCTCGAACAGGAGTTGATTCAGGATACGTCGGCCACAATTGAGTCGATTCAGAGTTGTATATGGATAGCCAAGGACCGACATAAGAGTTATGCCGATGCTAAGCGGTTCTTCCTGGAGTTTAATGTGGGGGATGAGGTTCTACTTCGTGTATCTCCTATGAAGGGGATAATTAGGTTCGGGAAGGAAGGGAAGTTGGAGCTAAGGTATGTGGGTCAGTTCATATAGACTCGGGTTGTCGGAGCACTTGCATCAGATTCATGATGTATTTCACATTTTTACGCTAAGGCGATATCTCCGGGATGAGTTGGCTCACACTCACATTGCTTTGGAGGAGATTGATTTGCAGGCTGATATTTCAAATAAGAAGACGACAATTTTTATCGTAGACCATAGCAAGAGGAGACTGAGGTCGAAGGTATTTCCTCCTATACGTGTCTAGTGGGGGAATCATAATGCCGACGAGTCCACTTGGGAGCTCGAGGATGAGATGCGCGATAAATATCCAGAGTTATTCATACCGCGTATTATTTTTTTTGAATTTCTGAAATTCCGTTATTAGGGGAAAGTATGTAACACCCCGTAATTTTATTGATTTTTATATTGGGAATTAATTGGGATTAATTAAATTAAATTTGGAAAATTAGTCCAATAAAATAAATATTAATTAGCGAGATAAGGGTTAATATTTATTAATATTGAATATTACATAGTAAATGAGTAATAATAATGATAAGAAAATATTATAATTATAGTGGGTGAGAAAAATGGTAGTTACGATAAATTTAGTTGGGACGCACGTGTTAGTATTGTCGGGATTTAATTTGGGAAATAAAATATAATTTCATTTTGGATAATTCAAATGATCATTTCGAGTGCGCCAGTGTGTCCAAAAGGATCGAAATAGTCAGAAAAATGTATTAATTAATTTAAATTTGGAAAATTAATTCGATAAAATAAATATCCATTAGAGGTAAGGGTTAATATTTATTTATATTGAATATTACTTAGTGAATGAGTAATAATAATGATAAGAAAATATTATTATTATCGTGAGTGAGAAATACAATAGTTACGGTAAATTTAGTCAGGACGCGCGTGTCAGTCGTGTCGGACTTAATTTGGGAAATAAAAAGTAATTTCACTTTGAATAATTCAAACAATCATTTTGACTGCGCTAGCGTGTTCGGAAGGGCCAAAACAGTCAGAAAAGTATACTCGGGGTTTAGTTTGGGTCTTGGGGCATTTTTAGGCCAAACCGGCACCTCGGAGGGGTATTTTGATCTTTTAAAATTTTTGGGAAAATAATATTACGAAAATTTAAGAGTTATATTTGCCATCAAGAAAGGGAAGTTAGAATTATTAGTTACCAAACCAAAGAGATACCAAAAGGAGGGAGAAGGAGAGGTGTTTCAAGGCCAAAAACCACATTCTTTCACCACCACCACCACGAAATTGTAGATCGGGAGAAGGAGAACATAAATCCCACCATCAATTCTGCAGAAATCAGACCTCCGAATTAAGGCAAGTGTTTATAGCACTGATTTATGAATTGATATATCATCCATGTTAGAGTAGGATGATTACCTAATGAATTTCATGAATTTTGGCCTTAAATTGGAATATATAAATCATGTTCTTGGGTAGGAATGGTGAAAAAGCTGGAACCCCCGGATGGTGATTTTCTCAATTAAAATCAAGGTTAATTTCCTTTTGTATAAAATTCAAGAGATGATGCGGAAGCGTTGAATGATGGTTCACAAATAAACAAAGCCAAATTTTAATTTCTTCAATACAAATTAAAATAAGTTAATCCAAGTCCTAGAATTTGCCTAAATTATATTTATCAAAATTAGCAAATTAGGCGAAACCAAATTTTAGCAAATGACTTGAATTAATTAAACATTACCCAACATTTAATATAAGTCCAAATTAAATGAGTGTGATAATTAAACCAAATTTTATCTTGAATTAAACCTAAAGCATGGATTCTAAATTATTATGCAAGATAAAATAAACAATATCACACTACGCCGCGATGTACGAGGAAAAACCCAAGACGGGAAAAAACCTCGGACGGCCCTAGCCACAAGTCCACTAGATATGGAATTACAATTACAAGACAAAAGACTTACATCCTCGACTCGAACCCTCTCAAGCCTTGTTGCTCCTTCTTGTAGAAACCTCTTCCTAGCGGACAACCACGGAGCTCCACCGCGATCTCAGAATCCACCGATAGGACTTTGTATGGTCACCGTCACCCAAGCTTGGAGCCTTTCTCCAAGTGAGTAATACCGCAACAAACTTCTTCTTCTTTGTGATGGGATGTAGAAGGAAACCCGAAACGTCTCTTTTTCAATTCGGTAGAGAAAACCGGTGCCAATACTCCAAGTAAAGATATGTATATTTTACTTGGATAAACAACTATTGGGTGTAAACACTAGAGTGTGTAGGATTTTTCATTAAAGAATAACACTCAAAACTTGATCTTTTTCCTTAAACAAATTTTTTTATCAAAACACTCTCTAGGAGTTTTTATGGTATGAAAAAGATGATTTGGAAAATGTCATTCCCGCACATTATTAAGTCTAAAAAAGTTGGTTAAAAACCAAGTGGGGAAAGTGGGTAAAAACTGCCAAAAACTGCTCAAAACTGTTCCCGCCTGGCATTCTCGTTCGAACGACATTGACACTCGTTCGAACGAGACTTCTAACGAGCGACCAGTCTGGGCTGGTTAGAAACTCGTTAGATACCTCGTTAGAACGAACAAACTCGTTCGAACGACATATCGAACGACTGACCAGTTTAGGTTCGTTGGCAAACTCATTCGAACGAAACCTCGTTAGAACGAAAAGCTCGTTCGAACGAGATTTCGAACGACTTCCAAATTTTTTTCTAAAATTCTATTTTGGCCTAGGAACTTTATATACGTTAATTAAAGTTCCAATTAAATTATTCTGAAAGTAAAACATGGTTTTTTATTAAACCTAACACCCAAATAAATTTTGTTCCAAGCTCCTATATAAATATAATTACATTCATACCTTGGGAGCATGGAACCTTAGTTGATGACGTAGAAACGAGGCACGCAAACCGGCATTTTGATGAAGCTTTAAATTCTTTGCCGCTACGTCTTCAACACATACTTCATAGGCTTGAGAGTATTACAAAAAAACACTAACCTATGAAATAATGTTTTTGTCCGGAATTGAGCCAACACAATACATGGACTCAATTGGAAATTTGTGTCCTTACAAATCTCCCCCTTTGGCTATTCCGGGACAAAAACCAAAACAAAAATCCTAAAGGGCCGTCAAGCTCACTAGACTCAAAACATAACCCGCCCAAACTTGACTCAACCCAAGGATTAAAATCTTTGCCTTTTAAAGAAGCCGCTTTAGTAGAATACCTGCACACTTAAGCAAACTCATCAAATGCATAGGGAATATCACAATACTAGATGCAATTAAATAATTACTCCCCCTAAAATAATTCTCTCCTTTATCAAGCACATGACCTACTTAGAAAGACGTCTCCCCCTAAGATAAATCACCCCCAAACGAAGATACGATAATAATAGGATTAGATACCATTTCTCCCCCTATCATCATTCTCCCCCTTTTTGTTCAGGAATAGGCAAAGGATAAAGAACTAACAAACAGCATGTTGAAGCTTAAAGTGATAAGACATGAAAGCATATGGGCAATAAAAGCAAGGCAAAGACAAACAAATATCATATATATCTACATTAGAAATATACCAATAGATTACTTGCATATATATAGATATAAACACACATATAACACAAAATACAATAAGTTTGCACACTCGTATGGCAAAAACGTGTCATATGGAAACGGAAGTGTAGGGGTGTGAACTAGCAACAATTAAATTTAGACCCAAACACTTAATAAACATTCACGGAGTTCTCATTTGATTGCAAACTTTATCACATTTAAATATAACCTCATGTGACAATATAAAGATTGAACTCAATGAACAAACATACACAATGCATAAAAGCCTAGCATGATGATGATTCTACAACCCAAATAGAGTCATGACATTGAAGACAACTAGGATAAATGGACATTGTGCAAACCGTTGATATACCATCCGATTCTCCCTCAATAAGCATATATATTCGTTTGCTTTTGAATGAATATATCAAACAAACATAGGCCATGGCAATTGATTTCTTTTTAATGCCAAATATTCTGTTTTTAGGCCTTTGGACCACGTATTTCTTTTAGGTCCTTTTAAACGGTGGCTTACTATCGCAAAGGATCACTTAGTACTTTCGGAGCCCTTCCCTGTGCACATTTATTTATCATGTTTTCATTTTCACACAAATCTCACATGCAACGGATTTTGACATGCACTAGTCCTCCTAGGTCATAGATATGTAGATGACTAGATTGGTAGGAGAACACCTCAAAAAGCTCAAATATAACATGTGACATTAAGATTTCAAAAGAGCTCGTGCATGTGTGAAAAGAGGCATATGAAAATAGAATCCATTTAAACAACACAAAATCCAACTACTCCATATAAAGCATGGTAAAGAACATTTTAAGGATTGAAAATCTAAACCAAAAGTTCTAGCCACGTGGGAGCGTAAAAGATGAGATTCAAACACAAGTATATGCCACATAAAGTGTGTCAAACAAAAATACACACAAAATAAAATCTTTTTGAGTTTTTAACATTTTTATCCAAAAAAATAAATATATATACTCAAAAGGATAAAGAAAAATCATTTGAATCTTTCATTAAGCTTAAATTAAGAAGAGATAAAATTCAAATGATAAACCAAAAATATTTTTGTATTTTTCATTTAAAGCAAACAATATGAAAGAAATATAATACAAAAGATAAACAACAATCATAATTTCTAGCATGGGATATGAACTAAGGCAATGACTAGAAAATGACTAAAACAAGCATACATTTTAGCATGTGAATATAGCATGAAGTACAAAAGCTAAAGTATGCAAATACTAACACATTCATCCTTTAGATTTAGCAGGGGAGGAAGCATGTGAAAGTAAATGAGAATCAACAACCCTATTTTGTGAGGCAACCAAGTCGGATTTCCTAACCCAAATTAATGAGGAATGACTATCTTGGGGTGTAGGAACGTTAACTACCGTGGTTACTTTACTATGGGGTTTTCTAGGAATTCGTTTGAGATCTAAACAAAATTTCCTAAGATGACCTTGTCGACCACAATGTGTACAAGTGAGAACATGTCGAAAAGATTTACTTAAGGAGTGATCTTTAAAAGTATTCCTAGTTGATTCTCCTAAAACATTGGTTTGGGCATTATGAGTAAATTCATTACAAGGATTGAATCCTAAACCACAAGTGTCATTTTTAATTTGGACCGTTCCTAACATTTTATCTAGTTTTTCCGAACGACACTCCAAATCAAATTTGACATTACTAGAATCTTTTAATTTATTTTCCAATTCTAAAAGGTTAGATTCTAGTAAAACATTTCGCTCTTCAAAAGCAAGAAGCTCCTTTTTCAAGGATTCCATTAAACCCCTAAGGCTATCTCTCTCGCCTTCTACATATTCAAGCTTCTCTTGAAAAGTCCTCTCATGTGTCCTAAGGTCTTCTATTAAAAAATTTTCATCAATGACCTTGACACTTTCTTTTAAACTAGCTTCTAACTTCAAATTAGCTCTTTTCAATTTAATAGATTCTTTATAAAGTTCTTGAAAAGCATTTTGAAGTTCACTCACATTAACCTCTTCTTCATTTTCACTCTCACTATCATAAAAAACAAGAGAATCATGTACAATGACCTTAGAAGTGGCATATTCTATCGTTTCATCAATCAGTGAGTTGTCACAATCACTCACATGACTAGCCATAAAAGCCACAAAATTTTTCTTAGTGGGGGAATCTGGCTTTTCTTCCTTATCACTATCACTAAGGGTTGCATTATATGAAATGGGTCGCTTACCATCTTTCCTTAGTTTAGTGGGGCACTCATAAGCCCTATGGCCATAACCTTCACAACCAAAACACTTATCAGACTCGTCCCTATCTAAATTGTCATTGCTAGGTTTAGGGATCTTCTCAGCTTTAGAAATCTTCTCGCTTTTATCATGTTTAGAAGTATCAAATTTCTTAAAATCATTTTTAAATTTATCTCTGTTAAATTTAAGAAATTTTCTAAATTTACGAGCAAACAAAGCCATATCTTCCGAGTCACTATCACTATCGCTCTCTACTACTTGTTTGACCTCTTTTCGGGCTTTTAAAGAAACACCCTTTTCAATTTTCTTTTCAGTTTTAGAGGGAAACATATCTAGTTCATAGGTTTGTAAATCACCTACAAGCTCTTCTAATTTCGTAGAGGCTAAAGTGGGTAAAGAATTTAAAACGGTCACTTTAGGAATAAATCTATCGGGTAGGGACCTTAAAATTTTCTTTACAACACGGTCGTCAGGTATTTTCTCTCCCAAGTTAAAAGATGAATTAACAATATCAGAAAGTCTAGCATAAAATTTATCAAAAGTTTCTTTTTCATCCATTTTGATAGTTTCAAATTGAGTGGTGAGGTTTTGGAGTTTTGAAGCTTTAACGACACTAGTTCCTTCATGAGTTAATTGTAAAATATCCCAAGCTTTTTTAGCGGTTTCACACGTCATAATACGTCGGAATTCATCCGGTGCGACAGCGCTAAATAAGGCATTTAAACCTCGGGAATTAAAGTTAGCAAGTTTAAACTCATTTTCAGTCCATCTATCGGCGGGTTTGATAACTCGTTCATTTTCAACTAAGTAAGTTGGTGGGGAGTACCCGGTAACAACAGACATCCAAACTCTCTCGTCGATAGATTTTAGTGCCGATCTCATTCGCGCTTTCCAATACGCGTAGTTTGAACCATCGAAAATAGGAAATTTTGAAAATGGGGAAAAATCCATTTTAGCCAAAAATTATTTAAAAAGATCGTTAACGAAATAATTTATCGCTTTGGCTCTGATACCAATTTGAAAAAGCTGGAACCCCCGGATGGTGATTTTCTCAATTAAAATCAAGGTTAATTTCCTTTTGTATAAAATTCAAGAGATGATGCGGAAGCGTTGAATGATGGTTTACAAATAAACAAAGCCAAATTTTAATTTCTTCAATACAAATTAAAATAAGTTAATCCGAGTCCTAGAATTTGCCTAAATTATATTTATCAAAATTAGCAAATTAGGCGAAACCAAATTTTAGCAAATGACTTGAATTAATTAAACATTACCCAACATTTAATATAAGTCCAAATTAAATGAGTGTGATAATTAAACCAAATTTTATCTTGAATTAAACCTAAAGCATGGATTCTAAATTATTGTACAAGATAAAATAAACAATATCACACTATGCCGCGATGTACGAGGAAAAATCCAAGACGGGAAAAAACCTCGAACGGCCCTAGCCACAAGTCCACTAGATATGGAATTACAATTACAAGACAAAAGACTTACATCCTCGACTCGAACCCTCTCAAGACTTGTTGCTCCTTCTTGTAGAAACCTCTTCCTAGCGGACAACCACGGAGCTCCACCGCGATCTCGGAATCCACCGATAGGACTTTGTATGGTCACCGTCACCCAAGCTTGGAGCCTTTCTCCAGGTGAGTAATACCGCAACAAACTTCTTCTTCTTTGTGATGGGATGTAGAAGGAAACCCGAAACGTCTCTTTTTCAATTCGGTAGAGAAAACCGATGCCAATACTCCAAGTAAAGATATGTATATAGAACTTGGATAAACAACTATTGGGTGTAAACACTAGAGTGTGTAGGATTTTTCATTAAAGAATAACACTCAAAACTTGATCTTTTTCCTTAAACAAATTTTTTATCAAAACACTCTCTAGGAGTTTTTATGGTATGAAAAAGATGATTTGGAAAATGTCATTCCCGCACATTATTAAGTCTAAAAAAGTTGGTTAAAAACCAAGTGGGGAAAGTGGGTAAAAACTGCCAAAAACTGCTCAAAACTGTTCCCGCCTGGCATTCTCGTTCGAACGACATTGACACTCGTTCGAACGAGACTTCTAACGAGCGACCAGTCTGGGCTCGTTAGAAATTCGTTAGATACCTCGTTAGAACGAACAAACTCGTTCGAACGACTGACCAGTTTAGGTTCGTTGGCAAACTCGTTCGAACGAAACCTCGTTAGAACGAAAAACTCGTTCGAACGAGATTTCGAACGACTTCCAGAAATTTTTCTAAAATTCTATTTTGGCCCAGGAACTTTATATACGTTAATTAAAGTTCCAATTAAATTATTCTGAAAGTAAAACATGGTTTTTTATTAAACCTAACACCCAAATAAATTTTGTTCCAAGCTCCTATATAAATATAATTACATTCATACCTTGGGAGCATGGAACCTTAGTTGATGACGTAGAAACGAGGCACGCAAACCGGCATTTTGATGAAGCTTTAAATTCTTTTGCCGCTACGTCTTCAACACATACTTCAAAGGCTTGAGAGTATTACAAAAAAACACTAACCTATGAAATAATGTTTTTGTCCGGAATTGAGCCAACACAATACATGGACTCAATTGGAAATTTGTGTCCTTACAAATGGTGATAGACTTCATTCCTTATACATGTAGGACGAATTTGATGAGTAATATCACAAATTTATGAAGAAATATGGAGCTATGTTGAAGTTCTTGAACAAGAATGTTAATATAGGGTTTTTAAAGATTAATCATGATTTAATTCAATTTGAAGTTGTTCTTTAAGGATTTAATGATTCTATTACGTTAAAAATCATTTGTAGATGTTAATATGATGTTTGAGACCCTTGGTTGAGAGTTTGGGATAGTGTAATGACGGTTTAGAGGATTAAAAATGGTGAATCCCGTAACAATTTAATGGAGAAGATGATACCTGTTACAGCGAATCGATTCGGTTTCCCAGATTTGAATAATTTTCCCCGCTTTGCTTAGAATTCATGGGAAACAATTAGGTTGAGCTTTGAAGAAATTGTAAATCCTAATGAGAGATATTCTTGATGATAGGGGGAGAAATGGTATCTAATCCTATTATTATCGTATCTTAGTTTGGGGGAGATTTATCTTAGGGGGAGACGTCTTTCTAAGTAGGTCATGTGTTTGATAAAGGGGAGAATTAATTTAAGGGGGAGTAATTAATTAAAATTGCATTTAATACTTTGATATTCCCTATGCATTTGATGAGTTTGCTTAAGTGTGCAGGAATTATTCTAAAGCGGCATCTTTCAATGGCAAAGAGTTTGATCCTTGGGTTGAGTCAAGTTTGGGTGGGTTATATTTTGAGTCTAGTAGAGCTTGATGGCCCTTTAGGATTTTTGTTTGGTTTTTGTCCCGGAATAGCCAAAGGGGGAGATTTGTAAGGACACAAATTTCCAATTGAGTCCATATATAGTTTTGGCTCAATTCCGGACAAAAACATTTATTCATAGGATAGTATTTAATTGTAATATTCTCAAGCCTATGAAGTGTTTGTTGAAGACGTAGCGGCAAAGAGTATAAAGCTTCATCAAAAAATGCCGGTTTGTGTGCCTCGTTTCTACGTCATCAATCATAGTTCCATGCTCCCAAGGTATGAATGCAATTATATATATATATAGGAGCTTGGAACAAGTTTATTGGGTGTTAGGTTTATAAAAACTGCGTTTGGTTTTAAGAAAGGATTTATTAAAACTTTAAATAAATGTTTATAAAGTTTTTCGGGCTAAAAATGAATTTTTCAAACTTTCTGGTCGTTCGTTAGATATGTCGTTCGAACGAGTTTTTTCATTCGAACCAGATGTCGTTCGAACGAGTTTTGCCAACGAGTTCCCACTAAGGCATACTGGTCCGTCGTTAGAAATGTCGTTCGAACGAGATTGTCGTTCTAACGAGATTTCCAACGAGCTTCTAACGAGTCCATACTGGAGCGTCGTTAGAAGACTCGTTCGAACGAGATTTCATTTTAACGAAATGTCGTTCCAACGAGATGCCAGGCGGGAACAGTTATTGGCAGTTTTTTGGCAGTTTTGCACCCACTTCCCCACTTGGTTTTTAACCAACTTTTACAGACTTTAATAGGTGCGGGAATGACATTTTCCAACTTAACATTTCCATAACTTTTCCAACCTAGTTTATCTCTTAGAGAGAGTTTGAGAGCAAAAATTGTTTAGGAAAATGTTCATGTTTTGAGTGGTAATTTTCAAAGAGAAATTCACTTAACACTCTAAATTACACCCAAGTTTGTTTATTCCAAGTTCTTTTATACATATCAATTGCTTGGAGTTTGGCACCGGTTTATCTCTTCTGTTTCAAAGAGAAGTTTTGGTTTGCTTTTACATCCATCAAAGAAGAAGACATTTTGTTGTGATTCTACCCACTTGGAGAAAGGCTCCTTGCTTGGGTGACGGTGACCATAGAAAGCCCTATCGGTGGATTCCGAGACCGCGGTGGTGTTCCAAGATTATCCGCTAGGAAGAGGTGTCTACAAGAAGAAGCGTCAAGGCTTGAGAGGGATCGAGTCAGTCGTTGTAAGTCTATCTGTCTTATAATTGTAATTCCGTATCTAGTGGATTTGTGGCTAGGGCCGTCCGAGGTTGTTTCCCGTCTTGGGTTTTTCCTCGTACATCGCGGCGTAGTGTGATTGGTTTATTTTATCTTGCTTTAATAACGTAGAACGCATGCTTAGCATAATTCAAGATAAAATTTGGTCTAAATTATCACACTCAATTAATTTGGTGCTAAATTAAATATTGGGTAAATTTGGTTTATTCAAGTCCTTTGCTAAATTTGGTTTCGCCTATCTTTGGTTAATTGTTAATTATGACTTAGGCAAATTCTAGGACTTGGATTAATTAATCGGTTTAAGTGAATTTATTAATTGATTAATTTTACTTCACTTGGTTGTTATTTTATTTGTTTCAAGAAAATTAAAATTTGGTACTTGTTTGTTTTAGTTGAACCATCACCTTACGCTTTCGCATTTATTTAAAAAGGAAATTATATTTAATTGTGAGATACTCAAAATCCGGGGTTCTTCAAATTGGTATCAGAGCCAAAAACGATAAATTATTTCGTTGACGAACCTTAAATATTTTTGGCTAAAATGGATTTTTCCCCATTTTCAAAATTTCCTATTTTTGATGGTTCCAACTACGCGTATTGGAAAGCGCGTATGAGATCGGCACTAAAATCTATCAACGAGAGAGTTTGGATGTCTGTTGTTAACGGGTGGTCCCCACCAACTTATTTAGTTGAAAATGAACGTGTTATCAAACCCGCCGATAGATGGACTGAAAATGAGTTTAAACTTGCTAATTTCAATTCCCGTGGTTTAAATGCCTTGTTTAGCGCTGTCACACCGGATGAATTCCGACGTATTATGACGTGTGAGACCGCTAAAGAAGCTTGGGATATTTTACAATTAACTCATGAAGGAACTAGTGTCGTTAAAGCTTCAAAACTCCAAAACCTCACCACTCAATTTGAAACTATCAAAATGAATGAAAAAGAAACGTTTGATGAATTTTATGCTAGACTTTCTGATATTGTTAATTCATCTTTTAACTTGGGAGAGAAAATACCTGACGACCGTGTTGTAAAGAAAATTTTAAGGTCCCTACTCGATAGATTTATTCCAAAGGTGACCGTTTTAAATTCTTTACCCACTTTAGCCTCTACGAAATTAGAAGAGCTTGTAGGTGATTTACAAACCTATGAACTAGATATGTTTCCCTCTAAAACAGAAAAGAAAATTGAAAAGGGTGTTGCTTTAAAAGCCCGAAAAGAGGTCAAACAAGTAGTAGAGAGCGATAGTGATAGTGACTCGGAAGATATGGCTTTGTTTGCTCGTAAATTTAGAAAATTTCTTAAATTTAACAGAGATAAATTTAAAAATGATTTTAAGAAATTTGATACTTCTAAACATGATAAAAGCGAGAAGATTTCTAAAGCTGAGAAGATCCCTAAACCTAGCAATGACAATTTAGATAGGGACGAGTCTGATAAGTGTTTTGGTTGTGAAGGTTATGGCCATAGGGCTTATGAGTGCCCCACTAAACTAAGGAAAGATGGTAAGCGACCCATTTCATATAATGCAACCCTTAGTGATAGTGATAAGGAAGAAAAGCCAGATTCCCCCACTAAGAAAAATTTTGTGGCTTTTATGGCTAGTCATGTGAGTGATTGTGACAACTCACTGATTGATGAAACGATAGAATATGCCACTTCTAAGGTCATTGTACATGATTCTCTTGTTTTTTATGATAGTGAGAGTGGAAATGAAGAAGAGGTTAATGTGAGTGAACTTCAAAATGCTTTTCAAGAACTTTATAAAGAATCTATTAAATTGAAAAGAGCTAATTTGAAGTTAGAAGCTAGTTTAAAAGAAAGTGTCAAGGTCATTGATGAAAATGTTTTAATAGAAGACCTTAGGACACATGAGAGGACTTTTCAAGAGAAGCTTGAATATGTAGAAGGCGAGAGAGATAGCCTTAGGGGTTTAATGGAATCCTTGAAAAAGGAGCTTCTTGCTTTTGAAGAGCGAAATGTTTTACTAGAATCTAACCTTTTAGAATTGGAAAATAAATTAAAAGATTCTAGTAATGTCAAATTTGATTTGGAGTGTCGTTCGGAAAAACTAGATAAAATGTTAGGAACGGTCCAAATTAAAAATGACACTTGTGGTTTAGGCTTCAACACTTGTAATGAATTTACTCATAATGCCCAAACCAATGTTTTAGGATAATCAACTAGGAATACTTTTAAAGATCACTCCTTAAGTAAATCTTTTCGACATGTTCTCACTTGTACACATTGTGGTCGACAAGGTCATCTTAGGAAATTTTGTTTAGATCTTAAACGAATTCCTAGAAAACCCCATAGTAAAGTAACCACGGTAGTTAACGTTCCTACACCCCAAGATAGTCATTCCTCATTAATTTGGGTTAGGAAATCCGACTTGGTTGCCTCACAAAATAGGGTTGTTGATTCTCATTTACTTTCACATGCTTCCTCCCCTGCTAAATCTAAAGGATGAATGTGTTAGTGTTTGCATACTTTAGCGTTTGTACTTCATGCTATATTCACATGCTAAATGTATGCTTGTTTAATCATGTTCTAGTCTATGCTCCCTGTTTATCACATGCTAGAATTATGATTTTTGTTTATCTTTTGTATTATATTTCCTTCATTTTGTGTGCATTAAATGAAAAAATACAAAAAGATTTTTGTTTATCATTTGGATTTTATTTCTTGGTAATTTAAGCTTAATGAAAAATTCACATGATTTGTGTTTGTCTTTTGAGTATATATTTTTTACTATTTTTGGTTAAAAATGTCCAAAACTCAAAAAGATTTTGTTTGTGTGTATTTTTGTTTGACACACTTTAAGTGGCATATACTTGTGTTTGAACCCCATCTTTTACGCTCCCACGTGGCTAGAACTTTTGGTTTAGATTTTCAATCCTTAAAATGTTCTTTACCATGTTTTATATGGAGTAGTTGGATTTTGTATTGTTTACATGGATTCTATTTCTATATGCCTCTTTTCACACATGCACGAGCTATTTTTAAATCTTAATGTCACATGTTATATTTGAGCTTTTTGAGGTGTTCTCCTACCAATCTAGTCATCTACATATCTATGACCTAGGAGGACTAGTGCATGTCAAAATCCGTTGCATGTGAGATTTGTGTGAATAATGAAAACATGATAAATATAAATGTGCACGGGGAAGGGCTCCGAAAGGATGAATTAAATCCTTTTCGATAGTAAGCCATCGTTTATTGGATCTAAAAGAAATACGTGATCCAAAGGCCTAAAAACAGAATATTTGGCATTCAAATGAAAACAATTGCCAAGGCCTATGTTTGTTTGATATATTCATTCAAAAGCAAAAGAATATATATGCTTATTGAGGGAGAATTGAATGGTATATCAACGGTTTGCACAATGTCCGTTTATCCTAGTTGTCTTTAATGTCATGACTCTATTTGGTTTGTAGAATCATCATCATGCTAGGCTTGTTTGCATTGTGTATGTTTGTTCATTGAGTTCAATCTTCATATTGTCACATGAGGTTATATTTAAATGTGATAAAGTTTGCAATCAAATGAGAACTCCGTGAATGTTTATTAAGTGTTTGGGTCTAAATTTAATTGTTGCTAGTTCACACCCCAACACTTCCGTTTCCATATGACACATTTTTGCCATGCGAGTGTGCAAACTTATTGTATTTTGTGTTATGTGTGTGTTTATATCTATATATATCTGCAAGTACTTATTGGTATATTTATAGTATATATATATATGATATTTGTTTGTCTTTGCCTTGCTTTTATTGCCCATATGCTTTAATGTCTTCACACTTTAAGCTTCAACGTGTTTATTAGTTCTTTATCCTTTGCCTATTCCTGAACAAAAAGGGGGAGAATGATGATAGGGGGAGAAATGGTATCTAATCCTATTATTATCGTATCTTAGTTTGGGGGAGATTTATCTTAGGGGGAGACGTCTTTCTAAGTAGGTCATGTGTTTGATAAAGGGGAGAATTAATTTAAGGGGGAGTAATTAATTAAAATTGCATTTAATACTTTGATATTCCCTATGCATTTGATGAGTTTGCTTAAGTGTGCAGGAATTATTCTAAAGCGGCATCTTTCAATGGCAAAGAGTTTGATCCTTGGGTTGAGTCAAGTTTGGGTGGGTTATATTTTGAGTCTAGTAGAGCTTGACGGCCCTTTAGGATTTTTGTTTGGTTTTTGTCCCGGAATAGCCAAAGGGGGAGATTTGTAAGGACACAAATTTCCAATTGAGTCCATATATAGTTTTGGCTCAATTCCGGACAAAAACATTTATTCATAGGATAGTATTTAATTGTAATATTCTCAAGCCTATTAAGTGTTTGTTGAAGACGTAGCGGCAAAGAGTATAAAGCTTCATAAAAAAATGCCGGTTTGTGTGCCTCGTTTCTACGTCATCAATCATAGTTCCATGCTCCCAAGGTATGAATGCAATTATATATATATAGGAGCTTGGAACAAGTTTATTGGGTGTTAGGTTTATAAAAACTGCGTTTGGTTTTAAGAAAGGATTTATTAAAACTTTAAATAAATGTTTATAAAGTTTTCCGGGCTAAAAATGAATTTTTCAAACTTTCTGGTCATTCGTTAGATATGTCGTTCGAACAAGTTTTTTCGTTCGAACCAGATGTCGTTCGAACGAGTTTTGCCAACGAGTTCCCACTAAGGCATACTGGTTCGTCGTTAGAAATGGCGTTCGAACGAGATTGTCGTTCTAACGAGATTTCCAACGAGCTTCTAACGAGTCCATACTGGAGCGTCGTTAGAAGACTCGTTCGAATGAGATTTCGTTCGAACGAAATGTCGTTCGAACGAGATGCCAGGCGGGAACAGTTATTGGCAGTTTTTTGGCAGTTTTGCACCCACTTCCCCACTTGGTTTTTAACCAAATTTTACAGACTTTAATAGGTGCGGGAATGACATTTTCCAACTTAACATTTCCATAACTTTTCCAACCTAGTTTATCTCTTAGAGAGAGTTTGAGAGCAAAAATTGTTTAGGAAAATGTTCATGTTTTGAGTGGTAATTTTCAAAGAGAAATTCACTTAACACTCTAGATTACACCCAAGTTTGTTTATTCCAAGTTCTTTTATACATATCAATTGCTTGGAGTTTGGCACCGGTTTATCTCTTCCGTTTTAAAGAGAAGTTTTGGTTTGCTTCTACATTCATCAAAGAAGAAGACATTTTGTTGTGATTCTACCCACTTGGAGAAAGGCTCCTTGCTTGGGTGACGGTGACCATAGAAAGCCCTATCGGTGGATTCCGAGACCGCGGTGGTGTTCCAAGGTTATCCGCTAGGAAGAGGTGTCTACAAGAAGAAGCGTCGAGGCTTGAGAGGGATCGAGTCAGTCGTTGTAAGTCTATCTGTCTTGTAATTGTAATTCCGTATCTAGTGGATTTGTGGCTAGGGCCGTCCGAGGTTGTTTCCCGTCTTGGGTTTTTCCTCGTACATCGCGGCGTAGTGTGATTGGTTTATTTTATCTTGCTTTAATAACGTAGAACGCATGCTTAGCATAATTCAAGATAAAATTTGGTTTAAATTATCACACTCAATTAATTTGGTGCTAAATTAAATATTGGGTAAATTTGGTTTATTCAAGTCCTTTGCTAAAATTGGTTTCGCCTATCTTTGGTTAATTGTTAATTATGACTTAGGCAAATTCTAGGACTTGGATTAATTAATCGGTTTAAGTGAATTTATTAATTGATTAATTTTACTTCACTTGGTTGTTATTTTATTTGTTTCAAGAAAATTAAAATTTGGTACTTGTTTGTTTTAGTTGAACCATCACCTTACGCTTTCGCATTTATTTAAAAAGGAAATTATATTTAATTGTGAGATACTCAAAATTCGGGGTTCTTCAATTCTAATTACTAGTAAGTTCATGTTGGGATTGAGGTTAGTACTACGAGGAGAGCTTAAGGCCATAGTGAACTAGGTTTAACGGGATAATAAAAGCTAATTCGGATCATGATTTTTTGTTATGGAAAAATTATGGGAACGTAGGACCTAAACCAGTAGTTCATGAGTGAGATACCTACTAAGTTTACTTAAGGGACAAATTGGTAAACTTTTGGTCATTGGGAAGCACTCGAGATTATAAAATGATAAGTATTATGATAAAGTAATGATATGTAGAATATGCGAGAGTTTCTATACTACGTATGGAGTATATGATATAGGTTACGTGTATGCCTATAATGATTATTTATATATATATATATGTGTGTGTGTGTGGGGGTGGGGGTGGGTGGGGGTGGGTTGGTGGGTGACGTGAATACCTATTGTTTGAATTATTATGTGTAATCATACCTAGGCTACTTGCTATCACAGGACATTTCGCATCATGGATAGTCTTATTCTGATGAGCCCATTGGGGGGGGGGGGGGGATATTGACTTGTACCTCAGAACATAGAACTTAGGGATTGAGCATCACTTGTGTGAATAAGGGTGTGATCGGTCATTTGGGTGTATAGGTATGAGCGTATCCCAAAGGATTAAAACTATATTACCCTCCTATATGTGTGATTTGATTTATGGTTCGAGGGAGGTTATCCGAACCAATGTCCTTATTTAGTACGTGATGTATCGAGATTTGATAGTAGAGTATACCTGCACTGCATGTCTCCACCTAGGGGTGTTGTGTACGTATTTATGATAAGAGTGATGGGTGTATATATATATATATATATATATATATGTGTGTGTGTGTGTGTGTGTGTGTGTGTGTGTGTGTGTGTGTGTGTGTGTGTGATTAATTCTACTACGAGTGTATTGGTAGATCAGATAGATAATGATATCTAAATTACTCGAAGTGTATGAAAACTTAATCAATTGCTGGTAACTCTTGATGAATATAAAGAATGAGAAAATGTAGTATCGTATTGTAATGGCAATATGGGTGGGCAATAACTTATTTGGTGGGAGGAAAGATGAAAGTCAAATAGTTAGATGAGTAGCATAACTAGATGAGTTAGAGTTATAAGTTAGGCGTGTACAATAGCTGAGAGGTGAGGATCTCAAGTGAGAGTAGGCAGAGCTAACATGTATATAATATTTCATCTTGGCGCATTTCAAATACTTGCTAAACTTTTTCAACTGTTTTACTTAGGCTTTGACCCATTTCAAATCCATTTTTGTAAAAATAATTTTAGGTGGCCAACCACTGGAATGCCAGGCATAAGAGTCCCTACATTTGACGTGCTGCAGCTGCTGTGGAAGTTGCAGGACCTTGATAGTAGATGCCTCCACACTTCTCAGTCCTTATTTATCTTTCTATCTATATTAGTCGGGTATGTATCCCATTCCTAGTTGGTTATTATTTACAGAGATATTATACTTCCTGTATTTGATTTAGACTTTACTTATGGATGACTGTATTGGGATTTTATTTGGATTGTTATTCCAGACATATTTATTTATGTCGTTATCTCATTATTCATTATTATGTGCTTGGGTTGGTGAATGTGATTTATTCAGTCTATTTTAAATTGCATGTTAATAATAAAGATTAAAATTTTAACACCAAGCCAATAGGGTATTAGTAAAATAAATTGAATTTCGACAGTGATGCTAAGAATGACAGCATTAATGATTCCTGTTTAATATAATAATGGACTGATCACCCAGGATTAGAATAGGCAGGGTGTCACATCATGGAACTCTGGTCAGATAATTTACTTGCATTTTTTCTATGCTACTAACTTATAATCGACCTTTCCTTGTAGTTAATGGTGGACTTTGTCGATATCCTTGACAAAAGGGCCGATTAGTCCAAATCCCACGATGAGATTGTTCATGATTTGAAGAAGTATTAGGAGGCGTACCAAAATGCCAAGTAGGACTATAAGAGTGAGAAGAAGGGTATCGATCTGGAGACGTCCAAGATGAAATAGAAGAACTAGCAACAGAAGATGGTTGCCGAGGATAATGCCCATATTTTATCAGAGGGTTTAGCGACCATGGACAAGGTCTATGACTAGGGGTTTAATGATGCCTCTGGTTAAACCAAGAAGCAACTAGATTACATCCATAATTCCAACTTTAAGAAAGGTTGGGATTCAACATTGGATAAGACCGAGGTCCCCCTGAGTCCGATATTTATGGAGAGAATGATCCAATATCCTTATTAAAGGATGAAGAAGAGGGTGAGGCCCCTAGCAGTGGCTAAAACAAGGATGGTTTTTTGCAACAAAAGAGGCTGTAAACCTAAATAAGGATCCAACCAATCAAGAACAGGTGAAGGAGAAGGAGGGTTAAGCATAAATATACTTAGGTTTTGTTTTAATCTATATTTTCATATCTTTTGATAAATATGTTGTAAGGGCTTGCCCCATCCTTTAAATTTTAATGAAAACTTCCATTTTTCCTTACCATTACTTACATAAGTGTTGATTAGTTATGAGTGCTTTATAGGCCTTTTGTTTGATCTTTGTAGTCTAAAAATAATTAGGCCTTGGTTCCAATGCCCTAAAAGTATGAAGACTTGGATCCGATCCTTAGTCATAAGGCTTATAACCGAGCTCGTAAAGCATTCCTCTCTATTCAGTAGGCACTTCATAAACTGATAATAGCCTTTAGAGAGTAGCGTTTGGTGGAAAGCCTTAAGATTGAAGTTAAGAAGGTCGAAAATATCACCAAGCTTCTATAAAATGAGAATAATTCTCTCAGGTAGAAACTCAACAAGCACGTATAGGACTTTCACAATAATGAGGCGATCAAGCAAAAGCATGAATCGCCAGAAAATGAAGTTAAAGTACTCCTTGAGTAAGGGTCCTCGTATAATTTGGGCTACTGGATACAATGAGGGCTAGATGGATGCCCCTTTTAACCTAGATAAAGATAAACAGGTGACGTATAAGCATGGTTGGCTCAATGTCCTAGTTGTCATGAAGGTCCCAAAAGCCTTGCTTATCAGCGTCCTCCCCTTGGGAGAGATGATAGATGGATTCCCCATGATGTTGTCCCTTTCCAATTAGTGAAGAATAAGTTTTTATCTCACGTTAGTGACGATGAGTTCCAACCTCAAGTGGGTGATCATCATCGACTTGAGATCATCAAGAATGTGACTCGCCAGAGGTGATAACCGTTTATATAATGTGCTTATCCATTTTGTAATTATGCCGACTCAGAGTTTTTGTAAAATGATTTTTGTGAATAAAATTATAAGTTAATGCTAAGTCTTTCACTTTACCATTTTCTATGTCGAGCATGTATTTATTGTTTCCCTTACCTTTTTATAAAGTACCATTACATAATCTTAGGCCTAGGACATACCATGGGAAAAATGCATCTGGACGCAAGGCCATCCACCCAATCAGAATTCTAGCCGACCATGGTCGGGACACTTATGCATAGGGATCCTCCATATGGATTTTTCTTGCCATGGAAATTCTTGAGGTTTTTCATGCTTGTTAGTGACAAAAACATTTACATTGAAGTTTTATTAAGTGTAATCTTGCTAAGGCATTCATATTGATGATCAGGTTTGATCGGGTATTTAAATCGATAATCAGAACTTCATCTGATAAATAAAGATAGATTTACTATAACAAGGTTGGCCTGCCATTTGGAACAATAAGAAAGCTTATTTCATTAATTTAACTTTAAATTATTCGATAAATAGAACTTTGGAATTTGAACAAAGATAAAAATGAAATTTCCTAAAATTGGTCGCATTCCAGGCCCTTTGCCTCCATTATTTTTAAATGGTCGGCTCCTTGGAGGTCATCTCTGATAACTTTAAAGGGTCCTTCCTAGTTAGGACCTAACTTACCTTTTGATCGCTTCTTCACGCTGTTAATAACTTTTCGAAGGATGCAATATCCAACCTAGAACTTTTTAGGGTTGACACATTTGTCGTACTGCTTATCCAACTAGTGTTGGTAAGAATCCAATTTGATTAAGGAATGATCCATCCAATCCTCGACTAGGTCGAGCCCCATCCTTATGCTTTCTTCATTCAGACCCTCATTGAAATGGTTTCTTCATGGTCGACAAGCCTGCTTCTAAATTAATTATGGCTTTCATCCCATAAGCTAATGTGAAGTTTGTTTCCCCAATCGACCTCCTAATTGTTGTTCAGTATACCTAGGGGACATAAGGAAGTTCATCTACCCAAATGCCCACGGATCTTTTTAGCCTCTTTTTTTAATCCCGTCGAGCACCATTTTGTTAGAAGCCTCACCTACCCATTTCTTTGAAGGTAGACTAAGGAACTATAGTGGTGCTTGATGACCTGGCTATGGAAAAAGTCCTGAAATGGTCCACTCAGAAATTTCATTTATTTTATCGATGATGATCATTCTCATCATGCCAAATTGGGTCACGATGTTTCTCCATATAAATTTGATCATATCGGCATCCCTTACGTTTTCTAAGGGTTTAGCCTTAATTCATTTAGAGAAATAGTTCGTGCTGATCAGGATATATTTTTTGTTACTTGGTGTTTTAGGTAAGGAGCCTACAATATCAAGTCACCATTGAGCGAATGACCACAGATTAGTCAATAATTTCAGATCGCTGAGTAGTTGGTGAGGCATGGGCGAGAAACCTTGACACTTCTTGCGCTTCTTGACGTATGAAACTGCATATTTTTACATGTATGGCTACCAATAACCCTCTCTGATGGTCCTTAATGTCAACGATCTTCCCCCGATATGATCCCACATATCTCATTATGCAACTCATACGTAACTTAGTTGACATCATTTGAGTGTACACATTGAAGATATAAACCTATGAAAGATCGCTTATAGAGTTTGCCTTTAGGTGATAAGTATAAACAAGCAATTTTTACCCTGATCTGATGGGCCTATTTATTGTTGGCTGGCAGAACATTTTCTTGTAAGTATGCTAGCATTTGGTCCATACAATTGGTAGCCTTTTGGATTGTGAGGATTTATTGGATAAATTTATGCCTCGCGATGTTGGTTTGGGTAAGGTATTCCATCTCAGTTGTTCATTTGAGGCCAGAATCCATGGACGAACCCAATGTGGCCAAAGTGTCTAAATAGTTGTTATTTCCTTGGGTAACTATCAAAAGTGAACCTACTTAAGATGGGCGACCAGGTCTTGGATGACCTATAGATATGCTGACATATGTTCTTCCCTAGAGTTTTAGTCTCCTGATACTTTATTATATAATAACCTTGAGTCAGAGAAAGCATTAAAGTGAGTTACACTAAGAGATAAAGGCCTTCTTCAGTCCAACGATGAGAGCTTTGTTTTCGGCCTCATTGTTGGATGCTTTAAAGCCAATCCCGATCCCTTGCTCAATTATTATTTATTATGGAGTCATGAGGATAATTCCTACTCGTGCTCCTTGTGAGTTGGAGGCCACATCAACGTAGAGTGTCCACTTATTGAGTTAGTCAAACTCCTCATTAACTCTTTGATCGATGAGTTCCCTTTCGCCAGGTTCCTACTCTTCGATGAATTTGATGATAAGATCCACTAACACATTCCCCTTGATTGAAGTTCTTAGATGATAATGGATATTAAACCTCCTTAGTTCCACTGAACACTTCGACATGTGTCCTGAGAGGTTGGCCTTTTTGAGGACTGCCTTAACTGGAAATGAGCGATGACTATGACTAAGGGGAATTCATAATAGTACTTCAACTTTTGTGAAGCGATGCCCAAAGAGTAAGATGGATTTTCTAGAAGGAGGTAGCATTTCTAGGCATCCAACACTATCTTGATAACATAATAGATCGAGGTTTGATGTTCATCCTTTTTGCACATTAAGGTCGAGCTAATTGCGTGGTTGAACACCGCGAGATTTAGGTAACCAGAATCTCCCTGGTTTGAGACCACAAGAAAATGTGGTTGGCTCAAATATGACTTGACTTATTCAAGTTCCTTAGAGCATTCTTCATTACAGGCCAGACCTTTATCCTTATTTATGAGCTAAAAGAATGGTCAACATGTGACACCCTTTCCAATTAAATAAAGGGTGATCAATCCTGTACCAATTTAAAACATAATGTTCGGTTGGTTCATTCTTAGCATCACTGTTGAAAAACTTTTTTAACATTTTAATCACCTAATATATAATTAAGCTAGGTGTCAAAACATTTCCAATTTTAGTAAAACCAAGTAAATCCATTTTCATTCAATCTTAAAATATAAACCATTCACCACACATAGGAATATAATAAATACTGAACATGAATTAAGTACAGAAATAAATAAGATTGGGTAAAACTGCAAGTTCAAAACTCCAAACCATAAACTAAACTGAATACAAAATCTCTGATGAAGGAACCAGAAGTGGGCGACACATGCCATAGATAAGAAGTCTAGATGAAACTGAATGGAAAAGATAGATGCGTCTACTGCAAGGACTTGTAACTTCCACAATAGCTGCAGCACGTCTGACACTCCAATTTCTAATTCTGGTACTCCTGTGGCTGAGCACCTAATAAAATGTATATATATATATATATAAAAAGAGAGAAGAGATATAAGAAACGGGTCAGAGCCCAAGGTTTAAAAATGATTTAGCAAGTATTTAAAACTAGTTCTTAAAATAAGTCTTATACGCATGTTAGTTATCGAACTCTCACATGAGTTTCTCACCTCTCATCTATTGTGCACGCCTAACGTACATCTAATCTCCCCCTAGTTATACCACCCAGTCTAACTAGTCATAAACCATACCAGTACTAACTATGCTCACTAGTAGTATTCACGTATCGCCCATACAATACACTATTCACATAGTTTATCTCTCATACTAAGTTTCATTATTCATCGTTCGAATGGTTAATCTTTTATCCACTAAGATTATTTTATTTCTCATTTCCACTTTATTTACTAGTTTCACAAAGTAGAAAGTTCCCCAAGTACACTCAAATATATATATAGTCTCATCATCCCTAAATATACACACTAATCCTGCACCCTTAGCTTAAGACCACTTGGCGCAGTGTAATGATTATTATTATTACCAAGTCTACTAATTTCACACAGTAGAAGTATTCACAAGTTCATATATATATAAATATATATATATATATATATATATATATATATATATATATATATATATATATATATATATATATATATATATATATATATAGTCACATCATCCATATATATATACAAATCCCGCACCCCCGGGTTAAGACCCATTAGTGCACCTATTAGGAGAATCTCGCATCCCCGGGTTAACACCCATTAATGCACCTATCAATAATAATCTAGCACCCCCGGGTTGTCACCCATTAGTGCACCTATCAAGAACAATCCAGCACCCCCGGGTTATCACCCATTAGTGTACCTATCAAGAGAATCCTGCATCCCCGAGTTAGCACCCATTAATGCACCTATCAATAATTATCCAGCACCCCCGGGTTATCACCCATTAGTGCGCCTAACAATAATCATCCTTATACCCCCGGGTTATTACCCATTTGTACACCTAACAATAATATCCTTGTACTCTCGGGTTATCACCCATTAGTACACTTAACAATAGAGTTTCTGCACCCCCGAGTTATCACTCATTAGTGCGCTTAATTATAAGGTTCTTACATCCCCGGGTTATCACCCATTAGTGCTCTTAGCAATAATATTGCATAATAGGCATACACACGTCCTATTAAAATTTACAGGTATTTTCCCAACCTACATATATACTTCTCATATGTATTTTAATCTCAACACTACGTATAGTATAAATATTTAGATTACTATCTCTCTCGTAATCTCCAAGGTACACTCTCTCTATACCGAAATAATTAAAGTATTAATTATCACTTACTTTTCTCGAAAGTCTGTCTTGTTTAGGTTTACTATCTGGCAGTTTATCTCACTCCAATAAATCGGTAAACTCAACACTGGACTCTAAGTAAAATTCCTAAAAATTCCCAACGTCGTTCGAACCAAAAGGGTTGTCGCTCGAACGATTGCCACGTGTCGTTCGAGCGACTTCGCGTGAGATACAGGTCTCACTCGAACGAGACTTCACGCGACACACACTGGTTCGTCCCCTTTGCCTAGAATTCAACGTTTTTCACCTTTTTTAACCCTAGAAACTTCTAAGAATCATCACCCAATACCTCATCATCAATCCCAATCAACACCTAACAGGTTATAATTCATTCCTAAGATCCTAGGATCATTAATTCGTCATCAATCATCATAATTATATGAAACCCCCAAATTAATTCATATGGACCCTAGTTTCCAAATTTTCAATTAATGAACCTAATCAATCCAGATTCATTCATCAATATATAATTAAATTTTGTGATTAATCCTCTACGTACATGAAGAATTTCAACCACTAATTAACCCAGTCCTTAATCATAATTTAAATCTCCAATTTTCACCCAATTAATATGTAAATCATGATTAATTCCACCTAATCTAATATGAGTATGATTATTTCTAAAAGAAAGCAAGTAATAAACACTTGCCTTAAATCGAAGATCTGAATCCTTTAGTGATGTTGGTATAGGTGCGTCCCTCTCTTCTCGATCTACGCATTGGTGGTGGTGGTTGTGCAAGGTGGTGATAATTTGGCCTGCTCCCTTGGAAATTGGTTCTCCCTCACACCTTCTATGGCCGTTCTTTACTTTCTGTATCTCTCCACACTAAAGGATTTTTCTAGGCTGATAAAATAACTCCCAATTTTCGTCCATTAATTAAACCCAAAAATACAATTTACCATAGTGCCCTCTCGGGACGCCGGTTAGGCCTAAAATTGCCCAGGGACCCAAACTAAACACCTGGGTATACTATTTTGACTATCTCGACCCTCCCGGACTCAATGGTGCACTCGAAATGACTATACGGGTTAATAAAAATAATTTTTCTTTATATTCCATTCAATTAGTCCCGACATGACTCACACGCGTGTCAGACTTAAATTACCAAATTACCGTATATTTCACTCTCGATAATTTATCAAATTTCATAATTCCATATTCCATATCACACTGTAATATTCAATAATTATTAACCCTTGGCATGCTATTTAATAATTATTTTAATCCAGATTAATAACAAATTAATTTATCGCATTTTAATTTAATTAATCCAACAACAATAATTAATTACATACTTATTCCCACAATAATAATTAATCACATAATTATTTATATCATAAAAAATATGGGGTGTTACATACTTCCCCCCTTATAACGGAATTTCGTCCCGAAATTCAAAAAAAGTATACCAGGTACAGACAATGCTGTAAAAATATTGCGCATCGCGTCCTTGCGCTCACAAGTAAGCTGCTCTGTACCATCCATATAGTACGCTATCGAATACCCTTAATAATGAACAATTCACATGTGTTTATTTTAAACTCCAGGTTACCCTGTCGTATAGGCTGCTGCCCAAGCCTTTCCGCTTAAGTTTCATTACTTAAACTTTATTTTAGATATTCACTATCTAGCGTTCTACTATTTGCACCATAATAGATTTATCCTCTTTTCATATACATACGACTTCGTCTCGTGTCGTTCATATAATTAAATTGGTTGTGCAATATATATTTCACATACAATATATACGATAATATCGATTCTTCTCCGACATTTGTAATCATAACTGGTCCCCTACCTTTAACTATCAAGTAGGACAATAATAAAGTTTATCGTGCCATACTTCTACTGGCACTCTGCCCGAACGTGAACTTATAGGAGTTATTTGAACACAAACTCCACTAGTGGAAGGTACTGCTCTCGTCTTCCCCTAAGATCTCAGGGTCCACATAAAATTTTCTCTCCCGCATCCGATTAGACCGCTTGTCCTGCCCATCCCTCTATGGGTATTAGGCCGTACTCAATCGCATTTTAGTATCTATTAACTCACCATCTCAGCTACATGAGAAGATCCTTGGGGATACTCTCCCATTCTCTAGTGGAAGAAGCCTCTACTGGTTTCGAATTGTCCACCCTTTTTCTAACAGTCAGGTGACCCACTGCAAGACTATCCTCTCAATATTACCCTACATCGTAACCCATCACCAATGTTTTTTGTTTCTTGATACATTTTGTATTTCCTGAATAAATTTCAATTTATCTTGAAGCTTAAGTCTTTGACAAATCTTACGGAGTAATCTTCGGCTTACCCGACTACATGTTATCGAATTCACATGCCAATCAAAATCCACTGCTTGATTCAATCACCTATGGCACCCATACACCCTATTCCTCATGCATCGTTATACAAATGACATGAAATTTTCTTACTTCAATTCTTGCACACTCGGTATGCTGATGTGGTTGGGGTGCACTCAACCACCCCACTAGTTAAAACTTAATCAATCCTTCAATGGTATCATTTCTCTATTCAGAATGATACTAAGACTAGGCGACTCTATTGGCCTTAAGTTATGAAAGAATTATCAACTATCCATTATATTCTTTTACAGGTACAATAAACAATGTACAAAACTTACGAATATCGACCAAACTTCTCTCCACTTCTAACGTTCGCTAGTTTCATGCGTGGGATGTCTCGCAAAGCGAAATCCAAACAAGGAACCCCCCGATACACTACTATCTAACCAAGTCAGTTGTCGAGATCCGTAAGGCCCTCAATCCATACCATGTACCTCTCTAAAATCTCCGTATGTTGACATAATAGTTTGCTCGTCCACTCTCATGTCTCTAAACATAACATGAAGCATGACACTCTCACTATCCTAGGTACTCAGCGATATATATATATATAACGAGCTCTATCTCTCTGCTCAAAGAAGAACACAACGCATCCTGAGTCTCCACAGTAAAATAAATTCCTACGCACCGGAATCACATATAACTAGACAACATACTAGCTGAGGTCTATAATACCATGAAAATTTTCATATATTCATATATCTGGGCCCAACTCTATTTGAGGTGGCACTGCACAAAATAAAGATTTCTCCTCCCGGAGTATCCGGCACGACAGCCATATCACTACATTTTTACTATCGTTTAATCATACGGTAATTAATCACTACACATTACCATAATAAATTCTACTAAAGATGACTCAATGCAATAGTAAATTATAACAACAAAACATATTCTTAGGGCCCACCTTGTTCACTCACGGGCAGCATCAAAATGCCCTGCTAACAATGAGAAATACATTTGTAACAAGACTGTTAAAAATAAAGTTCCCCACTCAACTCGACTCGCACACGAATTTTAGGGTCTCCAATTTACATATCATTTGTGACACACTCGTGTCACTAGAATTAATCCTTTACTCACAAGGAAGAAGCAAAACCTCACTAGTCTCGCCAAATCACAGGGTCTCAGCACGTGGCTGCCATCACGACCCATGAACATCTGCAATCGTCATACATCTTAGGATTTCATCCTATAGTTATCCCCTCTCATCATGGAAAATTTATTCCATCATGTCGGTTTCATGCCCATTATTGAAACGTTGGCCCGGGGGGGACTCTCTAGGCCTCAATTATGGCTTTACTGAACTCCCGTTTATATCCCGGGCCCTGTCGACCCTGACATACAGTATGCTACTATTAACGAGGACTCTACTGGTCCAGCCTGAACCCATCACTCTTGGGTTATAAATTTCCTAGGCCTAATTCTCTTGACCCCAAATTCCTTTGTTAGAAGTATCACTCCTCCAGTTGTTATGCCTAATTGGTATGATTTACCATTTCTAATCTTTTCGGTCTCACTTCTCAATTGTGGACACATTCAACACTTGTAGTTCTACTTCCGTCACATAGGGAAACTTCACGAGCCATTTCCACGTCACTGGTCCCCCTGACCATTTTGGAAATGTCCTTCTCTTGGACTGAATAATCTAACTTACTAGCTACACTGGCCTTTCAGAACTATGGTGGGCCTCCACGGCCCTGATTGACTTCATCGTCACTTTGTAGGAAGTTAATCAACTTAAAATCATCTAACCGAGTTCCCTATTGGGTATACTCTCATGTAGGGTTCCATTAACACCGTTAAGTTCAGTTTTTCTTTTCGGCTAGATTCTCTAACCTTTTTGGCTCACTTCTTTTGGAAAGAATGCAATAACTAGTCACCGTATAGCCTTGACGACATCAACATTAATCATCCTAGCTGGATTTCTCATTTATTCTTGTATTCAACTCACGGGTCCTTTATCAACTATAGACCCTTTGGATAATGTATGCCCCTCTGCCAGGTACGAAGTTCACTATGTGATTAGGCATAAATTCTTCCCAATTTATCCCCTAATTTCGGTACTTTAATCATCTCGAACAACGTAATCGGATTGACTTTATCTCATAATCTTGCTATTGACTTATCCTAACAAGTACACCGAGTTTCTGGTATTTCGTTATGATTTTACAGGTATCTAATGTCAAGAAATGGAAGAAGGAAACCGGAAGAATAGAAAAAGTCAACAAGAAAAGTCAAAAGGGCAAAAGAGTCATTTCTACCCAAGATCCGGATGAGGTACCTAAAGAGAAGTTGAAGGTATCATCCTCACAAGCACCTAGGAAGAAACGGCACCTCAATCGGATACCTGGAGCAAAGATATGGGCAGTCAAAGTTTGAGAGAAAAATCAAAGAGGCAGACCGGTCCGCCCTCAACCCGGACCGGTCCGCTGTGCAAATTCCAGAGGACTGTGAACCGAAGGCAAGCCGAAGAGCACAAAAAATAAAAGAACCGATCCGCCCCGGACCGGTCCGCCTGGAAAATAAAAGAACCGATCCGCTTTAGAAGCGGACCGATCCGCCTAAGGGCCGGACCGGTCCGCCCATCGAGATTTGTTTTTAGATTCTCCTCTAAAGACTCCGACTTATACTCAACTTCTTAGAATTTCATGTAGGGTATAAAAACCCGAATTATTTTAGTTGTAAAAAAGGCTGGAACGTGGGGAGTTAATTCTAATTTCTCATTTTCTTCCACAAACCCTAGCTGTAGATACAATTTCAAGTTTTATTCAAAGATTGAAGGTTATTCAAAGTTTATGTGATTATCAAGTTTATTCATTGCTGCAATTGTTCCTTGGGTAATTTTAGTAAGTTGTATCTTCTTTGTGATTCTATTTTACAGTATTCCACCAATTGTCCTTAGATTAATCATGAACTCTTGCATGTTAAACACTGCTTTCATCATTTTCGGTATGTCCGGCTAGATTTCTAAGGTCGGGTTACATGAACCCAACCTGATGTAGTCATTGCATGTATAAAGTTAATCCTCTAAATTTAGTAATTAATTTTGACCGTATTGCGTAGGGACACAACAATTGTAGGTCTAAATATCTCGTTTGCCCCTGGGTAACCGGGATGATTGAGAATACAATTCGAGTGTCGTTATCGTGATACTGATTTACTCGTCCTTTGATGTATGACGCGGGCTTGAACCTCGTATACGTAATGCTTGGGAGTACTAAATTCCGGGTCAAATTAATTAGATAAATTTACGATTAATTTTATACTGCAGTACACTAGGGTTGGGGGATTGTATTCCCGAAGTTCAATTTAATCTTTCATTCTTAATTTAGGTCATTTAGTCAGCTGCATTATTCACCATACTTTCATAATTGCATTTAGTGTAATCGAATCCCAAAAACCAAATCAATCTTTTCTTTTCTTTTTTAGAGTCATCGTTAGGATTCCTCCGTCTTATCCTGTCGTCACAACTCCGTTGTCCTTTTTCCCTGAGGATCGATACCCGACTTGTCGGATTATTACTTGAACGACAGGCTTGCACTTGAGCCTAGAGAGTACACACTTTAGAGACACATTCTGAGTCGTGTCAAGTTTTTGGCGCCGTTGCCGGGGAATTAGGTAGACTTAGAATTAGATCGAGTTAATCCAAAGCTTTGACCAAAAATTCAAAAATCCAAAAAAATAAAAAAATATAAAAAGCACAAAAAGATTCACCACCATCTCTCCCAAACTTAATGCAAAATTATGAAACTACTCCCACACCCCATAATACTCCAACCAGCATTCACGAAAATCCACTTGTTGAGTATAATCCTGATAGTCCCCACACTCCACAAGCCCCACAATTCTGGATCCCACCTCCCACACCGTCACACTCAATCTCTAGCAACACTCCCTTCTCCTTCGTAGGACACACGTCGTGCACACCCAGTGAGAGCGCCGAATCGTCGAGTGAGAGAGAGATGTCGCAGCATAGTAATGCAACTACCGGTGAGGAAGAGCCTCCGTACCGCCCGTTGAGAGAATTTTTATATCCCGAGCGCACTGTCACTCCGGGATGCATTATACTCCCGTATAATGCCGGGCAATTCCGATTCAAAAATGGGATGATCCAGATGCTACCACACTATCACGGTATGGATTCAGAGAAGGCATACCTGTATATACGGGAATTTGAGGACGTGTGTGATACCCTCAACGATCAAACTTGCACACAGGAGGTGATTCGCCTCAAACTCTTCCCGTTCTCATTAAAAGATAAAGCTAAGACCTGGCTTTGGTCTTTACCTCCGAGCTCAATTCCATCCTGGAACGAGTTACAATCCAGATTTCTCAAGAAGTTCTTTCCACCACATCGAACAATCTCCATAAAGGCTCAGATTCAATCGTTCAGGCAATTGGATAATGAGCCATTCCATCGATGTTATGAGCGTTTCAATGAGTTAACTGCTTCATGCCCCCATCATGGATTTGATATAGCCCAAATCATTTCCTTCCTCTATAATGGGTTGAACCTTAACTCCAAGCAACTCATTGAAACCATGGGTAGTGGTCCGTTTATCGAGCTAGATTGCCACGATGCTGAGCTTCACCTGAGGTATGTCGCCGAGACTACCCAATCCTGGGATATTTTTGATCCTAATGCTCAGAATCGAAATCGTCAAGCGACCACCACTCCATCGGCGTCCGGCCTACACCAAATAGATAAGACCTCTATGTCGGACTGTCGGTTGGACTCCCTTGAGAAAGGATTTCGAGATTTATGCGAGGTAGTAGGATCTATCAAGAATCCCGTCGAAAAGGTGTGTGCGATTTGTGAGGCGGGACATTCAACTGAGGAATGCCCGACGATACCCGCCTGCAAAGTAATGTTGCAGGAGCAAGTTAGTGGTATAGGAGGGTTTAAGGGTAATTTCGGTGCCCCGCACGGGAATTCATACAACCCTTCGTGGAAAAATCATCCCGGATTTAGCTACGGGCAACAACATGCCGCAATGAACCCTTCTTCGCATGTTGACCCTCCTCCTCCACAACAATTTCAACAAGCTCCACACATGCAAGGTCATGTGCAAGCACCGCCACCCCATGGAAATTATATCCCGCCACAGCGGAGAACTCTCGAGGATACGATGAATCAATTCATCAATAGCCAGGCCGCAACCAATGCCAAATATGATCGTCTAATTGGCGACATAAATGCGAACCTGTCCAAGATTCAATCCTCGTTGAGCTTTCAAGAAAAGGGCAAGTTTCCTGCCCAGGGCCAAAGACCTCCCCAAGGTCAAACTAGTGTTAGCTCCACTTCTACTGATCATCAGGAGCAATGTCAAGCTGTGACCACTCTTCGTAGTGGGAGAGTCGTTGATTTATCACCTCCCCCACACGACACAACCAAAGATAAGGTGATTTCTCCCGGCACGAAAGAGGCCGAACATGTCACCTCAAATGAGAGTGATAAAGATGACACTAGCGAGCCCGAGGTAGTTGTGAAACAACCCTTCGCGGCACCGTTTCCTCAAAGGTTGATTCCTTCCAAGAAAGGATACCCACGTGATGACGTGCTAGAAATACTAAAGCAGGTGAAGCTGAATTTACCATTCCTCGATGCCATCAAACAAATTCCAGCTTATGCAAAAGTCATCAAAGATTTGTTGACGGTAAAAAGGAAGATGAAAGTAAAGAAGAATGTCTTCCTAGCACAAAACGTGAGCTGTATCCTACTCAATGAGCTCCCTCCTAAATTCAAAGATCCCGGTGCACCCACCATGTCCTGCATCATTGGAGAGAACAAAATTAAAAAAGCCTTACTAGACTTGGGAGCAAGTGTCAATATTCTCCCTTACTCCATCTATAGGCAACTTGATTTGGGCGACCTCAAGCCCACAAGAATCACTCTCCAATTAGCGGATCGAACTGTGAAGGTCCCACGAGGTGTAGTAGAGGACGTGATCGTTCAAGTTGACACTTTCTACTTCCCGGTAGACTTTGTCATTTGGGACACGGAGCCTTCCTTAATCTCGACCAATCATGTTCCCATCATTCTCGGGCGCCCATTTTTAGCGACAGCTAACGCTATTATTCACACAAGGAATGGGCGAATGCAGCTCACTTTTGGGAATATGACATTGGAGACCAACATCTTCAACATAGCCCAACAGACGGGAGAGGAAGATGATATTCACGCGGTGAGTCTCATAGATGAGATAGTAGAGGAGTACATTGAGGAGAATTGTTGTGGCGATGCCTTAGGATCCTATCTGGTTTTGAGCAATGAGAGTGAGGGGACGTATACGGAGTATGAGAGGGAGATTGGGGAATTAAGAGAGTTACTCGATGAGAGAGCGTCGGACGAGGACGCGAGAGATGTGAATTGGGTTTCTAGATTCGAGGAGCTACCACCACGGGATACACGCGTTGTTCCCTCCGACGAGAAGTTTCCAACTCTTGAATTAAAGAAACTCCCCTCCCATATCAAATATGCATACTTAGGAGAGGATGAGACATTTCCTGTTGTTATCTCCTCTAGCCTAGATGACGAGCAGGAGGGTAAGTTGTTAAAAATTTTGACGAAGCACCTAAGTGCTTTTGGTTGGTGTATAGCTGATTTGAAGGGGATAAGTCCTCTAATTTGCACCCACAAGATTCACCTCGAAGAGGATGTCAAACCCTCTAGAGAAATGCAAAGAAGACTGAACCCCAACATGAAAGAAGTTATGAGAACCGAGATCATTAAACTATTAGATGCCGAGATTATCTACCCAATCTCGGATAGCAAATGGGTGAGTCCTATTCAAGTCGTCCCGAAGAAGTCGGGTATGACTGTGATTGAGAATGCTAAGGGAGAGCTTGTTCCCCAACGCACCACCACCGGTTGGCGTGTTTGCATTGATTACAGGAAACTCAATGCGGGAACAAGAAAAGATCATTTCCCCTTGCCATTCATTGATCAAATGCTTGAGAGAGTTGCAGGCCACCCATATTATTGCTTCCTTGATGGTTATTCCGGATATTACTAGATTGAGGTAGATGTACTTGACCAAGAGAAGACGACGTTCACTTGTCCTTTTGGTACGTTTGCCTACAAACGTATGCCATTCGGCTTGTGTAATGCACCCGCGACTTTTCAACGGTGCATGTTGAGCTTATTTAGTGACATGGTCGAAAGAGGACTTGAGGTGTTCATGGATGATTTCAGCGTTTTTGGCACCTCTTTCGATCTTTGTCTAGAAAAATTGGAGCAAGTACTTGCTAGGTGTGTGGAGAAGAACTTAGTGCTGAATTGGGAAAAGTGCCATTTCATGGTCACTGAAGGAATAGTTCTTGGCCACATAGTATCATCTAAAGGAATAGAGGTTGATAGGGCTAAGATAGATGTCATAGCTGACCTTCCCCCACCGAGATCGCTTAAAGACGTGCGCTCATTCTTGGGTCACGCCGGGTTTTATCGCAGGTTCATTAAGGACTTTAGCGCTATCGCTAGACCCTTAAGCAACCTTCTCATGAAGGACAACCCGTTTGAGTGGACCGAGGCATGCCAAAGCTCCTTTGACAAATTAAAGAACATGCTCGTGTCCGCTCCCATCATGCAAGTTCCGGATTGGTCTTTACCATTCGAACTCATGTGTGATGCAAGCGATTACGCGATTGGGGCCGTTTTGGGCCAACGTCAAGATAAACAAGCTCATGTCATCTACTACGCTAGCCGGACCCTTACCGGACCTCAACTCAACTACTCTACCACAGAGAAGGAGTTGCTAGCATTAGTCTTTGCCCTTGATAAGTTCAGATCGTATCTCATTGGTTCTCCTATAATCGTCTTCACCGACCACGCGGCTTTAAAGTATCTACTTGCGAAGAAAGACGCCAAGCCGCGCCTCATAAGGTGGATCCTACTCCTACAAGAGTTCAATCTCTCTATCAAGGATAAGAAAGGAGTAGAAAACGTCGTGGCCGACCATTTGTCTCGGCTTTTGTCCGACGTACCTAGTGATCCCATACCCATAGACGAGTATTTTCCGGATGAGCAACTCTTCGCTACTTCTTCATATCCCTGGTTTGCGGACATAGTGAACTATCTCGTCACGGGAGCCGTCCCTCCCGATTGGACACCGCAAGATAAGAAGAAGTTTCTTACTTGGTCGCGCATGTTCTTCTACGATGATCCCTTACTCTTTAAATACCGCGCCGACCAAATCATCCGAAGATGTGTACCGGATGACAAGATTCCAAAGGTCATCCAGTTTTGTCATTCGGAAGCATGTGGAGGCCACTTCTCCGCGAAAAAGACGGTCGCTAAAATTCTGCAATGCGGCCTCTATTGGCCCACAATCTTCCGGGATGCAAATGACGCTTGCAAGTCATGCAATAGGTGCCAACGAATGGGATCCATCTCTCGCCGCGACATGATGCCCCTTACCCCCATACTCATCATTGAGATATTCGATTGTTGGGGTATTGACTTCATGGGTCCCTTCCCCCATCCTTTGGTTTCCTATACATCCTAGTCGCGGTAGACTACGTTTTTAAATGGGTAGAAGCTATAGCTACTAAGACTAATGACAGTAAGGTGGTGATAAAGTTCCTACAGGAACACATACTTTCTCGCTTCGGCGCACCGAAAGCAATAATTAGCGACAATGGCACGCACTTTCGCAATAGGCCATTTGAAAAGCTCATGAGAAAGTATGGCGTCGTCCACAAGGTTGGAACGACGTATCACCCACAAACAAATGGGCAGGCCGAACTAGCAAATCGTGAGATCAAGAACATTCTCGAGAAGACCGTCAATCCTAACCGGAAAGATTGGTCAATTAGACTGAACGATTCGCTATGGGCCTATCGCACCGCATACAAAAATCAGCTTGGCATATCCCCTTTCCGCTTCGTGTATGGCAAGCCTTGCCATCTCCCCGTGGAGTTAGAACACAAAGCGTATTGGGCAATTAAGGAGCTCAATTATGCCATGGATAAAGCCGGTGAAGCTCACAAGCTTCAAATAAATGAGTTAGAGGAGATACGCAATGACGCGTATGAGAATGCCAAAATTGCTAAAGAAAGGATGAAACTCGCTCACGATAGCATCATTCGACGGAAAGAGTTTCTTCCCGGGCAAAAAGTTCTTCTCTATAACTCTCGGCTTCATCTCTTTCCGGGCAAGTTGCGGTCGCGATGGTCTGGCCCGTTTGTTGTCAAGAATGTTTTCCCCCACGGAGCTGTCGAAGTAGAAGATTTAAAAGGGGGAAACACATTCAAAGTGAATGGACAACGCCTAAAGCCATATCTTGAGGCGTGCGAAGAAGAAGTCGACACCGTTTGGTTGTCGGACCCCGTGTACGGGGTAGAGTGAACAGTTTCAGTTAGGTCGTCGCACCCCCGACGCGTATGGGGTGAGAGTCGTGTGTGTCGCGTGTGTTAGTGAGTGTCGTTAGGATTTTGGTACATTCAGGGTTAGCATGTGCAGGTTCGGGATTTTGAGCAATTCCGGTGACCGGTGATGTTGAGAGGTCCTTAGTCTATAGTTGGAGAGGAGCGCGTTTTAAGAGTTCAATATTTCGAGGAAGAGAGGTTGAAATCCAACTTCGGGGAAATTCCAGCCTGAAATCCCCAAGCCGGACCGGTTCCTTTAATTTAAGGCCGGACCGGTCCGCCCCGGACCGGTTCCTTTAATTTCAAGCCGGACCGGTCCGCCTGTCGAATTTCCTGAAAATTAATGACCCGGACCGGTCCGCCTTCTGCAGATTCGTTGAATCTCTTCTTCCCATGCGCCCCCCTTCTCCCCAATAGCCACCCTTCTCCCCATTTCGGTTTCCCACACCCCCATACATCCCTTTCCCTCCAAAACCCTTTTCCCTCCACATCCATTTCCCTCCAACTCCCCTCCCCTCCACTATAAATCCAATCCTACCCCCTCCCCTTCTCTTCACACCTCAAACACCACTTCTCTCCCCTCCCTCTCCAGATTTCTTCATTTCCTTCTCTCTGCCTAGTCTCCATGGCCCCCCGTGCTCCTCCCACCAAATACGCATCCACCGACATCCTACACTCCGGGAGCAACGAGTTCCGCTCCCGCCAAGAGGAGCAATGGTGCACCAACTTTTTCGGGTCAAACCGCAAACTCCATATGGAGCACGCGGTCCAATGGAATGCGCTGCCCAATTATGTCACAGCACTATTCATGGCCCGGGGGTGGTGTCGTTTCCTTAACGAACCCCATGACGCCGTGTGGGCTTCCGAAGTCCGCTTATTCTATGGCACACTCGTGCGGACGGACCAATTTGAGGCCCAAGCTTACGTCGATGGGATGGTCATTCCCTTCTCTTTAGCCATCCTCACGGCCAAATTGGCCACCTTTGGCGTTCCGGACCCCCAAGACTACACCTATCCACTGAACGTTCCTCCGGTCGCGAAGAACGTCATCATGGAGCGCATTGCTCCAAACGTGGCTTGGACGGGCCAAACCGTCGTGGTTGGACGATTAAATGAAACGGCGCGCCTCACTTTCCAAATCGTATGCGCCAACATCCTCCAAACATCCAACGATTCCGCCATGAGGCCTCGGCAGGCCTCCTTGACCTACCATCTCTTCGATCCTCAAACCACCATCCATTTGGCCCGCACATTGTATGCCGACATCATCGCCGCTTCTTTGGATGAGAAGGGCACCGCCCCTTTGCCCTATGCCCGTCTGATCACGTCTATCCTCCTAGACGCCGGCATTGAGGCCCCTGCCGACCGCACCTGGATTCCCGGTCCCTTTGGACAAGGCACTCGCACTATGAGTGCCAAACAGCTCGCCATAATCCGGGCACGGCGGGGTCATGATAGCGAGGACGAGGCTTCCTCGGAAGAGAGCGCGAATGAGGAGGCCGCCGAAGCGGACGTTGAGATGGGTGACGTCGCCGCCGACGACGAGTCGGCGGACGAAGAGGACGACCCGGACTTTGAGTGGGCGGGTACTGATATTTCGACCCGACTGTCCAACCTTGAGACCCGATTCGGGAAATTTTAGAACAAGTTCGACAACTTTGTGATCGACTACCAACGAGATCAGAATCGGGCGGCTCAAAGGCAAGCGGATATCTACCGACGCCTAGGGGATCCTTATGAGCCACTCCCATCGCATTTTCAAGACCCCTATGGCCCCGACGCGCCCAGCTCCTCCCATTTCCCTCCCCCGTGATAATTTGGTTGCTTAGGACTGTTTTAATGTATTTATTCTCACATCCTACATGCGCTGTATTCCTTGTTTGTACCACAGTCTTATGATATAAAAAGTTGCATTTTTCTCTATTTGTTTGTTTTAATTATTGCACTTATTATTTTGCCTTATTTAGATTTTAGTCCTTTTTGCTTGAGGACAATGCAAAAGTCTAAGTTAGGGGGGGTCACAAGTGCACATTTCTAAAACTTCACAAATTTTCAAAAATGCCCGAAATTTCCAAAAAAAAAAAATCATAAAATTTTGAAAAATCCAAAAATATTTTTGTTCAAAATAAATAAAAATTGGAATTCAAATTTTTCAAAAATATCATTAAAAGTCGAATTGGAGTCTCAAATTGTAAACATCCAACATACACAAAGCCGAAATTGACCAAAGATGGAAATTGTGCAAAAATTGACGACTTAACGAATAAATGTGGAGAGTAACAAACCCGGTGAGATTCGAGCCTATCACGTTTTGCGAGTTTTTTAAATCAATCTGAGTTAATTGTTAACTCAAAGTTCTTTTAGCGCTTAATAAGTTGTCAAGGATCTTAATTCTTTCATTTTGACCGGTTTTGAAAAATGTGTGCAATATTGCCTTGAAAATCGTGCCAAATTAGTCTCTAAACTTAAATTCACCTCGAAACGCATATGGTAAGCAATTGGCAATTCGGACAATGAAGTAGGCCATCGTTTGTCACCCCAAAAATATTGGACAGAAAAAGTAGCGAAAAATTATCCCTTTGATAACCCAATTGAGCCAAATAATTTTCCCTTTCGTTTGACAACCCGAAAAACCCAAAATAGCCCGGAATTGCGAAAAATGAAAAAAATTCAGAATTTAAGTCCGAAAAGTGCAACAAAAAGGGGCAAGAAAAAAGTAGAAGAATGCTCAACAAATAATAGAAAAAGAAGAAAAGATGAGCAATAGCCCGAAAAATGCACAAATGGACATCATGAATGGTTTTTCCAATTCCAACTTTCCCTACCATTTTCATTTTCCCCAATGCAACCTTAAACCCGAAAAAGTCCTAATCGAGTCCAAATTGGGAAAATTGAGTACCGCGTGGAGAGCTAATACACCAAAAGATAATATAAGAGGTTAAATGTGTGAAATAGAGGCGATGTTCCCGTTTTTAAAACCGTAATCCATTGATGAGATCTTTTCACCATGAAATTTCCGTCTTTCTCATTGTATGCGTGATTTTGCATCCATTATATTTACTCTTATTATCACGCATACCGAGCGAAAAAGCCATATTCCGAGTAGTTCGTTTGAGAGAGCTTCCCGTGAGAATTTGAAATCAAAGCGAATTTTCGGATAAGTACCGTAATGATTAATCAGTGGAAATTGGCGGTTATATTTCTGGCTTCGCACACACGCACTACAGTTTGAGATTTGTAGACATGACTTAATGATGACTATTTTCTGGAAAAGTTTGAATTATACAATTTTTGGTTATTTTGAAGTTCTTTGAGTCGAATTTTGTGGGTATATTCTCTGCAAACCCTCACGAGACACAACTCGTCCCACTAGGGTAACCTAGGGGTTTAAAGGCTTGTTGCATACGCTAAATGCAATCGCGTGTCCGCGAAAGAGATATGTTATCCCAATAAAATGTTTTCCAAAAGTTGAGCCTTGGTAGAATTCTTTTACATTGCTCGGGACGCGCAAAGTTCTAAGTTAGGGGGGTTTGATTAGGCATAAATTCTTCCCAATTTATCCCCTAATTTCGGTACTTTAATAATCTCGAACAACGTAATCGGATTGAATTTATCTCATAATCTTGCTATTGACTTATCCTAACAAGTACACCGAGTTTCTGGTATTTCGTTATGATTTTACAGGTATCTAATGTCAAGAAATGGAAGAAGGAAACCGGAAGAATAGAAAAAGTCAACAAGAAAAGTCAAAAGGGCAAAAGAGGCATTTCTACCCAAGATCCGGATGAGATACCTAAAGAGAAGTTGAAGGTATCATCCTCACAAGCACCTAGGAAGAAACGGCACCTCAATCGGATACCCAGAGCAAAAGATATGGGCAGTCAAAGTTTGAGAGAAAAGTCAAAGAGGCAGACCGGTCCGCCCTCAACCCGGACAGGTCCGCTGTGCAAATTCCAGAGGACTGCGAACCGAAGGCAAACTGAAGAGCACAAAAAATAAAAGAACAGATCTGCCCAGGACCGGTCCGCCTGGAAAATAAAAGAACCGATCCGCTTTAGAAGCGGACCGATCCGCCTAAGGGCCGGACCGGTCCGCCCATCGAGATTTGTTTTCTGATTCTCCTCTAAAGACTCCGACTTATACTCAACTTCTTAGAATTTCATGTAGGGTATAAAAACCTGAATTATTTTGGTTGTAAAAAAGGCTGGAACGTGGGGAGTTAATTCTAATTTCTCATTTTCTTCCACAAACCCTAGCTGTAAATACAATTTCAAGTTTTATTCAAAGATTGAAGGTTATTCAAAGTTTATGTGATTATCAAGTTTATTCATTGCTGCAATTGTTCCTTGGGTAATTTTAGTAAGTTTTATCTTCTTTGTGATTCTATTTTACAGTATTCCACCAATTGTCCTTAGATTAATCATGAACTCTTGCATGTTAAACACTATTTTCATCATTTTCGGTATGTCCGGCTAGATTTCTAAGGTCGGGTTACATGAACCCAACCTGATGTAGTCATTGCACGTATAAAGTTAATCCTCTAAATTTAGTAATTAATTTTGACCGTATTGCGTAGGGACACAACAATTGTAGGTCTAAATATCTCGTTTGCCCCTGGGTAACCGGGATGATTGAGAATACAATTCGAGTGTCGTTATCGTGATACTGATTTACTCGTCCTTTGATTAAGTATGACGCGGGCTTGAACCTCGTATACGTAATGCTTGGGAGTACTAAATTCTGGGTCAAATTAATTAGATAAATTTACGATTAATTTTATACTACAGTACACTAGGGTTGGGGGATTGTATTCCCGTCCTATTTTTCCATAATCTCATTTAAAAGTTCAATTTAATCTTTCATTCTTAATTTAGGTCATTTAGTCAGCTGCATTATTCACCATACTTTCATAATTGCATTTAGTGTAATCGAATCCCAAAAACCAAATCAATCTTTTCTTTTCTTTTTTAGAGTCATCGTTAGGATTCCTCCGTCTTATCCCGTCGTCACAACTCCGTTGTCCTTTTTCCCTGAGGATCGATACCCGACTTGTCAGATTATTACTTGAACGATAGGCTTGCACTTGAGCCTAGAGAGTACACACTTTAGAGACACATTCTGAGTCGTGTCACTATGCAATTCAACCTTTGTCTCACGATCGGTCTCTATCTTACCCATTGTGCTAAACATCAAAATTTCACTCGCATTTTGTTACCACGTCGAATGGAAGACATCATCGTCAAATCGTACCCAGATTTCTCTTTAAATTTCAAACACACTTCTTCATATGTGGTGATTGCCTCTAATCACTACATGATGTTCCTAAGAGCTATAGCTTTATACTGCAAATTTAATTTTGAGTGTCGTCACACCCCACTCTACAAAATTGCCTTCGGATTTTCTACCTCCGTTGGTCTGTTACACTCTCTTTTTCTTCTTGGCATTTTCACCGATGGGTTTTCAAAAGAGTCCCTCTGAAATCCCCCTTATCGAATATGCTAGGCAGTCCTAAAATCACTCCACCATTATCTACGACTATGTCCAGGGAACCCATTGTTCCCGAGTGATGATTTCACTATCACTTGCTTAAGTAATTCTCATTGTAATCTTTGTCACGACCACCATCCTTCGATTACTTTATGTCTTCTTTTGGGCCTCTTTTCCTATAATTCTTTTTACGGCCCTCTCTGGTCGTCCTAAAGTGTTCGATGTTCAAATCACACAGAATTTTGTATAATGAGTCACATCCATTATAATTCGTAGTAGGAGAGTGTAAGTTGCATATGCAAGGGAACACAACAATCCTATCATAAGGCTCTACATCAAAGAACGATGCGCTGAAACGTAACAAGCCGCACAGATCCTAAGGACACTAGAACCTGATGCTCTGATACCACCTGTGACACCCCGCTCAATTAAATAAAGGGTGATCAATCCTATACCAATTTAAAATATAATGTTCGATTGGTTCATTCTTAGCATCAGTGTCGAAAAACTTTTTTAACATTTTAATCACCTAATATAAATTAGGCTAGGTGTCAAAACATTTCCAATTTTAGTTGAACCAAGTAAATCCATTTTCATTCAATCTTAAAATATAAACCATTCACCACACATAGGAATATAATAAATACTGAACATGAATTAAGTACTAAAATAAATAAGACTGGGTAAAACTCCCAGTTCAAAACTCCAAACCAAAAACTAAACTGAATACAATATCTCTGATGAAGGAACTAGAAGTGGGCGACACATGACCTAGATAAGAAGCCTAGATGAAACTGAATGGAAAAGATAGATGCGTCTACTGCAAAGACCTGCAACTTCCACAACAGCTGCATCACGTCTGACACGCCAATCTCCAATTCTGGTACTCCTGTGGTTGAGCACCTGATAATATATATATATATATATATATATATAGCAAAAGAGAGAAAAGATACAAGAAACGGGTCAGAGCCCAAGGTTTAAAAATGATTTAGCAAGTATTTAAAACTAGTTCTTAAAACAAGTCTTATACGCATGTTAGTTATCGAAGTCTCATATGAGTTTCTCACCACTAATCTATTGTGCATGCCTAACGTACATCTAATCTCCTCTAGTTATACCACCCAGTCTAACTAGTCAGAAACCATACTAATACTAACTATGCTCACTAGTAGTATTCCCGTATCACCCATACAATACGCTATTCACATAGTTTATCTCACATACAAAGTTTCATTATTCACCGTTCGAATGGTTAATCTTTTATCCTCTAAGATTATTTTATTTCTCATTTCCACTTTATCTACTAGTTTCACAAAGTAGAAAGTTCCCCAAGTACACTCAAATATATATATATATATATTCTCATCATCCCTATATATATACACTAATCCTACACCCTTAGGTTAAGACCACTTGGCGCAATGTAATGATTTTTATTATTACCAAGTCTACTAATTTCACACAGTTGAAGTATTCACAAGTTCATATATATATATATATATATATACACTAATCCTATACCCTCGGGCTAAGACCCATTAGTGCACCTATTAGGAGAATCCCGCATCCCCGAGTTAACACCCATTAATGCACCTTTCAATAATAATCCAGCACCCTCGGGTTATCACCCATTAGTGCACCTATCAAGAACAATCCAGCACCCCCGGGTTATCACCCATTAGTTCACCTATCAAGATAATCTTGCATCCCCGAGTTAGCACCCATTAATGCACCTATCAATAATTATCCAGCACCCCCGGGTTATCACCCATTAGTGCGCCTAACAATAATCATCCTTGATCCCCGAGTCATCACCCATTAGTACACCTAACAATAATATCCTTGTACTCGCGGGTCGTCACCCATTAGTACACTTAACAATAGAGTTTCTGCAACCCCGAGTTATCACTCACTAGTGTGCTTAATTATAAGGTTCTTGCACCCCCGGGTTATCACCCATTAGTGCTCTTAGCAATAATATCGCATAATAGGCATACACACGTCCTATTAAAATTTATACTTATTTCCCCAACCTACATATGTACTTCTCATACGTATTTTAATCTCAACACTACGTATATTATAAATATTTAGATTACTATCTCTCTCGTAATCTCCAAGGTACACTCTCTCTATACCGAAATAATTAAAGTATTAATTCTCACTTACTTTTCTCGAAAGTCTGTCTTGTTTAGGTTTATTATCTGGCAGTTTCTCTCACTCCAATAAATCGGTAAACTCAACACTGGACTCTAAGAAAAATTCCAAAAAATTCCCAACGTCATTCGAACTGGAAGGGCTGTCACTCGAACGATTGCCACGTGTCGTTCGAGCGACTTCGCACGAGATACATGTGTCGCTCGAACGAGACTTGCGCGACTTCGCGCGACGCGCCCTGGTTTGTCCCTTTGCCCATAATTCAATGCTTTTCACCATTTTTTATCCTAGAAACTTCTACGATTCATCACCCAACACCTCATCATCAATCCCAATCAACACCTAACAGGTTATAATTCATTCCTAACATCCTAGGATCATTAATTCATCATCAATCATCATAATTATATGAAACCCCCAAATTAATTCATATGAACCCTAGTTTCCAAATTTTCAATTAAAGAACCTAATCAATCCAGATTCGTTCATCAATATATAATTAAATTTCGTGATTAATCCTCTACGTACATGAAGAATTTCAACCACTAATTAACCCAGTCCTTAATCATAATTTAAATCTCTAATTTTCACCCGATTAATATGTAAATCATGATTAATTCAACCTACTCTAACATGAGTATGATTATTGTTAAAAGAAAGCAAGTAATAAACACTTGCCTTAAATCGAAGCTCTGAATCCTTTGGTGATGTTGGTATAGGCGCATTCCTCTCTTCTCGATCTACATGTTGGTGGTGGTGGTTGTGCAAGGTGGTGATAATTTGGCCTTCCTCTTGGAAATTGGTTCTCCCTCACACCTTCTATGGCCGTTCTTTACTTTCTGTATCTCTCCACCCTAAAGGACTTTTCTAGGCTGATAAAATAACTCCCAATTTTCGTCCATTAATTAAACCCAAAATTATAATTTACCATAATGCCCTCTCGGGACGCCGGTTAGGCCTAAAATTGCCCCGGGACCCAAACCAAACACATGTGTATACTTTTTTGACTATCTCGACCCTCCCGGACTCAACAGTGCACTCGAAATGACCATATGGGTTAATAAAAATAATTTCTTTTTGTATTCCATTCAATTAGTCCCGACACGACTCACACGCATGTCAGACTTAAATTACCAAACTGCCGTATATTTCACTCTCGGCAATTTATCAAATTTCATAATTGCATATTACATATTACATATCACACAGTAATATTCGATAATTCTCAACAATAAGTATTAACCCTTGGCACGCTAGTTAATAATTATTTTAATCCGGATTAATAACAAATTAATTTCTCTCATTTTAATTTAATTAATCAAACAACAATAATTAATTACATACTTATTCCCACATTAATAATTTTCTATCATTCCGATCAACTTTTGAACATCTCTGACTGTTATTGGTGGCTGAACATTGTTAATTTCCTCAATTTGGTTGGGGTTTGCCTCAATCCCCCTTTGGCTAAGTATCCCATGAACTTTCTAAATTGAACTTCGAAGGAGCATTTGATTGTGTTAATCTTCATCTTATAATGTTTAACGATATCAAACATCTTCATTAAATCCTATAGAGGGTCAGTTTAATGTTTGTTCTTTATGAGCATGTCATCTACATAGACTTCCATGGTGTCACCCGATTGATGCTTAAACATCTTGGTGACCAACCATTGGTATAATTATCCGAATTCTTAAGTCTAAATGAAATGATTGTGTAGCAGTATAAGTCAAAAGTGGTAATGAAAGAGGTCTTCCCTTAGTCAGATTCGAATACAAGAATTTAATGATACTCTCAGTACGCATCCAGGAAATTCATCCATTGTCGATCTTCGGTAAAAGAATGTTGCCTTTGGGACACCCTTTGTTAAGGTCAATGAAGTTTATACAGACTCTCCATTTTTCATTACCTTTCTTAACAACCACTGGGTTGGAGGGCCATTTGAGGAATTAAACTTATTTAATGGACCTTTCCTATAGAAGCTTCCCTACCTCTTATTCCATAACTTTCGTCTTATTTGGCTGTTCGACGGGCCTTTTGTATAATCGACATGAAGGTTGGGTCCATGTGGAGTCGATGGCATATGAATTCACGATCAATCCCAGGAATATCATATGGCTTTTAATTAAATATGTTTGAATTCTTTTGAGTAGAGAGATTAATTAGCCCATTTCATGATCCATGAGTGAGTTGTCGATCAGAAAATTCTTTTTCAGGTATGCATCATCGAATGCCACTTATTACAAAGGTTCTACGACTCTGTAAATATGGGCCACTCTTGGCTCTTCCACCCCCTTCCTACTATACTATAATTATTACTTAGATGGAGTGGCACTATCCTTAATCAGCTAATTCACGATCATTTTTTCCATCTTCTTCTCTTGCTTAGGCATTATAGAAGTAAAAAATCATTATCGAACAATGACCTGGTTTCCCCTATCTCCATTAACCCTCTGTCGGTTATGTATTCAAGCTTATGGTGTTAGTACAACCTTTGTGGCGTGGAACCATTCTCTTCTAAAGATAATGTTATATGGGGAATCAGTATCCACAACTTGGAACTCGATCAACTTTGAGATATTCTAAGTTCAGACTGGAAAAACCATATTTCTGGAGAAGCTGACCAAAATGATGGTCGCATCCTTCAGATCTTCAATCTTAAGATGAAGTTTGTTTAAAATTTCAGGTACATGACTTCTGAGGAACTTCCTTGGTCGGCTATCATCTTATCCACGTCCCAGTTGGAAATTCTGAGAGTGATTACTAGCACATCATGTTGTGAAGTTTTGACTTTTACCAGATCTTCCTTAGTGAAGCCTATGTGTTTTTTATAGGCAATATATTCAGGTCATTGGATTTTTCCTGTTGGAGTTTTGGCTGTCTTAAAAGCCTCTATCATTACAGTGACTTTCTTTAGTTCCATCTGAACAACATTACCTTCAATTTCATTCAGAATTGATACACCATAGATTAGTATAAACTCATGTCCCATCTCATTATTTTCATCTAAGACATTATCATACTTTTGGTCATTCTCCATGGTGGGATTTGTAATCTTCTTATCCACGTAGTCATCTAAGTGATCGGTGCCAACTTTCCAGGTGAGAATTAAGATCCTTATAATTCTCCATTTTATGCCTATGTTCCTTATAATAGGCATATCTTAAGTTTGTATTCATCTTTAAAGACTCTCCTATCATCTTCTTTGACCACTTGAGGAAATTATGATCTTTTATCTTGTTCAAAATCTTGTAGATAGGTTATTGGAAAATAGTGTTAATCATCTGGAAGGTTTTGGTAGGGTTTGCTTTATCATTATTCTTGTATCCTCCGTTCTGTTTCTTGGCCCCTTTTTCTGGACATTCTATTTTCACAGTTTCTGTCAATTCTCTAGTCGACAGTTGTCATGTTGGGTGCTAGTAACCGCATCTTCCTCTTTAGACATGAGATCATCAATAGCGTTGGCCTCTTTTTTAGTAAGGGATTGGTGCAACATGGAGTTGCCCGACTTGACAATCTAGAATGAAGACATAATTACCTACTCAGAGCAGTCCTCTACCTCATTATAGGTATTTCGGTACCTTCAGGCATACTCTCTCAAGGTCTCCTTGGGTTCTCCTACATGGTGGGGAATGAGTCCATTCTTTTAGGATGAGCATTGTTAATGACAAAATTAGCATTAAAGGGTTCTATGAGCTACTTAAAGCTGTTAATCGACCTAAATAGGAGCTCCTCGAACCATTTTTGTGTGATATCCCCTAAATAAAAGGGGAATATACGACACATTAGTGCTTCATTTTTATTCGAAAGTGTCATCACCTGTCAATACTAACGAACATAATCGATGGGATCAGTCTTTCCATCGTAGATCTTGAATTTGGGTGGAGAGAACTTTTTGGGAGGATCCAATTCCTCAATGACTCTTTAGAATGAAGACCTCATCTGACTAATAAGATCCCTTTCGACCAATTCTTTGGTGGACCTGGCTCGTCGATGAGTAAGGTGCTAGTCCATCTCCCATCAAATTATTTAGTGAAGATCTTTCTTGTGATGTCCTCCACCTTGGTTACTCATCTATGGATAACTCTTATGCCTGGAGTGTTCTTCATCACTATGAAAACTCCTTCCTCGGATGAAATGTTTTCTCGCCTGAGGGTTAGGTGTTTAGGCATGACATTTGAGCTTGTACCCATCTGGATTTTGATCCATTCTTTCTAGGAAATTTTGCAAATGTGAGTTTTCCTTATGTTAAAGAAGTGTGGCCTCCTCCTGATAATGTAGATGTCATTCATAGGCATCCACAAGTCTTGAAATCTGGGTGGACTTCTATTGTGCATCGCTCTTTACATTCTACTCTTCCTGAGGACGCTAGTGTGAATTAGGAGTGTTGCGACTACTGTTGGGGTGGACTTTAGACCTAATTCTAGATCCTGGAAGCCCATTTCATTTGTCCAGACGTTCGTTATTAAATGATAGAGGTGTGATGCATGGGCGAGACATTACTGGTTGTTGGCTCTGATTGACAGAGAAATGGATAATCGTTCCTATAGATGATGCCAGTTGTAGGTGCTAATATCCTACTTAGATTATTTCCAAGAAAATAAAGCCAAATAATAAATGAAAATGACATAAGACAAGGTATACGTGGTTTGGTAAGTGCTTACGTCCACGAGGTATTTCTCTTTCTTTGTATTGATTAAGTCATGATAATAGGAATTACATGCCCCTTTATCCAGGGGTAAAGGTTACATTTATAGTGAATAGAAAGAAAATGAGTTGTGTGGGAATCTAGGAATTTGGGATGCAGTAGATGTGTGATTGAACATATCCAAACTAGAGATACTCACTGATCAGATCCCATTTGTCTTTATCTTTAAGCTACGATCATTTATCTGTGATGTTGGATAAATATCATTTATTCCGTTCTAGTCGGATAATCTGGATAACTCCCTCATAAGTTTAAATAAGTCTTCTCATACACCAAGTGCATGTGTTAATATTCTATTATCAGAGGATCCCATGGACAAGGAGATTTAATGTGAAATTGATGAATTTTAAAAAGAAATGGATTAATGTATAGGAAGAACAAAAAAAATATGTTTTCTTGCATTTAATTGGGTGTACTAATGGATTAAAGGGAAGTTTTTGTCATAAAATGGTAGAGCATAAACACAATGGTTAATAAATTTTAACCTAAGTTAAAGAAAATATTTTTGAATAAAACATTATTAATGCATATACGGTTTAATTATTGCATGTAAAGTCTAATTAGAGTATGATCTTGCATCCATTATTTTTTTAATTCATTTCTATATTGCATTAATATTAGGAATTCCACCGGGCATTGTCTCACCCCGTTCCCTTAGTTATGATAAATTAATCGATATTTTATCTTTTGAGAGCAATTTAATAGGTAAGTGTTTCTTACTACTTACACCAGTAGTTCGGGTTACACAAACCCTAAGGTATTACCTAATGTGTTATACACTTGTTATTATTTTGTTTATATAACTGGAAAATGGAGTTACATGTTTACTCAGTAAATGTATTTAATTAAAATGGACTATAATAATTATTTAGATTATTTAACATCACTCCACACTTAACGCTTTCGAACAAGACTGGGTTGACCCACTGGTGATCCTTAAATTCGAGTATGGTCATTAGAACATAGTATCAAAGCATTAGATCTAAATTCCTTATGGGAGTGACGTGTAGTTGGTAAGGAAGGATTTGGTCTTTTGATCATCAAAGTTCAGCTTTGGACTCAGCCTTGTGAAAGAAGCGAGGAATTCGATTTTCACGTTCATGCGACTGCGTTATTGGAGTGAAGGATTACGAAATCGTTAAAAGTCTCTTACTTAATGATCATGGGTTGAGTTTGAGTTGTCATACTAAGTCTTTGGAATCCTCGGGTAGAGTGACAAGGGCTTGGTGAGTGTTCACCTAAAAAATGTATAGTAACCTTAATATTCTTGAAAAGTGGGTGACATTCCATATCGAGTAGTAAAAAAGCGATTAAGCCTTGTTAAGGATCGAGCAATGAGTTTTGGTGTTCTACGATAAGGATCCCATTGAAGAATTATGATAACTCATAGAATTGGATTATCGAAGTAGCGTATTGGCAATGTGGTGAACCCATTATCGGGGATCATTAGGTGACTTAGTTTGGCATCCATTATCGTGTAAATATAGTGATAAGTGACCACGAGAGAGACTTGGCACCTATATTGGGTCTCTTCATAGATAGCATCTCAAGGTGGTTCAGAACATAGATAAGTATCGATAGTAGCATATAATTGCGCGCCAAAGCTTAATGCTGGTGGATTGCAAGTATAGTTGAACAAATGTTCCAAAGAGGTACATTATTACATTTAAAGGATGCCCTCTACCTAAAGGAATTGTAGAATCATATTATTAAATTTTTGCATCGTGATAAGTGTTAGAAGCATTTTCATTTGTTGGTGCATTGTATGTATAATGTTTTGAAGTTAAGGAGAAGTAAATCCTAAGCATTTTGTCTTGTGCAACATTTGAATGAGGTAAGATTAAGTCTTAGAGGAAAATTTTCAGTAGTACCTTTTTTATTTGCCAAAAATCTCTTAAGATATTGTGTTATAATTAGAGGAGAGGTATACTAAGAAAAGTCTTAGATAAACATTGAGATGCCTTGCGTAGTAAGAGTTGTAGCATTTGAGAAAATGTTCTCATTATTGGTAAATGATGTTGATTGTATGGGTATTTTTGACGAGAGTGTTACAAGCGATGTCCTTGGGTAAAATAGTTTTAGTATTCATGATTAAATATGGGACTAGGGAATTGCATGGCCTCACCATTTTTCAAGATTTTTGGGCAACGATAAATTTTATGAAATTTCTGGGTAGCACAAGTTATTTAGCCAAAAGGAAAATGAACGTCACCTTTGAACTCTAGGAATGGTATCAATGCCTGGTTAGTTAGAACAATAAATGGCATCGCATCGTGTGTATTCTAACACGCTTCTATCAAATCCCGATGAAAGGAATAAGTTGTTATTACACGTGTCTTATACAGTTATGGAAATTAAGAAACATGGGGAAAAGGTGTGGGTACTGTTCGGGCATCGCAATATTTTCTAATGAGTCGGCGTCAATCATCGTAATTAGCATACAAATCAAGTAAAGGCATGTTTCCTCAAAATATTTCAAAGTATGCGATAGTTAGCATATGGCAACAACAACCATAGTACAGTGGGCACACCACGAGATAGATTTTATAATAATAATGTTCTTGGACGTTGGCCTCTCTTAGCCTAAGGTAAATGGTGATCTAGACACGATTAGTTGGTTTTGTCCTTGAGGATCAAGTCGAGGTGAATTGTGATTGAAATGGTTTAGAAAGAGTTTTATATGTGACATGTAAGAAAGTTCGTCGATATCTCGACAATTACTCATGGAACAATTGTGTTCATTAGGGCGAATAAAAAGGGTAGGCATCATTTGTAATGAGGAAAGTCTAATGTTGTGGTTTACCTAATGATAATAAGCTCGTAGTCATTACATAAATGTAACCATTTCACTGTCCATCCTTATTATGGAGTGATAATTTAGGACAAGATATGTGGCCAAACAAGAGCCGCTTCAATGATTAGTAGCAAACTCATTAATATTTCAATTAACATGCAGCACCGAGTTTGCAACCAGAAACATAAGGTTCGTTGTTTATGTACAAAAATAGATCAAATTTTGGAAAGGAATGTAGGGAAGTCTATCACATTTCGAAGACATTTAAAAAGTACGGTTCAACGGAAAATTACCAAATTTAAATTTCTTCCAAATTAAATTATCTCTTCTTAAAAAAAAAACTTCAATTCAAGTTCAAATTTATACAAACCAAACTAAACATGAATTTTGCCACATTAAACTTTTTCTTAAACTAACACAACCCAAATTTATTAAGCACCAATCAAATCATTTTCATGATTAAGCCAATTTTATCTTGTTAAACCTAAACATGCATCTAAGTAAAAATTTACAAGACAAGGTACAAAACCACAACACCGCGATGTACTAGGAAAACCCATAACGGAAAAAACCTCGGACGACCCAGCCATAAGTCCACTAAGTACGGATTTAATATAGGAACACAATAGAATACTCAATGACTCGATTCCCTTGCAAGCCTTGATGCTCTTCGTTCCTTTGACCTCTGCCTAGTGACAATGCAGGAGTCCACCTACGTCTCGGAGTCTACCGATAGGGCACTACTACCGTCACCCATATAGAGCTCACCGTATGTACACTAATGAACATGGAATCCTCCACAATAAATAATCATCAATCATGTAGAGAATGATAACCTTTGTACCAAATATTTATTTCAAACATATATCATGTTAAAGCTCTGATCATAAAATAATTTGGGTGTAAACTTCGTTTTTGTTTAGAAAGTTAAACCATGAGTTTTGAATAATAATACTCTTGACTTTTCTTCAAATTTTTCACACTAGGATTGTGGAAAAGTATCTCTTCAAAACTGCAATCCCACACTACATAAATGGTTAGGAAAAGTAGTGGGGAGTTATGGGAGAAAACTTCTTTAAAAACTGACATTTTCAAATAACTTCTCCTGTCGTTCGAACGGTATTCAATCTCGTTCGAACGACATATCCATCTCGTTCGAACGAGATAAGAACGATACATCCAATGAGAGTACAAACCAAAAAGGACTTCGTTAGAAGCTCGTTCGAATGAACACCAAATCTCGTTCGAATCGAATGACCTGGGAAAAAAATAAATATTTTTTCTTAAAAAAATGTAAAGACATTTTAAAATAGCTTAACAAAAATTTTATCACCCAATAAGAAATTTCCAAGGCTCAATATTATATAAGCATTCATACCGCAAAGATCCTTAGACTGTTGATGATGAAAATGAGGTATGAAACTCGGCATAGGATGACATATCTTTAGCTTGGACGTCTTCAACAAAAAAGTCATAGGTTTGGAAGGTCACAAACACAACTTCTATCCTATGACTCAAAGAGTTTTTTTTTAGAATTAAATCAATATATACAAATTGAATCAATTGGAAATTTGTCCTTACAAATCTCCCCCTTTGCCTATTTGGGGACCAAACAAAAAAAAAACAATCCTATGGGCTGTCAAACTCATCTAAAAGACTCAATCCTAACCCAAAAGAAAAAAAATACCGACGCTTGATCGACACATATTTCGAGAAGATTTGCATTACAAAATTTGTCGCATGGATGAAAATCTGCACACTTAAACACACCATAAAATGCATAGGGAATATAACAAAATAAATTGCACAATTAAGTCCTCTTCCTTTGTCTAACAATGTCTACCTAAGAAAGGATGTCTCCCCCTAAGTTAGATCTCCCCAAATGAAAAGAGTTAGATACCATTTCTCCTCCTTTTTTTTTTTATTCAGGAATAGACAGATTAGGTGCATAAAATAATTAATTTCTCACCAATTTAAACAAATTCTCCCCCTAAATGAAACAAGGGATAAGCATAGAGGAAAAACAACTATATCATGCAATGGTACAAAGAAACTTGGCAATACAAGAACAACTAGTCCACATAAGGCACAACAAATACCAACTATGATGCACTGGCAAAATGATACCGACTAGAATGTACTAAGGTAAGCATGGGATATCAATGAAAAATCATAATAAGATATATATATCTGTATGAAACAATAGCATACAAGGACTAGATGAAAAATAAAAGACTCAAAGCAAAATATACCATATATATAAGCATTAAAGGATATCAATAAAGTATAAGCACAAACATATATATAGGTATAAAGACCACACAAGACACTAATAATCATAAAGTTTTTACACTCATATGGCATAAATGTGTCTAAACCAAATGTAGTAAACGGAGTGAATGGGAGTGAACTAGTAACAAAAATTATTATGACCCAATCACTTAAATATGTTCAACGTGTTCTATTTGATCACAAAACTTTATCCACTAAGATTTATTCTCATGTGACAAGATAAAGTGAACTCAAAGAACAAACAAGTACAATGTACACCAGACTAGAATTTTGATGATTGTAAAAATCAATAGAGTCATGACAAAATAAGTATAACTAGGTTTCATTGTGAGAACCCATTTATCTTCAACTAAACACCCTTAAAAGATAAACAAGTTACATATTTTCTTTCCATTTCTTTTCTTAATTCTTTTGAATCTATTTCTTTTGAAAGATCAAACAAACTAAACTATGTTGGTCTTTTACATTTTTTTTATTTTTCTATTTTTATTGCCTTTAATCTTTTTATTAGGCTCTTGCCAACAATGTCTTTCCCGCAAAGGAGATTTTCTCCTTTCGTAGCCCTTTCCCGTTCACCCTTTTTTCTTTTCTAAACTATTCAAATAAATCTCATGGGCAATGGTTTATACATGCACAAATCCGTCATAGTCACAAAATATGTAGATGACAAAATTTATGGGAGAATATCTCACTTAGCTTAATATAACATGTGAAGTTAATGTTCAAAAGAGCTCGTGTATGTGTGTGACGAGGCATATACAAAGAGAATCAATTAAGAAAATCAAACTTCTCCATGAAACCATGATAAAGAACAATTTAAGAATTAAAATTCATAACCAAATGTTCTAGACACATTGAAATGGGGAATGATATAGGATTCAAACACAAGGATATGCCACACAAAATGTGTAAAAATAAAATACACAACAACAAAAAATCTTTTTGAGTTTTCAAATTTTTTAAACAAATTTTAAAAACAAAGACAACTCAAAGAACAAACAAAATCTTTTTGTATTTTTCAATAAGACTCAATAAATTCAAAAACAAAATATAAAAGATACACTTGTCATGATTCTAGCAAAACATATATGATTAAGCATAAACTAGAATATAACTAACAAACATACAACTAACAAGAATATGTCATGAAGAACAACTAGTGTGTGTAAACAAAGCTAACGCAATAAACCTTTGGATCTAGCATGGGAAGTACCATGTGAAAGCAAATGGGAATAATAAAGTTTATAATATAAAGACTCCAAATCGGATCTCCTAATCCACATTGGTGTAACATGATGCTCTCATGTTTTTGTGACCTTTGTGACTCTACCCTTAGACTTTCTAGGATCGTTTCTAAGATGGAAACAAAATCCCCTATGGTGATCCTTCCTACCGCAATGTGTGCAAGTGAAAGCACGAAGAGAAGTATTACCTAAAGCTTGATCTTTTCTAGTGTTCCTAGTTGACTCTCTCAAAATCATGGTTTTGGCTTTATTAGCGAAGGCATATTGAGTATCGAAGCCAATACCACACTTTTCATCTTTGATTTGGACGGTGCCTAAAATTTTATCCAACTTCTCTGACCTACACTCCATATCAAATTTTACACGACTCGAGTAACTCAATCCCTCTTCAAGCTCCACTATCCTAGACTCAAGTAAACTCCTAGTCTCTTCAAACTCAAAAAGATTTTTCTTTATAGCCACCATTAAACCTTGATTACTATCTCTATCACCTACAACATACTCTAGATTCTTTCGAAGAGTCCTCTAACGCGTTACTTTCATTATTACTTACAACACGTTCTTTCATCCTAGATTTCAACTTTAAGTTAGCCTTTTTTAAATTAAAAGATTTTACATATAACTCACAGAAGGTAACTTGGAATTCACTCACTTGTTCCTCGTCTTCATTCTCAATCACTTCTCCACTCTTATTACCATCAAACACTTTGGTTTAAAAAATAATGGCCTCGAAAGTGTCATGCAAAGAAATATCTTTATAGGAAGATTCATCATCAATGCTCACATAACTTGTCGTGAACACTGTGAAGTTGCGCTCAATAGGGGAATTTGGTCCCTCTTCCTTTTTACTATCACTAAGAGTGGTATTATATGTAATTGGTTTCTTATCCTCCTTACTTAGTTTAGTGGGACACTCGGCTACCCCATGTCCATAAACCTCACAACCAAAACATCTATTCGAATTGTCCCTCTTAATATCATTATTATAATTTTTAGGGAGTTTCTCGATTTTGTTATACTTATACTTCTCAAATTTCTTATGATCATTTTTAAATTTCTCTTTATTAAACCTAAGAAAATTTCTAAACTTCTTTGCAAACATAGCCATATCATCTGAGTCGATGTCAGACTCGTCATCCAAAGCAAGTGCTCCCTCCTTTCGGGCTTTCAAAGCTCTGACCTTATCCTTAATCTTCACATCCTTAGAGGTAAACTTGTCAAGTTCATAGGTTTGTAAGTCACCTATAAGCAGAGTTTAAAGAGCCTAAAGAATTCAAAATGGTCACTTTTGGATTAAACCTATCGGGTAATGACCTTAAAATTTTCTTTATGACACGGTTGTCGGGTATCTTCTCTCCCAAATTAAAAGAGGAATTCACAATATCAGATAATATAGCATTGAACTCATCAAAACACTCACTTTCTAACATCTTCATGGTTTCAAACTGAATGGCGAGGTTTTGAAGTTTGGAAGCCTTGACAGCATTTATACCTTCGTGGGTGAGTTGGAGTATGTCCCAAGGCTTTTACGACGTTTTACACATCATGATGTGGTGGAATCCCTCAGGTGTGACCGAACTAAAAAGAGCATTTAAACCACGAGGATTGAAATTTTCTAGCTTAAGCTCATTCTCACTCCATTTTTCTACGGGTTTAGGAACATGAACTTTTCCTATTAAACACATTGGTGGGGACCACCCTCTAACAACCGATAGCTAAAACCTCTCATCTAAAGACTTAAATGCTGACCTCTATGCGCTTTCTAGTATGCATAATTAGAACCATAAAAATAGGAAACCTAATAAATAACAAGTTTTCTATATTTAAACCCAAATGATCTAACTCGACAAATTAGTGTTCTTGGCTTTGATACCACATTGAAAAGTATGGTTCACTAGAAAATTCCAAATTTTAAATTTCTTCCAAATTAAATTATCTCTTTTTAAACAAAACTTCAATTCAAGTTCCAATTTATACAAACCAAACTAACACATGAATTTTGCCACATTAAAATTTTTCTTAAACTAACACGACCCAAATTTATTAAGCAACAATTACACCATTTTTTTACTAGGCCAATTTTGTCTTGTTAAACCTAATCATGCATCTAGGTGAGAATTTGCAAGATAAAGTACAAAACCACAATGCCGCGATATACGGGAAAAACCCACAACTAAAAAACCTCGGACGGCCCAACCAAAAATCCACTAAGTATGGATTTAATACAAGGACACGATAGAAGACTTACTTAATTACTCGATGCCCTTACAAGCCTTGACGCTCTTCGTTCCTTTGACCTCCTCCCAGTGACAATACATGAGCCCACCTACGTCTAAGATTCTATCGATGGGACACTGCTACCGTCACGCATACGGAGTCCATTTTATGTAAACCAACGAACATGAAATCCTCCACTAGAAACAATCATCAATGATGTAGAGAATGATAACCTCTATGCCAAAACTTGATCTCAAACATATATCATGTTGAATCTTGGATCATATAACAAATTGGGTGTAAACTTGGTTTTTGTTTCGAAAGTTAAACAGGGGTTTTTGAATTAAAAACTCTCTTGACTTTTCTTTAAGGTTTCTCACACTAGGATGGTGGAAAAGTCTCTTTACAAAACTATAATCCCGCATTACATAAATGGTTGGGAAAAAGTAGTGGGGAGTTATGGGAGAAAACTGCTTCAAAAACTGACATTTTTCGAATAACTGCTCCGATCGTTTGAACGACATTCAAACTTGTTCGAACAACATATCCTTCTCATTCAAGCGAGATGAGAACGATACATCTAATGAGAAATCATTATAAACCAATAAGGACTTCGTTAGAAGCTCATTCGAATGAATACTAAATCTCGTTCGAACGACCTGGGAAAGTCATTCTAATAACCTGGGAAAAATTCAACATTTTTCCTAAAACATATGAAGATGCTTTAAAATAGCTTAACAAAAATTTTAACATCCAGTAAGAAATTTTCAAGGCCCAACATAATATAAGCATTCATACTTGAGATATCCTTGGACTATTGATGGCGAAAATGAGGCACGAAAATTGGCATAGGATGACATCTCTTCGACTTGGCCGCTACATCTTCAACAAAAAAATCATAGGCTTGAAAGGTCACAAACACAACTTCTATCCTATGACTCAAAGAGTTTTGTCCGGACTTAATCTAACACATACAAAATTTACTTAATTGGAAATTTGTCTTTACAACGTTTCTTCTGATTCTAGTTATTGAATTATTATTACTTAATGACTACCTGGCTACGATGCAATTTTGACTCAGTGCTGGTGCATGTTAGGCTTGGTCTGAATAATGCATCACTATAATTGGGGGTGCATTCCTTGTGATTATTCGTTTAGGGTTGTATGAGCATCGTAATGTGTGTGTGTGTGTGTGTGTGTAGAGTGCACGGGTAATTAGAATTATATGTATATCTATTTAATTATTTTGGGCCTAGTGGTCTGTCATTTCTAGACTATATGGTATACGTAATGACTAAGGTCATGGGTGCATAGTTTTGAAAGCCTAAAGATTGATTCAAATAATAAAGTATCTCGCCTCAGTGGAACTTAGTGTTTGGAATAATTGTGTGCTGCGTCTTGTGGGTGGTCGTAGCGTACAAATGCATGATTTATAGTTTGTGAATGATAATACAAGACTAGGTGTGCGTGGAAATTGTACATGAAATAAAATGACTGCTTAAGTGATGGACATTCTAGGAGTTCGTGTAATGTCTTGAGTATTAATGAAGAAATGAATGAACCTGCAAGATTTTGGTCTACCATGGCATTAGGTTACTTGGTCACCTTAAGTATAGCAATTTGTAAGAGTTTGACAAATAGTGAAGTTATAAATTGATCATATATGGGTAAGTGGCATAGGTGTCCCTATGGAAATCATTGAGGTAATTAATATACGTGCCAAATTGTGATTGGAATATTGAACTAGTAGCGGTCCTTAGGGTTTAACAATAATAGTTGTTTTCGCTAAGTACAAAGGTATGTGAGGAATTGTATATTGCTCTTTGCGTAGTCGAGTTAAAATCCTAGAGGGCATTCATATTTAGGTGCAAGGGAAGTAGGACTTATGTGGGTGATACCTTGAAATGGAAAGTGCCAAAGTTCGTAGTGTTTGCATTGGCATTATGAAGATTGGTGGTTATAAGTGGCCTAGAGGAGTCAATGGTTACAAATCAAGGAAGAAATTTCGAGGACAAAATATCCTAAGGAGGGAAGAGTGTAATACCCTGACTTTTAATTAAGTGATTAAAATGATAATTACGCCTAGTCGTGGGTTAATCTTGAAAAGTTTGCGTAATAAGTGTACACGCATAGGTTCACATGGGTTTTATATGATTTCTAGAGTGCATACATGGATTCACATGTTGCATGCATGCCGTTGCATGTGAATTATACAATAAAGTCGATTGGCTAGTGCGCGGTATGCTTAAAGGTGATACAAGCATTTGATACATAAAGTTTAAATGGAAAAGGATTTTATTCGACAAAGTTTTGTGATAAAAGTTTGAGTATTTTAGAAAAAGGATGCTATTTGGATAAAAAATTATTTTTATGTTTTTGGGAGGAAAATCTTATTTTGATAAAATTGTATTTCAATAGAAAAACTAATTAAGGGTAATTTATGGGATAAAAGTGTATTTTTGTAAATTACATTTGGTGGCATTGTTCAAATGATGTATCCTTATATATATATATATATATATATATATATATATATATATATATATAGAGAGAGAGAGAGAGAGAGAGAGAGAGAGAGAGAGAGAGAGAGAGAGGCAGGCTCCTGTGCACACTAAGTTTGCACACTAAGTTTGCACATTACTTTTTTAAAGTAGTAAAAAAAATATTTTTGAGTGCTGGCGCACACCAATTTTTTTATGTGATATTTTAACATTTCAACGGACTCACATAAAAAAAATTAGCTGAAAAAAACTTTTTTTGCTATTTTTAAAAAATCGGTCAAACTTTCGCAGTTTTTAAAGGGCTTAAAAGCATAGAAAGTTTGACCGATTTTTTAAAACTAGCAAAAAAAGTTTTTTTGAGCTAATTTTTTTTATATGGGTTCCTTGAAATGTTTAAATATTACACAAAAAAAATCAACTCAAAATTTTTTTTTACTACTTTAAAAAAGTAATGTGCAAACTTAGTGTCCACAGGAGCCTGCCTCTCTCTCTCTCTCTCTCTCTCTCTCTATATATATATATATATATATATATATATATATATATATATATATATATATATTTGTATTTATATGACTCAGGTGGGTCTTTGTTGTGACATTAGGATCACTGGCCAAATAGGTCTAAGAGGGTGGAATTAGGTTCACCTCTGTGGAAAAAAGAAGAGAATGAGATAAGGAATGTACCTATATCGGGAGCTTTCCTGGGAATATATATAAAAAGGGGGCACATGTGGCTGTCGTGTAGCCCCATGCGCTACCCCTTTATATTTTTCTTGTTTTGTGGTCAAAGGTTGCCGGGTTGGGTTATTTTTCTATTTATTTCATTGGGGTGAGTTTTTGATCCCTTGAGATTTGCTTATCCTCTCCTTTTCTCCCCTATTGATTTGGCCCAGCATATCAAGTTTTGGGGAGTATTTTACTCTCATTAAAACATGAGAAAACCATCTCACTCCCTCTCTCATCAAACCCACCAAAATAATTTTCCTAAAATCACATTCCCAATCCTTAAACTCACCATTTTTAGAAGTGAAGACCACCATTTTAACACACAAACTCCACACAACCTATGCGCAATATGTTTTTATAATTTTTGGAGCCTTTAGAGGGTGAAACATGTGTATTTTTAGTGGATCTTGAGATGGTTTTATGGAGTTTTAAAGTGTATAATTTTAGTGGAGTTGGGGGTATATTTTACAGAGATTGAAGGAGGGATGTTAATGGAGTTTTGATGTTGAGTTTTAAGGAGGACTTTTATGGAAGCTTTGCGAGCTTGACAATCCCTTTAAGGCCTCATTTGGAGGTGATGGTTCCTTATTCTCAACCTCATTTGCACCATGTTTGGGCTCATTAAGGTGGATTTTTATAGTATTTATATTCTAAAATATAATTAAATGCATCCTAGGTATATATAACAACAACAACAACAACAACAACAACAACAACAACAACAACAACAACAACAACAACAACAACAACAACAACAATACTAATAATAATAGTAGTAGTAGTAGTAGTAGTAGTAGTAGTAGTAGTAGTAGTAGTAGTAGTAGTAGTAGTAGTAGTAGTAGTAGTAGTAACAATAACAACAACAACAACTACAACAACAACATCACAACAAGAACAACAATGATGATGATGATGATGAACAACACATGCTCCTATTTTTTAAATATTACTATTTCATGCGAGATGAATTGTTAAAAGTGGGTTTTACATATAATTTTCAAGTTGTGAAATTTTCAGAATATTAAGGCCTGATTTTTATGGAAGAAACATGCTTTAAAGTTATTACTTCATGTGAAGCAATGTCATTTAATGTAAGAAGTTGTTAAAGTTTCATGTATAGAAGAAATATGCATAAACTCGTTATTTTATGTTAAAAATGTTAATATATGCTACATATTAACACATTGGGTAGAAATGGATGCTAAAAGGTATAGTTTAGCATGGAAATATTACTGTGTAAATATTTTCAGAATATTAATGGTTTAATATGGCAAAAAAAACCAATGTGAAAAGGTTGTAAAAATGTTGTTTAACATTTGAAAGGGTGTAATGTTGAAAATAGTAAATTATGGATCCAATGATAAACTTTGAACGTTGGTGTAATGTTGATAATTGTTGTAAAGATAACCATGATTTTGGTTAAATTATTATATGAACCCTATAGGATTAAAAATTTAGATTTTACCCCTAAAGTGTGATAATTTTTCACAAATGCTTTGTTTTGTAAAAGTGACATTTAAATAATGAATTAGTACTTAAACTTGAACATTATAGAAATACCTTATTCAGTAAATGCTAAAAAGTGAATTTAACTTTGGAAATAAATAATTTTTATGGACTTATGGTATAAAGATGTTCAAAATGCGTAAGATTGTGATAATGGAGATAATAAGGTGGTAATTAGCTTAGAATAAATGGGATTTGAGCCGGATATAACATGTAATGTGATAAAATAATTAAAAGATGCCATTGTACAAGTAAAAAGGACGGAATTAAGCCGCGTATTTTGATCAAAATGGAGGTTGGACCGAAATTCAACGAACTTAATGTAAAGTGAAAGAGTTTTCATAAAGGAGTATCGAGAAAACTTAAGGAGGACCCGGAGCCCTAGGATGAGGCTTTGGCTTAGACCCAAACCACTAGTCAGGGAGCAACGACTGTGGTATTTATGATAGGCGGTGAAAGCCCGAAAACATAAATTGGATACGGTTAATTCCAAATATAAAAAGAAAATAAATGCGAAGATTTGTAATTAAAAAATTCAGGAAAAATAAATAAACGGTTAATAACTGTATACGGGCATGATATTTTGAGTTTTAAATGGCATATGATGAAATTATAGGTAATCGTGTAATTGAGATAATTGATAAACCCATGGTATAACGGATTCAAGAATATAATGAGTTAGCATGGTAATGTGGAGGTAAAGTAAAATGTTAAAGGGAATAAAACATTAAAGATCGTAATTGGGCGTTCGAATAGCCTGTAGTGGTTATAAGCCCGGGTTGCCATATATTTTGAAAAAGGTCTTTTCATACACCGTGTATGTGTGTTAATAATGCTATTTTTAGAGGATGCCATGGACATGGAGGTTTAATGTGAAATTGATGAATTTCAAAGGAAGTTGGATTAACGTAAAGGGATTAAAAGAAGAATATGTTTTCTCGCATTTAATCGGGTGTACTAATGGATTAAAAGGACCTTTTTTGCAATAAAACGATAAAGCATAAACACAAATATTAATAGATTTTCATCCAAGTTAAAGGATTTTTTTTAATAAAACCTGGTTAAGGCATACATGGTTTAGTTATTGCATGTACAGTCTAATTAGTGTATGATCTTCCATCCGTTCTTTCTACCATTCGTTTCTATATTGCATTAATATTGGGAACGCACTCGACATTAGCTCACCCCTTTCCTTTGTTACGACGAGTTAATCAATATTCTGTCCTTTGAGATCGTTTTGCATGTAAATGTTTTTTACTATTTACGCTAATAGCTCCGATTACACGAACCCTAGGGTATTGCTTACTGAGTTTCACACTTGTTATTATTTTGTTTATATGCATGGAAAACGAAACTTCATTCTTATTCGATAAATATATTTAATTAAAATGAACTAGAAACATTATCTAGGTTGTTTTACATCACTCCACACTTAACGCTTTCAAACTGGACGACGTTGACCCACGTGTGACCCTTAAATCCGGGATGGGATGTTACACTACTTCTTTAAGATATCTTTAAAGGGCTTGCTTCTTACAAATTTCAAGTAAATGGAGACTTCATACAGTTAACTAAAGCTCTTCGCACCAATTCCTTCGTTGTTTAGGCCCCAAAATGTGTTACATATATGTCCAAATCCTTTCGAATAAAACTTTGTGTTGCATCTTTTTCAAGTTCTTTTTCATGCCTTGCAAACTTGATATCTTCCTTTTCACATAATGGTCGACCTTCACAATGTTGCTTACTCATTTCTCGATTGCGAGTCTTGATCACTTGAGGACTAAGAGTCAGAGTGATCTTCTAGTGCCTTTATTTATCCTGTCGGAGCTCTTACTCCACTTTATTTAGTCAATGTAAGCAACGATTATTGTCCTATGTCCTCCATCTAGAAATCCTATCCTGCTCATAGGGACAATCCCCATAAGCATCGATCATTTTGGAGATACAACTGGAGTGGTGCTATCCATGTTTATCATCTGATTAATCTTCTCTAGGTTACTAATGGGAACTTGCAATTCTTCATTTTCACAATTAATGCACAACACACCCTCATTCATCTCGACGGCGGTGAAACATGTCCATTCTCATGGATATTATGTGAATTAGGATGTTCTTCCTAAGTATTGTCCATGTATCGATGTTTCGAATTAATATTTACCTTGTAATATTGGGGAAAACTCATTTCTTATAGAAGACACCAATTGTATGTTCATACATTCCCAAATTAAGAGTCATCAATCACATAAGCGATATAAGAATTTATAATAAAGAGCTAGCATCCAATCACACATAATAGATATCAAAGGTACGTAATTCGACATATATTTTATGCCTGCAAAGGGGGTATGATTCTTTTATTAATATATCATAATATATAATCTGACAGAGGTTTCATAATATCTTTTTCACGTCCCGCACTTAGGTGGAGAGCATGCTATTTATACAATTTGTTATGAGATCATTTCTTGAGTTGGACTTTCCCCTTATCACTTATTAGTTAAATGAAAGTATTCCCTTGAACTTAACCTCACATGAGTGCACTTATGAGAAAAGAGGACATGGGAAACACACACTTATTGGGTTCTATATGTTATAAGTGGCAAAAATCACTTCCCACATCTTTCATTAAGTGAAAAATATTTCTTGGATATGAGATTGTAAATGAGTTGAAGATGAAAATTATAATGCTCAACCATTAATTAAATTCTCATGATATTTACTCTTTGAAATCTAAATGTTTATGAATACCACTATAAGTTCCATTCATTCATAAATATTGAGAAATATCTACCAAAATTTGTGAAATACATATTTGCAATTAATATCAAATTACTCAATTCATCATTTTCTCAAACACATCAAATTTTTGTTCATGCAATAAATCTAATATATGGCATGCTGTTATGATGAAACAAAATTTTATTAATTTTTAATAGATTTTTAAAATCCCAAATACAACACGCCCATTTCTCTACACCCAATTTGATGAAATAAAGGAAATGTTGTTATATGCCAAACCATCGTTTTTGTCTATACACCCAATCTTTTTAATAAACTCACCCTATTAATATATGTTCTTAGTTAAAAAATCCTATATATATATATATATATATATATATATATATATATATATATATATATATATATATATATAGAGAGAGAGAGAGAGAGAGAGAGAGAGAGAGAGAGAGAGAGAGACGATCATGTGCGGATTAATGACGATTTTACTAATTTACTACCTCAAAACGACGTCGTTTTGATGTTAAATGACAAAGTGTTGTCCTTTAGTGAACTTGTTAATTATGACGACACCTAATTTAATGTTGATAAATATGAATTGTGGATATTATAAACACATTAAAACATATGGGATCCATTTTTTAATCCATAAATAAATTGGTGTTTGATTCAACGTTTTAATACACATGAGAATTGCTTTTTAAAATAAAACTCCATCTTCTCTCGGTTGTGTGAACCCTTATTTTATACACATGAAATCTATTTCTCCCTTTCACTTAAGCCCTCAAATTACCTAAAAGTTTGATGATCATGACCAAAAAAACTATTACAATGGTATGGATATCATGAGAAGATAATGAAAACCAGAAGCCATCGAAAACCACATCTTTATCAATTTCTTGTTAAATTAATGTGACCTAGATCAGCCTTTCCAAACTAGTTAATCTTGATAAAAAAATTGAACCACCTGACACGAAACATGACTCCAAAATTTCTTCAAAACTTGAGTCTTGCTATGAGTCCCAAATAAGTCCCCCAAGTCCTCCCCCAAAAGCAACACATTTTTGTGCCCTGGCGGGACTCATGCCATAATGCAACACTTAATAGGTAAGTGAGAGAATAATTGGAATCTATGCCACTTTTGGAGGAAGTTTTGGGGAAGATTTTAGTATCCATATCATTCTTCTTCTTCTAAACACTCTCAAGACCAGCTTTTGCAGTAAACATGAATGTAACCACCAAAGGTATCGGTGATGAGGTGGTTTAATTAAGATATTATCTTTTAGCATTCCCAAAAGGAATGAGAGTGAAAAGAATTGGAGTACGTAGGACTTATTGAAACACATGTTAATTGTAGGACTTATATTTGATTTCATAAGAAAGATAATTTTTTAGTTTGATTGTTATTTAAACTAATTCCAATAATGTGCCTTAATTTCAAATATTTATTTAAAAATGGATGGTTGAGATTTACATAAGTATATAATTAAACCATATCCATCGATGAATTCTATCCATTATTTACCCCCCCACACAAAATTAGTGCAAGAAAATCGATTAAACAAATGGACAAACTTAATCATATAATTAATTCGTTGAATAATATTAACACCAAATCTACAAAACGAGACAATGATTTGAAAATCTTAAAGACAAACCATTCAATTCACTTTAAGATTAGAATAAATAGTTGAGTTTGTTTAAAAAAAAGAAAAAACATCGTTCCTCTTTCTTCATCTCACCCTTTGTTTCTCTATCAATAACTATGCAATTAATTAATTAATTAATTTAATACTTTTATAAAAATATAAACCCGATACTTAAAAATATAAGTATGTATATATAGATAAGATTAATTGAGGTAGGTGAAGTGTTGTGTCAAACATAGTAACTCTGGGGCGGACTTCGTCCTCTACACAATGTTTTTTCCCAATTTCTTTCAGGGTTGATTTGGGAATCGCAATTTATACACTGGAACTGTAATTAATATATTTTTTGTTAAAAAATAAACTATTATATTTTAATTTCAAAATTTCAAGACAAATTAAGTTTCCAAATGTACTCCCAATTAAATTTTCAATTAATGTACAAAATTAGAAAAATCTTGCCCTTGAGATAAAAATCGTTGAGTATGCACAGAGATGATTTTACAAAAAGTGTAATGGAAATGACGTGCGAAAAAATTCTACAGTCTCCCACTAGTTCACGAAACCTTTAAAATCTTCTGTGAATTTTGAATCCAAGATCCATCCTTGTTGTAGTGGTGATACTGGTCTATGGGCCCCATATGATTTCTTTTTTATCATCGTCATCATCACCATTGGTGAGATTGATGCCTCCTTAAAAACAATAGGGTTGGGGACAACGTTAGTAACTCTTTACCATGAACCATTCCCAACTTCTTGTCAATTTATAACAGCTAAACTATCAGGTTTCATGAGTTTCACTACATGACATGAGTGAGCCTCAAATAATCTATTATAAAATATAATACACGAGTTAAGTTAAGACTTTTCTTTGTTTAAAGGGTCCATGTGGTACTCATTATTTCTCAAATTGTCTCTCTCATCCATTAACCACGCCCATATCTCTATCTTCCATAATTATAGTATATAACTAAAGTTTATAGCAGAACCACATGACGACATTTGTTGCTTCTTCAGTGTGCCACGTGGATAATTTTAATTGAGATGAAATGAAGAAAGGGTTGGCATTAGGGTATTCGATCGGAAAAGTAAATTTTAAAATGAAGAGACATAAGGAAGGGTGATGAAAGGTTAAAAATGAAGTCTTCAAGTGTAGTCCCACCAACCATCTCTAATTAATGCATACCTTCAACAACCTAATGACTCCAATATTGTTGACCTAAAAATATACCTGTGTATTAGCCTTCAAAACTGAAACTACAACATCATTCAAACCATTCTTATTTCAACTATGCCCCTTCCATTGAAGACCTTTCATCTCCCTTTATTTGTATATTTATTCCATTTTATCTATTTGAGAAGGTCAGAAAACGAGAAAACCCGTAAAGAGGTATCAAATTTTCCTCATATTTCTCCCTTCATAAATTCCTCATTCATCATTGGCTTAATCAATACATGGTTTGAAAGAAGATATTTTGCAACAATTGTATCAATTTTTCTTCGTGACATACTGTCGAACACCTCACCTGCATCAATTGAGTTATGAAGGAAAGATGAGGGCATTTTTTATTAATTCGAATATCAGTTATGATTTGGGGAACAATGGCTTTGGTGTGTATCTCTAGATTTTTATTACACTTACATTTATAATATATTTGTATATTATTTAGGGAATTCTATATTGGTCAAAATATCAGGTATCTTAATGTTCTATTTACATTTCTCTTATTGAATTATTTTAATTTAGGATCTCTAATTTTTCTCTTTTGTCTACTGTGGAATATGCCACTCCTTATTGCATTGTAATTGGGTAAGTTTTTATTCATACCATCTGCCTTAAACTTTTAGTTTATTTCAATGTTATTCTTCATTGTATATGTTAGGCTTGAAAGCTTTAGTTCTTTCATATACCTTTATCTTGAAAACTTAATTTGTATACATTGAGTTAGGAGAAATCAGCAAGAAGTCTCATTCGAAATATATGACCAATCATTATTTGTTGATACTTTGTTCTCCGTTATTTTTATTAATTTATATTACCTATTTCTTCTCCACAAAATTAGTCCTCTATATTACATTTTGTATATATGTATGTAGAGTTATGGTATAACTTTAGAGAGATGTATAAAACAAGTTTATTTTTAATACAAAACGAATACATACGTGATACACAAGATATTTTTAAAAGAAAGACCAATTCTAATGATATATTATATAAATATATAAGTATTTTTGTCCATTAATTATTTTCATGTTTATACATATCTTAGAATGAAATTCTCACGAGTCATGTAAGGACAAATTTCCAATCGAGTCATTTGTAGTATTGGCTAAATTTCATTGGACAAAACATTTTGGTCATTATGGTTCGTTCATATATCATCCTTGAAGAATTTGGGCATCCAGCTATTCACCTTCATCAAATTCATTCCAAATGTTCTTTACCCAAAGGTATTTGACCATGTTTTCTTTTATATATGTTGGAGACAAACTGAATGTGATTAAAATTTATCTAAAATTAATTTTTTAAGAAGTTTTCTGTCAGTGTAAATATTTGAATTTTCATTGGAAAACTCCCCAGGTCGTTCACCTGTTCGAACGATTTTGCTAACGACAATTTTCTCTATACTCTAACATTTTGTTAGAATGTCGTTCGAATGAGATTTTGAACGAGATTCTACACATTCTTTACTGACTTTTTGTTAGAAGATTCGTTCGAACGACCTCGCTCGAACGACCTACTACCAGTTTGAATTTTTTTATTTTCGTCAGTTTCTCCCTTAATGGTTTTAGCCCACTACTTTTTCCTTATCTATCTTTAGTGGACAAAAACAACAGTTGCGATTTAAGCTTTTAAACACAAGAGAAATCAAAGCCTTTTTCTCCCTTTTATCTCCTACATTTATGTAATCTTTAGATCATATTTTGAGAACTAAAAACTCCATCGACATCCTACAAAATGTTCATCCTTTCTATGTGCGTTGGAGCTTCGCACAAGTGCTGATTGGAGATGGTTATTGGGTTTCGGTGGATACTGAGACACCAGAAGTGTTGTGCAATAAGTTGGATCTTTGTGTATTACAAGCGGAGGTATTGAAGACGGCATCAGTGAGTCTTAGTGAGTCAAGTCTGCAAGTCTTTCGAGTCTCTTTGTAAAACCATATTTGTAGTGGATTTGTCTAGGCCCAGCCGTCCGAGGTTTTTCCCATTTGGGTTTTCCTTGTACATCGGCGTGTTGTGGTTGTGACCTCTTATTTCATATTGCATAATCACCTAGATGTATGTGTAACCTAAAAAGATAAAATATGGCTTAATTTATATCTCCTACTTAAATTGGAAATTGTCACAACATTCATGTTAATTATTCTTGCGTACTGATGAATTTGGAAAGAAAATAAAAAGTGGAATATTACTATCTTTGCTTTATTTTATATTGGTTGGGTGTGTGTATTCTACTAAATAATTTAAATTTATATAACTTTGTAACTTCAAATTGGTATCAGAGTGAGTCTTTAAAAGTTATTTAGATGAATCCTGGAGGTTATATGGAAGTTTTTCGTCTAATAGACCACCTATGTTTGATGGAACTAATTACACCTATTCGAAAGCACGTATAAAATCTGCCCTAAAATCAATTGATGAACGTGTTTGGGTTGCTATTGAAAGAGGACGGTCCCCTCCTACTATGATCCTTGATGATGAAATTGCTTTAAAACCTGTAGAGAATTGGAGTGAGGATGAATTGAAATTATGTAACTTTAACTCTAAAGGTTTAAATGCATTATTTAGTGTCGTGACTCCTGAGGAGTTTCATCGTATCATAACTTATGAAACTTCTACGGATTCTTGGAACATTTTACAAGTTACTCATGAGGGAACGAGTGCAGTTAAAGAATCTAAGCTTCAAAACCTAACCACTATATTTGAAACCATCACCATGAAAGAAACTGAAACTTTTGATAAGTTCTATGCTCGTATATCGGATATTTTTAATTCTTGATTTAACTTAGGTGATAAAATCCTTGAAGATCGTGTTGTTAAGAAAATACATAGATGGCTTCCTAAGCGGTTCATCCCAAAAGTCACAGTTCTTAATTCCTTAGGAAATCTAAATACTTTAAAACTTGAAGAGCTTGTTGGTGATCTTCAAACATAAGAATTAGATATGTTTCCTAAAGATAACAAAACCAAAGATAAGGGTGTTGCCTTGAAAGTAAAGAAATAAGAAGTGTCTGAGTCTGATGAGTCTGATATCGATCCTGATGATATAGCCCTATTTGCTAAAAAATTTAAAAAATTTCTCAAAATTTGAGAAAAACAAAAGTAATAGAAATTTTAATAATCAGGATCCTAAGAAGTTTAAGAAAGACAAACTTAAAAAGGATGATTTAAAGAGATGCTTTGAGTGTGAGGGATGTGGTCATAGAGCGTTTAAGTGCCCTACTAAACTTAAGAGCCAGGGTAAAGAAAGGCAGTTTGTAATGCTACTCTAAGCGACAGTGATAATGAGTCTGAAGACTTTGACAACTCTACCCCATCTAGAAATAATTTCACTGCCTTTATAGCAAGTCATGCCAGTGATTCAAGTGAGTTACACCCTAATGTTAATAATTTCGAGCATGATCTTGAGGTTGCTTCCACTCAATCAAAAAGTAGTGATGAAAAAGGAAGTGAGAGTGAAGTATATGAGAGTGAATTGAAATCCGCCTATTCTGAACTATACACTGAGTCTCTTCGTATTCAAAAGGTAAATAAAAGATTAACCTTTAAAGTTTTAAATTTAGAAAAGGATTTGAAAAACCTGAAGGAGAAGGAGGCTTTAGTTACTCAACTAAAAGCTATAAAAACTTCTCTATCTGAGAAGCTTATTCTGATGAGTAAAGAAAAATGTGATTTGACAGAGTCTCTAGCTAGTGTTAATAATGATCTTCATGAATCCGTGGAGATTAGAAAATGTTTTGAAGAAAAAATTGTCAATCTTGAGAAAGATCTCAAGTCCTCCAGGGAAGTTAAAGTCACACTTGAAGATAATTCAGGAAGAATGTGTAAATTATTTCTAGGTCCAGTTTTAGGGTATAAGGAAAAAGGTTTCCAAGAGACGAAGAGTATAGGATATGAAGAAGGAGAGTCATCCAAAGCTAAATCCGAACCCTTAGATAAGTTTGTTACCAAAACAAATCCACCTAAATCTTATCTACCTAAAATAAGTCCACCTAAGAAATCTCCAAAAGTGACTCCAAAACAACCCTATGTGTGCACTTATTGTCACAAACGGGGTCATCTTAGAGATTTTTGTTACATGCTTGGGAAGAATTCTTATTTCACAACTTCTAAGTAACACTATAGCTCCTTAGCTAACCTTAAGAACCAAGTTGAGTATCTAGTTAATACATCCAAAGGTCTAATGCAAGAGTTTCTAAGGTTCTCTAAAGTCCAAGGAAATAATTCCAACTAAAATACTAAAGTCAACAAAGGAAAGAATACAACTCAAGCTTGGGTTAAGAAAGATGAGACCAATAAAGCGTTTGTTGTTCATGTTGCACTGAAGGCTCAAAATACCTCCCAATGGTACTTTGATAGTGGTTGTTCGAGACATATGACCGGTGATAAATCTTTGTTTACCACTCTTGATAACTATAAAGATGTCAAGGTCACATTTGGGGATGGAAGTAAATCTCGAATTATGGGTAGAGGGTCTATTGAAATTTTCGGGTTTCCTAAACTTGAAAATGTCCTTTATGTTGATGGCCTCAAGGCAAATTTGATAAGTATTAGCCAGTTATGTGCTGATAATATTGATGTTAAGTTTAGTCAATCGGAGTGCACCGTATATGATAAATCGGGTGAGACTATTTTACAAGGTGTGAGAACTAGTGATAATTGCTACGGAATAATTCCTAAGTCCTCTTTGTTTACAATAGTGCAAGAGCCTCGTCTGTCGATATTTGGCATCAACGGTTAGGTCATGTTAACTTTAGAGATCTTGATCGCTTAGTGAGAAAAGATCTAGTTCGTGGTTTACCATCTCTAGGAAAACTAACCTCCACTGTTTGCGGGCCTTGTCAATTAGGAAAGAAAATTAAGAATCCTCATAAAAAGTTGAACTCTATAACTACCTCTCATGTCTTAGAATTGATACACATGGACCTTATGGGTCCTACTCGTACCGAGAGCATAGGAGGAAAGAGATACATTTTAGTGATGGAGGATAATTTTTCAAGATATTCCATAGTAGGTTTTCTAAGAGAAAAATTCGAGACTGTTGATTTTCTCACTGTTAAATGTAGAGTTCTTCAAAATCAACACGTTGTTACCATAAACCGATTTAGGAGTGAAAATGGAACCGAATTCAAGGAATCCAATGTAAATGCCTTTAGTGATGAAATAGGAATTAAGCATCAATGCTCGGTCATTTGAACACCACAACAAAATGGTATAGCTGAAAGAAAAAATTGAACGATCCAAGAAATGGCAAGATCTATGCTCCTAGGAAGAAATGTGCCTCGTAGGTTTTGGGCCGAAGAGGTTAACACCGCATGTCACACCGTAAATAGGGTTTATTGGCATCCTAATACTAACAAAATGCCATATGAATTGTGGACTGGTAAGAAACCTATTTTGGCCTATTTTAGAGTTTTTGATAGTCCTTGTTATATTGTTCAGGATAGAGAACTACTAGGTAAATTTGACTCAAGGAGTGATGAAGGTATTTTCCTAGGATATCCTCAGAACAATAGAGCTTTTAGAGTATTCAACTTAAGTAGTTCAAAAGTCATGGAATCAATAAATGTCGTAATAAAAGACGATGCTCCAGCCACATTTATTGAAAATGAGGAAGATTTGTCATGTGAGTGTGATGCTGTTCCCGGTGTAGAAAATATTGAGTCTCACACTGACTTGGTTGTTCCCACTACTGAAAGAAAGGATCATTCTCCTTAGGTTCGTAAAAGTCATGACCTTTCAAAAATTATAGTAGATCCCGAGGTAGGTGTCAAGACTAGGGCTCAATTAGAAAATGAAGTTACTTATTTATGTTATACCTCTAAAATTGAACCTAAAACTTATAAAGAAGCATTAAAAGATGAACACTGGATTAATTCCATGCAAGAAGAGTTGTTCCAATTTAAGAAAAATGATGTTTGGGAATTAGTCCCTAGGCCTGCTAATACTAACATCATTGGTACCAAATGGATTTTTAAAAATAAAATGGATGAAAATAGTGTCATTGTTCGTAACAAAGCTAGGTTGGTTGCCCAAGGTTACACCCAAATTGAAGATGTTGACTTTGATGAGACTTTTGCTCCGGTTTTTAGGTAAGAATTGATTCGCCTTTTACTAGCCATAACATGTCATCTTAAATTCAAATTGTATCAAATGGATGTCAAAAGTGCCTTTTTAAATGGCATCCTTCAGGAGGAAGTCTATGTTGAAAAACTTAAAGGGTTTGAAGACCCTAAATATCCTAGTCATGTCTTCTTTTTGAAGAAAGCGTTATATGGTTTGAAATAATCACCACGTGCTTGGTGTGAGAGGCTCACCTCTTATCTCCTTTCTCGTGGATTTTTGAGAGGGGGAGTAGATATGACTTTATTTATTCGTCGCGATGAGAATGCGATCTTAGTTGCTCAAGTGTATGTTGACGACATAGTTTTTGGATCTACATGCGATAAACATACTCATATTTTCTCAAAAGAAATGCATGATGAATTTGAGATGATTATGGTCGGTGAGCTTACCTTCTTCCTAGGTCTTCAAGTTCGTCAACTCGATAGTGGGATATTTTTATCCCAAACTAAGTATGCTAAAGATCTTGTGCAGAAATTTAAAGTAGAATCCGCTAAGCATGCACATACTCTAATGAGTTCATCAGTTAAACTTAGTAAGGACACCAAAGGAAAGGATGTAGAGCAAACTCTATTTAGGAGTATGATAGGTAGTCTACTTTACCTAACCGCTAGTTGTCTGGATATTTCCTTTAGTGTAGGAGTTTGTGCCTATTACCAAGCCTCCCCAAAAGAGTCTCATTTACTTTCCATTAAACGTATTATCAGATATATTAGTGGGACCCTGTCTTTTGGGATTTGGTATTCCTTCGACACCAATGATTGTATATCGGCATATTCGGATGTCGATTGGGCAGGAGATGTTGATGGATGAAAAAGTACATCTGACAACGGTTTCTACTTTGGTAGTGCACTTGTCTCATGGATGAGCAAGAAACAAAATTCCATTTCTTTGTCCATGATAGAGGCTGAATATATTGCCGTCGGGAGTTGTTTCACTCAACTCATTTGGATGAAACAAATATTGGAGGATTACGATATTCCACAAGGCACTATGACTATTTATTGTGACAATACTAGTGCTATTCACATTTCCCGAAATCCTGTCCAACATTCTAGAACAAAGCACATTAGGATTCGTGAACACTTCATTCGAGAATTAGTTGAAGAAAAAGTCATTTCCTTGAACTTTGTAGGCACCGATCATCAATTGGCCGATATCTTTACCAAACCTTTAGATTCCCTTCGGTTTGAAAGCCTTAGGAATTCCATTGGGGTTTGTCCATTGATTGAGTTCGGAGTCGGTCATCTAGTTTAGGTTGTTTCTCATATCTATTTTTATACCTATGAACTAGATTATTCCTTGTATATATATCTTATAAAAATTCAAAAACATTTTCCTTTTTTTTGTTTGTAATAGAATGGCCTTCATAAAACTTTTGTCCATATAAGTAATGTGTATGATGTTTTCGGATCTCTATCTCATTCCATGTCCACGTGGCTTTCGATGAGATGCTAGTCCAGACTTCGTCTCACTTGTGCGAATTAATGCTTCTTTATGATATATTTCATTATAATTGCCTCATATTTTGCCTTATTTGCACACACCCTTCATGAAATTTCATGATTATCTACGTCACTTGGCATACGCTAAGTGAAGTGCGATGTTTTCTTATCAATTTTGTCACCCCTTTATGAGCAATCGATCTTGTGCATGTAAAACCATTTCCCAGATTTGAAAAAATGATCATTAGATTCATCCGATTTATTTGTGCTTAGCAATGGATAAAAAGTTTTTGCATGAATAGCCACCATTTGCAAAAATGTAAAAGAGCCTAAAACAATTGTGGCATCAAAAAGATATCCAAGGCTAATTTGTCATTTTGATGACAGTATCGCCGCTCTTTCAAAATCAAAAGAATTCAAGAGCTTTTTTCATTCTGATGGGAGACATAGGTTAAAGATCAATGGTTTTGCATAATTAATCCACATTACTTTTGTTTTAGTGATGCTATTGGAATGAGAATCATCAATCTTCCAATCATTTGTTTTTGTAGATATTATTGCATCATATTCCATTTATTGTCACAAGGCGTATGAGAGTGTATATTACGTGAATATATTGTTTGGCATTTTGCACTTATTCATTGTCTTCATAATGCTCTCACTCGCATTGTTCACACCCCTACATTCCCACTCTCATGGTTTGGAAAACTCTGCACTACTTGGGACATCTTGAAAACTATTTTTTTTTGTTTTTATCCTTTCAGGCATTCTATTATGAATTTTTTATTTTTTTTCCTCTTTCGAAGTTTTTTAAAACACTATTTTTTCGTTAGAAAATCTCGTTCAAACGAGTTTTCAAATGAGTTTTGGCTCCTAAGCTTATGTTTTTTCGTTCGATGTTCGTTCAAACAAAGTCATTCGAATGACTTTCCAACGACTTTTGAATTCTCATTGGATATATCTTTAACTTTCGTTCGAATGATGTTGTTCGAACGAGATTTAATTTCGTTCGAATGACCTGTGTTTTTAAGTGGCAGTTCAGTTTAATTTTTTTCCCACCCATTTAGCTTCCACTTCTTTTCTCTCTCTCCCTTATTCCATCACGAACCCATATTCCCAATTTCCCCTTCCCTTCTCTCTCTCCACTCTTCCTCAACCCCTCTACATCCCACGATTTTCCTTCTCTCTCCATCTTACCTATCCTCGCCATAACCTCCATTCCTCGATTTCTACCCAGATACACCCCATTTCAGAGATTCACCAATTTCTTAATTTCTTCCCTCCTCATTTCTCTCAGGTACAATTTTTTATTTTTTATCCTTTTTTGCTTCATCTTTATAGGGTTGAGCATATATGAGTTGGGTTGTTTTTACATATTCAAACAATGTTTTTTTCTACCCAGTTCATATACTCTCTATCCACTGCTTTGGGGCTATATACTTTATATACACATTTTTTTTGCCCCCAACTTAAGTGTTAATATCATGACATTTAAAAAAAATATCAAATCTCTTTTCTAAATTTCATGGCATTACACTTAATTTGTCTTCTTTGCACTTACTATATCTTATGTTGCTGCTAATGGAGTTTGGGATTTAGCTGTTTTGGTTTTGTTGGTGTTGGTGGTTTGGGTGGTATATCCATGTAGGTTCTAGCCTTCGTTTTATTCTTTTTTTCCCAATATGATAATTTCTGGCCGTCGTAATCGACGTAATCGTCGTGTCTCCGTATCTGAAGAGGAGAGCTCTTCCTCTTCCTCCTCCTCCTCCTCCTCAGATGAGGACCGTTCTGCTAAAGCCTCCATTCCTAACCCTTGACTATGTTTGGGAACCCTTGAAAATCACACCTTATATCACACTCAAGGGTTTACAACCCGTGCTTTTGTTCGTGAAAAAGTCCTCGACCTCCCCTCCCTCTTTAGCACTATCGTCTTCACATGGATGTATACCTTGGGTTGGGATTCACTTTTTAACCTTACGGATAATATTTATCCTGATGTTATTAGAGAATTTTTTTTCGGTATGAGTGTTCTAAAAATCGGTCTTTTCTCCGTTGTTCGTGGTCGCCAAATCACAATCACACATGAGTCTATTGCTCGCCTCGTAGGTTTACCTCGCCTCAACAACCCCACTTATCCTTGGCTGCATGACTCTCGACTTGCGAGACAACTCATTTTGTCCACCGAGTGTCATACGTGTAATACCCCGTACTTTTATAAATATATTTAAATTACATAAGTGGCATAATTTGGTCATTTGAGGAAATTACAGTGAATAGTAATTTTGGAATTTATGAGTGTAATTAAATAACTTTAGAATATAAAGTGAATAGTAAATATTAGTTTGCAAGTGTCAGATTAATAATTACATGGATTATATTTTCTTACGGGACTCAGAATATGAGTGGGGTTATTTTAATTACGTGTCATAGTTGGATAAAGCAACAAAGGATGATATTTTAATTGGAAAGCACGCGTATTGGAATTCATTGGGTTTAAAAAGTAAAGTTTTGTAAAGTGACTCGGATGGTGATTTCGAGCGTAATGTTGATCCCGAATGGGTTGAAATAGTCAGAATAAAGTACCCGGGGGTAATGTTTGGGTTTCAGGGGCTTTTTGGACTAGTCAGGACTCGCATTTAAGTACACGAGTCATTTTACAATTGGGTATACAACCAATTTCTGGATTTATAAGGGGAGAACCCTCATTTATCCTACATTTTAGCCCTAGGAGAGAGAAAGAGAATAGAGAAAGAATAGAAGAAAGAGAAGAGAAGAAAGAAGAAGAAAGAGAAGAGAAGAAAGAAGGTGATTTCCGGCCAAACTCCGCGGGATTTAACTCGAGGTCGTCGAATTTTATCCACGAGGCAAGTGTTAACTTTCTTTATTTATTTATGTGTATATATAATATCATAATTGGTAATTAAAATATTAATTTTGGGTTAGGATTCTTGAATAAAACAATTGGGTTTTTTTTTAAAAATAAACTCATAGAAATTGATGTGGTAATTGCCCCATAAGAAATCTAAGCTTGAATGGATGAAAATGGTGTAATTTTTGTGAGAAATGAATTTAATGGATTTAGGGTTAGATTCTTGAGTGGTTTGATGAATCCCATGAAATTAATGTTGTGTTGGTTAAAAATAGATGTGTAGATGATTATATTGTTGGTTGGTGAAGTGAAAAACCACAAATCTTGGATTGATTGGGTGTTGGTTTCATTTGGAGTTGGAGAAGATGATGAATAGTAAGACAACGTCATTTTCGAATCGATTCGGACTATAAGAGAATCGATTCATCTCTTGGTCCAAAGATAAAATTTGTAGATCTTTTTGATACGATCGCGTGGGTGCTGAACGCTTAATTTTCTGATCTTTTTTGGATTTATAATGATTTTTCTATGGAAGGCAATCTAAGATCGAAATCGTTAGTCAGAAATCAAACTGGAAAATTTATAGACAATTAAAATGTATTCCATTATCTCTATGATTTGAATTAGATGTTCATTTATGGATGAAAACAAAGGTATGGGAGTTATCTTTCTAATGAGCTTTTATTGAGGTCAATTAGACTTTTGTAGAGTGAGTTATAGTTGTTTTAGTGCAAGGTGTTTAAGCTTCCAGAACAGCTGAGTTACGGAAATTTTATTGACAATTCAAATGCATTCCCTTTTTTGTATTATTTGAATTATATGCTCATTTATAGATAAAATGAAAGGTATGGAAGTTAACTTTCTAATGAGCTTTTATTGAGGTCAATTGGACTTCTGTAGAGTGAGTTATAACTATTTTAGTGCAAGGTGTGAAATTTGCCATAAATTTAAAATTATGAGAATTTGTGATTTTTAAGAGTTCTAATGGGAAAAGGATCCTGGAATTCGAATAGGAATTTCGAATGTAATTGGGTTACGAGCTAGTTGTGATAAGCTTAATATTAAAAAAATGTGATATTTATATTATAAGTAAGTGAATACTTATAGAATTAAATCAGATATGTATATTCGGGATTACAGGCTAATACTACGAGAGATAGGCATGGATAGCTGGATTTGATGAAATATATATATGGGTATAGAGATAGTACATATATGATGTAATTATAAATATATATGTGTATGAATGGTAAATTTATGTGAAGTATACACCCTCTATTGCTATCATGGAAAGTTACGCGATGTGGGTGAGGCCCCTGGCTTGAGGAGCAGGGACCGTATAGTCCCCATGTCAAAGCGTCCATTTTATATTGTGTGATTTTTATTAGGGGTGAGACGTGGTGGGAATGTTTCGTTCTTATTTACGGGGAGGAACTATGATCGCATCCCATACGCTGTGATTTTATTTTTACCAAGTCGGTGTGAGAGTCCGACCGCTGGTACCTAGGATGATGTATGAGTAATTCCCTGAAAGATGATAGCATTGAGAGACTACATCCATTGAGTTATAGCTCTGAGGGATGGTTATTATACTTATATAGTGTGTGATATATAAGTATGGATATACTTGATGTGTATATTATATTGTGTGTGTGTATATATATATATATATATATATATATATATATATATGAGATGTGAAACATATATATACGAACATAATAAAGAATGGAATGTGAGATAAATTTTGAATCTTTTGGTAGTATAAAATCCGGAATAAAATAGGGATATACATATATAAAGATGAGAATATTATATATGAGGTTAATAACACTAAAACGTGAATAGTGTAAATAACTAGTGAAAGTTTTTCATGATGTAAGGATGAATCATAAGTGCGAGATTATAATGTATAAGCTCAGTCGATAGCTTAGAATATTTTATAAAGAATGAATAAAGTGACATTCTCCTTCTAGTAGATTTATATATACATACATATATATATATATATATATATATATATATATATATATATGTATATGGATCATAGGTTCTAGTGAGAACTATTTATATATACGGGATGGTATAAAATGTGGTATGTAATGAGGGCCTAATGGATTCTGACGATCAACATTGTCATGTAGTAGTGTATCGGGGGGTTCCTTGTTTGGATTTCGCTTCGCGAGACACCCCACTCACGAACGTAGCATAATGTTGGGAATGGGGAAAAGTTTCGTCCTTAGTACTCAGATTTATGAGGAATTTTAGAAGATGGGTGAAATGAATTAGTTAGGAAGGGTAGCTTAACTCGGTTATTTAAAAGGTATGCGATAGTTGTGCACTATTAGAAGAGGGGTGAGGGGCATCTCATGAGAGTGTGATACCAATTTAAATATGAGATATTTTCATATTTTAAAATATGGCATTTATGCACTTGCTAAAATATTTTCAAACTCAGGCTCTAACCCGTTTCTCTATTTTCCTTTCTTGCTATATATGTATATATATTAGGTGTCCAAATAGAGGGATGCCTGGATGATGATTCTTTCGAGTCAGACGTTCGCTGTAGCAGCTGTGGATGCATGCAGGTTTATTTTAGACGCTTTTATTCTTGTGATCTATATAGGAAGCATTGTAGTAACATTCGGGCCGATAACCCAATTGTATTCATTTATTCTTTTACCGCCTTTTAGTGCGGCATTCGATTTGGTTGTATTATTTTGTACCGAATGTTGGTTATTTTATTTCATTTCAGTTGTTTCATATAAACTGTTGTGATTGATTTATTTGAATGGTTTTGTTAAAAAGATTAGTTAATTAAAATTTTGACGCCAGCCTAATACGTTATTAGTAATTAAATTGGTTTTCGACAGTGATGCTGAGAATGAACCATATGAGACTCCTGTTTTAATTTGATATAGGGGTGATCACTCGATATTTTATTAGGCGAGGTGTCACAGATGGTATCAGAGCATCAGGTTCTAGTGTCCTTAGGAATCTGTGCGGACGTACTACGCTCTCAGCGTTGCTTTCTATTTGATATATAGACTTATGATTAGGATTGTTGATTCCTCTTGTGAGATGTCGTTCTCTTGCTATTATATAATATTATAGTAATTTTTGTTTGCCTGCTCGTTTGAGATTCATGTGCTGATCGATGACGGGGGACCAGGGAAGGCCGTTATGAGGACAACAGGAGACGGGGCTTAGTTTGAGCTATAAGTTGAAGCTGGGGACGAGGACCGCAATAGAGATCACTCCCTTCGTGGCATTTACGTGGATTGCTACAACGACTACTAAAGTATAATAGTTATATTTATCCCAAGTACCGCTATATTAGAGAGTGGTGCTAAATTTAGATTACCCAGTGAAGTTAAATTAGGAAAAAAGTTTGAAAGGGTCTTTGATAAGGACCATTCGTTGAAGTTTATGTTACGCGGAGGAAGTTCATCTTTATTCAATGGAAGTAGAAGGCTCGGAAGCTTTGTCTTAGAGTAGGGTATGGAAATGCCCAGATGTGAAAATTTGAGGAAATTTTTTTCACTTGTTAGAACAATGTCAAAATGGTGGGACGATGGTTACCATATTTGAAGGAAAAGAACATTTTGCGCATCAAGGAATCTTACGCACTGTTTTAACCGCAAGTTACTTTGATTTATTAGAAATAAAGAGAATGCAGTTCCTAAATTATTCACATGAGGATCGGTCAGGAGCCGAAAGTGAACAAAGTAGTTTGGCTCGGTTAAGACAAGTGTACTGTGTCTGGGAACCATTTGGAGCAGCCAGGGTAATTGGCAAGAATGTTGTTATGAGTTTCGCCTCGGATAAAGGAGGTATATTTTGTGTGGCTAGATAGAGTCGCGGTATTTTGTTAACCCTGGATTCGTGTGTGTAATTCGAGCTTTGTGGCAGTATTGGTAATATTGTAGAGGGTATATGAAGTAATTATGAAATGATTATAATTGAGAATAAAAGAGATGGATCCTTTATGCATAATAATTGGGTGAGATTGTATTAAGTACGGTTAAAAAATATTATTATGGGTCGTGGGTGAACTTAATTAGAAAATGTGAATATTCATATATATGACCCTGTGACTGTGTGCTTATACTAAATATTCTAATTGTGAATAATAATACCCGCGCTACTTGCTATCATGGAGGTTGCCGCACCGGGACAGTCTTATCTCGATGTGACCTTTATGGGAGATATTGACTTGTACCCTAGAACATAGGATTCCTTAGTACAGGCTATCTGAGAATGATAATCAGACGATCCTAAGAGATGTGAGGGGTATGTGCTGAGCTCTTAGTGACTTGGAACTATGCTTCACCTTCATTTTGTGTGTATTGTATTAATACAACTCTAGAGTGATTCTGGACTAGTATTTCCCTTAGTACGAGAGATACGGGGACTTGATAGCAGAGTATGCCAGCACCATAGATTTTATGTGGGGTGCCGATAATATATATATATATATATATATATATATATATATATATATATATATATATATATATATATATATATATATATATATTATATATTATATGATTAATGATTGCATAATATGTTCTTGAATGGTCGGAGTGATAACACGCTAATGATTACAAGAATATCGTATCCGCAGTTCCAGGGTGGAACTGGTTGTTTTTGTAATATCTCGTCTGGATACGGGTTAAGCTCGCCAATTATTATATGTTTAGATGGAACTTTGGCGAGTGAATGTTATTGTATGCTAAGATGTTGGTATTGATGATAAATTAGCTGAGAGTCATGTGATGATTAGGGGCAAATGAAAAGTAGATGTGCTGTGGAAAAGCAGTGGAAATATTTCTCTCATCGTAAGTATGTTGGTGAGGCAAGGTGAAAGAAATTGATTTGAGGCTTATAGCCAGGCCTTGAAGAGAAGGCAAATTCAAAGGAAATATGTTTTGGGTATAATATTCGTATCACTTTTATAGAGAGTAGATGCCACGATTAGTTAGACTTTCCATTTCACTGAAATGGAAGGACACAAAGGTAGAAGCGCGTTAGTACGATTATGAGGAAGGATTTAGAACGTCCCGATGGTGTGCCTTAGGCCGTTATATCTCGATGACCGACGATGCGAGGAAGTAGTGTAACGAGAGGGTTCCTTGTTTAGATTTTGCTTTGCGAGACGTCCCACGCATGAAATCGAGCAAATGTCGAAAGTTGAGAGAGGTCTTGGGAACTAGGGAGATAATTAGGATTGTACTCATTTTATGTGTGTAGGAAAACACACCGATCTTAGGACTATTAAGAGATAAGGTAAGTAGGGCAAGTGGCGCTGATATATGAAGAATTGAATTTCGAATTATTCGTGTTAGGAATGCCCAGGTGTTATCACCAGGCCAAAAAGAAAGTGAGGCCTATTTTTAGAGAGAGTGTTACGTCTATGACGTTTGTAATAGTGTGTTGATAAGCACGGAATAAAGGGTGTGTGGATACATTGGTAAGTTGATTTTATATACCACCCGAAATGGAAAGGGCGTAGTATATAAAGATGAAGAATATGCTTTGGTGCAGTTATAAATGAGATTGGAGTTTGTCGGATGGAATGCCGTATGGGGTATGCAAGAATCCAATTATATTTATGCAATAAGAGTTAGCACACCTAAGATAAGCGAGAAGACTGATGGGAATAGTCCAGGGCTAATGTAGTTTCCTTTTTGAGGGAAATTAGATGTCCTGATGTAAATGAGTGAACGCTTGGATTAACGAATCTCCGATGGGATCAATAAGTTAGAGCGGCGATTATAGGCTTGTTTTCTTTATATGCAGTTATAGAAACACTAAGTGCGATATGACGTTAGAGTCAACCTTACGACTGAGGTCGTGTTGTAGCATATGGAGACTTAGATAAGATTGTTGTTAAGCTAATGCATTAAGTATAAATCTTGATATAGGTGCGTATCCTGAACGAGCATATGGTAGGGTACCATTTGGCTTAGTACCTTCAACTTGTGTGTACCAGAATAAAGTGTGAATAGTGATCCTAGGTTGGTGGTGCAGGATATATCTAAATTTCGAGGATGAAATTCCGTTGTAAGAGGGGAAGTATGTAATACCCCGTACTTTTATAAAGATATTTAAATTACATAAGTGGCGTAATTTGGTCATTTGAGGAAATTACTGTGAATAGTAATTTTAGAATTTATGGGTGTAATTAAATAAATTTAGAATATAAAGTGAATAGTAAATATTAGCTTGCAAGTGTCGGATTAATATTTACATGGACGATATATTCTTACGGGACTAAGAATATGAGTGGGATTATTTTAATTACGTGTCGCAGTTGGGTAAAGCGATAAAGGATAATGTTTTAATTGGAAACCACACGTATTGGAATGTGTTGGGTTTAAAAAGTAAATTTTTGTAAAGTGACTTGGATGGTGATTTCGAGTGCGCTGTTGATCCCGAATGGGCTGAAATAGTCAAAATAAAGTACCCGACGGTAATGTTTGGGTTTCGGGGGCTTTTTGGACTAGTTAGGACTCGCATTTAAGTACACGAGTCATTTTACAATTGGATATACACCCAATTTCAGGATTTATAAGGGGAGAACCCTCATTTCTCCCACATTTTATCCCTAGGAGAGAGAAAGAGAAGAGAGAAAGAAGAGAAGTAATAAGAAGAAAGAGAAGAGAAGAAAGAAGGTGATTTCCTGCCAAACTTCGCGGGATTTGACTCGAGGTCGTCAGATTTTATCCACGAGGCAAGTGTTTACTTGCTTTATTTATTTATGTGTATATCTCATATCATAATTGCTAATGAAAATTATGATTTTGGGTTGGGATTCTTGAATAAAAAAATGGGTTTTTTGTGAAATTAACTCAAAGAAATTGATGTGGTAATTGCCCCATAAGAAATCTAAGCTTGATTGGATGAAAATGGTGTAATTTTTGTGAGAAATGAATTTAATGGAGTTAGGGTTAGATTCTTGAGTGGTTTGATGAATCCCATGAAATTAATGTTGTGTTGGTTAAAAATAGATGTGTAGATTATTATATTGTTGGTTGGTGAAGTGAAAAAACACAAATCTTGAATTGATTGGGTGTTGGTTTGATTTGGAGTTGGAGAAGATGATGAATAGTAAGACAACGTCATTTCTGAATCGATTCGATCTACAAGAGAATCGATTCGTCTCTTGGTCAAAAGATGAAATTTGTGTATATTTTCGATACGGTCACGTGGACCTTGACCGCATATTTTTCTGATTTTTTTTGGATTTATAATGATTTTTCTATGAAAGGCTGTCTGAGATCAAAATCTTTAGTTAGAAATCAAACCGGAAATTTTATAGACAATTCAAATGTATGCCATTTTCTGTATGATTTGAATTAGATGCTCATTTATGGATTAAAAGAAAGGTATGGGAGTTAGATTTCTAATTAGCTCTGATTGAGGTCAATTGGACTTTTGTAGAGTGAGTTATAGCTGTTTTGGTGAAAGGTGTTTAAGCTGTCAGAACAACATAATTACGGAAATTTTATAGACAATTTAAATGCATGCCATTTTCTGTATGATTTTAATCAGATGCTCATTTATGGATGAAAAGAAAGGTATGGAAGTTATCTTTCTAATGAGCTTTTATTGAGGTCAATTGGACTTCGTTAGAGTGAGTTATAGTTGTTTTAGTGCAAGGTGTGAAATCTGCCCTAAATTTAAAGTTTTGAGAATTTGTGATTTTTAAGAGTTCTAATGGGAAAAGGAACCTTGGGATTCGAATAGGAATTTCGGATGTAATTGGGTTACGAGCTAGTTGTGATGAGCTTAATATTAAAAAAATGTGATATTTATATTATAAGTAAGTAAATACTTATGGAATTCAATCGAATCTGTATATTCGGGATTACAGGCTAATGCTATGAGAGATAGGCATGGATAGACGGATATATATATATATATATATATATATATATATATATATATATATATATATATATATATATATATATATATATATATATATACACGGGTATAGAGACAGTATATATGATGTAATTATAAATATATCTGTGCGTGAATGGTATATTTATGTGAAGCGTACCCCCTCTAATGCTATCATGGGAAGTTGCGCGATGTGGGTAAGCCCCTGGCTTGAGGAGCAGAGAGCGTATTATCCCCCGGTCATAGCGTCCATTTTATATTGTGTCATTTTTATTAGGGTTGAGACATGGTGGGTGTGACACCCCGCCTAGTTAAATACCGGGTGATCACTCCTTTATTAAATTAAAATCAAGGTGAACATTTGGTTCATTCTTAGCATCATTGTCGTAAAAATAAAATTTCCAATTTAAACACCCTAAATAATTAAGATAAGTGTCAAAACCATGTTTAGACATTACTATCCAAATTTTTATTTATATAAACCAACATTTAAACTGGACATCATTCATAGATAAAGGGTCACACAACAACTATCCTGGAATTTATAATTCCAAATAACCAAACATTCAATTAATTGAATACAACATTTAATACTTAAATGAAAAACATCCAAACAATAAAAATTCCAAAGTGCAAATACTAGAAATAAATGGACTATAATATCCAATAAAACAACTGAATTATGGAAAGGGAGACACATTCCCAACTGAAATAATAGTGCTAGAAGAGAAATCAAGAAGTGAGGTAGTCTAAGCAAGAGGCCTGCAACTCCCACCTAAGCTGCAGCGCATTCCTTCCAAAGGATCCTATGCAAGACGCCCCTGTGGCGGGGCACCTGAAATATATACATATATATACAAGAGGGAAAACAAAATGGAAACGGGTCAGAGCCCGATTGTAAAAACGATTTAAAATTGTTTAGCAAGTATTTAAATTGTTTACTGGCCAATGCAATAACATATTAGTGCGGCACTCCCTTGAGAAATTCTCACCTCTCTTCTAATGTGCACACCTATCGCACTAAACTTCCCAACGGTTTAACTTATCTTATCTTAGGTTACTCGTAAGATTTAAACTGACGAATTCAACTGTTTAAGAGGTAGATTTCATTTAATAGCAAAGTTCCCATTTGACCTTTATTTGCTAATAAAGTTTCCCGGTAATATACTATACTTTCAAAACACGTATTTCTCAATTGAAATCATTATTCATTTCTTACTTACCATAAACACAGTAGGTAGTTTCCACATTTCAGAATTTAATATATATATAAATACTCATGTAATATATATATTCTAACGGCACCCCACATAATAATTATGGTGCGGGCATACTCTGCTATCCGGTCCCCGTATCATCTCGTACTAAGGAAAATACAAGTTCAGAATCACTCTCGAACTGTATTGAAACAAAACACAAACAATATTGAGGCGAAGCATAGTTTTCAAGTCCAAGAGGTCAGTACATACCCTCACGTCTCTTAGGACCGTGACTATCGATTCGATAGCCCATACCTAGGATTCCTATCTTCTAGGGTACGATTCAATATCCCCCATAAAGGTCCCATCGAGATAAGACTGTCCCAGCGCGGTAACCTCAGGGATAGCAAGTAGCGCGGGCATGATTTTTACACGTATATAATATATGCATAAACACAGTCATATAAATATACTACTATTACCATATCAAGTTTAGGTACAACTCACGACCCATACTTATGATATTTATCCTTATTTCTCATTATTTAATTATCACGTATAACGGTTCGTTTCTTACTTTAATTTGAGGGATTATTCCCACTTACTACGTAATACTCATGGATTCTTATCTCTCCAAATTATAATTTCAGTAGGTACTCATTTATTTTCTAACGTATCTACCTTACGCGTCTCCCCACTTTAATACATAGTTCCATCGTCCCTTATATGTAAACATTTTCGAAAATGTAAATCTCATCTTACATTAAAGGTTTCATATTTTTTTATTAGGTCCTACTGGTCTCCTTTATCTCCCAAAATATTTTAATAAGGATGTCCAAAGATTATTAATCATTTGAATTGAATTCACGATTTAAAGGGGAAACATGAGTCTGCCAGGACGGGTCGATCGATCGATGGCAGGGGATCGATCGATCAATGCGTCGATCGATCGACACTCCTGGTTCGATCGATCGATCAAACAGGTATGGCGAATTCTGCAGATTGACAGTTACGTGTTCTATCATTCAACATCACCCAAATTCAGATTTTTAACACCCAAACTCCCAAAAATTTGTACTACAAACATTATAAACCCAAATTAAACATATCCTACATAAAGCATGCGAATTTTCATCAATAACCATGGATTAATAGGCCAAAACTTATATCAATCTCAAGAACCCTAGAAATTTCTTTAACTTTGTTCTAATCAGTATTTTTCTAGAATTTCTACTTCTAATCCATCATAAATCCGTGGTTAAACCTCTACAGGATTTCCAGATTATCATTCATATCGTTACTACATGCAATTCTCTTATCTCCAACATGGGTTTTCTTCTATGAAACTCATCCTAATAAATTCTAGACTAACATGAATGATGCAATAACGAAATTAAGCAGGTTAAATACTTGCCTGGGAATTTTTTTGTCTCTGGTTTGTGGCTGAAATCAGTGGCTTTGTAATCCTTGCGACATGATCTCTCGTTTGGCGGCGACGGCGGCGCAAACGGATGAGGTTTCGGCCTAGAACACCTTGACATGCTCTCTCCTTCCCTCTTCTATGGCCGTCACTTGTCTTTGGCTGTGTTAACCCTAGAAGACAACCCTAGGCATCTGATATAACCCTTGTAAATTCGTGGGTTTAATTACCCAAAATTACGAAATGTCCAAAACGCCCTCCCGGGGTGCTAAATAGGCCTAACAACGCCCCGAAACCCAAACTAAACCCCCGAGTACATATTTTTTACTATCTCGGCCCTTCCGGACACTTTGACGCACTCAAAATGACCATACGGGTGACTTATAATTTATTCACTTTTATTGATCAATATTTAGTCCCGACGCGACACGGGCGCGTCCCGACTCAAATTTCCAAAATTGTCATTTTATTCACTCGTGACATTTAATAGTACCAATATTATATTACTTTACTCATTAGTAATATTCAACAAGTTTTCCATACATACTAACTCAGATCACGTTAGTAATTATTACAAATAATTAATTTCCGGATTTATATTAATTAATAACTCACATTAAATTTAATAAATCCCCAAATTTAGAAAGCATAAAAACACGGGGTATTTCAGTGGGTATGTTTCATTCTCATTTTCGGGGAGTAACTATGACCGCTTCCCATACGTTGGGATTTGATTTTTACCAAGTCGGTGTGAGAGTCCGGCCACTAGTACCCAGGATGATGTGTGAGTAATTCCCTGGAAGATGATAACATTGAGAGACTGAATCCATTGAATTATAGCTCTGAGGGATGGTTATTATACTTATATAGTGTGTGATATATAAGTAAGGATATACTTGATGTGTGTGTATATATATATATATATATATATATATATATATATATGAGATGTGAAACATATATATATATGGACATAATAAAGAATGGAATGTGAGATAAATTCTGAATCTTTCTGGAGTATAAAATCTAGAATAAAATAGGGATATACGTATATAAAGATGAGAATATTATATACGAGGTTAATAACACTAAAATGTGAATTGTGTAAATAACTAGTGAAAGTTTTTCATGATGTAAGGATGAATCATAAGTGAGAGATTATAATGTATAAGCTGAGGCGATAGCTTAGAATATTTTATAAAGAATGAATAAAGTGATATTCTCCTTCAGGTAGATTTATATCCGGATGTATATATGTATATAGATCATTGGTTCTAGTGAGAACTATTTATATATACGGGATGGTATAAAATGTGGTATGTACTGAGGGCCTAATGGATTCCGACGATCAACATTATCATGTAAAAGTCACAACGTCGGGATATTTCAAGGAATGGACAAGGGTAGTCAGATGTGTTATTGATTCATCCCAGGATGGGAGTTTGGAGTTTTGGATGAACGCGGGAGTTAGTAGTGATGTGCGGACTCACAATACCAATAAAAATAATGCGGCTATTTTATTCGAATGTTGTTTAATAAGAGCACAACGTGAGGTGCATTTATCAAAGATTATTCTGATAAGGTATCGAGTATGTTAAACAAACTCATTGTGAAGCGAGGGTTTTAGTGATTTGGGCTTTTCTTTATAATTGTTTTAAATACTGGAGGATACCTAATTTTCCAGATGTTCCTTACTTATCCGAATTTCGGGACGAAATTCTGTTATTAGGGGGGAAGTATGTAATACCCCGCATTTTTTATCGATATTTATTTATGGGATTAATTAAATTAAATGTGAATTAATTAAGAATTAATCCGGATAAAATATTAACGAGATGTGAGTTAGTATTTGATTATAATGTGAATATATGGCAATATACGAATATTGAAACCATTGAAATTGTCGCGAGATTGAAATACGGCAATTTGGAATTTTGTTGAGACGCGTGTGACAGTCGCGCCTGGAATATAATTATTTTATTTAAAAAGTGAATTTTATTTTTATCACACGTATGGTCATTTTGAGTGCGCCAACGTGTTCGGAAGGGTCGAAATAGTCAGAAAACACTAGCCGGAAGTTAAGTTTGGGTCCCGGGGCATTATTGGGCCATACCGGTAACTTAAAAAGGGCATTTTGGTAATTTCAGAAATTGGGAATTAATACCCACGAAAATTAGAGATAATAATCTGACTTATTCTTTATCCACTAAACCCACTAACTACACTAAGGGACTTAATGGGCTACGGGAGAAGTTAAGAAATAGTTCTAACTTGCCAAAACCCAACCACACCTCCATTAACACCTTGAGAAGAACTTATAGAGAGAGAGAGAGAGGAAGAAGAGAATTATGCACAGAGAGAGAGGGAACAACTCAGCCTTCAAGGATTCAACATCAAATTCAGAGAAAGATTAAGGCAAGTGGTTTAATTATAATTGATTCAATGCTATGCTTTTCCATGTTTAGGATAATAATCAAATGTGTGTTGAAAGATTGATTAGACCCATGAATTTGAGGATTAAAACTATGAACTATGTTAGGAATTGCATGTAGAAACATTATGGACGAATTATGGATTCTAGATTTTAACCATTGATAATCTAAAAACGGATTTTTGAAGAAGTTTATTAATGTTCTTGAAAGAAGTAGAAAACTGGAAATTCTTGATGAGGATTTGATCCAAACATAGCCCTTGGTTGATGATTTATTGGTTTTAGAACGTTAACAATGTTGTAGGATGGTTGTATGATGATATTATAACGTTAGAATAGAATTTCATGCATGTTAATGGTGTTTTGGGATGATTTGAAAACTGCAAAATGAAGCAGTCCGTAGCCATACCTGGTGCGTTCGATCGATCGATGTTCATCAGTCGATCGATCGACCACCATCGATCGATCGAAGTAAAAGGTCGATCGATTGACCTTCCCAGAATGAGTAAAGTTTTCCCTATTCTAAATTTTAATGGTGGTAACCCTTGGAAAATATTATTGGAGACCTTATGTATACCCTTAAACTTAAGGAAGACCAGTAGGCATGGTTATGAAATTTGGACCTTAATTAAAATTCAATTTGAGGAATCATTCTAAGTTAATGAAATTGATAAGTGAGATAATATTTGGGTTAATAGTGTAAATTTGAATAATTTGATGAAATGAGGTTTGGGGCAGAAGTAAGAACCTTAGAAATAAAGATGTTATATGTGGGAATAATAGGAACTTAATAATCTATTTTAGATAGGTTTTAAGTATAAGAAACTACGACGTGAGACGTGTCGACAGTTTAACTTTTATATTATCGGGGGACGTAAAATATACAAATTTGGAATAATGGTATAAAGATGTAGAGTATACCTTTATTAATATTGAGATATCTAAGATGTGTGAATGCTTAGCATATAATTTTATGTGTATGACATACCTACCATACTTGCTATCACGGGAGGTTTACGTTCGCTTAGGGCCTTCTTATCCTTGTGTTGCCCGGATTTAGATTGGTACCTCGATGAACATAGGTCAGAGAAGGACTTATTGGGATGTTAATAAGTCTGCTGATCGTGGGAACGTAGGTATGTACGTGACCCATGTGATGTGACTGTGTTCGCCTCCATTGTTTGTGATGTTGTTATCTGAGAACGATTCCTGAGAGATTCGGAATGCGTGATCCTTATGTACGTGATGTACCGGGATGGATAGCAGAGTATGTGTGCACCGCAACTTAGCCTCGGGGTGCTTGTATTGTATATTTATGATGTGAATAATATACGGTTAAATGGAAAGGAATTTGCTATGTTAAATTGTGAGTATAGTAATTGTAACGTTATGAAAAGATAAAAGGGGACGGATATCAATAAATGGTTTTGCTAATAATTGGGAATCCGAGAATTTAAGTAGAACTCTCTATTTAATTATTAAGGTTGGAATTTAAACGTGAACCGAGTAGAAGTGTTAGAAACTCTTTTGAACTAGATCGTTATGAGAAAACACATGAATGGGTACAAGAACGTTAGGAGTGCATAGTTAGACGAGAGGTGAGTATTTCATGTGAGAGCACGTCCTAACATGTATCTTGCATTTATTATTTTAATTGTTATTAAAGCACTTGTTGTTTTTAAAATACTAACCACATTCAGGCTCTGACCCGTTTGCTTTCAAATCTATCTTTTTGTAAAAACCATTTTAGGTGCCCAGCCACAAGGACACCATGCATAGTATTTCCATTCAGGTGACGAGCTGTAGCTGTTGTGGAATTTACAGGGCATTGCTAGTAGATGCTTCATTTACCTTGACTCTATGTCCAGATTTCATCAGTTGTAGGGCATGTCTCCCATTTCTTTTAGGGATATTTCATTTATTTCAGTTATTCAGACTTCGGGCATGTAATTAATTCAGGTTTCAGACTTGTCATTTTATTTTTAGTTGTGGGATTGTTGTGAGGAGTTTTTCCTCCGGACTTACTACTAATTCTGGTTATTTCATTACTTCGTTATGGTGAATGGATTTATGTTATTCTTCCATTATTATTTTTGCATGTTAATCAGACTTAACTTAAAATTTGGCAACTTACTTTTTAAATACTAGGTGGTTAGAAATCTTTAAAATGTTTTCGACAGTGATGCTATTAACCGAACCAACTTGATATTTTGTATTGATTTAATAAAGGAGTAGCTACCCGGTATTTAATTAGTCGGGGTGTCACAGGTGGTATCAGAGCATCAGGTTCTAGTGTCCTTTAGGATCTGTATGGCTTATTATGTTTCCGCTGAGCTTTCTTTGATGTAGAGCCCTATGCTTAGGATTGTTGATATCTTTGGTGAGATTTCGTTCTCCTGCTATGATGTATATGTTAGCGAATCGTATTGCGATCAGGTGCGTTCGTGTGTCGAACAATGTAGTACGTCAGGCGAAGACAGTTGGATGAACAGCAGGAGGCAAATACATATCGAGGTTAATTGAATTAATTAAAGAAGGATGACCAAAGTTGAAGTCACCGATACTATGGCATGGAAGTCCTGGATAATATAGAAGGCTAAGGCGCGACTTGAGACTTCCGGGTACAGCTATACTAGGAATGGGGTCAAATTAGACACATCCAACAAGGTTGGAATGGGAGAGGAAGAGTTAGGTGTAACATTGAAGAAAACCAGCAGTGGCAATACTCGAAATGCAGAGTTGGCGTGTGCTAGTCAAACAAACGTAATATATCCGAAGGCTTGGACTTGCGTCGGAGTCTGGCCAAGCGAGAGTGGAAATTTGAGGAAAATTTTCTTGTCTTGTAAGAGCGGAGATTCAATGGTGAGAAACAAGCAACCCACTTAAAAGTGGAATGTGATGTCGAGAGGGTGTACACGTATGGTCTGACCATAAGTTCCTTCATCATATGTTCAGGTTGAAAGGCGAATGTTATTCTGAACTCACATAAGAGGGCCAAACAGGGGTCAACTTGAGAGGAGAAATTTAATGTTGTAGTGAACCCTACACCGGGTGAAGTAGGTAAAACGGAGAAGGGGATATTAAAGGGAGAATTTACATAGAAGAATTGCTAGTCCTTCTGGCAGAGTTCTGCTTGAACGGTTAAAGAAAATGGTATTGTCGCATAGTGTTAATTTGGAGGTAAAAATCCCCGGGTGGGGAGATGCAAGAATCGAGAACTTTATAGAAAGTAAGACTCGGGAAAAAAACTGGTGTTGGAGACGCACCACAATGGAAAGACCCCACGGAGAACCAGTTAAAATGATTCGAACAGCTGAATTATTACCGAGCGATGGTGATTTCAGTAAGAAATGTGGAAATTAGTCGCATGTTCCTTAGGGCCGTCAAAGCTAAGGCAACAACGGAGGTGGTCATCGGAGTCGAGACTACCAACGTCCGAGAATGGACCACCTTAACATGATTTGTGAGACAAAAGATAAGTGGAGTATGTGTAGAGGTATTTCTGTGGGGAGTGAAACCCGTACGTTATAAAAATTTTCCCGATATAAGAGTAGGGATCAAGGTATTGTGCCTGGCAAGGGCAACAGTTAATAAAATATTTGGGTTGGTACGGACATGTGTGGTAAGTCCAGGAACCATTTGAGCAGCCGGGACGATTGATAAGATAGAAGTATGACTTACATCCTCAGATGATGATGCATGTTATTTGTGGCATGAATGGGTTGCTACATTTGTCATAATTGTTATTCTCGCTTGAGAGTCGAATTTAGTGAGTATACCAGTAATTTTATTATTTATAAGATCATTTTTCCCTGATAGTGTGGGGGTTACTTTTATTTTCATCCGCGGAGGATGAATGGGTATATTAATAGCGGTTTATAATTTATTGAAATTACTCATTTTAGTGTTGTATTACACGAGTATGTTATGATATTATTTATGGTTTTATATATGATTATACCGATAGTATGCTGGTATTGCAAGTTTATTGGGATTGCCGCCCTGGGGTAGCATGTTTTGTTCTGGCGAGGCCCCATCTGTAAGAGGGCCGGACTCGCAATTATACTTTTGTATATAGGTATATATATATATATATATATATATATATATGAATATGTTGTGATTTCAAGAAGGTATAATGGTCTTGGATATTTAATCCCAGTATGAGTAGGGATTTCATTATTATGAGTCGTATGTAGTTGATTTACTAGTCCATAAAGAGTTAGTTGGTTTTTATAATTAACGATGGAGAGGTCGTAACAAAAAGAGTGCATTGTTTTATTACCCGTTAGAGATTTGGAAGTTTATACTCATAGTTGTGTGTCTGGGGACGGGAATTTGAGGGTCTCAAATATCTCGCATGTTGTATATGAAAGATAAATCCCATCACTGTAAAGAGAAAAGTGTATTTCAGAAGGAGTTCCTTGTTTATGTATAATTCCGAACTGGGATGAAACTTTATTGTTAAAAGGCGAGAGTGTAGGGGTACATATTTTGGACAGGGCTTAACGAATTCCGATGATCGACAATGTTAGGTAGTAGTGTATCGGGGGGGTTCCTTGTTTGGATTTCGCTTTGCGAGACACTCCACGCATGAAACTTAGCGTAAAGTTGGTAGTAAGGAAATGTGTGGCCCTTCGTTCATGATTTGGATACCTCTATCGTTAGGGGAGTACGTAGTTATAACGGGAAGTTACAAGGAGTAAATTATGAGGTACGGCCATTAGAGCCAGTTGTTAGTAGATTACGATAAGTACTAATAATGTTGGTTTCGTCACAGCGTGTGGAAGGACGCATTGAGGATAAGGAGGATTTAGGATTTCTAATTCAGAGGCGATTGAGAACGCCCAAGTGGTATAGCACCGTTGTATTCTTAGTGACAATAAAGAGTTTGGGATTTGGATTAAGCGTATATAATGTTTAAAAACTGTATGGTTGGGTTATAAGGGGCGTAGACATCTTGATTTGCTAAAGTGTAAATCAAAGGAAGAGGGAACATAGACGGGTAAGGTTATTACTTATGAGATTAAACGTCATAAGAAAAGGTGTAAGTGAATATCATGTGTAGTCAGTGTGGCAAGTACAAATTTGGAGAAAAGGTAGTAGGAAGCCATTTAATAAAAGGATATCTCTTAAGAAGGCGAATAAATTATTATGAGCAATTTGGGGTAGAATTCCAATCAATCGAATGTTGAGGGTAACTCAAGAATAAATAGAATGAGGATGTCAATCGGGTATAAATTCTAGATATGCACAAAGTGGTGAAAAGTGCAAAGGTCCAAACTTTTGGCATTCGTCGGGAGAATAAGATCATTAAGTATCATTTAACGGGGGAAAGTTTTATGTGAATATCGGCATTTAAAGAGGTATAGTGAGTTGTAGAACAGTTGGGTGTTAGATGATTAACCAATAAGGTTTGTATCCAACCGATGATTCCAGCGATGGAAGAGTCAAGTTAGTAAATTCCTTGAGGGGTAACAAATTCCTTCAAATACGTGAGTCATGTGGTTCAGAAGAAGACAAATTGTTATATACTTGAATGATTTTCACTATTAGCTATTGAACACTCCGGTACGTAGTTCAATGTAGTATTATTTAGAACTGGGATGAAATGCAATGAAACCCACATTTAGGTGGGGTGACAATAAGTAGTGGGAAATAACGATTCACACTGAGGGTTGTATCACCTATGACCTAAGGTGCAGGCGCAAGGTGATTAACGACTGTTGGATTGTATGAAAGAAATTTTGGATTTATTGCGATATTTTCAATTCCAAATCGGGTGTAACTAGTGCGGTATATTGTAGTCATGAGGAGGAGATATTACCTAATGGTAGAGTTGGGGGAAATGCACCCATATCTATTTATGGTGGACAAGCTGCTAACAAGGGTTTGTGTGACACTAACAGGCCGAAGTAGATTTACCTTGTGTAAAAGTCACAACGTCGGGATATTTCAAGGAATGGACAAGGGTAGTCAGATGTGTTATTGATTCATCCCAGGATGGGAGTTTGGAGTTTTGGATGAACGCGGGAGTTAGTAGTGATGTGCGGACTCACAATACCAATAAAAATAATGCGGCTATTTTATTCGAATGTTGTTTAATAAGAGCACAACGTGAGGTGCATTTATCAAAGATTATTCTGATAAGGTATCGAGTATGTTAAACAAACTCATTGTGAAGCGAGGGTTTTAGTGATTTGGGCTTTTCTTTATAATTGTTTTAAATACTGGAGGATACCTAATTTTCCAGATGTTCCTTACTTATCCGAATTTCGGGATGAAATTCTGTTATTAGGGGGGAAGTATGTAATACCCCGCATTTTTTATCGATATTTATTTATGGGATTAATTAAATTAAATGTGAATTAATTGAGAATTAATCCGGATAAAATATTAACGAGATGTGAGTTAGTATTTGATTATAATGTGAATATATGGCAATATACGAATATTGAAACCATTGAAATTGTCGCGAGATTGAAATACGGCAATTTGGAATTTTGTTGAGACGCGTGTGACAGTCGCGCCTGGAATATAATTATTTTATTTAAAAAGTGAATTTTATTTTTATCACACGTATGGTCATTTTGAGTGCGCCAACGTGTTCGGAAGGGTCGAAATAGTCAGAAAACACTAGCCGGAAGTTAAGTTTGGGTCCCGGGGCATTATTGGGCCATACCGGTAACTTAAAAAGGGCATTTTGGTAATTTCAGAAATTGGGAATTAATACCCACGAAAATTAGAGATAATAATCTGACTTATTCTTTATCCACTAAACCCACTAACTACACTAAGGGACTTAATGGGCTACGGGAGAAGTTAAGAAATAGTTCTAACTTGCCAAAACCCAACCACACCTCCATTAACACCTTGAGAAGAACTTGTAGAGAGAGAGAGAGAGGAAGAAGAGAATTCTGCACAGAGAGAGAGGGAACAACGCAGCCTTCAAGGATTCAACATCAAATTCAGAGAAAGATTAAGGCAAGTGGTTTAATTATAATTGATTCAATGCTATGCTTTTCCATGTTTAGGATAATAATCAAATGTGTGTTGAAAGATTGATTAGACCCATGAATTTGAGGATTAAAACTATGAACTATGTTAGGAATTGCATGTAGAAACATTATGGACGAATTATGGATTCATGATTTTAACCATTGATGATCTAAAAACGGATTTTTGAAGAAGTTTATTAATGTTCTTGAAAGAAGTAGAAAACTGGAAATTCTTGATGAGGATTTGATCCAAACATAGCCCTTGGTTGATGATTTATTGGTTTTAGAACGTTAACAATGTTGTAGGATGGTTGTATGATGATACTATAACGTTAGAATAAAATTTCATGCATGTTAATGGTGTTTTGGGATGATTTGAAAACTGCAAAACGAAGCAGTCCGTAGCCATACCTGGTGCGTTCGATCGATCGATGTTCATCAGTCGATCGATCGACCACCATCGATCGATCGAAGTAAAAGGTCGATCGATCGACCTTCCCAGAATGAGTAAAGTTTTCCCTATTCTAAATTTTAATGGTGGTAACCCTTGGAAAATATTATTGGAGACCTTATGTATACCCTTAAACTTAAGGAAGACCAGTAGGCATGGTTATGAAATTTGGACCTTAATTAGAATTCAATTTGAGGAATCATTCTAAGTTAATGAAATTCGATAAGTGAGATAATATTTGGGTTAATAGTGTAAATTTGAATAATTTGATGAAATGAGGTTTGGGGCAGAAGTAAGAACCTTAGAAATAAAGATGTTATATGTGGGAATAATAGGAACTTAATAATCTATTTTAGATAGGTTTTAAGTATAAGAAACTACGACGTGAGACGTGTCGACAGTTTAACTTTTATATTATCGGGGGACGTAAAATATACAAATTTGGAATAATGGTATAAAGATGTAGAGTATACCTTTATTAATATTGAGATATCTAAGATGTGTGAATGCTTAGCATATAATTTTATGTGTATGACATACCTACCATACTTGCTATCACGGGAGGTTTACGTTCGATTAGGGCCTTCTTATCCTTGTGTTGCCCGGATTTAGATTGGTACCTCGATGAACATAGGTCAGAGAAGGACTTATTGGGATGTTAATAAGTCTGCTGATCGTGGGAGCGTAGGTATGTACGTGACCCATGTGATGTGACTGTGTTCGCCTCCATTGTTTGTGATGTTGTTATCTGAGAACGATTCCTGAGAGATTCGGAATGCGTGATCCTTATGTACGTGATGTACCGGGATGGATAGCAAAGTATGTGTGCACCGCAACTTAGCCTCGGGGTGCTTGTATTGTATATTTATGATGTGAATAATATACGGTTAAATGGAAAGGAATTTGCTATGTTAAATTGTGAGTATAGTAATTGTAACGTTATGAAAAGATAAAAGGGGACGGATATAAATAAATGGTATTGCTAATAATTGGGAATCCAAGAATTTAAGTAGAACTCTCTATTTAATTATTAAGGTTGGAATTTAAACGTGAACCGAGTAGAAGTGTTAGAAACTCTTTTGAACTAGATAGTTATGAGAAAACACATGAATGGGTACAAGAACGTTAGGAGTGCACAGTTAGACGAGAGGTGAGTATTTCATGTGAGAGCACGTCCTAACATGTATCTTGCATTTATTATTTTAATTGTTATTAAAGCACTTGCTGTTTTTAAAATACTCTCCACATTCGGGCTCTGACCCGTTTGCTTTCAAATCTATCTTTTTGTAAAAACCATTTTAGGTGCCCAGCCACAAGGACACCATGCATAGTATTTCCATTCAGGTGACGAGCTGTAGCTGTTGTGGAAGTTACAGGGCATTGCTAGTAGACGCTTCATTTACCTTGACTCTATGTCCAGATTTCATCAGTTGTAGGGCATGTCGCCCATTTCTTTTAGGGACATTTATTTCAGTTATTCAGACTTCGGGCATGTAATTAATTCAGGTTTCAGACTTGTCATTTTATTTTCAGTTGTGGGATTGTTGTGAGGAGTTTTTCCTCCGGACTTACTACTAATTCTGGTTATTTCATTACTTCGTTATGGTGAATGGATTTATGTTATTCTTCCATTATTCTTTTTGCATGTTAATCAGACTTAACTTAAAATTTGGCAACTTACTTTTTAAATACTAGGTGGTTAGAAATCTTTAAAATGTTTTCGACAGTGATGCTATTAACCGAACCAACTTGACATTTTGTATTGATTTAATAAAGGAGTAGCTACCCGGTATTTAATTAGTCGGGGTGTCACAAATATGACCTCTGTTGATCGATCATGAGGTCACCTTCCTCGTGATACTCCTCAGCACACTCCTTCCCAATCCGTGTCATCCTAATCTGTCACTTCTACCACACCCGCACCTTTTAAACCTTCTTCGTCACGGTCTCACCCACCCACCGTTCCACCCGCTGAGTTGGAGGACATTAGAGTAGTATGCTCAAGCTATTGCAGGAGTAGGAGCTATTGGAGGACATTAGGATCGTCGACAAGATAGGGCTCTTTTGCAAGAGATATTGCTTACCATGCAGCATGACTGTCAGTAAGCCGAGGAGGATCAGTTATGTAGAGATGAGGCCCTAGCCTGGTGTGATTCTGTTCTCATGGAACATCTTCAGGAGATACGCCTTTTAGAGATGCATCGTGGTGCGGGCTCTTCAGGCACCATATCCACTCCAGATGCTGCTGCACATGATACTCATGCTCCTTGATGTCACCTTCCATCTATTTTATGACTCTTTTGTACTTGTGAGAGAGGGAGATTTGTATTTTCTTTATTTCCTATTCTAACTTGTACCATCATCTTATATTTGTTTTTGGATTTAGATTCTGTTGGATTTAACTTGACTTATATTAGTTTCTACAACATTATGAGTAATTCCAGATCCTGTTTTCCTATATTTTTTGAATGGATTGATGCCTAATTGTTGTTACTTGTTCGTCTGTCTATAATACTGTTCCTATACTTCATTTACTTGCTTATAAGATATTCTTTCTATATTCACTAACCTTGCAGGTTTTCATTCTATCCCTTTGTCTTTTCCAGACAAAAAGGGGGAGAACATGTTTTGGGGGAGCCTAATATTTTTTCACTTTCACTCTATATTTCCACGCCTAATATTTTTGCTCTTTCACTCTATATTTCCCATGCGTTTTATGTCTTTGTTGGTTCATGTGTGTAGGACTTCCATTGCGAATTCCCAGGCCACCTTCAACAATGCAGCATTCTAAGTCAGTCGAGTCTGTCATTGTATTTTGGGTTTTGGGGATGGGCTTTAGAATCGTCTTGATGGGTGGCTTAGCAAATTCAAAGTCATTTTGTTTGTATTTTATTTATTTTATGTTTTGTCCCGAAATAGCCAAATGGGGAGATTTGTAAGGACAATATTCCAATCGAGTCATTTGTAGTATTGGCTAAATTTCGTTGGACAAAACATTTTGGACATTGTGGTTCGTTCATATATCATCCTTAATGAATTTGGGCATACGGCTATTCACCTTCATCAAATTCAATCCAAATGTTCCTTACCCAAAGGTATTTGACCAAGTTCTCTTTTATATATGTTGGAGACAGACTAAATGTGACTAAAATTTATCTAAAATTAATTTTGTAAGAAGTTTTCTGTCAGTGTAAAAATCCTCAATTTTCGTTGGAAAACTTCCGAGGTCGTTCGAATGACCCCATTCGAACGAGTTTGCTAACAAAAATTTGCTCAATACTCTGACATTTCGTTGGAATGTCGTTCGAACGAAGTCGTTCGAATAAGATTTCGGACGAGATTCTACACATTCTTTACTGACTTTTCGTTAGAAGATTCGTTCGAACATAGTCGTTCGAACGACCTTGTTCGAATGACTTGCTGCCAGTTTGAAATTTTTTATTTTCGGCAGTTTCTCCCTTAACTATTTTGTCCCACTACTTTTTCCTTATCTATCTTTAGTGGACGAAAACAACAGTTGCAACTTAAGCTTTTAAACAAAAGAGAAAAAAAAACGCTTTCTCCCTTTTGTCTCCCACATTTATGTGATCTTTAGATCATATTTTGAGAATCAAAAACCCCATCCACATCCTACAAAATGTTTATCCTTGCTATGTGCGTTGGAGCTTCGTACAAGTGTTGATTGGAGATGGTTATTGGATTTCGATGGATACCGAGACATGAGAAGTGTTATGCAACGCGTTGGATCTTTACGTATTACAAACGGAGGTATTGGAGATGGCATCAACGAGTCTTAGTGAGTCAAGTCTGTAAGTCTTTTGAGTCTCTTTGTAAAACCATATTTGTAGTGGATTTGTCTAGGCCCAGCCGTTTGAGGTTTTTCCCATTTGGGTTTTCCTCGTACATCGGCGTGTTGCGGTTGTACCTCTTGTTTCATATTGCATAATCACCTAGATGTATGTGTACGCTAAACAGATAAAATTTGGCTTAATTTACATCTCCTACTTAAATTGGAAATTGTCACAACCTTCATGTTAATTGTTCTTGCGTACTCATGAATTTGGAAAGAAAATAAAAAGTGGAATATTACTATCTTTGCTTTATTTTATATTGGTGTGGTGAGTGTATTCTACGAAATAATTTAAATCTATATGACCTTGCATCTTCAAGTCTTTTCGTATATTTATATAGATGATATGTTATTATAAATTATATTCATAATAGATTAATAAAAGAAATTTAATAACAAATTGATCCCATGCTTAGCGGGTAAGAGAATTGATAATGGTAGCATCAAAGAAATCTGTATAAATTATATGTTGATGCACCTATACACAATAAAAGGAATATAGGTTTGTTGGAAATCTTATTGGTTGGATGGATGATAGAAAACTATGTTGAATCCTCGAGTTGATCTTTATAAATTTGATGATGTGTTCATTTAATACCCAATATTCGATCTATCGTATACTCTATAATTGAATAATTTTTTTTATATAATTTCAGTAACATTTTTTTTTCTATATTTTTTGTGTATATTTTAATAATTTTGTTAAAAAAAAGACTCCGCATCACAGGGTTTGCATGCTAGTATTAATCGATAACCATCCACGATCAACACCAATACACTTCCATTAACTTCACTCTTTCCAAACGGGTATGAAGTACCTACGTCTCCTCTACTTAATAATTTTCTCTTTCTCCATTAAAGATACCAGAACTTTTTCTCTCCCCACCCCCTCTAAATTTTCTTCAAATCAATAATGATCCTTGATTGTTATGATGGATACGACGGTGCATCTGGGCAAAGGTTAAGTTATTAAATATGTCTACTTGATTTGAAATGGGTTTCATCTAAAATCATTTTAATCTCTATTGTTAGATTTGTTGGCGAGTGTTAAGATATTGATCTACTTTATTTGAAATAGGTTTAATTTAAAATCTTTATTTTCTGACACAATTTTAATATATTGTAAGATTTTTTAAAACTTGGGCATTGTTTCCTAGGTTCAAATGATTGTCAATATTCGTGTGGTTGTTTATCATCACAATGTTAAGTCATGAATTCCATAAATGAATTTTTTATAATCATGTTTCCTCCTTAAGTAATGAATAGGTCTTACTTTTGTTTGTATATATATCTACTATTTTGTTATATTATCATTTTATCTGTTATTTAGTATTAATTTTAATGTTAAAGTAATGTGTAGATATTTTCCTTATATCTCTGCACATAACCCTAACAAGAAACAAATTGGATTTTCTTTCAAATTTTTCTTAAGATTTTGCTTCGATTTCATATGTATATTGTGAATGTATAAATTGGTTGTCTTGTGTGTGTATAAGGTGGTACTTCTAAAACACTTTTCAGCTTTTATTGACACAATCAAAGTCACATCCATAAATTAGCCCGGGCAATTTCATGTACACTTTATCAATCAGTTTGATTTCTCAGTCCTTTATAGTCACTTTATTGATCACCCCCTTCTAATTATCTAATATAAATTTCTTTGCCTATGTATATGTATTTATATCCTTGTATTTAATTTGTGCGTGTTAGAGACATTTTACAATATCAATCAAATTAAAACAAAGAAGAAGTTTTGAATTATTAATTTTTTGGTGCTAGGGTGTGGTAGGTATTTTTTCTCATTTTTCATTTCCTTCTAATATTAATTTCATTATTTTTATTATTATTTTTATCATTACTTTGTATTTTGGAGGTAGAAAATAAAACACCATATAGGGTACATACTTTTATGCTCCGTTTAGTTGTGTTGTTTGTATGTTTCCTGGGTTTTATGACTATATACTTTGTTAGAAAGATACCCTTATAGAAATCAATAATAATTTTGTTTTAGTCGTTAATTTTTAATGCTACTTTTGTAACACCCCGTATTTTTAATGATTTTTATATTAGGATTAATTAAATTAAATATGAGAAATTAATAAGAAATTAATCCAGATTAAAATGAATATTAATTAGCGGACAATGGTTAATATTTATTTGTATGGATTATAGTCAGTATTACTTAGTGAACGAGTAATAAATTAGTAAGAATGCATTATGATTGTTGTGAGTGAAAAATACGACTGTTATTGTAATTTAGAGGGGACGCGCATGTTAGTCGTGCCGGGACTTAAATTTATGAGATAAAAGGTAAATTATTCATGGATTATCCAAATGGTTATTTCGAGTGCGCGAATGTGTCCGTAAGGGTCGAGATAGTTGAAAAATTATACTCGGGGGTTTGGATTGGGTTCCAGGGCATTTTTAGGTCAAAACGACACCTCGAAAGAGTATTTTGGTCTTTTGGCATTTTAGTGTAAATGGACCTACGAAATTACTAAGGTTATATCAGCAAATGTGATGAGGGGGGCTAGGGTTAACATTTAGAAAAGTATATAGAGGCCACCAGATGAGGAAGGAGAAGAGTTTTATAGCTTCCCACACTATTTGTGCACCACCACCGGAATTTGGATCGGAGACAACTCCACCAATTTTATGCACAAACTAGACCTACAATCTCCAGGAAAGTGTTTATCTTGCATGTTCTAAAAGCTTATAATACCCATGTAGTGTAGGGTTTATATTTTTGATGAAAAATTGATGTTCTTGGGGTTTTGAGAATCAAACACATGAAGCTTGGGTAGGATTTGCATGTAGATTTAATCCCTAAGTAAATAGAGAATGAAATTTGAATATATATGATATTAATAATGGAAGAAATCTAAGTTATTGATGAAAAGAGATGAAGAACATGAGAAACAAGGGTTTAGGGGCATATTTAGTTTTGATCCGTTCTTAAATTGAAATTTTGAGGATTTAATGTATTAATCACGTCCAAATTTGTTCCTATACCTATAATAGATGATTGGTTAGGATGGTTGGGAGTTTGAAGAAGTTTTATCAAGTTTTCAAGAAGTTTTATGGTGAGAAAATCGTAATAGTTAATGAAGAAGATGAGTACCAGACGAATCAATTCGGATGGAAAATTGAGTAGGGTCAAGGCCAAATCAAATCGGCTTTCCCAGATTTGACCAACTTCCCCTTTTAAGCCTTGTTTTTGTGAATGATGATCGGGGAAACTTTTGGGATGCTTTTAAAATATATTGAGGGTTATAATGATAACCAGTAGGCTAATGTTATGGTTTTGGCTTAGTCTTGAATGAGAAGGATTAAGGCTAAGGTTAATCGAACATAATGTGTAATATAATGGATTTCGGGAGAATAAATTGTGTCACGGGGAATTCGAGGGAACCTATGACTTAGACCAGTAGAGTACGAGTGTAGCAGCTACTGAATTAATTCAAGGGGCAACTATGGACCCTTCAGGTAGAGAATAATACTCGAGGATATACGATAGTGAGTTAATAATGTGAATTAATGATGCGATAAATATTCGAGGGATATATGCTATATACGGATCATATTTAGAGGTTGAGTGTATACCTATACGGACTATATTTATAGGTTGAGTGTATACCTATACGGATTATATTTATAGGTTGTGTATATACCTACACGGGCTATATTATATGTGATGTGTACACCTATACGAATTATATTCAGAGGTTGTGTATACCTATATGCAACATATGGATAGGTTGTGTGTATGCTTATTATGTACTTTCTTATATGTTTGAACATACCTACGCTGCTTGCTATCACGGGAGGTTTCGCGCCTTGGACAGTCTTATCCTGATGATCCCATTGAGGCAATTTTAAACTTGCGCCTTAGAACAAAGAACTTAGGGATTGAGCACTACTTGTGTGTATGATATTGTGACCGGTTATTTGAGTACGTAGCCCAAAGGCTTAGAACTATGTTCGCCCAATTACACAAGTGCGGAAAAGATCGAAATGGTATTGAATTAATATTCTGGAAAATGTTACAAAAGAGAGAGAAGAGAAATATTACAACTGATGAATACAACTGAGGAGAAGCTCTCCTTTTATAGCCTCTAAAAGATAACCTTATATTTTTCTTAATGAATAAACAAAGAAAAGAAAACATAAACGTGGGCTGCTGAATGTAAAGTGCACAGTGATTGCATAAAAGCACACACTAATTTACAATGATTCAAAAAGTAAATAGTAACTGATTTGGATGTTTTTGTTTTAAACGTCCAAATCGTCATCACATGCGTCAGCTGATTATTGACCGTATGCATATCCCACTTCATGTGCTGGATGATTTGCAGTCATCCATGTGGGTTAATTTTCTTCGTCCAATTGTCATGCTTCAAATGCATTGGCAACATTGGCCTCAGCAACAGAGCCAAAGGACATGCTGTCGTTTGGGCTGTGGTTTGGAGGTCCATGTAATTGGGCTTGTTAGTATTCCTCCACATGGCTTAATTGTTCAAAGGGAACATCTAAATTATTTTTGTTTTTCAAGTTATTTAGAAACTCCCTTACTGTCGCTCGTTATTCAAGCGAGGTAGTATAATTTATCGGTAAATACGTAACAAATAATCGTCTTCCATCAGTTACCTTGAATTTTAATGCTGATTCCCGACAAAAATATTCTGCATAATTTGAAGTATTGATCAGGTTTTGTGACCAATATCTCGTTGTGTCCAACTGGTCCAACGGTACATTAAGTGCAATTTCCCAATTTTGTTCAATCTCGTCCCATTCATAGTTCTCAGTGGCTCTGGGGTACCAGATCTGGTAGGATTGATAGAAAATTTCTCTTGATCGCCAACCAATTATGCTTGTGATATGAAATGACAGATAGCGAATATATTTGTACTTGCTTTTTATCAATACATGATAGATCATGGTTTTGATCATCATAGGTAAAAATTCAAAATGATTGAAATAGCTACACTGGAGAAGATTAGTTTGTTTACTACCCCATTCAATTGTTTCAATATCCCAAGGTGGATACCCTTCTTCAGTAATGAAATGCAGTTTTGGCATGTCATCACTATAATTTAAGCTAGAGTTAAAATGTTGGAGTAAAAGACTTTTTATCTTTTGCTCATGGTCCTCAATTTTTGGTAAAATTTCAATTTGGAATAGAGGACGTGGGAGAATTATCTTTGCTTTTTCAAATAGACAAATTCTCCTGATAGTATTGAAGATCTTGTCAGAAAAATCATTTTCTAGTAATTCAGAAAATTCCAGAAAAGTTTCAATCTTTTCTAAAGAAAAATCTTCATTTTCATAGTTTAAGCCTTTTATGAGTTTGATGCTCAGACTTTTGAATTTATCCAAAGTTGCTGTTTGTTCAATAATTTTTTCAACAAGGATACTCATATTTCTTCTAAAATCTTTTCTCCTATCTCGGAGATGAGATTTCCATGCTTCATTTAATGATGTATACAACTCGCAGGGGATTCCTGGGTTGTGAAAGTCATAAGTTTCAGTATCAATGAGGCTTTCCTTGGTCTGAAGTTTGGAGAACTGGTAAATCATATTAGGAGGTCCTAACTATTTCATCCAATTTTCCCATGCTGTAATGGCTTCTGGCATAGTATTATATTTTTGGTGACATGCACCAGGGAATTTGTTTGCTTGCATAAAACATTGATTCCAGTTGTCATAGAAGCCTGGGTTTCTTCCACTAAATACAACATAAACAGGGTTTGGTTTAGGCTGTGTGGATGATGATGCTCGGGTTTTTGCCTTTTTAGCAATAGTCACCCAATCTCCTTTGGTTTCTCCTGGATGCTTATCTCCCATCCTGAAAATAGAAAAGAAAGGCCACTTGTTTAGTGGTTTTAATAAAATATATTTCAAAATATTCCACTTGTTTAGTGGGTGTTATTTTAAAATATTTAATGTTCTCCACTTGTTTAGTGGGTTTCTAAAAACTCTACTTGGTTAGTAGGTTTTTCATCATAGTTCCTGCTAAGATAATCTGCAAGAGAATTATTAGTACCATTTAAATGTTCAACTTCAAAAGTATAAATAGAAATTTGGTTGAACCATTTAAGTCTTCTTCCTTATAAAATATTTCTTTTGTTTATCAGGAAGTCTTTTACAGCTTTATTATCTGTTTTGACAATAAAGTCTTCAGGTTCTAAGAAAATATGGAATTTCTTAATAGCAAGTTTTATTGCTAGTAATTCTTTTTCAAAAATAATATATTTCAGTTCATTTGGTTTAAATTTTCCTGAATTATATCCACATATTAATTCATGTTTTTGAATTGATTTTGGTATAGCAGTTTTCTTACCACGAATAACGAAATTATTGGAAAGATTGTTTTCATTCCAATATTCTGAAGGAATTGCTTTGAGAACACATCCCCAGCAATTATCCGAAGCATCAGTTTCCAATATTAATTTATCTCCTGTTTTAGGAAAATAAATTTTTGGACAATTATTAATTATTTCTTGTTTAATTGTTTTAACAACAAGAGTATCATTAGCACTCCATGTAAAAACTTCATTCTTTTTAAGTTTTTCAAGAAGTGGTAATTCTTTTTTAGATAATCCTTTTATGAAATTTCTTCCATAATTAAGGATTCCTAGGAAACTTTGTAATTGTTTTTTATCCAAAATTTCCTCATTAAAATCTCTTATTTTAGAGATGATATGATCTTGTAATTGTAGGCCATCCTGGTTTAGGATTATGCCAAGAAAATTAATTTCTGTTTTTTCAACATCAATTTTCTTAGGTGATAAAATGATTCCATGTTTTTGGAATTTTTCACAAATAATTTTTAGATGATATCTATGTTTTTCTATGGTTTTGGAAAAAACAAGGATGTCATCTATATAGACAACACAAAAATCTTTAAGGTCTTTAAAAATTTTGTCCACCCATCTTTGATATACCTGAGGAGCTGTGTTTAGTCCAAAAGGCATAACATTCCATTGATAGTGTCCTCTAGGAGTACTAAAGGCTGTCAATGGCTTGGATTCTTTAGTTAGTTTTAATTGCCAAAATCAAGATTTACAATCGAATTTGCTAAAGAACTTTTTTCCTTTAGTTTGGTTAATTAATACATCCTTTCTTGGAATAAAATAACCATCAAATTCTAATTGTTCATTTAGTCTTTTATAATTTATAACCATTCTACCTTTTCCTCTTATAACTTCACTGTGTTTTCTCACCATGAAGGCAGGGCTAGAGTGTGGACTTATTGTTTCTTCAATAAGGTTTATATCCAATAATTCTTTGATTTGTTTATCAAATTCATCTATATCATTTCTGATATAGATCATTGGTTTTACTCTTATAATGACATTGGGATCTCTTAGTTTGAGATTACAATATCTTGGACTTTTATTCCATAATTTTAGTGGGTTTTCACTAAAATTATCTTTTAATATAGTATAAAGCCAATGAGTTTCTTCAAGGGCTTTGATAAAAGGAGTTATATCCCCTTTCTTAGTAGGGCTAAAATCTCTTTCTCACTTATATTTATGTTATTGTACTGAAGGGATTTTTACTACATCTTTGTTGAGGGTTAAATTTATAGTTCCCTCATCAATACTTATAGGTAAATATTCTGAGATAAAATTATTGCCTAATATAAAATCTCCATGCATTTCTGGAAAGCATAAGATTTTTGGAATAATAAATTTCTTTTCATTAAACCATATAGCCACTTTTTTTGCTTTTAAATCAATGAAATTTTGTGTCCCATTGATGCCTGTTACAGCAATTGAATTTTTCATTTTTATCCATTTTTCAGTAGGTAGAGTATTAGGTCTACAAGAACATATGGTTGCTCCTGTATCAATTAATGTGCAAAGACTATATGGTTTATAGCCTGCAAAATTGAAGTAACCTAATACATAAGTATATCTTCTCTTTCCATGGCTTGGTGAGAAGATTATTTCTTCTTTTCCTAATTGGAAATGATAAATTTGACTGGATTTTATATTATCTTCTTTTAGATAGTTTGTTCTAGGTAATATTGGTACTTGTATATTTTTCATAGCAATAGGAGGTTTACTATTACTATTATTAGTACTCTCGCCTTTTAAAAAGTTTTTTCCTTTTAATTTTTCCCAATCATTGTCAGGAAAATTCTTTTGCCAATTTTCTGAATGTTTATTTTTAAAATAAACATTATTACCAGATACCTGTAATTCAATGTTGTTTCATTGTTTTTCAGGAGGTGGTTCTGTTATTTGGGGTAGTATCCATTGTTTTGGTACTTCCAAATCTCTCCAGTTGATTAATCTGGGCTGGATTGCCGAATCAAATGGTCGAGGTTCAAATACTTCTATAATATTTCTATCCACATTCTGTGTATTTGTATGTGGTAGAGTTGTCAATTCATGGATTGTTTTCCAATGTATTGACATATTTCTTGAGGTATCTTTCATTCCTATTCCTTTGGTTTGGATTTTTATAATGACAGATTCCTCAATATTTGGATCATCAATAAATATGAGGAAATTTGGTTTTATGTTAAACCAAATAACTCCATTTACCAAATTGGATTGGACTCCTCCAATTATGGCATTCATAGGGTTACTGAATCTTTTGTCTAAGACCAGTATAGCTACGGGTGTATCAATACCTTGTCTAAACAGGGCAGTAATACATATTTGAATAAACTCTATATGTATATATATTTAATATTTGGGTGTTTTTTCTTCCATCTTTTGATCTTTTTTAGATCAAAAAGTTTAATATCTGCTGTTTCATCATCTGTTGATCCAGCAGTAGTATTACCATTAAATTGTTCAAATATTCTTGTTGAGAATAATTGGAATTTTGATAATTTATAGACATCTTTCTTTTTTATAAGTTGTCTTTGATTATCAATTTCTTGCAATTGTTCGTTGGTAAAAGTGATTTCTTCTCCAACTAGTTCACGAAGGGCTATTGTTTGTAGCTCATCTTCGCTACTATCTCATACTCTTCAGTATTATACATAAATACGAGTTCTTCATCGGATGTTTCCGAATCAGATTCAAGCTCATATAAAATTTCATTAGAATAATTAGAAATATCATAATCAGATAAATCTTCTCCATAAAATATTTCTAATTCTTGTTCTTCAAGAAATTTTATCATTTTATTTGCACTTTTTCCTTTTTTAGGACAATCAAGTGCATAATGGCCTTCTTCGTTACAAATATAACAACGACACTTCTTTTTTAGAGGTGGTTTTCTTAGAAGGTTTCTTTTTCCTAATATATTTTTTATTCTTTGAAAAAGATGTTTTCTTTTTCCAAGGTTTCCATTTAAATTTTCTCTTTCGAGAATATTTAGAATATTTGGAATTTCTAGGAGGTGGATTACATCCTATTTTCCACTTTTCTTTTAAAATCTTATAACAACATTTATAACCACCTTTAGATTTTGTGATTTGATTTTTAATTTGTTTCTTGGCTTTTATTTCAATGCATTTGTCAGATATTTTTCTTAATACCCAATTAATGCTAAAACCAAGATTGTCATCTGTCTCATCCTTCCCGATAGTTTTTAACCAGCCAGGATAAGATTGTAAGTCTATTTTATCCCATGGATTTGGGAGTTTGTGAAAGAATTGATCCATCCAGTGTTTGGTTTCTGAATGTTTTAGTTTAAAATAATATTTTTTATATATTTCAACAAATTCTTCAAATTGACAAATGTTACATAATTCCAGTTTAGATAATATGTAACACGCATCTTCTTAGAGTCTGGGTTCTCCAGTATATCCAATCATATTTTCTTTAATTATTTCAACAAATCCTTTTAATATTTCATCAAAAGATTTGAAGGTTTGTAGGAGTTCAGTTTTTTGCTGAATTCCTTTATCCGAGCTTTCCCATTGTTGCAACCATTGTAAAATATCTCCTTAGAGTGTTGCAGCAGGGTAGTCTAAAAAATTTTCTTTAGACCATGTACTCTTATAGTTAGTAATGAGTATAGACATGGATTGTGCCCACTCATTAATAGTTTGTTCTTGATCTTTAAAAGGGACATGCCTTATAACAAGATAAATACCATGTTGAGATATATTTTGTTTGTAGAAATTATCTCTTCTTAAGAAAAAAGGATTTGGTTCATCCTCATTTTTAGTGTTACTTGTAGAAGCATTGCATGTTTTAACAAAATCTTCTTTTTCATTTTTATATGCTGGGGTTTGCATATAATCTTCAAAAGCTCCCCAATTTTGGAATTCCTTAAGTGGTTCTTCAACCTTCCTTTTTCCATCAATTGTATTTACTACATGTGGTGGATTTTCTTCTTCATCAGATGAATATTGGTTTAATTCATACTGATAATGTTGTAATAATTTTTCATTTTCTAAATAGGTAGTTTGTATTTGTTCAATGAATTTATTATGTTCTGAGACAGTTAATATTGGATCTTTGTATAGATGTCTCCAATAATCTAATATTTCACGAATGTTTATATATTCGGTGTAATTAAATTCTTCTGTTTGAAGAGCTTTAATTTCTCCCAAACCATAATATAACCTAGGAATTTTGTTATCCCCTGGGTTATTCATTCCAGTTTGTTCTGGATTTTGATTATCTATTTTGTTTAATAGGTTTTCAATTTTTTGTTTAGTCTCCTCTTTTAGATCTAAATTTGTAACCGTTTCGAGTTGACTAATTTTTTGAGCAACTTTGTTTAAGTTGAATTCAATACAATCTAATTTTTTCTCTACATAATTTTGATTAACGACCTGATGTCTTTCAATTCATTTTACCCAACTAAAAACTATATCAGTTAAACTATTTAGTGTAGTACTAATTTTACTAATATCATTTTCAGATTTTTTATCTATATGCAAACTATGATTATACATAGACTCATCTTTTTGTAACCATGGTGCTAAACATTGAAAATTAATATTATCATTATTTTTTTCATCTTTTTCAGATTCCATTGGTACCTAAGACGTCCTATTATATGTTGTTTCAGGTGCCTAAAACCGGTTTTCCTAACGCCGATTGCTATCTACAGTAGCTTTTTGGCAAACGGAAATATGGGCTTTTAAACAATAATAGGCATATCGGTTTTATGAAAACTTTAAATATTTTCAAAATAACTCTTTTTTTCTCAAAAAGTTTAACACACTTATTTATATAGAACTAAGATTAAACGGAATTTTATACAACAATTATTACGACACTTAATTCCAATAACTTTATGTTTTACCCTAAAATTTCTCCAGCAACATAAGTTCTGTGATGGAGTATAATAGTTTCTACTTTAACATTCATATTAGCATAACAATATAAACATAATTAGAATACTAACAAAATGGTAGAATACTAACCTTTGATAATGGCTCTGATACCAATTACACAAGTGGAGAATATTAAATATTTTAAAATAACACCCACTAAATAAGTGGAATATTTTGAAATACATTTTATTAAAACCACTAAACAAGTGGCCTTTCTTTTATATAAATAAGTGGGTTTTAGTAGGGCGAAAATCTCTTTCGTACTTATATTTATGTTGTTGTAGTAAAGGGATTTTTACTACATCTTTATTGAGGGTTAAATTTATAGTTCCCTCATCAATACTTATAGGCAAATATTCTGAGATAAAATTGTTGCCTAATATAAAATCTCCATGCATTTCTGGATTGATTTATGTATCGACGATGATACGCGAACCGATAGTCCTTGATTTAGTACGAGAGGTACATGGACTTGATAGAAGAGTATGCATACTCTCACCGTGGTTCTTAGGTCTGGGGTGTTGTATATGTATATATAGATAGTGTGATACATATATACATGCATGTGTAATTATTCTACTTGTGCGTAATGTAGGAAGGATGGATAGTGCATATCTAAAAGTGATTTGATTATGAGATCACCTACTTAGTGTGAAATAGTTGTAAACTTAGATAGGATATATCTAAAAGTGATATAACAGGGAGATAACCTACTTAGTGTAATATAGTAGTAAATTAGGCAGTGTATATCTAAAGATGAGTTAACTAGCGAAATTTAATGAAAGGGTTTAATGATAAAATATGTGAAATGTTAGTGAAATGATTTAATGATAACATACGTGAAATACTAATTATGGTCTAATAATAACATATGAGTAATGTTAATTATTAGTATTTCGATAGCGTACTGTATGGGTTGTACGGGGGAGTTAAAGAGAAATTTAACTAAGGACTTAATGAGAATTAAGAATATATTGTAGCATACTGTATGGATGATAACCTAATATGTTTAGTTAGTTATTGATAAGACCTAGTTGGGCTAGGTAGCATAGCTAGGTAGGAGACTTTAAAGGTGCACTATAGATGAGAGGTAAGAAACCCAAGAGAGTGTGCACGGACTAACATGTGTAATCAATAACTATTTTTAAACTGTGATAATTACTTGCTAAATGTTTTTAAAATACTTTGGGCTCTGACCCGTTTGCAAAAATATTTTCAAAAACCTTTTAGGTGTCTAGCCACAGGGACGCCCAACGTGATGATCTGTTCCAGGGATGCGTAGCTACAACACTTGTGGATGCTTGCAGGATTTGGATTAGACACTTCAGTCACTTCATTCCTAGAGTAGGATGTATTTCTAGTTGTTTCATTTGGGCATGTTGTCCCTTCATCTATTCTTTTATTTCAAGTTTCGATTTTATATTCAAGTTTTAATTTCTGTTGGATTTCTATTTTAGACTTGGGACCGATGGTATTCGTCTTTTATTTATATTAAATCTTGTGATGATTTTGATCAGTTACCGTGTGAATGGTTTAGTTTATATTTTCACATGTTGATTGTTTAATAAGAGATAAAATTTGGCACCGGTTTATTTAAAACGTAGGTGGTTAGTAATTTAAAAGGTTTTTTGACAGTGATGCTAAGAATGAACCAAATGAGATTCCTGTTTTATTTTTATGAAGGACTGATCACCCGGTATTTAAATAGGTGGGGTGTCACAACTTTATTTGTGATTCGTAGTAAGGTAAGTATATGCTTATAATATTGATTTACCTCTTTTTTATCATCATATTATCTATATATTGTTTAAACATCACAAAGATAGTGGTGAAAATATATTTAGTTCATCTAACTTTTCAATCCATATTTTTTTTCTTACTCACTTTTTGAGTATTGTGCCTCGCTCGCGTATTACGCGGGCTCACACCCAGTAGTAGTAGTAGTAGTAGTAGTAGTAGTAGTTCAACTACAACTACTACTACTACTACTACTACTACTACTACTACTAATAATAATAATAATAATAATAATAATAATAATAATAACAATATGTGTAATATATATATATATATATAGAGAGAGAGAGAGAGAGAAAGAGAGAGAGAGAGAGAGAGAGAGAGAGAGAGAGAGAGAGAGAGAGAGAGAGAAACATAACCATTAGGTTCACTTACTTGGTGTTACTTTTTTTTTTGTTTTTTTACTTTAATACATTACTAATGTTTGATATTAGATCTTAATATCTCTTAATTAGTTTTTTAGATTTTAATACATCTTTTGTCGCTAAATGTGAAATTTTTGCCATAAAAAGTGATCATTAACGACATTTAGCAACGAAAAATGTACAAAATTCTAATAAATTGAATGAAATGTATAAAGTCCAATATAAAAAATTAGTAATGTATTAGAGTAAAAAAAATATTTTTTCTCTTGGAAAATTATAGTTTCTTTTAAAATCTGAAGCAAATAGATTCGCAAATTTCGATGGGATGTTTATTTTGGGTTTATTAAACAAATATTCACTTTATTCTTTAGAATTATGGTCACATTCCCGCACATTTGAATTTGGTAATGGTTACTGATAATACGCAAAAATCGTGTATTTCATCCGTCGAACCTACGCATTTTAGCCCCCTCGGGTGCCTTAATCGCTATATTTAAGCCCGTTAACCAGACAACCTCTGTTTATAGTGTTAACATGCTATATGAGGTATAATGGGCTTTTGTAGGTATTTAGGTACCAAGTATGGGATCCGGACGCATTCCGCGCAATTTCCGTACACAACCGCACGTTCAAGGGCAATCCGGTCATTTCACAGATTGGGCACTGGCCCAACATCTTCACGGAAGTTGTAGCTCTCCTCGCTAGCTTCACGTGGCCGTGAACGGTGCATGATTCCGAATCCGTATGACAAAGTTACGGCGAATTGAACAGAGATGGAAAGCATGTCAAAACAGGGGAAACAGCAGGCTACCCTACTTGATCGATCGAGACTTTGTATTTTTGCCACGATTTTAATAGTCGATCGATCGACCACAGGGGTCGATCGATCGATGCTCTGTTTTTTCCTGCATATATTTTCTTCTCTTTTATTTCTTCTTTTCTTTTATTCTAACTTAGTATATAAACCAATTTTGTTGTAATAAGAAGATGATTCAGTAGGCAAAACAATTTTTAGGTTATAATAGCTTAGGTTTTGAGGGTTTTGAAGAGTTTTTCTTCAATTGTTCTTGGATTGACACCCTTTTGGATTGATTGTTGCACTATTCATCATCCCCTCCATTTATATAGTTTGTATTTCCTTCTTTCTTGCTTTGATAGTTTGATTTACATGCTTTCTAACTAGTTTACATGCTTTGATTTACTTGCTTTGTAGTATAGTTTTATCGCGTTTATTCCCGCTTTCCATTTACCACGTTTTTAACATGCTTTCTAGGTAATCTAAATTAGGTTGTGCTTGAATTGAACTCACTCGAGTTGACGCGTTGCTTTGCTTTGGTGATGGTGTTTACGGGTCTATTTCGGGTGCGTTGTCCTAGTTATTACGCCTAGGAGATTTGACGGGGCATATCATGTATGTCCCGTGCTTACGACCTTTCGCGCGTAATTTCCGGGATGTTTGTTGATGCCAAAATCTTATTAGGCTTTTATGATGATTTAGGGTGTGACAACCCTTGATTTAATTAACCGTCGAAACGAGACGCACGTGTAATAACCCTTCGACCCATGTAACCATTTTATACAAATTAACTCGGGTGAGGGATATTCGTATAGTTTTACTCGCTTTCATAATCTAGTTTCAATACACTCGCCTAGATTACTATTTCCCTTTTATGCGTCTTTCCCTTTTTAGTTTCTAAACACCTTTTACACTTTTATTCTTGAATTAATAATCTGTTGCGACCTATCAAACATTCTCTGTGGATTCGATACCCGACTTACCGCTATACTCACCAGTTGAGTGTAGTTGTAACTTAGGTTTTTGTATAGTTCAGGTGAGCTGAATATAAAACGACCGGCGCGTAGGTGACTCTCGCGCCGCGACGAAACCCTGTTAATCAAATGGCGATTGTAATTGTCTTGTTAGTTCGTAGTATTCTTTCATTTGTATTTGTATTCTTTCTTTTAATCTTTTTTGCAGGACTTCTACATTTGAGTGCCTAGGAACGCTTGAATTATCCCTCCGAACATCTTCATTGTGAAAGTCACCTTCTCGAGTTATTGTTGGGGTAAGCATGTCTTATTCTAACTTTTCTGGTAATCCTAATGATAATTCTCAAAATTCCGATAAACCTTTAACTTTTGGTCAATACTTGCAATCCCAAAAAGTTACAACATCTAAAATGACATTGGGTGAGTATTACGGAAGTCAAAGTTTGGATTACAACAATTTTGTGCATGATCATTCTGATTTTGGGTCGCAAGATCCTTATGATAAGAATTTTGAATCCAATTGTAATCATTTTCAAAATTCTTATGTTAATGATTTTAAGTGTAGTCCCGAGAACAATTTTCAAACTTCCCATTTCCAAGAATCCGCTCCTCGCCCGATGACATTCGGTGAAGGATTGCGCATGCTTGAAAATGAGAAATTGAAGAACGTTATCGGAAAGAAAATCGTTGTTGGGAACACGAGTTGGATTTACTATTTGAATCCGACGACGACTTTTCTTCAGAGACTGCCGAAGTCGAGGACTGTTTTGAACCAAATGAGGACTTCGTTCCTACTTTGGAACAAATCATCCTTGACTTGACCTACGGTATAGTAGATAATGAAATTGAGGATGAAAAAGGCATAATATCCATTTTCAATGAATTCGTTTCTTCTTTGATTTTCAAAGAAGAAAGTTTCATTGTAAACGATCCTATTTCTTCCGAAATTCAATTTTCAAGCGATGATCACTCATCGCCTGAGATTGAATTTCTTTCATCCCCGTCTTCATTATATACTGTCGTACCAACTCGAGTACCCGATGAATCGGTTCAAAACTTTACAATTCCAAACCGTTTCACCAACGAGGAATACTCGCTCGAGCCGCTTTCCATAACGGCATCTTTGCCCTCATGTGCGCCGCCTCCCGTTCCAACTTTAAAATACTCGGGAGTTGATTCATGTTTTCTCGGCCCGCATGTGTATTTATTGCCCGTCCTATCAAAATCCCCCATCCTCCCTCCCAAAGTTTCAATTGGGGATGGTTCACTTTCACCGCCTTACACATGCCTTCCGTCGTTCGAACGGAATTCCTATTTTTCGGGAGGCATGCATGTTCGGGAGGGTTCGCCGTTGATTAGCCAAATTCAAATTGTGTTTTGGATGGACCCTCAAAAGTTTCAACTTTTAGTATATAGTTAATTGCGCATCCTAAGTGTAGGTTGTATATACTAACTTCTTCATTTTTGTTTTTCTTAATATTAGCCTAGTGTAATTAGTTAATCTTTTATTATTTCTTTTTGTATGCTTGGTTCTAACTCTTTTGTAGGTTCAACACACTTGAATTTGCGGAGACTATGCATCCCGGCATGCATTTCTTAAGAAAACAATAAAAAAAGTCGCAAAAACATTTTTTCCTTTTGTTTTTCACACGCGCATTCTCACGCATTTGCATTTGTTTTTCTTTTTTATTTTATTTTATTTTTTATTTTGTCGTGACCATGCGTGTGTGTTGCTCATTGTACATATTTTTATCGTTTGGTTAGCATAGGCCTTTTTGTGTGTATATTTAAGCCTATGTGTAATTAATTTTATTTTTATTTTTATATTTTTATTTCATATTTTTATATATATATACTTATATATATATATATTATATTTAAACCACCCCCCCATTATCCCTGAATTGCAATTCCCCCCCCCCCCCCCCCCCATTTAAAAGAGAAGCAGTGTGCATGGCCCTGCTTGATCGATCGATCGAACGCCAAGGCTCGATCGATCGATCGAGCAGTTAAAGGCCGAGGCTGCCTTTCTTTTCTTTTTTTCCACTTTTCCTTATCTCCTCTCCTCTTCTACTACACTATTTCGTGCCCTAGATTCCCCCCACCACATTTCTTCCATTTTTCTTCCAAATTCTACACTTTCATTCAGCCTACTGTAATACCCCGTACTTTTGGCTATATTTATTTTTGGGATTAATTAATTAAATGCGTATTAATTGGAAATTAATCCGGGTAAAATACTAGCGAGATGCGAGTTGGTATTTGATTATGTACATATATGATGTTATATGAATATTGAATTATGAAATTTGTCGTGAGATTTATATACGGCAAATTGGGAATTTTGTTGAGACGCGTGTGACCGTCGCGTCATGATGTATTGTTTTAATTATAAAAGTGATTTTTATTTCTATTATCCGTATGGTCGTTTTGAGTGCGCCAACGCGTCCGGAAGGGTCGAGATAGTCAGAAAACACTAGCCGGGGTTGTAGTTTGGATTCCGGGGTATTTTTAGGCCATACCGGCAACTAAAAGGGTATTTTGGTAATTTTATATTTTGAGGAATTAAAAGTGAAGAAAATTGGGAGTTTTAATCTGATTGGGAATTGACCCACTAAGCCACTAACCAACCCATATTAACCCATTAAGCTACGGAGGTTATCATTTAGGTTTCCAACTTTCCCAAAGAAAAACCCTAGCCACCATAAGCCACCATTGGAGAAGAAGCTTGGAGAGAGAAGAAATTCTGCAGAAACCTTTACAGAAATCAACACCAAATTCAGAGACAATCAAGGCAAGTGTTTTAATTATATTTAAATTCGTAGAATGTTCCTTCCATGTTAGAAAATTGAAGAATATCAATTGTTCTTGAAAGATAATGAAAACCCATGTATTTTGGAACTTAGAACTTGAAAATCTTGAGGAGAATTGCATGTAGAATGATAGGTAGATGAGTATTCTCATGATATTTGTGATTGGAAGAAATTAAAACGAATTCATATTGGGTTAATTCATGATTCAAAAAGTTAGGGTTCATGTTCTTGAAAAATTGGGAAAAAGTGTAGAGATTTGTAAATTTGGTTGATGTTAGGATGGATTAATCCTTCAAAACGTGTTAGGATGTGATTATAATATGTTTAGGATTGTTTAGAGACCTTAAAACGATTGTTGGGACTTAGTTTAGAAGAGATTTGAGGAGTAATAATGGTGAAAAACGTGTTGTAGAAAAATCTGGGACGAAACTGGCAGGTCGTTAGAAGCCCCTGCCCAGGTCGTTCGAACGAACTCGTTCGAACGAGCTTCTAACGAATTGACCAGTCGCTTCTAACGAAAGGGAACTTCGTTCGATATCTCGTTCGAACGAGATATCGTTAGAAGGTACAGTTCGTTCGAACGAACTGGATCTCGTTCGAACAGTCTCGTTCGAACGAGACTTCTAACGAGCCGACAGTGGAATCTCATTCGAACAGCCTCGTTCGAACGAGACTTCTAACGAGCTGGCAGTCTGGGCCTTTTTGGACTGTTTTGATTTTTGGAGTCCCGTAAACTTGTTCGAGGAGATAGATAACATTCCGATGATGATGTAATGATAGAATTGGGACTTTTGGGTATTTATGAGAAGGAAATTATATACGAGAGTTAAATTAATTGGACGGTTTGGGTTGAGACGTGAGTGTCTACTACGACGTGAGAATATTATGGCGCGTATGACTATAAATCGGAATAGTATAAATTGTGATAATTATAAGTTGGTACGAGAATGCGATATGTACTACGATTAAACTACGGGATTACTAAAGACGTGTGTTTACTTAGTATTGGTATATAAATTGTGTGTATGACATACCTACCATACTTGCTATCACGGGAGGTTTGCGTTCGCTTAGGGCCCTCTAATCCTTGTGTTGCCCGGATTTAGACTGGTTACCTTGATGAACATAGGTCATAGAAAGACTTATTGGGATATTAATAAGTCCGCTGATCGTGGGAGCGTAGGTATGTGCGTGACCCATGTGATGTGACTGTGTTCGCCTCCATTATTTGTGATGTTGTTATCTTTGAACTATTCCTGAGAGATTCGGAATATGTGATCCTTATGTACGTGATGTACCGGGATGGATAGCAGAGTATGTGTGCACCACAGCTTAGTTCTCGGGGTGCTTGTATTGTATATTCATGTTGTGATTAATATACACTTAATTAATGGAAACCTTCATGTTAATGTTGTATAAATAATTACGGTATTGTTTCGAGAAACATAACGAGTTAGCTGATAGTGAAATGTATTACATATTGAGCATCTGAGTTTACTTAAACCCCTATTTAATTACGAGCGTTATAATGTTAATAGAACCGAGTAATAAGGGTAGAACCTATGACAGTCTAGCTAGATATGATGTCACTTAGCTAGTGGTTTGTGTCGTTGTAGATGGGTACTTACGTTAGGAGTGCACAGTTAGACGAGAGGTGAGAATATCATGTGAGTGCACGTCCTAACATGTACTTTTCATTTAATGTTTTAAATGTTTTTAAAGCACTTGCAGGTTTTTAAAATATAACTCCACATTCGGGCTCTGACCCGTTTGCTTTCAAATCTACTTTTCTTGTAAAACCATTTTAGGTGCCCAGCCACAAGGACACCATGCATAGGATACTCATTCTGGTGACGAGCTGTAGCTGTTTGTGGAAGCTACAGGGATTTGCTTGTAGACGCTTCTATCACTTGGATTCCAGATTCTTTATCTATCAGTTGTAGGGCATGTTGCCCATTTCTATTAGAGACTTCTTTCCATTACAGTTTTCAGAATTTGGCATTGTATTGTTTTAGCATTCGGTCTATTTATTTCAGTTGTGGGATTTGTAGTGAGGAGTTTTTCCTCCAGACTTTATTTACGTTATGTGATTGTTATTCTTTTTACTTCAGTATGGTGAATGGTGTTATTATTCTTTATTACACTCGTGCATGTTAATCAGACTTTAAATAAAATTTGGCACTTACTTTTTAAATACTAGGTGGTTAGTAATAATAAAAAATGTTTTCGACAGTGATGCTATTAACTGAGCCAACTTGGCATTTTGAATTAATTTAATAAAGGAGTAGCTACCTGGTATTTAATTAGTCGGGGTGTCACAGGTGGTATCAAAGCATCAGGTTCTAGTGTCCTTTAGGATCTGACGGCTTATTATGTTTCCGCTAAGTTTCTTTGATATAGAGCCCTATATTTTAGGACTGTTGTACTCTTTTTGTGTATGCTTCGTTCTTCAGCTATTTTAAGTTTATAAACCGCGAACTTATAAACTTTGTTCTTATTTCAGATGCCTCCACGACGTGCACGACGAGTTCCCAGGGATGCAACGCCCGAACCCCAGCCCGCTCCAGTTCAGGGCATGATGAACGCCGCTGAGGTTGCAGCTATAGTAGCCCAAGCGGTAAATGCCGCCATTGCCGTTGTTCAGCAGGCACCACCTCAGGCGCCAGTTGCCGCGCCAGTACAGGCAAATGCATTCCCGTCTGCTTGGGAACGTGTACGTGACGCTTTTCAGAAAGCGCATCCGCCAGAGTTTGCAGGTAGCTCAGATGTGGTAGTCTCGAGCCAGTGGAGGAAGGATATGCAGAGGCACTTAAGCATATATGAGTGCACGGATGTCCAGAAGCAGGTGCTAACTACTTTCAAGCTAGTTGGATCTGCACTACAGTGGTGGGAGTCTATTACCACCATGGAGGAGAGGGATACTCTCACTATTCAGGACTTCTGGGTGCGGTTTGACCGCAAGTACTTTCCGTCGGCTGTTCACACGGAAATGAGGAGGAAGCTGATGAGTCTGAGGCAAGAGGGTAAGACCGTGGCCGAGTATGAGGCCGAGTTCACGAATCTGTTGAATATCGTTCCAGATGAGATACCAACAGAGAAGAAGAAGATTGAGAAGTTCACGGACGGGTTGACTTGGAGGATCCGTCAGCATCTGTTAGGGAACCTTTCGTTGGCCACGTATTCTGATGTGGTTAACGTTGCTTTGTTACACTGCCAGGACCACCGTTTTCATATGGCCGAGGGCAAGAGGTCGGGAGAGTCTAGCCATCAGGGCAGGACTGGAGGACATGGTGCTGGTGGGGCACAATCTGTCCAGGGGCAGAGACAAGGTGAGCAGGGTTCGCAGCAGGGGGATCAGAAGAGGTTCCGATCAGGGAACTACAGGCAGGGACATGGAGGTTTTTGTCAGGGCCATCAGGGTCCAAACGGCCATCAGGGCCAACAGGGGCAGAATGGGCAGCAGTTTCACCAGGGCCAGCAGGGCCAAGGGAGGAACGGTAACGGCCACCAGGGCCGGGGACCGCAGGGGCAGAGAGGAGGGAACTTCCCAGGGAAGTGCTTTGTTTGTGGCAAGACTGGCCATAAGCGACAGGATTGTCCTGATAGGGGCAGGGCCCCACAGCAGCAGCAACAGGGTGCTCGCCAGGAGCCACAGAGGCCTATGTTTCCCGCCTCTCTTCCCGCACCGCCATAGATGGCAGCATTGCCACCCATTCCAGCAGTCCCAGTTCAGCAGGGGCAGCTACAGTATGGACGTGTCTACAACGTCCACCAGGCTACAGTTCCACAGGCACCGCCCGCGATTGAGGGTACGTTTCCTATCCATGGCACTAGGGGTCGGGTGTTATTTGATACGGGTGCTACACATTGTTTTATAGCTACACACTTCGCGAAAGCTTTAGGATTGTTAGCTACGGCAGAGAACACAGTGACGTGTGTCGACTCACCATTGGGGAGTGGGTCACTTATTTTCTTTAGATGCCGGGGAGTGGGGATAGAGATTGGTGGTTTGGTATTACCTGCAGACATGTTAGTATTAGATATGCATGTTCACGATGTGATTATCGGTATGGATTGGCTCGTAGCTTATAGGGCCATGATTGATTGCTTCAGCGGGAGCATTGTTTTTGCCATTTCGGGGCAAGAGATATTTATAGTGTCGATGCCTCGCCCAGAGGGAGGATCGACCGCTCATCTGTATTACATTGAGGAGGATACCTCTAAGGAGGTAGTGATTCCTTTAGATTCTATCCCAGTTGTCAGGGAATATTCGGATGTGTTTCAGGAGATACCAGGCCTACCCCCTAGTCGAGAGATAGACTTTGTTATAGATTTGCTACCGGGTACGAGACCTATAGCACGTGCACCGTACCGTATGGCTCCAGCTGAGATGAGGGAGTTACGGGATCAGATAGAGCAGCTGTTAGGTCAGGGCTTTATTCGCAGGAGTACCTCACCTTGGGGCGCTCCAGTTTTGTTTGTGAAGAAGAGGGACGGTTCACGGAGATTGTGTATGGACTACCGAGAGTTGAATAAAGTCACGATACGGAATAAGTATCCGTTGCCTCGAATCGATGACTTATTCGACCAGTTGAGAGGAGCTTCTTTCTTCTCGAAGATTGACTTGAGATCGGGATACCATCAGTTGCGTATCAGGGAGGAGGATGTCTCGAAGACTGCATTCTTGTCAAGATATGGTTCTTACGAGTTTCGGGTTATGCCTTTCGGCTTGACCAACGCTCCAGCTGTGTTTATGGACTTGATGAACAGAGTGTTCAGGGATTTCCTAGATCAGTTTGTCATTGTCTTCATCGATGATATTCTAAATTACTCCCAGACAGAGGAGGAGCACGCCGAGCATTTGAGGCAGGTTTTGCAGACACTTCGTCAGAACGAGTTGTATGCAAAATATGAGAAATGCGGGTTTTGGTTGAAGGAAGTCAAGTTTTTGGGACATATCATTTCCGACCGGGGAATATCTGTCGATCCGGGGAAAGTATCAGCGGTGAGGGAGTGGGGATAGCCCACGACACCGACTGCGATTCGTAGTTTCTTGGGTTTAGCAGGATACTACAGGAGGTTTATTCGGGGCTTCTCAGAGATAGCAGGTCCTTTGACACATCTGACTCATAAGGGTGTGCCATACATATGGAGTGACGCCTGTCAGTTGGCATTCGATGAATTGAAGGATAAATTGACCTCAGCACCTGTGTTAGCATTGCCAAGACCGGGAGTTGAGTATTTGGTTTACACCGACACGCCTTTGCAAGGGCTTGGAGGTGTATTGCAGCAGGAGAGACAGGCCATAGCTTATGCTTTCCGTAAGCTTAAGACTCATGAGAAGAATTACCCCACGCATGATTTGGAGTTGGCAGCTGTGTTATTTGCCCTACGGATTTGGAGGCATTATCTTTTGGGGGAGAAGTTCCAACTGTTCACGGACCACAAGTCCCCACAGTACCTGTTCACGCAGAAGGAGTTGAATATGCGGCAGCGTAGGTGGCTTGAGTTTGTGAAAGACTACCAGTTCGACATCCAGTATCACCCGGGAAAGGCTAACGTGGTAGCAGACGCGTTGAGCCATAGGCCAGCAGATGAGGTGGCAGAGGTGTGGAAGGCTAAGTGGAAGGAATTGGGACACCAGGATGCAGTGGCCCGATCTTTCATGTCTGTGATGACCGTTACACCGCAGATTGTCACGAAGGTACTACGGGCACAGACTGATGACTCGTTCTGTCAGGAACAGATAGTTCGATTACTAGCAGAGGGAGTCGAATCCTATACCGTTAGCTCAGACGGGGGATTACGCTTCAATGGGAGATTGGTGGTTCCGGAAGGAGAGGAATTGCTACACGATGTGATGGCAGAGTCGCACGGCTCACGGTTCGCGGTACATCCCGGAGGGGACAAAATGTACCAAGACATGAGACGCCAGTATTGGTGGAGCGGTATGAAGAAAGATATCGCTGAGTTTGTTTCGAAATGCGCCACTTGTCAGCTTGTAAAAGTGGATCATCAGAGACCGGCAGGATTGCTACAGCCGTTGGAGGTCCCGGTGTGGATGTGGGAGAGCATATCCATGGACTTTATCACGGGGTTGCCTACGTCGCAGAGGGGTCACGACTCTGTTTGGGTAATTGTGGACAGGTTGTCCAAAGTCGCTTACTTTTTACCCGTAAGGACTGACTACACTACGGGACAGTATGCCCAGCTCTTCATTTCAGAGGTTGTGAGAGTTCACGGTGTGCCCCTAAATATCGTGTCTGACAGAGACAAGATATTTGTTTCGAGGTTTTGGGAGAGTTTCCAGGAGGCCATGGGCACGGAATTGCGGTTGAGTACGGCTTATCATCCGCAGACCGATGGGTAGACAGAGCACACAAATCAGATGTTGGAAGACATGCTACGCATGTGCATTATTGACTTCGGGGGTGGATGGGAGCAGTACCTTCCACTGGTGGAGTTTGCTTACAACAACTCCTATCAGTTCACTATTGGCATGGCTCCGTTTGAGGCATTATACGGTAGGCCTTGTCGTTCCCCAACATGTTGGTTAGAAGTGGGGGACAACAAACTACTTGGGCCGGAAGTGATTCAGGATACTTCGGCAAGGATTGAGTTGATTCGGAGTCGCATTCGGGTAGCTCAAGACAGGCAGAAGAGTTATGCTGATGCGAAGAGGTTTTTCAGAGAGTTTTAAGTGGGGGACCAGGTTTTGCTCAGAGTGTCTCCTATGAAGGGGATTATGCGTTTTGGGAAGAAGGGGAAGTTGGCACCGAGGTATGTGGGGCCGTCCCATTATTGAGCGGATCGGACCGGTTGCGTATAGACTTGGGTTACCGGAGCATTTGCATCGGATTCACAATGTGTTCCATAATTCCTCGCTGAGGAAATACCTTAGAGATAATTTGACTCATTCTCACATTGCTGTGGAGGACATCGATCTCCAGCCGGATAGCTCCTACGAGGAGGGGCCAATTGCTATTTTGGACCGAAGCGAGAGGAAACTGCGGTCAAAGATAGTCCCGTTAGTGCGTGTTCAGTGGAGACATCACAATGTCGAGGAGTCCACATGGGAGCGCGAGGATGAGATGCGCGAACGATATCCAGAGTTGTTTTTAGCGGGTACTTTCTAGTTTTGAATTTCGGGACGAAATTCAGTTATTAGGTGGGAGTATGTAATACCCCGTACTTTTGGCTATATTTATTTTTGGGATTAATTAATTAAATGCGTATTAATTGGAAATTAATCCGGGTAAAATACTAGCGAGATGCGAGTTGGTATTTGATTATGTGCATATATGATGTTATATGAATATTGAATTATGAAATTTGTCGTGAGATTTATATACGGAAAATTGGGAATTTTGTTGAGACGCGTGTGACCGCCGCGTCATGGTGTATTATTTTAATTATAAAAGTGATTTTTATTTCTATTATCCGTATGGTCGTTTTGAGTGCGCCAACGCGTCCGGAAGGGTCGAGATAGTCAGAAAACACTAGCCGGGGGTGTAGTTTGGATTCCGGGGTATTTTTAGGCCATACCGGCAACTAAAAGGGTATTTTGGTAATTTTATATTTTGAGGAATTAAAAGTGACGAAAATTGGGAGTTTTAATCTGATTGGGAATTGACCCACTAAGCCACTAACCAAACCATATTAACCCATTAAGCTACGGAGGTTATCATTTAGGTTTCCAACTTTCCCAAAGAAAAACCCTAGCCACCATAAGCCACCATTGGAGAAGAAGCTTGGAGAGAGAAGAAATTCTGCAGAAACCTTTACAGAAATCAACACCAAATTCAGAGACAATCAAGGCAAGTGTTTTAATTATATTTAAATTCGTAGAATGTTCCTTCCATGTTAGAAAATTGAAGAATATCAATTGTTCTTGAAAGATAATGAAAACCCATGTATTTTGGAACTTAGAACTTGAAAATCTTGAGGAGAATTGCATGTAGAATGATAGGTAGATGAGTATTCTCATGATATTTCTGATTGGAAGAAATTAAAATGAATTCATATTGGGTTAATTCATGATTCAAAAAGTTAGGGTTCATGTTCTTGAAAAATTGGGAAAAAGTGTAGAGATTTGTAAATTTGGTTGATGTTAGGATGGATTAATCCTTCAAAACGTGTTAGGATGTGATTATAATATGTTTAGGATAGTTTAGAGACCTTAAAACGATTGTTGGGACTTAGTTTAGAAGATATTTGAGGAGTAATAATGGTGAAAAACGTGTTGTAGAAAAATCTGGGACGAAACTGGCAGGTCGTTAGAAGCCCCTGCCCAGGTCGTTCGAACGAACTCGTTCGAATTGACCAGTCGCTTCTAATGAAAGGGAACTTCGTTCGATATCTCGTTCGAACGAGATATCGTTAGAAGGTACAGTTCGTTCGAACGAACTGGATCTCGTTCGAACAGTCTCGTTTGAACGAGACTTCTAACGAGCCGACAGTGGAATCTCGTTCGAACAGCCTCGTTCGAACGAGACTTCTAACGAGCTGGCAGTCTGGGCCTTTTTGGACTGTTTTGATTTTTGGAGTCCCGTAAACTTGTTCGAGGAGATAGATAACATTCCGATGATGATGTAATGATAGAATTGGGACTTTTGGGTATTTATGAGAAGGAAATTATATACGAGAGTTAAATTAATTGGACGGTTTGGGTTGAGACGTGAGTGTCTACTACGACGTGAGAATATTATGGCGCGTATGACTATAAACCGGAATAGTATAAATTGTGATAATTATAAGTTGGTACGAGAATGCGATATGTACTACGATTAAACTACGGGATTACTAAAGACGTGTGTTTACTTAGTATTGGTATATAAATTGTGTGTATGACATACCTACCATACTTGCTATCACGGGAGGTTTGCGTTCGCTTAGGGCCCTCTAATCCTTGTGTTGCCCGGATTTAGACTGGTTACCTTGATGAACATAGGTCATAGAAAGACTTATTGGGATATTAATAAGTCCGCTGATCGTGGGAGCGTAGGTATGTGCGTGACCCATGTGATGTGACTGTGTTCGCCTCCATTATTTGTGATGTTGTTATCTTTAAACTATTCCTGAGAGATTCGGAATATGTGATCCTTATGTACGTGATCTACCGGGATGGATAGCAGAGTATGTGTGCACCACAGCTTAGTTCTCGGGGTGCTTGTATTGTATATTCATGTTGTGATTAATATACACTTAATTAATGGAAACCTTCATGTTAATGTTGTATAAATAATTACGGTATTGTTTCGAGAAACATAACGAGTTAGCTAATAGTGAAATATATTACATATTGAGCATCTGAGTTTACTTAAACCCCTATTTAATTACGAGCGTTATAATGTTAATAGAACCGAGTAATAAGGGTAGAACCTATGACAGTCTAGCTAGATATGATGTCACTTAGCTAGTGGTTTGTGTCGTTGTAGATGGGTACTTACGTTAGGAGTGCACAGTTAGACGAGAGGTGAGAATATCATGTGAGTGCACATCCTAACATGTACTTTGCATTTAATGTTTTAAATGTTTTTAAAGCACTTGCAGGTTTTTAAAATATAACTCCACATTCGGGCTCTGACCCGTTTGCTTTCAAATCTACTTTTCTTGTAAAACCATTTTAGGTGCCCAGCCACAAGGACACCATGCATAGGATACTCATTCTGGTGACGAGCTGTAGCTGTTTGTGGAAGCTACAGGGATTTGCTTGTAGACGCTTTTATCACTTGGATTCCAGATTCTTTATCTATCAGTTGTAGGGCATGTTGCCCATTTCTATTAGAGACTTCTTTCCATTACAGTTTTCAAACTTTGGCATTGTATTGTTTTAGCATTCGGTCTATTTATTTCAGTTGTGGGATTTGTAGTGAGGAGTTTTTCCTCCAGACTTTATTTACGTTATGTGATTGTTATTCTTTTTACTTCAGTATGGTGAATGGTGTTATTATTCTTTATTACACTCGTGCATATTAATCAGACTTTAAATAAAATTTGGCACTTACTTTTTAAATACTAGGTGGTTAGTAATAATAAAAAATGTTTTCGACAGTGATGCTATTAACTGATCCAACTTGGCATTTTGAATTAATTTAATAAAGGAGTAGCTACCCGGTATTTAATTAGTCGGGGCGTCACACCTACGTGGGTGAATTTCAGATTTGGCAGATTTGGCATTTCAGATTTGGCAGCCTACATGGGTGTGCCACACCCCGGGGACTCAATCAGTTTTCTGGATGGGACCATCTTCGGCAGGGGGACATTGATAGAATCTCTTGCACCGGGTGATGCGTGGAAAAAGGGTGCAGTTCGCTTGGCTGCAAGGGAGGACTTACCAAGGTTATTGCACTATATTAATGTCCACTCTTTCATGGTGATGAACAACCGGTCAGAGGTTCGTCACAAGCATGCCGCATTGATCTACACGATGATTAATGGTTTGGGCAATATCAGCTTGCCCAGTATCTTTCTAGACATGATGTGCGCGGTAGCTAAAGAGATTGCCTGGAGGTATTCCCTTCCCTTTCCTGCCCTCATTACGAAGATTTGTATATCACACGGTTGCCTTGAGTTGGACGCTGACCGTAAGCATGACCCACTCGGGCTACTCTCTAAGGACAATATTTCAAAAATGCGAAAGCACGAGTGGGGGCAACCGGGAGGCAAGAGATAAAGGGCAGAGGTGGATGATGACCTGGACGATGAGGAGGATGAGATCAGAGAGATGGAGATGGGTGAGGGTTCTCACGCGCCACACACTGATGATGATGCCCGCTTTGCAGCATTCCAAACCGTACATAACCAGCGCTGGGAGGAGACCCAGCTCAGGTGGGCTACGTGGGAGTCCCGCCTGGACCAGTTGCAGGCCGAGCAGCGGCAGCAGTGGGCACAGCAGCAGGCTCAGCAGGAGCAGTTTCACGCTGAGCAGCTGCAGGAGTGGGCCATGCAGAGGCAGGCGAGGGCACAACACAGACACGAGTATAGGATGATGCAGCAGATGATGAGAGATCTTTATCTGCAGCGCAGTGATTTTGACACACCGTTGCCTCCTCATTTTCAGGACCCCTCTGATCCTAGTGGTTTCGGCCACTAGGCTGCTGTTGTACTGGGTTATTTTTGTATTCTGGGATCGGATATTATATTGTATTTTTATTTTTATTTTTATTTTTATTTTTATTTGTTTTTCTTTTATTTCACTAGTTGTAATGTATTAAGTGATTTTGTATTGAACTTATGAAATGAGAAATGAAAATGTAGTTTGTGGTTGTTTATTGGATTTTGATGAGTGTGACCTTCCATTTTATAAAATCAAAAAGTTCACCATCAATTTATCTAGTATTTGCACTTCAGCCCCTCTATATTATTGTGACTTGTGACATAGATTCTCTTAACTTAATACATCGGTAAATATTCTTCATATGCTTTATACTAACTTGTTTTGCAGCTTTATTTGGACTTGTACTTATGGAAATTGGTCCACATGTGGGTAATATCAATCTTTTCCTAGCGTTGTGCTGTGTTCTTTAATGGACGCATCGGGGACAATGCAACATTCAAGTTAGGGGGTGTGGGATATTCTATCCATTTTGCTGTTTAATCCTTGGATTTGATTACAATTTAGTTACAAAGCATGTTTTGTTAAAAATTTCAAAAATTTCAAAAATATTTTCTTTCTTTTTTCTCCTTTATTGGGCATTTTGCCCTTGTTTCCGATGATAAATTTTAATAATTGCCCGATCAAATAGACAATTCAATGATGCATGTTCTCGATTTTAGAAGTTATTAGATTTTAGTCCCTAAATCATTGATATTATGAATAACTTCATGAATTAAACTATAATCCGTGAGCACATGCACCATTCTTGTTATGTTGATGTGGTTTAAGATTTTTATAACTCGGTATGCTTTTGCTGCATTGTATATACTTACACCGAGTGAGATTAGAGACTTATCTTCATTTGTGAGTGTATACACTATTCTTTCCTCTTTGAAAACGTTACAGTCGTTGGTAATCTCTTTATTCTTTCATTGATCGTTCATTAATTGAGTTCATACTTGAAATGTGTTACTTGAGCATGATTTTCATATGTTGTTTTGACTCGAGAATTGCGTATACTTTGTGAAATGATCATAGGCCCTCTTTGATATATCACCCATATGGCCTTGACCTCACCCTTTATATGTTCCCTAGTCAACCCACTTGATCCTAAATACTAGCCTTTCTTTTCATTACCCAAAATCCCATAACCAACTCCAAATTGGAGTTTTATACCATGCATATTACCTTACATACCCTTGTTTGGATTGTTGCTTGGAATTGAATGTTATTATTGTATTATGGTTGCAATTTGAGTATGAAAAGAGTAAGAAGTGAAAAGCAAAAGAGTGAAAAAGAGAAAGTTGAAAACAAAAGAAAACAAAAGAGAAAAAGTGAGAAAAAGGAAGAAAAGAAAAAAGAAAGAGAAAGTTGTTTATAGTGTTTGTAGTGTTTCAATAAGCTTTGATAACTCTCTCGATTGTTATATCTAATGCTCGTTTGGACATCTTTGTCCAATTTTGAAATTGCCCACTTTTTCCATTATTCCGAGTTTCATCCCCAAACACTTTGAATCCATATATACATCCCTTTCATTTCGTACCCTAACCTAGCCTACATTACAACCCTATTAAAGTCCTATGTGATCTTAAGTAGATGTAATTAAATGTTTAAATAGTGTTGATAATCTGTGAAAATGCATTTCGCCTCTTTTTTATGTGCGGTATCCTTTCACTGAGATTGCAATTTTTATTTCCTATATAGCGTTCTTCAATTGTGACATGTGCGCGGCCTAGTTTCCATTTACATTTACTCCTTATGCCCGCATGTCCCGTGTGTTACCTCCCTGTTTCAAGTGATTTCATTTGATGAGTGTAATGCTCGTGAGGATTGACTTTTATGCATGCTTTTATATTTAGTATCCGAGTTATTTAAGTTTTTCGCCAAATCATACTTTGCATATGCTCACTCCCCTCCCACATGTTAGAGTTTCAATTCATTGAGGTGCATTCAATAATGTTAATAACTACGGACACGCGAATTAATAACATGTTGAAATCTTGTTCGTATTGTCGAGTTTGTCGCATGCTTGATTGGGCATATTTTGAGGAAACTTTATGATATTTGTGGGTACCATCACTGAAAACCCTCACGAGACGACACTCGTCCACTAGGGTAACCTAGGGGTTTAACGGCTTATTGCATGCGCTAAATGCAATCGAATCGCCCGCGAAAGTGGCCTTATCTTTTTATTGCTTTTATACCATACTTTTTAACTATCTCCTATGTTGGTTTACTTGTTCTTCTTGTTGCATCCTATTTCATTGCTAGGGACTAGAAATTTGTAAGTTAGGGGGTGTGATAATACGCAAATATCGCGTATTGCATCCGTCGAACCTATGCATTTTAGCCCCCTTGGGTGCCTTAATGGCTATATTTAAGACTGTTAACCAGACAACCTCTGTTTATATTATTAACATGCTATATGAGGTATAATTGGGCTTTTGTAGGTATTTAGGTACCAAGTATGGGATTCGGACGCATTCCGCGCAATTTCCGTACACAACCGCACGTTCAAGGGAAATTCGGCCATTTCATATATTGGGCACCTGGCCCAACATCTACACAGAAGTTGTAGATCTCCTCGCTAGCTTTGCGTGGCCGTGAACGGTGCATGATTCCGAGTCCGTATGACAAAGTTACAGCGAATTGAGCGGAGATGGAAAGCATGCCAAAACAGGGGAAACAGCAGGCTACCCTACTTGATCGATCGATCGAGCCTGGGGTTCGATCGATCGAGCCTTTGTATTTTTGCCACGATTTTAATAGTCGATCGATCGACCACAGGGGTCGATCGATCGATGCTCTGTTTTTTCCTGCAGATATTTTCTTCTCTTTTCTTTCTTCTTTTCTTTTATTCTAACTTAGTATATAAACCAGTTTTGTTGTAATAAGAAGAGGATTCAGTAGACAAAACGATTTTTAGGTTATAATAGCTTAGGTTTTGAGGGTTTTGAAGAGTTCTTCTTCAATTGTTCTTGGATTGACACCCTTTTGGATTGATTGTTGCACTATTCATCATCCCCTCCATTTATATAGTTTGTATTTCCTTCTTTCTTGCTTTGATAGTTTGATTTACATGCTTTCTAACTAGTTTACATGCTTTGATTTACTTGCTTTGTAGTATAGTTTTATCGCGTTTATTCCCGCTTTCCATTTACCGCGTTTTTAACATGCTTTCTAGGTAATCTAAATTAGGTTGTGCTTGAATTTAACTCACTCGAGTTGACGCGTTGCTTTGCTTTGGTGATGGTGTTTACGGGTCTATTTCGGGTGTGTTGTCCTAGTTATTACGCCTAGGAGATTTGATGGGGCATATCATGTATGTCCCGTGCTTACGACCTTTCGCGCGTAAATACTGGGATATTTGTTGACGCCAAAATCTTATTAGGCTTTTATGATGATTTAGGGCGTGACAACCCTTGATTTAATTAACCGTCGAAACGAGACGCACGTGTAATAACCCGTCAACCCATGTAACCATTTTATACAAATTAACTCGGGTGAGGGATATTCGACGCAACCTATAGTTTTACTCGCTTTCATCATCTAGTTTCAATACACTCGCCTAGATTACTATTTCCCTTTTATGCATCTTTCCCTTTTTAGTTTGTAAACACCTTTTACACTTTTATTCTTGAATTAATAATCTGTTGTGATGTATCAAACACTCTCTGTGGATTCGATACCCGACTTACCGCTGTACTCACCAGTTGAGTGTAGTCGTAACTTAGGTTTTTGTATAGTTCAGGTGAGCCGAATATAAAACGAACGACGCGTAGGTGACTCTCGCGCCACGGTGAAACCTTGTTAATCAGTTACCTCCACTCCATTCTTGAACATTTGTATGTATTCTTTCAATTATATTATAAAAAGGGAAGTTTTTTGTATGTTAAAATTGTTCCTTATATAAGAGAATTTCAAATTTGATCAAGAGTGATTTTGAAATTATAAATTTATGAGCATAAAATATACTCAATGGTTAAGGCGTGGGTCCCACCTTAACATTTTGGGAATCTATTATTGGGAATTTTTTTAACGTAAGGCTTTTATTTACTATATATTGTTGAGTTTTTTTTTACTTTACCACCTTGAGATTATGTTTGATTTAGAAATGCCCCTTAGATGTTCAATAATAACACGTAACTCTCCATATGCATAAAGTGCAAGTAGGTTGATGCATAAGGTATAGGCAACATGATACACATTGGGGGGGTGTAAGTCTAATTTTTTGAAAAGCGGGGTGTTATGTGTAATTACGACATTATCTCAGGGGCAAAGTAAAAAAACTCTTGTTAAATATTTTTTTACACCTATTAAAAGATTTTGGCTCCTCCCCTTTAAAGCATATCACTTTAACTTTCCAAAACACACGAGGGGATATGTTTTTCCCTTCTATCAATGCTTATGTCCCACCAATGATACAGGCGACCCATGAAACCTATTACTTCGCTACATAGCAAAGGTTAGGAGAAGATAAGGTTAAATGAAATACAACTTATTAGATGTGATAATCATAAGGGATAGAATCCTAAAACAACTAGAAAACTGTGAAATTTTTATAAATAGTGGTGCCCGTCCTAGGTGGGGGCATAAGAAAATTAATGTAACAAAACTTTGTCAAGCTATACTCTTATTCCCTCTATGTTCAGTTAATAAGAACGACTCTGACCCCTATGGATGTTGGCACATTATCGAACTATGTACATTCGGTGTTCTTATTGGGTGTGTGGCATATTATTATTATTATTATTATTATTATTATTATTATTATTATTATTATTATTATTATTATTATTATTATTATTATTATTATTATTATTATTATTATTATTATCATCATCATCATTATTATTATTATTATTATTATCTTGTTTGTACTTGTTACTTGCTTTATGTGATACTCGTGAATTCTATCACACACAACTGACGTCATCTATGGAGAGTGAGTTTATAGGATCCCATTAACCAGGCTTGAGTGCAAGCTCCATATTCATGGCCAACACTAGGAGAAAAATCACGACTGGTACGATGTCCAAGAGAATGGATATACTTCACCACCACCCTTTGAATTAGATACATCATCCATTAAGCCTTTACCACAAGAACCCCAAATTCTTGTTCTCAACCTCGGGGTAACTAATCTAATGGGGGATATGGGATGCACCATCCCAACCAGGTCTTTCAAATTATTGATGTGTACAAGGGGATGCTCAATGATTCCATAAGGATAATGATCACTCTAGCACCGTTATGAGAAGGTCAAACATGAGCTCTATTAGGAGAAATACAAGCATCAGGAAGTCGTTAGGGATCCCAACCCCCGGACGAGTAAAATTCGAAGTTAAGGAAGGATTAAACAATGCCTCAGTGGGCGACTGTCACGTGAGGAAGATCGTGCCTAGTCCCCAAGGTGAGAAATGGGACGTGAGAGGGATGAAATTCACAATTTTATTCGAACGGAGATCGATGGTTGAGCAGCTTAAGTTGGATCTCGCATGACTAGAACTGTCTAAAAGGGACCTGGTTAATTAGATCAGGTATCCCTTTCCCCGTGATTTAGAGTAAGTGAAAACACTAAAGAAGTTTATCACCTCGCGTTTCAAAGTCTACGATGGGAAGACAGATGCCACTGATTAGGTTTGCTAATATTGCTAAACTATGGCCTTGTTGAGCAATAATGAGGCATTATTGTACTAGTGTTTCCCCTTTAGCTTGGGAAACATTTATCAATAGTGGTTCAATGATCTCCCCACTGAATTAGTGAAAAGATTTAAATAGTTGATTGAGTCATTCATAAATAGATTCAGTAGTAGGATTTATCATCCGAAGAATATGTATGTATTACTCATGATTAAGAAGAAATCACAAGAGAGCCTTAGAGAGTATTCTCGGTGAGCAGGTATTAATTGTTTCTTCAAAATTAGTCTACCAAGTGACCCGTCGTTATATAAATCCACGGCTAAGAAATAATTACCATGGATAATTTAACGTCCCTAATCGAGAAATATGCAAATGTGACATACATGGTGCTTATAAGCATCCAAAACAATGACCACACAAAGGCTAATGGAAATGGGATAAAGGATTCCAGTGGCATAAAGAATTCCCAAAATTAAACAAAGGTTCGGAAGAGTGGAGACAAAGCAAACCCATCCAAAGCATTATAAGGGGGACATAATGTGTTAAAGGATAAAAATTATAACATTCTTAATAAGATTAAATAAAAATAGTATTTTAAGAGGCGATTGAAATGACTGAGTATACGACCAAGAGGAATTCATCGCTAGGGTGCTCATATCACAATGTCAACTTGGAAAAAAATAAAAACTACAAATCCTGTAAGTCTCATCTAGAATATCTAGTCACGTAGGGATCTTCAATGATTATGTCGACATAAAGGTTGTGAAGGAGGATTTCGGTATTAACCAACGACCAAATAACATTCCTAACGATGATGATAAGTTACATATGCTCATTGTTATCCACAGTGCATCTAGTCTAGACAAAATTAATGGAAATCAAATTCAAAAGGATATAAAAATTGGAAAAAAGCAATGAAGACTGAACAATCTCATAATCTTGAATAAGCCCTACCGTAAGGACAATTTTCCTTTTCCCAACACTGACCATTTAGTGGACATTATCTCAAGCCATGTGCATATGAGCTTCTTAGATAGATATTCATGATATCACCAAATTCAATTGTTCGATCACCTCAAGAATATATTGTTACACCCTTATGACTTTTAGGTTGAAGAAAGAGGGACAAACCTAACAAATGCTTGTGACAAAGATGTTAAAGGTTCACCTTATCACTACATGGAGGTCTATGTTGATGATATGTTAGTCAAGAGTATGAAAGTGAATTTAAAGAAGATATTGGATTTAAAATATATATTTGAAAATTTAGGGAAAATGTCGATAGAATCCACCAAAGGATATAAAGATAAATTCGGGTTAAGATTTAATAAGATTGAAGTAAATGATTTCAACATCTCCTGGAAATTTATTAAAGCATCTTCCACTAACGTTTGTGCTTTAATTCTTGCTAAAGATTTTACTAAAGTTGACAATGTGAAAGAAATGTAATTTGGTAACAAGATACAAATATAAGTGATGATGGGAAAATCCTATTATTTTTTAGTTCAACGATCACACAAGACAAACATGATAAGAGACAAAATACAAACCACATACCAAAATACATCTGTCTATGTCCCTGAAGATTTATTTCTTTCTTTAATGATTCAAAAAGTATTATTGGTAGAGTTTTAGTATTTTTTATCAATACATGCCCCTCACGGGAGGGGGGTGATTCGTACTTATTGATGGAGTGGGGGAGAGTCCTTAGTCTTCTTGGACTTATTTGTGCATAATATGACTAAATGATATCCATTATCTCCCCATTGATGTTAGTAGAAGTAGTTGGTGCCTCCTATCCTTTCCATGAGTAGGCTCCACATCACCGCCCACGTGCTCAGATTTGTTCATCGCTGAGAGTGTGCTGATCTCGACGATATCTACTCAATTATAAGTATTTCTAATTAAACATAAATATTTTCCTTTAATCCAAATTCAGGTCAAAGCTAATACTAATGTTTAAGTGATAAATATTTAATTTACAAAATTAATTCTATTATGAACATATGTTCATTAATCATATAAAAAATTCGAAATTCAAAATAATAAATCATATACTTGTGATGAGGATTTATAAGAGAAAAAACCCACAATGAATTTTTTTTGGGGCCAAACCGACACCTTGCACCAATATAGGAAAAGTATTACAAGAAGGGATAAATGACTTTAAAACTTGAACCTCTCCTAGACTCAATAATGCACAACTTCCCAAACTGACTTTTTCTACCTTCTCATAGAAAGAGAAGGCACAAATCTCTCTCTGACCACTCTCCATGTTGCGAGTGTCAACCTTGTTAAAATGCAAAGTTTAACCTTTCAACAAATCTTCTTTTAAAATTTAATATGAAGTTTCCTGCAAGTAAATTGGAACCAAGGACTAAAACATAGAATATGTGAGGATATCCTACTAGTTGATGGTGTAGAAAATGTATGCTGGTAATTTACCTCTTGTTAATGTGAAGATGTTTTCCCATTATGATCAGAATGCATATTGGTCTTTTTTGTATTGCTGATGAAAGGACCCATGGATTGTTGAACATTTAACTGTCAATAGTAAATCGTCCATTTAATGATGAGATCTTTTTGGGGAACTGTGTTGTCAGATTCTTAAATGCCAAAATCCTCTTTCACAATCATCTTGCCCCCTTATTTAAAAGTTTTTCATTTTTTGCACCATCGGTAAAGCACTTTTATCTCTCAGTAAGTCTCCTTATCCCTTTATTCCCTCTGCAAATTTTTTGATAATTCCTTTAATTTTGTGACCATTTTTATTTCTGCTTTTAACCATGGTGTACATTATCAATGAAAACACCATTAAGGAGGTTAAAAAGGAGGATATCTTGGATTTGTTTACTATTGAAATAACATTGACCCCATGGAGTATTATAACATCGATGAAAGCAACTATATATTTTCCTAGATGGTTATTGAGGTAGGGATCACTTCTCCCTAACTGCCTTTTCTTATATTTTGTGAGTATTTTTTAATAGTTTCGACATCATGTTCTCCGAATACTTGGAAGGTCATCACTGGGTCAACCAGTTGAATGAGTTATATGATACCCATTTTTCTATCTTAGAGAATGTCTATTACTTGAAAGTAAGAAGGGAAAAATGATATATTGTCATGAACTTTCCTGATTCCAACAAGGAATATTAGTCTCATGGATTCCTAGTTAAAAATTGAGAACACTTTCTCATTCCAAAAGGCGGCCCAGCATATAATGGCCCTAAATGCCCTAAATAGGGGTTAATCATAGGTCAGCGTAATGCTTTAGGGTTCCCAGTTTGTCTATGTTGTGGATATTTTGTCTGTTCTTTTTTCCTTATGTATTTAAAATTTGTTGTGATATATTTTCGCCAATTTGGCATCTTCTCGCAAGAAAAAAAACTTGAGATTTTCGAATGGACCTAAGGGAAACTTGGTCGATCAAACAAAAGTTAGGGGAAGACGACCACCTCAAATCGACCATAGTCTTGCTCACCTACTCTTCTTTTATAACCTCCTTCATTTCTAAGCATGTAGATTTTGAAATATAAAACCCTGAGGGATACACCAAACACATTCCTTCCAGTAGTGAAATTATTGCGGAGTGTGAGTTAAGATCATTAGAAGATGTTAATGTCTATTCCATTCCTATTATCAATCCACCCAATGAGGATATTACATCCAATAGGTCAATCCCTAATTTTATCGATGATGCCTTGGGTCTCGTCCTTTTTATCAATAAAATATGAAGGAAGGCAAAGGGACTTCTATGCCCACCTATGCGGATGAACAAGCTCATACTATAAAGAAGAATAAGCTTAACAAGGGACTTGATTCTCCCATTCCTCCCTAAGATGGGAGATCTCTTGGTAGTTAATGGTAAGGTATTTTCTTTCAACTTTGTTGCCAGTCTGCTTGAGTTAGAATTAAGCCTTCTTAGGGGTGCCTGTATGCCCTACAATCAGGCTTAACTCTAGAGAACCTGGATATTCAGTCTACCCAGGATCTTTCTCTGATAAGTATTAGATCTCAAAATGTCATAGAGTTTTTCTTTCATTCATCTTATCATTAATGATGACTGCTGAGTTTTACACTTATGTAGTTTATTATGGAATTCATCAACGTGATCGATTGTGGGGCCGAATAGAAAAAGACTACCTCCAACTTTGGGAGGACCATGGAGGGCCTAGATCAGTTCCTCAATCAGCTGAAGGAAAAGTTATTGAAGAGGAGTCCATGTACAAGGCAACCATACTAGAGGTGGTCAAGGAGAATAAGAATCTTAAGGCCGAGCTGGAAGCGTTAACCTAGCAAAATATGAAGTCTACCCATAACTTGGCCATTTATCCCGAGGAGAACATCATCACCTATGTTGAAGGATTGAATAATGCCTTCAGTGTGGATTTTATGATGGGACTTCGTCGCTCTCAAAAGGGGTATGCTTTTATTTGGGTGGTAGTTGATAGATTAATGAAGTCAACACATTGTCTGCTAGTCAAAAGTACTTACATTGTTGGTAGGTATGCACGTTTATATGTTGATGAGATTATAGGATTATATAAAGCACCAGTTTCTATTGTATCTAATAAAGATGGTACATTTACTTTAAGAGCTTGGCCTTTCTGGCAATAGTGTATGGGAACTAGTTTCAAATTTAGCACTGCATTTCATCCATAAACAGATGGATAATCAGAGAGAAATATCTAAATACTTGAAGTCATGTTACGTGTGTGCACTTGACTTTAAAGGCTGTTGAGATGATTACTTGCCATTAATAGAATTTTCTTATAATAATATTTTTCAGTCTTCAATTAGTATGGATGCGTATGAAGCATTATATGGTAGGAAGTGCAGAACTCCATTGTGTTGGAGTGGGGTGGGAGAAAGGAAGTTATTCGGTCCAGAACTAGTAGAGATGAATGTTGAAAAGATAAAAGTAATTCGACGCATGAAAACCGTCCAAAGTAGGCAGAAAAGTTATGCATATAAGGGAAAGAAGGATGTAAGGACATAAATTTCCAATTGAGTCCTTTGTAGTTTTGGCTTAATTTCGAAAAAAACATTTTGAGTCATAGGATAGTTGTCCATGTTGTACCTTTAAAGCCTATGACGTGTGAAGAGTTGAAGACGTAGCGGCCCAAATATTCAAGTTCACGTCATTGTCGATTTTAAGTGCCTCGTTTTCGTCATTAACTCTTCATGATGTGTAAAACTGCTAAAGAGGATTGGGATATTTAATAACTCACCCATGGGGGAAATAGTGTCGTTAAGGCTTCGAAACTCCAAAACCTCACCACTCAATTCAAAACCATTAAAATGTTTGAAAGTGAGACTTTTCTATGCTAGATTTTTCAACATTGTTAATTCATCTTTTAATTTGGGAGAAAAGATACCCGACAATCGTGTAGTAAATAAAATTTTAAGGTCCCTACCCGATAGGTTTATTCCCAAAGTGACCGTTTTAAATTCTTTACCCACTTTAGCCTCTACGAAACTTGAAGATCTTGTAGGTGACTTACAAACTTATGAACTTGATATGTTTACCTCCAAGGATGAAAATAATAAAGATAAGGGCATTGCTTTGAAAGCCCAAAAGTAGGAAAAACAAGTTTCAGATGATGAGAGTGAAATCGATTTCGTGGAGATAACTATGTTTGCTAGGAAGTTCAGAAAATTTCTTAAGTTTAATAAAGATAATCTTAAAAAGGACTTTAAGAAATTTGATAAATCTAAGTATGATAAAGACGAAAAATTCCCTAAAAAACTTAATGAAGATCTTAATATGGATGAATCGAATAGATGTATGGTTGTGAGGGTTATGGCCATAGGGTAAAATAGTGTCCCACTAAACTAAAGAGGGAGGGCAAACAAATAATTTCATACAATGCCACCCTTAGTGATAGTGATAAGGAAGAGGGACCCGATTCCCCCATTGAGCGCAATATTACCTCGTTCATGGCAAGTCATGTAAGTGATCTTGAGAACTCCTCCAATGATGACATTATAATACATGACACTTCCGAGGCCAAAATTTGTGAATCCCATGTTTTTTATGGTTGTGAAAGTGGAGATGAAAGAGAGACTGAAAATAAAGAATAGGTTGATGTGAGTGAGCTTCAAGTTGCTTTTCGGGAACTATATGAGGAATCAATAAAAATAAAAATGGCTAACTTGAAGTTAGAAGCGAGTTTGATGGAACGTGCCAAGGTTAATAATGAGAGTTCTTTAGTGGAAGACCTTAGGATACGTGAGAGAATTCTTCGTGAGAAGCTTGAGTAAGTAGAAGGGTAAAGAGAGAGCCTTAGAGGCTTAATGGAGGCAATGAAGAAAGAGCTTCTATTTTGAAGAGATAAAGTGTTTAATTGAGTTAAAAAATTTAGAATTGGAAAACAAATTGAGAGACTCAAGTCGTGATTTGGAGTGTCGGTCCGAAAAATTAGGCAAAATGCTAGGAACCACCCAAATTAAAAATGACACACGTGTTATTGCCTTTGATTCCCAAAATTCTTCAACTAGTAAAGCCAAAACAATAAGTGTGGGAGAATCTTCTAGGAGTGATTTTAAGGGTCAATCCTTAGGTACTACTTTTCACCGAGTTTTCACTTGTTCACATTGTGGTCGAAAAGGTCCTCTTAGGAAATTTTGTTTTGATCTTAAAAGAGGTCCTAGGAAATCCAAGAGTAAGGTCACCGAGGTAGCCAAGGTCACCCAATTCAGAGATTGTCACTCTTCACTTCTTTGGGTTAGGAGATCCGAATTGGTAACTTTACAAGATAGGATTTATGATTTTCATTTACTATCACATGATACCTCCCATACTAACTCTATAGGTTAAATGTGTTATCTTTGTTTTCATATACTAGCCTTTGTACTACATGTTATATATTCGTGCTACTTGTATGTTTGTTTCCCATATTCTAGTTCATGCTTCATCTTATATGTTATGCCAGATTTATGACTTGTTTATCTTATCTAGTTTATTCTTTTCATTTTTGTTAGTATAAAAGGAAATTACAAAAATATTTTGTTTATCATTTGTATTTTACTTTTGTTAGTTATTTGAATTTAATGAAAAATACAAAAAGATTTTTGTTTGTCTTTTGAGTTAATTTTTTGTTGATTATTTTTTATTAAACTCAAAAAGATTTTTTTTTGTGTGCATATATTTGAGTTTTACACACCATTTATGGCATAGGCATGTGTCGAATCCTATCATTCCCCTTCCCTGTGGCTACAACTTTTGTTTAGGACTTTCAATTCTTGAAGTGTTTTTTGTCATGGTTACATGGAGTAGTTTGAAATTGACTTTCTTAGTGGATTCACTTTTATATGCCTTCTCGCACACATGCAAGAGCTCTTTTGAACCTTTAACTTCATATGTATATTTGAGATTTGTGAGATGTTCTCTTACCAATCTAGTCATATACATATTTTGGGACTTAGGAGGTGTTGTGCATGTTAGAACCGTTGCATGTGAGATTATTGTGTGTTAAAAATGATATATAATAGTGCATGGGGAAGGGCTACGAAAGGAACAATTTATCCTTTGCGATTAAGCCACTGTTTGCAATGGACCTAAAAGAAATATGTGATCCAAAGGCCTAAAAGAAAAACATGGCATTAAAAGAAAATATATAGCCAAGGCCTAGTCTTTTTAGATTGACATTTTCATTCAAAAGAAAAGAAAAGAATAATATTATATTTGAGTAATGACTTTGGAAGGAATATCAATGGCTTTGGACAATGACTTTGTATCCTAGTTGCGCTATCTTGTCATGACTCAATTGGTTTGTAGAATTATCAATATGTTAGACTTGTATGCATTGTGCTTGTTTTTTTCATCGAGTTCACTTTATCCAGTCACATAAGGCTAAATCTTAGTTGATAAAGGTTTGCAATCTAATAAGAACTCAGTGAACATGTTTAAGTGATCGGGTCTTAATTCTTTAGTTACTAGTTCACAACCCTTTACTTCCGCTTCCATATGACACATTTATGACATAAGAGGCTGGAAAGCTCATTTTATTTTATGTTGTGTCATTTGTGTTTTTTATATCTATATATATGTGCTCGCGCCTCATTAATATATTTTTTGTGTGTGTGTATATATATACATATGGTATTTTGTGCATTTTGAGTCTTTGCCTTGCTAGCTAGTCCATATATGCTCTGAATTCAAAATTGGTATCTATATTGTTATGAATCTTTGGTTTGATATCCCATGCTTGGAGCAATAAATTTTAAGTGGTATCTTTTTGTTATCGCATCATAGTTGGTATCCATTAATATTTGTATGGATTAGTTGTATTTCCTTATTGCCATATGCTTTATTGTTCCTATGTATACATCATTCCGCGTTTAACTTATTTTTCCTAAATTTAAATCCCTTTTGTAGACTTAAGGGGAGGAATAGTTTTTGATTTTATTGGGGGAGAAATAAGTTGATTTTATTCTTAACCTTTGTCTATTCCTGAACAAAAAGGTGTAGAAATGGTATCTAATCCTTTGAAATTTGGGAAGATTTAACTTAGGGGGAGATATCTTTCTAGCTAGATCGTTATTAGATAAAGGGGGAGAATTAATTAAGGGGAAAATATATTTTTCGCATTTTAATATTTTGATATTCCCTATGCTTTTAATGGTTTTTTTTAAGTGTGCGGGAATTTCTTTTTAGTGTAATTACTTAAAGCGGCAAAGAATTTTCTAAGAGTCGAGTCAAGCATCTGTAATTTTATTTTTTTGGGTGGGATATTGTGTCTAGACATGCTTGACGACCCTTAGGTTTTTTTGTTTGGTTTTGTCCCGAAATAGCCACAGGGGAAATTCGTAAGGATACAAATTTCCAGTTGAGTCCTTTGTAGTTTTGGCTTAATTCCGGACAAAACATTTTGAGTCATAGGATAGTTGTCCATGTTGTACCTTCAAAGACTATGACGTGTGAAGAGTTAAAGATGTAGCAGCCAAGATATTCAAGTTCACATCATTGCTGGTTTCAAGTGACTCATTTTCTTCATTAACATGTCACATCATTCCAAGGTCTCCAAAGGTATGAATGATCTATATATATTTAGGACCTTGGAATATTTATTTAGGTGTAGTTTTTATAGTTTTGTCATAACAACTTTTTTATTTTTCTTAGAAAATCATTTTAGAACTTTACATAAAAGTTTCTGGACTTAAACTGAAGTTTTGATATTTTTGAAAAGTCGTTCAAACGAACTGATTCTCGTTCGAACGAGATAGGTCGTTCGAATGAACATCAAACGAGGTTCCAAGGAATTTGTGCCAAAATCCTCTATTTTTCGTTCGAAGTTTGTTCGAATATGATCGTTCAAACGAGGTATTTCTAACGACTTTTATACCTCATTTATAATTATTTTCTCGTTCGAACAACATTTCAGCGGGAAAAATTTCCGGACAGTTTTTTTTTGTAACTTCCCACTCACCCACTTGTTTTGTACCTGTTTTAACTATTTCGGGGCATTATTTTTTATAGTAACTTTTTCACTTTCCAAGAGACTTGAGAGAGCAAAAAATTCCAACTTTGTATGTTTGATTTTCATGGTTTAACCTTTACCAAAACACATTCTCACACCCAAAGTTTTAGTTTAAATCCAAGTTCCTTTATATATATATATATATATATATCTTTCTTGGAGATTTTTTTGGCACCAGGTCTATCTCTACCCCAACAAGGAGAAGTTTGGGTTTTCTTCTCTGCCTAAAAAGGAAGAAGTTTGTTTATGTTGTGGTGTTCTCTTATGGCGAAAGGCTCCGTGTGGAGGTTGACGGTGGCCAGATCCCATCGGTGGATTTCGAGACTGCGGTGGAGTTTGTGGTTATATACTAGGCAGAGGTTGAATAGCGGAGGAGCGCGTCAAGGCTTGAAGGGAGTCGATTCGATTGTGTAAGTCCTCTTGTCGTGTTTTTTGTAAACATACCGTACTTAGTGGATTTGTAGGCTGGGCCATCCGAGGTTTTTTCATTTGGGTTTTCCCTGTATATCGCGCCTCTCGTGTGATTGTGATTTATATTTTATCTTGCAAAACTCACTTAGAATGCATGCTTAGGTTTAATTAAGATAAAATTTGGTTTAATCACAATCTCGTTTAATTTGGTGCTAAAATAAGTTTGGTAAGTTTAAGTTTAAATTAATTCAAGTCCAAAATTTAATTTGATAAAATTTGGTTTGGCCTATATTGAAGATCGAATTAATTGCTGCTAGGCTAATCAGAAGACTTGGGTTAAATGAAATTTGTGGTTAAAGAAAAATTCAACAATTTTTTAAGTTAAAGTTTAATTTTGGTGAAATTAAAATTTGGAATTTTGTTGTTAAATTTTAAAAAGAATTTTTAGTTTGGAATTTAATTGAACCATCTCATAATTTAGTTGAACCTTCATCCCATATGTAAAGGGTATATTCACCCCATCTGGGTTCTATCAAAGGATTTGAAATTCTAGGCTGGAGATTTTGTATTCTTGCCTATTTCACCTTGGAGAGGGATTATGAGGTTAAAAAAGAAAGGGAAATTAAATCCTATGTATATCGGACCTTATAAGATCAAAAAAAGAGTGTGAGAAGTAGCTTACACATTAGTGTTACCTCTATACTTATCTCAATTATATCTATGCTCCTTAAATACATTTAAAATCCGTCTCACTTGTTGACACACAAACTATTGAATCAAAAGATGATTTGTCATATGTTAAAGAACTGATGAAAATTTTAGACCACAAGGAACAAGTATTGATAAATAAAGTTATTCCTTTTGTTAAAGTGTGATGGAGAAGTCACACGATTGAGGAGGCGACTTGGGACAGAGAAGAGAATATGGAGAAGCAATATCATCATCATCATTTCAGTAAGTAAACATGCATAGTTAATTTCGTGGATGAAATTTTCTGATTGGGGGGTGAGAGTTATGACATTCCAACTCTTATCATACCACTTTAAATGATTTAATATTCATATTAGTTGAATTAGGTGAATTATCTCATAATTAGAGAGTTTGGTACTCAATAGTTTTATATGTTTTGTGTATTATTATAGTTGATTGTGTAATTATAAATTTCTTAATAAATATATGTGAGATGCACATTAAAAAGTGTTGAAATAATTAATTTTGATATGTTATTCATAATAACATAAAGTGGTGATGTGTAATTATGTCAAAATAAAGGAAATGGGGCAGAAAATTAAGACAAGCTGAACTAGTTTCATTTATATGAGGTATATTTGTGTTCTCACAGATGATATGGTTAAGGAAACAAAAGAGAGACTTGTATAAAGTTAAAAGGAAAGTTTAAAAAGTTAGGTTTTCTACAGAAGAAAAATCCTACAAAATTCAGATTAATTCTGAAGGTTATTTTTCCTTAATTAAAGTTGTTTATTGAGTTATGTAGATTATTTCTACCATTTTGGATTTTAATTATTGGTTTAATTTGTGTTAGTTCATTTTTGAGCCCCTATTAACTTGTGTATGCTTTATAAAGCAATATAAGTAAAATTTAATATGATTCCTAAAACCAAAGTTGTGTTACGACACAAGAGGAACACGATTATGTTATTTAATACTTTTTTGGATTATTTTGAAATCTCACTCATTAAAGTCGATATTAACCAAATATTGATTTTTAATGAGTTATCTATTTAGAATTGGATATGTTTACCAAAACTAAATTTGTCGTACTCAATTTATGGAGTACGTTGGTATGACTTTTTGTATCAATTTCTTTAATTATAATTTAAGCATGATTAGTGTAAGATTTAAATTAATTTGTGGCATATTAACCTCTTGTAATCATGGATTAGTATTATTTTATCATTTAAAGTGTCATTATTTAATAATGCTTAAATGATGTGATTGTGAGCATTATGGTTGGTTATTAATGCGGGGAAACATATGAACGTGTGCTATATTTTAGTTAAACTAGTAAGTTAATGAAAGGTTACTCATATTTTAAAGAATAATGATTGTTTTGTATTGTTATGTTGTGACACGTCGTTGGTGACGACGACCCATGTTCTCAAGTGAAAGAATAAGTAATCACACTTCTGAGGTGAGTGTACTCACTGAGTTGATTATTGATATCATATGTATGCATTATATGGAGATGTTATGGCTTTATAAAAGTCAAGAGATGTTGGGTTGTTATTGATTTATAAAAGTCAAGATATGTTGGGTTATTGAGACCCAAGGATATGTTTATTGCCTACGGGTAAGAGATGTGGGGTTTATTAAACTCCGGATATGCATATGACCTTATTTAGCACAGATATGGAGATGTTTATATATTTGAGATGTTAATATAGTATTTTAGTATATAGAGAAAATTGAGATTTTAAATTCACCATTTATATGTTTGCATTTTCAAGTTCTGGGAGCAACCGCTGCCAGGTCTAGGGTGTTGGGTGAAGAGTAGCAGGGTTTTGTTAGTTTTTGAACAATATAATATTTACAGTTAAGTTAGTTTGTATTGTAGTTTTGTTTATAGTTTGTCTCCTTAAAACGATTGGATTTTTAATATTGCGCACTTAAACTTTGAAATTATCTTTATTTTTATTAGTTTGATTTAAAAATGGGTGTGTTTTAAAAATTATTTAGTTATCTTTATGATAATGGGGACGGGGTGAGACAAATTGGTATTAGAGGTTTAGGTTTATATATCATGGAGTTAGAGAGTCTAGACGTGGTCGTGGCAAAAATAGTGTGCCATGAGTTATTTATATTGACTTGTGAAATTTACTGACCATTATGTTGGAAATAAATGATAAATGTTGTTTCTATAATTGTGGTTTAATACATATAGTAAGATATGGAGGGAGGAAATTTTTAAGATAAGGTTGAGGAAGAGTCTTCAAATACACTAATTAAAACTGAGGTGAACCAATACAATAAAAATATTGTAGAGGAGGCACTAGAACAACTTATAAATATGCGGAGAATGGCTCGTTCCATGATTTTAATGGTGGAACAACAAAAAGGATTCATGGTGAAATTATCAGAATAACAAGACAAGTACTTGGAGGAGTGGACTTTGGCCAGAACAAAAAGGGCAATACAATGGGAGGAGAATAATACCTTATATGAGAAATTTATCAAGTCAAACACCCTACCTTTTTCAAGTTCCGTAGGGCCTTTGGAAGTTGACATTTGGGTTAGAGACACATAAACTATATTTGGGGTGATGAGTTTACCTGGTGTACAGAAGTTAATTTTCGATACTTTCATGTTAAAAAGTGAAGCTAAAAATTGGTGGGAGTCTTCCAAACATTTCTTATTGGGGGTAGGTTAGATAATCACTTGGGATACCCTTACTAAAGATTTATATTAAAATATTTTCCTTGCAATTATCGAAAGGAAAAGGAGTGGTAATTTTTATCATTAACTCGGTCGGTTAGGGAGTATGAAAATAAATTTATGTCTTTGTCTTGATTTGCATTGTGTTTCATACATGTTGAGGATGACAAATACACCATATTTCAAAATGTATTGGAGTTGGTTATCTACACTGACTACACTTGAAATCGTAAATTATACTTCTTTGGTTAACAAGCTATGATGGTTAAAAGAGATGTCAATGCTACAATTAAGAATAGGGAACAAATAGGAAAGAGTAGTAAATTAAATCCATCTCAATGAAAGAAATTTGATATAGAACATTCAAAATAGGATAGTAAAAAATTTCAACAAGGTATAGGGATTGGGGATTATGTTTATGGTAGGAAATTAAGCAATTCTAGGGGTGCGGGATTGATGGGCCAATAAAATAGACAACATGAGAGTGCGAGGTGGCAGTCAAAATAAATTACATGTTATTTTTGCAAAGATGAGGGTCACATCAGTATAGATTTTCCTAGGTTATAGGGGTATAGAGTGTGTAATATCCCGTACTTTTGTTGATTTTAATAATTATCAGATTCATTATTATTGTGGGATTAACTAAATTAAATGTGAGAAATTAATTATTAATTAATCCAGTTTAAAATAAATGTTAACTAGCGTGCCAAGGATTAATAATTATTGTTGAAAATTATTAAGTATTCCTGTGTGAGTAAGCAATATGGGATTATGATATTATATATATTTGTCGTGAGTGAGAAATGCGACGGTTTGGTAAATTAAGTCGAGACACGCGTGTGAATCGTGTCGGGACTACTTTAATGGGTTAAAAAGATAATTTATTTTTAAGTAACTCGTATGGGTATTTTGAGTGCGTCAATGAGTCCGGAAGGGTCGAGATAGTTAGAAAACTCTACCCGGGTATTTTATTTGGACTCCGGGGTAATTTAAGACAAATCGACACCCCATAGGGGTATTTTGGTCTTTTGAGATTTTGGGAAATTAAAATGGATTAAAATTGGGAAATTAAAATGAAAGTTACGTCGGTTAGATGGAGGTTGTTAGTTTCTAAACCTAAGAGAGAGAGCGAGAGGGAGAACTAAAGAGGAAGAAGAAGAGCTCCATAGGTGTTCTTGGTGCAAAACTCAAGCTCTCACACCAACAATCACACTAACGCGTAGATCGAGAGGAGAGGATCGCCCCAATACCAGTTTTGTTCAACGAATCAAAAGTTCTCCATAAGGCAAGTGTTTATCTTGCTAAATTTTGTGCATATATTACACATGTTAGACTAGGTTATTGAATCATCCATGAGATAATGAATTCGATGATTAAATAGATTGCAAATGATGAATTTGGGTAGGAGCTTCATGTAGATTGAGAAACCCTATTTAGTCTTGCACCCCTAGGTTAAGACCTCTTGGTGCAATGCATAATCTGCTACCGTATCCCAGTACATCTCGCACTGAATAGGGATAAGGGTTCGAATTATCTCCCACGAACCATAAAAAATACACTAATACATATTGGAGGTGAACATAGTCCCTTACCCAATGGGTCATGCACATACCTACGTTCCCATTAAATCATCGAACTATCATCTCTCTGATAGCACGTATCCAAGGTTCTAGGTTCTATGGTACAAATTTAAAGATCCCCATGAAGGCTCATCGGGATAAGACTGACCAAGCGTGCAACCTCCACCCGATAACAAGTAGTGTAGGTATGTCATACACATAATAAGAAATCCATAAGTATAAACACAACCTATTAAAATCTTAGGTGTTCACACAACCCAATCGAAACCTTAGGTAACCCATTTATTTCTTAATATATGTAGTATAGTATTCTCTACTACTCATTGTATTAGCTCATTACGATTATCCCCTCCCTCTCGGACTAATCTCATAAGATTTCTACTAAATCTGGCAATTTTTACAGTTTTCTAAAATCTCATTAGAAGTATCAGAAATCTCGTTCGAATGAAACTTCGAATGACTTAGGACCCTCAATTCTAGTTGGAATTCTCGTTCGAACGAGGTCATTTGAACCTACTTCTGACGAACCTAACTCTGAATTCTCGTTAGAATTGTTGTTGTAATTCTTGTTGTAACGAGGTCATTTGAACGACATTCAGTTCTCCAGGTCATTCGAACGACCTTGACCCAGATTGTCCCCTACCTTTGAATTTCTGCATTTTTCTTCCATTTTTGTCCACTCAATTCATGTGTAATTTCACCCAACACAATACCAATCATCCTAAATCATTTCTGCACCTAATAGAATGTCTTTCAATATGGTTTAACATCAAAATCCCTAAATCTCAATTATGGATGCATTAATTCAAGAAATCCTTAGAAGCCCTAGATTTCTATAATCACCATTAATGTCTAATCTAAACCCAAATTAAATTCTTATTTAATTATGCATAAATCTCATAATTTATATAGTGATGATATTGAATATATATATACTTGAGAACAATACTACTGTGCGAATGGGTAGATATGATAATGATAATAAGTAACTTAATCTTAGTGAGTAAAAGATTAAATACACGAATGGTGAAAACATAAATCAACTACTTGGGATCAAATATGTTAATAAAGTATTGTATGGGTGATACGGGTGTACTATGGGTGAACGTAAGTAGCGATAATGTAGATTCGAACAAGTTAGGATGGGTATCATAGCTAGTATGGGTTAGAAGATGCGTTAGGCATGCACATTAGCTGAGAGGTGAGCATCTCAAGTGAGCATGAATTTCTAACATTTATATAATATGTGCTAAATTGTATTTAGGCACTTGCTATTTTAAAACTATCTTTACTCGGGTTCTAACCCGTTTCTTGCACATCTTCTCTCCTGTTTATATATATATATTATAATAGGTGCCCAGCCACGGGGACACCAGATCTAGACACTTGGATTATTTGACGACCTATAGCGATTGTGGAAGTTGTAGGTCCTTGGGATTAGACGCATCTATCATTTCTTTCAGTTTAATCAGACTTTCTATTCAGGGTATGTGCTGCCATTATCCATCTATGTTTATTTCCAGAGATTTTGTATTTCTTATCAGAATTTCAGTTTCTGTTAAACTTCGTATTTTATGTTGGTGATTATGGACATTTCAAATGGGACATTCATTCCAGCATTTATTATTCTGTTATTTAGTTCAGTGGATGGTATTTGATTATTTGTGTAGTTCAGTTAGTTAATGAAGTGGGTAATTTATTAAAATAAATTGAATGGGTGTGTTATGAGTAATTGTTTTTTACACTAACTTAATTAAATATTAGGTATTTAATCGGATTAAAGTTTTTCGGCAGTGATGCTAAGAATGACCCAACCGAACATTCTATTTTAATTTAATAAAGGACTGATCACTTAATTAAATATTAGGTATTTAATCGGATTAAAGTTTTTCGGCAGTGATGCTAAGAATGACCCAACCGAACATTCTATTTTAATTTAATAAAGGACTGATCACCTGATATTCAATTGGGTATGGTCTCACAGGTAGAATTAGAGCCAGGTTTTAGAGTCGTTTAGGATCTGTGCGGCTTATTATGTCTCTAGCTTAGCGTTCTTTGATATAGAGCCCTATTTTAGGATTGTTGTATTCCTGATTATATGATTATGTCTTCAGCTATTAGAGATTTGTTAATAACTATAGACTAATAAAAATATTTCTCATTTGAGATGCCTCCTCGACGTGCACCACGGGACAGAAATTCCTAGCCAGAGCCGCCGCCATCTCAGACTCAGGGGACAATGAACGCAGCTGAGGTTGCCGCCATAGTTGCACAGGCAGTGAATGTAGCTTTAATGGTGGTGTAACAGCCCCCTCGCCTAAGGCTCAGGCAGTGGCTCCAGCACCATCACAGGTGTTCCCTTCTTCTTGGGAGCGTGTTAGGGAGGCCTTTCAGAAGGTGCATCCCCCAGAGTTTCAGGGGAGTTTCGACATGATTACTGCGAGCTAATAGAAGAAGGACATCCAGATATACCTTCGCATGTATGAGTGCACAGATGTTAAGAGTCAGTTACTCGCTACCTTTAAGCTAGTAGGAGCATCTTTACAGTGGTATGAGTCCACTACTACCTTGGAGGAGAGATATAACATGACTATTCAGAGTTTCTGGGTGCGATTTGACCGAAAGTATTTTCCCTTTGTCGTTCAGACTGAGATGAGGCAAAAATTACTGGACCTCACACACGAGGGGAAGACTGTTGCTGAATATGAGGAGGAATTTACTAGATTGACTAACCTAATGGTGCCAGATGAGGTACCTACTGAAGCGAAGAGGGTTCAGATGTCTATGGCTGGCTTGACTTGGAGGATACGATAGCACCTACTAGGTAACCTTTCCCTACAGTCCTACACAGGTGTACTTAATGCAGCTTTACTACACTGTCAGGACCATCGCTTCTTTTCTAAGGGAAGAAAGTGAGGAGGAGAGTCCATCCAATAGGGAAAGACCAGGGGAGGTAGTGCTAGTGGGGCACCAGCAGAGCAGAGTCAGTAGAGGCAGGGTTCCCATCAGGGGGATTCTGAAAAGAGATTCAGATCAGGTGGATTCAGGCATGGGCAGGGAGGTTTCAAGTATGGCCATCAAGTCCAGCAGAGTCATCAGGGATAACAGGGCTAAGGGAGGGGTGGCAATGGTCACCAAGGCGAGGATAACTGGAATGAAGGGGAGGAAACTTTACAGGCATATGTTTTTCTTATTGCAAGACTGGCCACAAGAAACAGGATCGCACTGATAAGGGAAAGATTCCCCAGTAGCAGGGTGCTCACCAGGAGCCCTAGAGACCTATCTTTCTCGCCGCTCTCCCAGCAGAAGCACCAGTCCCAGCTTTGCCTACCATTCCAGCAACCACGATTCAGTAGGGACACTTACAGTATGGGCGTGTTTACAACGTCCATTAGGCAGCAGTCCCACAGGCACTGCCCACAGTTGAGGGTATATTTCCCATCCATGGTACTATAGGGCGTATATTGTTTGACATGGGAGTATCACACTCATTTGTATCCAATAGATTTGCATGGCCCGTAGGGTTGTTAGACATGGCAGAGAGTACAGTAACTTGCATAGACTCACCATTGGGTAGTGGGTCTTTAATTTTCTTTATATACCGGGGGGTTAGTTTAGAGATTGGGAGTCTTATTTTTCTTGATGATATGCTCGTATTAGATTTTTCTGAGTACGATGCCATTATTGACATGGATTGTCTTGTCACTTATAGATCCATGATTTACTATTTCAGCAGGAGTATAGTATTAGCTATCCCAGGCCAGGAGATGTTCAGTGTGGTGATGCCTCACCCTGAGGGAGGATCGTCCACCAACTTGTATTATATACAGGATGAGACCTTTACGGGAGTAATAATTTCACTTGACTCGATTCCGATCATTTGTGAGTTCGCTGATGTATTTCAGGACATACCAAAGCTACCGCCGAGTAGGGAAATGGAGTTTGTGATAGACTTGACACCGGACACTCGTCCTATTGCACGTACACCATACCATATGGCTCTGACAGAGATGAGGGAGTTACGGGATCAGTTAGAGCAGTTGTTGGGGCATGGTTTCATCCGTAGGATTACTTCACCTTGGGGCGCTCCTGTTCTGTTTGTGAAGAAGAGGGATGGATCCTTACGGCTATGTGTTGATTATCGAGAGCTGAATAAAGTAACGATACAAAATAAATATCCACTGCCTCGCATCGATGACTTATTTGACCAACTGAGAAGAGCAACCTACTTCTCAAAGATAGACTTCAGATCCGACTATCATCAGTTAGGTATTAGAGAGCAAGATGTGTCAAAGAATGCTTTTCTGATGAGGTATAGATCCTAAGAGTTTCGAGTTATTCCATTTGGGCTAACTAAAGCATCGGCAGTGCTTATGGACTTGATGAATAAGGTGTTCAGAGAGTTCCTTGATTAATTTGTAATTGTCTTCATAGATGACATACTGATTTATTCCCGTACTGATGAGGAGCATGTCGATCAGTTACGTATAGTTCTACAGACTCTATGGGAGAATGAGTTGTACGCCAAACTGTAGAAATGTGAATTATGGCAGCGAGAGGTACAATTTTTGGGACACATCGTATCTGAGAGGGGTATATCAGTGGATCCCAGTAAAGTGTCAGCGGTGAGGAAGTGGGGACAGCCCATGACACTGATGGAGGTACGGGTTTTCTGGGTCTAGACGGTTATTATAGAAGGTTTATTCTGGGGTTCTCGAAGATTGCGGGTCCGATGATGAATCTGACTCGTAAGGGTGTGTTGTTTATATGGGATGGTGCGTGTCAGTTGGCTTTTGATAAGCTGAAGGAGAAGCTGACTTCAGTACCGGTACTAGCTCTTCTAAAGGCAGGTGTGGAGTACTTTGTGTATACTGATGCGTCATTATAGGGGCTTGGGGGAGTATTATAGCAGGAGGATCAGCCTATAGCTTATGCTTCCCGCAAATTTAAACCTCATGAGAGGAATTACCCAACCCGTAGCTTGGAGTTGGCAGCAGTCGTGTTTGCGCTTAGGATATGGACGCATTACTTGTTGGGAGAGAAATTTTACTTGTTCACAGACCACAAGTCACTTCAGTACTTGTTCACGTAGAAGGAGCTGGATATGCGTCAGTGCATGTGGCTTGAGTTTGTAAAGGACTACAAGCTTAAGATACAGTACCACCCGAGAAAGGCTAACATAGTTGCCGATGTGTTGAGCTTTAGGCCAGTATGTGAGGTGGCCAAGGAGTGGAAGGGGAAATGGAAAGAGTTGGGACATCAGGATTCAGTGGCTCGATCGTTCACGTCTATTATGACTGTTACGCCCAGATAGTGACGAGGGTGGTTCAGGCCTAGGCAGTAGATCCATTTTGTTAGGAGAAAATTAGACAGCTGTTATTCGGAGGAGCAGAGTCCTTCTCACTAATTTTTTAGGGAGGCTTACGCTTCAACGAGAGATTAATTGTTCTAGAGGGGAGGATCTTCAACACACAGTAATGACGGAGTCACATGGGTCCCGATTTGCGGTACACCCCGAAGGGGATAAGATGTACCAGGATATGAGTAGACAGTATTATTAGAGTGGTATGAAGAGAGACATTGCAGAGTTCGTCTCCAAGTGAGCCACCTGTCAGCTGGTAAAGGTGGACCATCAAAAATTGCCCGGGTTCTTTCAGTCGCTAGAGATTCCTATGTCAAAATGAGAAAACATTTCCATGGATTTTGATTATAGGGTTGCCTACTACTCAGATAGGTCACGATTCTATATGGGTTATTGTAGATCGGTTGACGAAGGTATCTCACTTCTTGCCAGTCTGGACGGACTACACTACGGGATAGTAAGCACAGTTATTTACATGGGGTGCCCCTTAAAATTGTTTCCAACAGGGACAAAATATTTGTGTTGCGCTTCTGGGAGAGTTTTTAGGAGGCTATGGGTACCGAGTTGAGGTTGAGTAAGGCGTACCACCCGCAGACAGATGGGCACACAGAGCGCACTAATCATATGCTGGAGGATATGGTGCATATGTGTGTCTTTGATTTTGGAGGAAGTTGGGAGTAGTACCTTCCACTGGTGGAGTTTGCCTATGACAACTCCTGCGAGTTTACTATTGGCATGGCCCCATTTGAGGCACTATACAGTAGGCCTTGTCATTCTTCTACTTGTTGGTTGGAGGTGGGGGACAATAAGTTACGCGGGTCGGAGGTGATTCAGGATACGTCGGCCATGATTGAGATGATATGGAGTCGCATACGAGTAGCCCGGGATAGACAGAAAAGCTCCGTTGATGCTAAGGGTTCTTCAGGGAGTTTTCAGAGGGGGACTAGGTGCTACTGCGAGTGTCTCCTATGAAAGGAGTAATGAGGTTTGGGAAGAAAGGGAAATTAAATTCGAGATACGTAGGACCATTTCCTATCATTGAGAGGATCGGAATGGTGGCATACAGACTTGGTTTGCCGTACACTTGCACCGCATTCATGATGTGTTCCACATTTCGTCGTTGAGACAATATCTTCGAGATGAGTTGGCTCACACTCACATCGCGATAGAGGAGATAGACCTGCAACCAGACAGTTCTTATGTGGAGAGACCAGTGGCTATTCTAGACCATAGTGAGAGGAGCCTGAAGTCCAAAGTAGTTCCACTTGTGCTGGTCTAGTGGGAACATCACAATATAGAGGAGTCTACTTGGGAGTAGAGGCAGATATACACGAGAAGTATCCAGACCTATTCGTGCTAGGTATGCCTTATTTTTCGAATTTTGGGACGAAATTCCATTATTAGCGGGGAAGTATGTAATACCCCGTACTTTTGTTGATTTTAATAATTATGAGATTAATAATTATTGTGGGATTAGTTGAATTAAATGTGATAAATTAATTATTAATTAATCCAATTTAAAATAAATATAACTAGCGTGCCAAGGGTTAATACTTGTTGTTGAAAATTGTTAAGTATTACTGTGTGAGTAAATAATATGGGATTATGATATTATATATTTTCCATGAGTGAGAAATACGACGGTTTGGTACATTAAGTCAGGACGCGCGCGTGAATAGTGTTGGGACTATTTTAATGGGTTAAAAAGATAATTTATTTTTAAGTAACTCGTATAGGTATTTCGAGTGCGTAAATGAGTCCGAAAGGGTCGAGATAGTCAGAAATCTCTACCCGGGTGTTTTATTTGGATTCTGGGGCAATTTAGTCCAAACCGACACCCCGTAGAGGTATTTTGGTCTTTTTGAGATTTTGGGAAATTAAAACGGATGACACTTGGGAAATTAAAATGAAAGGTACGTGGGTTAGATGGAGGTTGTCAGTTTCCAAACCTGTGAGAGAGAGAGAGAGAGAGAGAGAGAGAGAGAGAGAGAGAGAGAGAGAGAGAGAGAGAGAGAGAACTAAAGAGGAAGAAGAAAAGCTCCATAGGTGTTCTTGGTGCAAAACTCAAGATCTCACACCATCAATCCCACTAACGTGTAGATCGAGAGGAGAGGATCACCCCAATATCAGTTTCATTCAATGAATCAGAAGTTCTCCATAAGGCAAGTGTTTATCTTGCAAAATTTTGTGCATATATTACCCATGTTAGACTAGGTTGTTGAATCATCCATGAGGTAATGAATTTGATGATTAAATTGATTGCAAATGATGAATTTGGGTAGGAACTTAATGTAGATTGAGAAACCCTATTTAGAGATATAAATTCTTACATTTATGCATAGTTAGATACAAATTTAATTTGCGTTTAGATTAGACATTAATGGTGATTATAGAATCTAGGGCCTCTAAGGATTTCTTGAATTAATGCATCCATACTTGAGATTTAATGGGATTTTTATGTTAAACCATGTTGAAAGACATTCTATTAGTTATAGAAATGATTTAGGTTGATTGGTTTTGTGTTGGGTGAAATTACACATGAATTGAGTGGACAAAAATGGAAGAAAAATGCAGAAATTCAAAGGTAGAGGACAATCTGGGTCAAGGTCGTTCGAATGACCTGGAGAACTGGAATGTCATTCGAATGACCTCATTCAAATGATAATTCCAATGACAATTCCAATGAGAATTCAGAGTTAGTTTCGTTAGAAGTAGGTTCGAATGACCTTGTTCCAACGAGAATTCAGGGCCCTAAGTCATTCGAAGTTTCATTTGAACAAGATTTCTAACACTTTTAACGAGATTTCAGAAAATTATAAAAATTTCCCGAATGAGTATATATCTTACGAGGTTAGTCAGAGAGCGAGTGGATAATCATAATGGGCCAATACAATGAGTATTAGAGAATACTATACTACATATATTAACAAAGAATTGGGTTACCTAAGGTTTAGATTGGGTTGTGTGAATTCCTAAGATTTTAATAGGTTGTGTGTATACCTATGGATTACTTATTATGTGTATGACATACCTACGCTATTTGCTATGGGGTGGAGGTTGCGCGCTTGTCTAGTCTTATCCTGATGAGCTTTCGGGGGGATCTTTAAACTTGCACCATAAAACATAGAACATTGGACACGTGCTATCCTAGATATGACAGCTTGAAGGTTTAATGGGAACGTAGGTATGGGCATGACCCATTGGGCTAGGGACTATGTTCACCTCCAATATGTGTTAGTGTATTTTCTATGGTTCGCGGGAGATTATCCGAACCCTTATCCCTATTCAGTGCGAGATGTACCGAGATACGATAGCAAAGTATGCATTGTACCAAGAGGTCTTAACCCGGGGGAGCATGATTTGTATATATATGTACGTATAGTGATGATATTGAATATATATATACTTGAGAACAATTCTACTATGCGAGTTAGTAGATATGATAATGATGATACGTAACTTAATCTTAGTGAGTAAAAAATTAACTACACGAAGGGTGAAAACGTAAATTAGCTATTTGGGATCAAATATGTTAATAACGTATTGTATGGGCGATACGGGTGTACTACGGGTGAACGTAAGTAGTGATAATGTATCTTCAAACTAGTTAGGCTGGGTACCATAGCTAGTATGGGTTAGAAGATGCATTAGGCTACACATTAGCTGAGAGGTGACCATCTCAAGTGAGAGCATGAATTTATAACATGTATATAATATGTGCTAAATTGCATTTATGCACTTGCTGTTTTAAAACTATCTTTACTCGGGTTCTGACCCATTTCTTGCACATCTTCTCTCCTGCTCCTGTTTATATATATATATGTGTGTGTGTGTGTGTGTGTGTGTGTGTATGTATGTATGTATATATGTATTATAACTGGTGCCCAGCCACATGGACACCAGATCTAGACACTTGGATTATTTGACGAGATGGAGCGATTGTGGAAGTTGTAGGTCATTGAGATTAGATGCATTTATCATTTCTTTCAGTTTTATCAGACTTTCTATTTAGGGCATATGTTGCCATTCTCCGACTATGTTTATTTCGAGTGATTTTTGTATTTCTCACCAGTATTTCAGTTTCTGTTAAACTTGGTACTTTATGGTATTGATTGTGGAGATTTCAACTGGGACATTCATTCCAGTATTTATTATTCTGTTATTTAGTTCAGTGGATGGTATTTGATTATTTGTGTAGTTCAATTAGTTAATAAAGTGGGTAATTTATTAAAAGAAACTGAATGGGTTTGTTATGAGTAATTGCTTTTGACACTAGCTTAATTAAATATTAGTCACTTAATCGGATTAAAGTTTTTCGACAGTGATGCTAAGAGTGAACCAACCAAACATTATGTTTTAATTTAATAAAGGATTGATCACCCGATATTTAATTGGGCGGGGTGTCACAGAGTGTTAGCAGTGTCATCAAATTGATAATACGAAAAAGAATTATCTTACGCTAATAGGAGGGACTCAAACATCCACTACTAGTTGGTGGTCATTACTTGGAGACATAGGGAGAGGAGGAAGGAGAGGACAAGACGTCAATTCCAAGGCTCCAGGGAGAGTATTTTCTATGACCCTACAAGATGATCAAGCTAATCTAGGGGTGGTGAAAAGTACATTTTCTATCATGGATAAACATGCTAATGTGCTCATTGATCCCGATTCTACTCATTTATTTGTAGCACTATCAATTACCACGCATTCAGGCAGACTGTGTTCTTATTTAGATTGTGGTTGATGTTAATGGATCTTTCGTATAGAGATTATGTATTGTATATGGGGGAGAAAGAGAGAGTTAACTATTGATTTAATTCAACTAGATATTTGAGATTTTGATATTATATTGGGTATGGACTGGTTACCTTCCTACCATGATTTAATTGACCGCTTTCGTAAGGAACTTACATTTAACACGCCAGGGGGACGTATAATTCATATTTGTTGGGGAAGAGGAATGTGCTTCCAAATTGCCTTATTTATGCCCTCAATGATGGAATTGGGCCCCTCTTTCGGTTCATTATCACTAAGTGTGGTGTTGTAAGAATTGGGTTTCTTTCCCTCCTTACTTAGTTTAGTGGGACACTCGGCTGACCTATGGACATAAACCTCACAACTAAAACATGTATTCAACTTGTCCCTCTTAAGATCATCATTACATTTTTTAGGGAGTTTCTAGGCTTTGTCATACTTTGACCTCTCAAATTTATTTAAATCATTTTTAAATTTCTCTTTATCAAACTTAAGAATTTTTCAAAATTTCTTAGAAAACATAGCCATATCATTGGAGTCAACGTCAAACTCATCATTCGAAACATGTGTTTCCTCCTTCCGGGCTTTCAAAGCTATTCCCTTATCTTTCATCTTCACATCCTTGGAGGTAAACATGTTAAGTTCATAGGTTTGTAAGTCACCTACAAGCTCTTCAAGTTTAGTAGAATTTAAAGTGCTTAAAGAATTCAAAACGGTCACTTTTGGATTAAGCCTATCGGGTAATGACCTATAATTTTCTTTATGACACGGTTGTCGAGTATTTTCTCTCCCAAGTTAAAAGACGAGTTAGCAATATTAAACAATCTAGCATAGAACTCATCGAAAGATTCACTCTCATACATTTTAATGGCTTAAAATTGAGTGGTGAGGTTTTGGCGTTTAGAAGCCTTAACATCACTAGTACCTTCATGGGTGAGTTGGAGTGTGTCCCAAGCCTTTTTAGACATTTCACATCATAATCCGGTGGAACTCCTCCTGTGTGATTCAACTAAAAAGAGCATTTAAACCACGATAATTGAAATTTGCTAAATTAAGCTCATCCTCACTCCATCTTTCTATAGGTTTAGGAACTCGAACTTCTCCTACTAAACACATTGTTGGGGACCACCCTTTAATGACCAATAGCCAAACCCGCTCATCTAACGAATTTAGTGTCGACCTCATATACGCTTTGCAGTATGTGCTGTTAGAACCATAAAAATAGGAAACTTCAAAAATGAAAAAAATTTCATATTCAAACCTAAAAGGGTCTAACACAACAATTTAGTATTCCCACTCAGATACCACTTGTTGGAACTTAGGTTCCCGAAAATTTAAATTTTTAATTTTGCAAAATTAAATTTCCATATTCCAAAAATTTTAAATTTCCTTAAAATTAAAATTTCACTTCTTTAAACAGAACTTCAATTCAAGTTCAAATTTATACAAACCAAACTAAACATGCATTTTTCTAAATTAAACTTTTTCTTAAATTTACGCAACCCAAATTAATTAAGTGCCAATTACACTATATTTGTGATTAAACCGATTTTATCTTGTTAAACTTATTCATGCATCTAGGTGAAAATTTACAAGATAAAATACACAAGCTCGACACTGCGATGTACGAGAAAGACCCACAACGGGAAAAAACTCGAACGGCCCAATCACAAGTCCACTAAGTACGGATTTAATACAAGGACAAGACAAAAGACTTACTCAATGACTCAACGCCCTCGCAAGCCTTGACGCTCTTCGTTCCTTCCACCTCTGCTTAGTGACAGTGCAGGAGTCCACTTACGTCTCGGAGTCTACCGATGGATCATTTCTACTGTCAAACATATGTAGTCCACCGTATGTACACCACGAACTCGAAATCCTCCGTAAGAAACAATCTCAATAATATAGATAATCACGACTCGGTGCCGACAGTTGATCTCAAATATATATTATGTGGAAACTTGTATTATGAAACTATTTAGATGTAAACTTGTGTTTTGTTTTGAAAGTTAAACCATGAATCTTAGACAAAACTTTCTTGCATTTTTCTAAAGGTTTTTCTCTCTTTTGGAAGATGGGAAAAGTCTGTGAATAAACTTAACTCCCTCACTACATAAGTATTGGGAGGTTAAGAGAAAAACTGCATGAAAAAACAGTCATTTTTTAAAAAATTGCTCCACTCATTCGAACAATATTCAATCTCGTTCGAACGACATGGGAAGTTCATTCTAATGACCTGGGGAAAATCATATTATTTTTCTTAAAACAAATATAAAGTCATTTTAAAATAATTTAGCAAAAATTCAAACATCATAAAATAAATTTCCAAGGCCTAACAGAAAATATGAATTCATACCTAAGGAATACTTGGAATGTTGATGACGAAATATGACACGAAATGCGGCATGGAATGTGATCTCTTCAACTTGGCCGTTACGTCTTCAATAAAAATGACATAGGCTTGAAAGGTCACAAATACAACTTCTATCCAATGACTCAAATAGTTTTGTCCGGAATTTAGCCAACACATACAAATTGACTCAATTGAAAATTTGTCCTTACAAAAGGGTCTCATGTTCTAAATTAATTATCGTTGATTAATTAAGAACTAATCTCTAAAATTTACAGAAATCGATCGAACTCAAAACCCAACATGTTAAATCCAAGCCGACTCCTACCCTCAATAAGCATCTCCACGCGAAATACCCAAAAAATTAGATTTCCTACTACAATCGTTCGCACAAGGCAAATCTATACCATCCACATGGGGCTACCTAATCATGTGCACATGCATCGTGAATCCAAATACCTTAAAAATTAGGTTTCTTCTTCCCTAAACCCCAAGTAATGAACTCAACAGCCCTAATCCTCCATTAATGACCTAACCTAAGGTCCTAACACCTCAAGAACACTTAATAATGATATTTAAACATCTCTAGATCAAAATACAATATGTAATACAAGTATTAGATAATTTAAACAATGATTTTTTCACTAATTTCAAATTATGAATCTTAAAACCCTAGGTTCATAATTTTACCCAATTCATCTAAAAAATTGGTTCGATTTAAAATTAAATAAGAGGGATTCTATATATATCATTATTATGACTAAGAACATATCAATTTAATTCAGGTTTGAAGACTAATTCATAGGATTATCATCAAACTATCCTAATTCATTAACACGCGTTTAAAAGTTTAATTAACCAATTATGAAAATTAAGTTTTAGATGATTAAAAATAGATTACTCAAGTTTTAATCTAGATTCCAATGATTACTACTATCATAACACAATCCCAATTAAATTCTTAATTAATGTAAACTTGCCTATGGACTGATTGATGAATCAAAGTCCCAAAACCTCTTATTTTCTCTTTAACCTTGTGTGCCTTTTCTCTCAAGCTTTCTAGGATTTCTCTAATGTGTAAAATGTGTTTCTAGGTTTTTCTAATCAACGTAATTGTCAATATTCCACCGAAATTAGGCTTAGGCCCAACATAAGCCTCAAACCACTAAGCCCAAACAACACTCCAAATGGCTCAAAACTTTACCCAAGTCATGTACTAACCCAATAGACTTATCTTACCATTTTGAGTCAAAATCGTACATTCTAAATATCCCAAAAGTCAACACTAAATATGATAAATTCTAATAAATCAATTCTTAAATAAGATTAGCTTATAAGTCAGTACGAGTCAATTAAGTTAAACCGTAATTATTAAACTGTTACATGCAACTCGACATTATAAGAAACTACTTCACGATCGATGGAACCCGATAACGGGGGAATCTAAAGAAGGAAACCCTCAACACCTAGTCCATAATCATTCTATAGTCTCTCATTATACTAGTCACTTAAAAAATATTACTTAATGCATTATCGTGTATTATGACAATATCCAACGAGTGTTAAATCACATACCACATATATGACCACATAACTATTATGAAATGATACTTCAGATGCAGAATGATCACAAGGAAGCTCTCGTCGGTTTATCAAATGATTATGAGAAAAAAAAATTATCGTCTTAGTAGCAAAAGTGTATTTGATCAGAAATAACAGGATATCTCCTCGGCCTTTATTAAGAAGGAATTTGTGCTGAAATTCAAGAAAAATAGTGCTCGATAAGTGGCCAGTCTATTAGAACAAGAGAATTATATGTTGTAGGACAAGTTTGAGGGATTGAGGAAGTCTACAAGTGTTTATTAAAGTGAAGGAGTCTCATTTTTGGAATAAGATAATTCCAGGTTAATGTAGGAAATTGAAATATTGAAGAAATCCAAGGGTGGATAATCATTTAAAAAGACTATAATTGCTCTCCCCACCATTAAAGAGGAAAGGACTAAAAGACTCTAGCCGACCAAGTCAACTTGATAAAAAATAATCTGCCAACATTAAGATATTGAATGAGAAGGTCGACCGTCTGACTTACCATTTCTACAAATAGCCCCATGCTCTCTAGATAAATGACTGTAATGAATGCTTAGCACACATAGGCGAAGAGTTGGAGCAAGCTAGGAGAGAGGGTTATAAATGGGGTTGTCTCAATACCCTGATAGTCTTAAAGGTTCCCGCAAAAGATTTTTTATGGTATTGACATGACCATGGATGTTTGGATCATCCTACCCCTCCTTTTAAGTTGGACATTAAATGGATTCCTATCTATGACATCCCTATCAATTTGATCAAGAAATATATGGGGAATTATGGCATTTATGGGGATGATATACTTGACCGACCTCTACACCTGGTGGATATGTCTATTGCTTCCAGACAAGACAGTCTTAGAGAGTTTAGGTCTACTATTCTCCCTTCAGCTCTGGATGTTCCTCATGAAGGAATGGAGAAAGCCTTTGGGAAGCACCCAACAGAATGAGAAGTTTTTATGTTTTCTTTGTAATGCAAGGATGTGATGCACAATAATATGTCGCAATGCAAGAGAAATAAATATCTCTTTTTTTAATAAATTTTGCATTATTGCTTTGTGTCCCTTCGTATGGTTGTGGCCTACTAGTAGCTTAGCAATATGATTATGTTGTTAGTTGTTGGCCGACTAATTTTCATAATCGGTTACCAATTTAAACGAACTTAAGTTGTCCATCCTTAGGTAATACTAACTTACTCATGGTCTTTCAAACGGATCTTGTCATTTTTGACCATGCGTTTATGTTAGTTACCATTGGCAACCAAATGTTATAGGATTGTCCCTTAGTTCGATCTGGTAAAACTACTTGTTCTTGACGTTAAAGAGCTATGCAGGAAGTTTTAGGATTAGGAACTTCTTATTCATGGCTTGTTAAGGATGAAGTCATGCATGAAGTTTTAGGATTAATTTTGTGGTTAGAAAATTTTAAATTACTGAATTTTATCCTTTCTTATTGAGATTCCCAAAAAAATGAAAAAATGGAATAGGAAATCAATCTAATATGAACTGATACTTCTCATGGAAGATATAATAGAAGCATTACATATATATATATATATATATATATATATATATATATATATATATATTAAAAGTTTGCATTCCTAACAGTTACTGATAGTACTTCCTCAAGTGCTAAACATTCTATGGGTTCTTGGATTATTCTCCGTCCAAGGTTTTTAGGCGATAAGTACCTGGTCATATAACTACAGAACTATGGTAGGGACCATGATAATTTGCACTCAATTTTTTCCCTTATAAATTACTTTCTTTAAAACGTAGTCTCCCTCTTTTATATTGCTCGGCTTGACCCTTATAATTTAGAACCAGGCAGTACGTTGATGGTAGGCTGCCACATGTAGTACCGCATTTTCTCTGACTTCTTCAACTAAATCTAAATCCAATTTTCTCATGAGGTCGCTCTTAGGAGAATTAAAATTGAGTACTCCATGACTGGGCAAACTAATTTTTGCGGGGTTTACAACTTCCATCCCGAATGCCAACATATAGGAGGATTCGCCGTTAGCTGTCCTCGGTGTGGTTCTATAAGCCCAGAGTACACTTTGTAACTCATTGATCCAATTCCCTTTAGCATCATCCAGTATTTTCTTCAGGCCATCGAGCAAAGTTTTATTGGTTATCTCTTTTTTGCCATTGCACTGAGGGTGTCCTGGAGCAGAATGCAGCTTTTCGATTTTCGACTGGATACAATTGTCTTCAAACTCTTGGTTGTCAAACTGAATTCCATGGCCTATGATAAAAGCATATGGCATGTCATAGAAGCATATGATATTCTTCTATATGAATTTGAAGACTCTCGTATAAGTCATTTAAACAAGGGGCTTAGCCTCCACCCACTTAGTGAAGTAATCTATAGTGACATCCAAGTACTTGAACCTCCCCTTTGTCTTCTCTAGTGGGTTCTCCATATAGAAAAAGGCCATGGGGATGTGATCGGTGTAAGTGCAACTCCAGGGGTCCTATGGATTGTTTTAAACTTCTGAAATTTGTCACATCATCTGGCATATGCAGCATAATCTGCCCTCATAGTCGGCCAGTAATATCCTTAGGTGGCTACTCACTGGACCAATGATCTTCCCATCGAATGAGATCCTCAAGACCCTTCGTATACCTCCTTAATCATACACTACACATCTGAGAGGTGAAGACACCTTGCCTTCTCTCCTCTTTTGGATCGTCTGGTAGTGTACCTTTTTCAATATATCCCTTAATGGGATCCATCTATGAGGGGCCCAAATCTAACATGGTCAGATGGACGTTTTCTTCATCGATGCTTCTGTTTGTTAGGATTTTGATAGGAACGATCCTTCTTAACTCTGTCCTGGTCACAAAAGTGAGCCGAGCCAGTGCATCGGCTCGGGAGTTTTCAATTCTGGGTATCCTGACTATTCTGATTGCTGGAAACTTGGATATCATGCCTTGAGCTTTGGTTAAATACCTTGTCATGAATTCTTCTCTAACGCCATATATCCATAATATTTGATTGACGATCACCTGGGAATCACTACAGACCATTATCTTCTCATCATTCAATGATAGAGTTAATTCGAAGCCTGCGATTAGTGCTTCATATTCTGTTTTATTGTTAAAAGCCAAGAAATAAAACTTGAATGCGTATTCGACATCTATATCATCAGGAGTGTTGATTATCAATCTAGTGCCACTACCTATAGCACATGAGGATTCATCAATATACATTTTCCACATGGGTAATTCTTCATTGAAGTCTCCTTTACCCAGGGACCCATACTTGAATATTTTTTTGGCTATTCTCTGAGTATCATGTAGCAATTTCTCGCACAGTGGAGGTCTCTGGCTAATGAAAGACTGAGTTGACATCCGGAGAAGTCTACTTGGTTGTCTTCACTACCGAGCTCTCTCATGTCGGAATCTGCTCGGTAGGTTTTCTTTTATAAGTGAGCTCGGCTTTGAAATCTACTATAGCCTGGCCTTTCAACGCTGTCTTAGGTTCATAATATATATCGTACTCTCCAAGCTCTATATTCCATGTCATTAATCTTCCTTATTTTTCAGATTTGTGAATAGCTTGGCGTAATGATAAGTCTGTGTAAACCACAATTGTGTGGGCCTCAAAATATGGTTTCATCCTTTGTGAAGCTTCAATAGGGGATAAAGCAAGCTTTTTTAGATATGGGTATCAAATTTCTTCTCCTCGTAAGGCCTTTCTAGTAAAATATAACTCTAGTCGAATGAGTGTCAAGCTAACTGCCTACTAAGATACTACCAGATATAAATATAAGGTTTCTCCCATAAATAGTGGGGATAGTAGTAGTGGAGATATTATATACTTATTCAACGTTGAAAAGGCATCCTTGCATTCCTCATTCCACTCAAATGTCTTTATCAATACTTGGAATAAGGGTAAGCATCGGTCAGTAGCTCGGGAGATAAACTAGTTAAGGCTGGCAAGTCTTCCAATTAACTTTTGCACATCCTTCTTGTTAGTAGGCGACTTCATGTCTATCAGTGCTCTAATCGTGTTTTGATTGGCCATAATGCATCTTTGATTTACTATAAATCCCAGAAACATTTCCTCTTGCATGCTAGACACACACTTGGTTGGGTTGAGCTTCATCTGATGCTTTTCAAGATGATCAAACATCTATCCCAGGTCTTTAATATGATCGGTAGCTTTATTGCTCTTAATGAGCATGATGTCTACATATGCTTCCATGTTTTTACTAATCGGCTCCTTGAAAACTTTATTCACCAGCCTTTGGTTTATTGCTCCATTATTTTTTATCCCAAAAGGCATAACATTTTATTAGTAAGTACCTCGACTGGTGATGAATGAGGTTTTCTCCTTATCTTTCATTTTCATTTTTATCTGTCTATACCCCGAATATGCTTCCATGAAATTGAGTAATTCATGCCCAGTTATATCACCGGGACTTGATCAATTCAAGTTAAGGGAAAATAGTTTTTTGGGCATGGTTTGTTGAGATCTGTGAAGTCAATCCACATACATCACTTGTTGTTGTTCTTCCTAACCATTACCACATTAGCTAACCAATAAGGGTACTTAATATCTTCAATGAACCTAGATTTCTGCAATTTTTCCACCTTTTCCTGAATAGCCACGTGCTTCTTAAGGTTAAATATACGATGTTTTTGTTGAATCGACTTTGCATCCTTTATAATGTTCAATTCATGATATATGAATCTGGGGTCAATCCTGAGCATATCTTCATGGCTCCAAGCAAACACACCCTTTTGTTGTTAATGGAATTTTACTAATTCCTGTTTGAGGACTGGATCCAAGGATGAGTCGATCGTTATATTTATCTTTGGGCAAATGATGGTCTTCATTGGTTTTACAACTTTCCCTTTAACCAAATAAAATTCTTCATGGGGGTCTAAGGTCTCGATTTGTTAAGTAGTGGAGGGTTTATTTATTTCAACTTGGTCGGCTGAAGTGTAATAGCATTCTATGGAATTAATTTGATATCCAGTAAAAAAATCCGACCCTATAGTGTGTGGGGAACTTTAGGCACTAGTAAACAGTAAAAGATATAGCTTCAAACATTTTTTAATCTGACTCTATCGAATATCATGTTATAGGCTGATTGGGCGTTCTTGTTTAAGATGAAAAAAAAGACCCTTTCAATTCGGTTCACTGGCCAGGTAGCTATTAATACTTATAATTTGATAGTCCCCAAAGGATACATCTTTATCCCAAGAAGCCTATGAGGGGCAGTGATAGGGTTCTAGTTTGTAATCGCACAGTCCTAATCCTTTGAAGCGATCATAAAATATGATGTCAACTGAGCTACCATTATTTACTAAAATTCTGGCCAATCTTGCTTCATATACCCTAATAGTGATGACTCGAGTGTCAATGCGGGGATAAAGTACCCCCATTTATTCTTGGAAAATCATATCACCTATTTATTTTTGTTCACTTTTCTTGGTCAACCATACACTTCCTCAGAGAAATTGATTTGTCAAATGTATGAGCATGATTGGTCCTCATTTAGGTATGCCTTTCTTTCGTCTCTTTCGCTTCCACAACCTGCATCACCCATTTGTATGAAATGATAACCAAAAGAAATTAATTTCACCATGAGCTCAGACTCTCTGGGTTTCTTCAATAGGTCAAGATAGTCTTCAGAGTCGTCATCTCTAACACTTTTCTTATTACCTCTTCCCTTGCATGGGGATTCTAATATCTCTCTGGTCTGTCTTTCCTCGATCCTATTAATGAACTTAGAAAACTTTCCCTATCGGCTCATATTTTCTATTTCATTCTTCAGGGCTATGAAATTGTCTATAGTATGCCCATGATCTTTGCGAAACTCACAATATTTGGATTTATCTCTCCTGTTATGGGGAGACTTTAATTTTTCAGTCCATTTTAGATCCCTGCTTCCTCAAATATCCTCTAAGATGTGGTGTATGCCAACAGTGAGGTATGTGTACTTATACTACCTCTTAGGCTTATCGGCCTTCTTATCTTTATGGTCTTTCTTTTCAGAGCTCTTATGGTCATCGTCCTTAGAGCTAGGGGCTTACTTAGTGACCATAGCCTCCTCTACATTCATAATTTTTCTAAATTTATCCATCAACTCAATTGTAATCTTGGGCGGATCTATGGCCATCACATAATATAACTTTTTAGGGAGTAAATCGCTCATCAAGGCAGTGATCGCGATCTTTTCTTCAAAGTCTACCACCTCTTGCTTTTTTCTATTGAAACGACTGATATATTCACGAGTGGTTTCCCCCAATTATTGGTCAACACTCACTAAGTGGTCTACTCGCTTGATTGGTTTGGCTCCTGTTGATGTAAAAAACTAGATCACTCTAATTCTTCAATCACAGATAAATAAATAAGACAAAGATTTTTAAAGTGGTTCGGCTAGGAATAAAGCCTACGTCCACTGTTATGTTATTGCTGAGTGTTTGTGGAATTCTTGATTACAAGTTCTCTCAAGAAATTCCGGTCCCCTTGAATGGGATTGATACAAGGTATTTATAGCCTCAAGGCTGTACATGAAAGGTCTACTACATTAAATGATATACATATGAATGGGTAATATATTTAATGCGGCGTGTGCGTCAAGAATCCAATGAATAGTTGAACAGTTGTCCGTCTGATAATTGATGACACGGCCGAGGTGCAGTTCGGACCGCCTTAGTTGCTCGTCGATCAAGAGTTCCTCGGAGTACTTAGAGTATCTCGGGATGAAAGAGTTCCTCGGATGGAGTTCCTCGGCATGATAGAGCTCCTCGGTGTATTCTCGTTGCTCGGTACCAACCATGGTTGTTCGGTAAATGATCTTCCTCGCTGTTATTGTGCCACGTAGATCGACACGTGTCTTCATACTATTCGTCCACGTCAGCATATTAATTTTGGTATCAACAGAAGCCCCCAATGTTTCATATTTTGAACTTTGAAGAGTATGGAACATTCTTTCTTGGTATGTGGCAATATTAAATGTACTTCCCGGGTTTTAGGAACATTGTATTCAAATTTTCCTTCTTATTTCGCAGTTTCCGCCTTTTTGATAAGCGCTTTGATATTCGTGCAAATTTTGTCCTTTTAGCCGCCGGAAGTTTAATAATTTCTTTTTGGTAATCATTTCTTTCGCCGCTTCCCAATGTAAAGTATTTAAACTTCTTTGGTAACCATACCGTTGTCTACGTTTTTCATTCTCTGCATTCAAGCTTTCTCTTCTCTTCTTCTCTTGTGCGTTCATCTTTGTTTCTGTTCGCTGTCAACACATCTCTTTTCTTTCTGTAAGCTCTTCTTCCTTTCTTCTGCATATCTTTTTTTCAATATGGTTTATATTGTTGAATCTGCTGAGAAATTTCGTTCTGATTTTTCCATTCCTTCTTGGGTAACTCTAGAGGTTCTTTCTGAGCCTTTAGATTACTTTCGATTGGCTGAGGGACATTGGTTCCCCAGTCTTTTCATTGCTGAATGTGGTTTTTCTTTTCCCCCAAATCCATTATGTCTTGAGTTTTGTCAATATTTTGACCTTGTTCCTGCAAAAATAGCCCCCAATTCATGGAGAATAATTAACGGGGTGCATAAGTTAAATCTAACTCATGGGACTCGTATAGGGATCCCAGAAATCATGTACTGCTATAAATGGGCCACTTTAGATAATATTTATTATTTAAAAACTAGGTTTTTAAATAGAGCCCTTGTAGTTAACCTCCCTGATTCAAATAGAGATTATTTTGAGCATGGGTTGGTCATAAAAAATTGGCAACACGCGCCTTTATCTGGGAATGAAGTATACAACGGTCCCAGATGCCCCCCATACGGCAATGGGATAGGTTTATTTTTCATTTTTATTTTACTTATGAAATTGCGTATTCATCATGTTTGACAAAATGTGTGACTGAGATTTATGTATTTATTTGCAGTTGATAGTAAAAGAAAAACTCCAAAAGAGTCGGAAGTAAATATCAAGCATTTAAAACTTATCTGGAATTTGCATAAGACGATTGCAGACGAGCACATTAGATCTGCATCATATTTGCTGCAGTATAAGAGCTACACAACCTCTTATACTGCTCGCCCTGTTGAACCAGCCTCAACACCAGAAAGTTCATCTTCAGATTCTCATATTCCCCTATCTCATAGAATGGGCAAGAAAAGAGCTCCTCCTGCTCTATTTGGTGACACTTCCTCTGCTGTTGGAGCCCAGAAAGGCAAAATTGATGTCCCAGAGGGGACTAAAAAAGTAGATGCTGGTTCCTCCAAAATTGCCGAGAAGCCCCCAGTGGCCCCGAGCAAGAAAAATGCTCCTGCTGAGGTAATTGCCATCTCTCCGACCAAGACTTCTTCCTTGGTTGATGCTGCTGACCGTCCTTTGAAGAGATTGAGGAAATCATCCTCGGTTAATCTTGCTGGAACTGCGTCTTCTCTACCCGCTGGTGGTAGTAGTATTTCAAAAATCATTCTTCCGAGCTCTTCAACGAGCTCAGTTATACCCGAGGTTCTCGGGGTTGATGAAAAGATTCCTAGGGATACACTGACATCCCTTGCTGCTCGCCATCTTTCTTCAGTAAATTTCTCATACCTTTAGTCTTTCTTTTCTTTTTCCTGAAATCTTGTATTTGTGTTAACTCTATTGTTTTTCTTACCTTTCAGCTGGTTAACTGTTTCAATACCATTGTGAAGAAAGATCAAGCTATTAAAGCTTCCACTTCCTCGTCCGATGTTGACGATGCTTTGTTGGGTTTAACCCAATCTGTCAAGGAATCTCACCAACAGTACATCGAGGAGAAAACTGTTTGGGAGACAAAATTGGCTGTGGCTGAGGCTGATAAGATGAAGATGGCCGAAACCTCCAAGAATTTGGAGGAGAAAATTAAAGATCTGGAAGTTAAACATCAGGAATCTGATGATAAATTGAAGAAGGCAGAAGAAAAAATATCTACTCTGCGAGATATTAAAGTTAAGAAAGAGGAACTGGAGGTGAAGCTTTCCTCGGAGAAATCGAGGAGAAAAGTTGCTATCAAGAAACATTTCAGTGTTGGTTGGGAGAAAGGATGGGAGAGAGGGATAGCTGCAATGACGTCCCAAGTCCAATATGGGGAGTTGAAATACTTCTATGATGGTTGGGTAGCTGCTCTGCAAGAGCTAAAAGTCCAAGATAATTCTGAGCTATTCCAAAGGCATCTCCCTGGTCCTCCTCCACCAATTGAGGAAGAAGAAGAAGATGAACCTGCATCAGATGAATCTTCCATAGCTGTAGATGTCCCAATCTCTGCTTCTCAACCCTCTATCATTGAGGACATTTCTTCTATGCCTCCTCCTGCTGATAGGATTTCTGCCGACCAAGTTGTTGTTATCACCGAGCAACCGAGCTCCTCGTCCCAGCCTCCCGAGAAAGTCTTGGGAGACAAGGAAAAGGTGTGAAGTTGTTCGGTATCATTCTTATCTTTTATTATTTGTAATCGAATACTGTAATCCTTTTATGATCTAATAAAATACTTCTTTACTCATCGTCGTTATTGATGATTCTTTGTTGATTGTTGTCTTTTTCTTGTCTTTAGTTTGTTGCTAGAATGGAACTAATCTCTTCTCATGATACCGAGCTGATGCAGCAATGTCACCAATACTATAGGGCTGGTCATACAGACCTTAGTTCTTCTGAAATTGCTGACATTCTTGGTCATGATGCTTCAGAGCAGGCGACTGAGGCTTATCGGTATTTGCAAAGTTTACTCGACCGAGCTGTAGCTAACAATATCGCTTATTATGAATTGATTGAAGAGCTGCATTGTTCTTTAAAGGATCTTCAAAATCAACATAACGAATCAATGGCTTTGTTGCATGAAGATTATGAAAATAGATACCAGCAGCTTTCTTCAGAAACAGGCCACAAGAAAATCATTGCTGGGTATGACGTCAGGGAGAGGACTTTAAAAGGTGAAATTGAAGCCTGCAGACAAATCGCTGAGATCCTGGAGCAAGAAAATAACAATTTGCAGAAAAAATTAGCTCAGTATGAATCTGCTGCTTCATCCTCTACTGCATTAATACCAGTCACTGATGAAGGTTTCTCATTCTTAGAAGTCGAAAACGCCAAACTGAGGCAAGAGCTGGAGGATTTAAGAAGATCTTCCATTTCTGGAACTGTTCGGGGACGAGGAAGGAGTTCTCGGGGACGAGGAAGAATCGTCGAGGAGCAAAATTCTCCAATTGCTTCTCGGAGCCGATCAAGAGTTCTTAGCCATAATGTTGAAGAATTTCGCACCCAATCTACTCTGGAAACTCAAGCATTCCAACTGAATGTTAAAGATCGTGCTCTATCTGATTTGTCTAAGAAAAATTTATCTTTAGAGGATCAATTGACTGCGATGAAATCTGATCTGAATAATAAAGATGCTCTTATCAAGAACTTTCTCGAGCAAGTAGATAGATTAACTTTCCAATTCCATAAACAACCTCGGGAGTTCTGGAATGCAGGTTATAATGAAGCTCTTTACCATTTGGATGATCGCCTTGAAAATGCTAACAACGAAGGTTATAAACAGGGATGGTTGAACGCCCTGGGTGTATTAAAATTGGAACAAGGTCATTATTTATGGGATTATCATGCTCCTGGATTGCTAGACTTGCCTGTTCCTCCCTATAAATTGGATATGGCATGGATTCCTGCTCGCTCCATTCCTCGGAGTTTGATCTCTAAATATCTTGGTGATTATAACCTTCATTCTCAAGTTGAAGTATCTCGTCCTGAGCACCTGTTGGACACTCCGACAATAATGAATGTCAGAATGTTGAAGGACATGAACTTTATTAATTCTCCTCTTTGTCTAGAGGATGCTCCTGCCGGCGAAGAACCTGTCTCAAAGGATAAAGGAAAGAAACCAATATAGTAGGAATCTTTAATGTAATAGTTAGCACATATATATGTAACATGTAATACATTTTTATCTTAATGAAAGAATTTCATTTTCTGTTTTGCCAATAGCTATTTTTCTGTTTGCAAATTATATGGTTCATCAACCAAATTAGAATTTATAATAAGCATAAATTGTTCAAAATTGTTTCCAACCAACCAAGGTGGATAAATAATGTTTGTCGACCAACCATAGTTGATGGGTTTCTATCCCTGACCAACCATACTTGGTTCAATTTTCAAATATAAACATGTGTCCGACCAACTAAGGTCAATACTTTTATCCTCGTCGACCAACTACAATTAGTGGGTTTTTATCCCCGACCAACCATACTTGGTACAGTTTTCAATATTTTGTTCTTTAAAGAACTTTTTGTAATAATGTTACCTCCCGACAAACATAAGTTGTAATGCGAGAGTATATAAAGTCTTACCAACCGTAGTTGATCATGCTGGTCTACACCTCCTAATCAAAGGAGTAGTAGGGTTCTTTCGAACTTTTTGGCTCCTTGGAGCATATCCTCCTAACCAAAGGAGGTTGGCTACTTATAGCACTTTTGCTCCGTAGAGCGCTCCGGAGAGCTTATCCTCCTAACCAAAGGAGGTTGGCTACTTATAGCACTTTTGCTCCGTAGAGCGCTCCGGAGAGCTTATCCTCCTAACCAAAGGAGGTTGGCTACTTATAGCACTTTTGCTCCGTAGAGCGCTCCGGAGAGCTTATCCTCCTAACCAAAGGAGGTTGGCTACTTATAGCACTTTTGCTCCGTAGAGCGCTCCGGAGAGCTTGACTCCGTAGAGCATGACTCCGTAGAGCATGACTCCGTAGAGCAGTCTTCTTCTTTGACTCCGTAGAGCATGGCTCCGGAGAGCATGACTCCGTAGAGCAGTCTTCTTCTTATCAAGTAATGTAGTGTTCAACACTAGTATTCCCCGAAAAACTTTCAACAGAAAGAAAATGGTGAACCATCCTCGTTTTATTCATAATGAAGGAAATGCTTTACATTTTACATTACTGATAATACTTTCGCAGGTGTTCAGCATTCCATGCATTCTGAAATTCTTCTCCTTCTAGAGTTGCTATTCTGTAGGTTCCAGGTCGAACAACCTCTGTAACTCTGTAAGGTCCATGCCAATTTGCTTCCAGTTTATTCTGTTTCTGAATGACTTTCTTCAGCACATAATCACCCTCCTTCAGATCGCATTTCTTCACCCTTTTGTTGTAGAACAGAGCTGTTCGTTGTTGATAAGCAGCATTCCTAATGGCTGCCTCTTCTCTTACTTCTTCGAGCATGTCCAAATCCATTCTTCTCATCAAATCACTGATCGGAGAGTTGAAATTCAGCACTCTATGCGTTGGGAGACCCAACTCGGCCGGTATCACAGCCTCACTTCCAAATGCTAGCATATACGGTGATTCTCCAGTTGCTGCTCGGGGAGTTGTTCGGTAGGCCCATAATACTGATTGGAGCTCATTAATCCAATTTGCTTTAGCTTCACTTAGCCTCTTTTTCAACCCATTCAGTAATGTTCTGTTCGTCACTTCAGTCTGTCCATTGCTTTGGGGGTGTCCTGGTGCTGAATGAAATTTCAAAACATTCGACTGATGACAATAGGCAGCAAATTCTTCATTATCAAATTGTGTTCCATGATCTGTGATGAAAGCATGAGGGAGACCATATCGACAAATGATATTCTTCCATATAAACTGGTATACCTTCTCGTACGTCATATTGATAAGAGGCTCAGCTTCCACCCACTTAGTAAAATAGTCCACTGCAACTACGAGATACTTGAATCTTCCTCGGGTGATCGGCAGTGGTCCAACCAAATCAATTCCCCACATGGCAAACGGCCAAGGGGAAGTTATTGGTGTTAGCAATGCTTGTGGAGTTCGTCGGATGGAGGAAAAACGTTGGCATTTGTCACATTTCTTGGCATAGGCTATACAATCAGCCCTCATTGTCGGCCAGTAATATCCCTGTGTCATCATTCTTTGTAAAAGTGTTCGACCTGCTACATGAGCTCCACAAGATCCTTCATGGATTTCTTCAATCAATTCTTTCACCTCGGTGGGATGTACACATCTTTGCAAACCTGCCATAATTCCTCGTCTATACAAAATACCATTAGTTAATACATACCGAGCAGCTTTATACTTCAGTTTCTTGGCAGCGAGTTTGTCCTCCGGCAATTCGCCCTCTTCAACATATTTCCTGATTGGATCCATCCAAGATGGTCCTAAATCAAGAGTAATCACATTCGTTGTCAGATCTTCATCTATGCTCCGACCTTCTAATACTTCAATCGGTATGGTTCTTCGCATCTCGGTACGAGTAGCTGATGCTAGTCGGGCCAGTGCATCTGCTTGTACATTCTCCATCCTCGGTATTCTCACCAATTGAATGGCATCAAATTCTGTCAACAATTTCATCACCTTTGCATGATATTTGATCATTAAGTCTCCTTTAACCGCATATATTCCCATCATCTGATTCACAATTAATTGAGAATCACTGAATACCATCACCTGTTGTGCTTCCATAGTCTTCGCTAGATTAAGACCTGCTATCATGGCCTCATACTCCGCTTCATTGTTAGAGGCTTTGAATTGGAATCGCAAAGCATATTCCATGTCAATCTCGTCTGGGGTGATCAAAACAATTCCTGCTCCACAACCAGCTGTGCAGGATGATCCATCTACATATAATCTCCATGTAGGTATTTCGTCTTCAAATTTCTTATCTGTCAGAGTTCCTCGATAAAATATCTGCTGTTTTCTTCCATCATCCCCCGGTATCTTTCGCTCCTCGTCAGTCATCTGCTCGTACTCCTTTACCAACCGTGGCTGGTCTGAGTTCGAATACAATGATTTCTCTACATCCACAAGTCCTTTTACCAACCTTGGTTGATTTAGACCTATTTCTGCTGATCCTGTATCGTCCACAGGTAGGTCAGTAAATGTTTCTGTTGATCCTGTATCGTCCACAGGTAACTCAGCAGGCATCTTTTGCTCCTCGGGGGTATCAGGGTATGTGAACTCTGCTATAAAATCTGCTACAGCTTGCCCCTTCAATGATGATCTGGGCTCATACACAATATCGTATTCACCAAGTTCTACTGCCCAGTACATCAGTCTCCCTGATTTTTCTGGCTTATGGAGGGCTTGTCTCAATGGCATATCAGTATAAACGATGATGGTATGGGCTTGGAAATATGGCCTCATTCTTCTGCTTGCTTCAATTAGTGCCAATGCCAATTTTTCTAGCCTTGGGTACCTGATTTCTGCACCTCGGAAAGCCTTACTTGTGTAATAAATTGGCTTCTGGACTCCATTCTCCAATCTGATCAACGCTGAACTGACTGCGTTCTCTGATACTGCCAAATACAAATACAACTTTTCTCCTGTTATTGGTCTGGACAACAGTGGAGGTGTTCCCAAATATTTCTTCAAGTCTTGAAAAGCTTTTTCACATTCCTCATTCCACTCAAAGGTTTTTCGAAGTGTTTTGAAGAATGGTATGCATTTATCAGTTGCTCGAGATACAAATCTGTTGAGCGCTGCAACTCGTCCGGTAAGACTCTGCACTTCTTTCTTCGTCGTCGGAGATCGCAGCCCTAGAAGAGCTTTGATCTTATCTGGATTTGCCTCAATACCTCGCTGATTGACGATGTATCCGAGGAACATTCCTTCTCGTACTCCAAAGGTGCACTTCGTCGGGTTAAGCTTCATTTGGTATTTATCCAATTGATCAAAAGTTTGACTCAAGTCAATCAAATGATCAGTAGCTTTCTTGCTTTTAGTGAGCATGTCATCGACATAGACCTCCATGTTGCGGCTGATTTGTTCGGTAAAAACCTTGTTCATCAACCGCTGATATGTTGCACCTGCATTTTTTAAACCAAAAGGCATAACATTATAACAATAAGTTCCCCTAGGGGTAATAAAAGAAGTACTTTCCCTGTCTTCAGGTTTCATTTTGATCTGGTTGTAGCCAGAGTAAGCATCCATGAAGCTGAGTAGCTCGTGTCCCGAGGTAGCATCCACCAGTTGATCAATTCTGGGCAATGGAAAATGATCCTTGGGGCATGCCTTATTGAGATCGGTGAAATCGACACACATTCTCCATTTGTTGTTTTTCTTCTTTACCATCACCACATTAGCCAACCAATCTGGATATTTTACATCTTCAATGAATTGGGCTTTCTGGAGTTTCTCGACTTCCTCCTGTATGGCCTGATTCTTCTCGGGACTAAACACCCTTCTTCTCTGCTTTACAGGTTTAATCTCCTTATTCACATTGAGTTCATGACATAAGAAGTTTGGATCTATTCCTGGCATGTCTTCATGACTCCAAGCAAAAGTATTTTTCCTATTCTTCAAGAAAGCTATCAACTCCTCTTTTATCGACATATCCAACGATGAACCTATCTGGGTTATTCGTTCAGGATATTCGTCGTCCAAAATAACGTTTTCTGTAGATTCCATCACCTGTCCTTTTACAAGTTGAGATTCATCCCTGGGATCAAGAGTTTCAATTTCTGTACCTTCTTCCACCTGGTAAGTTGTAGTCTTTTTCATCGATCCTTCTAATTCTTCTTGCTCGGCCGACGAATAATAGCATTCCCGAGCTACTTTTTGATCACCTTTCACCACTCCAACTCCAAAATTTGTTGGGAATTTCAAACATTGATGTACTGTAGAAGGAACAGCTTCGAACTTCTTCAATCCAACTCTTCCCATGATGATGTTGTAGGCTGACTGCACATTCTTATCCATCACAAAGAATCGTATTCTTTCTGTTCGACAAACAGGCCAGGTTCCAATGAATATATCCAACTTGATCGTCCCAAGTGGAAAAACTTTCTCGCCAGCAAAACCCAGAAGGGGTCTGTGATAAGGTTCTAATTGGGATAATTTTAAATTCAGGCTATCAAAGCATGAATAGTACATGATGTCTGCCGAACTACCATTATCTACCAACACCCTTGAAATGATCACGTCCTTCATTCTCATTTTAATCACCAAAGGATCATCATGAGGGTAAAGAACACCTGCCAGATCATTTTTTGAAAAACCAATTACTAGCTTCTCTTTGTTTACCTTCCTCGGACGATCATCCTCGGCCAGGTTTATTCGCTGAATATATGAGCAAGCTTGAGCCTCTCCGAGATAAGCTTTTCTTTCCGCAGTAAGGTCTCCTCCTCCTGCATCTCCCCCTGTAATAACGTTACAATGAAATGATCCAAAACGTATGGAAAATACCTCTCGTTCAGGTTTTCTTGGCTTCTTGGGAAGATCGGGGTCATCATCTGGATCCTCTTCATGGTCCTTCCTCTTATTCTCCTCTGCACGACGAGGAGATCTAGATCTCTTTCTAATTCTGTCCTCATTTGTTCTCTCGCCTCTGCGATCTACATACTTTGATAATTTTCCTCTTCGAATGAGCGTTTCAATCTCGTTCTGAAGGGCTATACAATTTTTGGTCATATGGCCATGATCTTTGTGAAACTCGCAATATTTGGTCTTATTCCTCATGTCTGGATCTGACTTCAGTTTCTCTGGCCATTTGATTTCCTCGTTATTCCTGATTTCTTCTAAAACATGATTAATACCCATTCTCAATGGAGTATAATTATCATACTTCTTTAGGGCTTCCAACTTTATCCTGTTATTCCTGGAATATTTGTCACCACCATTGCCTTTCTGATCTTTCTTCTTAGAATTGTCGACCTCCACTTTAACTTCTTTATCCATATTCTTCTTCGCAGTCATAGCCTCCTCGGCATTCATGATTTTGGCTGCCTTTGCCATCAATTCCGACATATTTTTAGGCGGATCTTTGGCCAGAGTATAGTATAGCTTGTTAGGCAGCAAACCACTCATCAAAGCAGTGATTGCTGTCTTTTCTTCATAATCTATGACTTCCAACTTTTCGTTATTGAAACGAGTTATGTAATCTCTAGTACTTTCACCTGATTTCTGTCTAACACTTAGCAAGTGTGCTACTCGCTTTACCGGCTTTGCTCCAAAACAAAAATTACCAATAAACAGCTCGGCTAACTGAACAAAAGTTGAAATCTTACCCCGAGGAAGATTATTGTACCATATCTGTGCAGATCCGGTAAGAGTTCCCGAGAATGCTCTACACCTCATCTCGTCGGGGACAGCATAGATATCTGCAGCAGCTTGGTACTGTTCTATATGAAGTACAGGATCTGTCTTACCATCGTACTTGGGGGTCACTACAGGTGCTTTGAATTTCGACGGTGTAGGGAAATCCACAATAGCTTGCACAAAAGGTGTCCCTTGAACAAAAGTTCTCTGTAAGGGGTTCCTCGCCTTAGCCATTTCTCCTAGTCTATCCTCCAATCGTTGAATGGAACCTTTCCATGCTTCATTCCCTTCCTCGGGCAGCCTAGTCCGAGCAACTGATTGCCCTGACGTAGCTTCCTGAGATTTGTCTCGACGAATAATTGGTCGTGATTGTGCAGATCTTTCTCTCGAACCTGGTGGTGGTCGAAAACTTCCTGATGGAGCCCTAGGTGGACTCATGTTCCTCCTTGGTCCTAACCGACTGAAAGGAGACACCCTGCTCAATCTTTCTAAAGCGCTAGTTCTCTCAGGAGAAAGAGATATATGTTGATCTGTATCCGTAGCCCGTATTGATGAAGTTCGCCCAGGTTGGTAAGAAGAATCATTGGATTCTCCATTGCGATATGACCCAGTACGTCTGGATCGTGATTGCCCATGATCAGTCCTTTGCCCTGAATAAGTAGGTATACCGCCTTGAAGAGTTTGAAGGAGTTGCCTCATAGATTCTTGCATGGCGGTTTGTCCCTGAGCCAGATTCGTCATAATTCCGGCCAGATCTGGAGATGTAGATAGATTTGGAAGATTTCCAGTATTTCCAGCATTCCGATTACTGGATTCTGGATTATCTGCCATTGGTGACAAATGATTTTTATGAAAAACGATAACAACAGTCGTTTCCCACAGACGGCGCCAATCTGTTGATGTAAAAAACTAGATCACTCTAATTCTTCAATCACAGATAAATAAATAAGACAAAGATTTTTAAAGTGGTTCGGCTAGGAATAAAGCCTACGTCCACTATTATGTTATTGCTGAGTGTTTGTGGAATTCTTGATTACAAGTTCTCTCAAGAAATTCCGGTCCCCTTGAATGGGATTGATACAAGGTATTTATAGCCTCAAGGCTGTACATGAAAGGTCTACTACATTAAATGATATACATATGAATGGGTAATATATTTAATGCGGCGTGTGCGTCAAGAATCCAATGAATAGTTGAACAGTTGTCCGTCTGATAATTGATGACACGGCCGAGGTGCAGTTCGGACCGCCTTAGTTGCTCGTCGATCAAGAGTTCCTCGGAGTACTTAGAGTATCTCGGGATGAAAGAGTTCCTCGGATGGAGTTCCTCGGCATGATAGAGCTCCTCGGTGTATTCTCGTTGCTCGGTACCAACCATGGTTGTTCGGTAAATGATCTTCCTCGCTGTTATTGTGCCACGTAGATCGACACGTGTCTTCATACTATTCGTCCACGTCAGCATATTAATTTTGGTATCAACAGCTCCAAAGTAGAAATTACTAATAAATGAATTGATAAGTTATTGGAAACTAGGGATTTGCCCACACGGCAAATTATTATACCAAATTTGTGCCGATCCAGTAATAGTTCTTAATGATGCTCGGGAGCGCATCTCATCTAAAACTGAGTAAATGTCGACAGTAGCCTGGTATTACTCCACATGGAGGAGGGTATCAGTTTTACCATCATATTTAGGATTAACCACGGGTGTCTTGAATTTGGCAGGTGTTGGGAAATTCACATTTGCTAGGATGAAAGGTGATCCCTTTATAAAACTCTTACGCAAGGGTTTTTTTTATTTGGACATTTCTCCCTAACGATCTTCCAGTTTTTAGATTAAACCTTTCTAGGGATGATTATCTGGATTAGTTTATGTGGGAAGCAGTTTTAACGGCTTGGTCGTGCGTTTGTGCTGAGCTCTCTTCCTAGGAAGTATGTTCGTCACGCGCGGATCCTCTCATGCTAGTTCTTGACCTAACAGAACCTTCTTAGCGATCTCATGATTTAGAGGGTTCACTATGATTATGGTATCTAACTGCTCAGGGACCAAGCCGATCAAATGTTGAGCCCTTGCATAGTCTATCTAGGGCGCTCGACCGTTCCTAAAAAAGGAAAAACCCATTTTAGTAATTAGTGGCCCTCAAGGAAGAGGTCACGCCGGGGTGATATGACCTGTTATTAGAGGATCTATAATATCTAGATCTGCTTTTTTCCTGCCTAGGTACGGGGGGAAACATATTTTCCCATGGAACAACAACTTGCCTAGTTTGAAGCATCTATGTAAGATATCCCACTGTCTCTTGCATTGCCACTTGACCCTTGGTTATGTTCAGTAATATTCCTAAAATATCTCCCATACAGAGAGGGGTAGAATGACTGAAATCATTGTCAACGGCATAGTTTCCTTCTAAAACGTTAGTCATTTTTTAATATTATAGCTGAGAAATGGTTTCTTAAATAAAACAAGTAGAAAATAGTAATAACTTGCCATTTTCCACAGACGGTACCAATCTGTTGATGTTTAAAATTGGTTTTACTAATTTAAGATACTCTTAGCTCAATCAAAGCAACAAATGTAACAACAGATAAAATATTAAGCTAGAAGGGGATGATAATTATAGAGAGACAAAGGTTTTTACGTGGTTCAACCCAATGTGGTGCCTACATCGACGGGTGAAATCCCCACTAGTATTTTTAGGGGTTATGCAATTCTCTCAAAAGTTCTCTAGGGTTTAGAAAAGTGTTTTTTCTATTGTCCCTAGCTGAAAGGGGCCACGATCTATTTATAGTAGTTGAAAGTTAAGGAGATGGAATACCTGCATATATTAGATATTTACATCTTTACACAATAATAAGCAGTTGGATATTATTAACGTGTATGGTCATAGTGATTGTTTAGATTCCCCATGTGTGTCTATTCACTTGACTGACCGTTCATTTTCATGGGACTGTTCGACTTGGTAGCCGACTAGCAAGACAACTGAGTCGGCCATATTTGTGCGTAGTTTAAAAGTCCACTGATCATGATAATAGGTTTCACTCCTTTATTGGTCCACGTGGTCTACTTATTTTAGGCTACAACACGACCTATAACACAAAATAAGAAGATTCCATTGCTGGACATAACAAATCGATCCACATACGGTCGAATTTTACTACATGACAACTTCATGAACATGGATGGAGCATTGGTCAACCCATTGGTCAATCCACAATGTGTCATAAAACGGCCTTCGAGACATCCTTCTCCTGATTCTACAATTAGCTATAACTCGATCACAGTACAATCATCGTAACAAAGACACTTCCCTTAAATGACCTAACAGGTTGCCGATATATGGCGATGAATACTTGTTCCGCATCGTGACCTTTTCAGCTCCTGGTGATCCACACAAAATAAGCGAATCGTTGATTTTTTAATGAAGAGGATTGGATCTTCTCCCAAAGTAGTTATAATAGCCCGTATTTTTCTGTGCATTATATAAATTATAAAATTATTATATTTTCCCGTTAAGATATGTGATGTCACTGTTTATATTTTATATGTGTTATATAATTCATATTTGAAATCGGACTTAATACTTGGTAATGCATTAATTAAATATTTGCAAGTGATTGTGTATTATATGTGACTATGGAATGGTCAGGGATTAGATGTCGAGTGTTTCCTTATTTGGATTATCTCCTTAGTGTAGAGTCCTACCGATTGTGAAGTAGTTTCTTATAATGTTTTGTTAAACAAAAGTAATTAATTAATTTATGATCAAATTATTATACTCATACCAGGTTTTATATTGGTTTATTGAGATATTAGATGTATTAGAAAATATCCTATTTTGAGTGACTTTTGGGACGTCTAGAATGTTCATTTTTTACTTAAAATTACAGGTTTTAAGTTTATTCGGTTAATACATGGCTTGGGTAGAGTTTTTGACCAATTGTAGTGGTATTTGGACTCATTGGGTTGAGGCTCATATTACGTCTAAGGTTAATTTCGTGGGTATTAGTATTATTAGGTCATTAGTCTAAACTTAAAACTCATTAGAAGCATTGGAAAGGAACCCCAAGGCTTAAAGAGCATGGGCGCATAAGAATTAGGGAGACTAGGAAGTTTGGAAGATCAGATTTATCTAATTTGGATAAGGTAAGTTTATTTAGATTAGGAATTTCATTATATTTGCGTTAGAATGATAAGTATCAATCTGAATGTGAACTAATATATGTGTTAATCCGATTTGATAATCAAATCCCTAATTTTTTAATTACATTTATGCTTAATTTATAATTAAACTTCATGTTAATAATATAGGTTGATTATATTGATAATTCTCATGAATCTGGCTTTGGAATTTGATTATAATAATTGTATACTAATTCATTATTAGGTAATTAACAAAATATCCTTGATTATTGTAAGGGAAAATTTCCAATATAGTCAATTTGTATGTAATTTGGCTTTATTTCGTGTTTGGACCAAACTCTTTGAGTCATAGGTTAGGACTTGAGTTGTTGACTGAAGACGTAGCGGCCAAGTTAGAAGATCTATATCATTATGTCGTGTTTCGTGCTCATTTTCATATTCCAAGTATCTCTCGGGTATGGATGCCCTTAGATGTTTTATATTTAGGTGTTAGGATTTTCATCAAATTATTTAGGAAATATTTTTAAATGATTTTATTCCTTTTTATATTTTTTAGAACAAAAATAATTTTTTCATGACTTCGTTAGAACAAAATTGCTAAGTCATTCGAAGGTGATAAAATACCTCATTATATCATGTTCAAACTAAACTTTGAACGAGATGTTTTTTTACCCTTTGCTGGAATCTCGTTGGAAATGTCGTTTAAATGGTGTTAGAACGAGATACTATACTTCGTTCAAACGAGGTACAATGTAGTTCGAATGAACCTGCGAATTACTGTACCATTCAATATTTTCAAAACATCTTTTGATCATTCTCTCTTTTTTAACAAACCCTCTATAAATAAGAGTACATAGCAACTTTTTTCTTTAAGACTTTTTCGTTGCTTTTGAGTTCCCAAGCTCTTTAGAAAAGCTCTCCAAAACCCTAGCTTATACCCAAGGTTTTTAGGATCCAATCTTCAATATATATATTCTTTGATGATCCTGTTAAGGTCACCAAGATTTATTCTACACATCTTTATGAGATCATTTCATATGGTGGACTCCGTATTAGCTATTTACATATGGTGGACTCCGTGGTGTGGTATTACGGTGAAGAAGAAGTGGATTTCATATTCCAATACATGAATGATTGTTGGATTATTCATTGGATACCGAGGTGTGAATGGACTCACACATTGTGATAGTTGTATGGGTGGATTCCTATGTTCTCGTTGTGGAAGAGAGGTTGAAAATCGAAAACGAATCAAGGTTTATGAGGGCGTCGAGTCGTTGTGCAAGTCATCTGTCGATTTTTCTAAATCCTTTATCATGGTGAATTTACATGGCTTGGTCATCCGAGGTTTTTCCTGTTGTGGATTTTCCTCATACACGGGGCATTGTGATTTGGTTAGTTTATTTATCCTCCACTCGCCACATGTTTAGGTAAAGATAAAATTGGTTAATTGGCTTAATAACAACTTGTTCAAAATTGATGCAATATTTTGCTTTGGGATAAATTGTTTAAGTTTAATATTTAATTTGAAAAATTAAAAATTGTCTTTTGTTTTAACCACGCTCTATTAGCACACTCTCTCAAATTGGTATGAGATCGGGAACACTAAGTTATCGTATAGATCCGTCTTAGCGTACTATTTTAGGGTTATTTGTATGTCTCTCTCTCTCTTTCTCTCTCTAGTTTTATTTATTTCTCTCGATAGGTCGTCATAGTGATAAGTTGTCTGATGCGTTTAGCGATGACGACTATTTTGATATTCGAGATGATTTTAATGAGCTTCATAACCATGCTGAAAAAATAGCTCTTTTGAATTTGAAGTTTCCAAAAAGAATTAAATTTCTTTTAAAATATTTTTTTTAATCTGAAGTTAAATTTTTACGAACTATTCAAACTCAAGAGATATCCTTCGTGAGAAGCTTATGGACATGAATCGTAATTTTTAAAAACTTACAAGTGTCTAAGAAAGAGAGTGAGGATAGAGTCCAAATTTTAGAGAATGAATTAGAGGACTCTAAAAGTTTTGAGACTAGGGTTAATGAACGTTCCACTGAGGATAATGATAAATCGATAAATGTTTTTAAGGTACGTGAGAATACTATTAGAGATAAGTTCTCTTGAATTGAGGGGGAGCGAGACAGCCTTCTAGGATTGATTGAAAATATGACGAAAGAATTCCTAAACTTTGAGGAGTCTAATTCCTTGCTCGAGTCTAGAATTTTGAAGTTATAAGATGATCTAACATACACAAGTAGTGTTGGTAGTGGATTTGATGGTCCAAATTCTTCCAAGCCTAAAGCGAAGACCAATGTTTCTTTTAGAGTGTCAACCATTGCCCATGGCATTAGAAAAAGGTCAACCCTTAGGTAAAACTCCTTTGTTCACACATGTTCGCATTGTGGTAGGAAAGTCACCTTAGGATGTTTTGCTATGATATTTCAAAGGTCCTCAGAAGTCCAGGTTTAGTTTCCCCATTGTTCCCAAAATTCGTTGCATTAGGTATTCATATATTTAGGTTAGAAATTATTTTTATTTACATTGAATGTTAAACTTGTTGACTCTCGCATGATATCACATGATTCTTCCCATACTATATCTTACAAGTGATTGTGGTTACATGTTTCCATACACTAGATTTTGTACTTAATGTTATGTCTGCTTGATAGTTGTTTGTTGTTTATCCTTTTTGTATTTTAATTTTTCCTTTTTTAGGTCTTATTGAGAAAAATGCAAAAAGATTTTATTTGTCTTTTGAGTTTGTATTTGATAAATTGGTATCATTTAGAAAAATGTTTAAAAACTCAAAAAGATTTTTGGTGTATATGTAGTTTAGTTTTACACATTTTGTATGGCATATTGGTGTTTTTTTTAATTAGTGTGTTTGAATACGCCTCCTTTCATGTTTTCATACGTCTAGAACATTTTATTATGATACTTAATGCTTAGATTGTTCTTAATCTTGCTTGCGTGGAGTAGTTTGAAATTTACTCGCTTAATGGATTCCATTTGCATGTTCCTCCTCACACATATTCATAAGCTCTTTTGGATTTTGACATCATATGTTACATGAGCTAACTGAGATGTTCTCCTGAAAATCTTATAATATACATATATATTTGATTGGGGGATTTGTGCATGTAAGAACTAATGCCCGTGAAATTATTTTTATTAAAAAAATGAGTGTGCACGGGAAAGGGCTACGAAGGGACAAATTTTCCTTGCGTGAAAGCCCATCATTGGCAAGAGCCTAAAATATTGAGGGGCAAAAGAAAAGAAGATATTGCCAATGCAAAATTTTTGTTTCATTGATTATTCAATAAAATTGGTAACTTTAAAATATGAGAGTAAAAAATTATTTATCTATAATTTTGAGGGTGTTATAAGTTGAAGATCAACGAGTTTGCACAATGAATCCTAGTTATTTTGTGTTTGACACTATTGATTTGAGAATCAGCGATATTTTTTGGGCTAGTGTGCATTGTGCTTGTTTATCCATTACGAGTTCACTTTATTTGTCATTATGAGTATAAATCTTTATTTGATAAGGTTAATGGAGTCATATAGAACTTGGAAATTTTAGAGTGATTGGGTCATTTTTTATTTGTTTATAGTTCACGCCCCTTCATTCCATACAACATGTTTAGACACATAGATAATATTCTACTGTGTAAAGCTTATGTGTTTTGTGTCACTTTGGGGTGTTTATACCTGTATATATATGCATATATATCAGTGGTATCTTTTTGCATATTTATATACATGGTATTGCTTATTTTGAATCTTTGCATTTGCATTTAATCCATGTTTTTCATGTGCTTTATCTTTGAATAAAATTGGCATGGTATATGATCATATTAATATCTCTTATTACTTGGTTACATTGATATCTCAAGCTTCATTTTGTATTCAATATGATACCCTTTATTGCATCTATATTGGTATTGATTTATCATTATTTGGTTTATTTGTGCTAGTGTTGCCATGTTATGTTTGTTGCACTTTACACCATAACATAATATTATTATTTCTTCCTTAATTTCAATTCGTATCAGATGTTCTCACTTTTGGGAGAGATATGTTTTCTAGGATAGAAATGGTTTATTATGCATTCTTTCTTTATCTATTCCTAAATAAAAAAGGGGATGCGTGGTATCTTTCAGTTCAGTTTTATGGGAGATATTTATCTCAGGGGGAGACGTCTTACATAGGTGGGGATCATTAGACATAGGGGGAGTTTATTCTTATGAAAATATATATTATTTATATATTCTCTTTTCATTTGAAGGTGTGTTTAAGTGGGCATGCTTGCAACATGCGATAAAGTTTATAAGCGAGAACATCTACTCAAGTTTTATGAGTTAGTCGATTTGTACTTTTTCCTTTTGGGGTTAGGGATTGAGTCTTAGAAGAGCTTGATGACCGATAGGATTTTTTAGTTTTGGTTATGTCCGGGAGCGGCCAAAGGGGGAGATTTGTAAGGGCAAATTTTCAACAGAGTCAATTTGTATGTAATTTGGTAGTATTCCATATTTGGACAAAATAATTTGATCCATAAGTTAGGACTTAAGTTGTTGACCTTTCAAGCCTATGATATGGCTTCTTGAAGACATAACGTCTATGTTAGAAGATCTATATAATGATGTAGTGTTTCATGCTTGTTTTAGTCTTCATGTTTCGAGGACCTCTCAGGTATGGATGCGTACATATTTTGATCCTTGGATATTTTATATTTGGCTGTTAGGATTTTTATAAAATTATTTTTGAAATATTTTAAAATAATTTTCGTGACCTCGTTAGAATGAAATTGGTAAGTCGTTTGAACGAAATATTGTACCTCATTATTTCCTATTCAAACAAAACTTCGAACGAAATGATTTTTATCCTTTGCTAGAATCTTGTTGTAAATGTCGTTTGAATGGTGTTCAAATGAGATACTATACTTCGTTCGAACGAGGTATAATGTCGTTCGAATGAACCCAAGAATTTTTATAGAATTTGAGATTTTTAAAACTTCTTTTCATCCTTATGTCATTTTTAACAAACCTCCTAAAAATAGGGATGCGGATTAGCATTTTTCTGTAACATTTTTCATTGCTTTTGAGTTCCTGAACTCTTTAAAAATACTCTCCAAAACCATAGTTTATTCCCAAGATGTTAAGGATCAAAGTTTCAATACATATATGCTTTGAAGATCATGTTTTGGATACTAAGGTTTCTTCTCCACATCTTTTTGAGATCATTTCATACGGTGGACTCCGTATTAGCTATTTACACACGGTGGAGTCCGTAGTGTGGTGTTGTCGTGAAGAAGTAGTCGAGTCCGTGTTCCAATATGTAGATGATTGTTGATTTATTCAATTGATACTGAGGCATGCCTGGACTCACTTGTTGTGGTAGTTATATTGGTAGATTCCTGCATTGTTGCTATAGACGAGAGGTTAAAGACCAAAGACGCATCAACTCTTGCAAGGGCGTCGAGTTGTTGTGAAAGTCATCTGACGATTATTGTTAATCCTTTATCATAGTGAATTTGTGCGGCATGGTCGTTTGAGGTTTTTCACATAGTGTACTTTCCTCATACACCGAGTGTTGTGATTGAGTTACTTTATTTTATCCTACACTCACCAAGATGCATGTTTAAGTTCAGATAAAATTAGTTCATCAGTTTAATAGTAACTTGTTTAAAATCGGTGGAACGTTTTACTTTGTGGTAAATTTTTTAAGTTTGATATTTAATTTGAGAAAATTAAAAATTGGCTTTTTTTACCACTCCCTATTAGCACGCTTTATCAATTATATTGAGAATTTATGCAAAGCTAAGAGTAATTTGACAAGTTTATGAAACTAGGGTTCTTAAGTTCATATTATAAAAAGTTAACATCTAATCCCTATTATAATTTATTAGAATGCATAGGTATAGGTTAATAATGATGTTATGTAACTTATATATGAAGCATGATGGGTTTAGTGCTGTTTAAAGTCTTCAAAAGTAGGTTTTTGGTTGTTAATGGTCGATTTTGAAATTTAGAGGAGATGATACGATCATCTCATTCAAATGAGATTTATGTTCTCGTTAGAACGAGCCAAACGGTCTTTAGAATGACTTGGGTTATCATTTGAACGAGATGGGGGATTTAATTAGAACAAGTTAGCGATCTCATTAGAACGAGTTTGGCCCTGTTTGGAATTTAAATCACTTATTAATTGGTAGAAATTAATCAGGAACCTATTATGCTTTTGATAAATCCTTGTGTGGATAGGATTACTATTACTTTGTTGGATGTGTAAGCATACCAGCTTTGAGTTTCATGGGGAATGTACTAGGAGGAATTTCATATGACATTGAGCGTACTGGTACCCCAGAGATAGAGATGGGCTTTTCCTTGATCCTTTTACCCCAACCCTATGACTGATGTACCCGTATCTCAGTGGGGAATAAATGGGGGAGTTATATCATACACCCTTGGGTATGGGGATCGTGAGTTATGACGGGAATTCATAGTGATTATCCCTTGTTAAGGCTTTAAGCTTATAGGTTAAGGATGGCATATAACAATACCTAGTATGCGTAAGTGATCCCTGAATGCGATAAGAATAGGTATTTATGATATACATAAGCTCGGGCTAGTCCAGACGACACCCACTACGGTAGAATTTCCCCCATATAATGTCTCAGACTTGCCATAATACTAAAGTATTCATCAACATTCTCGCATTAGACAGTCTCGATTTCCGAAACCACCCTATCACATAATTTCTTTCATCACTGACCAAGCACAGTATCGACCTTGCAGCAACATACATATTATGTCGGGATGAGAGTATCGGGATCAAAATGTCGGCCTCACACACCTCATGAGGATGAGACCTTCCCATCAATCACACATATGGAATTAGCTTCATCTCGTCTCTATGTTCAGGTTCAGTGCCTTTGCAGTCTCAGCCAGTCGAGACCAATAGTTTCAAAATAGTGCACGCGTGTGTAAAACATTACAAGGGCATTATTGTCACATCCAATCAATACTATTATAATGAATCAACAGCACGTGAAAGTAATATTTCATCATTATGACCTACAGACCTCTCTCTACACGTGTCATGCTCCTATTGACTATTGGATCTCATTAAACACGAAAAACATACTTAGGGGTGGTAGTGAGCACCCTTAAGGATATAAAAGGAGCTCATTGTATCCTTCTACAAGGGTCGAATTTTGGAATCCCTACTGTTATTTATAAAGAGAGAGAGAGAGAGAGAGAGAGAGAGAGAGAGAGAGAGAGAGAGAGAGAGAGAGGAAAGCTTGTAATTATAACCTATAATTTCTTTTAACCAACTTATATAGTTGAATCTCTTCACACTTGCACAATTGATGTAGGCCAAGGTCGAGCCACTTAAATCTCTATGTCATTTCATTGTCTCTCATCTCCTTTGTCACTTTCTTATTTTATCTTATTTCCACCATTGTTGTATAAGCTTGGAAACCAGGTTGAATCCCTATGGATGATATTTGGCATCATCATTTTGGCACCATCTGTGGAAAGAGACTAAGTCGTCTTCTTCAACTTATCTCGAATATTCCTCTCCTTGTCTCTGGTGGTGATCCAATTCCACCACTGTTGGGGATGAATCACCATTGAAAGAGCTTGGTTGGTGTTTCTTAAGATTTTTGGATTCATCTTATATTCTAGATTAGTACTTTTTCATCTTCATCCTATTCACTACCCCGTTAAGTATCACCAGAGATGGACATTGATCCCCCTTGCAATGACGGGGCTAATTCCAGCCAACCGCCTCAACAGTAAAAAATGGCTAATGTGGCGACGACGTTGAGGTCCCTTGTGGTCAGTCAATAGCAGATGCAACAGAAGCTTTTGGCCTTCATCCAAGACATCATGAGCAGGATTCTAGATTATTTAACCATTAACTTGATAACTTCGGATGCCAGGAAGACTGCGTATCCAATAGCAGAGGGACTACCCCCAATTCTAGTAAAAAAAAATCAACACTGCCTCAGGCAAAGGGATATCGCAGATCTGCGATGTCTCCACCTTGGAAAGAAGTTTAAAAGTATCCAAATGAATTATCTTATGATGATGAGGGTTGAAGGGAGAGGTATGTGACCATACACCTCATATCAGTGAGGGGCAACTCCAACACCAAGTTACTAAGGAAAGAGTTTCCAATACACTCCTCGGAGTTAATAGAAAGGCTCTGCGTTCGACAGGCTAAGTAGAGGGTCATCTTTCAATTAAATCGGCCTAAGGGAGTATGGTAGTCGAGATTGACATTTTTCAAGCATGGAAGGCACACGTGCAATTGGTCGTCAGGATAAAAATAGGCCGAGATGAGATGAGGAAAGAAGGGAACACCGAGAAGTTAACAGTTGATAGAGAATTAGGGGGCAGAGAATCAGTCGTCAAGATGGTGACTACAATGGAAGGGGTAGGAGATAATGCAGTGCAAGAGGAAAAGCCTTAGAATAGCTCAATCAGAGGCTATAGGATAACATCGGTTGTTTTATTAAAATTCGAGACCCCAGTCACCGGGGGTATAAGGAAGGATATCCATTTGTGCCAAGAATAGTCAGTTACCCGACTCCAGTAAAATTTAAGCCATCGACTGTGACACTTAGATACAATGGGAGTACTAACCCTGTTCATCAAATAGAGATGTATCAGTTGGCCACTAACATATACTCAACACCTGAAGAGATGAGATGCCGAGAATTTTCTAGCACCCTTATAGGTGTGGCTCACGTGTGGTATACCGATCTGCCGAGAGGGTCCTTAGAAAACTTTAAACAGTTAGCTGAAAAGTTAATTCATAATTTCTGTTTTGGAATGAAGCCGTCTAAATGCGTGACTCATCTACTAAAAGTCAAGATAGGGAATAATGAACCTTTAAGAGACTATATTTCTCGGTTTAAAAAATAGAAGTTAGAAGTGGAAGACTACGAGTAAAGTATGTCCATGACAACGCTAATCAGCGGCTTACAGCCCGAGAAACTTCCATGGAACCTCTTTGAGGAACCTCCAAAGTCCATGATAGAACTCCAAGCAACAGTTGGGAGAATCATTAACACGAGGTAGGCGATAGTGGCCAAGAAAAGTGACTTAAAAGAGACTAACAACGAAAAATTAGGTCAAGGCCGAGATAAAAAGAAGGAACAAAAAGGTCCAACGATGACAGATTTGCTAAGTACACTCCGCTAACAGTAAGTCCTGACATGAAATTAAATGAGATTGAATATGGTAGAGAACTCAGGTGGCCAAATAATTTGAAGTCCCCACCCCAAAATATAAATAAGAGTAAGCGGTGTGAGTTTCACCAAGACAATAGTAATACGACTGATCAGTGCTTCGCCCTAAAAGACGAGATCAAAAAATTACTAAAATAGGAAAAACTCCGAAAGTAAACGGAAAAAAGTGCAGGATGTGATGAAGGAAGAAAAAGATTCAACACAAGGAAGTATTTCAAACCAAAGAAGGAGGTTCAGGCAAATAGGAATGAGCAAGAGTAAAACGGCAGTGGCGAAGACTACCCTGGTCTTCTTGCTAAACCATTGGCAGCTAAAGGTAATCTCTATATGATTTCTTCTGATGTAAAAATGATCTGTAAAGGATTAGCAGGTGGAGAAACTGATTCAACCGACGGTAAGGCTCATGTTATTGAAGTAAAGCTGGCACCTAAAAGGGCTGATTAATTCGGCCGAGATTGAAGCTAAGCCCAACAAGCTGAAAAAGTAGATATGGATAATCTTATTGTGAAATTTTCAAGGCAGGACTTCAAAGGTATCTTGGCCACACGCGATGACCCTCTAGTCATCAGTACATGGGTTCAAGATTATAATATGGCTCGTATGTTGGTTGATGGGGGAAGCTCAACAGATGTGATGTTCTGGGATTGTTTCAAGGGTATGAAGCTGAGCAGGTAGAGACTTATCTGTTACCATCAACCTTTGATTAGATTTAACGGGGAAAAAGTACATCCATTAAGATTTTATGAAATGGACGTATGCACGGGGACCTGGCTGAGATGCCTAATTAGGAAGATCAACTTTTTTATGATGGATGAATATGGTTTTTTAACTTATAACATAATTCTAAGGAGAGTGTCACTCAATAAGTTTTAGGGTGTTCCTTCCACCAAACACCAGATGATAAAATTCCTAACCCCCTATGGAGTAGGGAAGTGAATGGTGATCAAGTGGAAGCATGAGAGTGAATTTTCACCACGATGAAAAAGAGATAAGCTCATAAAAGGAAGACAACTTCTTATAACACTGACACCCTTGATCCAAGGGACGAGAGAAAACTTAAAAAGGGAGAGACTATTGAGGAGGTAGAATCCATCGTCCTTAATGAGGACGAACTGGATAAAACCATCCACATCGAGTCATCCCTCAAAGGTGGAGATAAAGAAATAATTGGTTGAGTTATCGAGAAAGTGGAAAAGTATATTCACATGGAGAGATGATGACCTATCAGGTGTTGACACTAAAATCATTTGTCATTGCCGAAACATAGACGAGAACGCCAAGCCAGTGAAATAGAGATGACAAACCTTTACTAGGGATATATATGATGTCATACAAGATGAGGTAAAAAAAATTATAGAGTGCAGATTTCATTAGAGAAGTGTAATACCCATAATGGTTGTTTAACGTCGTTAGTATGCCTAAGTAGAATGAGAAGTGGAGAATGTGTGTGGATTGGGTTACTGAGCCATAGGGTTCAAAACTACAACCCTGAAGCTAATCTAGATGAAATAAGACTAGATTTAGATTTAATAGAGGAAAGACAAGAAGAAGCAATCGTTAGACAATCGACCTATCAGCAAAGGGTTACCAAGTTTTATAATAAGAGAGTCAAATCATGACCTATAGTAGTGGGAGACCTGAGACCTAAAAAATTCATTCAAAATACAAATTACTTTAACCTAATTGGCATGAACCTTACAAGGTAACGGAAAAGGTCATCCCGGGCATCGATCGTCTTAAAAATCTCGAGGGAGAGCCATCTTCTAATCCATGTAATGTGGATCATCGAAAGAGATACTACCAACAGTTAATCCATTTGTTGTTCATCCACTTTTCATAGCTGAAAGGCAATCTTTTAAGTTGTACGTAAAGAGAATGAGGTTTTATATGAAATACAATATGAAATACAATGAAGTGTTACTTGTCTCTTCTTTATTGCATTTATGTTCTAGTAGTAGTAACTAAAATATCCATAAATCTTTGGTGAATTTAAAACATCATTTAATTATATTGAATAATTAAAACACTCTCTCAGTAGTACGAGAGTGCTTGAAGAGTCTCAGATCCAAGGCACCACTATATAAATCCTAAGAGATGGGAGGTCCTTTAACATCATTTTAACGGTGAGACAACAAAAACATCACTTTAGTACGGTGAATATAAAACATCATTTAATTATTGTGAATAATTAAAACACTCTCTCGATGGTACAAGAGTACCTGAGGAGTCTCGGATCCAAGGCACCAATCTAGAAATTCTGGGAGGAGTGAGGTCCTTTAACACCATTTTAGTGGTGAGACCAAAAAACATCATTTGAGTATGGTGAATTTTAAACATTATTTAATTATGGTGAATAATTAAAACACTTTCACGGCGATACGAGAACGCCTGAAAAGTCTAGGCTCCAAGGCATAGCCCTAGAAATCCTAAGAGGAGGGAAATCCTTTAAACGTCATTTTACCATGATGAAATTATTAAACATCATTACTATGGAGAAATATCTTAAAGTGAAAATAGTTAGTAAAACACTACACACTCCGTTCAGGTACTACACTTCATTTAATTAAAGCAACAAGCAAATGACCAATCAAGATATATCATAAAAGCAATAGCAAAATTTTGATTCAGAGTTAGATGTTAACAATTATAGACAAGTGTTCGATATTGTTCAGGATTAAAGTGAGGCGAGTTAAAAAATGGGGCTTCAAAGACCATAGGCAACCGACCATTAAGAGACTAAACTCAAGAGTCATATACCATGGGCTCCGTGACAATCTACCCAACTGGATTTTAATTTTGAGTGGTCGTGTTGCCCTCTTTGTCCCCTACCCTATTAATGGTCTCCTATTATACCACAGTTGTCTTGGCCTCAACCTCACTGGTCTCAATAGCATTAGCCTCGGTTTAAATGTATTGAAGGGATTAAAAACTCTCAAGATGGACGAAGTTGAAAGAGTTGACTATTTTGGCCAGTTGGGGATCACCGAAAACTAGCTCAGTACGCTGGTTGGATATTCAGCGGTAGATAGTCTTTGCCCCTTTATCTATGTACTACATGGCATAGCCAAATAACTCTTTCGACTCTTTAAAGTCGGCAATAGTTTTCTCGATCTCTTTCTTAACCTTCTCGGCCTCACCTTCTTCCTGATCTTGGAGTTTTTATCTAACTCCTTAATCTTCTTCAATAGCTCTATCTTCATGTTATGCATTCGCTCCTTATGACCGGCTCTTAAATCCTAGGCTTTCTTATCAGAATCAGACTTTAGATCTTCAAGTTTTTATTTCAATCCATCAACCTTAGCTTGTGCGCCCTCTATAGCTTTGACCTTCTTGTCGGCCTCAGTCGCCCAGAGCTGGATGTTCTGGAGGGAAATGATAAATTTCAATCAAATAATATGGGTTAATACAAGACGATACAAGATTACAAGAATTAAATAAAATATCAAAGAAAAACTTTTTTACTTGTGTGGCCCTATGAATTGCAAAGTTAAAGACCCGGGAGGAATCTTGTGCACCAAAATATCCGCCGTCACAGTTAGGGACAATTGAAGTGATGTCCTCCTGGGCCCTCGGTTGACTCTCAAGGAGAGATTCTTCATTGACGCCTAGTAGGGCCTGGTCCGTAGTAGCTATGGTATCGTCTCTTATGGGCAAAAGGGGGTTGACCGCCTACCTCATAGAAACCTCCTTTATCTTCTTTTATTGGGGGAAGGGGGTTAGTGGAATTATCCCCAAGGCCATCTTTTCTCTTTTTTGACCCCTCGATAGCAGGGGTCTAGTGGTTATGGATTTTTGTCGAGTTTGTGTCAGCGGTGCAAATTTTACTTGGAGACGAGCAAGGAGGTTACTGGACATAGGGTCTGCCATCTTCTAAATAAAATATAGAACTCCTTCTACACGATCTGCAAAAATAACACATGTTCAGTATCAGCTTACTTAATGCCAAATAAAAATTTAGATGACAATCAAGTTTAACAAAAAGTTGAAAATTATTCCTTACGAAGCTCTGTTAGGGGGTCGACCACTATGCCAGTTTATTCCAAGAGATGTGGGGTCATCAAATCCTCAAAAACTATTAGACCTTCCCCCTTGGGCTATCAATGTTTATCCTTTTCTCATGGATGAGAAAAGGATCCATATTCATTAAGATCGAGACTCTGCCCCACTAGAGGGAACCCTTCAGCTCGTTCGCAAAAGATAACACATCTTCACTAAACTCCCAGTCCCAAGAGATGAAGAAATAATGAGATTTTTAGTCATGGTTGAAGGTTTGATTGATATGGATGAGTTTACAGTCTGAACGATGAGCTAATAAAAGATAATAACAGGGAGTAGATCTTATCATAACCACTATGTAATAAGCGTGAAAAAATATCAACAGGGATATCCTCCTTGAAGGCAATCTTCCAAAGTTGGGCAACCCCAATAAGGGTCTTCCAAGCATTCGGCGTCAGTTGGGAAGGTGTCACACCAATTAAGGAAAGAATGGCTCATATAGATGAGTGGATGGGAAGGCGAAAGCCAATTTTTAACATTTATTCATAAACAAAAATCTCTCCCTCATTTTTGTTATTGAAGGCACACTCGTACTCAAAGGGAACCTCATGTTGATGGTTGAATTGACACCATGTATGTGCCTCTAAACTATTTTATCAGTCTCACGGATGTCACTGGGTATAACCGAAGCAACACTTGTGTCCAGAATATATTGGTCCTCTTCTTCGTCCTCTTCAATAGCTGGAGCCTTGCCACGAGGATCTCGAGTTCTAAACTCAATCTCAGTCATGGTTGAGATGGGTACCTCAATAGGAGGAACTTTTCCAACCACTGTAACTTCTGGCTTGTCATCAAAGAAATCGTAAATCTCAGACTCAGGGTATCCTTGTTTACAAGCAAAAGTCACGTCATGACCACGATTACTAGACTCGATAGTTTCTTCCTCATCCACATAGCAGTAGGTACCCTTATGGAAACTTCAAAGGAGTCAGCCTTTGACCTCTCTCGTCTTGTACGAGGGTCCACCAGGCGAGAAGGGCTATAGTCTTTAGAAGAATAAATGGATAAAAAGTCCTTAGAAGACGAAGTAGGCATTGGATCGCTCCTCAATAAAAATGACAACTCTGGTTTAAACTAAAGCTAAGTAAGTGAGGAGTAATATTGGGTGTACTATAAATAAAGGGATGGGAGTAAGAGGAAGTTGAGACTCGGCTTTGTCTCTACGTTTATCCTCAAACTCATCCCTATGAATCTCTTGTCTTATACGCTCACTGAGGTGAGGAAACTCTTCTCCTAGTTCCTAAAGTCTACGGTGCATGGAAAAAAGAGTAAAGGTTTTATATTGTTAACTAAAGATAAAATAACTAGAAAGTTTTTCAAAAAACCAGCCAGGAGCATCAAGAACTCCTCCGGTGAGCTTCAATCGAAAAACTTATCGAAAAATTGATCTTTTACCTAGAATACCCTAAAATAAGAAAATTTCAACCTTAAAGCGATATCTAAACTCCTTACTCTCCCTAAACCACCTCAATTCACACCACAAAGCACCAAGGATGGTTGTCGAAAAAACCAGAAACGTCGAAAATTGAAAAATGTAGAGAAAAATGAAAATCAAAGCAAAAAAATGAGGGGAAGAAAAGTACGGTACCTAGAAGAACCAAGAGGTCTGAAAGAGGAGAAATATGCCAAAAAATAAAGGATTACTCGCCGGAGATGGGAGGATTCTGGAGAAAGAAAGGGAAGAGTTAGTATTCTGGAGAAAATGAGGAAGAAGTGAAACAAGAAAGAGAAAGGGGGGAAAAACTTAAGTGATTTTCACTGCCCAAACATGGGCATGCTTCTCAACGCACCCATAATTAGGTGAATCATAAGAAGTAACCCTTGGCTGCACACCTCCTTGGGCCATAGGCCAGACCATTGGGCAATTGACAGGCATTAACTTCGAAAGGCTAAAATGACACCTCTGCGCACACGCCTGCCCACTACCATCATGTGGTTGCACTTGTCACTAAGATGACACTCAATCATTAAAAAGCAGGATGAACTTACACCTCAGGCTCCTATTAACATTAAAAACTAAGGTCTACGAGGTGATTGATATACATAAGCCCGGTCCTATCCAGACGACACCCCATATAATGTCTCAGACTCACCATACGAAGCCTGGCAGTAACATAGCCCCTGTATAATGTCTCAGACTCACCATACTACTGAAGTATTAATCAAAAGTATCGCATCAAATAGTCTCAACCTCCGAGACCACCCTATCACAAGACTACCATCATCATTAACCAAGCACGTTATCGGCCTTGTAGTAACATACATACGGTGTCGGCCTTATATGCCTCATAAGGCCAAGACCTTCCCGTCAACCACATAGATAAAATATGGAGTCAGCTTCGTCTCAGCTCCATCTTCAAGATCAGTGCCTTTCTAGTCTCGGCCAATTGAGACCCATAGCTTCGGATACGGTGCATGCGCGTAGAAAACATGATAAGGGCATTATTGGCGCATCTAATCAATATCATTATAATGAATCAACCAGCACATTGAAGTAATATTTCCTCATTATGACCTGCACATCTCTTTCTACAGGTGCCATGCTCCTATTGACTACTGGATCTCATTACACACGAACTACATGCTTGGGGTGGTAGTGTGTACCCTTTAGGCTATAAAAGGAGTTCATCGTCTCCTTCTACAAGGATCAAATTCTGTAAACCCTACTACTATCCTATGTATAGATAGGGGGAGAGAGAGAGAGAGAGAGAGAGAGAGAGAGAGAGAGAGAGAGAGAGAGAGAGAGAGAGAGAGAGATAAGCTTGTAATAAACACCTATAATGGCTTTAGACAAATTATATAGTGAAAGCTCTTCACACTTTGCATAGTAGATGTAGGCCATGGTGGAACCTCTTAAATCTCTTTGCCACTTCTTTATTTCTCATTTACTCTGTCACTTTATTGTTTTATCTTATCTATACCATTTTTGTATAAGCTTGGAAACTAGGTTGAATCCCTCTAGATGATATTAGGCATCATCACTTTGTATTTTTATGCAAGCTTATGCGTAGCCCATTTACTTGTATGTGGCAAGGACTCTAATTATATGGATATTAGACTTTGAGACTTTTTTTCCTTTATTAGGATTATACTAGAGGTGTATATACTGGCATAGTCATGGAACCACTTAATTATATTCAGTTAAAAAGTATTATAATTAAGTATTGGGTTCACTTGGGTTTGGTATTAGAACGCATGCTATATTTAGGGTTGTTTAGGTTGGGATAATTTAAAAACAACTCAAATATGAACGAAATATGCGTAGTTATTATTGTAGCCCAAATTCAGTTAAATTCTTATTCTTTGTTGATTTTTTGTTTACTTTGTTATTGAATTTTATTTTCAAGACCTAGGATGATATTACATCCTTAACCCTGATTCTCACTTGCACCCTTTTCCATTGCCACTCTTACATAGGATGTAGGTGCCGAGCCTGCATCCTAATTCCGTTTACTTCTATTTAGATTTCCAATTTTATTGGAGTACTGTAGTAGCTATTATTTTCTTGGGAGTTGGATTTATATTTGAGACAATTTGTATTGTTTCGTGATGGATTTTATTTTTAGTTGGTTTATGGTATCAGAGTGTATGATTTTATTCCGTGATTATATTTGTCATCTCTTATTTATATTAGTTCCTTTTATTTTCAATCATACTTATAATGGTATTCAATTGTTTAGACTCCCGTATTATTTATTTTTTGACCCGATCAATATCGCTATCAATTTTATGGGGTGCCACAATAATATATTAGTCAAATAACTTCTTAACATCAAAACTTCAGTGCCTGCTTCCATGGAACTCTATCCTCTCCAAAGGAGCCAACATAAATAAGATGCTTTCATAGGGCGCCTAAAGTTTTTGCCAACATTAAGGCTAAAATTTGTATCTGGCGTAGGTGGTAACTCGGTACTTAAACAGATTCAATTAAAAAAAATGGACTATTGGTAACATCTCGAAGAAATCTTAATCCCCTCTGATGTGCTCATATTTAGGAAATACCCAAACGCGTTAGATCTTTCTCCCAAGACTAGAGAAAAAAAAATTGCCCAAAATGGCAGACATAAAATCTTACCCCTTGTAGTCGATATAAGCATAAAATATAGCTACTAATCAATGCTCAATAATAAAAATCGTAAGACCACATGTCTAAGTCAACAAAATGACTGAATATCAAGCTGACCAAACATACTGCTACATATACACAATCGTTATGTAAGCCAACACCCTTACTTTCTACTTTATAGGGTATCCACAAATAAAGAAATCTCGGTGATAAAATCTCTATACCCCAAAATCGTAGTGAACATACTACTAAAAGAATGAGAACTCCTCGGTGCTAGAATAAGACTCGTGCGCGTGATTCATAATGTAATCGTAACAATCTCCCGGTGTTACCCCCAATAAGACTGGTTGCCCTAAGGCACCTACTAGATAAGTGACCTCGCTCTCCATAAGCATAACCATTCCCTATAAAGGAAGCATCAAAATGATGGCCCTATTGATGGACCTGTTAACCATATCTCTACTGTCCGTTCTGTTAGAATTGGCCTTGTCGGCCCTATTCTCATCGATCATGTCCCCATTATCCATAATGACCTTGGCTATAATGGTCATAATAATACTAATTGTATGCTCCTGGAACCTCTTAGGGTTTGTTCCCCTAAGGCAGTTCCTTCTACAGGTGAGATCCTTCCTCGCTCGGGGAAACGCTACCCCATCTCTAGTCTTTCGGCCTAATCTGGCCCCATCCTTCTCATTATCAAGAATTATATCTTTTAGATTTAATAATAATTCTGGTGATGTAGAAAGGTGACTTCCACCACCTAGAAGCAAGTGGTGAAGAACGGTCACTTAATAAAACCAACCAACTCTTATTTCGAATTTTCTTGCTAACATAGTATGTCTTCATAAATGGTTGTAGATAATGCAAAAATCTTTCTTCGCTTCGTTATCAATCTTTCGTGGTGTAGAATAAGAAAGATAGTTGAACACCCCCTCATACTAGCTACCAAGAATTTCCCTGATGAGGTCTCTGAAACCACTCCTTATACTGTTTTCGATGGTGAGTGAAAACATTTCCCCTCATAGTAACACTTAATAATTAATCAAGATCAAAACTCATGTTGACATTCTTCTGCACCATATTGTCATTTCCCGCATGAATATTTGGTTTTATTGGAGGCAATGCTCCCAAAAATGACTCTAAATTTCAATAATCTCCCATTATTCAAGCAATATCGTGGTCTCCAAACTGCTCTATAACATGAGAAATTGAAATAGAGAAGGAATAAATTTACATATATTAATAAAGATATTAGGTTGACAATGCTGAATAGTATCATCACTGAGTTGTCACTTGGGTCGTATAGTTAGAGGGGACTAGAAAGTTCAAAACTAAGAATTAATTTCAAAATTAAAAACAACAACAACAAATATCATTCCACTATATGAGAAGCATAAATTAAATAGGCAAACTAAAAGGACAACAATAATTTTATTATTAAAACAAACAATGTGGCGCAAGACCTATAATAGTTCAAGTAAGGAAAATACAAAACATAAAAAAGTAGCCTAAAGAACTAATAAGGATAATGTTGGAAGTGATATCTCCAATCGGAGTCTCCTTGGAATTGTCTTGATCTAACTCATTCTCTTTGATGACCTCTCTCGAAGGATATATGCGAAACGTTCGATTCATAACAGACGAACAATTTAGTGTTCGGGAAAACCCTGATAGCATTTAAGAAGGCGGTACGAATTCTTCAATAAGAGTCTCTAGATATAATCTAGCTACTCATGAGTATGTGAAAATGTTGCATCCCACATTTTCTCTTGGCTACAAAGTTGGCATCCAGTGATGCCTTTAGAGTCTTAGTAGAAGATACCAAATCAGAATTTTTCTCCTTCACATCTTCCTTGAGCTCCCCCATATTGGTGTTAGGCACCTAAATCTTAGAGTTTAGCATGAATACTTGCTTCGTTAAGCTATCCACCTTGATTGATAGATCCGTGACCTTCCTAATGAGTGTATTGATCATTGGACAACTTCTATGTTCTTACTCAAGGGTGTTTTAGACCCCTTTCATTGGCCCATTAAAATCAAGGGTCATTAAGGTTTAGCCCCCATTTAATTCTCTATAATGAGTCAAACCCTCGCAAATTGACTTTCTTAAGGTTCGACCCCCATTTTTAACATTCCGTCCATTCTGTCGTTAACCCACATATTTAATACCGATTATACCCTTACTTTAATATAGGGGTCAAACCTTAAATTAAAAAAATGCTCAGAAATTAAAAAAAATGAAAATAAATAAAAACCAAATATAAATAACATAAAATAAATAAATATTAACCCCATAATTAATTTTAAAAAACACCCAGAAATTTATTTTATTAATTACGAAATTAAAAAAATAAGGAAAAAAATACAGATAATAAATAAAAAATAGAAAATAAATATAAACCCCATAATTAATTTAAAAAGACATAAGCTTATTAAAAAGTCAAAAATTTATTAATTAAGAAAATACATAACATAAAATTAAAAAGACGCTCAGAAAATTTAAAAAACAGAAAATAAATAAAAACCAAAAATACAGAAAGTGAATAAAAAACAGAAACTAAATATTAACCCCAGAATTAATTAAAAAATAGGCAAAAATTTATTGATTAAGAAAGAAATAACAAAAAATTAAAAAAAAATGCTAAGAGAATTAAAAAATGCTCAAAACGTCACATTTTACAAAATCTTTTAAGGTTCAATTTTATAAAATAAACACGTAGGGTATCTTTTTGACATTAACTCAATTTTCAATTTGATATAATATGGTCCATTAACCCTATGCGCATTAAGGGGGAATTTTTTTAAAAATTAAAGCCCAAACATGTCCTACTTTTTACCAATTTAAGCTTTAACCACTCTATTTTTTAATCAAATCAAGTCAAAACATACCCTTTCATTAAAACTAAATAAATAAATTAAGGTTATTTTAAATTCAATTAAGTTTAAATGATGAAATTAACTATTTATTTTGAAAAATTAATCAATTCACGAAGTTGGTTAACGTTGCATCACATTAGAAACTGAATCCTCTCAAATATGAGGTATAAAGTGCAATTAAACTTGAATATTAAATAAAATATTTTAGCATTCTTCATGTGTGTAATTTGAACACGTGACACATTATAAACAAGTATTTATTTTTTAAATAGTTTTTTCTAAAACAATAATAAAGTAAAACAGGTTTTTTGAATTTTTAATTTTTTAAGCGTCTTTTTAATTTTTTGTTATTTATTTTCTTAATTAATAAATTTTTGACTATTTAATAAATTTCTGGGTGTTTTTTAAAATTAATTTTGGGTTTAATATTTATTTTCTGTTTTTTATTCATTTTCTATATTTTTTTCATTATTTTTGGTTTTTTAATTTTCTGAGCGTTTTTTAAATTTTCTGTTATTTATTTTCTTAATTAATAATTTTTTGACTTTTTAATAAATTTTTGGGTGTTTTTTTAAATTAATTCCGGGGTTAATGTTTATTTTCTATATTTTTTTCATTATTTTTGGTTTTTATTTATTTTCTCTTTTTATTTATTTTCTGGCCATTTTTTAATTTTCTATTATTTTTTCTTAATCAATAAATTTTTGAATTTTTAATAAATTTCTGGGTTTTTTTTATAAATTAATTATGAGGTTAATATTTATTTATTTTTTGTTATTTTTTTATACATATTTTCTGAGCTTTTTTAATTTCAGGTTTGGCCCCCATATTAAAGTAAGGGTATAATCGGTATTAATTATGCGGGTTAACGGCAGAATGAACGAAATGTTAAAAATGGGGGCCAAACCTTAAGAAAGTCAATTTGCGAGAGTTTTGACTCATTATAGAGAATTAAATGGGGGTCAAACCTTAAATGACCCTAAAATCAAAGGCTTTGTTATCTTTCTCGGCTCCTCTTTTGAGCATGGTTATGAAGTTAAGAATGAATAATGAAGACATGAGAACATAGGTTAATTGAAGAAGAAAACCTTAGATTTTAAGTGAGATATGGACCTCTCACTCTCTAAGCCTCTTCATAAAACATGAATAGTGTTTTCTCTCACCACCCTCAAACCCTAATAATGAATTATGCAGATTAAAACCTTTGCTTACACTAGTATATATTAGTATAAGTTATGGACATGGGACAAATTGAGTTTCTTGTGAATTTGAGCCTAACTACTTGGGTATGTGGACTATACTAGGGACCCAAGATAAATAATTAAATTGACTTCCAAATAAATACTCGATAAATCCAAATTTCAAATCCCACAATTTATTTCCTTTCTTTATTAAATTAAAATTAATTTTACTAAATAATTATGACGGCACTCCAATTTAATTATATAAAAAATTAATTGAATATAATGAGCTCTTATTTGCAAACTTGATTATGGTACATAATGTGACTTTCCACATTAAGCTTCTGATACGCGTTCAGTAAAATCAATTTATCGTTAATTGATGTTAACCAACATCTAATCAATTCCTCGATTCTCAGACGTAACTTATTTTTCTAAACCACCGGATTATAAAATAATCCACTGAACATGTTTGATTGGTAGGAACAAATCTAATAAGTCTATCAAGTGAGTATAAAAATTCAAGATATCTCTTTGATACAGATTCCTTCTAATTATGATCTCAAACCTACTCACACATTGATCTCCCAATTTGCAAATATTGAGATTCAATGGAATTGAATCTTTCCCATAATAGTTGAAGCAATAATTGTCAAAGCATTCCAATCCCCATAATGATGGAGATTAAGAATCTATGAACCCTTTGAATATGGTGTGAGATTACTTAAGTTTAATTATGACAACCCTTAGACTTAAATCTCACAACTGGTCTTATTTAATACATTCCTGGGTGTACCGATCACAATTTTCTTTCGAACTATTCATAAAAGTTCCCAAACCATTAGACAGGTTCATGTAGTTCGAGATAAACTACTAGGGTTATACACACAATCGTGATGATAAGATGCCAACTCCTTATGTAGGTTGTTAACTATTAAATATAACAAGAATTGGAATTTCGAGCTCCTGTGATCAAGTCGAACCTAATGCACTGAAATTCCTACTAAGCACAATTAACTGACAAATTAAACCATATATTTAAAGAACATAAATGTAAATCATTCTCACATACATGATTCTCACTTCAAATGAATGAGATAATCCTTTTATTAATTAAAATAAAATGTCATGACATGGTTTTTAAGAATAAAACTCTAGCAATCTCCCACTTAGTCTTAAAGGGATGTGCCGATGCATTTTACTTCCATTCCCTGAACATGGCTTTTAAAAGTACTATATGATAAGATCTTCATCAAAGGATCTTCCATGTTGTCCTGTGATGCAATCTTGGACATGATGACGTCGCTCATTTGTACAATCTCTTGAATTAGGTGATGGTTGCACTCAATTTTCTTCTCCCTCTTATAAGTTCTTGATTCATTTGAATTTGAAACTACTTATGATAATAAAGTGTAATAGTTGACTGTATTAAAGGAACCACATCCGAGTCACTTAGGAAGTTTTGGATCCAAACAACCTCCTTTGTTGCCTCTGAAGAGGCAACATATACGGCTTCCATTGTTGAATTAACAATACATGATTACTTAATACTCCTCCAACTTATGGATCCACCTCCTAGGGTAAACACATATCCCGAGGTCGATTACTTATAATTTCTATCCTATTAAAGGTCTGAGTCTGTGTACCAGATAGGAACTAGATTATCCATTGAGTAAACCAACAGATAATCTCTAGTCCTTTTCGGGTACATAAATAACGTGCATAATAGCAATCCAATGCTCCTCACCTGGGTTACACTGGAATCTGCTGACCATACCAATGGCATAACAAATATTCGGTCTTGTATACCCTATATCATACATAAGTCTGCCCATTGCTGAAGCATAAGGTATATTTCTCATCCTCTCCATTTGATAAGGTGTCTTCGGGAAATTATCCGTAAATAAAGAGATTTCATGCCTAAAATGAAGAAATTTTTCTTGGAATCCAACATGATAAATCTTATGAGCACATTATCGATATAAGTGGCTTGGGATAAGACCAACATCATATTTTTTTTATCACACATAAGCTTGACCCCCAAGGATATGACTCGCTTCTCCTAAATCCTTCATATCGAACTAACCAGATAACCACACTCTTATACTAGATATTACACTAACATCGTTCCCGATTATGTTAATATCATCCATGTAAAGTGCTAAAAACACCACCATATTTTCGTCATGATTCTTATATGAACAAATTTCATCAATACATTTATCGAAACCAAAAGATATGATTGCCTAATAAAATAGATGTTCTAAGACCTTGATGATTACTTAATTCCATTAATGGATCTTTTAAGCTTTCACACCTCGTTCTCTTAACCATTTTCTATGAATCACTCAGGTTGCATCTTATAGATGCACTTGTCAAGACTATCATTCAAGAACACAATCTTAACGTCCATTTTCCAAATCTCGAAATCGAGATGAGCCACAATGGAAAAGTAAACCTAAATAAACTTTATCATGGCTACCAGCGAGAATTTTTCCTCATATTCGAACCCTTATTTCTGTGTAAACCCATTCATATGAATCTTTTCCTCTCATAGTAATCCTTTCCTTATTTTCACTAATCCTTACCATACTATCAATATCAGGTTCTATTTCAGCTTGAACAGATACTTTCGAAGAAATTATAACAAAGTAGAAAGTATTGAAGCTTACGAGAGAAAGATCGTGAGAAGAATTTAGGATAATTTTTTGTTATTTAAGACAGTGATAGTGGGCATGTCCACAAAAGAAAATAACCTTAAACAAACTTAGGCAATATCTGGGGATGAAGCGATCAAATATTCTATTGCGACCTACTTTACTTTGATAACAACCTACGTCCCCTTCTTTTGGGCCTCTGATAGGCCCGAGGTAAGCTTGCCTACTTCTTCAGTTAAATATTTCTTTGTAGAGCCTTAGGCCTTTGGACATTTACCAATATGAGGGGAATCCTCTATTATGATTTAGGGAGTGTTTTCTAATGGTTGTTTTCTTTTTTTCCCCATTTTTAGGATTTGGATGAGTAGGGTAGAATTGCATGTGATTCCCAGAGAAAATTTAGGATGGCTATTTATGGTCCTATTTCCTCTTCTTCTTCCTCAATAATAAATAAGGGGTGGATGTCTAATCAGGGAAATGGTGATAAACACCTTGTTAATGTCCAAGGAGTTGAATGAGTTGGATGTTTGATCGGATTTAGTACTTTAGGTTCTTGGAATAGAGATAAGGATGGTCTTAGAGTTGTATCTCTCACAACTTAAAGGATTGCCACTTCCCCTTTGGTTTATTTAGTCATATAGGACGTGTTGTTAGAGGTATAAGATATCAAGACATTGGATGACCTGGGATGATCGATAGAGTCTAGTGGTTGCTTAACCAACTAGATCATTTATAAATAATAAAAATTGACTTTAATACGTAGAAATTATTGCTCAATATGCTCAACTACATAACAAGTGAAAAAATACTTAGCAAAACCGCACTTGAGAAAGAAAAATTGAGCACCAAGATCAAACTAAGTCTAACCTATTATCCTCGACCTCTTTGAGAACCTAGGACCATTATAGTGATATTCCCCCTTATGGATTGGGGAATGTTACAAGTTGTTCAAAATGAACCTATGCTCCTAGCTGTCTTTGTTGAAATTTGAATGGATTTGAAACAAGGCCCGTACAACCTGTATGGATTTCATACTACATTAGGATAAACTTATATCTGTGCATAATTTTGAGTTATCTCCACGTTTGTTTTGTGAATATGATTAAGGCAATGGTCATCGTTTATTATTTACCCTCATCGAGCACATATTTTATATGATTATCTTATTTGCTTAGTTTAATGGATTTGTGATAGAATTTTATTTGGATTTCTTCATTTATTTAATTGAGACAAAAAAAAAATTTAGGATTAAGGGAGTATATATTTAATGGGAGTAGTTTAGTTCATGCGTTGAATTTTTTAATTTAGTCGATATATATGCATCTCTTATATCGTTAGTACTTCAAGAGGGTATATGTTTAAGTGTGCAGGACTTACAGACCTCGTGATGTTGTTACACAATTAGTTGAAAATGTCATACATCTCTATTAAATATCACGGGGATTAGGATTAGGTCGATTGATGTATTTAAATTTTTTATCCAACCATTTTTTAGATTTTTTCCATATTTTTAATTTTGTGTTTACTTAGTTTTGGAAAAAACTGAGTCATTGAATCTTTGTATCGAGTCTATTGAGTTATAATACTACATCATATGAAGACAAGAGACTAAAGCATTGTGACAAAGGCAGACTAAATTGGACAACTTCATTGTATACCAAAGATTTGGTAAAGGTAACAGTTTTTAAAGTTTTATAATTTCTTATAGCTTATTTTAATTATGGGAAGTGGTAGGACAAGACTTTAATGAAAATAATATTTGGAAAAGTTTTTAAATATTCTTTTACAAATTTTGTCAACGCTCATCACTAAGTGACCTCATTCGAATGAGGTCACCCTCTATAGGAGATGGTATCAATCGAGAGCCTATGTTTTGACGTAGAATACCTCTATAAAAGACAGTTATCAAACGAGGAACCCTCGATCGAACCCTATTTCGAACAAGATTTCAGTGACCATAAAAAATGGCCCTCGACCAAAGATTTTATCGATAGACAGCCCCTTTATCAAAATCTCTCATTCAAATGAGGGATCCCTACTTTGAATAGGAATTCTCTTCGAAAATGTGTTGGAATGGATTTCTTTCACTACGAAAACTATGTAAACACATTTAGACATGTATTCTAATTAATCAAGTCCCATTTATTTTGAAACCCCTGAATTAGTTTTGGAAGAGTCCTTTCGTTTAAAAAAACCTCTCATCTCTATGAAACTAAAGTAGACTTTAGGTTTACCAATACCTTAAGATCTTATACATTGAAGAGTATAACGCTTAGGATTATGTGTTATCATTATACACCAACCGAGATCAATGGATACTAAGGCCTGAGAGTTTGTGGAGTTATTTTCCTAAACAAGAGCAATTATCACTAGTAGGGCAAAGGCAAAGAAGAAAAACACAAGGGAGAGACATCGTGGAGGTAATGTCGCATATGTAAGTCGTGTCTGAGTTCTTTTTAAGTATGGTATTCATACATTTAGTACTGGTGGACTTATTGTGGGTTGGGTGCGATAGTGGTTTTTCTTGTGAGTGTTTCGATGCTATAAATACTTGTGTGCTTTGTGTGATTGGTTTTTATTTTTCTTCCATTATTAATCACCAACTGCATGCAATTTGGAGTAAATAAATTTATTCAGTAAATTTATATTTTGGTTTAAATTAAAAATGATTTTTAATTTTCTTATGTGTTGATTAATTAATTAATTAATTTGGACCCTTAAGGAGCATACCTATTTCAAACTAATATCAGAGCCAACTTTTATCATATATTCAGGGGGTTTGTTTTATTGAGGTTCAGTTGATTACACGGCTGCTTGTGTTTGATGGTAGTAACTATATTTACTGGAAGGCGAGTATGAGTTTTTATTTTAAGTCCCAAAATGAGAGGGTATGATTAGCCGTAGTTAAGGTATTGAGATTTCAAACAACCTAGCTAGGAGAAATCGTTTATCCCTAAACCTCAGGAAGCTTGGTCTAAGGATGAACATAGAGTAGCTAACTACAACTAGAGGGGGATTAATTCCATTTTCTGAGAAGTAACCCAAGAAGAGTAATGTTGTATCTCTATGTGTACTACATCCAAAAAGGCATGGGACATTATCCAACTTATTCTTGATGGTATCCATAGCGTACGAGTTTCGAAGCTCCAATATTTCGTCACCCGATTTGAGATGTTAAAAATACAAGACCATGAGATATTTGATGAGTTTTATGTAAGATTATCCAACGTCGAGAACACTCACTTTTGTTTAGGAGAGAATATCCCTAACTTTAGGGTTGTTAGGAAATCCTTAGGTTACTATTACCTAGGCTCCTTCCTTACATATCAACCATAAACATTGTAGGAGGTATAGATAACATGAAGGTATAGGGGATGATAAGGTCGATTCAAATCTTTGACTTAGAAAACTATTGGCCACTTAAGAAAGAAAAGGGAATCATATTGAAGGAACATAAAAGTTCTCCCTCGATCTCAAATGATGATTCCAATAAGAATGAGGTTGATATTGCCTTGTTAACCAAATAATTCAAGAAGTTTATCAAATCTAATCCACAAAGGTTTAGGACTAACATGAAAAGAAATTATAACATTAAGAATAACAGGGATGTAAACTCTTAATGTATACGTAATCAAATATATTGGGATGATAAGGGCATGTGAAAATTATTTATATCAAGGGACTGGACATCAAGATTTTGAGTTCCCTACCCGACTAAGGAAGAAATGTAAGGAGAAAAAGGAGTTAAATGCGTCCCTTAGGGAAAGTGACTCATACTCTGACAATAGTGAGTCTTCACTTAAGAGCACTATCAATGATTTCACCATTATTGGTGATCTATATAACTCCCCATTTTCCATTGTTGAAGGGAATGTTGAGAATGATAGCATAGAGTTAAAAATCAAGTGTCCCTGATATGAGAAGATTATAAGGGAAAAGAACATGATTGTTCACACTGCATCGAAAGTAAAATGTACCTCCTAGTGCTACGTTGATAGTGGCTGCTCAAGACACATGATAGATGAAAAATCCATTTTTGTCCACCTTGAGGTTCACAAGAATGGTAAAGTTACGTTTGGAGATGGTAGTCAGTATAGCATTTTGGGCAACCAAACCATTGATATTTTTGGGTATCCTAACCTAAAGAACGTTAGTTTTGTAGAGGGTTTACAATCTAATATTATTAGTATAAACCAATTGTGTGATGAAAACCTTGCAGTTAATTTCTCTAAAAAGTGTTGTAAAGCTTTTTATGAGGAAGGAGAGATTGTATTGCATGATGTGAGGATGCCTGATAACTGTCATAGTATTTCCCCTTTATCCTCATTTATTTTTCACAGTACCAAAGTTACATATTTTGATCTTTGGCATCAACTACTATGCCATGTAAGCCACATGAAACTTCACCATGTAAGGAAAAATTTCCAAGCAAGTCGATTTGTATATAAATGGCATAATTCCGGACAAAACGTTTGAGTCATAGGATAGACTTGAAGTTTGTGATCCCATGAACCCATGACATTGTTTAATGAATATGTAGTGGCAAAGATTCAAAGAGTGCATATTCTAAGACGTGTTTACCGTGCCACGTTTGTCTTCACATATGTCGAGGATCTCGCTGGTACGAACGTATATTATTTTATAAGTCATTGGAAATGTTTATAAGGGTGTTCTATTTTAAAAATCGATTGGAACTTAATTTTTTCAAAAATATGTTTTCTGAGTTTACTGAAGGTGGATATTTGAAATTCATTTTGGTCGTTCAAACAACGTTCCAATGTCCTTCAAACGACATGCTTAGGTCGTTCGAAGTGTGCTTTCACACGAAGCGTACTATTTTGATTTTTGAGAGGTCGTTAGAAGTGAGATAAAATCTCATTTAAACAAGATCTCTATCTCATTTGAATGACACCTCAAAATCATTTGAACGATGCACAGCCTTAGTTATATATAAAAGGTTTTCCTGACTCTATTTTTTTAAAGATGAACTTTTGACGAAAATGAAAAGCAGTCCTGTTTTAAAAGTTCCAACTCCAAAAGTTTCACCCTTTTGTTTACAAGATCAAATATTCATAAATCATATACTTTGATATCTTGTTTGGGAACCTTGTTTATTTCTTCCATCACAAGAAGAACCTATTTTCATGCGATGGACTTCGTACGTGCTGATTATGGTGAAGAAGCAGTGGAATCCAATTTTTGAATCGTAGACAGTTATCGGGCTGCATCGGTGGATACCGAGGCACACGTGGACTCATGTGTTGTGGTCCTAGCGTAAGTGGACTCCTACGTTGCACTGTGGACTCCTATTGTTTATGCTTTGTAAAACCATATCATAGTGATTGTCCGACTAGATCATCCAAGGTTTTTTCCCTTTGTGGTTTACTCATACATCGGCATGTTCTTGTTGTTTGATTCATTTAATTTATCTGCTATTACCCAGATGCATGTTTAGGTTAAATGATAAAATTTGGTAAATCATTTTCCACAAGAAAGGTTTAATCGATGCTAAGTTTAATTGGGTAAATTTAAGTTCAGTCATTAAAATTGAAAAAACATAAAAATTGAACTTGAGTTTATTTGAACTGCCCATAGCATTCTCAAATTGGTGTCAGTGCGGGTTGCACTTAGTTATTCTGTATATCTTTATTTTTGGGTGGTTGTTTCAATTTTCTCTCTCTTGGCTTGTTTTGTTTTTCTCTCGATGGATTCTCCTTGTCTTGACAAATTAAATCTTTTGAATTTGGAGTTTGCAAAATGAATTGAAATTTTTGACGAATAAAATTCTCATTTTAAAAATGTCATTGAATATTTACAAACGTTTCAAACTTAAAGAGATATCATTCATGAGAAGTTTGTTTCATTGTATGATGACTTTAAATTTTTAAAATTGGCAAAGGAAGAGAGTGATAATAAAGTATTTTTTTGTAGAAAGAGTTCGAGACTTTAAAAATTCTAGGGTTTGTGCCAAAGAGGATAGTGTTTTGATTGATGATTATAAGGCACGTGAGAAGCCTCTTATGGATAAGTTTTATTTCATTGAGTGGGGAGCGAGATAACCTTCTAGGAATGATTGAACATATGAAGGAGTCCCTATAATTAGAAGAGTCAAATTATTTGCTTGAGTCTAAAATTTTAAATTTAAAAGATGATTTAAAAGACTCGAGTAGTGTTGATAGTAATGGTAATGGCTCGTCTTGTTCTTATGCTTCGTCTATTAAAGCCAAAACCATTGCTTGTTTTAGAGGGTCAACCAAAACTGAGGATGTTAGAAATGGTCAACCCATAGATAACAGTCTTACCGTTTACACATGTTCACATTGTGGTAGGAAAGGTCACCTTAGGCAATTTTGTTTTGATCTTGGAAGAGGTCCTAGGAAGTTTAACCCCTCGCATTAGGTATACACCTGTTTGGGTTAGGAAATTTATTTTGGAGACGCTAAATGTTAGGTTGGTTGATTCTCATATGCTTACACATGATGCTTCACATGTTATTTCTTATGATTGATTGCTTGCATGATTTTATGTGTCATACTCCGATTGTGCTTCATGTTATATGTTTGTTAGTGTTATGACCTGTGTAATTTTTTAATATAGTTTTTTTTATTGATTCATACTCAAAATACAAAAAGATTTCATTTTTTTAAAAGATATTTTGAAAAATTCAAAAAGATTTTCGATTTTCATGGATTTTAGTTTTACATATTTGGTGTGGCATATTGGTGTGTTTGAATCCAATTCACTCTGCATTTTCATGTGGCTAGGACATTTGGTTATGATTTTAGATGATTAGATTGATCTTAACCATATTTATGGAGTTGTTTTTAACTTGACTTACTTTATGGATTCGATTTTGTATATGCCTCCACGCGCACACACGGACTTATTGGATTTTGACTTCATGATGTATATTTGAGCTTGGTGAGATGTTCTCCTATCAATTTTGTCATAGACATGTTTATTTGACTATGGATACTTGTGCATGTAAGAACCGTTGCCCGTGAGATTTTGTTTAATATTGAAAAAATGATGAGTGTACACGGGAAAGGGCTGCAAGAGGCATGTAAACTCATCGTGAATGCCACTGTTTGAAAAGAGTCCAAAAAAAATTAAGGCAATAAAAAGAATAATATGCCAAAAGGGGTCTAAATAGTTTAGTTTGATTGATTATTCAAAAGAAATCACTTCAAAGAAGAAGAAAGGAATAGAATATATGATTATGTTTATCTTTTAAGGAAGTTTAGTTGAAGATCAACAGGTTTGCACAATGATACCTAGTTATGCTTATTTTGTCATGACGTTATTGATTTGCAAAATCACTAATATTCTAAACTTGTGTGAATTGTGCTTGTTTTGTTCATTAAGTTCAAATATATTTGTCACGTGAGGCTAAAGCTTAGTTTGATAAAGTTTTGCGATCAATTAGAACTTCTTGAACATATTTGAGTGTTTGGGTTACAATTCATTTGTTACTAGTTCACACCCATTCATTCCATCCCACATGTTTGGACACATGGATACCACACTAGTGTGCAAAACTTAGAGGTGGTAATCGTACGGATATGGATCGAATACCATGTTTTCCATATTTTTATATGCTATCTGGATGCACTATTCATATCCGTATCCGCCCGGATAATTAAAATAACTATCCATACTCGTATCCGCTCGGATATCTCGGATTCAGATAATATCCGTATCCGTTTACATTATTTAGCCATCACAAAAAATAACTATTAAAATATCCAATCTAATGAAATCCAATCCAATTCAAATAAATATATAACAAAAATTACTACCTCCAAACATCAACAATTATGGCTTCCATAATAATATTAGCAGTCCATAATGATAATATAGTTTAAAGCCATCCATACTTTACAATCATATAAGCTTAAATCCATCCCCAAAAAAATAACAGTAGCATTCCATAACAGTAAATATAAATATGCACCTTTTATATTAAATCAAAGTTATTGAGAATGATAACCGCATGGACCTTTTAGTCTTCAAAACATAGTGATATGTTTATTTTTATAAGTATACATTTTTATTTTATATATAATATACCTGTTGTTAACTTTAGTTCTCATCACAATCAAAACAATCTCTTTACTTTTTTATTTCTCTCCTACATTTATTTATAATTATGAAAATTAATGAACAACCACGTGAATAATATATAAATACAGTTATATATTTATATTTTTATTTTGTATGTACCTGTTGTTGCTAACTTTTGTTGCAGGAGGAGGAAATGTGCAACGGAGCGACTGATGAGAAGCGGTGGCAGGATTGATGAGCAGCAAGGGGCTGATGCGGCGGAGGGGGAGGTGGTGCTGGTGGAATGAGGGTTTTTTGTGGAGTGAAATGAGGAACTCTTCTCTCTTCTTTTGTATGAAAGAGAAATGAAATGAAATTATTTTGAGTAGAGTATATGTTCTTTAGTGGGTGTATGTTATTTTGTGATATGGTATATTGTAACTTTAGTGTAACTCCATGATAATATACCCAATAAAATAATAATACATGGTATTTTATAATATACCTAATAAAATAATAACTTTAGGATGTGTTTTTTTTAGTGGAACATGTGTTTGTTTTGTTTTAGGGAATAAACAATTAAGTTTTTTTTTTAATATTATTTTATAAGTAATACTAATATTATTAGTAATATTTTAAACATATGTTTGACGGATATGGATATCCGATAAAATGGATACTCCGCATGGGATACGGATTATCTGTGCCGGATACTAGTACTATCCATATTCATATCCATTTTCTCGGATATTTTTATAGAGTATCCATATTCGTATCGGTTTTCATTTTTTCGAATAAATATCTGCAAATTCGGATTCGGATATCGGACGGATGCGGACTTTCGAATATCTGTTTACAACCCTAGAAAAACTTATGTGTTGTGTGTCATGTTTTGTGGTTGTTTATACCTATATATGTGTGCAGGATTTTATTTGATATATTTTGCATATATTATATAAGGTGTTGGGTTTTGAGTCTTTGTGGTTTACATTTAGTCCATGTTTAACACATGCTTGATTCTTTTGGACTATTTGTGCTTGATTTGCCATGTTGCGTGCTTGTTATACTTTACACCGTTGCATGATTTATTCCCATATCCCTTTGCTTAATATTGGTATCTTATGATCACACATTTAGGGGGAGATTCTGTTTTGGGGTATTTATTTATGCAATCTTACTTTGTCTATTCCTGAATAAAAAGGAGTAGAAATGGTATCTTTCCTTTGCATGATTAGGATAACTTTATCTTAGGGGGATACATCTTACCTAGGTTAAGATTATTTAGACATTGTTAGATGTTTATTAATTTGCAGATTTATTCTTGTTATAGTCTCTTTGCATTTGAAGGTATGTTTAAGTGTGCAAGATTACAGGTTGAGTTTATTGCGCAACAAAGTTTTCAAGCAAAGCAAAGCTACTCATGTATATGTGTCTGTCGAGCGTCTGTACTTTTTCCTTTTAGGGGTTGGGGAATGAGTCTTTTTAGAGAGCTTCGCGGCCCAAAGGATTTTTGTTTTGGTTTTGTCTCGAAATAGCCAAAGGGGGAGATTTGTAAGGACAAATTTCCAATCAAATCAATTTGTACGTAATTGGCATAATTACGGACAAAATGTTTGAGTTATAGGATAAACTTTAAGTTTATGATCCCATGAGTCTACGACGTTGTTTGATGAAGACGTAGTGGAAAAGCTTTAAAGAATGCATATTCTAAGCCATGTTTATCGTGCCACATTTGTCTTCACATATGTCGAGGATCTCGCAAGTATGAACGTATATTGTTTTATGAGTCATTGGATATGTTTACAAGGGTTTTTTCCTTTTAAAACTACTCGAAACTTAATTTTTTTGAAAATATGTTTTCTGAGTTTACTGTAGGTGGAGATTTAAAACTCGTTTTGTCCGTTCAATTGACATTCCAATGTCATTCAAATGACATGCTTAGGTCGTTCGAAGTGTACTTTCAAATGAGCTTCAAATGAAGCATACTATTTTGGTTTTTGAGAGGTCATTAGAAGAGAGATGAAATCTCGTTCAAACGACATCTCTATGTTGTTTGAACTACACCTCAAAATCATTCAAATGACGTGTCGCCTTAGTTTTTCTGTAAAAGGTTTTCCAGACTCTATTTTTATTTTTGAGAGACGAACGTTTGACGAAAATGAAAAGCATTAATGTTTCAAATGTTCAAACTCTAAAAGTTTCGCCCTTTTTGTTTACAAGATCCAAAATTCATAAATCATATACTTTGAGATCTTGTTTGGTCACCTTGTTTATATCTTCCATCACAATAAGAACCTCTTTTTTTGTGGTGGACTCCATACATGCTGATTGAGGTGAAAAAGCAGTGGATTTCGATTTATGAATTGTATATGTTTACAGAGTTGCATCGGTGGATACCAAGGCACACATGGAATGAATTGTATATGTTTACAGAGTTGCATCGGTGGATACCAAGGCACACATGGACTCGTGTGTTGTGTACCTAGCATAGGTGGACTCCTGGGTTGCACTGTGGAGGAGTGGTTTAAGATAAAAGAGTGTCAAGGCTTGTGGGGGATCAAGACTTTGTGTAAGTCTATTGTCTATGCTTTATAAAACCATATCATAGTGATTTTATGGTTGGGTCGTCCGAGGTTTTTTCCATTTGTAATTTCCTTTGTGTTCTTGTGGTTTGATTTATTTAATTTATCCACTATCACCTAGATGCATGTTTAGGTTAAAAGATAAAATTTGGTAAATCGATTTTCACAAGAAAGGTTTAATCGGTGCTAAGTTTAATTGGGTAAATTAAAGTTCAATCATTAAAATTATAAAAACATAAAATGTTGATCTTGTGTTTATTTGAACAACCCATAGCATTCTCACACTGCCTTGTCAAGAAGGACCTAGTTCATTGCTTACCATCATTTGGACATGGCAAAAGGGTATAAAAATGAGAAGCCTATATAGGAAGCTTGGTATTATTACTACCTCTCGATTGCTCGAATTAATATATATGGATCTAATGGGTCATGTGTGTATGAAAAGTATAGGTGGTAAGAGATACATCATATTGATGGTGGATGACTTCTAAAGGTATGCCATCATTGAATTCCTTAGAGAGAATTTAGAGAGCCCTCAATTTGTGGAAACTCAGTGTCATTTACTTTAAAATCATCACAATTTCTCCAATGCTCATTTGGTAAGTGATAGTGATACGAAGTTTATTAAACCAAGAGAGGACAAGTATTGTGACATACATGTCATTAAGCATGAGTTTTTCGTCGTTGTTACGCCTGTAAAAATGGAAACGTGGAGAGGAAGAATAGAAAGATTCAAAAGATGGCACACTCCATGTTACAAGGAAGAAATGTATCTTCGAAGTTTTAGGCGGAGGGAGTGAATACTTCATGCCACACGTTGAATAGGATTTATCGTCATCCAGGAACTAATATGATATCTAATGAGTTGTGTACTTGACATAAACCCAACCTAAAGTATTTATGAGTTTTGGGGAGTCCTTGCTACATTTTCGTGAGAGAAAGAGAATCTAAGCGGTTGGGGTTTTATTCTTAAATCTATATAATGACATATATTTGTTTTAATAATAGTATGTGAAGTATATTTGAAATAAGAATCATGTTTGTGAGAATGCCTTATATCTATGTTTTAACTATATTATATGTTCTGTCAGTCAATTGGACTTAGAAAGAATTTTGGTGAGCTAGGTTCAACCTGATCACAAGAAATTAGAATTCCGATTCTAATACAATTTAATAGTTCATAGTTTAGATAGGGAGTTGACATCTTATCGGTAGAGCTGCAAGTCCAATCGTAGTGGTAAATTTTAAACTACGGGAACCTTTCTGATGGTTTGGAAACTTGTTTGATTATTCAAAGAGGATTGTGATTGAAATATTGAGGAATGTATTCAAAATGGCCACAAATTAAATTCAAGTCTAGGTCCTAACCAAATTAGACTTGCGCAATATTAAGTGTTTGCAAATGGTGCATTAATTGATAATCACGAGAGTTATGAGGATTAGAATGCTTGCATAATTTTTTCTTTGACTTTTATGGGAAATATTCAATCTTCTTGGATCTCAATCTCCGCATATTGGGCAATAGTTGTGTAAGTAGGGCTGAGGTCATAATATGGAGGAATTCACATCCAAGAAAGATAATAAGTTGTGATACCCCCTTGATAGACGTATACGTATTGTTTCCATCGATAAACCTGATGAGTGGATTATTTCATAATCCATTGGAGTAGTAAATAAGTTAAGTTTAAGAATTAAGGAATAAATAAGAATTTGGTTAAAATCGATTAGTGGTGAATAAATTTGACCAAACAGGATTGTATGTTTACTACTGGGAATCATATTATGTTCTATATCAACTTTGTAAATAAGTTCTCATTACTTAGAGTGATTTTGAGAGAATTATAAATTGGCGTCCATTGATAATTATATAGCGAAATTAATTACGATTAAGTAAAGAAAGGAAATAAATTACGAGAATGTAATTTGGGTTTTCTCAGTATTTATTTGGAATTCAATTTAATTATTTGGTCTTAGGTCCCTAGTACAATCTATATGCCCAAGTAGTAGACCTAGACTATCTGGTGTAATATGGGATTTTAAGCTGGATATTCATTATTAAGGATTAGAGAGGGAGAAAAAAATATACTATTCATATTTTGGTGAATAGGCTTTAAGATAGAGGTCTATATCTCACTCAAAATCCTAATGTATTCATCTTAAAAGGTGCCCACACACATACCATGCTTTGGGAGGATCATATACTAGAAAATCTAAGGCTTTCAACGTGTTCTAAAAAGATTTGGAGGACAAGAAAAGGGAAGTCCATTCATCTTCTCCAAATACTTTTTCTCTTTATTTGCATCACCAACAAGATCCTCTAAGGTATTTTTATCGAAACCCTAGGTTTATGATTTAAACCTAGTTTTTGTTCTTCACTTTTGATTGCATGATTGATAAAAGTTTGTGGGATGTAATTTTTTTGCATATATCAATCCCCAACAATTGTTATCAGAGCCCCTGTTTTAAATTGATCATTCTTTGGAAAGGTCCATATTATCCACCATGAAAACCCTAGTTTGCATTTTGTAGGGAAATACTTACTTGTATGTTGCTTCACACTAACATGGTTTTGCATAGATTCTAATACATATACCTTCCATCATGGTCACATGAAAGTTGTTTCATGTAAATGGATCTTGTGGTAGTTTGTCTGTAGTTATTTTCTTCATAGATACGATTTGGTTATAATAATTAAGTTATTTTTATTATTGTGTTAATCGATATATTGAGGATATTACAAGGGTATGTAATAATTATCACTAGTTAAAATCAAGTGCTAACATAGGTTATAGCCTTGGACAAAGTTTTATGGAGTTTAGTGAAGTTTTGAACAAGTTATGGAAGTTTTTGAATGCATATAGTGAACCCGAGATGAAGAAGACAACCTACATGGGTGGATTGATCCGGACTCCCGTAGGATCGATCAATCCAAGTTTCAAATTGATTCGGCCCTTATAATATGTTTAGATTTTTGCTGTCTAATGTTGTTTTTCTCCGGTTTAACAATGGATCTTCATCCTGATATTTCCCAGAGTGGAGAGGATTTTTCCCGAGGTTAAACACGTGAAGAAATACAGTTTTAATTGAAGTCTACTTCAAAGAGGACTTTAGTTCAAAAAGAAGTATATTTCAAGTGGAATTTATAATCTTGAAGAGTTTTACTTCAAGAGGAACTCTAGTCCTCGATGGAAAGCAGAATTTGATTTATATTTGAATTATGATTACTCGATTATTCTGTTTTATTATGATTCTACAATCTTAATCATGTGGATATTTTTCGTGCGCTAATTAATTGATTCATTAGGACCACTTGTTATTATATACAACATGCTGTAACCGACCTAGATCATGTTTTTTTAAAATTTATTATTTCAATTGAATTTAATTGGGTAATTAATTTTAAGGTATTAATTAAATTGTGATCTCCGAGTTTATTTTAATTTTAAATATTTTATTTTTGAAAAATTAACACAGTGAGACCGAGAAATTTAATTTGTACAAGTAAATTGATAATTACCAATGATTTAATTCGGGCATTTAGGATTTGATAAATTATTTTTTCAAACTAACCTTAAGTTTAAAATATTTAGTGGGAGATGGACTTCAACATAAACCCTGAGGTCTCCATTGGTATTTTAAATTCGATATGATTAATTCCTCATGTTAGTATTTTTCATTCATCCCAATTGGAGGAAATTAATCACAGCACCACGAGATTTAAAAATTCTTAAGTGATAGTTCATTGAATTTAAATGCGAGTGAGTTCGATCCCCCTATTCGAGAAAGTACTTCATAAGAGGTTTTTATTTCATGGAATGATCTCATGGTACAAATTTAAACGCAACTAATGATATCCTCCCCATAGGATCTACTGTCAGTAGATGTGGGTCCAAAAGATGCTGACTATTCAATTTTGTAGGATAAAATTTTCCTAGATGGTCCAGAAAATATAATTAAAAGATGAAAATTTGTCTAGTTCAAGGTGATGTGATTTAATCTCACATCTAGGTATCTCACTTCACAAGGGAACTAGGATACTCGACAAGATTTTTTTTATTATTATCTATAGAGGGAAGCCATATTAAAATTTAATCGAAGTTAATTCTCACTTATTTTATTTGAAATTAATTTCATTTTCTAATGATGATTCTCAGATTTTGAAATGGGCTCCGCATTCAACCCACTTTCCTCTATATTAAAGGAAAATAAGTGAGCTGGAATGAACTATATTGATTGGAAAAGAAACTTAGACATTGTGTTAACTACTAAGGACTATAAATTTTATTTTAATTGAACAATGCCCTGTCAAGCCTGATGAGGGGTCATCCGATGAGAATGTACGTGCTTGTCAAAAATGGAAAAATGATGAACAAATGGATCGTTACCACATATTGGACTTTATTACTAATGTTCTATGACACCAACATTAGCATATTTCAAGCGCTTACGATATGATTATGAACCTCGGGAATATGTTTAAAGATTAGAATTGTGCAGCAAGGCTAGATATTATGGAAAGATTGGTTAGTACCAAGATTCTGTATGGTACTCTCGTGAGTGATTGTGTTCTTAAGATGATATCCATATTGGAAAAACTATAAGTGCTTGATCCTAAAAATGATGGGGAAACCTAGATTGATTTTGTGCTCAAATCACTACCAGAGTCCTTTAAATAGTTTTGCCAAAACCATGCTATGAACAAACTTGGTTACTCTCTGGTACAACTGCTCTGAGAAGTCTAATATGTGGAGAATATTATAAAACACAAGGGTGTTATATAGATTCTCATCTTCTTTTATCTTGAAAGGTAAGAAGAACAAGGGAAAGCCTCAAGCACAACCTGTGGTTGTTAAAACTATTTTTAAGCCTCAAATAATGGGTAAGAAGATGAAAGGAAACCGTTATATACGCAAGAAGTCAGAACATTGGAATAAGTAGTGTTCTCAAAAAAGAATAATGGAAAGGGTAACTTCTCCTTAAACATTGAGACATGTTTATAGTGCAATATATCGGTACTTGGTATATAGATTTGGGAGCCACTAATGAAGTTTAAAATAAATTACGGGAATGTAATTTGGGATTTCTAAGTATTTTTCTGGAATCCAATTTAATTATTTGGTCTTGGGTCCCTAGTATAGTCTGTATCCCTAAGTAGCAGGCCCAGACTCTCTAAAGACCTAGTTTATCCCAAGCCCATAAATTATATATATATATATATATATATATATATATGTTAGTGTAACTCGAGTTTCGAGAATGATATTCATTACTATGGATTAGAGAGGGAGGTAAAATACACTATATTCACATTTTTATGAAGAGTCTTAGTGATAGAGGCCCACGTCTCACTCAAAATCTAAAGTATTCATTTCCAAATACGTTTTCTCCTCATTCGGATTACCAACAAGATAGGCTAAGGTATTATTAACAAAACCTTTGGTTTATGCTTTAAACCTAGTTTTTGTTCTTGGGTTTCTATTGAATAATTGATCAAAGTTTTTGGCCTGACATTTTTGTTTTGCGTATATAGATCCCTAACATAGGCAAGTTCAAAAATCAAATATATAAAGGGATATTTTGGGATATTAAAAAAAAGAGCTTATAGGGTGTACATCCTTAAAAGTTCCAAGTCTTGGTATCATACAATGTGGTGGTCAAGGATGACTCTCCCATATTATTTATTGATGAAGATAATCAAATTCCCGATATTAATGCACCTCAAGTCTATAATCTAGTTACTCCTTAAAGAGATTAAATAAAATGAATCCAAATTGAGTAGGGAGGAAGATCCACTGTCTTGGGTTAAGAATAATCATGATGCCTCTAACATTAATTTAGATCCAAGGAAAGGGGTTATGGCATGTTCAAAATTAGTGAGATTAGTTACTTTTCTATATCTCCCAAAGTGAATCCAAAAATGTGAAATAATCACTCAAAGATTAACATTGGATCCTTACAATAAATGATGAGTTACTTCAATTTGATAAAATAGTGGTTGGGAACTTGTCCCCTATCCTAGTAACACCAATGTGATAGGCATCAAATGGGTATACAAAAATAAGATGGATGAGAATGGTTTAATCACTAGAAACAAAGCTAGGCTTATTGCTCAAGGCTACACATAAGTAGAAATCGTGGATTTTGAAGGGACTTTTGAGCCTATTTCCCGGTTAGAATCTATTCGTATTCTTTTGGTTGTGGCAAGTAAATTATTGTTCAAGCTTTATCGAATGGGTGTGAAAATAACCCTCCTCGATGGATTATTAAAGGAAGAAGTCTATGTCAAACAACCTAAGGGGTTTGAAGACCCTAAATGTCCTAAAGTTGTCTATCAGCTTGGAAAAAGCTCCAAAATCTTAGTATAAGAGGTACACTTCCTATCCTATTAAGTGTGGACTCAAAAGTGGAGGAGTTGATAGGAAATTATTTATTATAATAGAAGAAGTAAATTTTATTTTCACAGGTTTATGTTAATGACATAGTATTCAATTCAATAAGGGAAAGCCATACTCATGCATTTTTAGAGTTGATGATGATTGAGTTTGAGGTGAGTATGGTAGGAGAACCCGCCTTTTTCCTAGGTATTCATTTTTTTTAGTTGAAGAATTTGATCATTATATCTCAATCCAAGTACGAAAAATACTTGGTGAAGAGGTTTATCTTAGACTCCTCTGGGCATTTGAGCACATATATGTGTGTTATTATTAAGCTTAAAAAAGATGCATATGGAAAAAATGTTGACCAAACACTCTATCGTAGTATGATCTGCAGTTTGTTATATCTTATTACGAGTCATCCCGATATTGCCTTTTGTGTTGGTGTATGTGCAAGGTTCTAGGCTATTCCTAAGGAAAGTCAATTGTTGGCGGTGAAGAGGATTATAAAATATGTAACTGGGACTCCTAAGCATGATATTAGTATTTCTTTAAACCAACACCTCGGTTTATGCGTACTTCGATGCCGATTGGGATGGAGATTCCAAAGGTCATAAGAGAATCTCAATTAGGTGTTTTCCATATAGGTAGTGTGATTAACATATCTCGTAATCTTGTTCATCATTCTAGGACTAAACACATAGGCATTTTCCACTATTGTATTCATGATTTTAATGACGAGAGCGCAGTCCCTTTGAGTTATGTTCCTATCGATTCTCAGTTTGCAGACATACTTACCAGACCTCTCAATTCCACTTGGTATGAGAACGTTTGGAAGTCCATATGGGTGTGCACCACTGATTGAGTTCAGATAACTTTTATCTAGGATTTGGTAAATCATTATTTATCTATGAATTTCATGATATCCTTCCTCGATATGAATTTCATGTACATTATTTGTTTGGTTTTAAAAATAAAAAATACAAAAATATTTTATTTTGAGAATCTCTTTATCAAATGATAAAAATATTTTGTATTCAGTTATTTTTATGGATAACTAGTGTTGAGATGATTTAAAATTTGTGAAACACATCTTGATATATATTTCGTTATTCTTGGATTATAATCTTAGGAAGGTATTGCAAACCTATGCCTATCTTGCTTAATCATTCATATGAATTTCTTCGAGAACGATTCATGTTGAGTATGTTGTGTTCATTGCCATATCACACACACTTGTACACGAGTTGACTAGGGTGCATTTTTAATTTTGATCCAAAAAATTTTGCTTGCTCTTGTTTTTTACTCAATTGGGTCATATTTTCTTCGCTAGATTTTTGGGATGTGCTTGTAAAAACCATTGTTGTTGAGCTAAATGAAAAACAAATAGTGAAAGGCTTTAATGAGTGTTACCAAAATGGGTGTTAGCAACCATTGGCAAGAAAATTAATTTTATGTGCTAATGAGAAATAAGATAAAATAAAGAATATATGCAAAAGCATACTCCCAATAAATGAAAAGAAATTTTAAAAACCACATGTTTGAAGGTTTCGTAAGTTAAAAATCAATGGGTTTGCACATTTTCATCTAGTATGTGATTTTTGTTCCTTAACGTAAGCGATTTATTTTTGGTCTTAATTGACATGAAGCTATGAACACTCATTTTTTTTTTTATTATGGTTAACTTTTAATTATTTTCGACTATGGGTTGCATCAAAGGGTTCATGCATAACATAAGTGGGGCCTATCTAGTTTTTTAGGTTTCGAGCTCCTTCATCTTCCTGTTAGATAACTTGAGTGGTATTTCATAGGTTTGACATTATATTGCTCGTGATATTTACTTGTATTTAGTTTTGTTTTTGTCATAGTGAGATATGGATATGTTGTTTTTACTTATATATGTGTTATCATGTTCATATTTCCATGCATATTTGTCACTTATCTTATTTACTTAATTTAATGGATTTGTGATAGACTTTTATTTGATTTCATCCTTTGCCTATTCGAGACAAAAAGGTGTAGAAATTTTAGGGTTCAACGAGAGTATATATTTAGGGAGAGTATTTTATTGCATGCACTGCATATTTCAATTTTGTCAATTTATATATATCTTTGTATCTTTAGTACTTCACAAGGGTATGTGTTTAAGTATGCAGAATATACATGGCTCGTGATGTTGATACTTCATTAATTGAAAATGGCATACATATCTATCAAGTATTGTGGGGATTGGGATTGGTTATGTTGATGTATAGAAATTTTGATGCGATTATTTTTTGGGTCTTTTCAATTTTTTGGTTTTGTCCCGGAATAGCCAAAGGTGAAGATTATAAGGACGTGTTTTACACTTCCTTTAGATTTTTTGTTAGCTAAATTCCGAAACAATCCTATGAGTCATTGTATTCTTGTATCAAGTCTATTGAGTTTTAGTGCTACATCATATGAAGACAACATAAAAAGGCACTGTGAGTGAGATTACCGGACCAAATCGTGCATACAAGAGATTCAGTAAAGGTAAGGGTTTTTAAAGTTTAGTAATTCCTTATAGTTTATTTTAATTTCGTGGAATTAATAGGAAGTTTTATTTCCTTGTCGTTTAGTTTAAGGTAAGTATTTCAAGGGTCATTACTGAATGACCTCGTTCAAATGAGGTCACCCTCAATCGAAGATGGTATCGATCGAGAGCCTATTTTTTCATAAAGAGACCTCGATCAAAGATAATTTTCAAAAGAAAAACCCTCGATCGATGAGTGTTTCAAACAAGGGCTTATTTACCATAAAAAATGACCCTCGATCAAATATTTTATCAGTCGATACCCGCTCGATTGAAAGCCCCCATTCGAACTAGGGTTTCCTAGTTCGAATGAGGGATTTCATCTTGGAAAATTCATTCAAATATATTCCTTTCACAACTAGAAAACTATTTAAACACCTTCAGATGTGTATTACAATTGATAAACCCGAGGTTTTTTCAAAACCCTATATTAGTTTTGCTAGAATCCTTATGTTTAAAAGAGCATATCATCTTTATGAGACTAAAGTAGATTATAGGTTTACAAATTCTTATTGATTGCACGTAAGATTATGTGTGGGCATTGTTCACTAACTGAGATTGGTGGATACCAAAGCGTTGGAGGTCGTGCAAATATTTTCCTTCACCAGAGAGTTTGTCATTAGTATGGGCATGCATAGATGATTAGAATGAAAGGGAGTGTCATCATGGCTATAGTTATTGTCATATATATATAAGTCGTATCTAGGTCGTTGTTAAATCATGTAACCATACATTTAGTACTAGTTGACTTGTTGGGTGTTGGGTGCGGTAGAGGTTTTTCCCGTGAATGTTTTCACTCTAAATCCTAGTGAGATTTTTGTGATTGTTTTTTTTTTTTGCTTCTGCTGTTAATCACCAATTTCATGAAATTTGGACGAAATAAATTTATTCGATAAATTTAAAAATTGGTTCAAATCAAAAAGAATTTTAGTTTTTTTCTTGTTGGTTAATTAATTAAGGCACGTACCTATTTCATACTGGAAAGAGAACCTATTTCACACTAGAAAGAGAAAAATGACTTATATAGAGATGAAAGAGGAAGATCTTAGATGTCATAGCTAAAAATTATACATTTACGTTGCTCAAATAGGGGAAAAATAAAGGATATCCTCACTCAATTTTTTTTTTGTTAATATCAACCCCAATATTTCGTAAAACCTTTCTACAATTGGATATGGGTTCCCAGGTGATAGTTTTCTAAGCACAAGAAATAACTAGTAGAACTACGTATAAAATGACTAGGCTACCCATGACAACCTAACCTAAAACTCTAAAGAAGTATGGGGTCTTGGGGATAATTATGGGATATATTTTTCATTTTCATTAGTGGTTAGGCCCCACAAAGGATACGGGTGGATAACAAGATCCATTCCTACATAACGTATCAAATGATGAGGATAAGTGTGCCAACCCATATTTCTTATATTTAAGGTGGTCAGCCTCATATAAAAAATACAAGATCCAAAAAAATTACTACCATTCTAAATATGTAATGAAAAAGTAAGACAAATAGATAATAAAATGAAAATATAACATGAATAAATATGTAATGATAACCCAACTCATATAGTAATTATCTCAAAACAATGTCTTAAGTCTAAATCAAACTAATCCAGACCACAACTCTAAATTCCCACCACGTATCGGGACTACCAAAGGTAAAACAAAGATAACTATATGAAGGAGAGTATCATGTATAGATCTCTAGATAACTCTTAAAGAAACACTCGAAGACTTAATAACTCTAAGCTCGGTTAACAAGTGAAACGTCTCAATAACCTAAATTGGTAATAAACAAAAGTGGGTTAGTCCCACATCAAGAGATCTACGAAATATCAAATAGCAGTGCATGTAAACTTACATACCACAGTTGTCAAATGTCTTACAATTACCTAACCAATACTCACACATATAATTATGCACATACCTTATATATATATATATATATATATATATATATATATATATATATATATATATATATATATATATATATATATATATTAGCATATAGCCTACGCGATGCGCGAGCGTCCATGTGTAAAACAAAATTTAAATGAATTGTAATAGAGAAAGTAAGTAATTATATTAAAATATGAGATGAAGTAGAGTAGTCTAACATTAAGTGCGCAATGAAAAGATGAAATTAAATCTGTTATAACAAAATGATCACGTAGCACAATTTTTATTGAGAGTAGAGAAAGTTTTGAGCATGAAATAAAAAAGACAACGTAATGATTATTGTAATTAGAGAAACTCTTTCGCAATCCATAAGTTTGTAACTCCCTGATTCCTTGAATTGTATTCCTTTGACCCTACAAATTAATAGAAGAGAGTTTAAATAATTTTTGAATATTTAGAAAGGTAAAACGTAAGCATATATCAGTTTCTAATGCATACACTCAATCAAATACATGTAAATTACATTGTATTTGGACTCTAGCAATGTACTAAAAAGATCATGTAGTTGACTTTTACGACTAATATACTTCCAAAAACTTTTCAAAAATTAAGAGATTCAAAATTAGGAACTTCACACATGTTTTCTTCATATACTCAATTCAAAACTTGAACTCAGTATATGCTAAGGAAAAAAAATGATCAAAAAACATACAAATGAACTAATTTATTATCAGATTAACATTGGAACTCAAGGCAATGTACAAAAAATTTCCCAATTTCAAATGATCAAACCAAAAATATATATTAGAAAACACATTTTTTGTCTTGCAGATCTGAAACTCCAAATGTTGGGATTTTTAAAATTTGAAAAAAAATCAAGAAAAGCAGAGTTTGAAACAAAAAAAAATCCTCGAAATAGACAACACAATGGGAACACGCTTACATAAAGAAAATACAAACTAAAAATAATAATAAAAAGGCGCACAAACAAAGTCTCCATCTCACTCAACCCATATGAAGGAATTAAAAAGGCAAAAAAAATGCAAACACAAAAATATATAGCATTATATGTATTGTGGTGACAACTATGTTAAACACAAGTTAACAAGTAAAGACAATCACCAAAGCAAATAAAGAATGTAAAGAATGCCAATCACACAACACAGTATGTACGTGGTTCAGCAAGAATGCCTACATCTACGGTGGTGCTCTCAGTATTTATTTCTCTATACTCCGGGGAGTGTTTTACAGAAAAATACAATGCATGCCTTTTGCCCCAGGCCTAGGGTTTGTTATATACATCTCTGTTTTTGGGGAGTGGGGATGTTGGACTTCCCCACGTTAATCTATCTTCCTAGAATATCTCCTTACGAGATTTTAGGAATAGACTAAGTCGTAACTGATTTTGGTTGAGACGCAAGGTTCCCAGACTTTGGGTTTCTGCTGGGCTACTCGTCTAAGCCCGTGGTGACAAATCGAGGTACCCACAATTTCCCCTAAAATTGTTAGGCCACAATTTGGGTCTCAATAAATTTAAAATATTTATCATAATGTCTTCCTTGTAAATTGTGCAACTCTTCACAGGATTGAAAACTGATTTAGGCGGCAGCCTGCTTCGTGTCTTGTGCGTTATGATTGGAAACATTTAAAAGTCCTTTGGAGTTGATTTTCGTTGCTATCATTTCAAACTTCTTCAAAATTTCTCATCTTCTCTAAGCTTCTACTGTTATGCTCTCATCCCCAGGTCTTCATCTTTCAATCTCAATTTCCTACATCGCCTTTGCTTGTGACTTCGCGTCGTCCCAAACTAAGTTTTTACTTTGTAAGTTCTTCTTATTCTCTTTCTGTACTTTTTTCTATTGCAACCTCCTCGTATTTGTAGTTAGGGTTTTGTAAATGGTGAAAATAGGCAATAGGTCGATAGCTGAATTTAGGAAGTATTACAACATCCCATATTAGGTAGATATTGAGTGTGCCCCTGTCCCTAAAAATATTAGAGAAATAGAGGGCGCTCACTGGATTCACGTTCTTTTACTGTCCCAAGGGGGTCTCACTTTCCCTCTAAGTAATTTGTTTTTGCATTTCTTTGGCTACTTCAATATTATTCCCGCACAGTGTTCGCCAAACGTCTGGAAAATTGTTAATGGTGTCCACAGAATAAACCAGCTCTAGGGCACCAATTTAGGGCTTGCTAAGATATGCTTTTGTTATTCTTTCTCGCGAACAAGTTATGGTCTTCTTTACCTTAAGGCCAGGAGTCCTGATAGGGTATTGGTAGTAAATCTACCTGATTCTCATAAGGACTACTCACAATAGGGTTTTCTTTCTAGAAATTGGGAATTTCATCCCCATACTGAGGGGTCGAGGTCTGACAGGTTCACAGTCCCCTTTTATAGGGAGGAGTTCATAGGTAGGCTTAATTTTTGCTTTTCTCTTCGATCTTCTTGTTAATATATGATTTCTCTGATATTCATCTCTTTTTCTTTTCAGCGAGGACAAAGAACTTGGGACCTGCTCTCAGTGAGGTTTGAGCTGCTGAGTTTATCAAAACTTGGAATATTAGAGAACCTTTGGCTGACGGCGAGCATCCTCGATCAGCTGATTTTCTCCTGGAGTATAAGAACATTGGGTCTAGTTTTATCGCGCGACCTGTGGATAGCATCCCCGAGCTTGATATCACTGAAGCACCTGTTGCAGATCCTATCCAATTGGACGAGGAAGAAAGCAGTTCTGGTGAAGGTGACAATAGGGGAGGTGCTGAAGGTGGTTCCAGCAAGGTGAGATCTAGTGGTGAAGGGTCTTCCAGCTCGAAAAAGGTTTTAAACGCTCAAGAGTCTTCTAGTGAGTCGAGCAGTTCTAGTGAGGAAGATATGGCTCCTCTCAAGAGGAATCTGATCAGAGATTATGATGATGATGATGTGCTTCTTTCTAAGCGGTCGAAGAAGAAAAAGTCTGACAGTGGAGAAGTTGCCACTGGTTCTCAGCCTGCTGTTATTGAGCAGGAAAAGAAGAGGAAGGAGGAGGAGCAGTTGAGAGAGAAAGATAGAAATAAGGAAGAGGAGAGGAAGAAGGTTAAAGAGAGAAAGAAGGTGGAGGAGAGAAAGAAGGTGGACGAGAGGAAGAGAGCTGAAATGGAGAAGAAGTAGAGGAAAAAGGATAGAAGGAGAGTAGAAGCAAGGACGAAGGCTGGGAAAGCTTTGGTGTCTATGCCTGTGCCCGCGTTGTTCGAGGGGGCCTTTGTCGCCATCTCTCCTCAGTTAGCTCCTGTACTGCTCAGGAGAGAAATTTTGCCTGCTGATCGACAGAATGCAATGGGGACCTACCAGTTATATCTGTAAGAGAGTCAGAGGCTAGCCTTAGTAAGCCTGTCTCCATTATTTAATACTTATAATATTATATTCAATGCTTTCTTCTAATGCTCCCTCTTTACTTGCAGTTTGTGATCAAATTCGTTGTTCTCTATCGTACTCACGACGAGCTGGTGAGTAGGAATACGAACTTAGAGAGGCAGAACGTTGAGCTTAAGGGCAAAAGCATCGAGCTGGAGGCCAATTTGAAGACCACCAACGAGGCCTAGAAGTCCTCCGATCTTACCCTTGCTGAAGCAAATAGAGAGAAGGAAGCGGCGATGAAGTAACTAAATGAGTTGAGGTAGTCCTATGATCTAGTCTGCATGAGCAAGCTGGCCGTGGTCGAGGAAAATAAGGTACTAGTAGAGAAGGTGAAGGAGGTGGAGTCTGAGGCAGCTACCATTAAGGAGAGTTCGTACAACTCTGGGTTGTCTACCGCATATGAAGATGCTAATGTTCAGATAGGCTACATCAGCCAGCTGAACTTCAAGAAGGGTTGGAACAAGGCTCTTCTGGCTGTTGGGGTGGATATTGATTCACCCTTATTTGACGAGCATGATCCAGGGCCGAAGCCTGTTGTGGATGACGTGCCTGTCCCAGCCATTGAAGGTTTAGTCCCTGCTTCTCAGTCTGATCTTGTTGGTGCTCCTCCTGCTCAAGGAATAGTAGTTGTTCCTTCTGAGGGAGATGTTGCTACTGCCGCTGATAAGGGAAATCATCCGACTACCTCTGGACAAATCAAGGTTGCCAGCTAGCCTGCTCTTAGGACTTCTTTTATATTTTTGCTTTGTTTGTACTGTCCTTTTTAACTATTGATGTACTTGGGCCTCTTTATTTGAATGAAATGAAAAAACATTCCCTTTAGCATACTGATTCTTTTGTTCTTTACTGCTCTTTATGGCTTGTAGTACTGATTCTTTTGTTCTTTAATGCTCTTTATGGCTTGTAGTCAATTGATGTAGATGAATATATACCTGCCACCTCTCAACTGGGAAGGATTCTTGGTTCTAATGTGAGTGATAAAGTTTGACAAACCTTTCTAAGGATTTATAAGTCACTATAATCGAGGAATAAGAGCTTTAAAGACCAGTCTAAGCACGTTGCCAAACTTAAAGACAGACTTAAGGAGATGGAAGAGGTTAGTGCCTCTGTCCAAGAAGAAGTGAACACTCTAAGAGATAGACTTCTCGATGCCTCTGAGATTAATCAAGTCGGAGAAGTTCTTTAACAGGAGAATGAGACTCTCAAGAGGGAAGTGTTGCGCCTCAGGGAGCATGCACCAAGTGTTGCACCCCAAGTTTTGCGAAGTTCCTCTTCATCAGCTGTTCTGCGAGCTGGCACAGGGCCGAGTGTCGCCCCTCAAGTTTTGTGAGGTTCTACCCCATTTACTGGTTTGTGAGCTGGTACAGGTGTAGGGGGTTCATCCAGGGAGATGGACGAGCTTCGAGAAGATATTCGTCGAGCATATGTTATTGTTGCTGGGCTTCAAAGAGATGTCACATAACTGAGGCATCTGTTCAAGAAAGGTCCTCAGCGAGTGTGGGATGATGGTTACGACCAAGGTTTGACAGATGCTCCAATGAGGTTGACAGAGTTTGAAGAGATGTCCTTTATTAGGGGATGGTTGAGCACCCTCAAGGAGCTACAGGTCCCCAGGAACTCAGTACTCTGGTATCGTCATGAGATCTCTCCTTTAACTCTGAAGCCTAATCCTTTCAGGAGGGACGACTAGTGGGTCCCTATAAATGCTATCCCTAAGCAGCTATTAGAATCAGACGCGAATGAGGTCGAGGGGGAATTGGCTCCTCGTACGGACGATGGCCTAAGAGCACAAGTGGCTGATTATCTTGCTCAGAGGCCTAATCCTCATTAAGATTTTACCGAATGTAACTCATTGTACATGTAATAAAATAATGTAATATTTATGTCTTGGGCGATTTTTCCAACTAAACATGTGTTGTATATTTTTGACTTTATTTATTTCTCACTTGATTATCTTGGGCCCTTCGTAGCCGACTAGATTTGTAGGGTTGTTTCGTTGAGTGAGTATCCTCCCAGTCCATTATGCTTTTAGGATACCACTTTGCCTCACTTTACCTTTTAGGTCGTGTCGTCACACTACCTTAGGCCTAAGTGTGGCAATGGCGAGGACACACCTAGTGTTGGATGTTCTATCCGATCAGCTTTTCTGAACCAAACATTATTTGGTGACCAATTCAATTTGGTCGATCTGCCTAAAGGTCCCCTGTAGGGCTTCATATATTATCGGGGCAATGCTAGGAGGTTGTTCGTGTTTCATAACGAAAACCTGACGAGGGTGACACCCTTTTTTTATGCTTTGAATAAGGTGCCTGTCACTTGGAAAAGATGTGCAAGTTATAAAGTTCATAATATAAAATTAACACTTCATAGAATTTCACTGCCAAATAATCTTTTATTAATCACAAGCAATAAAAAATGAGTTGCCAATTCCAAAAATGCGATAAAAGATGAATGAAAAAACTAGAAATAGAATTTTTTCAGATTGGCTGCGTTCCATGCTCAGGGTATCTCTCTACCCTCCAGCATTTATAAGTGATAGGCTCCTTGTAGGTCGTCCCTTGTCACCTTGAATGGCCCCTCCCAGTTTGGACCCAGCTTGCCATCAGATGGTTTTACTGTGCTGGCAAAAACTTTCCTTAGGACGTAGTCCCCACTCTGGAATGTCCTTCGATTGACCTTTTAGTTATAGTGTTTCGCGAGCTGCTGCTAATAGCTCGCTAGTCTCACTAGGGCTAGTTCTCTGCGTTTGTCAGTTAGGTCAAGTTCAACGAGTAATGCTGCATCATTCTGGCCTTGGTTGACCAAGGTGGATATCATGGTTGGGAGGCCAACTTCTAGAGGGATGATTTCTTCTATTCCATATGTTAGTGCGAATGGGGTTTCCCCAGTTGCTCATCACGGGGTAGTGCGGTAAGCCCATAGAATATGTGGCAGCTCGCTCACCCATCTGCCCTTGGCTCGCTCCAGTCGTTTCTTCAACCCATCGATCACTATTTTATTATAAGTCTTGGCTTGTCCGTTGCTCTGGGGGTAGGCTATCGAGCTAAAATGGTGCCTGATCCCGTGTTCGCTGCAAAAATTTTGGAAGGGGCCGCTCTCGAACTGTGTCTCGTTGTCAGTGATGATGGTTATGGAGATTCCAAAGCGGGTAATTATGTTTTTCCATATGAAATTCATCATATCTGTATCACGGATGTTCACCAGTGGATCTGCCTCGTTCCATTTGGTGAAGTAGTATGTCGTGACCAACAGATACTTGCGATTGCCGACAGCGGTAGGAAGAGGGCCTACGATGTCCATTCCCCATTGGGCGAAAGGCCATGGGCTAGTAAGTGATCTTAGGTCGCTGGCAGGTTGGTGGACCATAGGAGCATGTAGTTGACATTTCTGGCATTTGCGAGCATATACCGCAGAATCTCTCTGCATGTATGGCCACCAGTAGCCTTCCTTTATTGCTTAGAAAGCTAATGACCTCCTTCCAATATGGCTTCCACAGATTCCTTGATAAAGCTCGCGTAGAACTTTCTCGATGTCCTTCGGGTGAACACATTGAAGGTAAGGGCCAGTGAATGATCTCTTGTATAGTTTTCCCTCAGGAGATAAGTAAAAGAGGGCATCTTTGACTCTTATCTGATGAGAGACCTTCTTATCATCTGGAAGTGCACCATCCTTCAAATAGTCCCTCAGGGGGTCCATCCAACTGGGAGCTGATTCAATCTGGAGCATATGTCCCATGTCTGACAGCTCGTCGCTCTGGTTGATGCTTGGTTGGGCGAGGAAGTCAATAGGGATTGTTCTCTTTAAGTCGGAGTCGATTGCTGAACTTAGGGCTGTTAGGGCATCGGCATGACTGTTCTGTCCTTTAGAAAACTGTTAGACACTAACTTCCTCAAAGTTGGACATTACTTTCTTTGCAAAGGCGAGTTAAGTTGCCATTCTTTCGTCTCTTGTGTTGAAGTCCCCACTTATCTGATTGGAGACCAATTACGAGTCACCGAACACCTGTAGCTACTTCGCTCCCAGCACTTGTGCCTTCTATAGGCTGGCTATCAAAGCCTCATATTCTACCTCATTGTTGGAGGCTTTGAATCCAAGCTTGATTCCTTGCTTGAGGATTGTATCTTCTAGAGTAATGAGCATAATGCCTACTCCTGCCCCCTTTGAGTTGGAGGCTCCATCTTCAAACAGTCGCAAAACTCCTTTTGATGAGTGATCTTCCCTTTGCTTCATGGGTTGGAGTTGGTCACAAGGCTGCTCACCTGTGAACTCCGTGATGAAGTCGGCGAGGACCTGCCACTTGATTGCATTCCTTGGTTGAAATTGGATGTCAAATCATCCGAGATCGACTGACCACTTGGATAGTCTTCCAGACAAATCCGCTTTCCGCAGGACTGCTTTAAGGGGGTGTGATGTAAGAACGATAATAGTGTGAGCTTCGAAGTAGTGCTTCAGCTTCCTCGAGGCTACCACTAGTGCAAAGGCGAAATTTTCCAATGGTAGGTATCACTACTCGGCGTCCAATAAGGTCTTTCTCGCGTAGTAGACTGGTGTTGGATTCTTGCTTTTTCGCATACTAGTGCAGAACTGACGGCATGGCTGGAGACGGCGAGGTATAAGTATAGGGAATCATTATCTTGAGGTATAATGAGCAAAGGTGGTGTGCTGAGATAAGCCTTGAGATCTTCTAATGCCTTCGAGCAATCCTGATTCCACTTTACTGCCTTGTTTCCTTTTAAGAGCTGGAAGAATGACTTGCACTTCTCAGAGGACTTCGAGATAAAACAATTCAAAGCGACGAGCGTGCCCGTGAGCTTCTGTACATCTCGTATCGTGCGAGGGGGTTATACCCTGTTGATCGCATCGATCTGGTCTGGGTTGGACTCAATGCCTCTCTCACTAACCAAATACCCGAGGAATTTTCCTGAGTGGACACCGAAAGAACACTTGCTCGCGTTGAGTTTCATTCGGTATTTCCTGAGGATCTCTAAGGTATTGGATAGGTCTGAGAGATGGTCCTCTTTGCGCTTGATCTTAACGAGCATATCATCAATGTAGACCTCCATGGTATCTCCGATTTGGTCTTTGAACATCTTGGTGACTAGCCTCTGGTAATTAGATCCTACATTCTTGAGCCCAAAGGGCATAACTTTATAACAGTATAAACTGACGGTGGTAATGAATGCAGTCTTGTCTTGGTCTGGTGCATATAGAGGAATCTGGTGATATCCCAAATACACGTCTAGAAAACTCATTCTCTCATGAGCTGCTGTAGCGTCCACTAATTGGTCGATCTTAAGGAGAGGGAAACTGTCCTTAGGGCATGCCCTGTTAAGTTCAGTGAAATCGATACAAAATCTCCATTTTCCATTGTTCTTTAGAACCACTACTAGGTTGGACAGCCATTTAGGGAATTGAACTTCCCATATGGATCCTGCATCCAGAAGCTTTTCTACCTCCTTCTCTACAGCCTTGGCCTTTTCAGGCGCAGTTCGTTGTGCCTTCTGCGTGATAGATATGAAAGTGGGGTTGACGTGCAATCGATGACAAACCACACTGGGATTAATTCCAGGCAGCTCGTATGGTTCTCACGTGAAAACATCTAGGTTGCTCTGTAGTAGCATCGTCAATTCTTTCTTCTCTTGATCTGTGAGAGATGTCCCAATCAAGAAACTCCTATCTTTTTTGTTACCACCGACTGCAACTTCTTCCAGGTTCTCAATGACCCTCTCATAGGGGAGGATCCTCGTCTCCTCCACTATGGTCCTTCCATACTTTAACTGCTATTTTGATGGTATCAAATCCTCTTACTCTTCGACCTTTTCTTTGTCCTTCTCGACCTTTTTCTTTGGTTTCGAGCAGATAGATGCTATGAAGCACTTTCTTGCCATCGATTGATCCCCGTGGATCTCCATCACTCCTCGCTCAGTTACGCACTTGAATTTTTGGTGGTAGGTCGAGGGGACTTCCTTCACCGCATGTAGCCACCCTCAGTCGAGGATAGCTTGGTATTGCGAGTCAATGTAGACTACCAGAAACCCGATCATCTTAGAGAGACTTCCTTCCCTTACCGACAGTATGATCTTTCCCAATGGAATAGTTACTTTTCCTGCGAAGCCAACGAGATGGACAGTGGTGTCCTTCAAGTCGTCAATGCTTAACTTTAATTTTCTGAATAGGTCGAGATACATTACCTGAGATGAGCTTCCCTGGTCGACGACAAACTTGTCGACTTCATAGTTGGCTATCCCGAGCGTAATGATCAAAGCGTCATGATGTGGGGTTCTTACCCTCACCAGATCTTCATCTGTGAACACGATGTGTTTGCTATAATCGACGTCATCTGCTCGCTGACACTTTCCTGACTGTGTCTTCACTGGGTCGATCTGAAAATCTTGCATCACTGTTGTAAGCTTTTTCACTTCCATCCAAGCTGAATTCCTTTGAATCTTCTTCATATCAGAAGCCCCATGAATTACTGTAAATTTATGGTCAGCATCGTCCTCGAGTACGTTATCATGCCTTGTGTCTCCATTGGCATCAACCTTCTCTGCCTTTTGTGACACCCCGCCTAATAAAATACCAGGCGATCACTCTTATATCAAATTAAAACAGGAGTCTCATATGGTTCATTCTTAGCATCACTGTCGAAAATCAATTTAATTACTAATATCCTATTAGGCCGGCGTCAAAATTTTAATTAACTAATCTTTTTAACCAAACCATTCAAATAAAACAATTACAATAGTTTACATGCAGTAATTGAAATGAAATAAAATAAAATAACCGAACACTCGGTACAATAATACAACCAAATTGAATGTTGCACTAAAAGGCGATAAAAGAATAATTGAGTACAGTTGGGCCATAAGCCTGAATGTTTCTACAATACCTCCTATTTAGATCTCAATGATAGAAGCATCTACTATAAACCTGCTTGCATCCAGAGCTGCTGCAGCAAACGTCTGACTCGAAAGTATTATCATCCAGGCATCCCTGTGTCTGGACACCTATATATATAGATATAGCAAGAGAGGGGAAAATAAAGAAACAGGTCAGAGCCCGAGTTTTGAAAATATTTTAGCAAGTGCTTAAAATCTATATTTTAAAATATGTTATTTCTCATATTTAAACTGGTATCGCTCTCACATGAGATACACCTCACCCCTCTTCTAACAGTGCACAACTATCGCATACCTTTTTAAACAACTGAGTTAAGCTACCCTGCCTAACTAATGTAATTACCCACCTTCTAATAATCATCATCAATTCGAGTACTAAGGACTAAACTTCTCCCCATTCCCAACATTACGTCACGTTCGTGCGTGGGGTGTCTCGCGAAACGAAATCCAAACAAGTAACCCCCCCCCCCCCCCCGATACACAACTACGTGACAATGTTGATTATCGGGATCCATTAGGCCTTCAGTACATACCATATTTATACCATCCCGTATTTATTAATAGTTCTCATTAGAACCTAAGATTCATATTCATATAAATCCGGATATTCATTTACTGGAAGTAATATCACCCTTTATTTATTCTTTTCACTTTATACAAGGTTAGGTTATATGATATCGCATCTCATATATATAAACAATATACTATACGCAACAAGTATATTAATCATCCACCGAACTATAATATATGTGGCTTAGTCATTCTCATTTACTAAGCATCCGTGGATTATCTCAAGTACACATATATGTTAATCACAATACATATATACATATATGGCACCCCTAGGCTCAGCTGCAGTGCACTCATACTCTGCTATCAAATCCCTGTAAATCATGCACATAAGGATCACGCGTTTCGCATCACTCAGGAACCGTATCAATACAAATCACACATATTGGAGGCGAACATAGTTCACATACCCATGGGTCACGCACATACCTACGCTCCCATAGTCAGCAGATTTATCGACTCACAAATAAGCCCTTCACAGTCCTATGTTCTTGAGGTACCAAATCTAAAATCCCCCCGAAGGCAACACAGGATAAGATTGTCCTCATACGAACGCCAACCTCCCGTGATAGCAAGTGTGGTAGGTATGTCATACACATAATAAAAAATCATATAGGTACACATTCCACCTATATAAATATATCATCAATTTGGTATTCACACAACCATATTATAATTATAGGTATTTCTCTCACCTATACATAATTCCCCATAGGTTATTATTTAACCCACGTATATAATAATATTCGGGCATTTGCACAATCCATATAATAAGTTGCCTACGTAGTATATTTATCTCTCGAATATTCTACGCATTTATCAATTTTGACTAATCCTCAATATATTATTTCCGATCTTTTCTCACCGCACGATGATAATACCAACAACACTGATATATTTATTTGTCCCATAAATAACGATAGGCATTCCTCTCACCTATAATAATTGTCATAAATAGACGTATTGGATGACTGCTCAATTCTCTTTAGCCCGTATCCTAAATTTCACCCTAGTCACCTCATAGAATTTTACTCAACCAAAATTGGCATATAAGTGTGTTTTCTACGCGTACAATTACTTATATAAAATTTTGCTCACCAAAACATCACCTCGAGTGTTACTCCTCCCAAACACCCCTATTTGGGTAAATCTTGGAGTTTACTTTCATCTAACCCAAGATACGTACCTTACTTAAAAAAAATATTTAGAAGTCCCCACACTATTTTTAGGAACCCCAAATATTTATCTCCAAAGAATTCTAGCTTTTATTTTTCCAAAATCCGAGTGCATTTTCGAGTTGGTGATTTCACCCCGGAACTGTCATCTTATAAAAATCATAACAATTCGAATAAAAATTATAAAAATACGTGGTTAGCGCCCACGCGACCGTATCGAAAATATCTACAACTTTTGTGTTTTGACCGAGAGCTGAATCGGGTGTCTTCCTGTCTGAAATAGTTCGGAAGTAATGTTGGTCACTATTCACCTTCTTCTCCAAAAATCCAAACCTCCATTAAAACACTTCCAAGCTTTTTATCTCCTCTCTTATCATCAACCAACCTCAAACAACCATAAATACACATATAGAAAGGGTTTTAATCATCCTAGAACCCATATTCAACAATTAATTTCAATAAACTTCAAGTTTCTCAAATTGGGTATTAATCGAGTTATATCCGTTTTAATCTTCCGAAAATTCGTTTGATCCACGAAATTTCAACCCAAAAATCTTTAGTTTTATACCAACTACAATATGAGAAATTAAACACACTAAATCATAAAGCAGGTTAAACACTTGCCTCGTGGATTAAATCCGACGATCACGAGTCGAATCCCGCGAATTTTGGCCGAAAATCTCTTCTTTTCTTCTCTTTTCTTTCTTCTTCTTTCTTCTCTTATTTCTCTCTTCTCTCTCTCTCTCTTAGGACTGATATTTGGGAGAAATGAGGGATGTCACCTCTTGAAATCCGAAATTGGGTATATACCCAATTATTAAATGACTCGTGTACTCATTTACTAGTCCCTACTAGTCCAAAAATGTCCGGAATCCAAATACTACCCCCGGGTACTCTATTTTGACTATCTCGGCCATTCCGAACCCAATGGCGCAGTTAAAATCTCCATTCGAGTCACTTAACTAAAATTCACTATTTTGACCCAACACTCTCAATACGCGCATTTTTCAATTTAAAATATTTCCTTTGTCGCTTTACCCAACTTGCGACATGTAATTAAAAATAATCCACTCATATACTTAGTCTCGTAAGAAAATAAAATCCATGTAAATATTAATCTGACACTCGAAAACTAATATTCACTATTCACTTTATAACATTAAAATTATTAAATTTCACTCATTAATCCCAAAATTACTATTCACAATAATTCCTCAAATTGCCAAATTACATCCACCGTGCAATTTAAATACCTTTAAAAGTACGAGGTATTACACCTTCTTCTTCACAAACTCGTTCAGATGCCCGGTCTGGGCCAACTCTTCAAGGTAAGACTTAAGAGCCTTGTAGTGCTCAGTCTTATGTCCACCCTCCTTCTGAAAAACGCATCTCAGCGCGTTGTTTCTCTTTGAGGGATCTCCCCCCATCTTTCTGGGCCACTTAACAAATGGATCGTCTTTGATCTTAGCTAGGATCTTGTAGATTGGTTCTTTAAAGACGGTGTTTACGACCTGAAATTCTTTCGAAACATCGTTATTTCCTCCATTCTTGAAGCCACCCTTACCCGCATTCTTGCCTCCTTTCTTCTAGTTTTCGGCCTTATCGTTTCCCTTGGCAGCGAGCTTAGTCTGACCATTATCCCCTGTACTGAGGCGGGTAACATCTTCCACTTTGGCGTACTTCTCGATGCAAGCCATCAGGTCATCGATGGTTATGGCCTCCTTCTTCATTAGGGATTGGTGCAGAAGGCAAGTGCTGGGTATGTCAATCTTAAAATAGGCCACCTCTACCTACTCCGAGTAGTCTCGACCTCGTTGAACAACTCCGAGTACCTCTTTGCATAGTCTCAGAGGCTCTCTTGAGGCATCTTCTTCATTGTTAGTAAAGCATCCATCCTCTTTGGATGGGAGCTACTCGTAATGAAGCGAGCCATGAAGAGATTGGTCAGGGACTCAAAACTCCTGATGGACCTATGAGGGAGCCTCTCCAACCACTTTTAGGCCACATCATGCAGACTCGAGGGAAAAATTCGGGACATTAGTGCGTCCCTGTGGTTCCAAAGAGTCATGGCCTGCCTATACTACCTAACGTGATGGATAGGGTCAGTCTTTTCGTCATAGATCTTAAATCTCGAAATTGCAAACTTCTTGGGGGCTTCTTCTTCTATATCCCTTGAGAAAGGGGATTTCATCCGGGTCCTGATAGCTCACCGAGCAAGCTCTCTGGTCGATCTGGCACCCCGATGTGCTGGGTACTGGTCCATTTCTCTTCGGACCAAATTTCGTATGTCCTCATCGCCTCGAGATACACTCTTGTAATGGCGAGCTGGTCGCTATTGCTCGAGCAAGTCATCATTCGACTCGTGCTTCTCACTTCTCTTGGATCCGCGTCTGGGGATCCTTCCTCGGCTGCGAGACTTACTCGCCTGAGGGCTAGGAGTGCGGTATAGACGTCGCCTAATGCTGCGATGGAGTTCTTTCTCCATCCTCTCTAATCTCCTTTTGAGGCGAGAATTCTCAACCTCTTGCTTGCGAGCGGCCTCTCCTTTCTCTTGGAGCCTTGCCTCATAGGCATCGATCAACCTGGAGATTTGTGTTGACTTTGCTGGTCCCTGACTTTCCTCTGAGGCTTGCCGCTCTAGGCGAGCCCTCTGATCTGAACGCCGAACTTTAGATCTGATCCTATGAGGGGCAGGCTGTTCTTGGATATCCCCTGCCTGAGGGGCATTGCTACTGTGACCAGATATTCTAGCTTCTTTATTGGTGAGGGCTTTCTTAAGAAAGACAAACGTTTCCCACAGACGACGTCAATTGTGCTGACAACTATCTTCAACACAAGTTAACAATAAAAGACAATCACCAAAGCAAATAAAGAATGTAAAGAATGCCAATCACACAACACAGTATGTACATGGTTCAGCAAGAATGCCTACGTCCATGGTAGTGCTTTCAGTATTTATTTCTCTATACTTCGGGGAGTGTTTTACAGAAAAATACAATGCATGCCTTTTGCCCAGGCCTAGAGTTTGTCATATACATCTTTGTTTTCGGGGAGTGGGGATGTTGGACTTCCCCACATCAATCTATCTTCCTAGAATATCTCCTTACGAGATTTTAGGAATAGACTAAGTCGTAACTGATTTTGGTTGAGACGCAAGGTTCCCAGACTTTGGATCATTTCTTCTGGGCAACTCGTCTGGGCCCGTGGTGACAAATTGAGGTACCCACATGTATATATGTATATATATTATATATGTATGTAAATATGTGAAAATATTACATAATACAATCTTACTCGTTTCTTTACTTGAGGGTCATATGAAAATTAGCTATGAGGGTACCCAGTATCTGCATATATTAATGATCATAACATTTATTAAATTATTGGGTACATTACATCAGCTTACCCTTTTGCTAGGAATAATTACATTACACTTAACATTATAATAATTAACAATCACGGGAAATCTAAAAAATATAAATTATTCAAATTATTAATTTTACTAAAATAATATTTCGATAAAAAAAACTTAAATTTATCTTTTCACTCAAAAACTAAAAAAAAAATAGTAAATATATTTTCAAAATTTTAGCATTAATACAAAATTTGAGTACCTTCTATTTACATGAATATGTAATTATGGCTAACAAAAGGGTAGACCATGTCGTTTTCCCATTAAAGTTTTAATTTACATGAAGATGGTGAGAATAGAGGGGTGGGGGGAGAAGAGTGACCTGTGCCATGAACATTGTTCTGGGTTGGATTTTCATGTAGTGTTCAAGCTTGAAGTTTTGCATGAAGGTAATAGCATGTGTCATACTTATGTATCCGTACACCTTGAAGACATATTAGCAACTGGGTATCCAGGATAGATGTACCCAATTATATATTCTGTGATAATGTTCATCCCTGGTGACTGTAATGTGGGGCACAAATGTAGTTATTTTTACAAGAATTTGGATCCAATCCAGACCAATGAAAAATAATATACGAATAGAAAGATAGCAAATATTATGGTAAATATAAATATGCACAGTTGAATAATTACCTGGTTAGTGATGGCGATAACAAAAACGAAAACGATTAATGGAAAAGAGAACAATCTCATTTACCCGTAGATGTAAACAATTAATGACAATAATCTTATTTACCATGGGACGTAAACAGTTAATGACGAAAACGAAAATGATTACACCGGAGACTTACCTGATCTATACAAAAATGATAACGACATATATAAATAGTTACACCAGAGATATACCTGATCTATACAAAAACGAAATGATTCTAGCACACATCATTTTATTCACATAACTAAATAAACGATCTGTACAAAAACTAAAAGATTCGTACATAAACGAAAAGATAGAGGCTTACTTGATCTGAAATGGCAAAGAGATGAAATGGATGGAAACGACAATTCACCTGAAATGGCGAAGGAAAAATTAGAGATGAAATGGATGGAAATAATAGAGATGAAAGAAAATCGCCAACGAAATTAAAGACCAAATATTAAACTTTTATTAGAGAAGAAATGGATGGAAAATTGCAAATGTGCTGGTTTTATTCCAAATGGCTCCTAATATTTCAACGTCACTCGGAGATGAAAAGACAAAGCAAGAATTTTAATAAGAGTTAGATAATTAAAAGAGAAAAATAAGAAGAACATACGTATGGATTTCTTTTTTTTACCAATCTTTGGTTTCTTTCGTGGACTATTGTAAATGTTAATGTGCATTAATTGCTATTAAATCTCTAATACTATCATCTTAGAGGTATAATATATATATATATATATATATATATATATATATATATATATATATATATATATATATATATATAGAGAGAGAGAGAGAGAGAGAGAGAGAGAGAGAAAGAGAAACCACGTCATAAGTTACCACACTGCACATGCATACGTGGTTGGCACATAATTCCATGGTCGTAGCCATATTATGCCGAAGTTAATACTCTAGTCACACCACACATGTGGACATGATGCACACATAAATCTATTATCATAACTAAACTACGTTGGAGAGTTAACACCATTCATCATACCACATATTAATATGTGATTCGCATATAAACTAACACCATGTCCAAACTATGCTATCCACCGACCCCTAGCACGACACATATGCAAGTGTGATGCCCGCATAATATATATGATACTCCCCTCTTATGTACCAATCAATGTAAGTTAATATTCTCATCTACTTATGCAAGATATCTTATCATCTACATCACACGTTTCAAATTAACACAAGGGACATAAGTTATGACAAGTTACACATTACTGCTATTTATTCTCTTTATTTCTAAAAATAATAATTTGTTTTGAAATTTATTATTTTACAATAGTTTTTTTTACTTAAATGTGTCCATAATTACTCATTTTTGAGTTTGGTATTGTGGGGGATGAAAATATGCCTCCAATTAAAATGTTACACATGGCAAGGGGGCTCTTGGATCATCCTTAAGGAAGATCAGTAGATCAGCTGTCTAATATCCAGCACATGACCAACCAAGCCAGTCTTGATCCTTATGACACTACACGACTAGTTTGACAAGATAAAGACGACAAGATTCCAAGTGAAGATAGAAGACCCATCATGTCACAATAGTAGTGTTTTATTATGATGTAAGGTCTAATAGTATATTTCTTATCCAATTGTAACCAGTAACTCTATATAATTGGGAGACCCCTCATTGTGTAAAGGGGTGGATAGACTAGAGAATACTCTCATGTAAAATCTCTCCATATATTAATAAAACGCCTCACCGCCGCCATGGATATAGGTCGATCTTGGCCGAACCACATAAATCTTGTATCTCTTATATTTATTTTTGTATGTTATTCAACACTATTGTGGGGGACCCCCCTTCCGGAAGATTTCATATCCCTTATAATTTGGTGCCGCATATGGGAAATAGGACAATTTGTTCATGTTCTTCTTTCGTGTATCATTAATGGTGGATTTGATGGAAGATTAAAGAGATGATTCATCGATCAGAATTTTTGGAAACACATTAAACATCTTAATAAAAAAAAACCAGAAAACATGCTAAGTTTTTCCTTTGTATTCATATATGTTAATCTCATATGCATTTACATATAAAAGTTTGCGATTGGATTCATAGATAGAATAATGATAGACTCCTCGAATGGGGAGCTACCGATTCCTTACCCAACAATCTCAACCCTTCATCTCATTAGATGTCAAAAGATCTTGAACCTTAAATTATTTTTCACAAATAATGCATTATATCTTTATAGTTATAATTTATTTTAAACTAAAACTAAAAGATATTCTTTTAATTTTTTTAAAAATTTATTTTACAATGATAAATAACTAGAGTTATGATTTATTTTAAAGTTAAATAAATTTTACATTAAACTAATTATGTTTTTTTTTTACATTAAACTAAACCTAATTATGTTTTTTTAATTATTTTTAACTCATTTAGTCCCTCAAACACCCATTTACCCAATATTCTCCTTATTTTTAAAGGTTTGCGCCAGCGGCACTCCTTATTTTTAAACTTAATTTTTGTAACTCATTTAGTCCCTCAAACACGCATTTACCCAATATTCTCTTATTTTATATCTCCGCGCCAGCGGCTCCCCTTATTTTTAAACTTAATTTTTTAACTGATTTAGTCCCTCAAACACCAATTTACCAGATATTCTCTTATTTTTATACGTCCGCACTAGCGGCACCCTTATTTTTAAGCTTAATTTTTTAAATTCATTTAATCCCTCAAACATCCATTTACCCAATGTTCTCTTATTTTTATAGGTCAATGCCAGTGACACCCTTTATTTTTAAACTTAATTTTTTGTTTAATTTTACAATATTTAAAACAATTTTGTATTTCTTAAAACTGTTTAAACATATTTTTAAAATGTTTCTTTTTATTTATATGAAACTAACTTTTATTTTTTAATACAGTTTTTAACAATAAAATTATATTTTTTATGTTAAAATAATTTTTTTGTAAAATTATCGCATTTAATTGGGTCGGATTCGGGTTATTTTAATTTAGTCATGTCCGTGTTCCTTTTTTTCATATAAAGTACTGTTTTTTATATAAAAAATATAAATTTTTATAAAACAAAACAATTTTTCAATTAAAAAAAAACAAATAAAAAATGAGCTTTTGCATTTGGTATGGAGTGGGAAAGGAAGAATCGGTAAGTCTAGCCGTGCTCTTATAGATAGGATAGAAATTTGACCACTTTGAAAAATCAAATTATTTGATGTTTTGAATTATTTAAATTAGTTGTTGTAGATTGATGCCTCTGAGGGAGAAACTTTGTTTTTTATGAATATAAGACAACAGTGGAATTTGTTTCAAAACGGTCTTGAAAATAGGAGAAGAGATATAGGGACTCTCTCTCGTTTGATTCCAGTCAACAAAATAATTTTTTGGGAAAAAACAATTTTGTTTATAACCCAAGATAATATCTGTACATGTACGTATGCCTGAATCGACCAAAATTCACAAGGTCCCATTTGATTTTGATCGGATCACTCTCTCCGATCAGATCCCACCAGCCCGACCTCTTTTCTAATTGAGGAGCAAAGTTGAGGGTCGTCATCACCAGCTCCAGATTTCTATCATCCACCACCAGACCAAATAAAACTTTTCAGACCTCCCAGCTAAGCACTGACGCTAACAATTCGTCCCATATCAGAGATTGTCAGATCGGAGTACAAAAAGAACTGGTTCCTCAACTTTTGAATGTTATTTTTCTCTCCTGAAAAAATCCAGTCGTCCTTTTTTTTTTTTTTTGGTTTATACCAAGGGTATCCACTAGCGACTTAGTGACTAATCCCTTCGCTGATTGTAGGCACCTCTATGGGTGGGACAGCTGGCCCAGAGATTTAAGGCTGCTCCATACTCAAGGCGGGAATCGAACCCCCGACACTTGATTAAGGGTGGAAGAGCCCCTACCGCTCTACCACATTCCCTAGGTTAATTGGGGACTAATTTTACTGGATATGCTGCTTTTGACTTTGGATTTACATTAAATTAAATTCTGTGACAATATTCATGAATCTGCAGACTTCAGGGACTTCTTCATCAACCACACAGATTCAGTATGAATTCTCCCATGATTTGATTGGTGTGACAGTTGTGGGTTTCTTACAGTTAATTGCCTAATGACATCCTTAGTGAAGCATTTCAAAAACTCATTATGCATGTGGCTTATTTCCTTGAATATCATTGGCCTTGCCGAGGGGTGCGACACCTTTATGTGATCTTTGACCGAATATAATTTTATTATTTGGATCCGATTTCAAGTGCCCTTTCGGGTTGGAAAAAAGCTCATTTGTAGCATACGGGGGAACAAATTGATGGGAATCTGCCAAGTTTTGAAATCCATTTTCCTTGCTCCTGTATGTACGACCAGACGGGTTAAATGTAGAGGTGGTAATTCGAGATTTCGAGCTGACACAATACGATATGATAAGATTTTTTTGAATATGAACATAACATGATACGAATTCGTATTTTTATTGATTGACATGAACACGATCCGAATAAAAAATAATATAGCACGACACGAATACTAAAATTTCTTAAATTTCACCCATAAAAAATACTATAACACGATAACACGACACGACACGACTCATAATTCAGACACTAACACGACATGACTTCATGTCAAAAAAATACGACACGAACACGACATATCGTGTCAATTTCGGATTAATTTCGTGTCATTCCATGTCGTTTTTTCGTGTCGTTTCTAAAATTGTCACCCCTAGTTAAATGGAGTTTTGAAACCATAATATTTTGAAAGTGTACCCACTTTACTTATTCAAGCAATCATAGAGGTCCTTTAAATAAATTCGGACTTTAAGTGTACCTACAAATTAGGGTCCTTAAGCGTGCCTAGTAAACTAGGACTTTAATCTTCCCATATATAAGGGTTTTAAACATGCTTGGTGGACTACGACTTGAATCTCTAGTAAATTAGGGTCACTTAGCGTGCCTAATAAACTAGGACGTTAATATCTCATAAATTAGGGTCATGCCTAGTAAAGTATGACTTTAATCTCCCATAAATAAGGGCCACGCTAGTAAGTCAGCACTTAAATCTCCCATTAATCATGATCACACCTAATAAACTGGGACTTTAGTCTCCCCTAAATAGGGTCATGCTTAGTAAACTAGGACTTTAATATCCCATAAATCATGTTCAAGCGTACCTAATAAACTAGGACTTTAATCTCCCATAAATGAGGGTCAAGTGTGAGTAGTAAACTAGGACTTTAATCTCCCATAAACAAGCGTCAAGCGTTCTTAGTAAAGCAGGACTTTATTCTCCCATAAACGAGGGTCAAACGTGCCTAGTAAATAAGGACTTTAATCTCCCATTAATCTCCTACAAACAAGGGTAAAGCGTGCCTAGTAAACTAGGACTTTATTCTCCCATAAACGAGGGTCAGGCGTTCCTAGTAAACTAGGATTTTAATCTCCCATAAACGAGGGTCAAGCGTGCCTAGTAAACTAGGGCTTTGATCTCCCATAAACGAGGGTTAGGCGTGTCTAGTAAACTAGGACTTTCGTGGCCATTTAAGTAAAGATTTCTTATAACTATGATGCACCACTTTGGGCGACTTACCACAATATCGGTAAGGTTTTTTAAAAACTACAATGCACTGCTTTCTAGGTTTTGCGGGCAATTATTTTCCCCCTGTTGTTTTGCTGGTAGTAATGCCATATCGTTATTGTCACACATGGACCGATCGGTGGCTACACCGAATATCTCTGATACTCCTTTTGGAGATTCTTTATCAATGATGGTCATTTTGTGATCGAATCTGAGCATGCTTATCACCTAAGTTTATGTGTGACTACAAATGGTACATCATACAATACTAACCCCCCTTTTTCTTTATTTTATCTTTTATCTCAAGATAAATAAAAGTAAAGAAAAAACTCATACATCAGTTACAACGCTATATGGAAACAATTAAATACATTTTACTCGGTGATATCCCCAATCTAAAAATCTCTTGAGCATTTGGCTTTGAAATCTGCAAGGCCTGACGTAATTGCTCAAGCTTGATTTGCTAATGTGCGGTCAATATATGCAGGAATAAAAAATTATCTCTACTTCTAGCACAAAACTATTAGTAACTTATGGGACATATGTACTGCAATGCCATATATAATCATGTGGGGTATATCTTTCCCTATTTATTTTATTTTATGTTTGTAAAATAAAATAAACTCAAAATTGTGGTTCTAGGAATAGTAAAACATATTGTTCTGTGCAATTTCATGATGCTTGTATGATATGATATAATATTCAGTTCATACTTTTTCAATCTCATATTTATAGCATAAAATGATAAACTGCAAATATATCATGTGGTGAACTATTGATCTCATACCCCCGTTATTTTATCAAAATTGAGAAAACTTAAAAGTTTTAGGGTCTGTTAAATCATATATAAAATAATTCAGTTAGTAAGCACGATATAAGTCACCTTGAGGTGAATAATAAGTATCATATTTGAATTTTCATGTCACAAATATCACATTGTGAATAAATCATATTTTAGCATATATTGAATACAAGGTTGCGCGGAGGGTTGGTCTGAGCATCCATGATTAAGGTTGCGTGGAGGGTTGCCTCAAGCGACCATGAATGAGGTTATGTAGAAGGTTGGTTCGAGAAACCACGTCTGAGGTTGTATGGAGGGTTTCCTCGAGCAATCATGACTAAGGTTGCGCGAAAGGTTGATCCGAGGTATCATGAATGAGGTTGCACAGAGGGTTTCTCCGAGCAACCATAACTGAGTTGCGTGGAGGGTTTCCTTGGGAAACCATGGATGAGGTTGCGCAGAAGGTTGATTCAAGCAACCATGACTGAACAAATCGCTAAGACTTGAGAAAAAATTATATTGACATGGTCATTCTAAAAGATATCTGTAACGCCCCGATCAGAATTAATGGATTACCAATGAGTCAACCCGGTCCGACCTAAGCGCTAGGTGTGAAGTACAATAGAACAACCTACATAATGTTGCTATTACAATTTAATTTTAGTTAACATTTCACTTGTTAGCACGTGATTTCGATTTCAAAATGAACTACGGGGAGGACCCATGGAGCACCCCGAAGTTCAAGTAAACAGAGCAACTAACGTAAAATAAATAAACTATACTGACCTATATAACGCCCTCAAAATACGAAAACGCTACAAACCTGCCATAACAAAGCGATCTATAACACCCCGAGCGCCCGAAAAGAGACATGCATCGTTCTACTACGATAAAAACTAAATTAAGACCATCCATAATAAGTATAGAGCATCTATATTCAATAATTTAAATATAATGAATCCATAAATTAGTACACTTCCACAATAATTACAATAATGTTTCTCTCAAAATATCCAATTCTCCAACTAATTACACCACCAATTTATACATCAAAAAATAAATCTCCCAATCTATGCTCTAAAATAAACCTCTAAATAAGCCTTAGCATCCCAATCCATGCCAACCTGCCACTAAAAGAAAGTACGGGGAAGTACACAATATGACCGGAATAAATACTAAAAAATAAATAGCACATTGTATAAATCGCAACAATACAAACCCGCATATACAAGTCAAATGTAATAATCAAGCATTGTACCAATATTAATTTCTCAATAACACATTAATGGGTCACCAAACCTCGCCTCACCTCCCCTAGGCATTCTCAAGCCATATATCGGATTTTGGACTATCAACGGGTGCCCATTCTCCGTGCCATATTAAAATCTCATGACATGATGCCCAAATCAACAATTCAATATTTCAATGAATTAACATAATAGATTCCAACATTTATTTCAGAATTTTTAAATGAACATCACAATTCAACCTAAGTTCAATTAACATATACTCACACGCTACAACTACATGCATGCGAAATTCGTATATGTATTTACGCATATACCTTTGTAAATACATTTTTCAATGCATTAAACGTTTTATTTCAAAATGTTATATGGCACTATTTATCCTCCTTGTCCTTACAAAATGATTATTTTGTATTATTATGCTTAAAACTAGCATTTCTTCCCATTAATGCACACGATTGAATACTTAACAATTCTTTAAGGAAAAACCCTTCACTTACTTTTGAAAATGCTATTTTACTCATCGTTTATTAACTTACACCAGAGTTGCTTAACCACTATTTAGGACTTCCTTTCAACACACACACACATCGTGTTAGAATTATTTATTTACTATGAGGAGACTTATACCATACACATGCCTATGTTATTATGAGTTCAAATCTCATTAGGTAGCTTAATTACTCATTAAATCACCTTACGTAACCAATTCGCTATTCTTATGTATGTTAGTAGTTATTCTCAATTTATTTCTCCACATCACAGTAACCGGAACATTTATTATTACATTTAAGTTAGGTTGTGCTTATACATTCGCCCCACAACCCTTTACTTGTCATGTTCCATATTTCATTATCTTTTTCTCGAAATTTCTCAATAATCCACGTACTTTAATAGGTTCCACACCGCTGGTGACACCACAATATGCTCGGGCCAGTGGTTTAGGGCTTTTCACCCAAGGGCTCCAGGTCGTTCTTGCTTGCTTCCCGGTTACATTCAAGTCTTTATTAATGTGTTTAACATTTTTCACATGCCGACATTATTATCCGTTTTCAGTCCGAAGCCAAAATCCCGGACTTAAACCGTCCGTTTTTTCATTTAAACTTGGAAAATTATTTATTTCTCCTTTAAATCCTTCATTCACACACACGTTGACTTCAAGCCAAGATCATTTACACTTTTATGATTTCATTCAATTTCAACTATACTAATATAAAGACATTTAATAACATTTTTATTCCATAAAAATATCCCACTTTTAGTAAATTACCAATTTACCCTTTTTGTTGCCAAATTCGAAATTTGATCTTTTAACAAGTGTCGTTGTAACAACCCGCCTAATTAAATATCGGGTGATCAGTCCTTCATTTAATTAAATCAGAATATCCAGTTGGTTCATTCTCAGCATCACTATCGAAAATAATTTATTTATTAATCACCTAATAGTTAATTAATTTAAGTGTAAAAAACTTTTTCCATTTTTAATTTAATTAAAACCATTCCACGACACGAAATAATAATATGCAACAACACATCACAACTGGATTAACTACAACATGATTAAATGTGACTGGAATAACTCTCCAGTGAAATTATAACATTTACACTAAATAAGACTGATATCCACAATGCTTACATAAATAATTACAACCTCTAAAATCCTCGGCGACAAGCCCTAAATGAAGTAGACGCTACAGATGAGCGAATCGACAGAAAAGAAGCATCTAAATAAAATCCACATCTCTGCTAGTAGATATAATCCATCAGAGCATCCATAATCTATTCCGGGCATCCCTACTTCTGGATACCTGATGTACAAGACATAGTAAAGAAGAGAATATGCAAGAAAACGGGTCAGAGCCCGATTGTAAAAGATTTTAAAAAATAACAAGTGCTTAACAATTACAAATAAGCATTTATTATGTATATGTTAGTTTCTCGGGCTCTCTCTCGAGAATTCTCACCTCTCATCTAGAGTGAACACCTATCGTATCTTATTATCTTCCTAGTTAAGGTTCCCTCCTAACTAGTTTCCACAACATAATTCTACCCCATATCATAAACCAGTATGTCTCATACCATACGTAAGATAATTATTCATATTCATTTCTCTTTAATATGAACTAGTCTTGTAACAACCTTGGAATTAAGTGTTCACTTACTTAATTCAATTCAGATTTCATTACTTACTTCTATTTACAACATTACACAGTAGATTAAATCATAGTTTATATTTTTAATCTACAATTTCACAAAGAAGATTACATCTCTATATCTACAATGTCACACAGTAGATTACATCACAGTTTATATATATAATATCACAGTAATTATATATATACTAATACGGCACCTCCCAAGTCACAACTGCGGTGCATGCATACTTTGTTATCATGTCCTGATACATTATGTCACTGTATAGAGGACTAATGATTCGGTGTCTCTCACGAATCATTAACATAACATAAACATGTTGGAGGCGAGCATACTCCCAGTCAAATGGATCACGCACATACCTACGCTCCCATTCAACCGTCAAAACTAGCATTACACCGATAGCTCGTGTCCAAGGTCTTGTGCTCAGGGTATGAATCTAAAATCCCTCCTAATTGGGCGCCCATGGATAAGACCGTCCACAACGTGAAACCTCCACCCTGATAGCAAGCAACGCAGTTATGTAATACATACACTTAAAAGTATAGGTATTCATCACACCGATATAAATATAACATATATAAGTCATTCACACAACCATATGATAATTCCATACGTAGTATTTTTATCTATCAAATCCTAAGTATTAAAGATTATGAATTTACATTTTTATTTTATATTCCCGAGCCTCACTCATTACTCGAAGATTAAATAAGTATTCTTAAACTAATTCAGTAGGTAAATGTCTACACCCTACTTGTCCCCGTCATCACAACTACTCATCTTTAATTAGGTTTAATTCTCAATAACCCTTAATTCATTCTTAACCCTTCATTCTATCTCTTAGGGTTAATCCCACCTATTCCTAAAGTCATACCGGTAATTGATAACTCTCTTACTACTGGTCCAACCTTAAATTTTCATTTATCCAATTTAAATCTCAAGTAACATAAGTCTCGATAATAACTCGTTTAATTAACACTCGTTAATTTTTCCTCATTCAAAATTCTCAAAAATAATATTTTCCCAGTCTTAGGTATATCCTACTACCCTTCTCTAAGTCCCATTCAGTTCATTTAATCATCATCAAAGATTCCTCAAAGTTTGGGATTTAATCAACAATTAAAAAGAAAAATATTTCACATTTTCAGTAGGAGTCAATCGATCGATGATTCTGGTCGATCGATCGATGGACCAGATATTGCCCAGTTTTCTGCATTGTTTTTTCTACGGATTTTATACTTTGTAATCATCAAAACCTTTATCAAATAATCCTAAACTCCCCAATATTCATTCCACATGATAAACCAAGATCTATAAATGATTTCTAATAATCAAACAACCAAAAATCATCAAGAATGTTGGATTTAAAACATACTATTTCCACAAAACTCATATTTTATATTTATCCATGAACATCATATAAACTCTAATTTTTCTTCACCAAATGATTCCCAATTTAATCTCATGATATCCATATCATATACCTTCATATATGGATAAGTTCTAACGTATCCAAAATGATTTAAACATCACTAACATGAATCAATTTACTCAAATTCCATTTTATTCCCAAGACTATAAGTTTTGACTTAATCATCAATAAGAGTGTAAATCCCAGATTTCTTCATAAGATAATATAGAATTCATGGAATTTATTCTACACACAAAAGTGATCACTCCTAGATAATATCCATTTCAAAGATCCATTTAAAATTATCACAAATTTATCTTTGTTCATGAAACTTTTCAGAATTTTCCTAACTATCCTAACATAGACAATATAAAAGCTAAGATTGTAATAACTAATCACTTACCTTTAGATTTTAGTTCTGATCCATTGGGGATGATACTCTACTGGTGGTCCTCTCTTTTTTCGGCTAACTTTCGGCAGTGGTGGTAGTGGCTATTGGTGGGGCAAGGTGGTTGTCCTTTGGTTTCCTAGAGAAGTCCCTTCTTCTCCCATGGAAAGTCTCTCAACCACCCCTAAACCTTTTCCTCTTATTTTTGGTGAATGAACCTAAACTCTCTAATACCTTTGTTGGAAAATAAGGCCCCCAGTGTTTAAATCTTTACTACAAAAAGATAATTTCCTTTTATGATGAGATGCGAAAGCGTGATGGTTCAATTAAACAAATTGACTAATTTTAAATTCTTTCAAATTAAAATTAAACCAAGTGAAGAACGATTAAACACACACATATTTTTAATTTCACTTAAACCAACTTAATTTAACCAAAGTCCTAGAAATTTGCCTAAGTCATATTTTCAATATTTCCAAATTAGGCCAAACCAATTTAATCAAATTAAGTGATGACTTGAATTAAATTAACATAAATATTACCCAAATTAATTTAACACCAAAATAAGCAAGTAGTGATATAAACCAAATTTTATCTTTTTACCTAATCATGCGTTCTAGGTGAGTTTTGAAAAAGATAAAATAAACAATGAACCACTACCCCGCGATGTACGAGTAAAAACCCACAATGGGAAAAAACCTCGGACGGCCCTAGCCTTAAGTCCACTAAGTATGGTTTTACAATTACAAGACAGATGACTTACTTCCTCGACTCGACCCCTTTCAAGCCTTGACGCGTCTTCTTGTAAACACCTCCGCCTAGTAAACAACCCCGGAGCTCCATCGGAATCTTAGAATTCACCAATGAGACTTTTAGGTACACCGTCAACCACACATGGTGCCTTTCACAATGTGAGAATGCCGCAGTAAAATAACGAACTTCTTCTTTGAGGGATGTAGAAGTAAACCCAAACTTCTCTTTTTCAAGGTGTAGAGATAAATCGGTGCCAAACACTCCAAGCAATGATATATATATATATATATATATATATATATATATATATATATATTGAAACTTGGAATAAACAATATGGGTGAAAACAATAGTGTTTTATAAATTTTTCCTTGAAAAATAGACACTAAAAAACATGAACTTTTTCTTGAAAACTTGACCTCTCAAAGCTCTCTCTAGGAGATGGAGGATAGTGAAAAAGTTAGTTCAAAAGAGTTGGTTCTCGCACTAAGTAGTTATGTCAAAAGATAGTGGGGAAAAGAAGTGGGAAAAGTGGGAAAACTGTCAAAAACGCCCAAAATAACTGTTCCCGCCAAATTTCATTCGAACGACTTTTCGTTCGAACGGTTTTACTAACGAGGTTCCAAAATGAAAAAAGGAAAATCGTCAAAAATCTCGTTCGAACGACCTGGCAATCTCGTTCGAACGAGATGCCAGTTCGTTCAAATGACTTGGCAATCTCGTTCAAATGATATTCCAGTGTGGTTCGAACGACGTGTCAGAAAAATGAAATATTAATTTTTAGGCCCAAAACTTTTTTATGAAAAGTTCTAAAAAATATTTCCCGAGTAAAAACAAAGTCGTTAAAATTAATTTATAAAAATTATAAATTTCACCCAATAAAACTTGTTCCAAGCTCCTATATAAATATATAATACATTCATACCTTTGGAGTAAACGGAATAAATGTTGTTGATGTAGAAACGAGGCACTACAAACATGACATTTGATGAAGTTTTATGAACTTGGCCGCTACGTTTTCAACTTTAGTATGTCATAGGCTTGAAGGATGGTCAAGAACTCAATCCTATGACTCAAATGTTTTTGTTCGAAATTGAGCCAAAACTACAAAGGACTCAATTGGAAATTTGTGTCCTTACAAATCTCCCCCTTTGGCTATTCCGGGACAAAAACCAATAAAAATCCTAAAGGACCGTCAAGCTCTACTAGACTAACAAAAATGTCCCACCCAAAGAAAAATTACAATATCTTGACTTAAACAACCCAAGGATTAATATCTTTGTCGATGATGAAAGTTGCCATTTAGAAGAATTCCTACACACTTAAGCAAACTATCAAACGCATAGGGAATATCAAGAATATTAAATGCAATTAAGATAAACACTCCCCCTAAATTAATTCTCCCCTTTATCAACTATGATCAACCTAAGAAGATTGCGACTCCCCCTAAGTTAAATCTCTCAAAGTAAGATACGATTATAATAGGATTAAATACCATTTCTCCCCCTATCATTCTCCCCCTTTTTGTTCAGGAATAGACAAAGGCGAAAGAATCAAAACATAACTTATCTCCCCCAATTAAAGCATATACTCCCCCCTAAACTAAAATAAGGGATGAAAAGAATGGGATAACAATCTAAAGATGCAATAGCGCATAAAGTGATGAGAACATTAAAGCACATGGGCAACAAAATCATAACTAATCCAACAAATAATAACGGATACCAACTAAGATGCAAGAAAATGATACCAATATGATATATAAAGTATTAAGCATATGATATCAACAAATAATGCAACAAGATTGATACGAATTATGAATTAAAGCATAGATGGACTAGAAAGCAAGACAAATACCAAAAAAATATCATATATATACATACCATAGATATACCAAAGATGCACACGCACATATATATAGATATAAACACACAAATGACACAAAATAAGATAAGATTTTCACTCTCGTATGGAAAAAATGTGTCATATGGAAATGAATGTGTTGGGGTGTGAACTAGCAACAATTAAATTTAGACCCAATCACTTAAAACATGTTCAAGGAATTCTCAATTGATTTCAAACTTCATCACATTTGAATATAACCTCATGTGACAATTATAGATTAAACTCAATGTACAAACATACACAATGCATACAAGCCAAGACTTTTAATGATTTTACAAACCAATAGAGTCATGACATTGAAAGTACAACTAGGATAAACGGATATTGTGCAAACCGTTGATATACCGTCCAATCTCCCTCAATAAGCATATATATCTGGATGAATATATCAAACAAAAATAGGCCTTGGAAATTATTTTTCTTTTTAATGCCATAATTCTTTTTTTAGGCCTTTGGACCACGTATTTATTTTAGGTCCAAATAAACGGTGGCTTACTATTCGCAAAGGATAATAAATCATTTTGGAGCCCTTCCCAGTGCACATTCATATATATCGTTTTTATATCTCACACAAATCTCACGTGCAATGGATTTTAACATGCACTAGTCCTCCTAGATCATAAATATGTAGATGACAAGATTGGTAGAAGAACACCTCACAAAGCTCAAATATAACACGTGACGATTAAATTTGAAAAGAGCTCGTGCATGTGTGAATAGAGGCATATAAAAATAGAATCCATTTAAATCAACACAAAATCCAACTACTCCATGTAAGCATGGTAAAGAACATAATAAGGATTGACAATCTAAACCAAAAGTTATAGCCACATGGAAGCGAAAAAGAGGGAATTTTAACACAAGTATATTCCACATAAAGTGTGTCAAACTAAAATACACACAAAAAAAATCTTTTTGAGTTTTTGAAATTTTTTTAAACCAAACAACAAAAATATTTACTCAAAAGACATACCAAAATCATTTGTATTTTTTTATTAAGCATAAATTACGAAAAGGGTAAAACACAAATGATAAACAAAAAGCTTTTTGTATTTTTCATTTAATGCAAACTAAAGTGAAAGAAGTATAATACAAAAGATAAACAAGAATCATAATTCTATCATGTGATTAAGCATGGAGCATAGACTAGAAAATGATAAAATATGCATACACCTAGCAATGATATATAATATGAAGCACAAAAAGCTAGAGTATGCAAACAAAACTAACACATTAAACCTTTAAATTTAGCAGGGGAGGTTTCATGTGAAAGCAAATGAGAATCAACAAATCTAATATCTAGCGCGTCTAAAAATGATTTCCTAACCCATATAGATGTATATTTAAAATGATGGGATTTGGGAACTAATGAAACGCTAGATATAGACTTCCTAGGGCTTCTTTTAAGATAAAAAAATGACCTAGGGTGACCTTTCCTACCACAATGCAAGCATGTAAAAACACGGGGAATGATACCTAAGGTATGACATTTTCTAACGTCTTTGGATAAAGTTGACCCTCTAAAACAAACAATGGTTTTAGCTTTAGCAGCGGAAATATTTGAACTAGATGAGCTAGAACCACTACAAATACTACTCGAGTCTTGTAAATCATTTTTCATTTTTAAAATTTTGGACTCAAGTAATAAATTAAACTCCTCAATTTTACGGGACTCCTTCTTTAAATTTTCTATAACTCCTAGAAGGTTATCACGCTTCCCCTCAATGTGAGCAAACTTGTCCCTGAGGGTTTTTCTCGACAATCACTCTCTTTCTTGGACATTTCTAAAATATTAAAATTGTAATTTATGTCCATGAGCTTTTCACGAAAAATATCTTTTTGAAATAGGGAGATTTGCAAAAACTCAACTTTAGCTTTAAAACAAGAATTTTCATTTTCAAGAAATTTAATCCTTTTTGCAAATCTCACATTTAATTCTCTTAAATTTTCATTATTCTTATTAAGCCCATTAAATTCCTCTCGAATAGCAAAAACTTCATTATCATTAGAAAAAGACAAATTATCATTAAGACGTCCCATCGAGAGATACAAAAAAATGAAAGTGAGTAAAAAAATGAACCACCTAAAAATACCAGGAGCACAAAAATTATAAAAGCCGAAAAATGGATCTTTGACGGGATAAATTAGCGCTCCGGCTCTGATACCACTTGTTGGAACACAAGGCCCCCAATTTTTAAATCTTTACTATACAAAGATAATTTCCTTTTTATGATGAGATGCGGAAGCGAGATGGTTCAATTAAACAAATTTACTAATTTTAAATTCTTTCAAATTAAAATTAAACCAAGTGAAATAAGATTAAACACATAAATATTTTTAATTTCACTTAAACCAACTTAATTTAACCCAAGTCCTAGAAATTTGCCTAAGTCATATTTTTAATATTCCCAAATTAGGCCAAACTAATCAAATTAAGTGATGACTTGAATTAAATTAACATAAACATTACCCAAATTAATTTAGCGCCAAATTAAGCAAGTAGTGATATAAACGAAATTTTATCTTTTTACCTAAGTATGCGTTCTAGGTGAGTTTTGCAAAAGATAAAATAAACAATGAACCACTACGCCGCGATGTACGAGGAAAATCCACAACGGTAAAAAACCTCCGACGGCCCTAGCCTTAAGTCCATTAAGTATGGTTTTACAATTACAAGACAAATGACTTAAATCCTCGACTCGACCCCTTTCAAGCCTTGACGTGTCTTCTTGTAAACACCTCCGCCTAGTCGACAACCCCGGATCTCCAACGGAATCTTGGAATTCACCAATGAGACTTTTAGGTACACCGTCAACCACACATGGTGCCTTTCACCATGTGAGAATGCCGCAACTAAACAACGAACTTCTTCTTTGAGGGATGTAGAAGTAAACCCAAACTTCTCTTTTTCAAGGTGTAGAGATAAACCGGTGCCAAACACTCTAAGCAATGATATATATATATATATATATATATATATATATATATATATATATATATATATATATTGAAACTTGGAATAAACAATATGGGTGAAAGCAAGAGTGTTTAATAAACTTTTCCTTGAAAAATAGACATTAAAAAACATGAACTTTTCTTGAAAACTTGAACTCTCAAAGCTCTCTAGGAGATGGAGGATAGTGAAAAAGTTGGTTCAAAAGAGTTGGTTCCCGCACTAAGTAGTTCTATCAAAAGATTGTGGGGGAAAAGAAGTGGAAAAAGTGAGAAAACTGTCAAAAATGCCCAAAATAACTGTTCCCGCCAAATTTCGTTCGAATGATTTTTCGTTCGAAGGGTTTACTAACGAGGTTCCAGAATGAAAAAAAGGAAAATCGTCAGAAATATCATTCGAACGACCTGGAAATCTCGTTCGAACGAGATGCCAGTTCGTTCGAACGACCTGGCAATCTTGTTCGAACGAGATTCCAGTGTGGTTCGAACGACGTGTCAAAAAAAAGAAATATTAATTTTTAAGCCCAAAACTTTTTATGAAAAGTTCTAAAAAATATTTCGTGAGTAAAAACAAAGTCGTTAAAATTAATTTATAAAAATTATAAATTTTACCCAATAAAACTTGTTCCAAGCTCCTATATAAATATATAATGCATTCATACCTTAGGAGTAAACGGAGCAAATGTTTTTGACGTAGAAACGAGGCACTACAAACACGGCATTTGATGAAGCTTTATGAACGTGGTTGCTACGTCTTCAACTTTAGTATGTCATAGGCTTGAAGGATGGTCAAGAACCCTATCCTATGACTCGAACGTTTTTGTCCGGAATTGAGCCAAAACTACAAAGGAGTCAATTTGAAATTTGTGTCCGTACAACCTTTACTTATAAAATAAACTCAGATTTTCGTAGTTAATATTCACCTCCCTTATAAAATGACCGAAATACCCCTCTGGGGTGTCCTTTCGGTTCCAAAGTGCTCAAAGACCCAAATCAAACACCCAAGTAGACTTTTTCGAGTCAAAACGACCTTTCAGATGACATAACAACAATTCACTTTTATTTCATTAAATTATAATCCCGACACGACTCAAATGCGCGTCCCGACTTAATTACCATAATTGTCGTACACATAATTCGCGACAAGTTTATAAAGTCATAATCAATTGTAAATGCATAATCATATATATTACTTCAATCACTAAGTAATATTTAACATAAATCACATATTACTTTTTTCTTGAGTAATATTTAAATCCAGATTGATTTCTAATTATATCACAATTAATTCTAATTAATCTCATTTCAAAAGTCATTAAAAATACGGGGTATTACAGTCGTTTTCCCAAAAATGGTTGTTAAGTTTCCGACTTAATAGTTAAAACAAGTGTGACCATTTTAGCACTTTTTTAATGTGACACTTTTATCCAACTTTCACACTTTCCATTTTATTACCTTTGATATACAAAATAACACCCTTTTCATATTAAAATCTCATTTTCTATACAATTGAAATACACACTTTAATTATGGGATTTTACATCTCAACACCTACATAATCGTTTATTTCACATTTAGCCTTCTTTCTTTTCACTATTTTTACGAAGACCCTTGTGTCACATGTTTACATATTAAACATACTTTAATTAACCCATTAAGGTGAAAGTTTCCTTTTCACTCATATCTTCATTATTTCAAGTAGGAAATCACTATTTAATCCCATAAAATGTCTCAACATGCCTAATGCACTTCTTTATATAAAAATCAAAGTGTTCATCTTTAAACGTGATACTAACACATTTTATTTCACAAAATGGTCATGAGTAGTATTGTGAATTTTTATAACACTTTTAAAATTCATTTAATCCTTCTTCTAAATGCCCCTTTTTCTTGAAGACATTAATAATGTTTTTAATAATCTCATAAATAGATTATAACCATTTGTTACACACTTTTGTATCCAAATGGTGTAAAATAGTAATCTGAATTTATATTTAGTTCTAAACCGATTTAAAACATTTGTCCAAAACCTATGAAACCATAGTAATCAACCGAAAACTCCATTAATGCAAACTTATCAAAAATCTACATATCACTACACCAAAATGGTCAAATTGGCACCCTTCAAGCGCTTAGCCTTGTCACGGTCATTGACCGTGACTAAAAAAAATGTATTTTTTGTCACGATCATTGATCGTAACAAGGCCATGACAAGCCTTTAAAGTTGTCACGGTCAATGACTGTGACATGTCCGTGACAATTCTCCTCCATTTTTTTCTCTCTCTCTAGCGGCTGCTCTCTTTCTCTCTCTCTAAAACTTTTGATAAGCAACCAAAACTGTACGATTTATATCCCGAATAGACATATTTTAGTTGCTAATTCTCGACAATATGGGTCTTATGTGCTTAAATATTTGTCATGCAGGCTTAACTGCAGTTGCGGTGTCAAAACCTATATTTCGGGGCAATTTGCAGTTAAAATGGTGCTAAATACCTTGTCCCTAAACCTACCTAAACCCTTACCCTAGCCTAAACCTATCCCGAAGCCCGTGTGTGTTAGTTTATGCACTTTTATTATTTTTTAGATTTTTAGTTTTAGCCATTTTAATATTAGGATTTATTTTGGAGTTATTTAGAATTTCTAGGATTTATTTTCTATTTCTTTTTATTTAGTTTAATTTTAATTTTCATTAGTTTTTAGTTTTAGTTTTATTTTATTAGGATTAGAATTTTTAGGATTTCATGTATTTTTAATTTTATTAGATTTTGCATTTTCTTTTTAGGATTTTAATTTTAAGTTTTATTAGATTTTATTTATATTCGAATTTTTTATTTTATTTCTTTTTAGTTTTATTTTTATTTAGTCTTTATTTTATTTTTAGAGTAGGAGTTTAATTTTAAGATTTTTAGTTATAGTAATTTTATTTTTATTTTATTATTTTTAGGCGTTCAAATTATACACACACATAACCCACTAACAAATACACACACAAACTTATCCTACACCCCAAATACTCATCTTACCCTCATCATAATCCTATATACCCTCACATACCCAATCATATCCACCATCATCTTCCACCTCTCACCATCTCATTCTCTCTCTTCTCTCCAAACTCCATAGCCACAAATTCAAAACTAAAACCCATCTTCTATCTCCAAATTCCATACCAACACAACCCATTTCGTAAACCCGAAAATTCGACTAGCAATGAAAAACCAAATCCTATTGAACCCATGTTCCTCCTAAACCCTACCCCGTGCTCCGGGTGGTGACCCTTGCCCTCTCCGACATCATCCCAGGCAGGAGCCACCTCCGTCCCTCCTGTCGGAACCCTCAACCTCCTCTCTTACCAATCGGAAACCCAGTCAACCCGACCTGCCTACAACCTATCGAACCGGAGCCCCGTTCCCCTTCGCCCAAACCCCCATTCTTCACCGACGATACCCCTCGCCCCCCTCTGCGTCTCCTCCGGGGAACAACCGACCTGCTCCGGCGGTGGCTACGACCCGACCTCTCTCTCTCCATCGAACCCTTTTCCGCCACCCCCGACGGCTACCTTCATCCCTCCAAATTCGGCCGATGTTGTCCCCTACCTCGGCCCCGGTAAACCCCAATCAATAACCGACCCATACCCCTAAACAAAACCAAAGCCCATTTCCCATCTCCCATATGAACTCCACAACCAAGCCATGACTTTTCCACCTGCATAAACCAAATAAAGAAATGCCAAACGACCAAATGCCACATGTGTTTAAAAACCTTTTTAACCCTTGTTTCCAATTTTACCCCCAACTACTTTTTTACCCCAAAACCCCAAAATACCCATAAACCATATCAGATTTTTTATTCCCTCACCCCTCATTTACATGACCTCACACCATATTCACATGCACCCCTTAGCCATTTACCAAAAATACCCCTTAGCCCCATGTGTGCCATGCATCTACTATAAAAGAAGACTCGAGATACCATTTGGGACTCATCATCAAATAGAGAGAGAAAATTCTAGAGAAAAGTAGAGAGTTAGGTTAGAATAAATTAGGTAGAAATATTTATAAATAGTTTTATTTTCATTTTTTTTTAGATATTTGTGAGTGATAAATGTGTGAAATTCAATTGATTTTGTTATTGTTGGATGCTCATATTGGATGGATTGTGCTTAATTTCAAAGGAATAGAAGTTCAATTTCACTTCAAGAGATTGGGGTTTGATTGTTTTCTTCTCTTCTCATTTATTTTATGCCTTTGATTATTAATTTGTTATATTTCATATCATGTTAGGATAAAACCCCTTTCAAGGGGTAGGGGGAAACCCTTATTTGATGTTATTTTAGTTTAATTAGTTTGATTACTTGAAAGTCCCTTTGAATGTTAATTTTGATCTCTCACCCTTAAATCTACGCCTCAAGAGAGGGTAAATGATTTTCGATAGAAAATCGAAATACTAGTTATAATACCCATTTTAGATTCGAACTAGAGATAGGAGTTTCTTAAGTGGGGTATTATAACTCGAATTTCAACTCTAAATTTATTTTCTAAGATTTACATAAATTTTAATTGATCGATCCTAGTGGGTGATTAATTAAAAGGAGTGTAGATCTATTTTACTAGAGTTATGGGGTGTTAAACTTAACTTTCTAAAAGATTACTATTATAATTACACTTGCAACGAGAGTTGGTTTGTAATTTTTATATTAATTTGGGAGAATTCAAATAATTAAATTAATTAATTAGAATAACAAAAATTCGTGGTGTAATCCCACTCCTTAATTGTTCTCACAATTATTTACCTCACTTTATCTTTTATTTTAGTATTAGACTTTGTTTTCATTTTAGTCACTTTCTAGTTAGTTATTTTCATCTTATTTTAGTTTAGTTTAAAACCTCACCTCACCCTATTGTTTTAATATTGAAAAAGCTAAAAAAACTAGAAAAGTGAAAAAGCACAAAAAGAAAATAAAAAGCGAATTACAATTGAATTTGTCTCTAGCTTACCCCCTTGAAAGTGGATTGATACCGTTACTTACCGCTACACTTGAGTTTGTTTTATATTTGTAGGTAATTGAGGTTTTGATTAGAAGGACTTTTCAAGCAACGACAAAGAAAAAAATACACCGAAGAGTTCTTTCTATCAAATGGCGCCGTTTTCGGGGATCTAAAAAACATAGTTATCAAATGGTGCCACTACCATTCTTGGGATTGTGAAGTTCGGAGCGGATTCAATTTTGTAGTTCATTTATTTACTATTTTTTGTTGCATTTTAGTACCATTTTTTGCTTATTAGAAGGCTTGTATTTAGGATTATTCTATTCTTGGCTTGTATTGCGGTGCTTAGAGGAACCATTTATTTTTCAATTAAAAATTGTAATAATTAAAGACAAGCGTGATAGGAAAACCGGACAAGGTAGAGAGAGGGCGTCCATTGGCGAGGATTTAGAAGCCTCTCTACCTTGGGTCGGTAGGACTCCCGAGGACAACTGAGATAGGCGTAATCTCCCCCCGGTCGAGTTAAAATTTTCGGCACCCCACGACCTAAAAATCGTGGGAGGTACATTTCTTAAACCCTCGCGCCTCTCCTGTTAGCGAGTTAATTTTTTTGTGTGATCTTTGTGTGCTCTTACTTGATTTTATTCTCGCATTTTTTTTCGAATGGTTTGATGAATTAATTGACTAAGACCTACACCCGGTCACTCACGAGAAGGAATTTCATCACCCGACTCATTCGCTTACCATTGTGTGCTACCCTAGCCATCACTAAATTTAAAATCAATCAACTAGGTAGCCCACTACGAGAATATTTTTGCAAAGGCGATAACTTAGATAATTTCTGTGATATTTTTATCGCCCGCGGACTTAATTAAAATTTGACTACCCTTTCACTAAATTCAAAGATAAAAATTGGCTATGTGCTAGTTAGGAAATTTTCTTGACTTGTGTGTGTGTCCAATTCATTTTTTTGGTAGTCGGTTTTAGTGAGTTCGTCCATTCAAAGAGTCCACATTTTCCCCCACCTTTTCTTCCAAAAAACAATCCAAAAATATTTTCTTCTATTATTTTTATAAAAAAATCCCAAAAAATATTTTCTTTCTTTATTTTTAGAAAAATCCAAAAATATTTTCTTTCTTTCCTTTTTACAAAAAAAATCAAAAAATATTTTCTTTCCTTTTGAAAAAATTCAAAAAAATATTACTCTCCACATGGTCGAAGAACGTCCTTTACGGGACTACTTTGGTCATTTTTCATTGACACGTGACACGTGTGAGAGTGATCCCGAGCTGTCTCTTTATGATATTCTTAGTCATTTCACCTCTCTCACGAGTACCGTTGGTACACTTGACCCATCCATGCCTGCACCTCCTATTCCATCACCCTAGGTGTCAAGTGTCACCGTGCCTCCTCCTTTGTTGTGCACCCACTGTTATTATGTCGATCACATGTCCCACGAGTGCCCTTACATTCCATATCCATCTGAACCCACCATGGAACATGTGTATCCATATGACACTGTTCCGGAACCCACCTCGGCCTATTCTCCCTATATACCCAATCCCGAGTTGTGTGAGTACCCGAGCTATTTGTGGAGGCTTGATCACTCTTCTATGAAATACGAATCCCAACCCGATGTTGTGGATCCTCACACGTTCCAACAGTCATCATGGAAACCTTGTGCACCCAGTCACGATCAGTTTCCTCACTACGCACCCCATGCGCATCAACCAATTGTCCATCACGAAAGGGATCCTTTCGTGTATGATGTACTTGGCCCCACCCCACACACTTCATATGAGTATTCTCCATATAGTCATGAATATAGCGAGTTGTGTCCAACTCAACCACCACCACCACCCATCATTCCACCAACACCTTCATCCACCTCCACTCTCGAAACCCTCTTGCAAAAGTTCATACTTGAGCAAGAGCAAGCAATTCAAAATCAAGCTCTCCAAAGGCTTGAACAAAGGTTAAATGAATTGGAGTGTGCGCGAGAGTCGGATATTCCCATGTCCCCACCCATCGTTGCCACCGAGTGTGATGATGATGTGTCCTCTCGTGACACGGATTTTGAGTGTGACCAATCCTATCCTCCTGAGAATCTTGAAGTCGAGACCATTCCATGGTCTGGGCCCCAAGTTGACAATTGTGTTGACTTACCTTTATATAGTGAGACTGATCAAATCTCGCTTTGTCCAAATGAACCTACCTTTGAGGTTCCCACTCCCGAAATATCCAAAAGTATTCCCGAGATTGTACCTTATGACCCCATTGCATATGTCTCTGACATGACCATATCTTTTAGGTTATCTCCGGCTACGATTGCTCACCATTGTACCGAGATAGCGTCAGAGATGGTTCCCACCTCTCTTGATATGGATCCTAACCCGTCATATTTGGCTCCCCAAGAGCCGAATATTGATGTTGATTCATCTATCTCGGATCTTAATGCCTCATCTTACCCACCCACCATATTCCCTAATACTACTCTTATGGAGAAGTTGATCACTCCATCTTTAGAAACCACACTCCCTTCTGAGTATTCCTTTACTCCTCCCAATGAGTGTGTGTCTCCCACTCTTGAGTTAGATCATCTTCCTCCACCATTTATCCCACCCGACCCACCCATTGTTCCTTCCACCTACCACCTGGTTTGGATCTTGACTTTACACATTTTAAGTTTCCATCTACATTTTTAGATCCTCACCTAAAATCATCCCCCACCTTCCACGAGAGTTATGGTGATACTCTTCACTTCCGTGACATCGAGCTTGTTCCTCCATGTCCGCCACTCTCTTGTGGTGTTTATTTTTCTTCTCGACAGCTCCCTGGCATGTCACGGTGCGACCATTACCATCTCCCATTTATAGAATGGTCGTGTGATTTTTATGAGTTCCATCCCATTTCACTTTCTACACCTTTTCGCCTCCCTCACCAATTAGAGTATCATGCTTATAGGGCCCTAGTTGCCCTCACCTTCCGGCTGAACAAGGCCCGTGACCGATGCATATTCAACCTCACCCTTTTCCTAATACCCACCCACCCATGGTCCACCGATGCTTTGCATCGTGTGATGCACTTTGCCATACAAGTGCATTGACCACTTTAGCCTCTATCCAACAAGACTGATGCTTCAGTCTTGTTTGGTGGTGATTCTCATCACCCCAATTTTTCCGCCGCCCAGCACTTTCATATATCTTATCTTTAAGGTGAGAAATGATTCGGTCTGACTGAAGACATTAAACTTAGCGCTATCGAGAGGCAGCCCGCATTTCTTGTATGAGTCTTATCCTGTTTGGGGGTGGTGTTTCAAATCACCCAATTCTTTATCATGCTTATATACTTGTAAACATTTTTCTCTTATCATTTATTCAGGTTTCATCTTGGCTTCATCTATCCACTTCATTGGCGGTTCATTCTGGTAATCTCTTTCCTACCTTATGCTCTCAATTTTAAAAATCATTTCACTTAACATCGAGGACGATGTTCCTTTTTTTTGTGGGGGGGGGGGGGGGGGGGGGGGGAATTTTATCAAAATCGTACCTCTTTTGAAAAATTTTGAGTTTTAAACCTAATTTTTAAAATTTTGTGCAGTTTCTTTCATCTCACTCATTGATGTGAATTTTCAATCATCCATCTTTCAAAGTCTATGAATCAAGCTAGAGAATATTTTTTCTAAATAGCTTATGTAATACATAACAATGAATGTTGCACCATGAATTCCTAGACTCAACAAAATTTGCACACTTATCACGTCATTACGTTTAGAGTTGAGGATTACTATAATTCTAAAGAGAACCTTAAGGATCACTAGTAGAGACTTTAACCCGTGAGATTCGTGCCTTTCACCTTTTAGAGTGTTTTACGCAATCTCCGAGTCACGAGTTGATTCAACTTCGTTTGGGTCCGCACTTTAATTGTTGTATGATCTCATTATCCTTCCTTAAATTTTGGCTTGATCACAGAGAATGACATCACTTTCGAGTTGTAAGAAACACGTGTCTTGAAATTTGTCCCGAATACTAGATTTTCATCCATACACATACCACTTTTCCATTTCACATCCATTTTTCACCCATACACTTCACTCATTACATTCCCATGTTTTCCCATATTTCATATATATTCCCCTCAACATCACCTATCATCTCCATATCATCTTTCATTTTCAAATAAAAGAGTGTGATTTCAAATATAAATGTCTTCATTGTTGGTTTGAAAAGAGAGAGGAAAATAAACAAAAAAAATAGCAAAAAGAAAAATAAAATCGAGAAAAGGAAAAGAAAATTCGAAAAAAAAACAAAAAAAAGAGAGAGAAAAGAAAAGAAAGAGAGTTTGTAGTTAGTAGTTAGTAGTTAGTTGTAAAATAAAGACATTTATGCCTAAAGTGTATACACTCTTCTATCGCATCCATTTTTCATCCATTTCACATCGCATATCCACCATCGATCCATCATATCATCATCCCATCCTATCCTACCTCATCGCATCCCACATATCCCATCTCATTTCCCCCTCACCCATAATCATCCATATATTCCCATAGGTGTTCGGGCAAATGAAAGTCAATGTGGTAAATAACTCGACATTCTCACTATAGTGATTAGCATTCTTTCATGAGATCATTTTCTTTCTTATTGTTCGTTCTTTCTTATGTGTGTGTGATACGTTTGAACTTGCTTACATTTACTCACCTCCTCACACACAAGAGCGATACACTTACCCATATCTCGAGAGTTCGTTTGAGAGAGATATATTCGTGAGATTTGAAGTTGAAGCGTTGATTCCGAAAAGGCAATCTAGGAATTACTCTTATGATTCTCGACCCGTCTTGACTAATTCACACTACACACGTTGAGTTCTAAAAAGGATGTGCCTTGAGTATTTACTTAGCCAAAATTTTTACACATTCTAGTTTGTACTTCTGAAATCATTTATCTCATGATGGATTGTGCGATTATTCTACGTCTAATAAGAGATTGACTGCCCTGCAATAAATTTTTGCAAATAAAGAATTTTGTGGGTATATTCCCTGCAAACCCTCACGAGACACAACTCGTCCTGTAGAGCAACCTATAGGTTTAAAGGCTTGTTGCACATGTTAAGTGCAATCGCAAGTGCCCGCGAAAGTGGTACACTTTTGGTTACTTATCTTTCTCTTTCTCTTTCTCTCTATCTTATTGCTCGAGGACTAGCAACACTCTGTTTGGGGGTGGTGTGATAAGCACCCAAAACTGTACGATTTATATCCCGAATAGACATACTTTAGTTGCTAATTCTCGGCAATATGGGTCTTATGTGCTTAATATTTGTCATGCAGGCTTAACTACAGTTGCGGTGTCAAAAGCTATATTTCGGAGCAATTTGCAGTTAAAATAGTGCTAAATACCTTGTCCCTAAACCTACATAAACCCTTACCCTAGCCTAAACCTATCCCGAAGCCCGTGTGTCTTAGTTAATGCCCCTTTATTATTTTTTAGATTTTTAGTTTTAGTCGTTTTAATTTTAGGATTTATTTTAGAGTTATTTAGAATTTCTAGGATTTATTTTCTATTTCTTTTTATTTAGTTTAATTTTGATTTTTATTAGTTTTTAGTTTTAGTTTTAGTTTTATTTTATTAGGATTAGAATTTTTAGGCTTTCATGTATTTTTAGTTTTATTAGATTTTGCATTTTCTTTTTAGGATTCTCATTTTAAGTTTTTTTATTCGTATTTTTTATTTTATTTCTTTTTAGTTTTATTTTCATTTAGTCTTTATTTTATTTTTAGAGTAGGAGTTTAATTTTAAGATTTTTAGTTATAGTAATTTTATTTTTATTTTATTATTTTTAGGTGTTCAAATTATACACACACATAACCCACTAACAAACACACACACAAACTTATCCTACACCCTAAACACTCATCTTACCCTCATCATAATCCTATACACCCTCACATACCCAATCATATCCACCATCATCTTCCACCTCTCACCATCTCATTCTCTCTCCTCTCTCCAAAATCCATAGCCACAAATTCAAAACTAAAACCCATCTTCTCTCTCCAAATTCCATACCAACACAACCCATTTCGTAAACCCGAAAATCCGGCCAGCAGTGAAAAACGAAACCCGGTTGAACCAATGTTCCTCCTAAACTCTACCCCCTGCTCCGGGTGGCAACCCTTAACCTCTCCGGCATCATCCCAGGCCGGAGCCACCTCCATCCCTCCTGCCGGAACCCTCAACCTCCTCTCTTCCCAATCGGAAACCCAATCAACCCGACTTGCCTGCATCCTGTCCACCCGGAGCCCCGTTCCCCTTCGCCCCAAACCCCCATTCCGCGCCGACGATACCCCTCACCCCCCTCTGCGTCTAATCTGGCGAACAACCGTCCTGCTCCGACGTCTGCTACGACCTGACCTCTCTCTCTCCACTGAACCCTTGTCCGCCGCCCCCGATGGCTACCTTCGTCCCTCCAACTCCGGCCGATGTTGTCCCCTACCTCGGCCCCGAAAAACCCCAATCAATAATCGACCCATACCCCTAAACAAAACCAAAGCCCATTTCCCATATCCAATGTGAACTCCACAACCAAGCCACGACTTTTCCACCTGCATAAACCAAACAAAGAAATGCCAAAAGACCAAATGCCACATGTGTTTAAAAACCTTTTTAACCCTTTTTCCCAATTTTACCCCCAACTACCCTTTTACCCCAATACCCCAAAATACCTATAAACCATATCAGATTTTTTATTCCCTCACCCATCATTCACATGACCTCACACCATATTCACATGCACCCCTTAGCCATTTATCCAAAATACCCCTTAGCCCCATGTGTGCCATGCATCTACTATAAAAGAAGACTCAAGACACCATTTGGGACTCATCATCAAATATAGAGAGAAAATTCTAGAGAAAAGTAGAGAGTTAGGTTAGAATAAATTAGGTAGAAATATTTGTGAATAGTTTTATTTTCATTTTTTTAGATATTTGTGAGTGATAAATGTGTGAAATTCAATTGATTTTATTATTGTTGGATGCTCATATTGGATGGGTTGTGCTTAATTTCAAAGGAATAGAAGTTCAATTTCACTTCAAGAGATCGGGATTTGATTGTTTTCTTCTCTTCTCATTTATTTTGTGCCTTTGACTATTAATTAGTTATATTTCATATCATGTTAGGCTAAAACTCCTTTCAAGGGGTGGGGGGAAACCCTTGATTGTTCTCACAATTATTTACCTCACTTTATCTTTTATTTTAGTGTTAGACTTTGTTTTCATTTTAGTCACTTTCTAGTTTGTTATTTTCATCTTAGTTTAGTTTAGTTTAAAACCTCACCTCACCCTTATCTGATGTTATTTTAGTTTAATTAGTTTGATTACTTGAAAAGTCCCTTTGAATGTTAATTTTGATCCCTCACCCTTAAATCTACGCCTCGAGAGAGGGTAAATGATTTTCGAGAGAAAATCGAAATTCTAGTTATAATACCCATTTTAGATTCGAACTAGAGATAGGGGTTTCTTAAGTGGGATATTATAACTCGAATTTCAACTCTAAATTTATTTTCTAAGATTTACATAAATTTTAATTGATCGATCCTAGCGGATGATTAATTAAAAGGAGTGTAGATCTATTTTTCTAGAGTTGTGGGGTGTTAAACTTCACTTTCTAAAATATTACTATTATAATTACACTTGCAACGAGAGTTGGTTTGTAATTTTGATATTAATTTGGGAGAATTCAAATAATTAAATTAATTAATTAGAATAACTAAAATTTGTGGTGTAATCCCACTCCTTGATTGTTCTTACAATAATTACCTCACTTTATCTTTTAATTTAGTGTTAGACTTTGTTTTCATTTTAATCACTTTCTAGTTAGTTATTTTCATCTTAGTTTAGTTTAGTTTAAAACCTCACCTCACCCTATTGTTTTAATATTGAAAAAGCTAAAAAAATTAGAAAAGTGAAAAAGCACAAAAAGAAAATAAAAAGTGAATTACAATTGAATTTGTCTCTTGCTTACCCCCTTGAAAGTGGATTGATACCCTTACTTACCGCTACACTTGAGTTTGTTTTATATTTGTAGGTAATTGAGGTTTTGATTAGAAGGAATTTTCAAGTAACGACAAAGAAAAAAATGCACTGAAGAGTTCTTTCTATCAACTTTGTTATGTTTTCTCTCTCTATTTCTCCTCCATTTATGTATATGTGTATGTATATGTGCGTGTGTGTATATATGTGTGTGTAAATGTGCGCGCGTGTGTGTGTGGTGTATATAGGGGGTGTATGTGTGTGTGTGTGTGTATATATGTGCGTGTGTGTGTATATGTGCGTGTGTGTACATATGTGCGTGTGTATATATGTGTGCGTGTGGTGGGCAGGGGCAGGGGGAGGGGGTGTATATGTGCGTGTGTGTATTTTTTAATTAAATTTTTATTGGTTTATTTGATATTTCCCCTCATATTGTAGTGTCCCTTGTAAAAGAATTGAGTGATTTAATATTGATTGGTTGTTAATTTTTTTTGTAAATTAATAAATGTTGCCCCTTTCGTATGCAAGTAGGATTGCCCCTCATTGTAAATTAATAATTATATACTTTAATTGTTAGTTTAATTGATGAAAATAATTAATTGAGTAGATGAATTAGAAGGAGTACGGGATACACATCATTTGTTGCCATTGCGGATGGATTATAGTGGATCGATGTTGGATTGGTTAATTTTAAAAGTAGCATGACCACTGGATTATTTTCCATATGGAGGTGGGATTTTTCATCTTTTTTGAAAAATTACTTTGTACAACGAACAATATATATATATATATATAGTATGATAATTAAATGAAACATACTTGAAATTGCATATAGTGCGCATAGATACTAGCCTTCTAGTTCTTATGTGTACACATTCAATAGCCCTTAGACCCGTTCGAGAGTCATTACCCCTGTAATGAGATCTGTCGAATTATCCCATTTGGACAGTTTGGGACTGCATAATTTCTGTATAATAATATTCTTAGTGGCTTAAAGTTGTTACTTTTGGAGGCAGTTATGCACTTGTATCCTAATGTTCTCTGGGTACATACTAGATTGACAAGTGTGACTATTATTTCAATTGATCAATTGAAATAACACTCACACTTGCCAGTCTACGTCGTGTACTTGGAGAACTACGGGATATGCTGCCGAGTTTTTCTCAAATTGTAATAATGTGCATGAGCTGTTAAGTATATTACAGAAGAATGCGGTCTTGAATGAGATAGGACCACTCACCCTTTAGAGGAGATGGAGGAAATAGAATTTTCTATTATAAATTGAATTTTAATTTGAAATTTAAAAATTGAATATAAATAAGACATAATTAAATGAAACATACTACACTAATGCATGAATATACGTTTATAAATCGACTATAAATCTACGCTTCTTACCTTTATAAATCTACGTTTATAAATCGAATATACTAATCCATGACTATACGCTTCTTACATTTAATAGGTGAATAGTTGTGGTAGCAGTGATGGGATATCCGAAATTTAAAGAGTGGATGGGTGAGACAAATAGAATGGGGGATGTATTTCACAGAGGTGCTAATAAATTTGTAAAATACGCAAAGAGATGTTATAATGATGAAGAGTTTTCGTGTCCGTGTTCTAGGTGTAAAAATGGTAAGGTATTTAAGTGGAAAATAGTTGAACTACATTTGTTAAGATCGGGTATGCAAGATAGTTATCGATTTTGGATTTTTCATGGTGAATTAAAAGTTTCTTTTGTCCTCGAACAACCTTCACAACAACCTTCAACAAGTAAGATAGATGTAGAAGGGGACGACCTAGATCATAATATGTTAGAGGATTTAGTTGATAATGCGTACGGAGTTTATGATGCAGAGGAGAATGAGGTTACTGATGATATACAAGGTTCAAGTGCTCGTGAAGATATCACGATAAACCTTGATGATGACTACCAAAGTTTAAAATTTAAGGCTACCCAACCATTATACTCTGGCCGTAAGAAAGATCAAATAACTTTACATGCCATGGTTGGTTTGCACAGTTTAAAGACGCGGTACGATTTGTCTAGCAATAGTGTGATAGGAATTCTGAAATGGGTGAAGGGGTTACTACCCAAGGAGAATACGCTTCCAAATAGCTATCCTATTATGAAGAAAAGTTTGAAAGGTTTGGGAATGAAATATAAATTGATCCATTATTGTGTGTATGAAAATTCGATAGTTATCCGGTTTGTAATGAACCTAGATATGTCCAATTTACTGGTAAGGAAGGCACAAGCTCAAAAGTTCCTTAAAAAGTGTTGAAATATTTTCCCGTTGGCCCTAGATTAAAGAATTTTTTCATAGTACCATGGATAACAGAGGCAATGACATGGCATACTAGGGCATAAGTAGGGGTAATCTCATGCGTCATCCTATTAATTCTACAGCTTGGAGGAGGATGAATTATGAGTATCTCGATTTTTCTCGAGAACAACGCAACATTCGTTTGGCTATATCAACAGATGGTTTCAATCCATTTGGAAATCTAAGCACCAATCGGAGTGTATGGCCAGTGATCCTAGCCCCACTCAACCTCCCTTCTTCACATTGTATGAGACCTGAATTTTTTATGATGTCTTTGTTGATACTTGGGCCAAAGGCACCAAGTGATGACATCGACGTCTACCTGGCTCCTTTGGTAGAAGAATTAAATGAGTTATGGGAAGAGGGTGTGCAATCATTTAACTCTTTTAGAAAAGAAGAGTTTACGCTGAAAGCTATGTTGATGTGGGCAATTCATGATTTTCCAGCTTATGGGACATTATCTGGTTGTGTAGTACATGGTTATTTAGGATGTCCTATTTATGGAGAGGAGACTGAATCTCTTCGTCTCTCCTTTAGCTCAAAAAATTTATACCATTGCCATAGGAGGTTTTTACCCCTGGCTTATAGTTTCATATTTGAGAAAGGTTCTAATTTTTTATTGGGCGAGGTTGAACATAGGCTACCGCCGAGACAACTTTCAGGTACAAAAATTGAAAGTAAATCTTCTGAATGTGGCCCTAATATGCCACGTAAGAATCCCAAATTTAAGAACGTCAAGCATAAGAAGACCCCAACTGGTAATGAAACTGAGACAAGAAAGGCATGGTCTAGGAGGTCAATTTTATTTGACTTACCTAATTGGAAGAATAACTCGGTGCGCCATGTATTGGACGTGATGCATGCAGAGAGGAACTTCGATGAACATATTGTGGGCACTTTCCTTGGGGGGAGTCATTCGAAGGATGGATAAAATGCACAAAAAGACCTTAAATCGTTGAAACTTAAGCCATAACTATGGTTGAAAGAAGATAGAAGGGGAAGGACAATAATTCCCCCTAGTGCGTTTACTTTAATGATTGGGGAAAAGAAGGTTCTTTTAGACACAATATATAATTTGAAGGGCCCATCTGATTTTTCATCCAACTTGCAAAGAATTGTGAGTTATGCTACTCATGATTTATATAAGTGTAAGTCCCACGATTAGCATGTGATCATGCAATTGGTTCCTCTATTATTTAAGCACTGTTTCTCCAAGCAAAAGGATTTGCGTAGGGCTATTATGCAAATTAGTATTACCTTATCACTCTTGTGTGAGAAGGTAGTCAATCGAGAACACTTAGTGGCCACAAAATTGGCGGTGATCGAAGAGATTTGTGTGTTGGAGAAGTACTTTCTCCCAGCATTCTTTGACTTAAGTGTCCACTTGTTGGTACACCTATTCGACGAGGCACTTCTTTGTGGTCCAGTTAGATATCGGTGCATGTATCCGTTTGAAAGATTGATGAAAGTTTTTAAATATTACGTCAAGATACGCGATATATTGCAGGATCAATTGTAGAGGAATACATCACCGTGGAGTCATCAATATATACTCAGGAATATATGCCTGACTCGACCAACGTTGATGACACTGATGAGTTCGTCGATGATGGTGGTCATATGATGGGAAAACGAGTGAAATTAACGAATTTGCAACATGAACAAGTATCTATCTATTTGACACACATGAAGATGTCGAAGAATGGAAAAAGTAAGTTTAAATTATTTTAATGTTTAACATTATTTTAGAATATTTTAGATTATTTTATACACGATTAATTTTGTAATATGCAGAAAATATGAAGCCTGTGAGAATAATAAAAGACGAAAAACAATGGTATAATCAGACAGCGAATTTAGGCTGCGGTTGTCACAAGAGGTAATTATAGTGAAAATGGTCGTTATATAACGTTACATTACACTCAAACTTTACAACTAGTCTAATTAATTTATCTATATTCTCAGCTCTTAAAGACGGGTGATGCAACATCAAGGCTTGCTCGTCTAGCCACTTGACCCTTGTTCGTGGCACAAGAGTACAAAAAGTATCAATAGAACGGTTATGTATTCGGATCAAAAGTGTACGAGGAAAGTAAAAATGTACAGAACTCAGGTATTTCATACAAGGCTCTTACTTTCTTTCGAGCGAGCGCAAAAGATAAAAACCTCGTTGAGGCTGAAATGACTTACTATGGTATAATTAGAAATATATTTGAATTTTCGAATTGGATTATATAAGCTTCAAAGAGGTTGTATTTTACTATAACTGGGTAAGAGTTGAGGATAAAAATGCTTGTAAAGTTGATCATGTCACCAATTTGATCATGGTTGACTTGTCCAAGTTGAAGAGCAACGACCACATGAGCGATGAGCCATTTGTTTATGCATTTTAAAAGGTTAACCAAGTGTTTTACTCAGAGTATATCAACAACGAGCCGTGGTAAATTTTCCTACACGCGCCAAGGCATCTAAATAGTAGTGTGGATGACTTGGCTGATCCTACCGAATATCAATCCATTTTTTATGATAACCCGAATTTGAAATAATTTTTCAATTTGCAATAGATATTACAATTTGTACTTTATCAATCCCTTTTTAATGCTTTTAATTGATTTGCACTTTATCATTTTCACTCTTGTGTAGTGTGCGTGTGTGTGGGCCGTAGGGGTGGGGGTGGGGATGTTTCGGGTTTTTAGTAATTGTACATATTATGAGCTAGATGTTGTTGTTTTGGAATTCATAATTGAGTGTTAAACAGTAACAATTCATTTGGATTTGTAGTAATTGTACATATTTTCATGTCTTCTTCTAATTCATTTTGATTTGTACTAATAACAACATTTTTTTACAGCAAATCTCTCCTTTGAGTATTAAGACGAGAATGATGATGCTGATTATGATGATATCGACTGGGCTCGGTGGTAGCGGAGGCGAGAAGGGCTCCTCGGTCCCTAGGCTCCCCAAATATGGTAAATTGGGGATGGCTATCACGAACAAGACGGGACTATTAGCGAGATCCCTCGAGCTGGTAAAGATGATCATCTGCCCGGGGTACACTAGTTGGAGGGAGTTGCCAAATGAGCTCAAGTTAGCTATTTGGATGGCACTCTAGGTAATGAATTTATATTTATATGAATATTTCAATTTCAATTTCAATTTCGATTTCGATTGTATTTTATATTTATTCGCAACTAACATTGTATTTGTTGGACAGGAACAATTCAGCCTGGATCCAAAGCTACGCGATTCCGTCTTGGATCAGTTGAGGGAGAAACACAAGACGTGGAAGAAAAATATGTGGACCCGATACTTTGGGAAGACTTGTGAGTCCGTTATCCGAATGCGTGAATCCGTCCTTCCGAAGGAGCTGATCTGATTGGCCCAATGGCAAAAGTTCATTGGCAATAACATCAAGGAGAGAAAATTGGCATCTTGCCAATAGGGGAGGTAAAATCGGGCAAAAAAAACGAACGTACACTACTCCGGCCGGACGTCTTATGCCGAGGTTGAGCATAGGATGATGGTAAGATTTAATTTTTCTATAACTACAGAAATATATCATTCTGCATTATTTTCCTTTTCGGGGCCGATACTAATTTTACTTTTTTTATTTCAGGGGACAAGGAGTGGCCCTGGGGGTAGGCCACATAGGCTCGATACTTATGTGGCTATTCAGACGAAGAAGGGAAAGGATAAGGAGGTGTCCCCGAGCATCGCGGCCACGATTGTAAGTAATCCGACAATTTACTTTTTATTAATTACGTTATAATTTTTTTATTTACTTATTTTACTAATCATGTGCTTTTCGTCGTTTCAGGCAAAGCTTAAGGAAGTGCATGAGTCACAGTCTGATGTCGATAAGGCATCTTTGTCCACAGACACACTCAGCCAAGTGCTTGGCGCTGATCGCAAGGGGAGGACAAAGGGGTGAGCTGGCGGGTGGCCAAATCTAGGATCATCGGATTGGAGACGAGCGACACCGGGTTGGCTCAAACGGTGGACTCGTATAATGCGAAGCTATCCCGTTTGTAGGTGACGGTCCAAGATATGTTCTCATTCACGAAGCATCCGTTGGGCAGAAACCGTAAGGGGAAAGGGAAGGATAAGGCGGTGGAGGAGGAGGTGCAGGAGGTCGAGGTTCAGGATGACGAGGATGTGGACCTCACTGCTTTATCGCCGACACGTGCGAACTTTGATGATCCACTCCCCTATTTAGCTCCCTTCAACTGACCAATGTTGACACTTAGTTGGCCGAGCGTGTTTTTACTGGACTTATTTGATGGCCAACGGATAGGGCGGGAGTTAAGGGACCCGGATACCGTCCAGGGTATGCCAATTCATGGACGTTTTCTTCAAGACATCGAGTCCAAGGTACTCATCATGCATGTGATAACCGGAAATGAGAACTCCCCCTTGTGGTTGCGCAAATAATGCGGCACGATGTATATTATTGGCACCTACTCACCTCCTCAGAGCTAACCTTACCCCAGACATGTAGTGACATTATTTGAATTCAATTACATTTGAATTATATTTGGATTATATCGTGATGCATATTGTTTTGAATGTATATTTGCATTATCTCTATATTATTTGGATATATGATGTTTGAACAGGTACGACGTTGCTATAACAGGTACAAATATACCGCTGAGCAGTGACAGTGGCCATACTACCCAACAATTTTTTTTTCAATTCTGTCCAGAATTATCACGATCATTGACCGTGATAAGTCCGTGACAAAGAAACTTATCACGGTCAATGACCGTGATAATTTTTTATTAAATGTCACGGGTTTGTCACGGTCATTACCCGTGACAAAACTTGTCAAGGTCAATGACCGTGACATGACCGTGATAAGTCTAATGAACTTGTCACGATCATTGGCCGTCACAAGTCTGTGACAACAAAAGTTGTCACCCCTAGAATTGTCACGGTCATTGACCTTGACAAGTCCAACTTGACAAGGTCAATGACGGTGATAATTCGACAGATTTGGTGTAGTGTATATTAACCTAATATATGTAAATAACAAGATGAAATTATACTCATCAATAAACCTACCCTTAGGTTAGTAAATCCCACCTAAAAAGTCTCCAAAGTTGGTGGTAGTGGTGATGAAGATGGGTGACTCACCCCCTCCAAAGGTGGCTCTAACGGGAGTCACAAAAGTTCCACCAACAAGTTCCAATAGAAGCTCCGAAATATTAACCATCTTCTTCTTCCAATATTACCTTCTCAAATACCCATCGAAACCCCAATGAACAACATCCACTTTTTCATAGCTTATACCTTTACAATGGTGAAATAGGCATTGGGGGATATGAATGTGTATGTTTGGAACCCTAAATCGGTGGAGGCAGTGTATGAAAAATGGGAGGGAGCCTTGAGCTCCTTGAGAAAGAGACTGCGAAATGGTTTTGGTTCCCATTTTTACTACTCATGTTCCTCTCTTATACACATTCTAATCCCAATTTATGATCTATATGTTCGATCTCCACCATCAGTCTCTATGAGCAGAATAACAATGTTGATCAAATTGATAGCGGAACTGACATGTCTGATTTCATCAGGCTTCGTTCGAACGACAATTATTGTCGTTCAAATGACATAAGCCCCTTATTCGAATGAACTTTTGCGTGTCATCATTAGTCGTTTGAATGACATCTTTTGTCGTTTGAACGACCCCTTTGTAATAACCAAATCCACATTTGAAGTATTATCTTTCTAGACTTTTGCATATTTGACCCCAAAAACTTCTAAAGTCTTTTAAAGAGGTAACTAATCTTATTCAAATGAAATAATACAAGTTATATAACTAATAATTCTCTTTATTTAATCCAATTTTGCCCAAATTTCTTTTACACTTATAATTAACTCCTCCTAAATAATAATTCATATAAAATTTAATCGAACTATTGGGACAGGGTATTACAAACTTCCCTCCTTAGGGAATTTCGTCCCTGAAATTATTGGTCTTTAACCTACTCAACTTAATTGTCTAGAGCCCAAACATTTCATCTCCATCAATCATCATTGTCAATCCAGTCGCGATGAACCTTAACGTCGTATTGCTAATTCTTAAGCGTGCTAATCATGTCCATCTAAACAAAACCTTGGGGTGATCGATGCTCACCAACTATCGTACTATCACTAATGGTATCATTATCACAGATCATTCCTACGTTAAGGTTCACAACCTACGCTGCTCCAACAAGTCTGGATCATGCCTAGCCTAGGATGATGAAACCTCGTCACTTCTCATTACACATACCAATGATTTCTAAGATAGTCATTTTCTCACATAGGTCTACCCGACTGGTATTTCCTTCAAAATTCTTGTGCTAACCTAGAGCCATCCCAAGTATCATAACATAATTATACCCAAGGGATCATATCCTCAATCCGTACAACTCTCAATCGAGATCAACACTAGTACCTAATGTTACATCAAGTTCTGGTACTCATAATATTCTCAAGTCATAACCTCAGAACACACAGCCAACTTATAACTAGTTATATAAGTTAACTAACAAAATAGGTTAACATAAACAATTAAGTAACATATGTAAACTATGTGCGACTACACGAGACCACCCCTACACACAAACTAGGGTAAAATAAGGGTGCTTATGAAGAAGAGCGCACTAACATTCGTGATGCATCAGTCACAACTGGCCTAATTGTATCACGACTAAGATTATGCAATGTTATACCCAAATCACAACTGATCAATAACTTCCCTTTACTGGGATCAAAGGAGGCACAAGGAACACAATGAACCAGGTGACTTTTACATGAAAAGGAAACAATCCAATTCTGACAATGACCCATGCCACATGACGTGCAAACCCACAATGTACCCTTGAAGTTTATTACGATATCTATTAAAGTTTTAGCCTTGCCACGTACCTTGGCTTGGCCCATTAACCCTGACGGGTTCTAACTATGAATCATCCATCCATGCCGGATGAACGGGATACACAATCAACTCTTTCGGGAAGCTGAACGCTAGGCTTGCCTCCTTAGGACCAATGCTACTTGTTCCACCATTTGTAACTATTCTACAACACGACGAAGTTACATCTCTTGGTACTTCTCACTAGTTCCCAACCTATCATACATAGGCCTCCATAATTTTAGCATGCGGTAGCTAACCTCGATTTTTGAGATCATTCTCATCAGATGAACATAATGTTCATATAGTTTCAAACTTTCAACTCACGGAGCACTACTATGACTCTCAGCAACACCCTAGTTGACCCCAAATCATAACCATTCTAATCGTATCACAACTTTCAAGCACTTCCTGAGACTTAATGATTTCCCTCACTAGCGTCACACCAAGCCATACAGGTAGCACACGCAAGTACCGTATTCAATCCTAGCACTCCCTTCCTACTGATTCCTCCAAAACTAGGCTGAACATCATTGTGTTCTAAGTCTCCCAGGTGCATAATCTAGAACTCATCAACCAATTTCGATGTTATCCTCGAAAGTTATATCCTTACACAAGACTATAAACAAAAACCATGGCACTAACTCCAAGTACTCCTATGACCTACAATCATAAACGATTTACCATTACTATGTAGACTTTAATACAACAATGATTCCCAAATCTTTTATGGGTGATGACACCGTACTTAGTCATCTCTCTAAACAGCCTACACATCTATTACGAGAAATCACAAGTTGCATCATGGCATATGCCACACAACCTTAAATTTATCACTACGAATTGTATACAACCACATAACCTCGAATTCATTATTATTAGGTAATGTCTACCGCTCACACTAGCATCTCACCAGATAAAACTTAGTATACATCTCCAAGTAATTTCAATACGTCTTCGTGTGCTCATCCGTGTTACTAACCCTAAGTCATCCTCACCATGCTACCCATTTATTTCACAATGAGTGTTCGACAAAGATAACTAAATTTCCTCACTACATGAATCTCATAGTACTTGTTAATCTACCAATTAATCACAACTATATACTTTGGTAGGATATAGGACGTCGGTTACTACCTACAAACACTAAGGCTTATGCCTATGAATGCCACAAGGGGTCTTATCTCTCAATGTCACACTATAATCATTGAACTATAATTTAATATCACCAAAGTTTTAGTTGGACATGGGATTAACGGTACTGCCCGAAAGGAGGATCACCCTATAGACATTGTAAGAGATCCTATTCTAAAATATCATAATGCTAGTACTTAACACCAAGTCACCAAGAATATCTAGGTTCACTCCTAGGTTACCTCAAATCGTCTATACTCTTTTAACTCACCTCACATGCGGGGTACATAAAATCAAGATATACTAGATCTAAACCCATAACCAAGGGACATACTACGTACTCATCACAAAATTATAAGTTATAAACACATCACTCAATCACTTAATTTAAATGGGAAAATTTATAGGCTTTTTCGTTAAGTTTCAATGAATACTACACGACGTTACTACTACTACTACTACTACTACTACTACTACTACTACTACTACTACTACTACTACTACTACTACTACTACTACTACTACTACTATGACGATGACGATGACGATGAAGATGACGACGATAACGATGACGATGACGACGATGACTACTACTACTACTAAGGCATTTTGGTATGATACATGACATGACGTATGGTTTATACATCCCCTGGTATATGCTACCCGTGTCACTAAAGATACTATTCATTAAATTTTGCAGTATTCTTTCGATCACTACTCTGAAGGGCTACTTAAGGTTCATTCCCTCGTCACTTCAACTCATCATTGTCACTTACGTGACCTCTTACCATAAGTGGCTCGTAACCCTAAACACGGTTCATAAGATACATTCATCGATCAATAACTGTTAAAGTTCTCATTCACAAGGATATCATCCTATTTAACTAAGAGTGAATGTACCTATCCCTAAGTGTTAACCCCCCACAAATTCACGTGTTTACCATAAACCATTGTATTACCCCAAGGATCAAGTTTTCCTACTCATAACATTGACCGTTATCAAAGGATGTACTTAAGGATTTTATGCATTTAAAATCACAATTTATCATTACTCAGATATGATATTATAACTATCAATCTTTAAAGACTTTATGTTATCAAAGGATGAAACGTAAAGAGTTCACACTTCACACTAAGAACCACGGTGTCACCATTATCGTCTTGCATGGACACCCGTACTTTACTAACATATCTAATCAAAAGTGTGAAAGCGATTTAATAATAAATAACTTGACCGTATGCCACTTGGCACTAACTTATGTGTCATGCTAACTTCTTTCACTTCACCATTGAGGACACGAACTAAAATCTTCATCAAACTAGTATGAAATGCCGATACCAACATCGAAGTTGAAAGATTCCTACCGACCTCACCATGTCACTCCCGAAAGGAACCTTGAACCTACAGCTGTGATACCATTTATAACGCCTCAACTCGGATTTTTGGGTTACCCGTGAGTCAACCAGGTCCGACCCAAGCGCTAAGTGTGAAGTATAATGGAACAACCTACATAGTGTTGCTAGTCCAATTTTATTTTTGTTAACATTTCACTTGTTAGCATGTGATTCCAGTTTTATAATGAACTACGTGGAGGACCAATGGGGAGCATCCCAAAGTCCAAGTAAACAGATCTACTAACGTAAAATAAATAAAGTATACTCACCTATATAACGCCCCCAAAATACTAAATCGTTACCAACCTGTCGTAACAAAGAGAGGGTGTGAGCCTATGCCCAAAGGGATTATACAGAAGAAGTGCAGAAATGAACGACAGAAAAGATACTCACATGCTACAACTACATGCATGCGAAATACGTATATATACCTGTGCATACAACTTTGTAAATACATTTTTCAATGCACTAAACGTTTTATTTCAGAAACGTTATATGGCACCGTTAATCTTCTTGTTCTTACAAAATGATTATTTTATGTTGTTATGCTTAAAACTAGCATTTCTTCCCATTAACGCAGACGGTTGAACGCTTAACAATTTTTAGGTAAAAACCCTTCCCTTACTTTTGAAAATGCTATTTTACTCCTCGTTCATTAACTTACACCAGAGTTTCTTAATCACTATTTAGGACTTCCCTTCAACACACACACACCTCGTGTTAGAATTGTTTATTTACCACGAGAGCCTTATACCACACACACACCTATGTTACTATGAGTTCAAACCTCATTAGGTATCTTAATTACTCATTAAGTCACCTTACTTAACCAATTCACTATTCTTATGTATGTTAGTCTTTATTCTTATTTTACTTGTCCACATCACATTAACCGAACCATTTATTATTACATTCAAGTTAGGTTGCCCTTATACATTCACCCCGCAACACTTTACTTGTCATGTTACATATTTCATTATCTTTTTTCTAGTAATTTCCCAATAATCCACGTACTTTATTGGGCTCCCCACCACCGGCGACACCACCATATGCTCTGGCCTGTGGTTTAGGTCTTTTCACCCAAGGGCTCTGGGCCCTTCTTGCTTGCTTCCCGGTTACATCCGAGGGTTTATTATTGTATTTAACATTTTGAACATGTCCACATTATTATCCATTTGTAGGCCGAATCCAAAAGCCTGGACTTAAACAGTCCGTTTTTCCATTAACACATGGAAAACTATTTCTTTGTCCTTTAAGTCCTTTATTCACACACACGTCGATTTTATGCCAAGATCATTTATGCCTTTAGGACTTCATTCAATTTCAACCATACTAATATAAAAACATTCATCAGCATTTTTATTCCATAAAAATGTCCCACTTTAAGTAAATTACCAATTTACCATTTTTGTTTCCAAATTCGTAATTTAATCCTTTAACAAGTGTCGTTTTCCCACAAATGGTTGTTAAGTTTTCGACTTAATAGTTAAAATACGTGTGGCCATTTTAGAACTTTTTTAATGTGAAAATTTTATTCAACTTTCACAGTTTCTACTGTATTACCTTTATTATATGAAATAACACCGTTTTTCACATTAAAATCCAATTTTCTATACAGTTAAAATACACACTTTATTTATGGAATTTTGCATCTCAACACCTACGTAGACATTTATTTCACATTTTAGCCTTCTTTATTTTCACTATTTATATGAACACCTTTGTTTAACATGTTTACACATGAAGTCTACTTTAATTAACCCATTAAGGTGAAAGTTTCCTTTTCACTCATATCATCATTATTTCAAGTAGGAAATCATATTTTAATTTCATAAAATCTATCAACATGACTAATGCACTTTTTTGCATAAAAATCACATTGTTCATGTTTAAACCTCACATTAACACGTTTTATTTCACAAAATGGTCATGAGTAGTATTGTGAATTTTTATAACACTTTTAAAATTCATTTAATCCTTCTTCTAAATGCCCCTTTTTCTTGAAGAAATTAACAATGTATTTAATAATCCCATAAATACATTATAACTATTTGTTACACACTTTTATATCCGAATGGTATAAAATAGTAATCTAAATTTATATTTAATTCTAAACCTATTTAAAATACTTGTCTAAAACCCATGAAACCATAGAAATCAACCAATAACTCCATTGATGCAAACTTATCACAAATCTACATATATTTAGCCTAATATATGTAAATAACGAGATGAAATTATACTCATCAATAAACCAAATCCAAGGTTATTAAATTCCACCTAAAAAGTCCCCAAAATGGTGGTAGTGGTGGTGAAGATGGGTTACTGCCCCACCTCCAAAGTTGCCCTAAAGGGAGTCACAAAAGGTCCACCAACAAGCTCCAACGAAAGCTCCAAAATACTCCAAAAGGCTCATTAAATCCATCTTCTTCTTCCAATATTACCTTCTCAAATACCCATCAACCCCTCAATGAACAACTTCCACTTTTCGTATCTGATACCTTTATAATGGTGAAATAGGCATTGTGTGGTGTGAGTGTGTATGTTTGGAACCCTAAATAGATGGAGGCAGTATATTAAAAATGGGAAGGAGCCGTTGTAACACCCCGCCTAATTAAATACCGGGTGGCCAGTCCCATACCAAATTAAAACAGAATATACAGTTGGCTCATTCTTAGCATCACTGTCGAAAACATTTACAACTCACCCAATACCCAATTAAGCTGGTGTTAAAAACTTTCCAAATTCTAATTTAACAAAATCCATTTCCAGTTTAAGAATAACACAACACATTTTATTCTACAACACTGATAACCAATTAGATAACACAAAATAATTTGAATGCAATTGGAATAAACATTCCCAAATAATATTAATCCATTACAGTAATCCCAACAATATCAAATGTATTAAAATGACACGAATACCATAGCATTTGACCCCGATAGAAGAAGATAACTGAATCCTTTGGGCGACGTGCCCTACTAAGAGAATACTGTGAATCAAATGATGATAGGCGTCTAAGCAAAAATTCATAAATCCATAGCCTGTCATAATCCGCTAAGGTTGGCGTCCCTGTTGCTGGACACCTGATATAGAAGATACAATAGAAAAGAAAATATGCAAGGAAACGGGTCAGATCCCGATTGTGAAAATGATTTTTAAAACAGCAAGTATTTAACAAGTGCAATAAATCTTTTATTATGTACATGTTAGACCCAACTCTCACTTGCCATTCTCACCTCTTAACTAGAGTGCACACTTAACGTTTTCTATTAACCTCCTAGTTAATAGTTCCTCTTTTTTAGTCTCCATATTATAATTCCATCCCAATATCATAATCCCCGTATGTCCCATACCATACGTCACATTATTATTCATTTACATTTCTCATCGTTTCTCATTAACATGAATTATTTCTCAATTAATATGAATTAAGTTTTTCAATAAACACTCATTAACTTAATTCAATTATCTTTCTCTATTCACCATTATCTACAATTATCACCGTAGATAGATTTAACCATAATAAATATCCATTCATTCATTTAATCCATTATATATATATATATATATATATATATATATATATATATATATATATATATATATATATAATACGGCACCCCGAGTCATAGCTGCGGTGCAATGCATTACTCTGCTATCATGTCCCAATATCGCTGGTCGCCGAATAAGAGACAAAAGGTTCGGTAAGGATTTCTCGAACCACAAATATCAACACAATCATTGGAGGCGAACATAGTTCTCATACCCATGGGTCACGCACATACCTACGTACCCATAGTCAGCGGACTTATCAACTCCCCGATAAGTCTTTCATAGACCTATGTTCTCGAGTGACAAATCAAAGATCCCATGGATTCATCAGGATATGACTGCCCTCACGCGCAAACCTCCCACCGATAGCAAGTAAGCTAGGTATGTCATACACATAATCATTAATCAATCAAATAGATATTATCATACCTATAGTATACTAACAACAAGGTACTCACATTAACCTTAGATTATTCCCTTACGTAGCATTATATCTCTTTAAATCCCACGTATTAAAATGTCCTATCTTTACTTCATAATTTAATTATCCTCGCATCCTATAACATCTCTCCACTCCCGACGTCGTTAAGGTTCATGCGCGGAGCGTCTCGCAAAGCGAAATCCAAGTAAGGAACCCCTCCAATACACTACTACTTAACTTTGTCGGTCGAGGAGGTTCGTCAACTTCAAATATGCGATCGGAATAACCTCATCCCCTCTTTCAACCAAATGTGTTCTAAACTCCCATCTTTATCCAAGAGCCATACCACTATGCTCTTGTACTACATTCAGCCCTTACGAAATCAATAATGAGCTTAAACTCAGTCCTTGATGTTTAAATTGTAACCCTAAGGCTATCCAGGTGTTATATTAAATCTCCCCTACTTGAACTATCCTTAATCCTCATACAAACAGATTAGAATCCAACACATGAATCAAGCAACCGAAATCTCTTTAACTTTAATTATCATAATTCTAATCAATTAAATCCCAATTAAATTAATTCAAATCTTAACTAGGGCTTACTGATCTTCTCTAAGTCCCATAATATCCAATTAATAATCACCGAAGATCTACAAAAGTTTTGGGATAAGAAACAACATTAAAAAGAAACAACATCATGAATTCTCATATTTTAAATACTCAGGAAAATCAGATCCAAAAATTATTCAAATCATCAATCCAACTTCAGATTTGGATTCTACACGAAAAATTGAGTTAGGTATGTGTTTTGAGTTTTTCTTAAATCTCATCCAAATGCACTCAAAAAGAAGATCTAAACATTCCAAATTGGCTCTTCTCATTCCACTCGTTTTTGCCTCTTTTTCCAGAAAATTATCAACATATTATCTTCAAGAACACTAAATTATTTTTAGAATTTCTTCCACAGATTGATGAATATTTATTGGATTACTAACTACCTACAACATGAGTTTAATTCCTATATATTTTTAGATTCCAAAAATCCATTAACAACTATATCCTTTCATCTTCCAAGCATGAAAATCATCTCTTTTTATAACTATCCTAACATGGACAATATACGAACTTAAATTGCAAATATCAAACACTTGCCTATAATGAAGATCTGATCCTTTGGAGTTGAATAACACAGGTGGTGATGGAGGTGGTGACCTTTGACCTTTGGTTCTCCTCCTTCCCAAGCAAACTTCTTTTTCTTTCCAAGCAACCTTCCACTCTCTCTAAGAAGATGACTTTTCAATTTTGTGTAGAAGAGATGAAATGAACCTACATACACTAATCTCCAAATACTTATAATAAGACAAAACCCGAAACCACTATTCATCCCCCTTGTAAAAATAACCAAAATACCCTTTTGGGTTGTCTTTTCATTTCCAAATGACCCGAGACTCAAAATTAACATCCAAATAGACTTTTCTGACTATTTCGAACCTTCCGGACGCAACGACGCAGTTGAAATGACTATAAGGTCGATAGAAAATAAATTTCCTTTTTAATTTAATAAATTATTCCCGACACGTCCCATACCGCGTCTGACTAAAAATTCAAATTACCGAATTTATATCATACCGTCATATCAATGACATCACATTCATATATTACCTAAATATCTTTAAGTAATATTCAGAATCATCCATTTTAATATCCACAATTCGGATAAAACCCAAATGAATTAATTTATAATAAGATCCAATTAATCCATTAATTTAAAATATAACCCATTTTAAAAGTCATTAAAATTACGGGGTATTACAGCCGTGAGCTCCTTGAGAAAGAGATTGCGAAATGGTTTTGGTTCCCCCGTTCACTACTCACGTTCCTCTCTTATACACATTCTAATCCCAATTTACGATCTATCTATTCGATCTCCACCGTCAGTCTCTATGAGCCGAATAAAAATGTTGATCAATAGATCACAAATTGACATCGTAACTAACATGTCTGATTTCGTCAGGCTTCGTTCGAACGACAATTGTTATTGTTCGAACGACATAATCCCTTCATTCAAATGACATTTTGTGCGACATCACTAGTCGTTCGAATGACATCTTTTGTCGTTTGAATGATCCCTTTTTAATGGCCAAATCCATATTTGAAGTATTATATTTCTATACTTTTGCACATTTTCCCCAACAACTTCTAAATTCTTTTAAAGAGGTACCTAATCTTAAATAAATGAAATAATAGAGGTTCAATAACTAATAATTCTCTTTATTTAATCCAATTTTGCCCAAATTTCTTCTACACTTATAATTACCTCCTCCTCAATCATAATTCATATGAAATTTAATCGAACTACTGGGCCAGGATATTACAAACTTCCCTCCTTAGGGAATTCCCTCCTCGAAATTCATGGTCATCAACCTTCTTGACTTTATGGTCTAGAGCCCCAAGATTTCACCTCCAGTAATCACCATTGTTTGTCCAACCACGATGAACCTTAAGGTCGTATTGCTAATTCTTAAGCGTTCTAATCATATCAATCTTAAAAAAAACTCGGGGTGATCGATTCTCACCAACTATCATACTATCACTAATGGACTCTTTATCACAGATCATTCCTACGTTAGGGTTCACAACCTACATTTGCTCAAATAAGTCTGGATCACGCCTAGCAGAGGCTCATACAACCTCGTCACTTCTCATAACACATACCAATGATTTCTAAGATAGTCACTTTCTCACATATGTCTGCCCGAACGATATTTCCTACAAAATCCTTTTGCTAACCTAGAGTCCTCCCAAGTATCATAACACAATTATACCCAAGGAATCATATCCTCAATCTGTAAAACTCTCAACCGAGTTCAACACTTGTACCTAATGTTATACCAAGTCCTGATACTCTGAATATTCTCAAGACACGACCTCAGAACACTTAACCAACTCGTAATCAGCTACACCAGTTAACTAACAAAATAGGTGAACATAAAATAATTGAGTAACATATGCAAACTATATGCGATAGCATGAGACCACGCGTACACATAAACTAGGTTGGAACAAGGGTGCTTTCGAAGAAGAGCGTACTGACATTCGTGACGCATTACCACAACTGGACAAACCCACATCACTACTGATCCTATGAAACGCTATACCCAAATCACAACTGATCAACAACTTCCATTTATCAGGATCAAAGGATGCACAAGAAACGTAACGAATCAGGCGACTTTCACATGAAAAGGAAACAACCTGATTCTAGAAATGACCTGTTCCACACGATATATAAACCCACAATGTTCCCTTTAAGTTTATTACGATATTTGTTAAAGTCTTCGCCTTACCACGTACCATGGATTAGCCCATTAACCCTGACGGATTCTAACTATGAATCATACATCCTTGCCGAACGAATGGGATACACAACCAACTCTTTCGGGAAGCTGAATGCTAGACTTGCCTCCTTAGGACCAATGCTACATATTCCACCATTTGTAACTATTCTACATCAGGATGAAGTTACATCCCTTGGTACTTATCACTAGTACCGAACCTATCATACCCAGGCCTTCATGATTTCAACATGCGGTAGCTAACCTCAATTTTCGAGATCATTCTCATTAGACGAACACAATTTTTATATAGTTTCAAAAATTTAACTCATGGAGCACTGCTATGACTCTCAATAACGTCCTAGTTGACCCCAAATCATAACCATTCTAATGGCATCACAACTTTCAAGCATTTATTGAGACCTAATAATTTCCATCACTAGCGTCACACCAAACCATATAGGTAGCACACACAAGTGCCATATTCAGTCCTAACACTCTATTCTGACTGATTCCTCCAAAACTAGGATGAACATCATCATGTTATAAGTCTCCCAGGTGCATAATCTAGCACTCATCAACCTGTTTTGATGTTATCCTCGAAAGTTATATACTTACACATGCCTATAAACAAAAACTATGGCACTAACTCCAAGTACTCCAATGACCTACAATCATCAATGATTTACCATTACTATGTAGACTTCAATTAAATATTGATTCCCAAATGCTTTATGGGTGATGACACCATACATAGTCATCTCTTTAAATAGCCTACACATCTATCACGAGAACCATAATTCGCATCATGACCTATGCCACACCACCTTGTTATCACAATGAATTGTTTACAACCACATAACCTTGAATTTATTATTATTAGGGAATGTCTATGAGTCGCACTAACATCTCATTAATGATGACAACTAAATGTGCTAACTACGTAAACATCGTACAACTTGCTAATCTACCAACTAGTCATAACTATATACTTTGGTAAGATACGGGACATCGTTTACTACCTATAAAAACCAAGGCTCGTGCTCACGAATGCCACAACGGGTCCTATCTCTAAATGTCACACAATAATAGCTAAGCTATAATATAATACACTACACCAAATTATCTATTTTATAACTAATTGAAAAAATGATTTATAAGTGTTCGTGACACAGACAAAAATTATAACGATTTTTGTCACTTATAAAATTTTTAAGTGTTCATGACTGATACAAAATTATTAAAATAACACACATCAGGTAATATATAACACATGATGGTCACGTGTATCCCTTTCTAAGACTCAAAATTGTTATAAAAAATTCCCCTTCCCTCTATTGTATTTTCGCCATTCCCACTTGAGAGAAACACCCTTCCCGCTGAGCTTAGGTCTTTGACTCGCGCTACGATCTCAGGCGTCTTTGATCTCAGGTAAACCCCCATCCCCTTCTCTTTCACACCCACACACACGCACACACATAAAAGAGGTATTCGGTCTCAGGAGTCTTTTTTAAATCGGAAGAGTTTTTTTTTCATCGGAAGAGGCATTCAGTCTCAAGCGCCGGTTTTTTTCCATATATGAAGAAATTTTGTTAAAATTTCTTCTTCTTGTAAGACTCGAGACTATTTTCATCTTATTTTAACTTTTAATTTTGTTTAAAAAGTTAAAATTGTGTTGTTGTTTTTTTCATCAGTTTGAAAACTAAATGCACTGAATCTATTTTTTTTATTTTTGTTTAAATCGATGGAGCTGATTAATCTTTTAGTATTTTGTTTATAGGTATTATGCTTACTTATCTATTGTTACTTATTTTGGTTTGATCTTTGGTCTCAGGTGATTTTTCGATCATCTTTGGTCTCGTCACATTTCATTTTTGTTCCAAGGAGGATCCTCTTCTCAGATATAGGTACAAAAATACTACCTATAATATATTCCATTACCGTGTTTTTTTTAAGATGAGATAATCAAATAGAAGTTGATACTAAATCGAATCATCCATAATATATTTTTAAACGTAGATTTTAAGCTAATAGTTTTAAAAAAATAGGTTGCCGAATGCATATTCTACTAGTTTTAGGTTTTAAACACAGAAAACAACCGAAACATAGAACAAACAAGCCTTTAATTGTGTTATTTTTAGCACTTTGTAACTTTTATAAAATATATCAATTAACATTTATTTTCCATTAAATTAGTATGACTTGTAGAATGTCATCACAACTTTATAAAGAGTGGATGAAAGAACGTGATAGAGGAACACCGCAATATATAAATGGGGTTGCTACATTTATCGATTTTACGAGGAAAAATAGTCATGGAGAAACTATGTTTGCATGTCCATGCTGTAAATAAGAGAATGGAAAATTTATCGACCTCGAAGATATTCATTATCATTTGCTTCGTCAGGGTATCTTGCATTCATACACATTTTGGCATTTACACAGGGAAAAAGAATATGTCAAGAGGAATGAACGTTCAATTGAGGAAGATGTTGAACAAAATTATGTCATGCCTGAAGATCCAAGGATGGAGGAACTTTTTTATGATACATTTGAAATGCATAATTGCAATTTTAATCATTCGACAGATCCCATTGGTAGAGACGAAGGTAATGAAAATGGTTCTCAAACCCCCGAGGAGCTGAAATACACATACATACATGGTAAGGAGAGTCAGCAATTGTATCCGCCGTGTACCGAGAAACACACAACATTGTATTTTCTTATCAAATTAAATAACATAAAGATAAGATATGGTTTGTCGGACAATAGTTTAACCGATATCTTAGGTTTATTTAAGGAGTTTTTGCCCAAAGGAAATTCAACACCAACAAAGTATCCAGCCATGAAGAACATAATTAAAGAAGTTGGTATGGATTATAATATCATTCATGCATGATAGGATGATTATATCTTATACCGTAAGGAACATGCAAAGAAGAAGAAATATCCAATAAGCAACTTATCAAGATATTGATTTAGTTTAAACGGGTACGATAAAGTACCCCGAAAGATTGTGAGGCATTTTTCATTGATTCGAAGGCTAAAGAGATTGTTTAGTATACCATGGATTGCAAATGAAATGACTTGTCATGCTCGAGCGAAATCCATTATAAATATTATGCATCATCTTGCTGATTCATCAGTTTGAAAGTCTGCAAATACGAAATGACCCGACTTTGCCGCTGAATCATGTAATGTTCGTCTTGCTATAGATACAGATGGTTTAATCCATATGATAATCTCATCACCAGTTATAGTTGTTGGCCTATCAATATTTCACCTTTAAATATGAAGCCGTCTTTGTGTATGAAAAGAGAGTTTTTCATGTTGTCAATTTTGATATCTTGACCGAATGCACCGGGCAAGGACATAGACATTTATATCGAACCTTTAGTAGATGAGTTAAAACAATTATGGTTAGAAGGTGTAACAACATATGACTGCCACACGATAGATAATTTTACAGTAAGAGCTATGTTATTGTGGGTAATTCATGACTTTCCTGCATATGGCACTTTATCTGGGTACACTGTCCATGGTTACAAAGCTTGTCCAGTTTGTACGGAAGAAATTGACTCAGAATATCTTGGAAATAGTAAAAAAAATCTACCAGGTCATCGAAGATCCCTTCCTCAAAATAACAAGTTTAGGCTTCACAAACATAACTTTACCAACAATATTGAGGATCGTAAAGCTCCACAAAGGTTGCCTGGTATCAAGATTGAACAAAAAGTAGCATGCATTAAGTCGAAATTGGTAAACAAAAAATTAAAAAGAAAAGGAAATGAAATGGGGACAACAATGATTGTGCGAATACAAATATCACAACTCTATGGTCTCGAAGGTCCATTTTATTTTATTTGACATATTGTAAAAAGCATGTTGTTCGACATAATTTGGATTTTATGCATATTGAGAAGAATGTCACCGATGATCTTTTGTCAACTATTTTGGACTTGAAAGATAAATCAAAAGACGGAACCAATGCACGTAAAGATACGGAGGCGATGGGGATAAAGAAATGTTATGATTGATCGTAGATGAATTTGGCAAAATTGTTAAACCTGCAGTTGCATTCATTTTAGGTAAAGAAGAAAAGGATTGGTTCTTTCGTACCTTAAATGAGTTAAAATTCTCGAAGAGTTTTTCTTCTAACTTGAGTAAGAATGTGAATTTAGAACTGCTCGAGTTGAAGGTACTGAAATCGCATGATTATCATGTGATTATGAAACATTTGCTTCCGGTATTGCTTAAAATGCTTATGCAAATCACAAGGATTTGTTAGTTGCTATTCAGTAGTTAAGCTTTTTTTTCCATGTGTTGTACGCTAAGGTGATAAGAAGGGATGTTCTTGATTTAGCTAAAAAGGCATTGTTTGAGGTTATGTGTGTTTTAGAGAAGTATTTTCCACCTACATTTTTTGTTGTAACAATCAACCTCATCATACATTTAGCTGAGGAAGCACTAAAATGTGTCTTGGTCATATTTAGATGGATGTATCCTTTTTAGAGGTAAGCGAATTATGTGTGATAATGTTTTTAGATAAATAGTACGATATAATATATATTTATTAGTTTCCATTATGCCTTTGAGGTATAGGTTGAGAAAAAATTACAAGAAGTACGTTGGCAAATGGAGGTATATTGAAGGGAGCATTGCTGAGAAATACATTGTAGAATAATCAACTATTTATTGCATGGAGTACATGCCAATCCCATGCGAAGGAAATCAAAAGTATACGCATGAAGATTTTCTTGATGAACACAATGAATGTGCGAATGAGGGATCTTTAGTACAGGGAAGAAACTGAAGTTAACCACGATGTAATTTGAACAAGCCTAGAAATGGGTATTGCAACAACATGATGAAAAATGGAAAATGTGAGTATTGATTAGGCATAAATACTTCCCATTTATCCTTGTAATTTAGAGGGTTTTATCGCTACGCACAATGTAATTCAAGTGGATTTATATCATATCTTCGATAATGGCATGTTTCTAAAGAATATGTCGAGTTTCGTGTGTTCGTCATCTATTTTGCAGGTGTTCGGTGTCCTAATCCGAGTTCCGTACCAAAATCTTCAAAGAAACACAATAAAGCAAGGTTTCTACAAAGACTGATAAAAGATGGAACTGAACCCAAGGAGCTAAAAAATGAACTGAATCCCTCATAGGCAAAGTTTCTGCAAAGACAGATAAAAGGGAACCGAACCGAAGTAATGCAAAAATGAACCGAATCCACCTTGGGAAAACTTTTTCTAAAGAGACGAAAAGATGGAACCGAATCGAAGCTGGCAAATAACGAACCGATCCCATGCTCGAAGAACTTTCTGTAAAGGCTACAAAAGATGGAACCGAACCGAACCATTTACCCGGATCGATTCTGTTCTCGAATTTTTGGATTTATCCACTTGTAAAAAATAGAGTCCTATTTGGTTCAAACTCTTGTATTTCGTAATGAATAAATTGTAAACTCCTCCTAAACGTAAGGGGGGATTCTAATCCATTAGGGAAGCTTTGTAATTCATTTAGAAGGAAGAAGAACAACAAACCCTAGTTATTTTCAAGTTGCAATTCAAGTACAAGCATTCTAATTTCTGTTTCAATTTTTGTTCTAGTTATTTGTTCACTTATAATTTCATCTTTCATGATCTTATTCTCGCAATAAAAATGTTTTCTTTCATTCCTAACGTGTTGTTTTCCATTTTTCATATGGCTGGCTAGATTTTAAAAGGTCGGGATGCATGAACTCAACCTGATGTGGTAGTTGCATGTGTATAAAATTAATCCTCTAAATTTAATGATTTGATTATGATCGTATTGTGAAGAAACAAGATAATTGTAGATCTTTGGATCTCATTTGCTTTCGGGTAACCGGGATGCTTCAGAATGCAATTCGAGTGTAACTATCGCAATACCAATTTACTCATCCTCTAATTAAGTATGGTGCGGGCTTGAACCTCATATACGTAATGCTTGGGAGTACTAACTTCTGGGTCTAATTAATCATTCAAATTTACGATTAGTTTTATTCTAGCAATACAGTAGGGTTAAGGGATTGTATTCTCGTCCTGTTTCTTTCATCATATAGTTCAAATCTCAGTTCAATCATTATCAGTAATTTAGATAATTTAGAATTGTTGCATTCCATTCATACTTTAGTTCATTAGTTAATTATTTTCAAAATTGCATTTAGTGTAGTCAATTCCCAAAACCAATCATCTTTTCCTTTTTCTTTAGAGTCGGAGTTACGATTCATTCATCTGTCCAACATCGTTACAACTATGTTGTCCTATTTCCTTGTGGATACGATCCCAACTTATCGGATTATTACTTGAGCGGCAGGCTTGCACTTGAGCCTAGAGAGTACGCACTTCTGAGACACATTCTTAGTCGCATCAAGTATATTAGTTTTGGTTATGTTTTTTTCCATCTAAGTTAACATATATCATATGTTTAAATGTTTTCAATTGGATGTAGGAAGTATGATCTTTACTGGGAATCCACCTTTGGGCGTAATCGAAAGGGGGTATAATGAAGGGAAAAAATGAGGGTTTTGTTCCATGGTTGATGAAGAAGGTTTGTAGTTGATTATACTATATGAAAACATTTGGTTTTGTCTTTTTATATTTCAGTATACTTATTTGTCATCATATTTTGTAGCTACTTAAAAAGGGATCAACTGATACAATATTGTGGCGGTTAGCCAACGGGCCAAAATATGATGCACAATAATATAAGAAGTATCGTTCCAATGGGTTTGAATTTTTTACATGGGAATATGATGAGCGTTGAGTAACATAAAATAACGGTTTGTTTATGAAGGCCGTCACTAAGTTCAGATCAAGCGGGAAAGATACCAATTATAAAGAATCGGAGACAACGTATTACGGAATTATTCGTGACATATTTGAGTTGGACTATCCATCTTTCAGGATAGTCGTATTTTATTATGATTGGGTGAAACTCGAGGACAAGATTAATGGATGCAAAGTTGATCCTCACTCAAAGTTTGTGATAGTTAACTTAAGTAAGCTTAAGAGTAAAGAGAGAATTGATTATGAGCCATTCATTCTTGCCTCTGAAGCAGCTCAAGTATTCTATGCTAAGGATTTTTTAAATGAGGGATGTTCCATTGTTTTACATACTCCAAAGAGATTGACGATAATGGGGGACTTCGTTGAGGTTCTGATCGTGTATCAATCCATTCTTAAGGACAATGTCAATCTAAAGGATTTGCTCAATGTTGACTGAACATATATGGCCTTTTGGACATGTTTACTAGAGTTTTAATTTCTTGAGTATTTTATTTGCTTAAATTGAGTTTGTTTATATGGACACATCTTTTGTTATTCATCCTAGACTCCTATTTGTTGAAATAACCCTTTCTATATTACATATTATGTTATTATCGTCTTTTCAATTGATGTTAAAGCACCTTTTATAATACATATGTTGGGATCGTGGTGATGATTAATAGTTATTTATATGTTGGGTATTTAATGGCAGTGATGATTTTTTAAAATTTTATTTTTGTTTTGTTGTCCTGCTTTGCACATTAATTTGTATAGTTTAGTTGTTTTGAAGCAGTATTCGGTGTCTATCAAAGGCAGTGACGCGAGAGAAATAGTTACTATTGATGAGGATAATCAAGTGGTAGGTGAGAAAAAAGGTCCATATATGTCTCAACTTGGGATGATAGCTCATGCTAATTTCTAATTACATACGGTGGTTGGCGTAAAGTTCCAGTCAACTACAAAGATGACGTTTGGATCGAGATATGGGTAAAACATCAATAATATATGTAGTTAGTTCTTTCTCTCTATGAATTATCTCATATCCTAAAAGCTAGTTAATGTTTCTTCATACCAGGTAAGATAAGATCTTCTATCATCTCATAAGCAACAATGTTTCAAAAACATGGCCTCTAAATACAAGTCATGGAAAACCAAGTTAAAGAGGTTATATTACATGAAGTATACAATAGATGAATAAAGGTTGGCGAATGTTCCTCCCTATGTTAAGCCGGAGCAGTAGAGGGAGTTCACAGAGAATGAGGGTACGGAAGTTTCTCGAAAGAAAAGAGAAATAGGGAAATCCAATAGATCTAAAATTTGGGCTACTGACAGTAGTGGGCGCAATGGTCAGGCCCAAGTCCGATACAAACTTGTAAGTACTCCTTTTTTCAAACTCGATATTCTTTCTCGATGAATTATTTTTTTGTAATTGAATATTTTCTAATCGGTGAATTGTATTCTTTTAATTGAATATTCTCTAATTGGTGAATTTATATTTGTAGAAAAAGAAAAAGGCCGATAAGCTAGATGCCAACTCTAATCCCAAAGATGACAACTCCGACATCAATCCTAATGTCAATATCACACGTGTTGATGTGCGGACAGCCTCCCACTCTAGGGAAAATGGGACAGTCCTAGATAGCATTGCTTCAAGCAAGGTAAGTGTTTGCAAACAATAATGATTTGATAGTATAAATTATATGATTAGTTACGTTCAATGATTTGATAATATTTTTATTACATAATATATTATAGGAGAAGGTGATGCGACTACAAATGTGTATCTAGTGTGCGTGCTATATAGGCACCAGTGCAAGCCTGTCCCTCGAGTAATAATCCCTATAAGTCGGGGTCGAATCCTCACGAAAATAGGATGAGAAAATCGTAACGACGTTTGGAAAGATGGAGAATCCTAACTTGACTCTAAAAGAAATGAAAAGATGCTTCAAATGGGAGATTTACTATGAACTAAATGCGATTAACTACTAACAACACTAAATGCTGGTGAAATTCAACTAATCTAGTTAAACTAAGTGCAAGTGATAAATTCATGCAAGGATTAACTATAAATGAGAATAATTGGTCGTGTTACCGTCCCCCATACCCTAGTAAATTCACCTTGTGGGATACTAGATTTTGAAATTAAAATTTTAAATGAACCCGGACTTTATTAATCCCAAGCATTACATATACGAAGGAATGAAGTCCTCACCATACAAAATCAAAGGCAAGAAAAAATCGGTGTTTCATTAACGAACACGGGCGTCACACTCTTAAGCATCTCGATTACCTAGGGAAAACGAGATCAAAAGTCCTACAACAATTGTGATAATTACGCAACCCGATTCCGTAAAAATTCAATTCAAAAATTTATTTCCTATTATGTCGAAATACATCAGGTGGGGTTCATGCACTCCAACCCTTAAAGGTTTAGCCTGACATGATTAAATGAAAATAAAAACAAATTTTAATATTGCTGTAAATCATGACTGCTTTAAAAGAAATTGACAAGAACAATTTCAAATTTGAAATTATATCTAGAAACTGGAAATTAATTGACTAACTAGGAAAGAAATCAAATCAATGGAACGAAATTACTTACATTCGATGAATCCGGAATCCAAATCTGAACTAGAAAAATCAATTTTCAAACTAGGGTTTTTCATACAAGTGAGAGAGATTTTCCCTCTAAAACCTAACTAAAAGTAAAGTATCCGAACTCTCCCATGTCTAACAATAAATAAAATTAAAATACATCACGAAAAATTAGGAGTTGTAGCTGAGTCAAAATCTAAATTCGAAATTGAATATCAGAAATTATCTCCACCAGACCGGTCCGACGGGTAATACCGGATCAGTTTGCTGATGACCGAATCGATTCGTTTTCTTCCTTAAATGGATCGATCAGGGGCTCAAAACTGGCCAATGTGCATTCCTCCTTCCGGATAGATTTGTTTTTGCCAATAACCAGATCGATCCGGTGTCTAAAAGTGACCAATGTGCTTTGGCTCATCCGGACTGGTTCATTTTCTCCCATATTCGGTCCAGTCCGGTTCCAAAATTGCTCCAGTTTGACTGTTTTATCCTCAAGGTCTCATATCTTCTGGCTCGATGGTCGGATTAAGGTGACGTCTCTTCCCATGACCTCGTAGAAGTACAACCTACATTTTTCATGTTGGACCCTCTTACGAATTCTCAATGTAAATTGACCTTTCTGCCATTTGACTTTCCTTCCTTGGTTGATTCCTCTGCTTTGGATTCTTCTTCTTTTTAATTAGCATTAAATACCTGTAAATGGCATGAAAAATACACAAAACTCGAGACACTATGTAGAAAGTTCAGCAGCATATAAATGAGATAAATCAGTATGAATTACATTATTCAAGCTGCTAAAAGCAACTAAATAAGGGGATAAATTCAGAAGAATTTATGCCTAATCAAACCCCCTTAACTTAAAACTTTGTGCATCCCGAGCAACGTAAATGAATCCAACTAAGGCTTTACTCTCAAAATTCATTTTATTAGGATAAAATACCACTTTCGCGGACAAACGATTGCATTTAGCATATGCAACACGCCTTTAAACCCCTAGGTTACCCTAATAAGACGACTTGTGTCTCGTGAGGGTTTGCAGTGACTATACCCACAAAATTCTTTTAGCTTAAAAAAAATCAAAATACCTGAAAGTTATATGATTTAAACTTTTTGAAAAATAGTCACCCTAAATCTGTATTCGTAAGTCTCAATTTGTCGTGTGTGTATGTGCGAAGCCAAAAATTAAATCGCAGATTTCCACCGATTGATCATTATGCTACTTTTCTAAAAATTCGTTTTGATTCAATTTCTCACGGGATACTCTTGCAAACGAATCACTCGGATCGTGGCTATTTTCTCTCGCCGTGCATTATGTAAGGAGTAAATGTAAAGGAACGTGAATTCACGCACACAAATTGAAAGGCGAACTATTTGAGGTGGAAAGATCTCGTCATTGGAATACGATTATTGGGAAACCGGGAAATATCATCTCTAATTCACACATTTAACATCTTTCATTATCTTTTGTGCCTTAGCTCTCAACGCGGTAACCAATATTGCAATTCGGACTCAGTTAGGACTTTTTCGGGTTTAAGGTGTATTAGGTAAAATTGGAATTGGTTAGGAATTTTGAAATTAGAAAATTTTTCTTATGATGTCCATTTGTGCTTTTCCGGGGTTTTGCTCATTTTTCTCCTGTTTTTCTATTTTTTATTAAAAAAAAATCAATTTTTTTCATACTTTTCTTTTCTTGCTATTTTTGTTGAGCATACTTCTACTTTTCTTGCCGCCTTTTATCGCACCATTTGGACTTAATTTCTGGATTTTTCCCAATTCCGGGCCAAATTTGGGTTTTTCGGGTTGCCAAATGAAAAGAACAAACGATGGCCTAACTTCATTGTCCGAATTACTAATTGTGTTACCATATATGTCTTGAGATTAATCAAATTTAGATATCTATTTATCGCATTTTTTAAGATAACAATCCATTTCCCATAACCGATCTAAGTCAAAGAATTGAGATCCTCGGCGAAAAATTTAAATGCTAAAATGAACTTTGAGTTAACCATCAACTCGGATTGATTTAAATTCTCACAAAAATAGATAGGCTCGAAATCTCACCTGGTTAAAATTCTCTACGCTTATTCGTTAAGTCATCAATTCACGCTCAATTTTCATCCTTAGTCAAATTTTGGCTTTGTGCGTTTGGATTTTTACAAATTTGAGAGTTCAAGTAAAATTTCGGTCATATTTTCGAAAAATTTAAATTCTAATTTTTATTTATTTTGAAGAAAATTATTTTTGGCTTTTCAAGAATTTTTAGTTTTTTTTCTCATTTTCTCATTTTTTATTTTTTGGGGATTTTGGACTTTGTGAAATGAAAAAGCGCATGCAACCCCCCCCCCCCCCCCCCCCCCCCCCCCCACACACACACAACTTAGGATTTTGCAAAGTCCCTATGCAAAAATGACTAAAAACTAAAATAAGGAGAGGACAATAACAAATGGACAAAGTTTAAAGATGCAATAAATGAAAACAAGCATAAGACACATAAGGTAGGCAATCCAATTTCCATTAAAATACGTAGAAAGCTTACAAAAACTATAGAAATAGGAAAGGACAAACAGTTCATTACATCCAAAAGCATACAACCCATTGTGGGGGCTGGTTAGAAGGTCCGGGGGTGTCGGGACCATAGGGATCATAGAAGTAAGGCGGGAAAAGTCCACCAATGGACATTTGAAACATTTGTGCTTGGAAGCGGTGCATCATACTAGTATCGCATTGATACGCGCATTAGTCCTCCTCCCGATTAGTTACGTATCGCTCGATGAACCTGGATTTTTTTTTCAAGCGTGGTGATGCGCGCATCATAGTTGCCACCCGGAGGCTCAAAATCAGAGTCGTCCGCCTCCACATACTCAGGATCCTCACCCTTGGCCATGATCATGTCATCAACCCCATCGGCCTCACCCTCTTCGCTTTCATCGCCCGACTCCTCTGACTCGGAATCCTCCTCCTCCGCCACGGTCTCCTCTTGCGCTTGTTCTTGATGGGCATGTATAATGGCCCTTTGAATTTCGCTCTTTGTGCTTCCCAATAGGATTTAGAAGTCGAGGGAACCCACTCGGGCGTTCAATACCAGAATCCGCTAGTAGGGACGAGATTAATCGGGCGTAGGGAAGTGGGAAGGATCCTTTTTTGTCCAACGCAGCGAAGAAGATGCCTTTGTAGATTGTGTGGGCCAAATTGATCACGGTGGATTCGAATAATGCATCCAACTCTTACTCCCCAAAATGATTTTTTTTCTGATATTTTTTTCAAGCCTTTCATATTCATGAATTAAAAACCACTTACAAATTTTAATAGGTCGAGGCGGAGATTCTTGTAAATAAAAAGATTGAAAACTATTCCCATATGAACCATTATAATTACTGAACTTATTATAAAAAGACATTATTACCGAATAGTTTGTAGACGGACAATCCACGTAAAGAGGTGTGCGGTTGAGGATTCAACTTTTCTTGGCGCTCAATTGTGCAATCCTGCAAAAAGGTTAAAATAATACAATACGAAATAAAAAATATCTTACGAAATATTAAGTCAATTATAATCTATAACAAAAACAATCCCCGACAATGGCGCCATTTTGATCGAGTGGAAAAACCGAGCGTCTGTGTAATAAGCTAATCGTTGTTATCAGCTTCCTAGCACAATACAAAAAAACCTAAACTTTAACTACACTCTTATGGAGTATAGCGGCGAGTCTGGGTATTGAATCCATAGGGAATGTTTGATAGATTTTAATTGATTTATTACTTCGAAAATAAAGTATAAAAGATGATGATGGGGTGAGAAAGGAGGAGGGGGGGGGGGGGGGAATAAAGAAGTTAACTAAAAATAATTAGAAAAATAAGGTAGGGACACAACTCTTAATATGTTTACCAGGTATAAGACTAGTTATGAATAAGATAATAGATTAAATCCTGTCTTTATTAATCTCAAGCATTATATATATGAGGGTACTAGCTCGCACCATACATAATCAAAAGTAAGAATAAAGCGGTGTTGTTATAGCTACACTCGCGTCGCACTATTAAGCATCCCGGTTACCTAGGGGAAACCAGATCAAAATTCCTACGATGGTTGTGATCACTACACAACACGATTCGATCATTTATTTAATTCATGGAACTAATTTTACACACATGAAAACCACATCGGGTTGAGTTCATGCACCCCACCCTTAAAACATCTATCCTAGCATGATGTAACTATGATTAACTACACAATAATCCATTAACAAGTAAGTGAAAATAAGGAAAGCGTGGTAAAAGTGCTGGAATTTAAGTTTACCAAGATTGAACAACAAAACCATGCAAAAAGAAATCAAAGATTGAAGAAAATCGGAAAAACTCTTGAATTAAAGGTGAAAAATATGTAAATTCTTCTCCTAGATGTTCCTATTTGTCCTGGAGCTTTTACATGAATGAAATCTGAAAAAAAAAGAGCCCTAATGACTAAATATATAGGGTAGAGGTCATTTATAAGAGTCCCCAGAACATAAAACTCTTTTGACTAAAAGACAAGGCCAATAAAAATCCCGTTCTGGGAATTTTGTCATAGTTAGAAAGCGTGACTAATGACCGGATCGGTTCATTTTTATTTTTATTCGGATCGGTCCGGTCATGAATTTTAGACAGTGAGTTTCAAGGCTCCGGACCGATTCGGTTCGCTTTTCTTTTCTTACGATTTTCTCCCAACTTCAAATGACGATAACTACTTCACCATAGCTCGAACTGAGGTGATGTTTTTTCCAGTGTTCTTGTAATTGAAAGATATTCAACTTTTCAGTTGGCCCCACCTCCGGACTAAGGCTGGAAAATTAGGAAAATGCCCTTCAACTCCCCGTTTCTTGGTTTCTTTCACTATTTTGAGTTCTCTCCCGCACTTTTCTTGCATGAAATACCTGTAAAATACATATGTGAAAAGTTTGTTTACAATATTAATAACAAAAATCTGAAAGTTGAGTAAACTCCGAAATAAACTCGTTGAACAAAACTCTTTTCAAAATAAACACTAGTTGTGTTAAAATATTTTTCTGAATATGTTCTCTAGATTCGTTAGTTTGATTACCTTAGGTTTTTAAAACTAAAACGTTCAATTTAAGTCTTATGTTCTATTACCTTAAGCTATCACTATCAATGTTTTTTTCATCATCAACAATCACAACATTTTCAACAACAAATAATAGGAACAATTGAATCATAACTAGACACACATTCATCATCACCATGGTATATGATCTTAGCATAGAATGAAATATAGGACTCGTAATTATGGGTTAACCCAATTTCATCTCAATCAAAATCACTAGAGTCGTCCCATGTCTTACACAAATTAGCCCTAGTATTATTGGTAGGCTTATTTGGCCATTTATTAGCCATATGTCCAATTTTTTCACATCCAAAACATTTGACATCTTTCATGTCTATCTTAGGTCTGCTATTGTCATAGGTCCTTTTGTTGTCAAGTCTTTCATGAGGTCGGTGATTTTGATTACCTTGATAATTTTGTCGTCCTTGTTTATAGGCTAAAGCATTTCTGAATTTGATAATCTTTTTGAAATGCTTGCTCATAAGAGCTATTTGATTGTCAAGGTGATCCAAGTCACAGTCATCATTCAAGTTAAGGTCAAAGTCTAAGGGACTGACTTTAGGTGAAGTTAATTGTGATCAAAACACAATATTAGATCCAGTGAGTCTCTTGTCTCGAGAAGTCAATTGTTTTTTGAACTCTAACTCCATCTCAACAGTTCTTAATTTTATACTTAGCAATTCACGAGTCAGGTTTGGGTCACTCATTTCTTCTATGGTATATCTCTTATTGTCAAACTTAGCAGGTAGTGACATAAGAATCTTTTGAACAATTTCTTTTCTACCATAGGTTATACCATTTGCATGTAATTTTGTAAAAATTTCGGTTAACCTAATGTAGAAGTCATTAAAGGATTCATTTTCATCCATAATCAGTGTATTGTACTGTTGGACAAGCAGTTGTGTTTTTTCGGCCTTAACTCGTTCATCACCCTCATATGCGATGACTAGAGTGTCCCAGGCCTCCTTAGAAGTAGAGAAAATAGATATTATTTTAATTCATGCTCATTAATGGACATAAAGATAGCATTCTTTCCTTTATTATTGTCGAGAGACTTCTTTATCTCTACCGTAGTAAATTTGCTACGAAGTTTCTTAACCCTTGTGGAATCAATATCAGACAAAGACTTAGTTGGATGTTCGTAACCATTTTCAAACATATCCCAAACATCATCAGCAAGAGTTCCTTGAATGAAAGAAACCATTCGTACTTTACAATAAGAAAAGTTGTTTCCATCAAAGAGTGGTGGAAAGGAAAGGATACCTAACTTCTCAAATCTTTCATCCATATTCAGAAATATATTTCGAAAACAGTTTCTGGAGTTTCAGGATCAAAATATCTTTTGATAAACCCACTCTGATACCACTTGAAAAACTTGTTTACAAGATTAATAACAAAAAGTTATAAATTGAGTAAACTCCGAAATAAACTCGTTGAACAAAACTCTTTTTGAAAATAAACACTAGATGTGTTAAAACGTTTTTCTGAATATGTTCTCTAGATTCGTTAGTTTGATTACCTTAGGTTTTTAAAACTAAAACGTTCAATTTAAGTCTTAAGTTCGATAATGTTTAGCAACGCAATTAAGAAGATTCAAGCAAATTAGACACGCGATTGTTAATGTGATAAAACCCTAAAATGTTTATACATGAGGCTCAAAAGGTTTGTTACAAAATTAAGGGTCTAGATCTACTCTCCAAGATCTAAGGGTGTAGAAAGAAAGTGGAATAACTAATGTGATTGGCTAAAGGGTATTCACTAGGACTGAGGCACTGTTACTATGGTTCATTGATAATCACTCAATCTAGGGTCACAAATGAGTCTAACCAACAAACTCTAAACAAACACAAATAGCCTTATTAAAATATAACACACGTGTTTTTTAAAGTCTTGGAAAAATTAAATTTTCGGCTCAAAAAAATATTAACCAATTAAAAATTATACCAATCAAAATTTTATAATAAAAAATTATTCTTATGTTAACCTCAAATATATATATTTTTTTAAAAACATATTTCAATTAAATGAAAAACCATTTCAAATGAATTTCTTTTTCCTAAAAAAAATATTTGAAGAAACAAATTCGTGGTGCCTTAATAGAAGATATGACAATGTTGCACTTGAGCTGGGGTAACAAGTCATCTTTTCTAATCCAAATAGGCCTAGTTTTAAGAGATTGATTGGCCTTTGAATTAGAAAATTTTTGTTGGGTCTTTTTAATGATTTCTTCTTACTTTAAGGTCTTCCCCTTCTATTTATGGTTAGAGTTGTGAATGGTCTGTCTTGGGAGAACATAAGTATTCATACTCTTTCTAGAATAGTTAAAGTTTGAATGAGTAGGTGTATACGCTCTCTTTTGAAAACATTCGGCAATGGAGTGGTCATATTCATCACAGTATGAACAGTACTAATGTGTGGAGGACTTGACTTTATTACTAAAGTCTTTGAAAATTGGTTTATCCCTAATAGTAATGGTCGTCCAAGTGTCATTGGCTTTGGATTTCTGATAATGATTTCTAACAGGAGGACAAATGTACTTAGCTGGACCATTAGATTCGGGTTATTGAGTATAATCACTTTGTTTTTCCTTAAAGACATTTTTTTTTAAAAATTCTTTCTGAGTGTTTTGAAGATTCTCGCCTTGTTTTACAAAAATAACATTTTCAGGAAAAACATTTTTTCTAGTATAAACTTTTTCTCTAAATCCAAAACCAGATTTGTCTTCTGAATCAAACCTGCTTACTACAATAATTTCTTGGTAGGATTTATCTTGAGTTTTAATGTGTAAGCATTTTTCAAACACGTTTGAAACCTTTTTCTTAAATTCTTCAATTCAACCAAAGTAGACTTGTATTTTTGTTTCAAAATATTATTTTTCTCAGAATGATCTTCATTTTTTACGAAAAATTCTTCAATTTCAATCTCATGGGCAACACATTGTGTTATAAATTCTTCAGTGTTCTTCCTAATAGTCTGGTTAAGTAAATCAATGCACTTATTCAGTTGCTTAACCATTTTATCAAGACGGGTACTTTTCTTAAGCATTATCGTGCATAGCTTAGGAAAATCTAAAAGATCATCATCGGACTCGCTAAGTGTATCATGTGAAGTGTCTCCTATATCGCCCATTTCATATGTGTAACTCACACACACTTCAGGTTTAACGACAATGCTTTCAGTTTGACACACCCTTAAGCTATCACTATCAATCTTGTTTTCATCATGAACAGTCACAACATTTTCAACAACATATGCAATAATAGTTATAACAGAATCATGAGTAGACAGACATTCATCATCGTCATGGTATATGATCCTAGCATAGAATGACATATATGACTTATAATTATGGGTTGACTCAATTTCATCTTCATCAGAATCACTAGAGTCATCCCATTTCTTACATAAATTAGCCCTAATATTGTCGGTAGGCTTATTTGGGCATTTATTAGCAATATGTCCAATTTTTCCACATCCAAAACATTTGACATCTTTTATGTCTATCTTAGGTCCGCTATTGTCATAGGTCCGCTATTGTCATGTCTTTCATGAGGTCGGTGATTTTGATTACCATGATAATTTTATCGGCCTTGTTTATAGGCTAAAGCATTTCTGAATTTTATAATCTTTTTGAAATTCTTGCTCATAAGAGCTATTTGATTGTCAAGGTGATCCAAGTCATAATCATCATTCAAGTCAAGGTCAAAGTCTAAGGGGCTGACTTTAGGTGAAGTCAATTGTGATCAAAACACAATATTGGATCCACTGAGTCTCTTGTCTCGGGCAATCAATTGTTTTTCGAACTTTAACTCCATCTCAACTATTCTTAATTTGCTACTTAGCAATTCAGGAGTCGGGTTTGGGTCATTTATTTCTTTTATGGCATATCTCTTATTGTCAAACTTAGCAGGTAATGACATAAGAATCTTTTGAACGATTTCTTTTCTACCATAGGTTATACCATTTGCATGTAATTTTGTAAAAATTTCGATTAACCTGATGTAGAAGTCATCAAAGGATTCATTGTCATCCATAATCAGTGATTTGTACTATTGGACAAGCATTTGTGTTTTTTCGGCCTTAACTCATTCATCACCCTCATATGCGATGACTAGAGTGTCCCAGGCCTCCTTAGAAGTAGAGAAAATAGATGTTATTTTAATTCATGCTCATTAATGGACATAAAGATAGCATTCTTGCCTTTGTTATTGTCGAGAGACTTCTTTTTCTCTACCGTAGTAAATTCTCTATGTAGTTTCTTAACCCTTGTGGGATCAATATCAGACAAAGACTTAGTTGGATGTTCATAACCATTTTCAATCATATCCCAAACATCATCACCAAGAGTTCCCTAAATGAAAGCAACCATTCGTACTTTCCAATAAGAAAAGTTGTTTCCATCCAAGAGTGGTGGACGGGATAGGTTACCAAACTTCTCAAATCTTTCAACCATATGTAGAAACATATTTTGAAAACAATGTCTGGAGTTTCAAGATCAAAATATCTTTTGATAAACCCACTCTGATACCATTTGAAAAACTTGTTTACAAGATTAATAACAAAAAGTTATAAGTTGAGTAAACTCCAAAATAAACTCGTTGAATAAAACTATTTTCAAAATAAACACTAGATGTGTTAAAATGTTTTTCTGAATATGTTCTCTAGCTTCGTTAGTTTGATTACCTTAGTTTTTTAAAACTAAACGTTCAATTTAAGTCTTAAGTTCGATAATGTTCACCAAAGAAATTAAGAAGATTCAAGCAAATTAGACATGCGATTGTTATTGTGGTAAAACCCTAAAATGTTTATATATGAGATTCAAAAGGTTTGTTACAAAATTAAGGGTCTAGATCTACTCTCCAAGATATAAGGGTGTAGAAAGAAAGTGGAATAACTAATGTGATTGGCTAAAGGGTATTCACTGGGTTTGAGGTACAATTAATATGGTTCATTGATAACCACTCAATCTAGGGTCACAAATGAGTTTAACCAACAAACTCTAAACAAACACAAATAGCCTTATTTAAATATAAGACACATGTGTTTTTTTAAAGTCCTGGAAAAAATAAATTTTCGACTGAAAAAAATATTAACCAATTAAAAATTGAACCAATCAAAATTTTATCATAAAAAATTATTCTTATGTTAACCTCAAATATATATAGTTTTTTTAAACCTATTTCAATTAAATGAAAAATCATATCAAATGAATTTCTTCTTCCAAAAAAAATATTTGAAGAAACAAAACCACCATAAAAATATGCACACATAATAAACATGTATATGTTGTGTGTGTGTCCTAATGGGGTTCAAGAGGTATACTTACCGCTTTGTCGAGCATTAGAGAACTTGGACTAGGATTTAACTTTTGATGAAGCTTGATTCCTTTTTGAGATAGATTAAGTCAGAAAATTATAATCTTATTTGGCCTCGATATCCAAACTAGTTGGAACTCCTATATGGCACAGACTCAAGTAAGTCAACTATATAGTGTGTTCTCAATAAGAGATACAAAATATGAATTACTTGCCAAAAAGGGTTAGTAGCATAAATATGAGACAAATCCAAGCTATTTACACCGCATGGGATCATAAAAATACTGAAATTAAGGGGATAAATGTGAAGAATTTATGCCTAATCAAACCCCCTAATTTAGAACTTCGCGCATTCTGAGCAATGTAAAAGCATAAGACTATGAGTTAAGAGCCCTTCAAAAAATTTATTTGGATATAATACCTTTTTCACAAGAAAGCGATTGCATTTAGCATATGCAACAAGTCTTTAAACCCCTAAGTTACCCTAGTAGGACGAGTGGTTTCTCGTGAGGGTTTGCAGTGAATATACCCACAAAATTCGTTATTGACTCAAAGAAAAATCAAAATACTTAAAAATTGTACAATTTAAACTCCCCAAAAATGGTCACCACAAATTCATATTCAAGCGTCTCAAATCAGTGTGTGTGTGTGTGAGGGCGAAGCCAAAAATCGAACTGCTAAATTCCATTGATTGATCACTACGTTACTTTTCAAAAATTCACTTTGATCTCAAAACCTCACGGGATGCTCTCACAAATGAATCACTCAGAAATGTGGCTTATTCTCTCGGTATGCGTGATAGAAAGAGTAAATATAATGGACACAAATTCACACACACCATTTTGAAAGGCAAAATTTTTTTAGGTGAAAAGATCTCCTCATTGAAATATGGTCATAGGAAAACGGGAATCACCATCTCTTTTTCACGCCATGTAATCTCTATTATTATCTTTTGTGTCTTAGCTCTCCACGCGGTAGACAATTTCACAATTCGAACTCGGTTAGGATTTTCTTAGGTTTAAGATATATTTGGGTAAAATGGAAATGGTGGCGAGTTCGGAATTGGAGAATTCATTTATGATGTCCATTTGTACTTTTTTGGGCTTTTGCTAATTTTACTCCTATTTTTCTATTTTTCACACTTTTCTTTTCTTACTATTTTTGTTGAGCATAATTCTACTTTTCTTGCCCCTTTTTATCGCACCATTTTGGACTAAATTTTTGAATTTTTCATTTTCACAATTTCGGGCTAATTGCGGTTTTCGGGTTATCAAACGAAAAGGAAAAAATTTATTAGGCTCAAATTGGGTTGCAAAGGAATGAATTTTTCACGACTTTTTATGGCTAATCTTTTTGGATAACAAACGATGGCCTACTTCATTGTCCAAATGCGAGTTGCTTTATCATATGCGTCTCAAGATTAATTTAGTTTACCGATATTTTAATGCGCGTTATTCAAGACAATATCTCACACATTTCCCATAACTGATCAAACCAATAAAGTAGAGATCATCAACGAATTATTAAAATACTGAAAAGAACTTTGAGTTAATTATAAACTCGGATTGATTTAAAAATTCGAAAAAATCGATAGGCTCAAAATCTCACCGGGTTGATTAATCGCCTCACTTATTCGTTAAGTTATCAATTTTCGCTCAATTTCCATCTTTGGTCAATTTCGACTTTGTGCATTTTTAGTTTTACAATTTGAGATAGAAAAAATTTGACATTTTTGAAGTTTTTAAATTCTAATTTTTATTTATTTTGGAGAAAAATATTTTTGGCTTTTTCAATATTTTTGGAAATTTTTGAAATTTTCTAAAAAAAAAACACTTGGAAAGAACATGTGATCGAATCAATGCAACTAAATAATAAATGGGAAGAATATCCCACACCCCCTAACTTAAATGTTGCATTGTCCTCAATGCAAATCAAGAACACAATATAAAGAGAGGAAAAGAAAGATATTACCCAAATGGAGCGATCCCCGATGAGTATGACTCTATTGAATCTACATAACATGTTAGAACCAAGCATAAGAAAAAGAATAACAAAAACTTTAACTAATTACTCTAAACTTTAAAAAAAGGAAAAGGAAAAAAAAGCTAATTATGTACAACCTACGATTTGAACTTCTAATAAGTTATACACTGGAAGTCAAAAAATTTGAGGGTCCACCCAAAATATAATTTGACTTTGAGGGGTAACCGATATACCCTCATTTCATGCATGCCTTCTGGAAAATGAGAATTTCGTTTGAACAACGAAAGGCATGTGTGAGAGGGAAAAAATGAACCATCACCTATTAAAAAATTTAACGGGTTAGATGCTAGGTAGGACAAGTACAATTGAGATCCAAGAAAAATGGGATCACCTCCCAAAGATTTTTCAAGTAGTATGGAGAGAGGGGCACACAAAAAGGAAGAGTCCATATTAGAAAATAATTCTAGCAAAGTGTCCTTGTCGATAAAAGGTTTAAACATTTCAGAAGTTTCAACCGACTCATAGAAATCTAGCGGTACTTGCAATGGTTCAATAATGGTGAACGAGAATGGTGACGAGATAAATTCAACCTCAAGTGATTCGTCATCACTTGGAGATTTAATTTCAAGGGAGAAAGACTCACTTTCCATGAGATGTTATTCAAAAATTTAAGGTGACACACAAGTCTCAACCTCCTCTTTGTTTTCCAAATTAGAACGCATATCATCGCAAAGAGAGAGCACTTCCGTAACAAGACCAATATCAATCACGCTTTGGGTAAAAAGAAAATTGAGTAATTGTTTGATTAGAAAAAAACTCTTTCTTTCCGAGTAGGATTCCTTGTCTCTAGAACCTCAGATCTCTTATTTGGTTGAAAACGTTCTTTAGTTTCAAAAATATCAGAAGAAAAGTCGTCATTGGATTCGAAAAATGCATCCAACTTTTGCTCCCAAAAATGCTCTTTTCACGATATATCTCTCTCAAGCCTTTCATATTCAGGAATTAAAAACCACTCACCAATTTTGATAGGTCGAGGCGAAGATTCTTGAAAATAAAAAGGATGAAAACTATTCCCATATGAACCATTATAATTATCAAACATGTTATTAAAAGGCATGATTACCGAATAGTTTGTGGACGGACAATCTGCGTATAGAGGTGTGCGATTGAGGATTCAACGTTTCTTGGCGCTCAATTGTGCAATCTTGTAAAAAGGTTAAAATAAAAAAATACAAATAAAAAAAATATCTTACGAAATATTAAGTCAATTATAATCTATAACAAAAACACTCCTCGGCAACGGTGCCATTTTGATCGAGTGGAAAAATCGAGCGTCCGTGTAATACGCTAATCGTTGTTATCGGATTCCGACCACAATACAAAAAAAAAATTAAACTTTAACTACAGTCTTATGGAGTATAGCGGTGAGTCTGGGTATCGAATCCACAGGGAATGTTTGATAGAATTTAATTGATTTATTACTTCAAAAATAAAGTGTAAAAAATGATGATGGGGTGAGAAAGGAAATAGGGGGAAAATAAAGAAGTTAACGAAAACTAATTGGAAAATTAAGGTAGGGACACAATCACCCAACTTCTAATATGTTTACTGGGTATAAGACTAGTTATGAATTAGATAGTTGATTAAATTCAGACTTTATTAATCTTAAGCATTATATATATGAGGGAACTAACCCGCACCATACATAATCAAAAGTAAGAATAAATCGGTGTTGTTATAGATACACTCGCGTCGCACTCTTAAGTATCCCAGTTACCTAGGGAAAACGAGATCAAAAGTCCTACGACGGTTGTGATCACTACACAACACGATTCGATCATTTATTTAATTCAGAGAACTAATTTTACACACATGCAAACCATATTGGGTTGGGTTCATGCACCCCAACCCCCAAAAAATCTAGCCTAGCATGGTGTAACTATGATTAACTACACAGGAATCCATTAAAAAATATGTAAAAATAAGGAAAGAATGATGAAATTGCTGGAATTTAAGATTATCAAGATTGAAGAACACAACCACACAAGAAGAAATCAAAGATTGAAGAAAAATCGAAAAAACTCTTGAATTAAAGGTGCAAAATATGTAAATTCTTCTCCTAGATGTTCCTTTTTATTTTGGAGATCTTATATGAATGAAATCTGAATAAAAAGAGTCCTAATGAATAAATATATAGGCTAGAGGTCGTTTAGAAGAGACCCCAAAATACAAAACTCTTTTGTCTAAAAGATAAGGACAAAATAAATATCCCGTATCTGAGAATTTTATCACACTAAGAAAGCGTGACTAATTTTGTTACGGTCCTGGAGCGTGACGAATGGCCTGAACGGTTCATTTTCCATTTAATTGAGATCGGCCCGGTCATGAATTTTAGACAACAAGTTTCATGGCTTCGGACCGGTTTGGTTCTTTTTTCTTGCTATTTTCTCTCAACTTCGAATGATTATAACTTGTTCATCGTAGCTCGAATTGAGGTGCCATTTTTTCCAGTGTTCTTGTAATTAAAAGATCTTCGACTTTTAAGTTGGCCCCACCTACGGACTAAGTCTAAAAATTACAAAAATACCCTTCAATTCCCCATTTCTTGGTTTCTTTCACTATTTTGAGTTCTCTCTCGCACTTTCTTGGATGAAATACCTGTAAAACACATAAAAGATATACAAAATATGAAATACTTGCCAAAAAGGGTTAGTATCATAAATATAAGATAAATTCAAGCTATTTACATCGCACGGGATCATACAAATACCGAAATTAAGGGGATAAATGTGAAGAATTTATGCCTAATCAAACTCCCCTAACTTAGAGCTTTACGCATCCCGAGCAATGTAAAAGAATAAGAGTATGAGTTCAGTACCCTTCAAAAACTTTATTGGGATAGAATACCTTTTTCGCGGGCTATCGGTTGCATTTAGCGTACGCAACAAGCCTTTAAACCCCCAGGTTACCCTAGTAGGACTAGTGGTGTCTCGTGAGGGTTAATAGTGAATATACCCTCAAAATTCGTTATTGACTCAAAGAAAAATTAAAATACTTAAAAATTGTACAATTTAAACTCTCCAAAAATGGTCACCGCAAATTCATATTCAAGAGTCTCAAATCATAGTGTGTATATGCGAAGCCAAAAATTGAACTGCTAACTTCCACCGATTGATCACTACATTACTTTCCTAGTGAATATACCCTCAAATGAATCACTTGAAAATGTGGCTTATTCTCTTGGTGTGCGTGATAAAAAGAGTAAACATGACGGACACAAATTTACGCACACCATTTAAAAGACGAAAATGTTTTAGGCGAAAAGATCTTGTCATCGAAATATGGTCATTGGTAAATGGGAAACATCATCTATTTTTCACGCCATGTAATCTATTTTACTATCTTTTGTGCCTTAGCACTCCACACGGTAGACAATTTCGCAATTCGAACTCGATTTGGACTTTCTTGGCTTTAAGGTGTATTTAGATAAAATGAAAATGATGGGGACTTCAGAATTGGAGAATTCATTTATGATGTCCAATTGTGCTTTTTCGGGCTTTTGCTCATTTTTTTCCTCATTTTCTATTTTCTTTCTATTTTTCACACTTTTCTTTTCTTGCTATTTTTGTTAAGCATACTTCTACTTTTCTTGCCCCTTTTTATCGCACCATTTAGGACTAAATTTTTGAATTTTACATTTTCACAATTCCAGGCTAATTGGTTTTTTCAGGTTATCAAAGGAAAAGAAACAAATTATTAGACTCAAATTTGGTTGCAAAGTGATGAATTTTTCACGACTTTTTATGGCTAATCTTTTTAGGTAACAAACGATGGCCTACTTCATTGTCCAAATGCGAGTTGCTTTACCATATGCGTCTCGAGATTAATTTAGTTTAGAAATATTTTAATTTGCGTTATTCAAGACAATATCTAACACATTTCCCATAACTGATCAAAACAATAAAATAGAGATCATCAACGACTTATTAAAACGCCGAAAAGAACTTTGAGTTAAACATAAACTCGGATTGATTTAAAAACTCGAAAAAATCGATAGGCTCGAAATCTCATCGGGTTGATTAATTGCCACACTAATTCATTAAGTCATCAATTTTTGCTCAATTTCCACTTTTGGTCAATTTTAGCTTTGTGCATTTTGAATTTTACAATTTGAGACAAAAAAAATGTGATATTTTTGAAGCTTTTAAATTCCAATTTTTATTTATTTTAAAGAAAAATATTTTTAGCTTTTACAAACGTTTTTAATTTTTTGGAAATTTTTGAAATTTTCTAAAAAAATCACACTTGGAAAGAACATGTGATGGAATCAATGCAACTAAACAATAAATGGGAAGAATATCCCACACCCCCTAACATAAATATTGTATTGTCCTCGATGCAAATCAAGAACACAACACAAAGAGAGGAAAATAAAGATATTACCCAAATGGAGCGATCCACGATGAGTACGAGTCTATTGAATATACAAAACATGTTAGAACCATGCAAAACAAAGAATTACTAAAACTTTCTCTAATTACTCTAAACTATAAAAAAAGGAAAAGAAAAAAAAAGTTAATTATGTACAACCTACGATTTTAACTTCTAATAAGTTATACACTAGAAGTCGAAAAATTTCAGGGTCCGCCCAAAATACAATTTGACTTTGAGGGGTAATCGGTGTACCCTCATTTTCATGCATGCCTTCCGAAAAATAAGAATTCCGTTTGAACAACGGAAGGCATGTGTGAGATGGAAAAAATGAACCATCACCAATTAAAAAATTTAACGGGATGATGGGGGGTTTGGATGCTTGGTGGAACAAGTAAAATTGAGATCCAAGAAAATCATGATCACCTCCCAAAGATTTTTCAAGTAGTATGGAGAGAGGGGCACACAAAAAGGAACAATCCATAATAGAAAACAATTCTAGCAAAGTGTCCTTGTTGGTAAAAGGTTTAAACATTTTAGGAGCTTCAACTGACTCATAGAAATCTAGCAGTACTTGTAATGGTTCAATAATGGTGAACGAAAATGGTGATGAGATAAATTCAACCTCAGGTGATTAGTCATCACTTGGAGATTGAATTTCAAGGGAGCAAGACTCACTTTCAATGATATGTTCTTAAAAAATTTAAGGTGATACACAAGTCTCAACCTCCTCTTTGTTTTCCAAATTACAATACATATCATCGCAAAGTGAGAGCACTTCCGTAACAAGACCAATATCGATCACGCTTTGGGTGGAAAGAAAATTGAGTAATTATTTGATCAGAAAAGCACTCTTTCTTCCTGAGTAGTATTCCTTGGCTCTAGAACCTCAGATTCCTTATTTGGTTGAAAACGTTCTTTAGTTTCAAAAATATCGAAAGAAAATTCGTCATTGGATTTGAATAATGCATCCAACTTTTTCTCCCCAAAACGATTTTTTCCCGATATTTGTTTTCAAGCCTTTCATATTCATGAATTAAAAATCACTCACCAATTTTAATAGGTCGAGGCGGAGATTCTTGAAAATAAAAAGTTTGAAAACTATTCCCATATGAACCATTATAATTACCGAACTCGTTATAAAAAGACATGATTACCGAATAGTTTGTAGACGGACAATCCACGTAAAGAGGTGTATGGTTGAGGATTCATAATGACGGTATTTGACCCAAAATTTTGCTTTGGAAATTTTAAATTACAGATAAGTATTCAAATAAAAACATGTGGTGACGTTAGATCATCAAAAACAGATGATTTATCATCAGAATTTAGTAGCTCTCTGAGCACAATGACACCTAATCTCGTAGCTAGATTAATGGGTCTTGATGTTCTTCCTGAGTCATCGTCTCCTTCTTTATCAGCCTCAACCCATTCAACTTCAAATCCCCCATTGAAGTTAGACCCTCATTGTGAAAAAGGCTTGTGGCTTGGGTTTACAGGTCAGTCACGGTCAAATGAATGATTTACTTAGGTTCTGGTACATGTTAAATTTCTTATTTCCATTTCCCTAGTTTGATTGTTTCTGATCATTTGATGTGAGTGTGAATAGGAAATCATCATCTACTCTTCTTTGGTTCTTGAAAATTTATGCCTAATAACAGGTAACAATGAAGATCTTATTTACTGCGCGAAGGTATTCTTTTCCTCAAGCAACAGATATGTTGTAGATTCACATATGCTAGTTATATTTGGTCGCCTCGTTAGACGTTATGTCTCTTACATTATATATCTGGTGATAAAGATTTTTTTTAATTAGGTTTTTATGGTTATTATATGGCCTTGATGCCATATTTTCTCATGGAACATGACCAGATTGTGTCAAGTGGAAAAGTCTTACCAGTATATTATGTGATCAAACGTGAACATATCATTTTGTATAATCCTCCACAAATGGTCTTAGCTCAGTAAAGTTTACAAAAAATTTAATTTATGCCTTATAACTTATTGAAATTAATCTATCCCTAATGGGTGCATTGTCATTGGTCAATTTGTTTCACATGCCCTAGTTGTTGAGCATTATGATCGGTCTTAAACAAAACAAAGATGGAGATGTGTTAAATTAATTAAAATAATGTTATACACCCCAAAAAGTGGAATGTTTGCTGAGATCAAAGATGGAGATGTGTTCAAGTACTACTCTGAAGGAGAGTGGGAAAAATCATCTTATGGGAAATTTGTTGCCATTATTAATCCCACTACCCGAAAGACTCAGTACAAGGTTCAAAGTAAATTCTTTTGAACTATAATATATACGTGAATGCATGGGCGGAGCCACACACACCCGATAGGGGGCGGGCGCATGCACTGGATTTTATATATATATATATATATACATGTGTGTAATAACTTATATATTAAGGTTAAAATTGGTAATTTTTGAAACTTAAGTCAATATATATACAACAGCAGCCGACCCTAGTTTTTCAACCCAACCAAAGTTTTGTCTTCTCTCTCTATTCAAGAACAAAACAAAAGGTAAGTCCCCTTTCACTCCTCCATTTACATATTTGTTAGTCTACAACACATTAACGGGTTCAAAATAAAAAAATCCTGAATGTGAACGGCCCTAGTTTACTGAAATTATTATTGAAAATTATTACGGACCATAGTTCAAGATAAAAATTATTATTGAAAATTTTCTCCTCCATTACATTGATTTTATTATTGAAATTATTACTGAATTTATTACTGAAATTTACAAAATGATTAATCATACAAAATGATTAAAATTTTACTGAGTTAATTTATTAAATAAATTCAATAATAAATTTCAACATCAATGGGTTAATCTTTTTCCAACAAATTTTATGTTAGATTAATCCTTTTCCATTAATTCTATTAATTTTAAATAACTTGTTTAAGTTAGATTAAATCTGTTTGATTAATATATCGAAAGAGACATGTTGGATGATATTGACAGTGAACATATCATTCAATTTTTTCAGAAAATGAAGTCTAGAAAAGTTGCATTGTAATAACTATCCTATTTTAGTACTAGATTTATGCCCAAAATAGTACAAATAACCCAAAAAAAATCGTCTTGGGGGCTCCCGCCCCCGACCCCCGGGGTACGTCACACAATTTCGCACCCACTAACTCGGAGTCCTAGCTCCGCAACTGCGTGCATGCATGTGTTTTTGTGTATCTCTATTATGAATTATTGGAATAGAGTAAAAATTTAGGTGGGTTTAAGTGGAATTATGTTTTGAATTCCGAGGACTGAAATGGGTTTCATTTGTTTGTTTGTTAATTCTATGTTTAAAATTTGTGCAAATCGTGGTAGATTTTTGGTGAAGTTGAATGAGAAGCAAAGAAACCCTCGTTATTTCCAAAGCTAGTCTCTCCCGTGGGAGGCAAAGAAATGACAAGGAGAAAGTGTTTGTTTTTTATGAGTTTTTTCTATTTTGGTGAAGTCCTAAATTGGTAATTTTACTTATAAAGCCAAGCGTCGTTATTCATGTTAAGCTGATTGGTGTTTGGTAATGTGTCACACAAATTAGGTGCCAGAATTCCATGTCATTCTCTGTCCTAGAATTAGTCTTGAATTATTGATCTTATTTATGAATTTACCGGCATAGGACTTCATAAAAGTACAAAAACTCAAACCAAACGAACACTTACGATGTGTTTTATATGCTTTACATTTTCTCTATGGACAATACTTCTTTTTACCTTTTTTTTCTGAAGTTGGGCGTGATTGCAAACATATTTTATGGAAACAGTAGTCTCAAATGTAACATGAGCATCATCTTTACTTCATTTTAAAATTATAATTTGTTATCGGCTCCAATGAATTGGAGTCTATGAAAAACTGGATAGTTAAAATGTTGACTGACAAAATCAATCATCTATCTATTTATCCCATTCTTTTCCCAATTTCTCAGTAACAGTGAATTTTCTTAATACTCTCTTTCCAACTTTATCATTGAATGCACCCTTAATTTAATCAATATTACGTATCATGAGAACTAGTACTTTGATTTTTCAAGCTAGATTCTTACTTAGGATATTTACGGAAGAGGAAGTGCTACTCTTAAATTGGAACAGGGGAAGAGTAAATAGTTTATTTTTTCCTGAAATTCTATGATAATTGAGGATGTTTAGCTGCAAATTAATGGTAACTTCCTTTTTTGGAGGCAAAATGAAACACCATAAGTAGACTTTTCCTTCTGCAGATGTTGGACATCGTTTGGTTTCTGGTAAAATGAGTGGAATGGGAAGAGGACAAAACATTGAATATGTAGTATTTATCTTACTGTTTATTTCTTGAAACAAACTTACAGTAATGTGTTTAGTTGAGTGGAGTAGGAGTCGTCATTAATGTTTTTCATTTTTAGTTTCCATTCCTACTTTTTTACACAAACAGAAAAGCAATGTTATAGGAAGAGGGGAGATAAGGGATCGTACTAGTTTTTGCACCCTTTATTTTCAGGCATCATTTGAGTTTGCAACTCACACCTAAAATCTAACAGTTGAGATTTTAACTTGAGGGTGCATAGTAAAAGGTTTTAAAATGTGGGGTGTGAACTCAATTGATGGTACAGAATACGGAGTGCAAAGTTAAAAATTCAATAAGAAATATTGTTGATTGGGTTGGATCTAGAGAAGTATAGATGCTTTCAAGAACATGTGTTCACTTGCATTAAAATATTGTTATTTAGTTCTTAATTATACATGTTTGGCTTATGTACTTACATTATTCTAACGTTTAATCAACTTGTACACAAGAAGAGGTAAACAAGGTTATGGAAACTGTAAAAATTGCACAAAAGCAATGGGATAAGACCCCACTTTGAAAGCGAGCGGAGCTACTTCACAAAGCCCCCATTACCGAGTGTTGATGCCGAGTGTCTCGTAAAGGAAATTGCAAAACCAGCAAAGGATGCTGTCATTGAGGTACATAATATTTACTTAAAGTTTCACCGAAAAGTCAAATTTAATTTTGATGTTCAATCAGTTGTATTACAATTATCATTTTGCATAATCCTCCTGAGATGGTCTTAGCTCAGTAAAGTTTACATAAAATTGAATCTATGCCTTATAACTTACTGAAATTAATCTATCCCTAATGGATGCATTGTCATTTGTCAATCTGTTTCACATGTCCTAGTTATTGAGCATTATGATAAGTCTTATATAAAACTAATTGTGATAATTTGTTGTACACTATTTTGTACTGTGATAATCAACTACTTATATATGGTACGACCTCCACTACCAAGATATCAAGGGTCGAATAGCTGGGGAGTTGGTATAAAAAGTCTTTAGGAATTAAGTTGGCACTGATCAAGCTAATTTTTATTCACTATTATGATTATATTTCCTTTTGTTCCAACTTTTATTCCTTAGCATTGAAGAGCCGGCAAGAAACCAACATTTTGGTTTAAACTAGTTGCAGGAACAAGGGGATTGAAAAACATGGCCACAGAATTTGTAGAAAATTCTCAAAGTTGAAATTTGATCTCACGGGTCAGTAGAGGTCACTCTTTCTTCATATGTAGGATATATTTGACCATGAAAGCAGCCACCTTGTAAGTGTGAACACTTTTCCCTTCCTCATATCCATTTTAATTTATCATGAATCTCTCTAAAAAAAGAAAATGAAAAAAGGGAAATAACGAGTGTTTCGAGCCATATACCTCTGACATCTACAGTCGAAGAGTTTTAAGGTTTGTTTCGCTTCCTAGTTCTTAATAATTCTATTAAATAGAAATTTTTTCATTTCTCAGTATCGTTAGCTTTTGGAATGTTGAGTGTTTTGGAATTTTCTTGTCGAAATATTTAACTCGTATCTTCCAATTTTTTTCAATGGTACCCTCAAAGCCCGTTCGGCATCGTCGGGACAAAGAGTGCTTTAGTTGAAAGTCTACAAAGATGGAGAGTATGTAATTTCTCTTGTAGTATTCATTTAAATGAATACACCTCTCAATCTATCTATCTATCTATCCGAATAACTTTAGATATAATTATTCTGTTTTATCAATTAAGAAAATTAAAACTGATATGTGAGTGCCATTCGAAAATTTTAGTACAATGTGCGAAGTCTTCATTGTCAATTTTTGTTATGTTCAAGTTTGTGGTTCTTGTTGATATGATGAGCTTGTCGTTGTTACAGTAGGTTGTGTCACAAATATTAGAACTATGAAAGTATATTGAATTGTATTATGCACCAAGTAAATCCACAACAAACGTCAAATAAATATTCTTATAAAATCTCAAAAGTCAACTCTTCATTTCATAATTAAATAGAAACATTACTTATATATTTTAAGTTGTTGAATTATTCTTATGTCAACTGCGATTTAGAATTCAATAGTAGGTATAGTCTGCGTTTTTTTAAACAGATATCGGTAATACATAGTTTCTTACAAAATCTATTTATCTGCAGGCAGTCATTTCACAAGGAATTATTCCTTTTGTCTTTGCGTAGGAATGCAATGTTCATCCTGGCATATTAAGCCACTAGGTTAGAACATAGAATTCAAAATCCTATTTTATTGCCACCCTAAGCACATCTGATGTGTAGAATTGTTAATAACATGCAACGGCTTCCATTTCATTGTAAATATTTGGTATTATCGTGAATCTCTCTAAAAAAAATGAAAAAAGGGAAATAACGAGTGTTTCGAGCCATATACCTCTGACATCTACAGTTGAAGAGTTTTAAGGTTTGTTTCACTTCCTAATTCTTAATAATTCTATTAAATATAATTTTTTTCATTTCTCAGTATCGTTAGCTTTTGGAATGTTGAGTGTTTTGGAATTTTCTTGTCGAAATATTTAACTCGTATCTTCCATTTTTTTTCAATGGTACCCTCAAAGCCCGTTCGGCATCGTCGGGACAAAGAGTGCTTTAGTTGAAAGTCTGCAAAGATGGAGAGTATGTAATTTCTCTTGTAGTATTCATTTAAATGAATACACCTCTCAATCTATCTATCTATCTATTTATCTATCTATCTATCCGAATAACTTTAGATATAATTATTCTGTTTTATCAATTAAGAAAATTAAAACTGATATGTGAGTGCCATTCTGAAATTTTAGTACGATGTGTGAAGTCTTCATTGTCAATTTTTGTTATGTTCAAGTTTGTGGTTCTTGCTGATATGATGAGCTTGTCGTTGTTACAGTAGGTTGCGTCACAAATATTAGAACTATGAAAGTATATTGAATTGTATTATGCACCAAGTAAATCCACAACAAACGTCAAATAAATATTCTTATAAAATCTCAAAAGCCAACTCTTCATTTCATAATTAAATTGAAACATTACTTAGATATTTTAAGTTCTTGAATTATTCTTATGTCAACTGCGATTTAGAATGCAATAGTAGGTATAGTCTGCATTTTTTTAAACAGATATCGGTAATACATAGTTTCTTACAAAATCTATTTATCTGCAGGCAGTCATTTCACAAGGAATTATTCCTTTTGTCTTTGCGTAGGAATGCAATGTTCATCCTGGCATATTAAGCCACTAGGTTAGAACATAGAATTCAAAATCCTATTTTATTGCCACCCTAAGCACATCTGACGTGTAGAATTGTTAATAACATGCAACGGCTTCCATTTCATTGTAAATATTTGGTATTATCGTGTATTTGACTGGTAACATATATCAACTTACGGGGTCTGAGACAATGGGGTCATGGCAAGCCAATCTACTCTTTGAGTCACTTCTAAAGCAAGTATCTAATTCAGTTTTTTAAAATAAAATCAGATTTAAGACAATTCTAATTCCTACTATTAAATTTTAAGTTTCATGGCATATTATCATTTTGGAGGCTGCTGATATGAAGTTGCTTTTATGGAACACTGGCAGTCAGGGACATTTGGAAATTGGAGTTGGGTTGAATGATTTTAGTTGCTACTTTTTTATCTTCTCAATTAGACATTTGAAGTTGGATTGCATATTTTTTATTACTACTTCTTTGTTTATATATAATGTTAATTGATATTCTGAGTTGAATTTTAATTGATATTCTGCTCATGTTAGGGTTGTTTTATTCAGATGATCGAATTGCTTTGGGTGAGGTGTTGCTAATCAAATATTTTTTTTAATTTATATCAATATTTGTAACGGTTTTAAACACTTATAAAATGACTGACAGTAAAGGTTTTAAACACTTATAAAATGTAAAATAGTAACGGTTTTAAACACTTAGAAAAATGCAAAACAGTAACAGTTTTAAACACTTATAAAATGTTAAACAGTAACGGTTCTAAACACTTATAAATTGGTTAATTATATAACACATACCTCCCAAAATATTCACCGATTGAACCGTCACTAATTTCCATTAGTAAGTGTTTTGAAAAGTTATAAAAAAAACTATAACCCCTTGTTTTATAACAGTTTTAAACCGTTACTGTTTGATTTGTAAGTGTCTAAAACACTTATAAAACAGCGTTTTTGGTGTAGTGATATCACCAGAGCTTTGGTAGGATACGGCACGTCGGGTACTTCCCAAAAGGAGGCTCACCCTAGATACGTTGTAAGAGATCATATTCTAAAATATCATAACACTAGTACTTAACACCAAGTTACCAAGAATATCTAGGTTCACTCCTAGGTTACCTCAAATCATCACGAATATCTTAACTCACCTCACATACGGGGTATATAAAATCAAGATATACTAGATGCAAGTCCATAACCAAGGGACATACTACTTACTCATCACAAAGTTATCATTTAAAAACACATCACTCAATCACTAAATTTAAATGGGAAGATTCACCGGCTTTTTCGTTAAGTTGCAGCGAACACTACACGACATTACTACTACTATTAAGAATTTTTTGTAGGATACATGACAAGGAGTATGGTTCATACATCCCCTGTTATACGCTACCAGTGTCATTAAAGATCCATTCATCAAATGTTGCATTATTCTTTCGATCACTACTCTGAAGGGCTACCTAAGGTTCACTCACTCGTCACTACAACTCATCATTGTCACATACGTGACCTCTTTCCATAAGTGACTCGTAACCCTAAACATGGTTCATAAGATACATTCATCGGTAAATAACTATTCAAGCATTCACTCATAAGGATATCATCCTATTTAACCAAGACTGAATGTACCTATACCTAAGTGTTAACCCCCCACAAATTCACATGTTTACCATAAATCATTGAATTATCCCAAGGATCAAGTTCTCCTACTCATCTCATAACATTGATCGTTCTCAAGGGATGTACTTAAGGATTTTATGCATTTGAAATCATAATTTATCATTACTCAGTTATGATAATATAACTATCAATATTTAAAGACTTTATGTCATCAAAGGCTGAAACGCAAACACTTCACACTAAGAACCACGGTGTCACTATTATCGTCTTGCATGGAGACCTGTAATTTACTAACATATCTAATCAAAAGTACGGAAGCAGTTTAATAACAAATAACTTAACCGTATGCGACTTGACTAACTTACTTGTCGTGCTAACCTCTTTGACTAAACCGTCGAGGACACGACCTAAAATCATCATTAAACTAGCGTGAGCGGCCCAAACCAACATCGCAGTCGAAAGATTTAATACTGACCTCACCACGTCACTCCTGAAAGGAACCCTAAACAGAGAGATTTGATACCATTTATAACGCCCCGACTCGGATTTATGGGTTACTCGTGAGTCAACCAGGTCCGACCCGAGTGCTAAGTGTGAAGTGTAATAGAACAACCCGTATAGTGTTGCTAGTCCAATTTTATTTTTGTTAACATTTCACTTATTAGCATACGATTCTAGTTTCAAAATAAACTACATGGAGGACCAATGGGTAGCACCCCAAAGTCCAAGTAAACAGATCTAGCAACGTAAAATAAATAAAGTACACTCACCTGTATAACGCCCCCAAAATACAAAATCGTTACCAACCTGTCGTAACAAAGAGAGGGTGTGAGCCTATGCCCAAAGGGATTATACAGAATCAGTATAGAAATGAACAGCAGAAAAGATACTCACACGCTACAATTACATACATGCGAAATACGTATATATATATACCTTTGCAAATACAGTTTTCAATGCATTAACCATTTTATTTCAAAAACGTTATATGGCACCGTTAATCTTCTTGTCATTACAAAATGATTATTTTATGTTGTAATGCTTAAAACTAGCATTTCTTCTCATTAATGCACACGGTTGAACACTTAACAATCGTTAGGGAAAAACCCTTCACTTACTTTTGAAATTATTTTATTCATCGTTCATTAACTTACACTAGAGTTGCTTTACCACTATTTAGGACTTCCTTTCAACACACACATCGTGTTAGAATTGTTTATTTACCATGAGAGCCTTATACCGCACACACGCCTGTTTTATTGTGATTTCAAACCTCATTAGGTAGCTTAATTACTCTTAAAGTCACCTTACTCAACCAATTCACTATTCTTACGTACGTTATTCGTTATTCTCATTTTACTTGTCCACGTCATATTAACCGGACCATTTATTGTTATGTTCAAGTTAGGTTGCCCAATATACATTCATCCCGCAACCCTTTACATGTATTTCATTATCTTTTTTCTAGGAATTTTCCAATAATCCACGTACTTTAACGGGCTCCACACCGTCGGCGACACCACCATATGCTCTGGCCAGTGATTTAAGGCTTTTCACCTAAGGGCTCCGGGCCCTTCTTGCTTGCTTCCCAGTTGCATCCGAGGGTTTATTATTGTATTTAACACTTTGCACATATCCATATTATTATCAATTTGTAGGCCGAAGCCAAAAGCTCGGACTTAAACCGTCAGTTTTTCTATTAACATTCGAAAAACTATTTGTTTCTCCTTTAAGTCCTTTATTCACACACACGTCGATTTTATGCCAAGATCATTTACGCCTTTAGGACTTCATTCGATTTTAACCATACTAATATAAAAACATTCATTAACATTTTTATTCCATAAAAATGTCCCACTTTAAGTAAATTACCAATTAACCATTTTTACTGCCAAATTCGTTATTTTATACTTTAAAAAGTGTCATTTTCATAAAAATGGTTGTTAAGTTTTCGACTTAATAGTTAAAACACGTGTGGCCATTTTAGCATTTTTTTAAATGTGACACTTTATCTAACTTTCACAGTTGCCACTTTATTACCTTTAATAGACGAAATAACACCCTTTTTCACATTAAAATCCCATTTTTAATACAATTGACATACACACTTTATTTATGGAATTTTGCATCTCAACACCTATGTACACATTTATTTCACATTTAGCCTTTCACTATTTGTATGAACACCCCTGTGTCGCATGTTTATACATTAAACCTACTTTAATTAACCCATTAAGGTGAAAGTTTCCTTTTTACTCATATCTTCATTATTTCAAGTAGGAAATCACATTTTAATTCCATAAAATGTATCAACATGCCTAATGCACTTCTTTGCATAAAAATCACATTGTTCATCATTAAACCTCACATTAACACATTTTATTTCACAAAATGGTCATGAGTAGTATTCTGAATTTTTTAACACTTTTAAAATTCATTTAGTCCTTCTTCTAAATGCCCCTTTTCTCTTTAAGATATTAAGAATGTATTTAATAAATCCATAAATACATTATAGCCGTTTGATACACATTTTTACATCCAAATGGTGTAAAATATTAATTTGAATCAATATTTAGTTCTAAATCTATTTGAAATATTTGTTTTAAACCCATGAAACCATAGAAATCAACCAACAACTCTATCGATGCAAACTTATCACAAATCTACATATATTTAGCCTAATATATGTAAATAACTAATTGAAATTATACTCATCAATAAACCTAAACCAAGGTTAGTACATCCCACCTAAAAAGTCTCCAAAGATGGTGGTAGTGGTGGTGAAGATGGGTGACTCCCCCACCTCCAAAGATAGCCTTAAAAGGAGTAATAAAAACTCCACCAACAAGCTCCAATGGAAGCTCCAAAATACTCCAAAAAGCTCATTAAACTCGTCTTCTTCTTCCAAGGTTACCTTCTCAAATACCCATCAGTCCCCCAACGAACAACTTCCACTTTTCATAGCTTATACCTTTACAATGGTGAAATAGGCATTGTGTGGTGTGAGTGTGTATGTTTGGAACCCTAAATCGGTGGAGGCGGTGTATGAAAAATGGGAGGGAGACGTGAGATCCTTGAGAATGAGACTGCAAAATGGTTTTGGTTCCACTAGTTACTACCCACGTTCCTCTCTTAAACACATTATAATCCCAATTTACGATCCATCTGTTCGATCTCCACCGTTAGGCTTTATGAGAAAAGTAGAATTATTGATCAATGGCTCACGAATTGACTGATATACCAAGTATTGCCTCGTCCTAGGACTTGACCCCCTTGTCCAAGGCCGACTAGTACCAGAGCGTCCAATAGAGTCAGTTATGGCTCGGCTCTAAGCCCTATACTAAGTGCCTCGTCCTCAGCCTGAATCCCAACATAAGAGAACTTGTCCTCATCTCAGGACACATTCCATAACATCAACATTAGCATTCTTGTGACTCAGATATTGTCGGCCTCATCCATCCCTTAGAATACGAAGGCCGACCAATGATAACTCATCACAATAGTCATCATATTATTAGAGGGTTATGTTTGACAACTCGACCTCGGCATAGTCCCAATGGATGAAAGTTGATAGCTGATAGAGCGTGTGGATTGGGGAGCTCATGGATTAAGGAGCGTGGGCTGCAGATCCCACATGCAAAAACCGTTATAGTCAAATCTCCCTCACACGTGAGGGAATATTTCATTATCATAATCCACATGTGATAGAGCCAGGTGGCTTAATCTTATTAGCTGTAATATTCCACACATGCCTATTACATGCTTGGGGTGCACACTACACCACCCCAACACTATATATTCTTGTCTCTTTCTACCTTGAGAAGGATCCTTAATTCGAAACCCTAGAAAAACTATGTTAAAATTGCAATAGAGAGAGAAAGTGGAGTCCATTGTAATCTAAGGCCATTAGAGCCTAGTTTGATAGTAAACATACACTCACCTGCACAATGGAGTTAGCTTAAATAGGCTGAACCATTTATATTAATGTCTTTCCCCTCTTTGCCTCACCTCCTACTTTATTTATATTGTTGTGATTTCACCATTGTTGCACACTTGAGGTTCTTCCTCTTGAGCTCTTATACAGTTACTTGGTGGTACCATATTTGGCACCATCATTTACTGCATAACTGACATGTCCGATTTCATAAGGCGTCGTTTAAATGATAATTGTCGTCATTCGAATGACCTTTTGCATGACATCACTTGCCATTCGAAGGACATCTTTTGGCGTTTGAATGACCCCTTTTTAATGACAAAATCCACACTTGAAATACTATCTTTCTAGAATTTTACACATTTGACCCCAACAAGATCTAAAGTGTTTTAAAGAGGTACCTAATCTTATTTAAATGAAATAATAGAAGTTCTATAACCAATAATTCTCTTTATTTAATCCAATTTTACCCAAATTTCTTCTACACTTATTATTAACTCAACCTCAATCATAATTCGTATAAAATTTAATCGAATTGTTGGGGGCAGGGTATTATAATATTTTAAAGGATGTCATATTGACATGATTGCTCAAAAATATTATTTTAACAAGGTCGCTCGAATACGTACATGTATGAGATTGAGCGCAATCATTTAAATTGTCCCACCTAAGACAACATAAAATAATTATGCGATTTCAAAAGGGGTAGATGGACTTTCCACAAATGAATGTTTTTCTATCCTAACCACCTGAATTTATATAAAGTTATATATTAATATATATATATATATTTTAAGCTCTCGAAAGTAACTCTCAAAACATGCAAGCCAACTATGCATCAATTAATTACTATACTCTTGATCTTGTGCCATATGTGAGGGTAAGAGTTAATGTGTCCATACTTAAGTGTGAGAATAAACGAATGTGTGTATGCAAAAACATGCAAAGTGTAAGTTTGAAAATGTGTGTGTATGATACACATGTGAAGAAAAAAGACATATCATGTGAGAATGCCCCTTAATAGCGCGTGCTTCGGCAAAGATGGTCCGAATAAACAAAAGTCCATTTTTTTATATTTTTCAAATTTTATAAGATTGAAATTTTAACCAAAAATAACTCAATTAGCAACGATTTTAACCTTTTGTTGTGGAAAAATGATTTACCCAATTTTATATTTTTACCCTAAAGCATGCATCGAAGTGATAAGCAGATAATATAAAGAAATCATCCACAAGATGTTTATGTACAAGGAAAATCACAAAGGGAAACACCTCGTACGGCCATCCAAACAGTTTACTATGATGCATAATTGCAAAAGTTGACAGTAGACTTACTCAACGACTCAATCCTCATAAGCCTTGACACTCTTTAATCTTCGACCACTCCTTCACAATCCAATGTAGAAGTCCACACACAGCTTGGTATCCATCGATAAGGCTCGGCAACCATCTACACAACAAACAACACGCACAGAGTCCACCGCACAAAGCAAGTTCTCTCAAGATGTAAAGAAACAAACTTTTGTGTCCAAATTCAAGATATGAAAACATTGGAAATACAAATCTTGGATCTTTAAATGTAAATGGTGAAACGAGGGTTTTGGAACTTCGGTAAAAAGGTAGAAATACATTTTTTCCAAAAGGTCTTCAAAAATTTGAGTCCAACATGCCTTAAAAAGTAAAAAATTGAATTTTGAGACAACGAACTCGTTCGAATGAAAGCAATAGGTCATTCGAATGAGGCTGGAATTTTTGTTCAAGCAAAAGTCCATTTCGTTCAAACGAAATTGCTCTCTCGTTCAAATACCTTCCAACAAGCTTCTAACAAGTTGTGCAATCCTTGGCGGAGGAATCTTGTTTGATGGTCGTTAGATGGTTGTTCTAATGAGATCTTAATTTCCTTCTAATGAGATCAGAGGTCATTCGAACGAAAACTCAATTTCGTTTTAACGAGATTAACTCTCGTTCTAACGAGATTAAAACCAAAAAAATATTATTCAAAAAAATATTTAAAAATGCTCCAAATGATTTTAAGTTCAAAAACAAAACCTTAAAAATTACCCAATGACACGTATTCAATATGAATTCATACCTACGAGATCATCGGTAAATGTGAAGACAAACTTGGCATGATAAACACAACATGATGTATCTAATCTTTGAAACTTGGCTGCTACGTGTTCATCCAACACATTATAGGCTTATGGGATTAATAATACAAAGTCTAACCTATGACTCAAATGTTTTGTCTGGAATCATGCCAATTACATACAAACTGACTCGATTGGAAATTTGTCCTTACAAATATCCCCCTTTGTCTATTCTGGGACAAAACCAAAAAAAAATTCTATGGGCCATCAAGGTCTTTAAAAAGACTTCATTCCCAACCCCTAAAAGGAAAAAGAGTGTAGACGCTTGACAGACATACAAACTGAGTTGATTTCCTTTTCTTGAAAAATTTATCGCATGTTGCAAACCTATAAACCTACACACTTAAATGCACATTTCAAATACAAAAAGAATAAAACACGTATAAATTCGCAAATGAATAAACATCTAACAATGTCTAAAATAATCTCAACCTAAGTATGGCATCTCCCCCTAAGATTAATCATGCAAAGAAACATACCATTTCTCTCCTTTTTTGTTCAGGAATAGACAAACCAAGATAGCATAAAACTAATACTCCCCCCAAAAACCAAATCTCCCCCAAATCTGTAATCATAATATACTAATTTTAAACATAGGAAGAAAGGAATACAGCATGCGACTGTGTAAAGTGAAACAAATGCTCAACATGGTAACTTAAACACAAATAGTCCACACAATGATAAACTAATATCAACAACGACGCAAAAAGATACCAATATGAATAATCAATGAACTATAATATCAATTTTCAAATTATCAATTTGAGAAAAAGAATTTTAATGCACATAATGAGAGATATCAATATGATCATATAGCATGCCAAAAAAATCCTAAGATAAAGCATATGGCAAACATGGACTAAATGCAAAACGCAAAGACTCAAAATAAAAAATAATAACATATGTAAAATATATCAATGAAAATTCAGCACACATATATAGGTTTAAACAACCATAAAACTCGACACAAAACATATAATTTTTACACACTAGCATAATATCGTTGTGTCTAAACATGTGGGATGGAATGAATGGGCGTGAATAAATTATAACCCAAACACTCAAATATGTTCAAGAAGTTCTAATTGATTGAAAAACTTTATCAAACTAAGATTTACCCTCAAGCCACAAGATAAAATGAACTCCATAAACGAAGAAGCACAATGCACACAAACCTAGAATATTGATGATTCTACAAATCAATAGTGTCATCACAAAATAAGCATAAGTAGGATTCATTGTGCAAACATGTTGATCTTCAACTAAACACTCTCAAAAGATAAACCTATATCATATCTTCTTTACTTTTATTTTTCTCAATTCTTTTGAAACTATTGTTATTGAAAGATCAAGCAAACTAAATATGTTGGCCTTTGGTACTTTTATTATTTTTATTGCCTTTAATCTTTTAATTAGTCTCATTCCAACGGTAGCTTTCTCACAAAGGAGATTGGCTCCTTTCATAAACCTTTCCCATGCACCGTCATATATTTTTTAAATACTAAATAAATAACCTCACGGGTAACGGTTCTTATATGCATAAATCCCTTATAGTAAAAAAAACATGTAGATGGCAAGATTAATGGGAGAACATCTCACAAAGCTTAAATATGCATGTGAAGTTAAAATTCAAAGAGCTCGTGCATGTGCGCGCGGAGGCATATACAAAGTTGAATCCATATAGAAAATTAAGTTTGAAATAACTCCATGCAAGAATGATTAAGAAAAATATATGTATCCAGAATCATAACCAAGTGTCCTAGCCACATGGAAAGTATGAAATGAATTGTATTCAAACACACCAATATGCCACACCAAATGTGTAAAACTAAAATACACAAAAATCGAAAATATTTTTGAATTTTTATAAAAAATTCAAAATAAAATACAAACTTTTCAATTTTTGAAAACACACTCTAACTCAAAAGATAAACAAAATATTTTTGTATCTTTCATTATGACTCAATAACACTAGCAACCATATATCATGAAGAACAAACTAGAGTATTATAAACAAGCTAGCACAATCAACCATTAGATATAGCATGGGAAGTATCATGTGCAAGCAAACGAGAATCAACAAATCTCATATGTAAAGCCTCAAAATCCGATTTTCTAATCCAAGCAGGTGTAACATGACACTTAGGAACTTTAGGAACAGCAATAACATTATTCTTAGACTCCCTAAGTTCATAACAAAATGCCTAAGGTGACCTTTCTTGTCGCAAAGAGTGCAAGTGTAAACATAGCAAGGCATGTTACATAAGGGTTGATATTTCCTAATCATTGAAGACATTTCCACTCTTGTCATCTTTAATTTGGATGGTGCCTAACATCTTATCCAACTTTTTCGACGTAGAGTTCAAATCAAATTTGACCCTACTCAAATCTCTCAAACTCTCCTCTATCTCAACAATCCTTGACTCGAACCTCTCAAACTCTCCTCTAATCATGATTTCTTTTAATTCTAGAATTAATGTTTTTCTTCACCTAGTTATGTCTGGCAAAATTCTTTAGGGTTGGGGGTGCATAAAACTCACCCGAAGTGATTCACCATAATGGAAATAGATTTTTTACTTGAATTTTAAAGGAATCGTGTTGCGTAGCTATCGCAACCGTCGTAGGACTTTTGATCTCGTTTTCCCTAGGTAACCGGGATGTTTAAGAGTGCGCCGAGCGCATAGTTAATACGACATTGCTATGTTCTTACCTTTGATTTCATATGACGTGGGACACGATCCTTCATATACGTAATTGTAAGGACACAAATTTCCAATTGAGTCCATATATAGTTTTGGCTCAATTCTGGACAAAAACATTTATTCATAGGTTAGTAATTTATTGTAATACTCTCAAGCCTATGAAGTATGTGTTGAAGACGTAGCGGCAAAGAATATAAAGCTTCATCAAAATGCCGATTTGCGTGCCTCGTTTCTACGTCATCATCTAAGGTTCCATGCTCCCAAGGTATGAATGTAATTATATTTATATAGGAGCTTGGAACAATATTTATTGGGTGTTAGGTTTAATAAAAACCATGTTTTACTTTCAGAATAATTTAATTGAAACTTTAAAATAAAGTACATAAAGTTTCTGGGCCAAAAATTGAGTTTTAGAAAAATTTCTGAAAGTCGTTCGAAATCTCGTTCGAACGAGTTTTTCGTTCTAACGAGGTTTCGTTCGAACGAGACTGCCAACGAACCTAATCTGGTCAGTCGTTCGATATGTCGTTCGAACGAGTTTTTCGTTCTAACGAGGTTTCGTTCGAACGAGTTTGCCAACGAACCTAAACTGGTCAGTCGTTCGATATGTCGTTCGAACGAGTTTTTCGTTCTAACGAGATATCTAACGAGTTTCTAACGAGCCCAGTCTGGTTGCTCGTTAGAAGTCTCGTTCAAACGAGAGTCAAGTTCGTTCGAACGAGATGCCAGGGCGGGAACAGTTTTGAGCAGTTTTTGGCAGTTTTCACCCACTTTCCCCACTTGGTTTTTAACCAAATTTTTCAAGACTTATAGTTAGTATTTTTAACCCGGATTAATTTCCAATTAATACGCATTTAATTAATTAATCCCAAAATAAATATAGCCAAAAGTACGGGGTATTACATACTTCCCCCCTAATAACTGAATTTCGCCCCGAAATTCGAAACTAGAAAGTACCTGCTAAAAACAACTCTGGATAACGTTCGCGTATCTCATCCTCGCGCTCCCATGTGGACTCCTCGACATTGTGATGTCGCCACTGAACACGCATTAACGGAACTATCTTTGACCGCAGTTTCCTCTCGCTTAGGTCCAAAATAGCAATCGGCCCCTCCTCGTAGGAGCTATCCGGCTGGAGATCGATGTCCTCCACAGCAATGTGAGAATGGGCCAAATTATCTCTAAGGTATTTCCTCAGCGAGGAAATATGGAACACATCGTGAATCCGATGCAAATGCTCCGGTAGTCCAAGTCTATACGCAACCGGTCCGATCCGCTCAATAATAGGAAACGGCCCCACATACCTTGGTGCCAACTTCCCCTTCTTGCCGAATCGCATAATCCCCTTCATAGGAGATACTCTGAGCAAAACCTGGTCCCCCACTTGGAACTCCCTGAAAAATCTCTTCGCATCAGCATAACTCTTCTGCCTGTCTTGAGCTACCCGAATGCGACTCCGAATCAACTCAATCCTTGCCGAAGTATCCTGAATCACTTCCGGCCCAAGTAGTTTGTTGTCCCCCACCTCTAACCAACATGCTGGGGAACGACAAGGCCTACCGTACAATGCTTCAAACGGATCCATGACAATAGTGAATCTGATTGGGAATAGACCCACTAAAACCACTAACCAACCCATATTAACCCAACAAGCTACGGGGGTTGTTAGATCAGGTTTTCTAAGTTTCCCCAAAACAAACCCTAGCCACCATAAGCCACCATTGGAGAAGAAGCTTGGAGAGAGAGAGAGAGGGGGAATTCTGCAAAAAGAGAGAGGAAATCAACATCAAAATCAGAAATAAACTCAAGGCAAGTGATTTAAATTACATTCTTTATGCAGTGAATGCTTCTTCCATGTTAGAAATCTTGATAATCAATCTTATTTAAGAGTTAAAGGAAAACCCATGAAATTGGAAGTTATTAGTTTAATTTTGGGTATAGGTTTGCATATAGAAACATTGTTTGAAGATTGAATTCAGAGATTTCATATTTATGTGATGTAACAACGGATTAAATTCTGGGAATTTATGATGATAATAATCTAGGGTTTATGTTCTTGAAGAAAATTGGGGGAAAATGTAGAAACTTGTGATTTAATGATGTTTAGGATGTATTAATCCCTTAAAAGATGTTAGTGTACGACCTTAGCATGTTTTAGGATGATTAGAGAACTTAAAACATTGTTGGAACGAATTTTAGAGGAGATTTGACGAGTAAGAATTGATGAAAATCGTAACCAAGAAATTCTGGGCCGAAACTGGTCTCTCGTTAGAAGACCTTCCCAGGTCGTTCGAACGAGCTCGTTCGAACGAGTTTCTAACGAGTTGACCAGTCGCTTCTAACGAGGGGAGACTTCGTTCGATACCTTCGTTCGAACGAACTGTATTTCGTTCGATACATTCGTTCGAACGAGATGTCGTTAGAAGGTACAGTTCGTTCGAACGAACCGAAATCTCGTTCGAACAGCCTCGTTCGAACGAGACTTCTAACGAGCTGGCAGTTTAGGCCTTTTTGGCCTGTTTTGATTTTGGGAGTCCCGTAAACTTGTTCGAGGATAGAGATAGCATTCCTTTGATGATATATGGATAGATTTGGGACTTTTCTGTTATTATGAGGAGTAAATTATATACGAGTGATTTAAATCAATGAACCGTTTGGGTTGAGACGTGAGTGTCTACTACGACGTGAGAATAAATTTAGGGCGCGTATGATTATAAACCGGAATCGTATAAAGTGTGTAAATTATATATTGGTACTAGAATGAGAATAGTACTACAATTAAACTACGGGATTACTAAGACGTGTGTTTACTTAGTATTGGTATATAAATTGTGTGTATGACATACCTACCATACTTGCTATCACGGGAGGTTTGCGTTCGCTTAGGGCCCTCTAATCCTTGTGTTGCCCGGATTTAGACTGGTTACCTTGATGAACATAGGTCATAGAAAGACTTATTGGGATATTAATAAGTCCGCTGATCGTGGGAGCGTAGGTATGTGCGTGACCCATGTGATGTGACTGTGTTCGCCTCCATTATTTGTGATGTTGTTATTTGTGAACTATTCCTGAGAGATTCGGAATATGTAATCCTTATGTACGTAATGTACCGGGATAGATAGCAGAGTATGTGTGCACCGCAGCTTAGTTCTCGGGGTGCTTGTATTGTATATTTATGACGTGAATAATATACACTTAATTAATGGGAACCTTCATGTTAATGTTGTGAATATAATTACGGTATTGTTTCGAGAAAAAAACATAACGGGTTAGCTGATAGTGAAATATATTGCATATTGAGCATCTGAGTTTACGTTAAACCCCTATTTAATTATGAGCTTTATAATGTTAATAGAACCAAGTAATAAGGGTAGGACCTATGACAGTCTAGCAAGAGTTGATGTCACTTAGCTAGTGGTTTGAGTCGTTGTAGACGGGTATTTACGTTAGGAGTGCACAGTTAGACAAGAGGGGAGAATATCATGTGAGTGCACGTCCTAACATGTACTTTGCATTTAATGTTTTAAATGTTTTTAAAGCACTTGCAGGTTTTTAAAATATCTCCACATTCGGGCTCTGACCCGTTTGCTTTCAAATCTACTATTTTTGTAAAACCATTTTAGGTGCCCAGCCACAAGGACACCATGCATAGGATACTCATTCTGGTGACGAGCTGTAGCTGTTTGTGGAAGCTACAGGGATTTGCTTGTAGACGCTTCTATCACTTGGATTTCAGATTCATTATCTATCAGTTGTAGGGCATGTTGCCCATTTCTATTAGAGACATCTTTCCATTTCAGTTTTCAGACTTTGGCATGTATTGTTTTAGTATTCGGTTTACTTATTCCAGTTGTGGTATTGTAGTGAGGAGTTTTTCCTCCAGACTTTATTTACATTATGTGATGGTTATTCTATTTACTTCATTATGGTGAATGGTGTTATTATTCTTTATTACACTTGTTGCATGTTAATCAGACTTTAAATAAAATTTGGCACTTACTTTTTAAATACTAGGTGGTTAGTAATAAAAAAAAAATGTTTTCGACAGTGATGCTATTAACTGAGCCAACTTGGCATTTTGAATTAATTTAATAAAGGAGTAGCTACCCGGTATTTAATTAGTCGGGGTGTGATAGGGGGAGAAATGGTATCTAATCCTATTATTATCGTATCTTAGATTGGGGGAGATTTATCTTAGGGGGAGACGTCTTTCTAAGTAGGTCATGTGGCTTGATAAAGGGGAGAATTATTTTAGGGGGAGTAATTATTTAATTGCATCTAGTATTGTGATATTCCCTATGCATTTGATGAGTTTGCTTAAGTGTGCAGGTATACTACCAAAGCGGCTTCTTTAAAAGGCAAAGATTTTCATCCTTGGGTTGAGTCAAGTTTGGGCGGGTTATGTTTTGAGTCTAGTAGAGCTTGACGGCCCTTTAGGATTTTTGTTTTGGTTTTTGTCCCGGAATAGCCAAAGGGGGAGATTTGTAAGGACACAAATTTCCAATTGAGTCCATATATAGTTTTGGCTCAATTCCGGACAAAAACATTTATTCATAGGTTAGTAATTTATTGTAATACTCTCAAGCCTATGAAGTATGTGTTGAAGACGTAGCGGCAAAGAATATAAAGCTTCATCAAAATGCCGATTTGCGTGCCTCGTTTCTACGTCATCATCTAAGGTTCCATGCTCCCAAGGTATGAATGTAATTATATTTATATAGGAGCTTGGAACAATATTTATTGGGTGTTAGGTTTAATAAAAACCATGTTTTACTTTCAGAATAATTTAATTGAAACTTTAAAATAAAGTACATAAAGTTTCTGGGCCAAAAATTGAGTTTTAGAAAAATTTCTGGAAGTCGTTCTAAATCTCGTTCGAACGAGTTTTTCGTTCTAACGAGGTTTCGTTCGAACGAGACTGCCAACGAACCTAATCTGGTCAGTCGTTCGATATGTCGTTCGAACGAGTTTTTCGTTCTAACGAGGTTTCGTTCGAACGAGTTTGCCAACGAACCTAAACTGGTCAGTCGCTCGATATGTCGTTCGAACGAGTTTTTCGTTCTAACGAGATATCTAACGAGTTTCTAACGAGCCCAGTCTGGTTGCTCGTTAGAAGTCTCGTTCGAACGAGAGTCAAGTTCGTTCGAACGAGATGCCAGGGCGGGAACAGTTTTGAGCAGTTTTTGGCAGTTTTCACCCACTTTCCCCACTTGGTTTTTAACCAACTTTTTCAAGACTTATTAAGGACGGGAAACACATTTTTCTAATTAACTTTTCCAACCTTGTTTATCTCCTAGAGATAGTTTGAGAGCAAAAATAGTTTAGGAAAATGTTCAAGTTTTGAGTGTTGTTTTTTCAAAGAAAAATTCATATACCACTCTAGTGTTTACACCCAATAGTTGTTTATCCAAGTTCTATATTCATATCCTTTACTTGGAGTTTTGGCACCGGTGTTTCTCTACCGAAGTGAAAAAGAGACGTTTCGGGTTTACTTCTACATCCCACCACAAAGAAGAAGACATTTTGCTGCGATTTTACTCACTTGGAGAAAGGCTCCAAGCTTGGGTGACGATGACCATACAAAGTCCTATCGGTGGATTCCGAGATCGCGGTGGAGCTCCGTGGTTGTCCGCTAGGAAGAGGTGTCTACAAGAAGAAGCATCGAGGCTTGAGAGGGATCGATTCAGTCGTTGTAAGTCTATCTGTCTTGTATTTGTAATTCCGTATCTAGTGGACTTGTGGCTAGGGCCGTCCGAGGTTGTTTCCCGTCTTGGGTTTTTCCTCGTACATCTCGGCGTAGTGTGATATTGTTTATTTTATCTTGCACAATAATTTAGAAACCATGCTTAGAATTAATTCAAGATAAAATTTTGTTTTATTATCACACTCATTTAATTTGGGACTAAATTAAATATTGGGTAAATTTGGTTTATTCAAGTCTTTTGCTAAAATTGGTTTCGCCTAACTTTGTTTAAATATGGAAATCATCACTTAGGCAAATTCTAGGACTTGAATTGGATACTAAACTTTGGAATTTTAGTATTTGTTTTTGTTGAACCATCACACCGTTTACGCTTCCGCATATAAATTAAGTTTTTACAAAAAGGAAATTACAAATTGATTTAAATTGTGAAAAGTTTTAAAATCCGGGGCCCTTCACGCTCCAACAAGTGGTATCAGAGCCGGAGCGCTAAGTTATCGCGTTAAAGATCCGATTTTTGGCTTTTTGTATTTCCTTACCTTTTTAGGTGGTTCAATTTTTTATCACTCTCACATTTTTTTTCTCTCAATGGGACGTCTTAATGAAAATTTGTCCAATTTTAATGAAAATAAAATTTTTGATTTTCGAGAGGAATTAAATGGGCTTAACAAATGTAACGAAAATTTAAAGGAATTAAATTTGAGATTTGTAAAAAGAATTAAATTTCTTGAAAATGAAAATTCTTGTTTTAAAGCTCACATTGAGTCTTTGCAAATCTCCTTATCTCAAAAAGATATTTTTCGTGAAAAGCTCATGGACTTACATTCAAATTTTGATATTTTAGAAAAGTCCAAGAAAGAGAGTGAAAATCGTGAAAAGACTCTTAGGGACAAGCTTGCTCATATTAAGGGAGAGCGTTTTAACCTTCTAGGAATTATTGAAAATTTAAAGAAGGAGTCCCATAATTTTGAGGAGTCTAATTTATTACTTGAGTCCAAAATTTTAAAATTGAAAAATGATTCTCAAGACTCTAGTAGTAGTTCTAATGGTTCTAGCACATCTTGTTCAAATTCTTCCATTGCTAAAGCTAAAACCATTGTTTGTTTTAGAGGGTCAACTTTGTCCAAGGTCTTTAAAAAGGGTCACACCTTAGGTAACATTCCTCGTGTTTACACATGCTTGCATTGTGGTTAGAAAGGTCACCTTAGGTCATTTTGTTTTGATCTTAAAAGAAGTCCAAGGAAATCTTTATCTAGCATTTCATTATTTCCTAATCCCCATCATGTTAAATATAAACCTATATGGGTTAGGAAATCATTATTAAATGCGCTAGATACAAGATTTGTTGATTCTCATTTACTATCACATGAAACCTCCCTTGCTAAATCTAAAGGATGAATGTGTTAGTGATTGCATACTTTAGCATTTGTACTTCATGCTATATTCATATGCTAAATGTATGCTTGTTTAGTCATTTTCTAGTCATTCCATTATTTCATATCACATACTAGATATATTGACTTGTTTATCTTTTTGTATTATATTTTTGCCTGAATTGACTGCATAATATAAAAAGATTTTTGTTTATCATTTGTGTTTTATTTATTTCATTTAAGCTTAATGAAAAATACAAATGATTTTCGTTTGTCTTTTTGAGTAAATATTTATTTTTGATTAAAAATGTTAAAAACTCAAAAAGATTTTATTTTGTGTGTATTTTTGTTTGACACACTTTATGTGGCATATATTTGTGTTTGAATCCCATCATTTACGCTCCCCCGTGGCTAGAACTTTTGGTTTAGATTTTCAATCCTTAAAATGTTCTTTACCATGTTTTATATGGAGTAGTTGGATTTTGTATTGATTAAATGGATTCTATTTTCATATGCCTCTTTTCACACATGCACGAGCTCTTTTGAAATCTTAATGTCACATGTTATATTTGAACTTTTTGAGGTGTTCTCCTACCAATCTAGTCATCTACATATCTATGACCTAGGAGGACTAGTGCATGTCGAAATCCGTTGCATGTGAGATTTGTGTGAAAATGAAAACATGATATATAAATATGCACGGGGAAGGGCTCCGAAAGGATAAATTAAATCCTTTGCCATTGTAAGCCACCGTTTATTGGATCTAAAAGAAATACGTGATCCAAAGGCCTAAAAACAGAATATTTGGCATTAAAAATAAAACTATTGCCAAGGCCTATGTTTGTTTGATATATTCATTCAAAAGCAAAAGAATATATATGCTTATTGAGGGAGAATTGGATGGTATATCAACGGTTTGCACAATGTCCATTTATCCTAGTTGTCTTTAATGTCATGACTCTATTTGGTTTGTAGAATCATCATCATGCTAGGCTTGTATGCATTGTGTATGTTTGTTCATTGAGTTCAATCTCTATATTGTCACATGAGGTTATATTTAACTGTGATGAAGTTTGCAATCAAATGACAACTCCGTGAACGTTTCTTAAGTGTTTGGGTCTAAATTTAATTGTTGCTAGTACACACCCCTACACTTCCGTTTCCATATGACACATTTTTGCCATACGAGTGTGCCAACTTATTGTATTTTGTGTCATGTGTCTGTTTATATCTATCTATATATGCACGTACTTATTGGTATATTTATAGTATATATATATATATGATATTTGTTTGTCTTTGCCTTGTTTTTATAGCCCATATGCTGTCATGTCTTTTCTTTAAGCTTCCACATGCTATTTATTAGTTCTTTATCCTTTGCCTATTCCCGAACAAAAAGGGGGAGAATGATGATAGGGGGAGAAATGGTATCTAATCCTATTATTATCGTATCTTAGTTTGGGGGAGATTTATCTTAGGGGGAGACGTCTTTCTAAGTAGGTCATGTGGCTTGATAAAGGGGAGAATTATTTTAGGGGGAGTAATTATTTAATTGCATCTAGTATTGTGATATTCCCTATGCATTTGATGAGTTTGCTTAAGTGTGCAGGTATACTACCAAAGAGGCTTCTTTAAAAGGCAAAGATTTTCATCCTTGGGTTGAGTCAAGTTTGGGCGGGTTATGTTTTGAGTCTAGTAGAGCTTGACGGCCCTTTAGGATTTTTGTTTTGGTTTTTGTCCCGGAATAGCCAAAGGGGGAGATTTGTAAGGACACAAATTTCCAATTGAGTCCATATATAGTTTTGGCTCAATTCCGGACAAAAATATTTATTCATAGGTTAGTAATTTATTGTAATACTCTCAAGCCTATGAAGTATGTGTTGAAGACGTAGCGGCAAAGAATATAAAGCTTCATCAAAATGCCGGTTTGCGTGCCTCGTTTCTACGTCATCATCTAAGGTTCCATGCTCCCAAGGTATGAATGTAATTATATTTATATAGGAGCTTGGAACAATATTTATTGGGTGTTAGGTTTAATAAAAACCATGTTTTACTTTCAGAATAATTAAATTGAAACTTTAAAATAAAGTACATAAAGTTTCTGGGCCAAAAATTGAGTTTTAGAAAAATTTCTGGAAGTCGTTCGAAATCTCGTTCGAACGCGTTTTTCGTTCTAACGAGGTTTCATTCGAACGAGACTGCCAACGAACCTAATCTGGTCAGTCATTCGATATGTCGTTTGAACGAGTTTTTCGTTCTAACGAGGTTTTGTTCGAACGAGTTTGCCAACGAACCTAAACTGGTCAGTCGTTCGAACGAGTTTTTCGTTCTAACGAGATATCTAACGAGTTTCTAACGAGCCCAGTCTGGTTGCTCGTTAGAAGTCTCGTTCAAATGAGAGTCAAGTTCATTCGAACGAGATGCCAGGGCGGGAACAGTTTTGAGCAGTTTTTGGCAGTTTTCACCCACTTTCCCCACTTGGTTTTTAACCAACTTTTTCAAGACTTATTAAGGACGGGAAACACATTTTTCTAATTAACTTTTCCAACCTTGTTTATCTCCTAGAGAGAGTTTGAGAGAAAAAATAGTTTAGGAAAATGTTCAAGTTTTGAGTGTTGTTTTTTCAAAGAAAAATTCATATACCACTCTAGTGTTTACACCCAATAGTTGTTTATCCAAGTTCTATATTCATATCCTTTACTTGGAGTTTTGGCACCGGTGTTTCTCTACCGAAGTGAAAAGAGACGTTTCGGGTTTACTTCTACATCCCACCACAAAGAAGAAGACATTTTGCGGCGATTTTACTCACTTGGAGAAAGGCTCCAAGCTTGGGTGACGGTGACCATACAAAGTCCTATCGGTGGATTCCGAGATCGCGGTGGAGCTCCGTGGTTGTCCGCTAGGAAGAGGTGTCTACAAGAAGAAGCGTCGAGGCTTGAGAGGGATCGAGTCAGTCGTTGTAAGTCTATCTGTATTGTATTTGTAATTCCGTATCTAGTGGACTTGTGGCTAGGGCCGTCCGAGGTTGTTTCCCGTCTTGGGTTTTTCCTCGTACATCTCGGCGTAGTGTGATATTGTTTATTTTATCTTGCACAATAATTTAGAAACCATGCTTAGAATTAATTCAAGATAAAATTTGGTTTTATTATCACACTCATTTAATTTGGGACTAAATTAAATATTGGGTAAATTTGGTTTATTCAAGTCTTTTACTAAAATTGGTTTCGCCTAACTTTGTTTAAATATGGAAATCATCACTTAGGCAAATTCTAGGACTTGAATTGGATACTAAACTTTGGAATTTTAGTATTTGTTTTTGTTGAACCATCACACCGTTTACGCTTCCGCATATAAATTAAGTTTTTACAAAAAGGAAATTACAAATTGATTTAAATTGTGAAAAGTTTTAAAATCCGGGGCCCCTCACGCTCCAACAGTAATGCTTAGGATTAATAAAGACCGGGTTCGTTGTAAATTCTAATTCCGAAGTCTAGTATCCAACAGGGTGAATTACTAGTGTGTGGGGGATTGTAACCCAACCTATCATTCTCATTTGCAGTTAAGTTTGTTGATAACTTACCATCCATCTTAGGCTAATTAGCTCTTTTGCATTTCATTTAAGCATTAGTTAGTCAATCCGTAATTTAAATACGCATTTAGTTGTCGTAAATCTCCCTTTAAATCACCTTTTTGTTTATTTTAGAGTCTAAGTCAGAATTCCTTCATCTTCCCAACGTCGTCACGAATTCATTCGTCCCTTTTCCCTGAGGATCGATACTCGACTTATCGGGATATTACTTGAGCAACAGGTTTGCACTTCAGCCTAGATTGCACGTACACTAGTACACATTTGTGGTCACTCTATTTTTGGAATCAAGTTTTTGGCATTGTTCCCACTTACTATTTAGTTTCATTGATTCGATCACATGTTCTTTCCAAGTGTGTTTTTTTTAAGAAAATTTCAAAAATTTCCAAAAAATTGAAAAATTTTGAAAAGACAAAAATATTTTTTCTTCAAAATAAATAAAAATTGGAATCTAAAATTTTAAAATATCCTTAAAATTCGATTTAAAGTCTCAAATTGTAAAATTCAAAATTATACAAAGTCAAAATTTGACCAAAGATGGAAATAGAGAGAAAATTGACGCATTTTGATCGAGGTGGAATCGAGCGTCCGTGTAAATATGTTAATCGTTGTTATCGGCTTCCGACCACAATACAAAAAAAATAAACTTTAACTACACTATTATGGAGTATAGCGGCGAGTCTGGGCATCGAATCCACAAGGAAAGTTTGATAGATTTCAATTGATTTATTACTTCAAAAATAAAGTGTAAAAGATGATGATGGGGTGAGAAATGAAAAAGGGGGGAAATAAAGAAGTTAACTCAAACTAATTGGAAAATTAAGGAAGGGACATAATCCCCCAACTCCAAGTATATTGCCCAGAACAAAACTAGTCGTAAATTAATTAATTGATCGAATCCGATCTTTAGTACTCCTAAGCATTACAGATATGAGGGATCGTAGCCCGCACCATATATAATCAAGAGATGAGCAAAACAGTGTCGTATTAGCTACACGCGTGTTGCACTCTTGAGCATCCCGGTTACCTAGGGCAAATGAGATCAAAAGCCCTACAATGGTTGTGTTCACGATAATACATGATCTAATCAATTATTAAATTTAGAGAACTAATTTTATACCCATGGAAACCACATCGGGTTGGGTTCATGCATCCCAACCCTTAAAAATCTAGCCTAACATGGTGAAATTAGTGAAAACTATGTTATCCACGTTGCATGACCTCATAATTGCGTGTAAAAAGAGATTAAATATGAGAAATAATAATAAAGTTACTGGAAATAAAGGTTACCAAGATTGAAGAACAAGACCATGCAAGAAGAAATCAAAGGTTGAAGAAAAACTGGAAAAGTTCTTGAATTAAAGGTGTAAATTCTTCTCCTAGATGTTCCTACTTATTATAGAGATTTACATAAATGAAATCTAAATAAAAAGAGTCCTAATGACTAAATATATAGGCTAGAGTTCATTTAGAAGAGTCCCCAAAACATAAAACTCTTTTGGCTAAAAGATAAGGACAAAATAAAAATCACGTATCTGGCAATTTGTCACATTTAGAAAGCGTGACTAGTTTTGTAACGGATATAGAGCATGACAAAAGGAGGACCGGTCCTTTTTCCATTTAATTTGGATCGATCCACTTCGCAAATTTAGGCAGAGTTTTTTTCTCTTCATTCTTCTCAACTTCAAATGATCATAACTTCTTCACCGTAGCTCGTATTGAGGTGCCATTTTTTCTAGTGTTCTTGTAATTGAAAGTTATTCAACTTAGAAGTTGGATCCACCTCAGGACTAAGGTTGAAAAATTACAAAAATACCCATGAACTCTCCATTTCTTACTTTCTTTAAATGTTTTACTTTCTCTTTCGCACTAATTTGAATTAAATACCTGTAAAACACATAAGAGATACACAAAATACGAAATACTTTCCAAAAGGGGTTACTAGCATAAATATGAGACAAATCCAAGTTATTTACACCACACGAGATCATACAAATATCAAAATTAAGGGGATAAATGTGAAGAGTTTATGCCTAATCAACCCCCATAACTTAGAACTTTGCGCGGCCCGAGCAATGTAAAAGCTTAAGAGCATGAGTTACGAACCCTTCAAAAACTTTATTGGGATAGAATACCTTTTTTGCGGGAAAGAGATTGCATTTAGCGTATGCAACAAGTCGTTAAACCCCTAGGTTACCCTAGTAGGATTAGTGGTGTCTCGTAAGGGTTTGAAGTGAATATACCCATAAAATTCGACTTAGACTCAAAGAAAAAATCAAAATACTTAAAATTGTTCAATTTAAACTTTACAAAAAATAATCACCATAAATTCATATTCAAAAGAGTCTCAAATCATAGTGTGTGTATGTGCGAAGCCAAAAATTAAACCTCCAATTTCCACCGATTGATCATTACGTTACTTTTCTAAAAATCTATTTTAATTCAATTTCTCACGGATTCACTCACAAACGAATAACTCGGATTGGGTTATTCCTCGCGGTATGCGTGATATAAAGAGTAAATATAATGTACGCAAATTCACACATACAAAATTGAAAAGACGAAAATATATGGTGAATAGATCTCATCATCGAAATACGATTATTGGAAAATGGGAAACATCGCCTCTTATATACACCAGTCAATCTCTCATATTATCTTTTGATATTTTACCTCTCCAAGTGATTGATTTCGTAATTCAGACTCGGTTAGGACTTTTTAGGTTATATGGTGTATTGGGTAAAATTGGGAAAGGCTAAGAATTTAGGAATTGGAAAATTTTGCTTATGATGTCCGTTAGTGCTTTTTCGGGCTATTGCGCATTTTTCTCTCCTTTTTGTCTATTTTTCACATTTTCTTTTCATGTTTTTTTTTTTTTGAGCATTTTTCTATTTTTTTTCTTGCCCCTTTTTATTCACTTTTTGGACTTTATTGATGAAATTTCTAATTTTCACAATTTCGGGCCATTTGGGTTTTTCGGGCTACAAACGAAAAGGACAAATTTTATTAGGCTCAAATTGGGTTGCAAAGGGAAAAAAATTCATGACTTTTTTAGGCCAATATTTTTAGGTGACAAATGATGGCCTACTTCATTGTCCAAATCACTAATTACGTTACCATATGCGTCTCGAGATTAAATTAGTTTAGAGATATGTTGGCGCATATTTCGAGACAACATCTCACACATTTTCATACCTGATCAAAACAAGGGTATTGAGATCACATGACTTACTTTTAAATGCTGAATGGAACATTGAGTTAACTATTAACTCGGATTGATTTAAAAAAAACTCAGAAAAGTGATAGGCTCGAATCTCACCGGGTTGGTTAATCTCCACACTTATTCATAAAGTCGTCAATTTTCGCACAATTTCCATCTTTAGTCAATTTTGGCTTAGTGCTCTTGATTTTTTTACGATTTAAGACATCAAATATAATACTGGTGATATTTTTGAAAAATTTAAATTCCAATTTTTATTTATTTTTTAAGAAAAAATATTTTTGGCTTTTCAAAATTTTTTAATTTTTTGAAAATTTCAGAAATTTTCTTAAGAAAAATACACTTGGAAAGAACATGTGATCATATCTATGAAACTAAAAAATAAATGGGAAAAATATCCCACAGAACCCCCTAACTTAAATTTTTCATTGTTCTCAATGCAAATCAAGAACACAACATAAAGAGAGAAAAAGAAAGATATTACCCAAATGGAGCGATCCCCGATGAGTACGAGTCCATTGAATCTCTAAAACATGTTAGAACCAAGAATAACAAAAACTTTAACTAATTTCTCTAAACTATAATAAAAAATAAAAATAAAAACTAATTATGTACAACCTACGATTTGAACTTCTAATAAGTTATACACTAGAAGTCAAAAAATTTGAGGGTCCACCCAAAATACAATTTGATTTTGAGGGATAATCGGTGTACCCTCACTAGGATGCATGCCTCTCAAAAAATAAGAATTCCATTTGAACAATGGAAGGCAAGTGTGAGATGGAAAAAATGAACCATCACCAATTAAAATTTTCAAAGGGGTGATGGGGGATTTGGATGCAAAAGGAGACAAGTACAATTGGGATCCAAAACAAATAGAATCACTTTACAAAGATTTTTCAAGTAGGATGGGAAGCGGGGAAAACAAAAAGGTAGAGTCCATATTGGAAAATAATTTTAGTAAAGAGTCCTCATCGGTAAAAGGTTTAAACATTTCAAAAGTTTCAACCGACTCATATGAATCTAGCGGTACTTGTAATGGTTCAATAATGGTGAACGAGAAAGGTGATGAAATAAACTCAATCTCAAGTGATTCATCATCACTTGGAGATTTAATTTCAAGAGGAAAAGACTCACTTTCAATGAGTTGTTCTTCAAAATTTTGAGGTGACACACAAGTCTCAACCTCCTCTTTGTTTTCTGAATAAGAACGCACCTCATCGTAAAGTGTAACAATTTCCTAACAAGACCATAATCGATATTATTCGTGCATTGGGTGGAAAGAAAATTCAGCATTCTTTTGGTTAGAAAAAACATTTTTTCTTCCAAAGTAGGATTCCTTGGCTTTAGAACCTCGAATTCCTCATTTGGTTAAAAACGTTCCTTAGTTTCAAAACTATCGAAAGATAAGTCGTCATTGGATTCTAATAATGCATCCAACTCTTGCTCCCAAAAATGATTTTTTTTCTATATTCATTTTCAAGCTTTTTAGACGCAAGAGTTAGAAAGGCCTCACCCATGGTAGCAGGTCGAGGCACGGATTCTTGAGAATAAAAAGATTGAAAATGAATTTTTACCCGATATTTGTTTTCAAGCCTTTCATACTCAAGAATTAGAATGGCCTCACCAATGGTAATAGGTCAAGCCGCGAATTCTTGAGAATAAAAAGTTTGAAAACCATTACCATATGAACCATTATAATTATCGAACTCACCATGAAAAGACATGATTACTAATTGGTTGGTAAATGGACAATCCATGTAAAGAGGTGGGCGGCTGAGGATTTAACATTTTTTGGTGCTCAATTGTGCAAGCCTGCAAAAAAGGTTAAAACAAAAAAATGCACAAGAAAAATATCTTACGAAATAGTAAATCAATTATAATCTAAAACAAAACACTCCCCGACAACGGCACCATTTTGATCGAGGTGAAAATCGAGCGTCCGTGTAAATACGCTAATCGTTGTTATCGGCTTCCGTCCACAATACAAAAAAAACTAAACTTTAACTACACTCTTATGGAGTATAGCGGCGAGTCGGGTATCGAATCCACGGGGAATATTTGATAGATTTTAATTTATATATTACTTCAAAAATAAAGTGTAAAACATGATGATGGGGTGAGAAACGAAAAAGGGGGAAAATAAAGAAGTTAACTAAAACTAATTGGAAAATTAAAGTAGGGACGCAATCCCCCGACTCCTAGCATGTTGCCCAGTATAAAACTAGTCGTAAATTAATTAATTGATCAAATCCAGTCTTTACTACTCCCAAGCATTACATATATGAGGGATCGTAGCCCGCACCATATATAATCAAGAGATTAGTAATCCAGTGTCGTATTAGCTACACGCGCGTTACACTCTTATGCATCCCGGTTACCTAGGGCAAACGAGATCAAAAGCCCTACAATGGTTGTGATCACCATACTACACGATCTAATCAATTATTAAATTTAGAGAACTAATTTTATACCCATGCAAACTACATCGGGTTGCGTTCATGCATCCCAACCCTTAAAAATATAGCCTAACATGGTGAAATTAGTGAAAACTACGTTATCTACGTTGCATGAACTCATAATTGCGTGGAAAGAGAGATTAAACATGAGAAATAATAATAAAGTTACTGGAAATAAAGGTTACCAAGATTGAAGAATAAGACCATGGAAGAAGAAATCAAAGGTTGAAGAAAAACTGAAAAATCTCTTGAATCAAAGGTGCAAAATATGTAAATTCTTCTCCTAGATGTTCCTACTTATTATGGAGATTTTACATGAATGAAATCTGAATAAAAAGACCCCTAATGACTAAATATATAGGCTAGAGTTCTTTTGGAAGAGTCCCCAAAATATAAAACTCTTTTGGCTAAAAGATAAGGACAAAATAAAAATCACGTATCTGGCAATTTGTCACATTTAGAAAGCGTGACTAAATTTGTAATGGATCTGGAGCGTGACAAAATACGGACCGGTCCTTTTTCCATTTAATTCGGATCGGTCCGCTTCGCAAATTTAGGCAGAGTTTTTTTCTCTTCATTCCTCTCAAATTCAAATGACCATAACTTATTCACCGTAGTTCGGATTGAGGTGCTATTTTTTCAGTGTTCTTGCAATTAAAAGCTCTTCAACTTTCCAGTTGGACCCACCTCCAAACTAAGGTCGCAAAATTGTGAAAATTCACTTGAACTATCCATTTCTTGTTTTCTTTCCCTGTTTTGCGTTCTCTTTCGCACCAATTTGCATAAAATACCCGTAAAACACATAAGAGATACACAAAAATACAAAATACTTGCCAAAAGGGGTTAATAGCATAAATATGGGACAAATTCAAGCTATTTACACCGCACGAGATCATAAAAATATCGAAATTAAGGGGATAAATGTGAAGAATTTATGCCTAGCCAATCGGCATTGGGGGACCATGTCGATTGGAAGTTTGTTATACTTGGTGCCCATGAAAGAGTGTAGATCAATAGGGTGTCAAGCTCATTTCAGGGTCATTTCCTCATTTTGAGCATATCTTTCTAACTAGATGTTTGATTTGAATATCAAATTATTTTCTTCCATTTTTCCAATTCCAAAGAAAGGATTAAATAATCCCTTAGCCATTATCAACAAACTATTCATATATTGTTGAATAGAATAAGGAATGTCAATTCCATGAGGAGCGATTGAACAGAACGTTCCAAATACATCTAGAAGGAATCGAACCTAAAATTTTACCCCTTACATAAGTTGGTGGTTTTTCCAAAATAATTCGATTCAAGATAAATTCATGAAAATTCATGCACTCGATACCCCACCCGAGAGAGACCCGAGCCCTAGTAGTCTCGCTAATAAGGTTTACATCATCGGGAAGACAATTAAAAGACTTATAACTCCTATTTTTATGATCTTCCGAACGTGAACATTTTAAAGTGTGAAATTAGTTTGGAAGTCAGGGAAAGACCTATGAATTTAGGTATCCGATAGAGTATAGGTCCTCTTGACTGGGGGAAGGCTTGGGGACTCTGGGCTACCTATAAGGAGTTATGGAAGGTAAGATATTATGATTTTTACAATAACAAACCTTATAACTTTAAATGATAGATTCAGTCACAGTTATGGCATATGTTCTACTCTTTAAAGCAACAGTCCATCGGTTTGTCACAGGTTGAAGAGGTTTTTGTAGCGATAATGGTGTCTTTTTTCCAAAGACAAACGTTTTTCCTACTTCTAGATGACATGTTGTAGGTAGACCTATTCATTTGAGACAAAGGGTAGATTGTGTGTCTATCCTTTATAAACATCTTCTCTCAGAGATTGAGAGAGAGATTTATCTATGTATCCATCTTTATCTTTCATTGGCCACTAGATAAGGTATTGTTTGTTATCGAAGCCTTCGGCAAGCTATTTTGTCTTTGTTAACATCCTTAGTCGATTTCATGTGGGCCAACTATTTTTGCATGGGAAAGAACAAATAAGTCAAGTAAAAGTAAAAAAAAAGGGGGTTTAGGTTGGATCATCCTGATAACAAATTCATTTGTGAGTGGGGCGACCTGGGTAGAAATCGAAATAGTTGGTCAACTAGAAGAATGATTCAAATTAGCAACAACACCTACATAAATTATGTGCATGTTTGTGTTAAGGATTGGATGACCGTATGGGATGTTAGAGTTCTCTACAAAATCATCAATCATAACATCTTAAACGATGGTGATGTTTTTCTTTAAATTTTTCGAAATCTGTTAGCAAAGAAAAATGTACGTCGACCTCTAAGATAAACTTAATACTAGGAGGGCTACGCTTTTTTTTAGAATTTTTTAGATCATAAAAGAAAATGAGGTTATTAGGAGAATTTCTCATCTGATTAGTTCTTAAAAAATTATACATAAATAAAAACAATGGTCAAGAAAAATAAGAAAAAAAATTAGATACACTGAAACTAAAATACAAATACCTAGGGATCCCACTTTTCAAGGATTATAATTCCAATTTGGGTGATAGAGGGCAACCGAGAAGATAAGAAGCTCATCTTCGATACATTTTTTTATCTTAGGGAGGCACTAAACTAACATTTTTCGAGATTTATCCGCCTTAAGCCAGTGTTTAGTCATAACAATACTTTATCTCAAAAAGTTTAAGATCGAACTTAGCAATGTGATTAATGTCACTGATGCCCACTACCACCCTGAAAAACTTTCATTTCATTATATGGGAATAAATTAATAATGGTGGAGGGTCTATACCAAAAGGTTATGGAGAGGGAACACCACCTCTAATGATAAAGAAAATTAGAAACTCAATCTTCAGTTGGACATGTATGTTATATCTTTGTTGGCCCTAAAGAGCTTAATCCCCATGATTTTTGAGCATTTGGGTCATAGTACCTGATGGGATATTAGCCTATCTCTGGAGAGTAGCTATCGCATATCCATTTGGAGACCGAGCCCCCTCTAAAAGTAGAGATAGAGGCAGAGGCAATTTTGAATTCCATGGAATATAAGAATCATATAAAGTTCTTCCAATTATCTCTTTATTTTCTATTTTGCCATGATAAACACCTTTGTATATGAAATTTTAAGTTAGCGTGACAAGAGAAAAATTATTTTGCGGCCAATAACACATCATGAATAATAAGTTCATTGTACCTTACCTAATGTTTCTAAGAATATATTGGCAGCATTCATGCCACAAAAATCTATATATAAGGGCACCCATCTCTTACACAATCCTTGGATCTAGCTCTAGCGCCTACTATAAAGTTAAAACTTTCTTAATCAGTGAGGCCAACTCCGCCTCTAGAGCTAAAGTGAGCTTCATCTAACCTCAAATATTATTAGTTTGTCCAAGTTCAATGCAAGTACAAGTACTGATCTATGAAGCCTTAAAGTTAATTTCTTATGTTGTGTATGATGTAAAGGTCAATTATGAATGGAATAAAAATTATCTTTAGCATTTCTGCAATCCTGATTACATCTCAAAAAATACATTTAAAATAAAACACTATACATTGACAGACAAATGCTCCATGAAATCAAAGAGGAGAGAAAAAATTATTGTGGAGTCACGTAGGCAAGAATGTGAAAATATATGGGTCTCAACATTTATGTTATTTTGATTAGAAAATTCAACTAAAGTTGACTCGCTTTCATGGGTATCAGGAAGCCATGACTCGAGATCCTCACCCATTTTTTCTTCTATGATCAGGTTGAACCAAATGATGCAAATCATCATGATGCTCCCTATATCTTTATATTACCATAAATAAGTCAACCCTTCAACACTTGCAACGCAAAATTATAAAATCCTAAAAGTTCACTCAATATCTTTTTGCGCACAATCTTGACATTATGTGAAGTGTTTCCAATATACGATATGTCGTTAAGGTTGTTTGGACAAAAGAGAACCATTTTGGGTATATGATGCCAACGAGTCACTAGCATGCGTCATGCAATTGCCCCTTGTAATAGAATTTATGTGATATGACATGTGTAATATCCGAGTAAACATCCAATTGGTCTAGTCCAAATAGTTGTTCGAACTTGACATACCAAAAAATGCATGCCAAGAGACAAGGGTCATGGTAAGATACGACTCCACTATAATCATAGCCATTTTGTGGTGACCTCGATGTGCTCCCACCCATTCAACCGGTCAATTATTCACTCCTTAGTGAATTCAATCTATGTTACCTAACCAACACTTGGCATTGCTCCCATTTTGTGGGAAATTGTTAAGAATTTTGGGTCGTGGGTGTCCTCAATACTCTATCAAATAGACAACATACATAACATGGTGAATATCTTTAATATCTCAATGGTACTACTTTTGAAAATTTATACAAACTCATCAATTAAACAAGCTAAACATTTATATGCGAGCATTGGAAGGGTCGCGGACAACTATGCACACTAATTTGATTACTCTAATATCATTATTAATTAAGGGTCACGGTCAATTTAATATGTTGCATTGTTTTAGGATCTCTCAAGGGTTTTGGCTTGGGGGATGGAGAACAAAGTACGTTGGTATCAAAGTTATCCAACCACCCTAAAGAAAGTAAGGAACAATACTCTTCTATAATAATTTAACATCAAAATGGAAGATAAACCCATCCTGACAATAGATGTTTTAATATTTCCACATTAGGCCCCCAAATAGTAAATGTTACAATACCTTTTTAGCCACTTATCATGATACGCCATCAAATCCATTAATTTCACATCCCATCACAATAAATTCCCATAATGCATGCATTTAATACAACCCATGCTCCATATCTGACCTCTTAAACCCCAATGAAATTTAAGGTCCAAATTATTTCACTAACCATAATAAATATGACCACCTTCATTAACTTTAAACACAACTGAACCATCATTAATACCCATAGTGAAATCATAGAACCACTATTACTCCCCTTCTGAAAACTCTCTGATAAAATCATTTATTTTCCTAATTATTCCCCAATATCTATTTAATTACACCATTTTCCCATAAAACTTTGGGAAAGAAATAACTTCATTGATAACCACACTTACTCATGCCATCATAAATACCAGTCTTGTTGCTTCCCACTAGACCTTATTATTAAAAACATGTTTGATCTCTAACCCTCCCTAGTATACTCCCGAGAATTCCCTCTGACCAATTGTATCGAGAATCCTCCATCGATATATGCAAGAAAATAATATAGTGTAGAACACATATCGCCACATATTCAACAATATTATCCTCTTTAAATAAAACCTTCGGCTCATCGACTATGCGATTAAGACGACTAGGATTATTCGATCGCAGCAATTGATGAAACTTATCCTCGGGATCAAAGAATAATGCAGATAAAACATATTGCTCAGTTAAAGGTAGGGGAACATGCCCACCCATAGTAAGAACAGTATTAGATAAATATTCATGACGAACAACTTCTATTATATTAAGGAAGACGGTTAATAATAATAAGGACAAGAAAACATAAATAAACTCAAAAGAGAAAGAAGTTGGGACAACAATAAGCGACCAAAGTTAAGATACATACGAAGCATAACAACGCATATTAGAGGCTTCCAAATACACAAAAAATGAATCTACGACACAAAAGAATGGCGGTCTCTTAAGGAAACACAAAAGGTGGCGATTAAAAACCTAGGAGAAGACATAAAGGCTAAAATCACAAGCAAGGACTACAAAAACAAAGCGTCACCAAGTACATTTTGTTAAATACAAAATCAAAATAGAAATTTGTTTGATAATTAAGTTATTTTGCATGCACACACTCACTGCACGATACGCACGCACGAGGGGAAAATGTAAGTGGCTAATCTTATTACTACAATCTCATTATTAATTAAATAATTAATTAAGAATTAAAGAAAGGTAAACATCACAAATACTTAGAAATTATAAAGTAAGGGAAAACTCTGAAAAGAAGTACCCGAGAGGCTATTAAAAAAGTAACCAAGAGGGAATCAAAGAGGTGACAAAGAGACAATTAGAGAGAATAAACCAGGTATTTATTCATAAGTGGTATATTCTAAAGTCAACTAGTGGATTTGAGTTAGGCATAACTCAAGAGAACCTCAAAAAGATTATCAATTTCATATGTTGTGTTATTTTGGGATATCTCGAGAGTTTTAGTTTAAAGGTTAGAAAACAAAGTACTTTAGGCTCACGCTTAGTCAACCACCCCAAAGGAAGTAAGGAATAACACTTTTCGATAATAACTAAACACCAAAATAGTGCGTTGTTTAATACTCACCCGAGTCACATCAATCCCCTGAACAATAAATGTCATAGTACCTTTTTAACCAATTATTATAATATGCTATCATAGACATTAAGTGGATATCCCACCACAATAAATATCCATCACACCCACATTTAATACAACTCATGCTCTATATCAGCCTCTTAATCCCTCATGAGATCAATGGCCCAAATCATATCAATAACCATAATAAATACGACCATGTGCATTTAATTCAAACACAACTGAACCACCATCAATACCCCATAGTGAAAGCCCCAAACCACATTACTCATTTTCTGAATATTCTCTAAGAAACCCCGTTACCTTCTCGGATATTCCCCCAATTCCATTAAATTATAACACCTTTTCATATAGCTTTGAGAAAGAAAGTGTTTTATTGATAATCACACTTCCTTATACCATCATAAATACCATTGTTGGGGTTGCCTATCTGTCATTATTATCAAAAGGGTCCTTGTACTCTCACCCTTCATGGCATAATCTCGAGAATCACCTCTCACCACTTAGTTTGTCATTATTTACTATTTATGGACATGAACTAACATTTATTATTGTTTAACTTTCATTCATAATATTCCTAACACCATTGTTCATCACTAATCTCTGATAAAGACTTCTCCAAAGCGGGTTACATCTCGATCCTTGAGGGACAGGATGTTGATCCACATTCACTACCCTCCTATACTATGATACCTAGTCATTAGGTGGGAATGGTTTCATTGTAACCAGAAGACACTCTCTAAGATCTAAATTTATGGAGTCATCAAACGAAATAGAATACATATTCTTATCATGAAAATTCACTAAGAAAAATGTCTTTAGTTTATTATTGAGGGAAGTGGTACAATTTTTACATTTGGGTGTTGTATGTAGTAAATTTGGAAATATGACCATTGATTAAAAAAGCAATCATTATTGGAGCCTGTGATCATTGTTAAAGAAAAACTAATTGTTATAGGAGACTGTATTTCCATTACTAAGGAGAAAATGGTTATTAGTGAAGTTAAGGACCCCTTAAGAGTTGGGATGCAGAGAAAAGTGAAGAAGCATGGCGACGAGACCATCGCGAGAGGGTCTAGCATATCTAATGTTTTGCAACAACTTTAGTTTTTTAGTTAAGTAAAATATCATTGATGTTAAGAGAAATAGGGCACATAGAGAATTTAGATAAAGAGGAAGAATGTTTTGTTAATTGGTGTGTCAATAATGGAGGGGGGTCACCCCTTATTTATAGTATAAGTTGGTAAAGCCCTAATAGGAGTGGACAACAACTTAAATATGTACACCATTTCCACTATTTAATGATTATTACCTCATTAAAACCTTACTAAGGAAAACCCATTGGGAAAAAACCAAAGTGAAGGAAAAAGAGTACAACTTTTGTGATCATTGCATTCGTGTTGGACGTGTTTAATGCTGCCTCATTAAAATATTTCCTAGGAAATCGAGTGGGATAAAACCTAGTTAAAGGAAAAAGTGTACAGTGACCATATGTCTCAAATAACATGATCTTGTATCCTCTCCCTGATAAGATGCTCCCCCTGATTGATATGTTCAATTTCACAATTTGTGGAATCGATGAATTTCAATCTCATATACAAACAAACCTTTGAAATGTCGCCTTGGGTAGTTATTTTGTGAAAAGATCATCTAGGATATCACTTGAACGAACTTACATGACTTTAATATAATTTTTCTTCTGAAACTCATAAGTGGAGAAAAAATTTGGTGAAATGTCCTTGGTTCTATCTTCTTTGATGAATCCTTCTTTAATTTGTGTTATACATGCAGCATTGTCTTCATAGATGACACTTTGAACATGTGTAATGGAAGTCAAGCATTCACGATTAGCTTCATAAAGAGATAAAATTTTGGAGTGGTTAGAATAAGTAACTACCAAAGTTTGTTTATTAAAATGCCAAGAAATAGTAGTATTACCACTAAGAAATACATAACCTGTCTGAGATCGACCCTTATGATAATCAGATAGATATCTAGAATCTACATAACCAACTAACTTGGAACTATCAGAATTATAAGAATAAAATACCCATATCGGCGGTTCCATGTAGATATCTTAGGATATGCTTGACACTAGCCGGATGTATTTTAGTTGGTTCAAAAGTATATCTACCAAGAATGTTTACGGAGAATAAAATATCCGACCTAGTGCAATTTTCTAAGTACAATAATGCACCAATTTCACTTAAATGGGGTAGTTATAGACCTAATATTGCCTCATCTTCCACTTTAGGACGATATGGATCTTTTTTATGTCCAAAGACCAAATAATCATGGGGATACTAAGTGGGTGTGCTTTATTTATATTTAAACGTTTTAATACATTTTCAATATAATTAGACTGATGGGCTAATATCCCACTAGAATTTTTCTCGATCGGCAGGTCGTGACAAAATTTAATTTTTCCAAGGTCTTTCATCTTAAATTCTTGTTTAAATAGTTAACAGTTGTTTCGAGCTCTTTATGTCATCCATGTAGACTGCCACTATTGTATATCCTTTTGAGGATTTCTTTATAAATACATAAGGGCAAACTGGATTATTTTCATACCCTTCTTAACACACGTAATCACTAAGAAGATTGTATAAAATTCTTCTGGCTTGTTTTAAATCATATAATGAATGTCTTATTCAGATCGAATGTGTGCTCCTTAGCTTCGCTTCAGGCAAAGGAAATCCTTCGGAAATTTCGATGTATATTTTTGAGTCTAAGTCCTTATATAAATAAGAGGTCACAACATCGATGACTCTCATATCAAGATTTTCATAAACCTCTAAGCTAATCCGATATCTGGAAGTTATACCATCTATAACGAGGGAGTATCTGTTGATGGAAAAAAACTAGAATAGATCTAATTCTTTAATCATAGATAAATATGAGTTAGTAAAAGAAATAGACAAAAAGGTTTTTAAAGTGGTTCGGCTATGGATAAAAGCCCATGTTCACTATACTTCTTATCCCCTTGTGTTTGTCTTTCAATCACTTACCCTTGATGAAGGGATTACAACATATTTATAGCACAGTAGGGAGACAAAGAGATGGAATGTTAGAGGACGAAATGCCTTTATAAATTAGACATTTACATCAATACATAATGTCCATAAAGTTTTTGGTTGTTGGCATTTTGTTAAAAAAAGTTAGTCGGCCTCCCTACTGTTAGTCGGGCTTCCTGGTGTTGGTGAGCATTCTAGGTCTTGGTCGGTGGTTATGCCTTGTTGACTAGGATTATTGCCACAGTGCATGACACATGTCTATTTCTGATTGGTCCACGTAAGTGGGTAATTTTTTGTATCAACAGAAGCCCCCAATGTTCCATGCTTGATGCTTGCTTGAAAGTATGGAGCATTTAGTTTTAGTAATAGCTCGATCTACATTTCTGATGCTTGGTTGGTTTGTCGACTTTCCACACTTGTTAAATTATTAGCTTTGCTAATAGTGTGTACTACGTATGGCATTTTTGTAAATATCCAAAATTATAATGAATCGTCTTGGGATAAATATGTCTTTTTCTACTTAGCCACCAAAATTTCCATCATCATTTCAATTTAGTCATTACGTCTGCAAATTTTAAAGTCAATCTCTTACCTCAAACCTTCTAAGTTTTGGTTGCAAATTCTTGAGATTTCGTGTGATCATTCTTCCTACCTTCTAGTTCTTTCTAAATCTTAAAGTTTTTGTAAGAAGTCTTTCTCTATCTTCTTTTCTTCATATCGAATCATGGTTTATGTTGTTGTCTCTCAAGATGAGCTTAGAAAGGAATGGAAGACTGGGTAGATTTAGAGTTCACCATTCCCCCCGTATACATTTTTTCTTTGTGTGAAGGTCACTGGATACCTTCCTTATTCATTGTTGAATGTGTCTTTACTTTTCCCCCAAATCGTTTTTATCTGGAATTTTGTCAATACTTTGACATTATACCTACTAGAGTAGCCCCCAACACCTAGAGAATAATTAACGGTGTCCATAGGCTTAACCAAATCCATGGGACCCATATCGGTATCCCTGAGATTATGTTCTGTTATAAATGGGTCACCAGTGACAATATATATTATTTGAAAACTAGGTTTGTTAATAAAGCACTCATCATCAATCTATTTGATTCTAATAGGAATTACTTCAATCGTGGAGTTATTGCCAAAAATTAGCAATATGTACCTCTTGAAGGGGAAGAAGTATATACTGGACCAAGATGCCCTCAAGAGGGTCATGGCATAGGTTGTACTAAATATATTTTATATTCTTATACCAAAAGGCTTATTTTGTAACGGATTTATTTTTTCATTTGTAATGGATTTTGTGAGTTAGAAATTTATAACTGTTAAAAACCGTTACAAATAAAATATAAGTGTTACAATATATCCGTAACCGTTGCAAAAGTCATTAAAAGAAAAAAAAATATAAAGAAACACCCAAGTCAGGCAGATTATTATGCCACTTCCTATCGTGTTGCAGAAGTCACTAACCTCTATTCTTCTCCCTTCCTACCTCTGCCCCTCCCCAACCAATGCCTCTCCCCCCGGACTTTGCCTCCTGCTAACTTTTGCATCATCGTGTTGTAGACCAATTCGTTTTGTAGAGGTTAAAGACTCTGCCCCGTCCAATTTGTGTTGCAAAGGTTTGATCGATTTTCGACCGCCTAGGTATCCGTTTAGGCACTAGATGCCTCCCACCACCCACCTTTCGTTTATCGCCTTTTATGGACTGGCATAACTTTTAAGATTATGTTTATTGAATTTCTCACTGTTAAATTAGGTTATCTTACTTGATTAGGATTTTCAAAAATCAACCTCTACAAGTTAACATACCTTAATCTGTAGTTGTTTGTGATTGTTTGTAGTGTTTTCTTATTTTTGTGATGATTGGTATTTTTTCTGGTAAACTTACTCAAGAACCTACTCAGCTTTGTTCTTAATTCCAATTGTGAGATGATGTTTCCAGATACGGTGATTCGATAGCTATCATATGCTCATAATTTTATAAGTCCATTATGATTTGATAATTACATTTTCCTGCAACTCTCGGTGACCTTCCTAAGGCCTTTTTTTTGCTCAAGCTGGCAAGACCGTAAGTGTACGCAAATGGGATACAACATTTACTTCAGAAGGTTGTATCAATCTAGGCTAGACACTTAGTCGAATCCATCGCGGGGTAATTTATTTTATTATTTGTTGTGGTTGAAAATTTTTCACAACTTTATTTGGGTATATTATGCACAAAAGTGTTCAGAAGCACTATATAAAGTAAAATTTATACATTGATGAATGATTTTAATTTCTTAAGCAGTTTGATTTTAACTTCTTAACTGTTTAGTTGGGGCCTGATTATTATTTTCTAATTACACATTTTGTTCGAGTTTATAAAGCACCTTAAATCCATGTAACCTTTTTTTTACTTTCAGGTAACTCACATCTTATAGTTGTTTTGTTTTTTTCATTCCTATATTGAAAACTGTGACTCCTTGTTCGTTCCTAGATTTCCAAAACTACATCCATTCATATTGTGTCTTGACTATTGCGTGAAGCCTACTAATCAATAAGACCACTCAAAATACTCATTTTTCTGTATATATGTAATTATAGGCAAAGATATATGCATTGAAGAAAACTTTGTGGAAAAAGAAGCAAGATTTAAAAAAAAATGTTCCTATCTACTTTACAAACAAAACAATAAAGAGAACAAACAACACTGGTTTTAAAAATCAGGCATAGATGGGTGAAAAGTCATCTATATACTATCATAAAATGAAATACACCAATTTATTACTCCTAATCACAGAGCATGGCCATGTGGTAGTAATCCTTTTGCTTTTCATTCATTTCAAGCCTCAGATCACATATCCCACATTTATAATTTCCCCGTCATTTCATCTTCCCAAAATAAGATAATTTATATGCCCACCCATTCGACTTCCCAAATCTTCCAGAAAAACCCACAAAACCAAACCCAAGCAAACCCCCATTTGTAGTTTCTCAAAAAATAACCAAATCATAAACATCAGTGAAAAAGGTCCCCAAGAAATCTCCTGAAAAAATAGAGCAAAGCCAAAAAAAAAAAAGTGTGTTTTTTGAAACTAGAGAGAAGAATTCAGAGGTGAAAGAAAATTCTGGGACACCAACAAAGTAGTCATCGTTGGGTAGGGCGAGAGGTTCGATAGTGTCGTATCATACTATAAGGAGGTGCAGTGATTGTAGGTTTGATAAATTGGAGACTTCATCATATTGGCTTGCTCAAATCAGGTTGGTTTCATACTATTGGTTCTAAGCCATCTCTAGCGATTAATCAACAATTCCAAGTACTTTTCTTGCGTCTTCTTGATAAACCAGCGTTTATATATAGATGTAGGAGCATTTGTTTGGGAAGTAAGAAGCCCCTTTGACACCTCTTCATCTTCAAATAATTCTCGATGTGAAAACACAGAGACAAAGGGTTGATCTTTGAATAGGAAAAAGAGTGGATCTGAAGGGTCCCAAATGAATTAGTTTATTCGAAAAAGGCCTTGGATTGATCACGAGTCGAAATATGGTTAGGGACCTTATGTGTCTTGAACTTATATTGAAGCCGGTTAATATTAATTTTGTAATATTTTCTGATTTTTTTTAGAGTCGTCAATTAAAAGGAGCCATTTTCTCTATTTTTGTTATAGCTATTGCAGCCGCTGAAGAAACTATTGAATTGGATATTGTTTCATTAATTTGTCGTAAAAGAAAATCAACTTGTATAAATAAATCGAATTTGTTGAATAAGTAGTATTAATCATATAAATTCTAATATTCATAAATCAATTCAAATCAGCAAAGACGCAGATGGGTGTTTCGACCCCGGACCTGGCTGGCACCTTAGGTTGGATGATCGCTGCCAGGGTCGCCTGCGTTCCTTCTGTTTCAAAGTCCCCTTTATTAGTAAGGTTTCTCTACCCTTCTATTGCTTCAGATCCCACTAGTTCGCCCTTTGCCTCTTCACCACCTATAAATGCGGAAGACGGGCTTTGAATAAGAGTTGGGTCACTCACGGTTGTACCCTACGCTCCCATTACTTCCCTCTCAGGTTCTTGACCGGATCTTATTCCTAATGCGAATGCAGTGGCTTGCTCAGATCTGGTTGGAAGTCATGTACATTGATTGATTTTGCCAGCTTCATCCTGAGTTTCGGATCACTGCAAGAAATGTACATAGGCTACTAATTAATACTGTCATGGTGGATTCAAAATATGTTGAGGACATATAAGCCCTCTCTTTCTATCTCTTTTCTTGAAGAATATATATTTTTAAGCTATAGTTGAGGATTATCATGGCGGGAATTTGGAAAGGATATGTCCACAATGAAAAGTAAACTATTGATTTTTGTATTAAATGATCATTATTTTTCAACTTATATTTATATTCTAATAAACAAATAAATAAAGTATTGGGAGAACACAAACTTTTTTCATATTGAAATTGTTATGGAAAAGCTTTAGTTTACCTATATCGTCATTGTAATAATTTTAGAGTAGGGTAAAGGTAAAAAAGTTATTCTTCAGTACAGTAAAAAGTGAAATGAATTTCATACCCATCATTAGATATGTGAAGGTTTAAAGTTCAGGAGGTTGATGCTTTAGTACAAGGAGGTGGAGTTATTGTAGGTGGTTGACTGTAGGTTTGATAAATTGAAGACAACTGATTTTGTAAATCGCAATCTTAAGGGTTGAGATTTACAAAATCAAATGTATTGGATTACTCAACTTTTCAAATTTCTAACATGCGTTCGAGTACTCAACCTTTCTGACACTGTTATAAATGAACTACTTCCTCTTTTCATTCTTTCTTAAACCATTGAAAAGCATCACCACCTATTCATGATTTTTCTCATTTCTTCTATACTTTTTCCTTTTTTCAGTTCAATTAATTGGATATGTTAATACTTTCCCATTTGTTTTCTTCCCCTAGGTTTCTAAAGAGCACACAAGGTATGGAAAGATAACCGGATAAAGAAACATGTTATATTGGTGGTATCAATTATGCAGTGTGGAAACTCAAGGTACCCATGAAGTAATTTTTTTATATATGGTCCGAGGTTTGAACAAATTTTATATAATTTGTTGATATAACTTCTCTGTTTTTGGGTTTGTGATTTTTCATATGCAGTTATGTCTAAAATTATGTCATTTCTTATATCTCTATTTATATGGGCACATTTCTCAACAAAACTTGGTCAGTTTTGATTCAGGGGAAAACATTAACGTATTGTATAAATTTCTTCAATAATGTGGTGCATCATCATAATCTTAGTTTTTAATCATAACATTTTTTTCAAAAATGGTGTTCTTCTAACGTAAGCCATTTCTCTTCTTAACGCTTTATTATTTTTAATAGTTTTTGCCATTAAGTCAGTGGTCTCCAAACGTATTTTCGGTTTCTCACCTCAATATGATTCCCACTTTCTCATATGAATAACACTTAAGGTATTGTATTATCGTAGGACAATAATTTATAGCATTAAAAAAATAGAGATGCAAAATTTAAAATTCATGCGACCTTGGGACAATATCAAAATTTTAGCGTGAAATTACATTAAAGAAAAGAAACTTTTACTTAATTGGAGAATTATTAAACTTCAAACATCCGAGATACAAGGTTCAATATATTCCCAGTTTATACACTTACGGATAAGGTAGTTAGTTTGGTCTAGACAAAATATAATTGAATATGTAACATTTTACATGTACTTTAATCCCCCTCTTTTATAGGTACATGGAAAGCATTAGGGGTGACAATTCGTATTTTTGGGTCGTGTTTAGGCCTCTCATCAATTTTTCAATCACATTTGGTATTGATTTCAGGCTTCAAGTATAATTGTTGACTTGTAGGGAGGCAATGATGGGGTGGTGTTGGTGGTGAATGGGATGATGTTGTTCGGGATGAGGTCTATTGTGTTTTTTAGTTCTGGTTTCGGTTCATCGGATTACCGACACCAAAATAAAGTGTAAGGTATTAACATTTCTCTTCTGATATTTTTTGGCTTTAACATTCTTTCTGAATAATTTCTGTTAGTTATACGCGTAATTATTTATTCAATTATGTGCGTCTTATATCGTGGAAGCTTTATAGAGTTGTCTTTTATATTTTAGGCTCGTGGACTCTTTGAAGCACTTGAAATTGAGAACATAATCCATACAGAATACTCTAGTGGTTCAAATATATTGTACTCGCTAGAAGATTTGCAACTAGGGACCAAGGGGTATCTGACAGCTTAGCCCAAGTTGTCGGCTCCAGCTTACTTTGGGTGAAATAGGGACCTCGCGCTTTTTCTCTAGAGTTGTGCTTCTTGATGCTCTGCAACAGTATGATACTTTCTTATATTCTTTCGGTGTTTTTCTTTTTCCTAAGGTTAGTTTCTATTTCAGCATACCCAGTTTTTTCTCCAAGGTTTGTTTTAGTTATTGTATGCCTATCTTAGGGCGTCTATTTATTTATTTTTATTGTGCGTGTAATACGTGTTCTAAAAAGAGGTTTGAACACTTGACAACTTATAAAAGTGAAACAAATAAGTGGCAAAGACTTTTTTCATTACTAGGAATTGAGATAGACTAACATGTAAAGAAGGTTGTTTCTTGTTATTAATCTTTATCCTGTTAGGTACAAGTAACAAAATCATATGGACTAAAACAGAATAATGAATAATCAAAGGCGAATAGAAAGGCTACGAATCACCTCGGTTGCCTTTATCTAAACACTTCAAATCACTAGGACTTGCATATCTAGATAAATGGTCATTCTTGGCATTGCGCACAAACCCCCTCTTTAACCTCACTGTGTATTATTTATTTTTGTACAACTTATGGGTATGAAATTATGCATACCATTTAGTTTATGGGTTTTCTGTATGCCGGCTACTAAAAATATAATGCACTAAAATAATTGTACTTGCTGTAAATATATTTCATCAAATTATAGTTGTGTTATATATGTCTAACTTATTTCTATATGTTATATGCACATTATTAGGTACCATGACAACACTACCATGTTAGGTGCCTTCTTTATTTGAAAGATTGAACCTAATGATATGAACTCATGATGTATTAGCAATATATGTTTATGATATCATAGATAACTTAATATGTCAAACTTAAGTACGAAGTTACTTTCAGACCATATAACTGCAAATTTTTATATTTGTAAGCATATCCGTGACTTGAAAGGCTAAGCTTCCTAAGTACGAGTTGTCCTTTGAGTTTGTGATGTCCTTGAAACTGTAAGAACAACAACAACCTAATTTGGATGTGGATTGTTGTACACTTTTGTATTTGATTGTATATGTTTTGGTGTTGTTCTATCACACTATCACACTGTATGTTTGGTTTATTATTATATTTTTATAAAACGTTCAGCCTAGCAGTACTTTGATATGTTCTCTATACAAAAACTATGATCTAATATTGGCTCGGATGTCGTAATGTAAGAGAAATATTACTGTTATGTGGCTAAAACCTTGAGCTTTGTTATGATTTAACACATATCTGGATATTATATTTCAAGATAAATATTGGGGTTTGGTATGCTTGTTTCTGATTTCTTCCCACTAAATGATAACGAAATTTAAACTCAAGTAGAGAATGACTAGTTCCACATTAAGAAGGTCTATCTTTAGTACTTAACGATATCACAAATAGCATTTGTAGTTCAACAATCGTTTAGAAGTCTTGTTACCTCTACAGGGATTGTTCTAATAATTTATTTTTCCTTTTTTCTATGTTGTCTAACTCTTCCTTCTCACTATCCAAGAAGATCCTTTGTTTTGATGCTAATATTGCTTTGTGAGTAGGTGAAATCATTTTAGCTTAAGATCGACTTGTGATACTTATTTTTTAAAGGAAAAAAATCAACAATCAACAAGAGTTCCATGTTTTTATTTCATGTTTCAGTTCATTCTATCATTCATAGTTATTCTTCACTTATTAGTTTGTAATTTTGTTGACATAATTTATGTTAGTCTGCTGACATTAATGATAGAGAAATGATAATATGCAGTATGTCATATACCTATATAAATTAGAGTTCCTCTCCCTCTCTCAAATTCTAGGCATTGTGAGATTTCCTGGTGTTGATACCAAATTTAGTCTGCTGACGTGGATCAGTTAAGTGGAGACACGTGTCAATCTACATGGCACTTACAAATATTTCTGAACAACACCTTGACTTCGAGGAACTCAACCTCCCCGACCAACTCAGACACTCCGAGCAACAGGTGTTCTCTGAGGAACATTACTGTACCGAGCAACTCATGAATACCGAGCTACTTAGGCGGACCGAGCAGCTTAGGCGGTCGGAGCTGCATCTCGTACAGAGCATTAATGTCTGGATAATCAACAGATCGACTGCGCATTAAATGCTCATTATTATCATACAGATGTATACGCCTATTCGACAGCTATGTATTACCCTTTCACATTTACAGCTTGAGGGCTATAAATACATTGTATCATCCTCATTGTAGGGGGACTGGAAATTTCTTGGTAAAATCTGTAATCGAGAATTCCCAAACAGTCAACAATAACAAAACAGTGGACGTAGGCCATTACTTTAAGGATGAACCACTTTAAAAATCTTTTATCTTGTTTATATTTATCTGTGATTGATTAATTAGAGATAATCTAATTTTTTACATCAACAGATTCGCGCCGTCTGTGAAAAACGACTGTAATTATCGTTTTTCACCAAAATAATTTATTACCAATGGCTGATAATCCTGAATCCAGTAATCGAAACACTGGAAACCCCCCGAATCCATCCGCTCCTCCAAATGTCCATGATCTGGCTGGAATTATGGCCAATTTGGCTCAAGGCCAGATGGCCATGCAAGAGACTATGCGACAACTCATGCAAACTATCCAGGGTGGAGCGCTGACCCATTCAGGACAACGAAGTGTTCAAAGAAATACCCGTTTACTTTCTTCGCATATTAGGCAGAGCGATTCATATCGCACTGAGAGATCTGGTGATTTTTCTTATCAACCGGGTCGAACTTCATCAGTACGAGCCACAGATACTGAACAACACATCACTCTCTCTCCAGAAAGGACTAGTGCATTGGAAAGATTAAGTAGGGTCTCTCCTTTTGATCGATTGGGCCCTAGGAAGAATAAAAGTCCTCTTAAGGCTGTGTCGAGAAATTTTCGACGACCATCTGATCTAAGAGAGGGTTCTGCCCAATCACAACCAGCTGCTCGACATGATAGATCCCAGTAAGCGACTTCAACACGATCAATTACTCGAACCAATAGGCCCGAGGAGGGAAAGGATGCATGGAAAGGATCTATTCAAAGGTTGGAGGATAGACTAGGGGAAATGGCTAAGGCCAAGAATCCTCTACAAAGAAATTTTGTCCAAGGGACTCCTTTTATACAGGAAATTGTGGATTTTCCCACACCATCGAAGTTCAAAGCACCTGTTGTGACCCCTAAATATGATGGCAAAACTGACCCTGTCCTTCATATAGAACAATACCAAGCTGCTGCCGACATTTATGTCGTGCCAGACGAGATGAGATGCAGGGCATTTTCGGGAACTCTTACTGGATCTGTACAAATATGGTACAATAATCTTCCTCGGGGGAAGATTTCAACTTTCTTTCAACTGGCCGAGCTCTTCATTGGAAATTGAACGAGTGGCACATTTGTTTCAACTTTCAACGAGTGGCACATTTGTTAAACGAGTGGAGCAAAACCAGTGGAGCAAAACGAGTGATAAGGTTCCAACGAGATGAGATGCAGTTCTTTCAACTTTCTGTTTTGGAGAAAAACCAGTTAAACGAGTGGCACATTTGTTAAGTGTTAGACAAAAAATAGGTGAGAGCACCAGGGATTACATAACTCGTTTCAATAAGGAGAAGCTATAAGTTATTGATTATGAGGAAAAGACAGCAATTACTGCTTTGATGAGTGGACTGTTGCCCAATAAATTGTACTATACTTTGGCTAAAGATCCACCCAGAACCATGTCAGAACTAATGGCAAAAGTGGCCAAGATCATGAATGCCGAGGAGGCTATGGCTGCGAAGAAGAACATGGACACCAAAGAGACCAAGGTGGAGGTTGATAAGGCTAAAAAGAAATAACATAAGAACAATGGTGGTGACAAGCAGTCAAAAGCAAAGCCATCATGGGAAATATTGAAGAAATTTGAAAATTATACTCCTTTGAAAGTAGACATAAACCATGTCCTGGAAGAGATCAAGAACAGCGAGGAACTAAACTGGCCTGAGAAAATGAAGACAGATCCTGACAAGAGGAATAAGGCCAAATATAGCGAGTTCCATAAAGACCATGGTCACACGACCAAAAATTGCATAGCTCTCCAGAATGAAATCGAAGCACTCATCAGACGAGGAAAGCTGGCCAAGTATGTTGATCGAAAAAATGAAAGAAAAAGCAACGACCAAGCAAGACAGAGATCTAGATCTCCTCGTCGAGCAGAAGAAAACAAGAAAAGAGATCATGAAGATGATCCAGAAGACGACCCCGATCTCCCTAAGAGACCAAGACAGCCAGAGCGTGAGGTATTTTCAATTCGTTTTGGATCATTTGATTGTAATGTTATTACAGGTGGAGATGCAGGAGGTGGGGACCTTACTGCGGAAAGGAAAGCTTACCTCAATGAGGCTCAAGCTTGTTCATACATTCAGCGAATAAATTTGGTCATCGATTTCTCCAAGAACGACCTCGCAGGTGTACAATATCCTCATGATGATCCACTGGTGATCAAAATGAGGATGAAGGAAGTAATAATCTTAAGAGTACTGGTGGATAATGGTAGCTCGGCGGATATCATGTTCTACCCATGCTTCGATAGTTTAAATCTAAAGTTGTCCCAGTTGGAACCTTATCACAGGCCCCTCCTCGGGTTTGCTGGCAAGAAAGTCTTTCCACTTGGGACGATCAAGTTGGATATGTTCATCGGTACATGGCCTGCTTGTCGATCAGAAAGAGTACGTTTCTTTATGATGGATAAGAATGTCCAGTCAGCTTACAATATCATCATGGGAAGGGTAGGTTTGAAGAAGTTTGAAGCAGTACCATCTACTGTACATCAATGTCTGAAGTTTCCAACCAATTTTGGAGTAGGAGTTGTAAAGGGTGACCAAAAGGTAGCTCGGGAATGCTACTATTCATCAACCGAGCAGGAAGAACTGGAGGAATCTAGGAAGAAAGCTACTACCTATCAAGTGGATGGAGGTGCAGAGATTGAAACCTTAGATCCCAGAGACGAGTCGCAACTCGTGAAAGGTCAGGTGGTGGAAGCTACTGAAAATGTCATTCTGGACGACGAGCACCCGGAACGAACAACTCAAATAGGTTCATCATTGGATGTGTCACTAAAACATGAATTGATAGCTTTTCTAAAAAGCAGAAAACAAACTTTTGCTTGGAGTCATGAGGACATGCCAGGAATAGACCCAAATTTCTTATGTCACGAGCTCAATGTAAATAAGGAAATCAAGCCAGTGAAGCAGAGAAGAAGAGTGTTCTGTCCCAAAAAGAACCAAGCTATATAAGAGGAGGTCGAGAAGATCCAAAAAGCTTGCTTTATTGAAGATGTCAAATATCCAGGCTGGTTGGCTAATGTGGTGATGGTGAAGAAGAAAAACGACAAGTGGAGGATGTGTGTAGACTTCACCGACCTCAACAAGGCCTGCCCAAAGGATCATTTTCCTTTTCCCCGAATTGATCAATTAGTGGATGCTACCTCGGGACACGAGTTATTGAGCTTCATGGATGCTTATTCTGGTTACAACCAAATTAAAATGAAACCTGAAGACAGGGAGAGTACCTCTTTCATTACCCCTAGGGGAACTTATTGTTATAATGTTATGCCTTTTGGTTTAAAAAATGCAGGTGCAACATATCAGCGGCTGATGAACAAGGTGTCTGCAGAACAAATCAGTTGCAATATGGAAGTTTATATTGATGATATGCTAACGAAAAGTAAGAAAGATGCTGACCATCTAATTGACTTAGGTCATACCTTTGATCAACTAGATAAATATAAAATGAAGTTGAATCCCACCAAGTGCATATTCGGAGTAAGAGAAGGCATGTTCCTAGGGTATATTATCAACCAACGAGGAATCGAAGCAAACCTAGAGAAGATCAAGGATCTATTGGGACTACGATCTCCAACGACGAAGAAGAAAGTATAAAGTCTCACTAGGCGAGTTGCAACACTTAATAGATTTGTATCACGAGCAACAGATAGATGCCTCCCATTCTTTAAAACACTCCAAAAAATGTTTGAATGGAATGACGAATACGAGAAGGATTTTCAAGAGTTGAAGAAATATCTGGGAGCACCTCCACTGTTATCCAGGCCAGTGATGGGGGAAAGATTGTACTTTTATTTGGTAGTGTCAGAGAATGCAGTTAGCTCGGCATTGATAAGAACGGAGGATGGAGTGCAAAAACCAATCTATTACACTAGCAAAGCCTTACGAGGAGCAGAGATCAGATATCCAAGACTAGAAAAGTTGGCGCTAGCTTTGATCGAAGTGAGTAGAAGGATGAGGCCATACTTCTAAGATCATACCATAGTTGTGTATACCGATATACCGTTGAGGCGGGCTCTTTATAAACCGGAAAAGTCAGGACGATTGAAGTACTGGGTAGTAGAACTTGGTGAATATGACATAATTTATGAGCCTAGATCGTCACTTAAAGGGCAAGCAGTGGAAGATTTTATAGCAGAGTTCACCTATCCTGACACGTACGAGGAGCAAAAGCTGAATACCGACCAACCTGTGGATGTTACAGGATCATCGAATTTAAACCCCGATCAACTTAAGTTGGTCAACGAGCAACAGAAGATGGTCGACGAGCAGCAAGAAGTACTAGAGGAAGATATAAGGAAGCCATAAATATTTCGCCAAGGAACTCTGTCTAACCAAGAGTTTGATAATGATATACCTGTGTGGAATTTGTATATAGATGGATCTTTGTGCACTGCAGGTTGTGGATCAAGGATTGTTTTGAACAGACCGGACGAGGTCGATGTGGAGTATGCTTTGCGCTTCTAATTCAAGGCTTCTAATAATGAGGCTGAGTATGAAGCTATGATTGCAGGTCTTAGTTTAGAAAAAACTATGGGGGCAGAGCAGGTCGTCGTATTCAGTGATTCACAACTAATCGTGAATCAAATATTAGGGGTATATGCAGCCAAAGGAGAATTAATGATCAAGTATCATGAAAAAGAAATGGAGATATTATCAAGTCTGATGGCAGTGCAAATAATTAGAATACCAAGATTGAAGAATGCCAGAGAAGATGCCTTAGCTCGGTTAGCCTCAGCAACGCGCACCGAGCTACGAAGAACAATCCCAATAGAAATCTTGGCTAGTCGGAGCATAGAAGAAGATCTGATGATGAACTTTATTACCCTTGATTTAGGACCATCTTGGATGGATCCCATCAAAGCATATATTGAATAAGGGTATTTTCCAACTGATAAATGCGTAGCCAAGAAACTGAAGTTTAAAGCTACTCATTATGTGTTGACCAATGGTGTTCTATATAGACGAGGAATTATAGATGGCTTGCAGAGATGTGTACATCCCACCGAGGTGAAAGACTTGATCTAAGAAGTCCATGAAGGGTCTTGTGGAGCCCATGTAGCAGGTCGGACACTTCTGCAAAGTATAATGACGTAGGGATACTATTGGCCGATAATGAGGGATGATTGCATAGCCTATGCTAAAAAATGTGACAAATGTCAACGCTTCTCCACTATCCGAAGAACTCCCCAAGCATTGTTGACACCCATTACTTCCCCTTGGCCATTTGCCATATGGGGAATTGACTTGGTCGGGCCACTTCCAACGACCAGAGGAAGGTTTAAATATCTCGTCGTCGTAGTGGATTACTTTACTATGTGGGTGGAAGCTGAGCCCCTTATCCATATGACATATCACAAAGTGTATCAATTTATATAGAAAAACATCATTTGTAGATATGGTATTCCTCATGCATTCATCACAGACCATGGAACCCAATTCGAAAATGAGGAGTTTGCTGCGTATTGTCACCAGTCGAACATATTGAAAACCCACTCTGCACCAGGCCACCCTCAAAGCAATGGACAAACTGAAGTGACAAACAGAATGCTGATGAATGGCTTGAAGAAAAGATTAAATGATGCAAAGGCAAATTGGATCAATGAGCTGCATTCTGTACTATCGGATTATCGTACTACTCCACGAGCAGCCATAAGAGAATCTCCATATATGCTGGCATTTGGAAGTGAAGCTGTTATACCTGCCGAGCTAGGTCTCCCCACACACAGAGTGATGAATTTCAACTCTCCTATCAGTGACTTGATGAGAAGATTAGATTTGGATATGCTCGAGGAAGTTAGAGAAGAAGCAGCAATCAGAAACGCTGCCTACCAGTAACGGACAACTCTGTTCTACAACAAGAGAGTAAAGAAATGCGACCTGAAAGAAGGAGACTATGTGTTAAAGAAAGTAATTCAAAAGCACAACAAACTGGAAGCTAACTGGCATGGGCCCTACAGAGTAACAGAGGTTGTTCGACCAGGGACGTATAGAATCGAAACCTTAGAAGAAGAGGAGTTTAAGAATGCATGGAACGCAGAGCATCTGCGTAAATATTATCAGTAATTTAATCTCTATGTAATGCAGTTTTCTTCGATATGAATAAAGTTTTGGATATTTCGCCTAATTCTCTCCTTTTGTTGAAATTTTTTTGGAGTACTAGTGCTAAACACTACGCATCAAGCCCAGAAACACCAACTACGGTTGGATGGGAAAAAAATTCACCAGCTACCAACTATAGTTGGTCGGGAATGAAAAATTTCCTAGAAACACCAACTACGGTTGGTTGGGAAGAAAATCCACCAGCTAAGGCTGGTCAGGAATAAAAATTTCCCAGAAACACCAACTATGATTGGTTGGGAAGAAAATCCACCAGCTAAGGCTGGTCGGGAATAAGAAAATCCACCAGCTAAGGCTGGTCGGGAATAAAAAATTTCCAGAAACACCAACTACGGTTGGTTGGGAATAAAATCCACCAGCTAAGGCTGGTCGGGAATAAGAAAATCCACCAACTATAGTTGGTCGGGAATGAAAAATTTCCCAGAAACACCAACTACGGTTGGTTGGGAAGAAAATCCACCAGCTAAGGCTGGTCGGGAATAAGAAAATCCACCAACTATAGTTGGTAGGGAATGAAAAATTTCCCAGAAACACCAACTACGGTTGGTTGGGAAGAAAATCCACCAGCTAAGGTTGGTCGGGAATAAAAATCCAACAGCTAAGGTTGGTCGAGAATAAAAATCTACCAACTAAGGTTGGTCAGGAACAAAAACCACCAACTCCGGTTGGTCGAAAACAGTTGGTTAAAATAATGAAAGTCATTTCAGGGCTTAAAATTAAAAAGTGATAAATTTCTTGATACTTATGACATTTTAAACTACAACCATAGTTGGTCAAAAATCGAAATATCACCAACTCTGGTTGATCGTCAAATGACTATCATCAATTCAGGATAATCAACAATAAGCTTTCACCAACTTTAGTTGATCGACTATTTAAAATAACACAATATTGTTATCTTTTTAACAGATATACATGCACATTCATTAATAAATAAAAGAAATGTTTTACAGAATATTTTCAAGACAATGACAATCAAGATTGCAAAGAATTTTTTTTTCATTAAATCCAGAACAAAATACATTGAGAATGAAATACATAAAAAATTGTTACATCAAGAATCCTATTCTATTGGTTTCTTCCCCTCTGCCTTTGAAACAGGTTCTTCACCAGCGGGAGGATTGTCTAAGGCATAGGGGGAATTGATGAAATTTATATCTTTGAGCATCCTGACATTCATTACTGAGGGCCGATCAAGTAGGTGTTCAGGGCGAGATATCTCGAAATTGGAATGAAGACTGTAGTCACCGAGATACTTTGAAATCAGACATTGAGGAATGGCGCGAGCAGGAATCCAGCTCATATCAAGTTTGAAAGGTGGCACTGGTAACTCGAGCAAACCAGGGTCATAGTAATTCCACATACAGTGACCATGTTCCAGCTGCAGCACACCCAAGGCATTCAGCCATCCTTGCTTGTACCCCTCGTTGTTCGACTGCTGGATCCGTTCATCGAGGTGATAGAGTCCTTCATTATAACCAGCCATCCAGAACTCTCTGGGCTTCTTGTGGAATTGATAGGTTAACCTCTCCAGTTGCTCGTGGAGGTTCTTCGTTAAAAGTTCTTTACTCTCCAAGGCAGACTTTTGTGCAGAGAGCTGCTCGTCCAGATTCAGAATCTTCTTGAACATCTCAGCTAATGCTTGATTCTTTGCCATTAACTGGAAGGCCTGATTCTCCAAAGCTGATTGAGTTCTTTGTTCTTCAATAGTAACCCGAGCAGTCCTTATTCGTCCCCGAGAAGCTCTTGCTCGTCTGCGAGCAGAGGTGGAAGGACCAGTTCTCTTCAAGGTTTCCAATTCGTCTCTCAGATTGGCATTTTCGACCTCCAAGAAAGAAAAACCTTCATCTTTGACAGGAACCAAGGCTCCCGAGGTAGAGGCTGCAGATTTCAGCTGAGATATCTCTCCTCACAAATTATTGTTTTCCTGCTCTAACAATTTGGCGATCTGCCTATGCTCTTCAACCTCGGTCTTCAAAGTCCTTTCCTTTATATCATAAGCAGCAACCAACTTATCATATCCCTTATCAGCACTTAGTTGCTGATACTTCTTCTCATATCCCTGGTCCAGAAGGATAGTAGACTCCTTGTACTGTTGTTGAAGTTCCTCGAGGGTACCCTGGAGATTTTCAATCATCTCATAGTATGCCACATTATTAGCAACTGTACGGTCGAGCAGGCATTTCAAATACTGGTAGGCTTCAACTGCTCGTTCTGAAGCATATGGACCGAGGATATCGACGATTTGAGATTCATTCAAGTCAGCATGGCCAGCCTTGAAGTAGTCGTTACATTTTTTCATCAGTTCTGTATCATGGGCTGACAAGAGTTCCATTCTGGCCATAAACTAGTAAAGAAAAGAGATAGAAAGAATCAATAAAATGCAGACAGAGCAAGAAGAATAAAAGCAGAGCAAGAAAAAGGGAGTTAAGTTGCACAACCAAAAACTTCAAATTTTATTACATCATAAAAGAAGTACATAGCCCAGAGTTACATTTAACAAAAAAGTAAAGAGAAAAAGTTCGAACAACTCTACACCTTCTCCTTATCTCCTAAAACTTTCTCGGGAGGCTGGGACGAAGAGGTAGGATGCTAGGATGGCATAGAAGGTTGCTCGGAGGGTGTTGGAAATTGCTCGGTTGAAATGCTGGTTGGTTGAAGTTGCTCGCAGGAGGTCTGGACAACCGGGGGATGAGAAATCTGATCTTCGATCACCATAGAGGTTTCCTCGGAAGAAGCTTTGTCTTCTTCTTCTTCCTCGGGAGAAGGAGGGGGGTTAGGAATGTGTCGCTAAAATAGGTCTGAATTCTCATCGACATTCATCTCTTTCAGAGCATCCACCCAACCATCCCTGAAATATTTGAGGCTGCCATACTCCATTTGTGAGATCATGGAAGCCAAACCCTTATTCCAACCCTTGTCCCAGCCAGTACTGAAGAACTTCTTAACAACAAGTTTCCTCTTCGCCTTCTCTGAGGAAACCCTCTCAGTCATAAGTTCCTCGGCAGCTTTTAATTTCCTTTCTGCCTCTTCCCTTTGGCGATCCACTTCACGGATTTTGCCTAACTCCTCTTCAGCGGCTTTGAATTTGGTCTCAAGCTCTCCAGCATTTTGGAGCTTCCCCTCGAGCTCTTTATTCTTACTTTCCAAGTCTTTTATCTTTCTTCTCCAAACCCTTGGAGACTTCAACAGCTTTATCTTTCTCTCGATCGGTGGCTGTTAGTTGCTTCACCAAGCAACTTTGTCTTCGTCATACTTCCAACGAGAATCCTTTAAGGACTGTGACAGACCTACAAGAGCCTCCTCCACACCTAACGAGGAGCTTGAAGCTTTAATAGCTTCATCCTTTTTCAGAATGGTGTTGAAACAAGTTACCAACTGGAAAAAGAAAATAATTGTAAGTCAGTGCAAGGACATAACATTAAAAAATGAAAGTTTAAAATAGTAATACGTACAGAGGCAATATGTTGAGATGCCAAGGTAGAAACCCTCTCCCGAGAAAGATTTTCTTCAACACCTTGGATCTCGGGGATAATCCAAGACTTCACCGAGCTCATGGCAGAGCTCGGAGCAACAAAAGTGGGAACACCACTTCCAGTAGTTAGAGGCTGAGAGATGGATTCAGCCAAATTGTCCAAGGAACTTTTCTTCAACTTCCTCGTGGGAGCAGGAACATTCTCAACCAAGGATGTCGTCTTGGTCGGTGATATAACTATAACCTCACTTGGAGGGGAAACAGTTGCAATCTTGCTTGGAGCCACAGGGGGCTTCTCGACAACCTTCTTAGTAGTAGTTGCAGGAGGTGCATCAATTTGTCTTGTCCCTTATTCTGGGATATCCTGCTTACTTTTCTTTGCCTCTCCAGCAGTAGAGGTAGACTTATCGAAGAGGGCAGGAGCTCTTCTTCTCTTCATTTTGTCACTAAGAGGAATATGCGATTCAGGAGAAGAATCTTCAGAAACTGGTGTTGGTTCTATGTTACTTATCACTGGACGAGCAGTGAAAGATGAGGTGTAACTCTTGTACTGCAACAAGTACGAGGATGATCTGATATGTTCGTCAGCGACAGTTTGATGCAAACCCCAGATAAGTTTCAGATGCTTTAAATTAACTTTTGTCTCCTTTGGAGACCTTCTTTTGCTGTCAACTGCAAATAAATAAAAATCAAAATATCAGTGATGCATTTTATCGAATATAAAGAAAACATGATTTCAAAAACTAAATAAAATAAAAATAACATATCCCATTGCCATAAGGAGAGCATCTAGGACCCTGATATACGTCATTTTTAGTTAATGGAGCATGTTGCCAATTTTTCATAACAACCCCATGCTCGAAGTAATCCATGTTGGCATCTGGGAGATTGACAACTAAAGCCCTATTTAAAAACCTAGTTTTCAAATAAAAAGTACTATCACTGACAGCCCGTCTATAGCAAAACATAATCTCTGGAATTCCTAAATGGGTTTCATGAATCTGATTTAACCTATGGACTCCATTAACTATTCTCCATGTATTCAGGGCTATTTTTGTAGGTACCATGTCAAAATATTGATAGAACTCCAAACATAAGGGATTTGGAGGAAAAGAAAAGCCACATTCGGCTATAAAGAGATTGGGGAACCAATGTCCCTCAGCCAAACGAAAATAATTATAAGGACCTGAAAGTTCTTCCAAAATGACCTAGGAAAGAATAGAAAAATCAGAACGAAATTTATCAAGCGACTCAATAAGGTAAACCATGATGAACAAAGAAAATAAAAGAGAAGGAAGAAGATCTAACAGAAGAAGGGTAGATCAGTTGATAACGAACGATGGAAGGAATGAACGCACAAGATGGAGAAGAAATGGAGAGCTCAAAGATACAGATTTGAAAAAGTAAGAGACGATAGGATTTTCTGCAATGCTTAAATACCTTACCTTGGGAAGGGGTAAAAATAATGATTACAAAGAAAGACGTTTGCGCTACCGGCGGCTAAAAGGACAAAAAATGCACGGAGACCAAAGCATTGAGAAAAATTCAAAAAGTCTGATTCTATGAATTCGAAAGGAAAAATAAATACAAGGAAAACACTCCTAAAATTCAGGATGACTATTTAATCCCGCCATATTTCGAGAAGAATGTTCCACACTCCTCAACCTCGAACTGTGAAACATTGGGGGCTTTTGTTGATACCAAATTTAGTATGCTGATGTGGATCAGTTAAGTGGAGACACGTGTCAATCTACATGGCACTTACAAATATTTCTGAGCAACACTTTGACTTCGAGGAACTCAACCTCCCCGACCAACTCAGACACTCCGAGCAACAGGTGTTCTCTGAGGAACTTTACTGTACCGAGCAACTCATGAATACCGAGCTACTTAGGCGGTCCGAGCAGCTTAGGCGGTCCGAGATGCATCTCGTATAGAGCATTAATGTCCGGATAATCAACAGATCGACTGCGCATTAAATGCTCATTATTATCATACAGATGTATACGCCTATTTGACAGCTATGTATTACCCTTTCACATTTACAGCCTGAGGGCTATAAATACATTGTATCATCCTCATTGTAGGGGAACTCGAAATTTCTTGGTAAAATCTGTTATCGAGAATTCCCAAACAGTCAACAATAACAAAACAGTGGACGTAGGCCATTCCTTTAAGGCTGAACCACTTTAAAAAAATTTATCTTGTTTATTTTTATCTGTGATTGATTAATTAGAGATAATCTAATTTTTTACATCAACACTTGGCTTCATGAGTATGCCTCTTATATCTGTTGGATTTTGCACCACATCATTAAGTAATGTATTGGACTTGGAACACACCATGAGGACAATTGAAATTTCACATTAGACTGGCTTTGAATTTTATATATTTTTTCTGATGAAGTTAGAGGGTGAAAATGAAATAGGGTAGTAAGTAATGAAATATTAGGAAATTCGGGGATTTTATGCTTCCAGATTTAGGGGTGTCAATTATGTGTATTGTATTCGAGTTGTGTTATTTTCAGCATGAGTCGATTCCTAGTCACCTTAGTCAAGTAATTCTCAAAGGGCTTGACACAAGCCCAACTCGTGTATTAACTATGTCATGCTCATGCTAACACGCATAACCTATAATTCGAAACTCTGGATTATTTCATAGCCAAACACTATATTGTACGTTTAAGGTAGGTAGTTGTAGTAAAGTATATAAACTTACTTGAGGTACTATACTATGTAGAAAATGTTGATGTCTTTTTTCATATTAACGATATTGTACATTTTGATATCGTGTATTAACTGTTGAGTCATTTTTCATAATTACCATAAGAATAAGTTATTTTTGGCTTGTGTTCTTGGAGTAATCTCACTGGGAGATTCAGTGTGACTTAGTGGCTGCTACATTCAACTGATATATGTTGTTGTATCTGAGTAATCACAGTGAAAGAATAAGGTATTTTCTGTGAACCTAAACAAATGTATTAGGCTCATACAAAGTTCTGAGTTATACGAAAATCGCTTAAGATGAGCTTGAGAATCCATTCAGGTACACTAGCATCTTGCTCATTCATATAACCTCTATCAGAAATAGTAAGGCCACTAAACAAAGACAAACCACCTTTTGTGTAACCCAAAAATATTTATAGTATCCATAACTGGCAGATTTAATTTCAAAGCCTCCATACCTAAATGTTTTCCATAAGGATCAATTCGTGTAAGATCCATTCTGAACGTCAGATTCAATTTTAGGAGTTCATCAATATGGACATAACGTAGTACTAAATATGTAGTCAGGAATCCATACACACGTTGATGTGGGATCTATGTGGGCCCTATGAGAATCTCAAATCCCAGTGGTGGACGTGGAAGAATCATGCAAACCACCTACTAGATTTACACCAATAACTGTAAGTTGATGGAATATATGCCTTAGTCACAGAATGAAATTTAGCGTTTATATGAAAATACCGAGATTGTTAATATGTTATCAGGCTCCAGAATCATATTTTTTTGTGTAAAAAAATGATTAGTATTCAATATAATAAGGCTAAAGTGCAAATTTAATTATTCATTTTCAATTTTAGACCCCATGTAATGTTTGAAAATTCGTTCATCTTATCCCTATGTCACATCTCATTAGGAGCTTAATGGAGTGCATGACTAGGAAACCTATTCCCTTATATCATCCATCTTGTCAATTCTCGTCATGAAGATGTGATGTGGGGCTAAAATTTCACGGAATTTGAAATATAAGGGTTAACATATAACTTTTGAAACACCGAGTTCATAACTCAGGTTTAACATATAACTATGAAGCAGTGAATGCTTTGTTCTTGATTGTATTCATATTCCTCCGTGATGTATGATTTGTAAAAGGTGCGGGCATTTTGGTAAGAGCGCAAGTTCTAGCATCGTGATTAAACTCGCAAGTTGCAAAAATGAGCAACAACATGTCTAGACCTCTTGAGCGACCCTCTAGGCTCAGTAAGTAGTCTGTCAATCTCCTCTTATAACTTGGGAGAATTTTAAATACGACTTATAGATTTATCTAATCCAGACTTGATATGATTATTTTAATTAAATGAATTGAATATCTTAATCCCAAGTTATTCATAGTTCATGTGAGTTGCCATAAGATATACATCCCATTTTTATGTTGATTGTGAAAAACATGTATCATTATTTAAAGATACGATAAGGAGAAAATAGAAGAGAAGAAATATGACTTTCTTTTTCTTTTTAGACATAATAGTTCCCATCTTCTTCATGCGAGTATGCTTAGAGTCTTTTTTTATTTCGTTTATTTTTCCTTGTATGAAATATATGTTCTTGTTTCGTTTTTGTTTCCAGATTTCTGAACTTGAGTAAATCAGGTTGTTCGTAGAAGGATTATCGTGGAAGGAGTTAGACTGAATGAAAGGCGTCTTGATGAAGGGCCTATTTATTGTGAACCTTGTAATTTATCTGTATTGCATGGATCAGAACTCTTTTCACGTGGAGATACTCAGGTTTATAGCTGCATTTGCATGACAAGAAAATAATGAGGGAAATAATGGTGTATCAGGATGTGGTTTACAAAGGCTGTCAATGCGGTAATTTCAAGAGATTTTTTGGGTGGTAATTTACTCTTTTACATTTTTGTTAAGTTATTTGACATATGAAGTTGTGCCTCTGTTGTCATCTGTGTTCAGGTTCAATGGGATGAACCTTCATCAATTTTGCATCCAGAGAGGTATTTCTACCTATGTGGAGTTGCAGTTTTGTTTGTCTAAAATTGTAAATAAACGTGCATATATAATTATCATGCGATTTTCGACAAGAATAGTGAACAAAATTCCAAATAGGTGATAATACTTTTCCCCATTTTATTTTAACCAAGTTGAAAAATATTTCGGCTTGAACCAAATGAGACATAGGTTGAAAATAATTTACAATGCAAAGGAAAACAGTGTGTGGATCTCTGTTCTCTAAAGTATGGGCACTTGCATGCACTTGTGAAGGAAAATCTAAGCGAGGTCTCAATGAGGATATTGTAGCCGATTGTAGGTTTACCCTTCAAGCATGAACAATTATTTACACACCCTTGCATTTGCTTATATGGTAACCATTCTTGATGAATTGAAATTGGATGAGATAATCATGTGTGAATATGAAACTTATTGTGCTGCAATGTCTAAACTGGAGTATTACATAGGTTGATTTGTTTGATTATTCTATTTAACTTGTTTTTCTGGCTTCATTTATGGAAGTGACAGTTAAGTTTTTCCTCTTATGACCCCCCCTCTCTCTCTTCAAATCAGAGCATTTTGATGGAATATATGATCGTTAAACATGCAGGTTCATATGCAAGAGATGACTGTTGGCAGGGCAGTAGATTTGACAAGGTTTAACGAGTATAAGGATCTGCTCAGAAAACTTGAAGAGATGTTTGATATTGAAGGTGCTCTTCGTGGATCAAGAAAGAAATGGAAGGTTGTCTATAGTGACGACAAGGATAACATGATGATGGTTGGGGATGATCCATGGTTGTTAAGTCCTCATAACTTAGTTCACTATTATTTGCTTTCTTTTTCTTCGTCTCGACCTCACCCTCCTCCCTCCCACCCTCACCCCCTAAAAGAAAAAAAGTATATGTATTAATATATGAATAAAAAAACAAAAAACTTAACTAAACTAAACCCATCCTCATCGAACTCTTGGTTGGCCTAATTGACTATTATACGCTTTTTGGGGGGGTTAAAAATGTGCGTTGGGGGGTTAAACCTTAAAACAAAAACTTAGTTGCCTAGAAATAAATACAAACACAACAAGTGATACCAAAGAAACTTATCTAAACTAACCGCGTCCTCATTCAACTCTTAGTTGGCCTAATTGACTAATATATGCTTCTTTTGGGGGTTAAAAATGGGTGTTTGGGGAAAAAAATAAAAACAATCTAACGGCCTAAAAATCGGTACAAACACATCAAGCGATACCAAAGTAACTTATCTAAACTAACCGCATTCTCATTGGGTATGGTCATTTGTTGTGTATCAATTAATCCCCAATTAAATTACATGTGTGCCAATGGCACATGAATGTACTAGTATTTTATGTTATTTACACATTTATGCTTACACATTTACTAAGATTGAGTTTGTTCAATAGGTTCTTATAGGGAAATATGAAGATTAATTTTGGGAGAATGAAGTCTATTTTTGCAAAGAATATCATGAACATTACTTTTGGGAGAATAATATGTGTAGAACTTTAATGACGTTAGACTTCGTTTCAAGTTTATGGTTAAAAGATAAATGGTTTATCTTGTAGTACATTTTGTTTTGAGAACTTTAATGGTTATGAATGAAATATAGTTTTAGATTGATTTAATACCACTGAAATGTAGTGTCGTTCATTTGGTCACGTGTGTTTTGAAATTATGTTTTGAGTGAATTTTGTGGGAATTGGTTTTGCATTGACATTGGTTGAGCACAAGTTTTTACTAGTGTATTTATATCTACTTGTTTAATGGAAAATTAATACTTTTTTAAAAATAAAATAATATTTCTAACGGACTTTAATTGTTACAAATAAAAACATTTGTTACAAATATATGACACTCCCAATCCGTTACAATGTATTTTGTAATGGTTTGTATCCGTTACAAATTCTATATTTGTAACGGACAAAAACCGTTACAAGTTATTATATTTGTTACTAATATATGAGATGTGTACCAATGCCAAATCCGTTACAAAATATTTTGTAACGGATGTATCCCGTGACAAATATTAAATTTGTAACGGATTTTATCTGTTACAAATTTTGTTGGAAAAATAAATAACGCCAATTTTCTAACGGATTTAATCCGTTACAAATATTTTTTGTAATGGTTTTTGCCCGTTACAATTGACTTGTTTTGGTGTAGTGGCTGCTGAATTACCTGCTAAAATATTAACTAACATTGGTTGTTTGTTTTCTTGCAGTTCATAGGAAGAGGAAGTGTCCTAAGGAGGGTGGAATTAATCTTAATGAGCTCAAGTTTCTCTCGGTCCTTCATTAAAAAATTGGTGAAGAGAATACTAAGTCGGCATCATTCTTGTTGAAATACAGGAGTTTTTTCACCTCGTTTGTTGACCGACCTTCTATTGTTGCTCCTACCATTGTGCTTGACTTGGACTAGGACCCAGTGTCCACTTCATCAGGTAGTGGTGAACTTGATGTTTTCCCTTGTTATTCTCTTGAATCAGACGTTCCTCTTTCTAAAGCCATGGGTAAAAGAAAGTTTCCCAACCTTCTTGGAGATGATGCTGCTGCGGGTACCCACAAACCAGTGGATAGTGGGGCCAAATAGAAAGATGACGTGGAGAGAAGGCTCGGGAGATGATTCCCTCTTAAAAAGATTAAGGAGAGGTCATGCTGCTAAGCAGGTTGAAGGAATTATTGATGCCGACCAACAAAGCTTGCTCGGTGTTACTCCATCTGATGTTAGCTCCTCTGTAGCCATAGGTCCTGGCTTGGCCAGGAAGTTAATCAAATCTGGTACACTTTACGACCATAGGGGTGCTGCTTCCTCTATGCCCCGACATAAAATTTATGAAAGGGATGCTCAAAGCCTTGCTATAGTGAGAATTATTCTTTTTCTCTTTCATACTTTGAATTTTTGTACTGATTTTTTCTTTCTTCTTTGCAGTTCCTAGTTGATTTGAACCAGATGTTAGAGAATGACGATGCTCTTCGTTCTTCTTCAACTGATGTTGAGTAGGCTTTTGCTAGTCTCAAGAAGTCTTTTCTTAACTCCCAACAAGCATTGGCAACTAAAAATAAGACTTGGGAGAACAAAATAGAAGCTGAGGGGGATGCTCGATAGAAAGCTGAGGATGAGGCTACTAAAGTTTAGAAGAAAGTGGTTGAGCTGACAAAGATCCTAACTGCTGACAAGGCCAAAAGGAAGAAGGCCAGAGAAAATTCCTTCAATAAAGGATGGAATAAGGCTATCACTGCTACCTCTGTTCAGATTGAGTATGCAAAGAAGAAATATTTCAAGAATGGTTGGTCAGCTGCTCTAAAGGAGGTTGACAAAGAAGAAAACTCTAAACACTTCCAAAGGCATGAGCCTAGCTCTCCCCCCAATATGGATGATGAAGTTGGAGATGATGTTGGTTCTGGGGATTCATCTCTGGTGGTTGAGTCTTCATCCAATCAGCCTAAGAATGTTATTGAGTCAGTCCTCCCATCCACCGAGCAAGTCACTCCAGCCATCACTTCTACCAATCAAGCTGGAGTTAAAGATGACAGAGAGAAGGAGTAGATTTGCTTAGCAGTTGGCCTCTGTATTTTTTGCATTTCTTTCATTTCTTTTTTGTTGTACGTGTAATTTTCCTTCAAATTAATAAAAGGACTTTTTTCTTCTTCATACTGTTTTGTCGTTTCTTGGTTGTTCATTCTTTCTTGATTGTTGTCATGTATTCCTTTTCTTGTTATTGATTGAATATCTCTTTATTTTTCTAGTTTATGGCCAAAATGGAACAATTATCTTCCAATGATTCAGATCTACTCAAGCGTTACAACAGTTTATTTAAGGCTGGTCATATGACTTTAATCGAGGAAGAATTATCAAACTTGCCCGGGGCGACTAATGCTACTGACCATGCTAAAGATGCGTATATTTATCTCAAGTTTTTTCTTGATCGGGTTGTGGCCAATAACGTGGCTTGCTTTGAGATGATTGAAGAACTTCAAGAAGAACATAATGAATCTAAGGCTCTCCTTCACACTAATTATGAGTCCAAGTATAAGGCCTTATGTGGAGCTCGGGGATGTGTGGAGAAGTTGAAGAAGCACCTTTCTGTCTTTAGAAAGAAAGAATTCCTACTTAAGTGTGAAGTTGATGAAGCTAGAGCCATTGCCAAGTTATTGGAGGAAGAAAATAATAAATAAATGAGTGAACATGATTCTTTAAAGTCTCATTCTATAACTTCTGCTGATGATGAAGGGGTATCATTCTTATAAACTGAGAATGTTAGGCTAATGGAGGAACTGGAAGCCTTGAAGAAATCTAAAACTGCTTCTACTTCCCGACCAAGATCTAGATCTAGTCGACCTATAACTGATGAGGCCAGAACTCAATAAACGCTTGTCAATCGGGCTGCACAGATAAAGGCTAAGAACTTAGCCATTGTTGAGATGTCTCAAAAAATCTAAACTCGGGATGAGCAACTTTTCATCCTATCTTCTCAATTACAAATTAAGAATGGAGTGCAAAAGAAATTGCAACACCAGGTTGAAAGATTAACCTTCTAGTTTCACAAGCAACCTATAGAAGTTTTGACGGAAGGGTAAAATGAAGCTCTTGGATGATTTGATGATCATTTTAGTCAGGCTTAGCGTGAAGGCTATAAATAGGGCTGGGCCAATTGCCTAACAGTTATCAAGGTTGACCAGGATAGAAAATTATGGTAGTAGACTGATGCGTCATTCTTGGATTATGACAAATGTCCCTTCAAGCTTTACGTTAGTTGAATCCCTATAGAAACCATTCCTCAATGCTTGATCTCAAAATATTTAGGAGATTATGGTCTATATGATGAGCTGGAAATAGTTTGACCTCCTCATTTATTGAATACTCCGAGCAGCAGTAATAGGAGAATGCTTCATGATTTTAACTTTATCAACTCTCCATACACACCGGATGATCCTTCAGTAGGAATGGCACCTACTTCGAGCTCCTCTATAGCTGAAGGAAAGCGTCCAGTAGAATAATCTCGAGAATAATATGTTTATGTATTTCATTTGTACACAACATTGCATGTAGTCGTCATTAATATGAATGAAATGAGATTTATTAACTTATCTTGTTAATTTTTAGATGCTTGAATGACTTTGTTGTTTCATTAGTTCTACTGATACACTTAGGCATTTGCATAAATTTAGTATCAGTTACCAATGATATTATCATAGGTTCTACTGATATACTTAGATTTCTAAGTTTAATACCAGTTACCATTAATGCGGCTACAGGTTCCACTAGAGCACCTAGATTAAAATCCAAGTTTAACGCTAGTTACCCGTGGTATTTCCATAGGTTCTAATAATGCACCTAAGTTTTTAGGTTTACTATTAGTTACCAGTGGTGACCAGGCATATATGGAATAAGTGTCTACATTCCTATTCAGGAATCTTCACAACGTTCATCCTCCATTTTGGTCACTTTAGAGAAAACATGTTGATTTTATACAGAGTTTTATCCTTGATGTCGTGATGATTATCTTGACCAAGTATTGAGGACTTAAAATCATATCTTGACTTGGTATTCTATGCGTCGTCGATTAAGTGTTGACCAAGGATTTGTGGGGATTGTGGGGATGCATATCACCAGTACTCCCCAAAAAAAATTTAAAAAATGAAAAAAAACCAACTTTTTATTGATATTTAAGCAAACTTATTACAAAAGATATTTCTTTTTACATTACTGGTAGTACTTCCTAAGATGGTCGGCATTCCAAGGATTTTTGAATTGTTCCACCTCCAGAGTTTCAAGTCTATAAGTTTTTGGTCGGATAACGGCCGAGATACGATATGGTCCATTTCAGTTAGCATCAAGTTTGTTGATTTTCTTCATCACTTTCTTAAGTACATAATCCCCCTCTTTTAAGTTTGTCAGCTTTATCTTTTTGTTATAAAAGTGTGTTATTCGTTGTTGATAGGAAACATTCCTCAAGGTTGCACTTTTGCCCACCTCTTCTAGCATGTCCAGGTCTAGCCTTCACATCAAATCACTTATATGAGATCAAAGTTCAACACTCTATGAGTTGGCAAACCTATTTCAGGTGGTATGACAGCTTCTGTCCCAAATGCCAGCATGTATGATGTTTCTCCAGTAGCAGCTCTTGGAGTTGTTCGGTATGCTCACAAAACTGAGTGTAATTCTTTTATCCAATTTCCTTTAGCACTATCAAGTATTTTCTTCAACCCATTGAGTAAAGTTTTATTCGTTACCTCAGTTTGCCCATTGCTTTGAGGATGAGCTAGAGCAGAGTGCAACTTTGAATCTTAGATTGGGCAGTGTATGTTGTGAACTCCTCATTGTCGAACTGGGTATCATGGTCAGTAATGAAGGCATATGGCAAATCATATCTACAAATGATGTTTTCTAGATGAACCGGTACACCTTCTCATAGGGCATATCCACTAATGGTTCTACTTCAAACCATTTGGTGAAATAATCAACATCTACAACCAAGTACTTAAATCTTCCTCGAGTGAAAGGCAATGGCCCGACCAAGTCTATCCCCAAAATACCAAATGGCCAAGGTAAAGTAATGGGAATCAAAGCTGCCTACGGAGTTTTGAAAATATTGGATTACTTATGGCACTTGTCACACTTCTTTGCAAAGGTTGTACAATCTGTCCTCATAGTCGGCCAGTAATACCCTTGAGTATTCATTCGATGTAGTAATGATCTTCCTGCCACATGAGCTCCACAAGATCCTTCATAAACTTCTTCTATTAGATTTTTAACCTATGTTGGGTGAACACAACGCCGCAAAGTAACTTTTAACCCATTTCGATACAGAATTCCTTTGTCTAGCACATATCTTGCTGCTTTGTATTTAAGTTTTTTTGCCTCAATTGGGTCTACTAGTAGAATTTCTTCTTTAATATAAGCTCTGATGGGATCTATCCAGGATGGTCCCATGTCCACTATAATAAAGCTAATCATCAAGTCTTCATCAATACTTTGATTGGACAAAATTTTAATGGGAATGGTTCTCCTTAGCTCAATTTTGGTTGCTGATGCTAGCCGAACAAGTGCATCAGCTCGAGCATTCTCCAATCTTGGAATTTTTCTCATCTGAAGAGCGAGAAATTTGGATATAACCTCTATAGCTTTGTCAAGGTACCTTGTCATCAATTCATCTTTGGCTCCATACAAACATAAGATCTTATTGACCACTAATTGAGAATCACTGTGAGCCACAACTTGCTCGGCATTCAATGATCGAGCCAAACTCAATCCTATAATGAGATCTTCATATTCTGCTTTATTATTTGAGGCCTGAAATTAGAATCGCAACGCATACTCAATATATATCCCATCAGGAGTGTTGAGTATAATACCAACTCTACTTACTACTGCACATGATGATTTATGTACATACAAGTTCCATATTGGGATGTGATTGTCACACCCTTGGTCTGACAATATACCATAATGGGATATTTTATTCCATTCCCCTCATATCTTTTAGCCACCTCCTGCATCTTGGTTTATTGTTCTGGTAGGTCGGTAGCAACTTCTTCTGAGCTCTCCCCCGTCAAGGTCTGCTTAGGATATTGGTCGGTGATTACCTCAGTTGAGCTTTCCCCTGCTAGGGTTTGTTTTGCCCGTATTCTTTGTTGCTCGGGGACCTACGAATAAGTGAATTCTCTAATGAAGTCTGCCATAGCTTAACCCTTTAATGAGGACCTTGGCTCAAATATAATATCATACTACCCCAGTTCTACTGCCCAATACATTAATCTTCCAGACTTTTCAGGTTTATGCAGAGCTTGCCAAAAAGGCATGTCAGTGTATACCATAATAGTATGCGCTTGGAAGTAAGGTTTCATTTGTCTGTATGCCTCAATCAATGCCAAAGATAATTTTTCCAAACGTGGATATCAAATTTCTGCTCCTCGAAAAGATTTGTTGGTGTAGTAGACTGGCTTCTGAACTCCATTATCTTCTCGTATCAAAGCAGAACTTATAGCTGACTCAGAGACGGCTAAGTGTAAATACAATTTTTCTCCCAAAACTAGTCGAGAGAGCAATGGGGGTGATCCCAGATACTTTTTCAACTCCAGAAAAGATTTCTTGCATTCATCGTTCTTCCTCAGCACTTTAAAGAATGGTAAACACATGTTTGTAGCTTGGGACACAAATCTGTTTAATGTTGCTACTCACCCAGTGAGCCTTTGCACCTCCTTTTTACAGGTCAGGGAGTGCATTTTAATCAACGTTTTGATTTTATCAGGGTTAGCCTCAATTCCCCTCTAATTCACTATGTGCCTGAGAAACATGCCTTCTTGGACACCGAATACGCATTTGGTCGGATTCAACTTCATCTGATGCTTCTTCAGTTGATTAAAGGTTTGTCTGAGGTCGATAATATAATCAGATGATTTTTTTCTCTTCATCAGTATTTCATCTACGTATACCTCCATGTTTTTGCCTATTTGTTCCTCAAAGATTTTGCTCACCAACCTTTGGTAAGTAGCACCTGCACTTTTCAAGCCAAATGGCATAACATTATAGCAATAACATTATCTTAATCTGGTTATAACTAGAATATACATCCATAAAACTCAATAGTTCATGCCCTAACGTAGCATCAACAAGTTGATCAATCCTGGACAGAGAAAAGTGGTCCTTTGGGCGACAGGCTTTATTCAAATCTATGAAGTCCACACATATTCTCTATTTGTTAATTTTCTTTTTACCCATAACAACATTGGCTAACTAATCTGGATATTTCACATCTTCAATAAATGAGGCTTTTTTACGCTTCTCAACCTCCTCTTGGAGAGCCTGGTTCTTCTCGAAGCTAAACACCCTGCGCCTTTATTTTATTGGCTTGATGCCCTTTTAGACATTGAGTTCATAGCAGAGGAAATTGGGATCAATCCCAGGCATATCCTCATGACTCCAGGAGAACACGTACTTTCTCTGTCTTAGGAATGACACTAGCTCATGTTTAAGAACAGGGTTTAGCGTTGATCCCACATGTTTAATTCGCTCTGACTTATTGCCGTCTCATATAATATACTCTGTTGCCTCCTTAATTTGGCCTTTTACCAACTCTGTCTCCACTCTTGGATCTAAGGTTTCCACCTCAGATTCTCTATTGGGCTCAGTAATGTCCACTTGGTAAGTGGTGTTTTTCTTCTTTATTTCTTCCAGATCCTCTTTCTCGGTAGAGGAGTAATAGCATTCTCGGGCTACTTTTTATCACCCTTCATCACTCCTACTCCAAAGTTGGTCGGGCACTTCAAACACTGATGGACTGTTGAGGGAACTGAATCAAACTTCTTTAATCCTACTCTGCCCATGATGACATTATAGGTTGACTGCACGTTCCTATCCATCACAAAAAGATGAACTTTCTCGATCTGACTTGTTGGCCAACTGCCGAGCAACACCTCCAGCTTGATTTTGCCCAAAGGATAAACTTTCTCATAGAAAAATTGATCAAAGGCCTGTGGTACGGATCTAGTTGCATGAGATTTAAATCCAATTTTTAAAAATAGGAATAAAATATGATATTTGTTAAGCTACCATTGTCAACTAACACCCTGGAAACGATTGTGTCCTGGTATCTGAATTTGACTCCCAGAGGGTCATCATTGGGGTAAAGAATTCCTGACAAGTCATTTTTGGAAAACCCGATTATCAACTTTTCTTTATTCACCTTCCTTGGCCTATCTTCTTCGGTTAGATTGATCCTATGGATGTAAGAACAAGCTAGAGACTCATTGAGGTAAGATTTTCTCACAGTAGTGTGATCTCCACCTCCAGCATCTCCACATGTAATCTTCTGATAATCAAAGGCACCAAAACTGAGTGTAAATAGGTCACACTCTGGTTGCTTGGGTTTTTTGGGGAAGTCGGGGTCATCTTCAGGATCATCTCCATGATTTCTTTTCTTCTCTTCCTTGGACTTGCATGGAGATTTTGACCTACGCCGAGCTCCTCTGTCATCCTACCGATCAACAAACTTGTCCAGTTTTCCTTTTCGAATGAGGGATTATATCTCATTTTGCAGAGCAATACAACGATCGGTAGTATGCCCATGGCCCATATAAAATTCACAATATTTAGATTTGTCCCTCTTCCCAGAAGGTGCTCTTAGCTTCTCAGGCCAACGTACCACCTTGTTGTGCTTAATTTTCTCCAAAACATGGTGAATGTCCATCATTAATGGAGTGTAATTTTTATATGTCCTAAGCCTAATCCAATATTCTTTGCTTTGAATCTTTTGGATCCTTATGATCCCTTTGAACTTTCTTCTCAGTTTTAACCTCAGACTTTGTGACCGAGCTCTGCTTTGCTACCATTACTTCCTCAACATTCATTATCTTGGCTTATTTATCCATTAACTCAGTCATAGTTTTGGTAGGATCATTGGCAAGAGTGTAATAGATCTTATTAGGAAGCAGTCCACTCATGAGAGCTGTAATAGCTATTTTCTCCTCGTAGTCAATCACCTCCAACTTCTCATTGTTAAAGTGAGTAATATAATCCCTTGTGTTTTTTCCTACACATTTTTTCATGATTAATAAGTGAGATAATCTCTTTACTCGTTTAGCCCCAAAGTAGAAATTACCAATGAATAGCTCGGCAAGTTGCTTAAAATCAGAAATTTTCCCCACGAGGAAGACTGTTGTACAATATCTTGGCAAGACCTGTTATGGTACCTGAGACTGCCCTGCATCTCATTTCATCGGGGACAGCATAAATGTCTGTAGCTTCTTGATATTGTTCTATGTGCAGAATAGGGTTAGTTTTTTCATCATATTTGGGAGTAACCACAGGTGCTTTTAACATTGAAGGAGTAAGAAAATCCACAATAGCCTGAACAAAAGGAGACCCCTTCACAATGCTTCGTGGCAAATGGTTCTTTATCTTTGCCATTTCTCCCAACCTATCTTCTAACCTTTGGATTGAGCCTTTCTATGCATGCTTACCCATACCAGATTTATGTGATATAGCTCGAATGTCCCAACCAACTGTCTGTGCTGAGCTTTCCTCCTAAGAGGTCAGCTCGGAATGGATGGATTATCGAGCGCATGATCTAGATTGGGTTGAGGCCTCACATTGATCGGATCATCATCTATTATGCCTAGACAATGCCCTGGGAACATTTCTATTCCTTGTGGGTCCCAAGAGATCAAAAAGAGATGCATGTCTCAATCTTTCTAAAGTACTTATCCTTTCAGGAGAAAAAGACTGCTTATCATATGACTCTGAATTCCTAAGGGAAGAATTTACTCCTAGACGATAGGACGTATTATTGGAAGTCTTAGAATGGCAATGCCTCCTGAGGGAAGAACTTACTTCAGAATGATATGACTCATCTCTTTAAGTTATAGAGTGGCAATGCGCGTTGGTTCTTGCAGGTGGCGGTGGCTTATTTATGTGAATAGACAAGGTACGAGATCCGACCTGCAATTTTTGGGCCAATTGTCTGATCATATCTTGCATAACATCTTGTCCCCTAGCGAGACTAGACAAAATTCTATTCAAATCATTATTTATTGGAGGAATAGATAGAATAGGAGGATTGCCCTCATTTCTGTCACTGGATTTAGGAATGTCAGCCATTTTTGGGAATGCTGGTAAACGGATGAGTGAAAATATGTAGAAATACATTCCCATAGACGGCGCCAATATGTTGATGCAAAAAAACTAGAATAGATTTAATTCTCTAATCACAGATATATATATAAGTAAAAGAAAGAGATAAAAAAGTTTTTAAAGTGGTTCGGCTATGGAGAAAAGCGTACTTCCACTATGCTTCTTATGTCTTGTGTTTTCCTTTCAACCACTTGCCCTTGATGAAGGGATTACAACATATGTATAACCTAGTAGGGAGACAAAGAGATGGAATGTTAAAGGATGAAATGACTTTATAGGTATTTACATCAGAACATAATGTCCATAAGGTTTCTGGATGTTTGCATTTTGCTGATAAAGTTGGTCGGCCTCCCTACTGTTGGTCGAGCTTCCTGGTGTTAGTCGGCATTCCAGGTCTTGGTCGGTGGTTATGCCTTGCTGACTAGGATTATTGCCATAGTGGATAACACGTGTCTATTTCTGATTGGCCCATGTAAGTGGGTAATTTTTTGTATCAACAGTATGCTTCCGCAAAATCAATCCCATGTTTTTGCAAGAAACCTTGTGCCACAACTCATGCCTTATCTCGAGTGATTTCACTTTTCTCATTTCTTTTTCTTACAAACACCCACTGGTAATCTACCGGATTAAAACCTTTTAGGGTTTGTACTATGGGTTCAAATGCACTGTAACACTCCGTATTTCTGAGTATTTGGAATTTCATTAATTTGGTTATTTTCAATTACATGCATGCCGTAATTTAATTAAATTAAATATTATGTATTTATTAAAATATTAATCGAGAGATAACGATTAATATATACGGAATAAAGTTACTAAGTGAGTAATAAATAACTTGTGATAATTATTATACGTCGTAGCGAGTGATATCGACATGACTGTGTTATATCTCAACCGAAAGTCACATGTAGACTATATTGAGGTCGAGATAGAAAATTTATGTAGAGTGACTCGGGTGACGATTTTGAGGTCACGGTTGATTCCGAATGGGTTGGATTAGTCAAAATAGTGAACTCGGATGCAGTAATTAAGTATCGAGGCCTTTTTAGACGTGATCGGTCCCACACAAGGGTATTTGGGTCATTTAGGAATGGCCCGTTAGCCTAATTTCGGGATTGAGGATTAAAATACCTACGTTAAGAGTTTAAGGCAGCCGTAATTCATATTATAAACCCTAAGAGATTGAAAGAAGAGAGAAGGAAGAAAGAGGAGAGCTTTAGGAGCCAAAATCAAAGAGGATTGGAGAGTTCTAACACCGATTCATCTTCTACAACGTAAAATCAGACCTACTTTATCAAGGCAAGTGTTTATCTTACATTATTTTAAGCATGTTATAATACCCATGTAGTGTAGGGTTTAAATGATTTCTTCAGATTTGGATAGGTGAAATTCATGATTCAGTATAGGAATTCTTATAGAATAAATCCTTATATGTGATGAATAACTTGAAAGAAATGTGGGTATAATGATGAATATGCACGAAGAACACCATAAACTAGGGTGTTATGAATTAGAGAGTTAATCGGTTCTTGGATAGATTTCTTTTAGATTTGATGCATTCTTTACATTAGTAATCGTCCCTAGACATATGTGAAATGTTTGGGTATGTTAAATTGATGTTTGGTGAGGTTTCATGGAGTTTTGAGATAGTAAAATTGGTGAAAATTTGTAACAGTAATGAGGAGGATAACTACCCATATTTGCGAATCGGTTCAGACCCTCAATCAAATCGATTCGGCCGCCCAAATTTGTGAACCAGTTCTCCTTCTATACGGAACCAGTTCGGCTTCCTAGCTTTGTTAGGTTTGAATTTTTTGTATACTTTCGTATGGAACTAATTTCAAGGAAACTTTAGTGATTTTTTATTAATGATATAAATACTTAGAGAAGATCAGTAGACATATAGTTAAGGTCGATTTAATCGTAATGAGGGTAAAATTAGGATTAAGACCGATGAGAGAACAAATTGTGTTTCATATCAAAAATTTGCAAATTGGGTTACGGGGAGAGTAAACTATAATCTAAGACCAACACCAATAGGATAGTGATGTTTTACTACTAAAATTTAATTAAGGGATAATTAGGACCCTTCGGATAGTGAGTGATACTCGGAATATACAAAAATAATAACAAGTATAAATCATTAGTACGTCAAGTATTCGAGAGATAAAAATATTACGTACGGGGTATATTATAGGTTGTGTGTACCTATACTGAAGATATATATATATATATATATATATATATATATATATATATATATATATATATATATAGAGAGAGAGAGAGAGAGAGAGAGAGAGGTTGTGTGAATACATATTATGTGATTTGTTATGTGTGTGAACATATCTACGCTACCTGCTATCACAGGAGATTTCGCGCAGAGGGCGATCCCACCTTGGCGATTCCAGTGTGGTCTGGATATGTGCCCCAGAACATAGAACTTAGGGCGGCTCACTATGTGTTGTATATTAGTGGAACTGACAAGTGTTTTGGGTACATTAGGTATGTGCATAGGCCAAAGGCTTAAAACTATGTTCACATCTATTGTGTGTGTTGTTCGATTTATGGTTTGAGGAAACATTTCGAACCGATAGCCCCTGATTTGGCAAGAGAGGTACATGGAGTTGATAGCAGAGTACGCATGCATTGCAGTGGCCATTCCGAGAGATGCTGTAGTTGTATATATTATAGTGTGACATATATATATATATATATATATATATATATATATATATATATATATATGTGTGTGTGTGTGTGTGTGTGTGTGTGTGTGTGTGTGTGATATTCTACTTATGTATGATGGTAGAAAGGGTAGATATTGTATATCTAAAAGTAATTTAAGTATGAGAAACTTAATTAATGGTGCAACATTAATACTCAATTAATATTAATTATTGGTTTTATGGTAGCGTGACGTATGGGCGATACGGGGGAGCTAAATCGGTTGTGTTTAACTAGATACTTATGTCTAGTTAGGCTGGGTAGCATAACTTGGTGGGGAAAATAGTAGACGTTAAGTATTTACTATAGATGAGAGGTGAGGAACCCAACGGAGTGTACGCTGGACAGACGTGTGTATCTAATAACTGCTTTTATCAAGGTTTTGGGCTCTGACCTGTGTCAAATCTATTTTAAAAAATATTTTAGGTGTTCAACCACAGGGACGCCAAGCTCGATGACTAATTTCAGGGATGTATAGCTGCAAAACTTGTGGAGGCTTGCAAGATTTGTGTAGACGCTTCAGTTATTCATTCATAGATTAGCCTCTATGACTCAGTATTTCATTTGGGCATGTTTCCCCTTTAGTTTATACATTTTGTAGTTTTATTAATCATACTATGTATTTGGATTCATTTTTATTTTCGTAGACTTATGATTTGAATATTAGTCTTGGAATCGATGGTTTATTCGGTATTTATCCTTTATTTATTTATCCTTTGATGATTCAGACTTCTATTAATTGTGTCGATGGTTGAGATATATTATTTTATTTTCGCATGTTGTTATATGTTAATGAAAGATAAAATTTAACACCGGTTAAATTTAACATAGGTGGTTAGTAATTAAAAAGGTTTGAACGTGACGCAGGTGCTAAGAATGAACTAAATGATATTCTTATTTATTTTGATATAGGACTGATCACCCATGGTTAAAATAGGTGGCGTGTCACAAATGGTATAAGAGCATCAGCTTCTAGAGTCCATAAGGTCAGTATGGCTTACTGCGATTTCAACATAGCGTCCTTTGATATAGAGCCCTATTATTAGGACTATTGCATTCACTTTTACGAATTTGAGATTACGTTCTTTTGCAATTATATTTGTATTGATTGTGAACTCATACAATTCAATCTAATTTCAGATGCCACCCATGAAAGGACGATCGACGAGGACAGCGACGAGAGTCGATGAGGGGGAGGAGGGGCAGAAGCCACAGCCACCGCAGGGTATAGTGAGGATCGTAGAGGTGGACACTGTTGTGGCATAGGTAGTTAATGCTACTATAACTGCCATGGAACTCCACTTTCCTCAGGCCCAACTACCACAACAGCCAGTGGCACCGATTGTCTAGGCCCACCCGGGGCCTTCAGATTGACAGAGAGTGAGGGAGGGATGTCAGAAGGGACACCCACCTAAGTTTTAGGGTAGTTCTGAAATGAACTTGGCTTGCTAGTGGAAGAAGGATATTGAGCGCCATCTTCGCATGGTTGAGTGTAGAGACGTACAGAAGCAGATGCTAACTACTTTTAGGCTTGTCGAAGTAACTTTACAGTGGTGGGAGTCTATTACCACTACCGAGGAGAGGGACACTATGCTAATTATCGAATTATGGGTGCGGTTTGATCGCAAGTACTTTTTGCCAGCCGTTGAGATAGAGATGTAAAAGAGGTTTAATAAGGTGGTTCAGGGTGACCGTTAAGTAGCTGAGTATGAGGAAGAGTTTACATGTTTGGCTAATTTCATGTCCGACGAGGTGAACAGTGAAGAGAAGAAGAAACTAAATTTTATGAATGGATTAGCCCAGAGGATCATGCAACACTTGATAAGAAACCCCACGTTGAGGACTTATACTGAGGTCGTCAATGCCACACTTCTTCATTGTCAGGATCATCGCTTCCATCTGAAGGGAAGAAAGAGAGGGGGTGAGCCTAGCCAGTCGGGCAAGGCATGAGGGACCTCCGCTAATGGGGCACCGTAGCAGTAGAAAGGTTGGCACTAGGGGCAGGATTCCCTGTAGGATCTTTTGGCCAAAATATTTAGATCTGGAGGTTATCGACCTGAGGATGGTGGATTCAGGTAGGGCTAGCAGGGTCCTCAGCAGTAGAAGCATGTTCCTCAGGGACGTCGGGTGGGTAACCTCGACAGGGCCATCAGGAACAGAGGCAGAGAGACTTCCCTAGATTTTTTACTTGTGTAAAGATGGGCCACAAGAGGAGAGACTATTCAGATCAGGACAGAGCACCATAGCAACAGGGTGCCCAGTAAGGGCAATAAGCGCAGTTACCCCGGGCAGCACCAACCCCATCGCAGTAGGGGAAGTTATAGTACGGACGTGTCTATAACGTCTGAGATGCAATCTTATAGCAGGTATAATAGACGCCACCAGCAGTAGATGGTACATTTTCTATTCAAGGGTTTGAGTGTAGGATTTTATTTGATACCGGGGCATCACACTGATTTATAGCTACCAACTTTTCACGTGCGGTCGGTTTATTAAAGACAGTCGATAGTCTCATTAGGTGTGTATAGTCACCTTTGGGTAGTGGGTCGCTTATACAATCGATCTATAAGGGTGTGTATATTGATGTGGGGAGACTATGTATAGCCGCCTACCTTCTAGTATTAGATATGGATGGTTAAGACTTCATTTTGGGTATGGGCTGGTTTTTTGTATACTAGGAGATTATAAATTGTTTTGGGAGGACCATAGTGTTCTTTATTCTAGGGAAGGAGATGTTTCTAGTGGCGATGCCTCCTCCTAGGGAAGGGTCGATCACATATATGTGTTATATTAAAGAGGAGACCTCACAGGAGGTGGTTGTCTCTTTGATTTCGATTCCGGTGGTAAGGGATTTCGAGGATGTGTTCCAGGAGATACACGGGCTTTTGCCCAATCGAGAAATTGAGTTCATTATTGACTTAGCATCGGGTATGAGACTGACTTCCTGAGTGCCTTATCACATGGACCCTTCAGAGATGTGGGAGTTGAAGGAGCAGATTCAGCAGCTTCTGGGGAAGGGTTTTAATAGACGGAGTACATCATTATGGGGTGAATCGGTGTTGTTCCTCAAAAAGAGGGATGGATCACTTCGTATATGTATCGATTACAGGGAGTTGAACAAGGTCACGATTTGGAATAAGTATTCGCTACCTCAGATCGATGACCTATTCGACCAGTTGAGAGAAAAAACTTACTTCTCCAAGATAGATTTGAGATCGGGATATTATCAGTTGCACGTCAGAGAGGAGGACATTCCTAAGATTTCTTTTTTTGACACGTAGGGATCATACGAGTTTAGGGTGATGCCATTTGGGCTCACTGATTAGGCATAAATTCTTCACATTTATCCACTTAATTTTGGTATTTTTATGAACCCGTGCATTATAAATAAATTGAATTTATCTCATATTTATGCTACTAACCCTTTTTTGCAAGTATTTCCTATCTTGTGTATCTTTTATGTGTTTTACAGGTATTTCATGCAAATTAGTATGAAAGAGAACGCAAAATAGTGAAAGAAAGCAAAAAATGGGGAGTTCAAAAGCATTTTTATAATTTTTCAGCCTTAATCCGTAGGTGGGGACAACTGTAAAGTTGAAGATCTTTCAATTATAAGTGCACTGGAAAAAACGGTACCCCAATCCGAGCTACGGTGAAGAAGTTATGCCCATTTGAAGAATGAGACAGAAATCTAAAAATCCAAATGAAAAAGAGGTGTCCAAGGCTTGACCCTTCTGGAAATTCGAGCCGGTTCACCTAGAACCCGAACCGGTTCGCCCATTTGTCATGCTCTATATCCGTTACAAATTTAGTCACGCTTTCTAAGAGTGACAAAACTGCCAGATGGTGTCCTTATCTTTTAGCCAAAACAGTTTTATGTTTTGGGGACTCTTCTAAACGACTTGTAACCTATATATTTAGTCACTAGGACTCTTTTTATTCATATTTCATTCATCTAAAAGCTCCTAATCAAGGAGGAACATCTAGGAGAAGAATTTATATATTTTGCACCTTCAATTCGAGTTTTTCTTCAAGCTTTGATTTCTTCTTGTATTTTCTTATTCTTCAATCTTGGCAACCTTTATTTCCAGTACCTTAATTATTATTTCTCATGTTTAATCTCTCTTTCCACGCAATTATGAGTTCATGCAATGTAAATAACGTAGTTTTCACTAATTTCACCATGTTAGACTATATTTTTAAGGGTTGGGATGCATGAACCCAACCCGATGTGGTTTGCATGGGTATAAAATTAGTTCTCTAAATTTAATAATTAATTAGATCGTGTAGTATGGTGATCATAACCATTGTAGGACTTTTGATCTCGTTTGCCCTAGGTAATCGGGATGCTTAAGAGTGCAATGTGCGTGTAGCTAATACGACACTGCTTTACTCATCTCTTGATTATATATGGTGCGGGATACGATCCCTCATATATGAAATGCTTGGGAGTACTAAAGACCGGGTTTGATCAATTAATTAATTTATGACTAGTTTTGTACTGGGCAACACACTAGGGTTTGGGGGATTGAATTCCTAACCTATTTTTCCTTAGTCGTATTAATTCATTCTTAGTTAGTTAATTTTTATCATGTGGTTAATTTATTAGTTTAATTTAGGTAGTAGATTTAATACCATAATCAGATAATCATCTTTTCTTATCTTTTTAAAGTCAACTTTGGGATTAATTAACCTACCTTTTGTTGTCAAAACGAGATCGTCTTTTTTCCCTGTGGATTCGATACCCAGACTCCCTGCTATACTCCATAAGAGTGTAGTTAAAGTTTAGGTATTTTATATTGCAATTGGAATCCGATAATAACTACTAGCGTATTTACACGGATGCTCGGTTTCCACCTCGATCACTCACTAATACGCCAATAGTGTTCATGGATCTTATGAACCGGGTTACCAAAGAGTTCCATGACCAGTTTATGATCGTATTGATTGACGATATTCTATTTTACTCTCGTTCTGAGGATGATCATGCAGAGCATCTACGTATGGTTCTACAGACATTACGGGACCATCAATTGTACGCCAAATTCGAGAAGTGTGGATTTTGGCTACATGAGGTGCAGTTTTTAAGCCACGTTGTGTCAAACATGGGTATTAATTTTGATCCAAGTAAGGTATCATCGGTGAGGGAGTGGAGACATCCCACAACACCGATCGAGGTTCATAGTTTTTTGGGGTTTATCGGATAGTATTATCGATTTATTAAAGGTTTCTCAAAGATTACGGGTCCATTGATGAACCTGACTCGCAAGGGAGTGCCGTTTGTTTGGGATGACCATTATCAGTTAGTTTCCAATGAGCTAAAGGACAAATTAACCTCAAAACCTATACTCACATTACCTAGGGGAGGAGTGGAGTACCATGTTTACACAGGTACGTCCTTGCAGGGACTTGCGGTTGTTCTATAGTAGGAGGAGAGGGCTATAGCTTATGCATCTCGCAAGATTAAGCCCCACGAGAGAAATTACCCCACGCATGACCATGAGTTAGCAGCGTTTGTGTTTTCCTTGAGGATTTGGAGGCATTATCTTTTGGGGGAGCGATTTACCTTGTTCATGGACCATAAATCACTTCAGTATATGTTCATGTAAAAGGATATGAATATGAGACAGAGGAAATGGTTAGAGTTCGTGAAGGATTAGCATCTTGATAATTAGTATCATCTTGGGAAGGCTAACGTGGTGGTAGACATGATGTGCTGACAGTTTGCTAGGGAGATAGCATAGGTTTGGAAGGCAAAGTGCAGGGAGCTTCGACACGACGATGAGGCTGCCAGAGCTTGTATGCCCATAATTGCTATTATGCCGAAATTGTTATGAGGATGGTGAAAGCACAGGGAGGGGATCTATTTTTCCAGGGCAGAGTACGACGATTGTTAGCTGTTGGAGCGGAGTCTTATTCAATTAGCTCTGAGGGAGGCTTGCACTTTAATAGGAGACTCGTGGTTCCAAAGGATGAGGAGTTGATACATATAGTGATGTCAGAGTCTTACGGGTCGAGGTTTATGGTACATCTCGGAGGGGATAGGATGTACCAGGATATGCGTAGGCAATATTATTGGTCAGGATAAAATGGTATATAGTGGAGTTTATCTCGAAGTGTGCTACCTGCCAGCTAGTAACGGTAGACCACCATAGATCGACAGGGATATTGCAGCCACTAGAGGTTCCAGTGTGGAAATGGGAGAGTATCTCCATAGATTTAATTATCGAGTTATTGATATCACAGAGAGGTCATGACTCTATTTAGGTGATAGTGGATTGTTTGACTAAGGTGTCCCATTTTCTACCATTTTGCACAGATTTCGAGATGAGGCAGTATGCGCAGTTATTTTTTGTTGAGATAGTGAGGTTGCATGGGATTTCGATTAAAATTATGTCAGATCGGGACCAAAATTTTGTGTCCCACTTCTAGCAAAGTTTTCAGGAGGCTATGGGCGCAGATTTAAGTTTGCGTACAACATATCACCCACAGACAGATGGGTAGATGGAGCGAGCTAATCAGATGTTAGAGGATATACTAAAGATGTGAATACCTAACTTCAGTCGTGGATGGGATCAGTACCTTCCATTAGTGGAGTTTGCATATAATAACTCCTACCAGTTCACTATCAACATGGAACCATTTGAGGCACTGCATGGATGTCCTTGTCATTCACCCTCTTTCTAGTTAGACGTGGGGGACAATAGGCTATTAGGGGCCGAAATGATTCAGGACACTACTACCAAGATTTAGTTGATTCGAGGGCGCATTCATATAGCTCAGGACAGGCAGAAAAGTTACGCTGATGTAGACAAGAGGCACATACAGCTTGAGGTTAGTGACTAGGTTTTGGTATGAGTGTCTCTTATGAAGGGAGTCATGAGGTTCGACAATAAAGGGAATCTAGCACCGAGATATATGGGAGCTTTTTCGATTATTGAGAGGGTGGGATCGGTTGCATATAGGTTGGGCTTACCAGAGCACTGGCAGAGGATTCACAACGTGTTCTATGTGTCATCGTTGAAGAGGTACCAGGGGAGTGAGAAAGTTTTTTGGCATGTACCATTAGAGGAAATAGACTTGCTGCTAGATATCTCATACGACAAAAAATCGGTGGCGATACTTGATCGTAGTGAGCGTAAGCTGCAGTCAAAGGTGGTACCTTTGGTTCGAATTCAGTAGGGGCATCATAATGTTGACGAGTCGACATGGGAGAGGGAGGATGACATGCACAAGAAGTATCCAGAGTTATTCACCGCAGGTACATCCCAATTTCGAGGGTAAAATTCCTTTGTAAGGGGGGAGTATGTAACACCCCGTATTTCTGAGTGTTCGGAATTTAATTAATTTGGTTATTTTAAATTACACGCGTGTCGTAATTTAATTGAATTAAATTAAATATTATGTGTTTATTAAAATATTAATCAGGAAAGATAATAATTCATATTTATGAAATAAAGTTACTAAGTGAGTACTAATAACTTGTGATAATTATTACACGTCATAGCGAGTGATATCGATGTGACTGTGTTATATCTCAACTGGTAGTTGTGTGTAGACTATATTGAGGTCGAGATTCAAAATTTATGTAGAGTGACTCGGGTGATGATTTCGAGGTCACGATTGATTACAAATGGGTTGAAATAGTTAGAATAGTGTACTCGGATGTAGTAATTGGATCTCAGAGCCTTTTTACATAATCGAGCCCACACGGGGGTCATTAGGTCATTTAATCTTGGCCCGTTTGAGGATTAAAAACCGAAGTCTAAGAGTCTAAGGAAGCAGTAATTTATATTCAAAACCCTAAGAGATTGAAAGAAGGGAGAAGAAAGAAGGAGGAGAGATTTAGGAGCCAAAATCAAAGAGGATTGGAGAGTTCTAACACCGATTTGTCTTCTACAACATAAAATTAGACCTTTTTTATCAGTCAAGTGTTTATCTTGCATTATTTCAAGCATGTTATAATAATCAAGGTTTTAATTTCATGATTTAAATGATTTCTTGGGATTTTGATGGGTGAAATTCAGGATTCGGGGTAGGAATTCATGTAAAACAAATCCCTATTTGTACATAACATGAAATCAGAGAATATGTGATGAATAACTTGAAAGAAATCTGGGTATGATGATGAATATGCACGAAGAACACCATAAACTAGGGTTTTATGAATTAGAGAGCTAATCAATTATTTGATAGATTTCTTTTAGATTTGATACATTCTTTACATTAGAAATCATCCCTCACTCCACCAAAAATAGCAATTTGGCACACCTTGATATTAAAAATCTGGCAAAGTTTAAATTGTGTCAAATTCTGGCACGGTTTAATGACAATCTAGCACACTTTAAATCAGTGTCAAAATTTGGCACTGTTTAAGAGTGTACCAGAATTGAGCACACTTAACTAAAATATATAATACCTAAAAAATACTAATCTCACTTTTGGTCTCCCGCTCGTTCCTCTCTCTTATTTTCACATGTTCCCCGCTCTCTACTCATAAGTCGCCTCCTCCTCTCTCTCTCTATCTATCTATCTATCTCTCTCTCTCTCACGTCCATTTTCTTCATCAACATCAAACAATTTTCATCAACAACCATCTTCATTTTTCATTACCACCGACCGCCGACGTACTCCATAGCGTCGACCGTCAACCGTAAGGTAAACAGTTCCACACCAGCTTCAATTATCATTTCGTTTTTTGTTTTTAGATTTCGTTGAAAGTGTTGGAAAGAATACTGATATATATATATATATATATATATATATATATATATATATATATATATATATATCTTGAAATCAATGGAGTTAGGTTTTCAAAACAATTTGATTTAAGTTTGAAAATCAATTTGAAATTGAATTGGATTGGTTTGTAATCAAATTGAGTTAGGTTTTGAAATCAATTTGAGTGGGGTTTTGAAATCGATTACGAGTTGGGTTTGAAGAGTCGGACTTCCATTAGGGTTTGCAGAGTTGTATTTTGAGTCAGGTTTGAAGAATTACATTTTGAGTTGGGAGACGTTGTTCCTAATTTCAATCAATTTCATGGATTACAAATGTTTGTTGTAATATATTTAAAAGATTTCTAATAATTAAACTATTTTTTTGTCTACTCCTTGCTTTTGCTTAGTTTCATGATTTCAAAGATCTCAAAGAATCTAATCGTCCTATGATCTTGATATAGGTCCAATCGGGTTCATATTCCATGTGTATATCATATTCCATGAAAAAACTGTAGGGATGGAATGTAGACAATGGCGGGCTCGTCTTCCTCGTGTTGTGGGGATTGCTGGGAAATCGGTTTACGGTGTTCAATATGTGGCACTCTCGGGAGGATACCAAGATGATGAGGACCATGGTGAGTGGTTCCTCTATACAGTAAGGTACGTGCTCTTTATTTTTATATTCACTTTTAATTTTAGATATTCAACACTTGTAATATGCTTTAAGATATTGCTATTAGGGGTGGCAATTCTTGTTTTTATTTGCGTTTTGAATTGACATGACAAGACGTGATATGTCGTATTTAGACATTAACTCATCATGACATTACTTTGTGTTATTTATTTAAATATCAGTCACTGCAACTACGTATTTATGTTATATAACAGAATTTGATCCTCTCAAGTCTGTTACGTATTGCCACATGACACTTGTCTAATTCTCCCAGTTCTATTACGTCGTTATGCACCTGTTATGTTTTCTAAATCCTATATTTAATACCATGAGTTATACTGAGCAGTACCAAAGCTAATTTCTTGGGTTTGAGAGGAACACCATGGTTAAATATAGTTTATATTGTAATGGCACTTTTAAAGTTCACTAATAGCTTTATTTGGGTAAATCTTTGGTTCCATGAAGAAGTTAATAAATAGTTAGTTACTAAGTTCATTTGAATATCTGAGTTTAATTTATTTTATAAATAAATAACTTTCCAATCTTTTTCCAATGAGAAGTAAATTTTAATGGTAAAGTATTTGTGAGTCAGTTGTGTTCCAATGAAGCTTTGGTTTTGACTCTTTAAATTTGTAAAATGCACATTGTATTGAAAGAAATTTCAGATTTCTTTTGATACAAAGATAGTAGGATTAGGTTTGGATTGTTTTAAATAGTTGAGTTCTATTCGGCGAGGCACAATACGATTGTCTCTGTTTACAAATTTTAAAATTTTCACTGACCTCACCTATAATTCTACAGATTCTATTGTCTGGGGGAGTTTGATAAAGTGAAAAGAAGTTACAGAAAACACCTTGATGGTCATAACTGTTATCGAAGAAAACCTCAGTCGGAGACCTTGTACATGAGTTCTCATAACTTCCTATCCAACCACCAAGGTTTGCAATATTTCTTAAGATTTATGCTTAAATGCAATATATAATTTATGTTTAACAGTGTAAGGAAATTGTAGTTTGACTTTGATACATTTCATCGCTAAAATATATCGATTTGTACACAATTTTTTCTTACTACATTGCATTTGTGAATATTTTTCCAGTCACCTTCTGCTCTGGATGAGAGAACCATCAAGGTGCGTAAGGTATGGGTCCATCTCCTATAATTGTATTTTTTTTATGTTAACTGACTAACTTTATAGCATACATAATTTGGTATATGAACAAAGAAGCCTCGGTTGCCGATTATTAACATTTTCAAGATTAGGTACTGGATTTGTTGGATGCCTTTTTTCATGCTTTTATATGACACTGGTCCATATTGATGGGGACACTTGGAGATGGTTGATTTGGATTAACTAATTACCTGATAATTCTTATGTTGGGACTTATTAGGAAAAGATCATCTTACATTCGGATGTTGTAGTGATTTGTTGAATTGATATCAGTTAAAAAAATGATATCAGTTCAACCAATGCTTATACATTCATTACGTGAAAAAAATAAATGTATATTTTAGTGTGTCAAATATATTCTTAAGAATGTTGTATAAGAATAATAGAACCTCTAATTACCTTATAATGCTTACGATAATTTATTTGGGTACGTTGGATTGAAGTTTGGTGAAGTTTCATGGAGTTTTGAGATAATAAAAATGGTGGAAATGCGTAACAACAACGAGGAGAATAACTGCCGAGATTTGCAAACCATTTCGGAGCCTATATCGAATCGGTTCGGCTGCCCGGATTCGCGACCCGATTTGCCTACTATACATAAACGGTTTGGCTGCTTAGTTTTTTTAAGTTTGATTTTTCTGTATACTTTCGTATAGAGCTAATTTCAGGGAAACTTTAGTGATGGTTTATTAATGATATAAAGACTTAGAGAATATCAGTAGACATATAGTTAAGGCCGGTTTGATCGAGGGTAGAATTGGGATTAAGACCAACGATAGTTAACCGATTGTGTTGCATCTCAAGAATATGCATATTGGGTTATGGGGAGCGTAAACTATAACCTAAGACCAAGACCATTAGTGTAGTAACGTTTTACTACTGAAATTTTACTTAAATAATAATTGGGACCCTTCGAGTAGTGAGTGATACTCAAAATATACGAAAATAATAACAAGTGTGAATCATTAGTATGTCGAGTATTCAAGAGATATAAATACTACATATGGGGTATATTATAGGTTGTGTGCATACCTATACTGAATATATATATATATAGGTTGTGTGAATACCTATTATGTGATTTTTTATGTGTGTGAACATACCTACACTACCTGCTATCACGAGAGGTTCCGCACAGAGGGTGATCCCACCTTGGTAATTCTAGTGTGGTCTGGATATGTGCCCTGGAACATAGAACTTAGGGTGGCTCACTATGGGCTGTGTATAAGGGGGACTGGCAGGTCATTTGGGTACATTAGGTATGTGCATAGCCTAAAGGCTTAGAACTATATTTACCTCTATTATGTGTTGTTTGATTTATGATTCGAGGAGACACTCTGAACCGATAGTCACTGATTTTGTACGAGAGGTACATAGACTTGATAGTAGAGTACGCATGCATCACGGTGATCATTTTAGGAGATGTTGTAGATATATATATTATAGTGTGACATATATATACAAATGTGATATTCTAGTTATGTGTGATGGTAGAAACAATAGATAGTGTATATCTAAAAGTAATTTAAGTATGAGAAACTTAATTAATGGTGCAACATTAATATTCGGCTAATATTAATTATTGGTTTTACGGTAGCATGTCATATGGGCGATAAGGGGGAGCTCAATCGGTTCTGGTTAGCTAGATACTTCTGTCTAGTTAGGCTGGGTAGCACAACAAGGTGGGTAAAATAGGGGACATTAAGTGTGTACTATACATGAGAGGTGAGAAATTCAAAGGAGTGTACGATGGTAGGGATGGAAATGGGTCGATTCGGGGTCGGGGAAAGCATCCCCATATCCTTCCCCGTTAGAAATATCATTCCCCGTCCCCGTCCCCGCCCGCTCCCCGTTATAACGGGTTCGGGGATCCCCGTCCCCGTTTAAAATAGGTATCGGTTTCCTCGCAGGGAATCTGTTTTTTTTTTTTTCAATTAATATTTTCCCATCATTCACTAATTACAGAAATCAAAATCAATGAACAAGTCAACAATCATATCCTAAAAATAGGGTAACGGTTACCTAAAAATATTATATATACAAATATATAATATATACTTATATATACAAATATATAATGGTCTGTTTTTGCACACAATATTATATATACAAATAAGCAATGGTTACCTGAAAATAGGGTCTTGATGAGTGGGGTTAGAAGAACGGCAGAGAGGTTCGGAGTCACGATGACTGATGTGGTTGTGGTGGCGACGAATCCAAACCGCAGCAAATGAGGAGAGTGGGACGAGCTGGTGTAGGTCGTTGGGTTATACCTGGCGCAGCAGTATGTGAGGAGAGATGAGGCAGGCCATGGGAGTGGGAGATTTTGAGAGAGATATAAGGGAGGCGCACGCAGCAGGTAAAATGAGAGAGTTAGGTTAGGGTAACACTAAAAAAAGGGGTCCCTTTCTCATTTATTAATCATAGCTTATATATTTATTATAATAAAAACATATATATATTATTATATATTAATAATTCGGGTATCCTCGTGGAGACCCGAGGCTATACCAAAAACCGACCCGAAATTTTTTGGGGATTTTTTTTATCTCCCCGAACCCTCCCTGATCCCCGAATTTTCAGGAAGAATTGCCACCCCTATACGTTGGACTAACATGTGTATCTAATAACTGCTTTTATAAATGCAATTTAAATACTTGTTAAATATTTTTCAAAAGTTTTGGGCTCTAACCCGTGTCAAATCTATTTTCCAAAATATTTTAGGTGTCCAGCAATAGAGACGCCAAACTTGATGACGCATTCCAGGTATGCGTAGCTGCAGTACTTGTGGAGGCTTGTAGGATTTGTGTAGACGCTTCAGTTATTCTTTCCTAGATTAAGATCTATGATTCAGTATTTCATTTGGGTATGTTTCCCCTTCAGTTGACAATTTTTTTAGTTTTATTTATTAGACTATGTATTTGGATTCAGTTTTATTTTCGTAGATTTATTATTTGGATATTAGTCTTGGAACCAATGGTTTATTCGGTATTTTCCCTTTATTTATTTATCCTGTGATGATTCAGACTTCTATTAATTGTGTGGGTGGTTGAGCTATATTATTTTATTTTCGCATGTTTGTTATATGTTACTGAAAGATAAATTTGGCACCGACTTAATTTAACATAGGTGGTTAGTAATTAAAAAGTTTCGACGGTGATGCTAAGAATGAACCAGATGAGATTCATGTTTATTTTGATAAAGGACTAGTCACCTGTGGTTAAAATAGGTGGGGTGTCGCATGCACCACATTTATTTAAAGACTCAAGTAGTAGGTCAAAGCCTTGTTAACTTATTAGCGTATAGGATAGCATGTCCTCAAGCAGAAACTGAGAGTTTGGATTGTATAAGTAAAGGTCGTGCAATAGGTTGTAAATATTTAATTAAAGACTCGGTTAATCCATTATGGGTATGGATATGAGGTATTGGATGCTCAACATAAATTCCTTGTGATAAACAATAATCATCAACAACTTAAGAAGTAAATTCTCCCTCGTTATCTAAAAGGATGGATTTAATGTGTTGATCAGGAAAATGTGCTCTAATTTTATGATTTGAGCAAGTAATGTCGAAAAGGTAAAATTACGAGTAAATAACAAACAAGTATGTGACCAACGTTTGGATGCATCAAGTAAAATCATAGAGTATTTAAAAGGTCAATGATAAAGGTTGGATGGGCCTATAAATATCCCCTTGAATTCTTTGGAAAAAAGTATAATGACTCAGAATCTATTTTTAGAAAAGACGTCTTAGTTATTAATTTATCTTAAGAAGAAGGGGTGCAAAAATGATCATCTGGTAGGGTAAGAAGGGGTGCAAAAATATTTCCTTTACTATAGTTACTCGGAATCTATACTTTACCTTTCCTTTACTTAATGGACATTAATTATTTTTCACATTTCGTGTCCATTTTATTATTTACCAGAACATTTATTAATTCATTCAAGTTAGGTGGTCCTTACACATTTTCACCACACAACCCGTCTCTTGGCATGTTCTATATTCTATTAACTTTTCTCGAAATCATTCAATAATCACATACTTTAACGAGCTCCACACCGCCGGCTATGCGCACCATATGCTCTGGCCAGTGATTTTGGGTCTTTCACACCGGACTCCAGGCCCTCCTTAATTTTTTTGGTGTCATCCGAGTCCTTATTAATGTGTTTTAACATTTTACAAATGTCCACATTATTCCACTTTTTCTTTTATCCAACCGAAGTCAAATCCCGGGATTCCACCTCAACTCGTGTTACACTTTAAAATAATATTTTCTTGTCCTTTACACTCTAGCAATTAATTTATTCCAAAATCATGTTCATTTAGGACCATCTTGTATAACACCCTTTTTCAACATTTTTATTTCATAAAAATGTTCCACATTAAGTAAAATTACAATTTTACTCGTTTGTTTCCAAACTTATCCTTTACTTACAAATTCATTAGTGTTAATCTCCCAAAACATTATTAAGTCATACACAGTAACGTCGCAATTAACCCATTCACACTTATTCAACACGTTTTCTAAATATTTTTCAAGTTAGACATTTCTTCACTTTCTTTATCAAAGAAATCCAATCACATTTAAAGACAACTTTTATAAGAAAATATCATTTTCTTTATTACTACATGTAGTCTTAAACCCTCACTTTTATCACATTTCCAACACCTTTTCCGCACACATTAAGGGCTAAAACTTCTTTCTTCTTTATTTTATGTTTAAACCCAAGAAAATCGTCATTAAACTTTTTTTTATGTTCATCATCGAAATACTACAACTTTATATACATGAGAAGATGGATTTTAACTCTAAAATCCTATTAAATGGGTTAAACATATAATTTATTCTAGATTTTTATAACACTTGCAAAAATATACCTTTCAAGACTAAAGGACACTTATTATTCTTCAAAACTTCAACAATGTCCAATTTTAAAAAATCCTCATTTTGCAAGAAAATTTAAAATATTTTTCACCCAAAATATCTTTAGCAAGATAATTACCATTTTTAAATATTTTATTTCATAAAATGTTTAACATTAAACTTTTAGAAATGCACCATTTTATAGAAATCCCAATCTCTAATTTTGAGAACAACTTTGAAATATTCATTCATAATTTACTTTCTACAAAATAACATTTTTATTCCATAAAATTGTTATATACCAAATTTACTAGATGCCATCATTTCATCCATATGCATCCTACTCTTATAATCTAAGAACAAGACTATTAATGTGAATATAGAGTCTTAATACTAAAAGTAGATTTGTTCACCTCAAATGGAGCTCCAATAATGGTAGGTTTAAATGTCTAAGAAGATGCAAACCTCTCACCTCCTAAGATGGCCTTATAAAGATTGCCTAACTCCACCAAGCTTGCTCCATGAATGCTTCATCAAAAACCCACTTCAAAACTCCACAAAGCTCCCCCACCTTCATCTCCCAAAAATCACAAACAACACCTCCAAAATTTGTAGCTTTGTTCATCCATGGAGGAAATGGGTATATATGGTTCAAATGTAAAAGAATACATGTATAATAGGGTGGCACAAGGTGGAGGTATGGTGGTGGCATGGTGGTTTCTGGTGGAGAAGGGGGAATGAATGTTGAAATGGTGGGGAAGACCCACCCCCCACTCTATCTCTCTCTTTTTCCAATGCCTATCAACCCAAATAATGCATAAAACCCTTATAAAAACACCCCCAATCCTTGAAATCCCGTTTTCCCCTAATCTAGTCCCACAAGAGCTCGACACCTCATCAATCAAACGGCCCAAAACGTTATCGCACAAAAGAGCAACCCAATTTAAAATTTTCAGTTGCACTCGTTCTAACGAGAATGTCCTCTCGTTCGAACGAGAAAGGACTTTCATTTTAAAGAGTCTTTTATTGAGCCTATTCAGGTATACAGTGGAGTGTTGTTCGATCCTCATTTGATCCCCACTACGAACGACTTGAAAACCTTGTTCAAACGACCTTGAACTCATTCGAATGACTACTTCCAATATTTTATCCAAATTTCAAATTTTAATCCACAAACTTGCAATAATTCTCATTACGACTCCAAAATAGTTAAATACAGATATAAATCCAATCATAATGATCCAAATTCCTAAGGTTTCATATGCTTATAATTTATGCCAAAAAAATTAATAAAATATTAGACACAGATATTATAGACCCAAGTGGTCATGCCACAATATTAAATTATGAGGATCATTGAGCTTCCGATTCATGAAAGTATGTGATTCTGGAACATTAATTGTTGTATGATCCTGCATGCAATTTTTCCAGTGTGAGCTTCTAGCTTCCAACACTAAAAGTAATACAAAAGAACACTTTATTACCTTCATTACATGTTTGCATATGATACTTGTTCGTTCTTATGTCCTTGAAACTCAATAAATTTCTTCTGGAATTTTTGGGGTATATGGCATTATTTATGAATAAGTGGGTACCATTAGCTAACACCACGTGGGCTCTTTCGGAGCCCTCAATGATCTTAAAGGACCAGCGGTAGTGAAAACATTCGTTATATTGTATGCTAAGTCTGATAAAAACTTCTGATTTTTTAAAATGGTGTGGGTTGTCCCACTGTCTACTAGACAAGGATCATCGATTACTCTTACTTTCGTATCCATACCTTTAATATGATTAAATATAAATTAAAATTCAATCCACCAATTATATAAACATTGTAAAAAAAAATGATCAAAATCGTTCCATTAACTAATAAACGCTTAAATAAAGATATTAAGTAAATTTATTTATGCTCTAATGCTAAACTACTAATGCCTCAATAGTAAATATGAATAAGATAAATAAATAAATAAAACATAATCATTTAGGTTTTCAGGACCGTCTTACATAGTTCCCCAAGCATGTTATCAAATGTCTCATCATCAATAGCATTTTAATCCTCATCTTCATAAAAATCATTAAAAGTGAGATCAATATCATTAAGTCTCCAACGGTCTTCAGGACCTTCCATAATATTTGTCTCCGCTCCGTTTTTTGAGGCCTGGTATTTTTTGACCAATTTTTTGGACGAACGATAGGTACGTGTCCAATGACCACTATGGCCACATCTATGACAAATATCATTTGTATTTGACTTCTTATTTCATTTATTATTATGATCATTCTAATTCTAGTGGTTCTTGAATTTTATATTCTTTCTAGGGCCTTGATATGATAGACAACTCTTCTGGAGTTGCTACGGCCTCGCTGCATATCTCCTCGACCTCTTTCATTATTCTAAATAGATTCAGGGACTGCTACTTATTTGTAAGAACTTCAGGTGAACACATAAAATAACTAAACTTTAGGTCAGTTTTTATTAAGTATAAGAACTTCAAAGTCCCTACCCTATTATGTCAAAACTTCAAGTTTGATCGGAGTTTAAAAAAAATACTTGGAACTTCAGATCTAAATTAAAAATTATTTGGGGACATTTAATGTGCCTTACTCTATGATACAAATAATCATAACTTTGGGTTTTGATTGAGGGTATATATTATTTGGAACTTCATTTCCATAGTTTAAATAGCAATACAAGTTTAAAATTTAAAAAGTAATTGGGAGCTTAAGGCCCCAATTGCTGGAAACTTCAAGTCCCAAATTATATCAAAACATCAGGTTTGATTAAAGAAAATTTGTTGGAACTTCGGGTCCAAAATATAAATTATTGTTAAGGTACTTTTAGTATTACTTGGCCTATTATAGAAAATAATCAAAACTTTAGGTTTGATTTTACGGAACAGTTTATTATCATGTGCAAAAATTTGAACATCAATTGCGAATTTCAGACCGCAAATATTTAAATAAGAAATGGTACTTTCAGGTTCCAAATTCTAAATAGTACTTGAGAACGTCGGGTCCCAAAAATATAAACTATTAGAGAACTTCAAGTCTCGAGATTTAATTATTTGTGTATAAAGTAATTTGATTAAAAAAATAACAATAATGAATACAAATATATGGCATCTACCTAAAAAATATTAAGAAGCGCATGAAAGATCAATAATATTTTCATAACGGAAATATTTTTGATGATAAAAGCCTTGCTAGTCATCATCAAAGCATTTGATACCATGATTTTAAACCTTGAAATTTGTATTCTGATATGTAATCATTAAATTCAAGCCTAAAGTGAAAACATGTATCATACCTACTGTTAATCATGTAGATAACTCATTATTATACCTAACGTGAAAACAAGTATCATACTTTTTTGGTGAGAAAGTTAAAACATTTGTTGAGAAGTCGTGCAATCGTGAGGATAACATATTAACAGAAATATGGTACATAGAGAATTTTAGATAGAGGAAGAGTTTATTGATTCGGTGTAAATATTTCATATTTATCCCCTTAATTTCAGTTCTTTTATGACCCCGTGTATTGTAATTAACCCAAATTGATCTCATATTTATGCTACTAGCTCTTTTTGGCTAGTATTTCTTATTTTGTATATATCTCATTTGTTTTACAGGTATTTCAAGCAAGTAAATGCGAGAGAGAAACTGAAATAGTGAAAGAAATCAAGGAAAGGAAGTTGAAGATCATTTTTGTAATTTTGCAACCATAGTCCAGAGGTGGAGCCAACTGTAAAGTTGAAGAATATGAAATCACAAGAACACTAGAAGAAACGGTGCCTTAATCCGAGCTACGGTGAAGAAGTTACGCGAATTCGAAGTTGAGAAGAAAATCCAAGGGCAAAAGAGGAATTTCAGAAGAATACATCTGCGAACCAGTTCAGAGGTACAAGCGAACCGGTTTGGTCCACCATAGCGCGAATTTTAATTATTCTAATTTTTTACCCTAGAGTTGTATGGATTTAGGATTCTTATAAAAACGACCTCATTGAGTTGTAAAACAACATTAGCCATATCTTAGATAGTTTTTAACCTAATTTTGAGAGGAGAAAAAGTTTATGCTTTGTGGATCCGTTTCATGATATAATTAATATAGTTTATCTTTCTCTCCCTTCATTTTTGCTTTTAATTTTTTTTTCTGATATTATTGCATCGTTTATTCATTCTTGCATGCTTAGCTACGTACTAATGATGATTAAATTCACATGCAACGTCATAATAATGTCTTTAATTGGTAATGCCATGTACGGATAGATTTCGAAGGGTTGGAATGCATGAACCCAACCCTAAGTGTTTCGCATGTATATAAAAAAATGTTCTCGAGTTAAATAATGAATTGAAAACGTGTCATTTTATTAATACCACTGTCGTAGGACTTTTAACTCCGAATGCGATGCGCGTGTTAAAAATCTTATCACGTAATTTTTTTTTTTTATTGATTACGTACTATGCGGGTTAATTCCTTTATATATGTAATGCTTGAAATAAATAAGGTCTTCATTTCAATTAAGTGTTTAGTTCTCGACTAGTTTTTTATTTGGGGAAATTACTAGGGTTTGGGGGATTTTATTCCGACCTTATCTTTCTTTCATATTAATCAGTTAATCTTTGATCTTTCGTGCGTAGTTAATTTAGATAGGATTTCATCGCTTTGGTTAGAAGTAGGATACAGGTTCTCATCATTATCTTTTCTTTTTCTATTTCGTGAGTCATTCGTTAGGGTTAGTCTTCTTACTTAGTAGTCATCACGAGCAATCGTCTCAGTCACTGAGTTCAACAACTGGTTTATCGGATTATTATTTGAGCGATCGGTTTACACTTGAACCGTATTCACACGCGTTAGAGACACTTTTAGAGTCGCGCCAAGTTTTTGGCATAGTTGTTGAGTACTAGGTAGATATACTAGTTTAGGTCGAATTAATCCTATAATTTGACTCTAATTCTTAAAAAAAATCCAAAATATCCACAAAGCCAAAAACATCCATATAATAAAAATAAATAAAAAAATATATTCTCTTCATCCTTAAATGCAAAACACTCCTCATAATCCCATTATTCCTAGAGGGCACAAGAATCTCACAGTCAACCTTACATTTGGTAGCCCACGCACCCCAAATGCTCCAAATTTATGGGTTCCACCTCCAACACCACCCAACTCCATCATGACTCACACATCTAGAGCATCCGGTAAGGAAAGCGAGTCCGCAAGTGAGAACGTCATGTCAGACAACACTAGTTTCGGGACAGTTGAGGGTGAGTTACCGTATAGCCCCATAAGAGAACTCTTATATCCCGAGCGAACCGTCACTCCGGGTTGCATTATACTCCCGTATAATGCAGAGAAGTTTCATTTTAGAAATGGGATTATCCAAATTTTCCCAACATTCCACGGTATGGAGTAGGAAAAGCCTTACCTCCACATTTGAGAGTTCGAGGAGGCATGAGAGACTTTCACGAACCAGGCATGCACTCAAGATGTAGTGAGTATCAAGATTTTCCCATTTTTCATGAAGGATAATGCTAAGACATGGCTTTGGTCACTAGCACCGTACTCGATAGCCACTTGGAGGTATATGCAGGCCAAGTTTCCCCAAAAGTTATTTCCCGCACATCGGACCAATCCGATTAGTGCCCAAGTTCAAACATTTAGACAAAACAAGAATGATCTCTTTGATCAATGTTCAGATAGTTTCAATGAGTTAGTCAACATGTGCCCACGCCACAATTTTGAGAATTAAAGACTCATATCCTACTTCCATCCTGGGTTAAGCTTAACTTCCGAACAACTCGTTGAGACCATGTGCGAGGGAGAGTTCTTAGTGTTAGACGTGAACGATGCGGAGGCCCACTTTAAGTACGTCGTCGAGACTACTTAAGCGTGGGACACGTCAGACCCAAGTACCTAATCCAAGCCTAGACAAACGTCAACGGCTCCTTTCGCATCCGGATTATATCAATTGGATAAGGAAGCTGAATTAAAACTCCAAATTAATCGAATAGAAAAGAGGTTAGAGGACATAGTCGAGGCTAGGAGGAGAGGCATATCCGTCTCCACTCAAGAATTGAGAGATCAGGTGTGTGCTATTTGTGAAGCGGAACATTCAACGAAGGAATACCCGATAATAATCGCCTACAAAGTGATGCTCCAAGAGCAAGTGAAAGCAGTGGGAGATTTTAAGGGTAACTTAAATGCCCCACACGAAAATTCTTATAACCCTTCATGGTGAAATCATCTCGATTTTAGTTACAGACAACCAAACGCAGCGATGAATCTGAATTCATTTATTGCCCAACACCCTCCACCACTCCCGCCTTTCTAACAAGCTCCACCCTTACAAGCACACCCTCATGAGCCTTATATTACCCCACATCAAAGAAGTATCGATGACACTTTAAATCAATTCATGCAAACTCAGTTAGCGATAAATGCTCAAAATACCCAAAATTATGTCGACTTGAAGGCGTCGTTGTCTAAGTTGCAATCTTCCCTGAGTGTCTAAGAGAAGGGCAAGTTTCCCATCCTCCCAAGATCAAAACTTATATAATCCCAATCAAAATCAAGAGCAATGTAGTGCAGTAACCACTTTACGTAGTAGAAGAGTTGATTTATCAACTCCTCCAAAAGAGGCCAAAGATGTCCCCTTGAGAAAGAGTGGTGATGATGACACAGTCAGGCCCGAGGTGGTTGTGAAACCTCCCATTACTACTCTATACCCTCAACAGTTAGTATCGCACTCCAAAGAGACTACCTATCACGAAGTTTTAGACGTTCTTAAGAAAGTAAAGATTAATTTACCGTTCCTTGAAACCATAAAGCAGATTCCCGCGTATGCTAAGTTTCTTAAGAACTTGCTCACGGTGAAACGAAGGCTAAAGGTAAAGAAAAAATTTAACACAGAACATCAGTTCAGTATTGTTAAGAGACCTTCCACTAAAATAAAAAGATCTGGGTGCACCAACCATTTCGTGAATCATGGGGAAAAATCGAATTGAGAGAGCACTAATAGATTTAGTCGGGGGTGTTAACATTCTCCCCTAATATATCTATAAGCAATTAGATTTGGGCGACCTTAAGCCCATAAAGATGACTCTCCAACTTGCTGATCATTCCATGAAGATACCTCGAGGGATCGTTGAGGACGTGATCGTCCAAGTTGACACTTTTTACTTCCCAGTAGATCTTGTTATTTGGGATGAAGAGCCTTTCGTTTTCTTGAGTAATCATGAACTCGTGATCCTTGGCCACCCATTCTTATCTACGACTAATGCATTGATTAATACACACAATGGAAAAATACATCTCACATTTGGGAACATGACTCTCGAAACAAATATCTTTAACATTACCAATCACAAGGGTGATGAGGGTTAATTGCGAGAGACGGATCTTATGGAAGAGACAATACAAGAGCACGCTGGGAGGAATCACACGAAAGATTCGTTAGGGGTATGTCTTGTTACATTAAGTAAGAACAATAATTCTGACATTGAGCGAGAGATAGAAGAGGTGTGTTTAATCATGCCTATTGAGATCAAAAGAGAGCGTGTAGGTGTGAGCGGGAGAGAGGGTTTTGATCATAGTAAGAGAGAGTATTCGAAGATCAAGAAAGAGAGAGAGTTAGGAGATAGGAGCCTAGAGGACTTTGATAGAGAATTCGACCAGGTGGATGAGAATCTGAATGTTGAAGTCCAATCATTATTGGACTCTTTTTGTCAGTTAGAGGAGAACGAATGGAAATATCGGATAGACAAATTCCTTCTTTGTGACCATCAACCCATGCCACTTGAGTTCTCGGATGCGATTGAGGATAGGAATAGTGTTTCGTTCGATTTAGAACCCGATCCAAGAGTGTAAGGGGAATCTAGATTAAGAATGTCCTTCCAATTTTTATCGAAATGTTCTCTCCATGTCGGAACAAGTACGCTACGATTCGATTGGGCACCACGAGGATCTCATTCACATCCTTCATCACGAGCCTCAAGGTGTCCCCTATACCTATGGGGATAATCCCCACTTATTCCAATTATTGATTTACGATTTGAGTAATATAGAGACGAGGATAGTATCGAACCCCGTACATGGGGTTGGGTGAGTTTTTAGGGGAGGGAGAGAGGTTGTCGCACCCCCGACGCTTAAGGGGTGAGTATGTGTTGTATAATAGTGAGTAGAGATTATTTTAGGGTAGTTTAGAGGTCCGTAGAATTTGTGATTTAGGAAGATTAGGAGAACCACGTTGGGTTTTCACGTAAGGAAGAGCATATGTGCAAGCGAGGTTAAGGTATCTCGGGATCCCGAAGTGTTTAGGGAGGTTTGAGATACATTAAAGAAGAGAGATATGGGGTGGAAATACTTAGAATATGAGAAACATGGAAAAATGGTATTTGAGGCTGACCACATTGGCCTAATCATAGGCCGAACCGGTTCACAGGAAAATCGGTTTGCTTGAACCGTCGAACCAGTTTGGAGTACCTAGTACAGTTTCCTTCCCCTTTTGTTTTTTCCCACCAAATTTGTAAGGATAAATTTTCAAGTAGTGTTAACTTGTATGAACTGGCATTATTCCGAACAAAAACCAATTTGAGTCATAGATGAATTTTACTTGTCACGATTCCCAATTAGTCTATGACGTTGTGTTGAAGACGTAGCGGCCAAGCTTCAAATATAAATCCTGTCGTAGTTTTGGTGCACGTTTCACGTCTTCATTTGGTTTTTCGAGATTCTCTCAGGTATGGATACATATTGGTTTATGGATACTCGGTAAATATTTTTTAAGGATGTTATTTTATTTAAATATGATTTTAAAATAGTTTTTCTGAGTTATCTCGTGTTTAGGGTCGTATGAAACACTGCCTTTAGTTTGGGTGGTTCAAACGACCTTCGCGGTCGTTCAAACGACATGTGGTTGTCCTTCAAACGATATGGACCTCTCGTTCTAACGAGATGGTTATAACGTTCGAAGAACATACACATTTCATTCAAACGACCTACCGCCTCAAAGTTTTTTATTTAGGGCATCTTTTTGCTCAGAAAAAAGTATTCAGAACATACAGAATTACACAGAACCCATACACTTTCTGCACTTATTTACCAAAGGTTTCCAAAGTTAAAAACATCCTTTGTGCTTACAAGATCCGATTTTACATACCATATGTTATAGAGATCTTGTATTTGGTCGTACTTGTTGATTGACGGTTGATGACTGTATCGGTGGATATCGAGGCACGCATGGACTCGTGTGTTGTGGACCTAGCATAGGTGGACTCAATCATTGCACTGTGGAGGAGCGATTGAAAAGAAGAAGAGGCGTCAAGGCTTATGGGGATCGAGTCGTTATGTAAGACTAAAATCTTCTTTTGTAAAATCGTATCATACTAATTGTCTTGCTTGGGTCGTCCGTGGTTTTTTTTCCGTTATGGTTTCCTCGTACATTGGTGTATTTTGTGAGCATTCTTTACTTTATCTTGCTTAATCACACTAGATTCATATTTAGAGTTAAGAAGATAAAATTGGCTTAATTAGTTTAGTTCACGAGCTTAATAAAATTGAAAAAAAAGTTTTTTGAAAAGAAAAATTATTTTCACCTAAAGGACACGCATAGAGGGACCGCCCATGTTTTCACAAATTTGTACCAGAGCGGGTTGCATTAAGTTACTGTGTTTGATCTTGTTTACCTGCTTTTTGGGTGGTTGTTTATTCTTCTCTCATGTGCTTGTTTTTTTTTCTCTCGATGGACTGCCAAAAGAATTGAATTTCTTGAAAATCATTTTTCAAATGTTGTGGAACTTTTGCAAACTGTTCAAAATCAAAGAGATGTTGTTCGTGAGAAGTTTAGTGCTTTATATGATGACTTTCAAACTTTAAAAGTGACAAAAAATGAGAGTGAGAATAAAGTCGTTGTTTTAGAAAAATAATTAGAGGACTTTAAAAAAATTAGATTTTGTGCTTGTGCCAAAGAGGATAGAGGTTGGAATGCATGAACTCAACATTTGAAAATTCTAGACTTAATTAGTTTGTGCCAAAAAAGATTTCATTGCTTTCTTTAGAAGTAAGATACAGGTTCTCATCATACTTATCTTTTCTTTTTCTTTTTCGTGAGTCACTCATTAGGGTTAGTCTTCTTACTTAGTAATCATCACGAGCAATTGTCTTAATCCCTATGTTCGACACCCGATTTATCAGATTATTACTTGAACGATCGATTTACGCTTGAATCGTATTCACACGTGTTAGAGACACTTTTAGAGTCACGTCATTTATCATTAATTTGTGTGTTAATAATGGAGGGAAAATCATCATTTATTTATCATACAAATTAATAAAATTAACATTCACTTAAACAGAATAAATATAAATATTTATAAGAATTGAGAGATTTTGTTTAAAAAAAAAACTAATCTAGCAGGGAGTCCTGCGTTAACAAATATATATATATAATATGTATTATTATTATTTAAAAGTCATGTTTGACCAACTTAAATATTGCGTGAAGACGCGCGTAAGCATTGAGGTAAGTTCACGGTTCCCACCAAAAACATTGAGATATGAGTGTCTGTCCTCCACTTTTCGTTTTGTCGGTAAACACCCTCACGAGTCGCCATAAGAAAAGAGCGTGTGGACTTGTTCTCACCTGGCCCCTCTTTTGACATTTTTATAAGTCAACCTTCACATCTCTCAACACACACACTAACAAAAGAAAGCAAATGCTCCTCCTCTCTCTCTCTCTCTCTCTCTCTATAACTAACATTTGTCTCGACCCCTTTTACACTCTCTCTATCTCCAAAAGTCAGCGCCTTCCTTTGTCTTCATTTCTCCCTCTCTAGAAACAGAGAAAGAAAAATGGATGACGATTGGGACCTTCAAGCGGTGGTTAGAGGCTACACCACCACCACCAAAACGGATGTTGTTGCTTCTTTATCAAGCTTTCAAACAATACAAGATAATCAAAACTTGGGCTTTCCAGATCTATTATTTCAACCAAGAACTCAGAGTGTTAATGAGGAACTGCATGATTTATATAAACCTTTCGTCCCCAAAATACAATCACTTCCCCTTTCACCCTTTTCTGTTCTTAGAGGTTTGCAAGATCTATCTCACCAACAACAACAAGAAAAACAACTTCACACAAAGCAATCTGTTGTTGGAACTAAAAGTGTTGTATCTACTGCTACAACAACTGCTTCTAGACTTCATCAGAGTCCACGGTCCAAAAAAAGGTAAACAAAATATATTACAGTTTTTTTGGCACGGAGTGAGTGAATTTTAATGGATACCCATTTGTTAATATTTGGTCTTTTTGTTAGATATGATTATTTTTCCCCCTTTTCTTCCCTAATCACGAGAAAAGAATGAGATGAATATAATTATTTAGTTTATGCTTTTGTTTTGACAGATATGATTGTGTGTGCTTTTTTTAATTTCTTTCACAGGAAGAATCAGATGAAAAAAGTGTGTCAAGTCCCAGCTGAAGGTTTATCTTCTGATATGTGGTCATGGCGGAAATATGGGCAAAAACCCATTAAGGGCTCTCCATACCCCAGGTGAATTTCCAATGTCTTGACTATTTTGGGTTATGTTTTTTACTTTCGCATTGAAATTGGATTTCATTTTGGAATGTCTAAGATACCGACAAAAAAAATGCATTCATTATAGCTATTAAGAGTCTTGCACACAAAAGTGACAATTCAGTTACACTATTTTGTTTGTTTTCCTTGTAATAATTAATTTATTTTCTTGGTGGAATCAACAGGGGATACTACAGATGTAGCACCTCAAAGGGTTGTTTGGCCCGAAAACAAGTGGAGCGAAACAGATCCGACCCGACCATGTTCATTATAACCTACACCGGTGACCACAACCACTCTATCCCAACTCACCGGAACTCTCTCGCCGGTAGTACCCGTCACAAACCCACCACCGGAGATGACGCCGGAAAACCCACTTGCTCATCTCCGGCGGCGAGTCTCTCTCCGGCGACTGAAAATATAAATAGCTTAGAGGAGGAGAGAGACAATATTGGAGGAGGAGAAGAAAATGATTATGATTTTGTTAGTGATGATTTCTTCGAGGGTTTGGATGAAATATCAGGAGATAGTTTTTTGGATCAATTTCCGGCGAGTTTGCCATTTCCGAGGTTAGCCGCCGGCGGTGGTTGACTAGACGGAAAAGTGAGGGCATGAAATGAACTGATGCTTTTCTTTGGACACACTTTTCTATGTAGCTTTTTGTAGAGTTTAGCGGTGGGAAATTAAGAATATTCGGATAACAATGTTTTTGTGCAGTGTAGGAGCATATAAGCGTATAATTCTCCATGATAGCGAGTCTTGTAAAGGAAAAAAGAGTCTATATTCCATATATTTCTAGATGTGTTATATAATAATGGTAAATAAGTTTTAGTTAACTAGTCGCTAATCTTATGATTTTAGTTGTTGTCAGTGATGATAATTGCATTTTTTTGAGTATGAAATTGTAGACCCAATTTATATGAGGTTGACACGTAACAGTAATAAATGTCTCCAAAGAAGAGGTCTCCACGTGTCTTGCTGCGTAACTCCATCTATGTAATCTATTCCACAAACCTCAAACGTCGTAAAGCTTCTTTGAAAAAAAGGGAAAAAATCTATGAAAAAAGGGGCCGTTAATCTGTCGTCGATTCCCAAAAAAAAAAAAAATATCAACTGATTCATCCCCTTTGTTGAAAACAAATATGATCCATCCATTAAATAACCCCTTACCTCTTACTTTTTGATTCGTTTCCCTTCTTCCCCTCTTACCTCTTACCTCTTACCTCTTACATTTTCATTGTTCCGTTTTGGAATTCGAGATTTCCATGTGGTTCGATTCTCTCATTGCAGTCCCCAAAAATGTCCGTTCACCGATACTCCCCAAAACATCAACCACATTCATTTTTCGGTTTCATTCAAAGAAAATGGTCGCTCATTCAGATTCATGTTTCGATCATCTTCAAAGAACACGGTTGTTCACATCCTCAGCCTTTCCCCTTCTTCACTATATAAATATAGATGAGGCAGAGGTACAAAATACTAATATCACATCAGCCGTTTCTAAGGTATTATGTAACCTATATTATTTGATTAATATTTTTTGTAGATTTACCTTTTTTATTTATATTTACTTAAAATTATATTTTTTTCATCCAGTTATATTACATTTGTTGGATCCCTAAAGTATCTCAGCAGTCCATTTACTCCTAACAGAGAAGGTTAGTTCATTTTTTTCTAAATGTTAGATTTTGATTAGTCAATTCTATTTTTTCATAGTTATTGAACTTAAGTTCATATTGAAATTGTTTAAAATATGTAAATTAGGTTATGAGTTCAAAGTTAAAATATTGAAATTGTTATAGAATAAGAAGTGTTCTTCCTGTTGTTTCCATTTTGTTTAGTTTGCTTATTTTATTAGTTTCACTAACAACGTATATCTGTTTGTATTTGATTCATGTTGTCATTGTATCGGCATAATAATTTTTCGAATTTTTTGTTTTCCAAATATGTTTCGTCTTTTTAATATTTTTTGGCGAAAAAATTCATTTCATACTTAAATTGTTTAAAAAAGGTTTAGGTGAAAAGTATATTTAGTAATTATTATAGAATGAGAACTGTTCCTCCTGTTGTTCCCATTTTGTTTAGTTCGCTTATATTATTAGTTTCACTAACAACGTATATCTGTTTGTATTTGATTTATGTTGTCATTGTATCGTCATAATAATTCGTGGAAATTTATGTTTTCCAAATATGTTTCGTCTTTTTAATATTTTTTTGCGAAAAAAATATGTTAATCATTATTTGGCGTAATGTGAATGCTAAGAATCAATGAATATTTATTTTTTCAAATTTACTCTTAAGAATAACCCTTTTTCACTAACTTATTTTTTAATTTTAACAAATACTTTAGGATAATTATGGTTCGTACTGAGCGTGAAATTCTTCTGAAATCTGACTTGATGTTCTCCCGAAGAGATATTACTGACGTGGACAATCCCACTCCTCGAGAAAAAAGATGTATTTCACGTCGTCGAACGCATGCGCTTTAGTCATCTATGTCTCAACCCCAAAACAAGCCGAAAAAATCTCCTGCAGAGAAAATATCTTATGTTCTGAAGGCCTTAGAAAGTAATTGCGTCATGCAAATATACAACAGCGAAGGAAATATCATTAACTGTCCACATATTGAGAAATCGAAAGCGACTATACGCTGTTCATTAATCAAGAAACTGCATACCTCAACCAATGGATTTACTGAAGAACAACGTGATTCTCCCATCACGTTCATTGATCTAGATCCCAACTCCGAGGAAGAATCCAATGGGGTGCCCATTTTGGTTTCCGAGGATGAAGAACTGTTGATGAATCCATCAAACTCTTTTACTTCCTTAGATCATCTTGAAAATTCAAACTATTACTATGACCAACCATTCGCAATTCATCACGGCTCCACTTCATTCGAAGATGATCCCTCTGAGAATTCAGACTATTAATAAATCGATTGATACAGCTCAATATATCTTCCATTGCTTAGTCTTTATCATGATTATGTGTTTTTGTTATTAAAATACATTTTCGTTTGTATTACATACAGTTGTTTAATGAAAAGTGATGGTTTTATACTTTATTGTTGTATTATGTTTTGATTTAATGAAGTAGAACATGTATTATCTCTATATGTAATGTGTAATTTAAATTAATTTTGTTTCTAAATTGCAATTCAATGATCATTAAGTATTGATAATATTCTTGATGCTATTTATACATTTTATGCAATGCCATTAATCTCTAAACCTTGACGTTGTTACTATACTCCTATCCTATGTGATATTTATTGATTTTTTTTTTTATAAATTCATCATTTTATATAAAAATATTTTTAAATCGTTAATTTTAGCATTACTACTAAAATAATGTATATATTATACTCAGATGGATTATAGAGAACGATGTAGACAAGCTAGGATGCATAGGTGGTTCATACGATCTTTCGCACTTCATCGACCATTAAACACCCAAATTATTCCTTCAGTATCAACTTCTACCCATTTGTCTCCCAATACACCTTCAACATACTCACATACTTCAAACAATGTTAACTTAACCATATTGAGGAGTACACATGTAAATTCATTTTTCTTCGAGATCCCGTGTAAATGCCGATGGATCCATTTCCACAAATACTTCAATACCAAATAGTGAACCTAACGCAAGCATTGGTGTATATCATGGCTACACGTTAGAATGGTCAAGACATGCGTTATTGCACTCAAAATCCTCAAATCCCACACCCAACATAATAGTCAACAATCCCCAAATCCGTATATCGGGTATGAATTAAAATTGTCAAAAAATCAATTTAATACCAAATGAGTCAGGTAAATTTATAACCAAATCTATATATTTTTTTTGTTTTACAACAGGTAAACGAAAACGCCATTCAGCTACCTCATATCGTAAGTCTAGAGCAGCGACCGCATGCATCAATAGTAAGACACTATAAAATACGTAATTATTAGATAAGTGTGGAGCAAATATTTATAAACGGAAATTCATTTTTTCAATATATTATTGGTAAAAACTATGCCCTTTGGACGTTTGGTCCTCCTTCAAAGCAATGTAGTTATTGCGGTGCTATTATGTGGTATGAGGAACGCACAGATAAACACAAAAATACATCGTCTCCTAAGTTCTCCCTATGCTGTCAAGAAGGGAAAATAAGACTACCATTTAACAAGGAACACCCGTCATTACTTATAGATTTATTGTCTTACAACGGAGGTGTGCGGTCATCAAAATTTCGAACCAATATCCGTGCATACAACTCAATGTTTGCTTTCACCTCAATAGGAGGAAAAATTGATAATAGATACAATAATGGTCGTGGCCCATACATATATATCGATTAAGCGGACAGAATCATCACAAAATTGGTTCGTTACTACCAACTGAAGGTCAACGACCAAAATTTATGCAATTGTACATCTACGATACTGAAGATGAGTTATCAAATCGTATATCAGCTATAAGATCATCAAGAAATGACAATAACATTAAACCTTTAATTGTGGAAAAAATGATCCAAATGTTTGATGAAAGCAACGAATTAGCAAAGGTTTTTAGAATGGCGCGTGATCGTTTCAAAGAATCTGATTTCGCAGACATTCGACTAAGGTTGATCGCTACAAGGCGTGGTGACCCTCCCATTTATAATTTGCCTCAAGCCTCTGAGGTTGCTGGATTGATATTTGGTGACCTTTCGGATACTGATTATAGACGTGACATTATTATTGATCATAAGTCTACAGGATTGCAGCGTATAAGTGAACTACATCCATCATTTATAGCAATGCAATATCCAATCATTTTTCCGTATGGTGAAGATGGATATCATGTACACATTCGCTACACAAATAATTCGGGTCATCTTCAAACAAAGAGAGAATTCGTAACCATGCGAGAGTACTATTCCTATAAACTACAACAAAGAACGAATGAATCAAATTTATTACATATTTTCGGTCGTTTATTTCAACAATACATTGTTGATGAATACACATGTATAGAGGAAGAGAGGCTAGACTGGATAAGCCTAAATCAAACTAAGTTGCGTTCTGAGCTTTACAAAGGACTTAAGGATCCAATCTTAAGAGGATATACCACACCTACATCTGTTGGTAAACGCATTGTTCTTCCCTCCAGTTTCACCGGTGGACCAAGGTACATGGCTCAAAGCTTCCAGGATGATATGGCAATTTGTAGATGGTTTGGCAACCCAGATCTATTCATCACTTTCACATCGAACCCCAAATGGTCTGAAATAACCGAATTTCTATCCTTAAATCCTGGGCAACAACTCGATAAACGTCCGGACATTATTGCAAGATACTTTAAAATAAATCTCGATCGTTTTATGAAATATTTGAAAGATAATAAGTAATTTGTCCAAATCCAAGCCTGTAAGTAACTTCTATTAAATATTTTTCTTTTAAGTAATTTTATGCTAATCTAATTTATCATTTTTTAGCCATTTACACGATTGAGTTCCAAAAGAGAGGATTGTCGCATGCTCATATCATATTATTCCTGCATCCTGAAGATAAACTTCAAACATCGGCCCAAATTGATTCAATTATATCAGCTGAAATACCAAATGAGGAAGAAGATCATGTTTGTTTCAAAGTTGTTTCCCAATTTATGATGCACGGACCTTGCGGTGAAGCAAATCGTAACTCCCCATGTATGTCCAAAGGAATTTTCTCAAAAAATTTCCTTAAGGCCTATGCATCAGAAACCTCTTTAGATCAAACGGGATTTCCTGTTTACAAAAGGAGAGATGATGGAGTTGTTGTTGTTGACAAACATGGAATTAAACTTGATAATAGATTTGTTGTACCTCATAACAAAGGCTTGATCATTACCTATGACGCACACATCAACGTAGAGTTGTGTACCAAGTCTGAAGCTATCAAGTATCTATTTAAGTATGTCAACAAGGGTACCGACAAAGCAAGGGTTGTATTACAAGAAAATATTACAAGAAATGAAACGATAGGCAACGATGATGTTAGACATATTGATGAGATTAGATCATATCTTGATTTTAGATACGTATCTACCTGTAAGTCTGCATGGAGGATATTTAATTTCGATATTCAACATCGAAGCGTTGCTGTAAAGAGATTAACGTTCCACTTACCAGATCAACAGAATATAACATTTAAGGACTCTGAAAGGTTAGACAATGTCGTCAACAGAATAGATGTTGAGAAAACAATGTTCACAGAACGGATGAGGATGAATTCTGAACATCCAGATGCACGTGAATTAATATATGTTGAGTTCCCTACAAAATGGGTATGGCAATAAGTTCAAACTGTGAAAAAAAAGAGAAAGAGAAGATTGCATTGGTCGTATTATTTACGTACATCCAGCATCGGGTGAGAGATTTTACTTACGAATGTTACTTAATATTGTAAGAGGGTTGTACAATTATGAGGAAATTAGAACAGTAAATGGTATAACTTATCCGACCTTCAAATGAACATGTTATGCACTGGGTCTACTAGATGGAGACAAAGAACGGAGCGATGCACTTTCCCATGCTTCTACCTGGTCATCTGGTAATCAAATGCGTGAATTATTTATTACGGTACTCCTTTTTTATGAGGTTACTGACCCCTTAGCTCTTTGGGAACAAAATTGGCATACTCTTTCTGAAGATATTTTGTACATGCATAGGAAAAAACTTCAATTTCCTGACTTTCTCTTAACTGATTCCCAAATTCAAAGTTACGTAATTTATGAAATAGAACAAATTATGCATCGTAACAACAGAAGTCTGAGAGATTTTCCACCCCTACCACTTCTTGCTGAATCTTTAATAAGGGATATGGGAAACAGATTGATTCGTGAAGAAACATCGTACGATATGGCTGAGATGTCTTCGGAGCACCAAAGACTACATGTCGGATTAAACGAAGATCAATTGTTGGTTTATAACAATGTGATCGAATCAGTTAATCAACAGAAGGGAGGATTGTATTTCGTTTACGGTGCAGGAGGAACTGGAAAAACGTATTTATATAAGACTATCATTGCACGATTAAGATACGAAGGTAAAATTGTTTTGGCCATAGCATCCTCTGGAATCGCAGCATTATTGCTACCGGGTGGAAGAGCAGCGCATTCATGTTTTGCAATACCGATTGACATATGTGATTCGTCCACATGTGACATACGATAAGGCACTAACCTTTCTGAATTGATTCGAAAGTGATCATTAATTATTTGGGATGAAGATCCTATGGATTATCATCATACATTTGAAGAAGTTGATAGATCATTACGAGATATCCTTCGTTTTGACGACCCAACATCAATCGATAAACTTTTTGGCGGAAAAACTGTCCTTCTAGGAGGAGACTTCAGACAAACATTACCAGTTATCCCAAGAGGTACAAGACATGATATTGTTCGAGCTTCAATAAACATGTCACCAATTTGGAAGGAATGTAAAGTTCTCATGCTAAAGCAAAATATGCGAATAGAAGACACAACCGAATTTTCAAATTGGGTGCTTGGGATTGGAGAATGGGTGATAGCGACATCTTCTTTCAATGAAGAATTGGATAAGACATGGATTGAAATTCCAAATGATCTTTTAGTTGAACATACCGAAAATCCAGTTGCAGCAATCGTCGAGAGCACATACCCGGATTTAGTTGAAAACATTAAGAGTGAAGAATACTTGAGATCGTCAGCAATACTAACACCAACGAACGATGTGGTTGATGATATAAATCATTTTGTTCTTAATAAAATTCATCAAGAGGAGCGTATTTATCTAAGTTCTGACTCCATTTGCAAATCATCAGTAAGAACAACAGACGAAGAGATGCAACTCCCTTTGGAGTTTCTAAACAGCTTGAATTTCAATGGCTTGCCTAGCCATAAACTTCATCTAAAAGTTGGTGTCCCTGTGATCTTACTGCGTAACATTAATCAGAGTGTCGGACTATGTAATGGAACGCGTTTAATCATTACTCAACTTAGTGATTGGATCATTGAATCTAGAGTTATTACTGGATCACATATTGGCACATAAGTATTCATTCCAAGAATTGTAATGACATCAACAGATAAGAAATGGTCGTTCATACTATAATGAAGACAATTCCCAATGCACTTATGTTTTACTATGACTATAAACAAGAGTCAAGGACAAACTTTGTCTAACGTTGGAATTTACTTGCCCAGTCCAGTATTTTGTCATGGACAACTCTATGTAGTTGTGTCAAGAGTGAAATCAAGATCTGGTTTGAAATTTCTAATAAGAAATGATGATGTAATACCTCAAAAATACACGAAGAATATAGTGTTCAACGAGATTTTCCAAGATTTAGAATCGGGTAAATAAATTACTATTCTTACCGACATTAATTTTTAAGTAACGTTGTCCAATCATTATTAAGAACTTCAATAATAAAACATTGTTTATACATTTGACATATTTTTTTCATCTTCATATAGATCCAATATGAATTCCTCTCATACTTCAGTGTCTGAGCTAACTGTCGAATCAAGAAGTTGTGCAATAGTTGTTCGAGTAACCAGGAAATGGAAGGTATTCAATTTTAAGAACAACAATGATCTCATGTCTGTTGACTGTGTCATTCTTGATGAAAAGGTATGTAATTATACTTCAACTGTGTAGTTATATAGACATTTAATAAGATGCATACTTATACTTTGTACATACAACTAAAATAACTAATATTCTTTATATAAAAATAGTGGAAATCAGTAAATTTAGATTCATTTGTAAAATTACATCAACGAACATAATAATTACACACAAATTTTGAAAAGGAATTCTTTATATTGGATTTCACACGTAATAATCGAATATTATTTAAGCTATGCATTCTTTTTCAACGAGACTGGCTATCATGCACCCGAACTGCCACTGGAACTAAAACTTGGACTTGTACTCGCTGGCAAAATTGGGTTGCAAACTAATTCAGTTTAATTTTCATCTATACCTGATTGTACAGAGGGTACACCAAGACTAATGTAAGTAGGCTATGACCTCAGGTTGCTCAACACTGCGGGAAGCAACAAAAAAATTTTCTGAAATTCGATAACGGCAACTGCTGGGGAATCCTTTCGAACATTGATCGCTTCCGGGATCAATAATAACATGTTAAAGCTTTGTTTCAAATCCTTAATGACTGCAGGATGCAACATAAAAATTTTCTGAAATTCGATAACAGCAACTGTTGTTGAATTCTCCCATAAGCATTACACTTTTACCCTACACTATGTATTTACTTTTCAAATTCAAAAACATTAAAACTATGCTATATAATTCTGGAGTAATACTATAAGCTTTGACAATTCAATATAATAGATATTATACACAAAATAAGAAACCATTAATCAATAGGTAATTCAAAGAATTCAAAATAATTCCAGGTCTAAAACAAAGTTTGACTATGAGATCAGGTATGATACTTATAATCATAATTGGGAGTAAATATATGAATGGGAGTCTGTGCTCATTCCGATGTTTACAGAGACATCTACTTAGCATTAAAATGGTTTAAAGCAATCTCAACTTTTAGCCTCTATTCATACCTTATTACAATGGTTCATTCTTTAATTCCTTACAAATTTTTTAATAATACATTACAATACACAAAATTCTGCATACAAATAATTCACACAAACAGTATCACACACACACATTGCCAGTGAAGTTTCACACACGACAACAAATTATCATTTTTATTTCGAAACATTTCATATTGCATTGCATATACAAACATCTCTTTATATTCTAGGATATTTTTTGTCTAATATGATCATATCATATCTCTATCAGGATAATCATATTCACGGTTTTTTTTGGAAAGAGGAAGTTGAGGAATTTGCATCCTTAATCGAAGAAGAAAAAATTTACAAAATCTCAAACTTCAAGGTTGCTGCAAACAACAGAGGATACAAATGTGTTACACATCCATGTGTAATACATTTGAAACCCGGCACCACTATAGAAGAACTGATAAACAACATCCCAAAAATTTCTTTACATAAATTTGAAATTACTGAGTACAGTACACTCAAACCCAGAATTGTGAACAAGGAAAGCCTCACAGGTAAAAAGAAAAACAATATCTTATCTTTTATAAACTTATTCATTATTTACATATCGTAAATCATAAACAATAAATATAATTTTTTTAATCAGATGTATGTGGCATCCTTATCGAAAGAAGCGAAATCAAATACTTGAATCTTAGGGGCAACAATGTCGAGAAATTAGACATCCAGATATTTGATGCCAGGTATGAAAGCATTGACTTTATTTATCAACTCTTTTTTTAATTCATATACATATTACTCTTAAACATAACTTCTATTTTTAAAATATACACAATACAGCAACAACAATTTGAGAATCACATTATGGGGAAAGTCAGCAATTACTCTGAACGAGATTTTGCAAGATGTAACGGAAATGCCAATTACAATTGTAATTACATCACTCAATGTTAAAGAATTTAGAGGTCTGCGTATAGTATTAATCAAATATTTACAATTAGGAACATTTTAATTCATTCATTTTTACGTGACAAGTATATATTTGTCGTCCACAAATGCGACGAAGACGTATATTAACATCCAAATTCCCGAGATTCAACCATTAATTGATAGGTAATGGCTTAAATTAATAAATAATAAAAGAAGAATATAATTAAAAATCAAGTACTCATATTTTATACTCAACAGCTCAAGTAAGACACAATTCAAAGCAATGGAGCGTATACCTTCAACGCAAAATTTGGAATCATAAAGTGACCCACAAAATGTCCTAAACATTTTAGACATAAAAAATATGCGATCGATATCGGAAGATGAGGTAACGTATATTCTCTTTATAAATTTAAAGTAGTTATATCGTTCAAATTTAAATTAGTTATTTCGTTCAACAAATAATTAACACTATTATACAGATAAAGATTGTATCAATTCAAGCATCAATTGCTGGAATCAACGATAAGTTTGGTTGGTCTTATGTGGGATGCAAAGTTTGTAATAAGATGTTGACCAAGCTTGCAGAATCGTACAACTATAAATTTTGCAACAACAACAATGCCTTTCCCGTCCCTAAGTAAGTATAAGTAAATTAATTAAATTATATCATATCTATTATAATGAATGAAATTAAATATTATTTAATTTTTCGATTTTTTTAGATATAAACTACAAATTCATGTGCAAGACTATACTGCAAATATAACATTGGAGCTTTTCGATAAGGTCGTAAAAAAATTGGTTGGCTTCACACTTGACCAAATTGAAACAAATCAAAATAAGGTACGTATACGATTTATTTTATTATTTCATGTTTAAAATTAACTAATTCCAACACATGTAACAATTTCAAATTTATACAGGACAATACAACAACGGAGGCAAATCTTCTATTCAAGAATATTATTGAAAAAAATTACAAATTCATTCTGAAGCTCAATAAATTTAACTTGATAATGCGGAAGGAGTACTATACAGTTACAAAATTCGAAGAAACTCCCAATGAAAATTCAGAACAACAAGATTGTGAAAGTTCATCAAAGGTAAAATATTATATACATATATATGTTAGAATGATATAACATTTGTAACTAATGAGAAATGACTCGATTATAACAGATAAAAAAAAGAGAAAATACGTTGAGATTATTGAAGATGATGAATGAAAGAGGTAAATTTTCATAAACACAAATATCTATTCATAAAAATTATATACATTGTTGATGTAAAAAACTAGATTGCTCTAATTATTCAATCACAGATAAATAAATAAGACAAAGATTTTTAAAGTGGTTCGTCTAGGAATAAAGCCTACGTCCACTATTATGTTATTGCTGAGTGTTTGCAGAATTCTTGATTACAAGTTCTCTCAAGAAATTCCGGTCCCCTTGAATGGGTTTGATACAAGGTATTTATAGCCTTGAGGCTGTACATGAAAGGTTCGATACATTAAATGATATACATGTGAAAGGGTAATACATTTAATGCAGCGTGCGCGTCAAGAATATAAGCATTTAATGAATATCTGAACTGTTGATTATCTGGCAATTAATGATGCGACCGAGGTGCAGCTCGGACCGCCATAGCTGTTCGCTGATCAGGAGTTCCTCGGAGAACTAGAGTACCTCGGTGCGCTAGAGTTCCTCGGTGCGCTAGAGTTCCTCGGTATATCCTCGTTGCTCGGAAAGAAGCATGGTTGGTCGGGAAATGAACTTCCTCGCTGCTATCGTGCCACGTAGATTGACACGTGTCTTCATATTATTCGTCCACATCAGCATATTAATTTTGGTATCAACAGAAGCCCCCAATGTTTCATATTTCGAACTTTGAGGAGTATGGAACATTCTTTCTCGGTATATGTCAATATTAAATGACTTTTCCTGGGTTTCAGGAACATCGTGTTCAAATTTCCTTCTCATTTCGCAGCTTCCGCCCTTTTTTGAATTTTTTATAAGCGCTTCGATCTCCGTGCAGTTTTTGTCCTTTTCGTCGCCGGAAGTTCAGTAGTTTCTTTTTGGTAATCATTTCTTTCGCCGCTTCCCAATGCAAAGTATTTAAACTTCTTGGGTAATCATACCGTCTTCTACGTTTTCCAATTTTCTGCATTCAAGCTTTCTATTCTCTCCTTCTCTCTTGTGCGTTCATCATTGTTTTCGTTCGTTGTCAACATTCCTCCTTTCTTCCTGTAAGATCTTCTTCCTTTCTTCTGTATCTCTTTTATTCAATATGGTTTATATTGTAGAATCTGTTGAAAAATTTCGTTCTGATTTTTCCGTTCCTTCGTGGGTAACTCTAGAGGTTCTTTCTGAGCCTTTAGATTACTTTCGATTGGCTGAGGGACATTGGTTCCCCAGTCTTTTTGTTGCTGAATGTGGATTTTCTTTTCCACCAAACCCATTGTGTCTTGAGTTTTGTCAATATTTTGATCTTGTCCCTGCAAAAATAGCCCCCAATTCATGGAGAATAATTAATGGGGTACACAAATTAAATCTAACTCATGGGACTCGTATTGGGATCCCTGAGATTATGTATTGCTATAAGTGGGCCACTCTAGATAATATTTATTATTTAAAAACTAGGTTTCTGAATAGGGCTCTTGTAGTTAACCTCCCTGACTCAAATAGAGATTATTTTGAACATGGGTTGGTTATAAAAAATTGGCAATATGCCCCTTTAGCTTGAAATGAAGTATACAACGGTCCCAGATGTCCCCCATATGGCAATGGGATAGGTTTATTTTTCATTTTATTTTACTTATGAAATTATGCTTTCATCATGTTTGACAAAATGTATGACTGATATCTCATTATGTATTTATTTGCAGTTGATAGCAAAAGAAGAACTCCAAAAGAATCAGAGGTTAATATCAAGCATCTGAAACTTATCTGGGGTTTGCACAAGAATATTGCAGACGAACACATCAGGTCTGCCTCATATCTGCTACAGTATAAGAGTTACACAACCTCTTATACTGCTCGCCCTGTTGAACCAGCTTCAACTCCAGAAGGTTCATCTTCAGATTCTCATCTTCCTTTAAGTCAAAGGATGGGTAAGAAAAGAGCTCCTCCTGCTATCTTTGATGATGTTACTTCTGCTGCTGGGGCCAAGAAAAACAAAGCCGATGTCCCAAAGGGGACTAAGAAAGTGGATGCTGGGTCTTCTAAGGCTACCGAGAAGCCCCCAGTGGTTCCGAGCAAGAAAAATGCTCCTGTAAATGTAATTACAATCTCTCCGACCAAGACTTCTTTGGTTGAAAGTTCTGAACTCCCGTTGAGGAGATTGAGGAAATCATCCTCAGTTACTCCGGCTGAAACTGCCCCCTCTCTACCTGCTGGTGGTACTGATGTTCCAAACATCATTCTTCCAAGTTCTGCAATGAGCTCGGTCGTACCCGAGGTCCATGGTATTGATGAAAGAATTCCTAGGGATATGCTGACATCCTTAGCTGCTCGTCACCTTGCTTCAGTAAATTTCTCATACTTCTGGTTTTTCTTTCTTTCTCTGAATACTTGCATTTTGTATTGACTTTACTATTTTTCTCATCTTTCAGTTGGTGAACTGTTTTAATAATATTATGAAGAAGGATGAAGCTATTAAAGCTTCAAGCTCCTCGTCAGGTGTAGAGGATGCTCTGTTGGGTTTGACCCAGTCTTTAAAGGAATCTCGTCAACAGTATGTTGACGAAAAAGCTGTTTGGGAGAAGAAATTAGTTGTGGCTGAAGCTGAGAAGGTGAAAATGGCCGAAACCTCCAAGAATTTGGAGGAGAAAGTAAAAGGTTTAGAGGTTAAACATCAGGAATATGATGGCCAACTGAAAAAGGCAGAGGAAGGGTTATCTACCCTGCGAGATATCAAGGTCAAAAAAGAGGAATTGGATGTGAAGCTCTCCTCGGAGAAGTTGAGGAGAAAGGTCGCAATCAAGAAACATTTCAGCGCTGGTTGGGAGAAAGGATGGGATAAAGGGATTGCTGCAATGACATCCCAAGTCCAATATGGGAAGTTGAAATACTTCCACGATGGCTGGGTAGCTGCTCTGCAAGAGTTGAAGGTCCAAGACGATTCTGAGCTATTCCAACAACACCTCCCTGGTCCTCCTCCAGCAATTGTGGAAGAAGAAGAAGATGAGCCTGTCTCAGATGAATCTTCTATGGCTACGGGTGACCCAGTCTCTGCTTCTCAACCCTCTGTCAACGAGGACATTTCTTCCATGCCTCCTCCTGCCGAGAAGAATCCTGCTGATCAAATCGTTGTTACCACCGAGCAACCGAGCTCCTCGTCCCAGCCTCCCGAGAAAGTCTTGGGGGACAAGGAAAAGGTGTGAAGTTGTTCGGTATCATTTCTATATTTTCCTTACTTGTAATCGAACAATGTAACTTTTTGATGATCTAATAAAATACATCTTCGTTTCTCTTCTTTGTTGATACTCTGTCTGCTCTTATTTATTAACTCCTGCTTCCTCTTCTTTATTAGTTTTTGGCCAGAATGGAATTGATATCTGCTCCTGATACTGAATTGATGCGACAATGCAATGGCTATTATAAAGCTGGTCATACAGACCTAAGTGTATCAGAGATTGTTGACATTCTTGGTCACGATGCCTCAGAACAAGCAGTTGAGGCTTACCGGTACCAGAAAGATTTACTTGATAGATCTGTGGCCAACAATGTGGCATACTACGAATTGATCGAGGAACTTCATGGTTCCATAGAGGATCTCCAAGGTCAGCACAATGAATCAATGGCTTTGTTACACAAAGATTATGAATATAGATACCAACAACTTTCTTCTGAAACAGGCCATAAGAAGATCATTGCTGGATATGATATTAGGGAAAGGACCCTAAAAGGTGAAGTTGAAGCTTGCAGACAGATTGCCGAGATCCTGGAACAAGAAAATAATAATTTACAGAAAAAATTGGCTCAATATGAATCTGCAGCGTCATCTTCCGTTGCTCTAGTGTCCGTTACTGATGAAGGTTTCTCTTTCTTAGAGGTCGAAAATGCCAAATTAAGGCAAGAACTGGATGATTTAAAAAGATCTGCTGTTTCTGGGACTGCTCGTGGACGAGGAAGAGGTTCTCGGGGGCGAGGAAGAGCTGCTCAAAATGTTGCCGAGGAGCAAAGTTCTCCAGTCGCTTCTCGGAGCCGATCAAGAGTTCTTAGTCGCAATGTTGAAGAGGCTCGTACTCAGTCCACTTTGGAAACTCAAGCATTTCAATTGAATGCTAAGGATCGTGCTCTGTCAGAAATGTCCAAGAAAAATCTATCGTTGGAAGATCAACTTACTGCAACGAAATCTGCTCTTCATACCAAGGATCTTTTTGCCAAAAATCTTCTCGAACAGTTGGATAGATTAACCTTTCAATTTCACAAGCAGCCCAGGGAATTCTGGATGGCAGGATATAATGAAGCTCTTGTTCATCTGGATGCTCGTATTGAACATGCCAACAATGAAGGTTACAAGCAAGGATGGTTGAACGCACTGGGTGTGTTAAAATTGGAGCAAGGGCATTATTTATGGGATTATCATGCCCCATCATTATTAGACTTGCATGTACCACCTTTCAAATTGGATATGGCATGGATCCCAGCTCGTTCCATTCCTCGTAGCTTGATTTCAAAGTACCTTGGTGATTATAGCCTTCATTCTCAGGTTGAATTGTCTTGTCCTGAGCATCTCTTGGATACACCTTCTGTGATGAACGTTAGAATGCTCAGGGATGTTAATTTCATTAATTCTCCTCTTTGCCTAGAGGATCCTCCTGCTGGCGAGGAGCCTGTTTCAAAAAATAAAGGAAAGAAACCAATAGAATAGGTTTTCAATGTAACAGTTAGTACATTCATGTAACTTGTAATTTATTCTGAATTTTTAATGAAAGACTTCATTTTTGTTTATAAATCTGTATTGGTATTATCTCGTGTTTATCAAACACTTTACACTTATGCATATGTCTCTGTTAAAAAGATAACAATAATATTGTTCATTGAGCAACTTAATAAAAAGTTACAAGTATTGGTAACGTTTCTCAATCACTTAATAATAAAGTAATGAGTATAAAAATGTTCAAACTGTTTCCAACCAACCAAGGTGGATAAATAATGTTTGTCGACCAACTACAGTTGATGGATTTTCATCCTTGACCAGCCATACTTGGTTCAATTTCAAATATAAAAATGTGTCCGACCGACTAAGGTCAATAATTTGTCCTCGTCGACCAACTACAGTTAGTGGGTCTTTATCCCCGACCAACTATACTTGGTGTATTTTGGAATATTTTGTTTTTCCTAACCAAAGGAGTATTTTTTGGCTCCTTAGAGCTTTTGGCTCCTTAGAGCGCCTCCTAACCAAAGGAGTATTTTTTGGCTCCTTAGAGCATTTGGCTCCTTAGAGCACTTTTTGGCTCCTTAGAGCTTTTGGCTCCTTAGAGCACTTTTTGGCTCCTTAGAGCACTTTTGGCTCCTTAGAGCACTTTTTGGCTCCTTAGAGCTTTTGGCTCCTTAGAGCACTTTTTGGCTCCTTAGAGCTTTTGGCTCCTTAGAGCACTTTTTGGCTCCTTAGAGCACTTTTTGGCTCCTTAGAGCTTTTGGCTCCTTAGAGCACTTTTTGGCTCCTTAGAGCTTTTGGCTCCTTAGAGCACTTTTTGTGTTGGTAGTGTATTACACTAGTATTCCCCGAAAAACTTTCAACAGAAAGAAAATGGTGAAACATCCTCGTTTTATTCATACTGAAGGAAAAGCTTTACATTTTACATTACTGATAATACTTGCGTAGGTGTTCAGCATTCCACGCATTCTTAAATTCTTCTCCTTCTAGAGTTGCTATTCTGTAAGTTCCTGGACGAACAACCTCTGTAACTCGGTAAGGTCCATGCCAGTTTGCTTCCAACTTATTTTGCTTCTGAATGACTTTCTTTAGCACATAATCCCCTTCTTTTAAGTCACATTTCTTCACCTTTTTGTTGTAGAATAGAGCTGTACGTTGTTGGTAAGCAGCATTCCTAATGGCTGCTTCTTCTCTAACCTCCTCGAGCATATCCAAATCCAGTCTTCTCATCAAATCGCTGACTGGGGAGTTGAAATTCAGCACTCTATGAGTTGGGAGACCCAACTCGGCAGGTATCACAGCTTCACTTCCAAATGCTAACATATATGGTGATTCTCCAGTTGTTGCTCGGGGAGTTGTTCGGTAAGCCCATAGTACTGATTGGAGCTCATTGATCCAATTTGCTTTAGCTTCACTTAACCTCTTCTTCAAACCATTTAGTAATGTTCTGTTTGTCACCTCAGTCTGTCCATTGCTTTGGGGATGGCCTGGTGCTGAATGATACTTCAAAATGTTCGACTGATGACAATAGGCAGCAAATTCTTCATTATCGAATTGTGTTCCATGGTCTGTGATGAAAGCATGGGGGAGACCATATCGACAAATGATGTTCTTCCAAATGAACTGATATATCTTCTCATACGTCATATCAATTAGTGGTTAAGCTTCCACCCACTTAGTAAAATAATCTACTGCCACGACGAGATACTTGAACCTTCCTCGGGTTATCGGCATGGTTCAACCAGATCAACCCCCACATGGCAAATGGCCAAGGTGAAGTTATGGGTGTCAACAATGCTTGTGGAGTTCTTCGGATGGAGGAAAAACGTTGGCACTTGTCACACTTCTTAGCATAGGCTATACAATCAGCCCTCATCGTCGGCCAGTAATATCCCTGTGTCATTACCCTTTGCAAAAGTGTCCGACCTGCTACATGAGCTCCACAAGATCCTTCATGGATTTCTTCAATCAATTCTTTAACTTCTGATGGATGCACACATCTCTGTAAACCTGCCATAATTCCTCGTCTATACAAAACACCATTAGTTAACACATATCGAGCAACTTTATACTTCAATTTCTTGGCAGCTAGTTTGTCCTCCGGTAATTCTCCTTCTTCAATGTATGCCCTGATAGGATCCATCCAAGATGGTCCCAAATCGAGGGTAATTATATTTACCATCAGATCTTCCTCTATACTCCGATTTTCTAATACTTCAATTGGTATCGTTCTTCGCAGCTCGGTGCGCGTAGCTGACGCTAATCGGGCCAATGCGTCTGCTCTAGCATTCTCCATCCTCGGTATTCTCACCAATTGAATAGCATCAAATTCTGCCAATAAATCCATCGCCTTTGCATGGTACTTCACCATTAATTCTCCCTTAACTGCATATACTCCCATCATTTGATTCACAATTAATTGAGAATCACTGAAAACAATTATTTGTCGTGCCTCCATAACTTTCGCCAAATGAAAACCTGCTATCATAGCCTCATACTCAGCCTCATTATTGGAGGCTTTGAATTGGAATCTCAAGGCATACTCCATGTCAATATCATCTGGGGTGTTTAAAACAATTCCTGCTCCACAACCAGCTGTGCACGATGATCCATCTACATATAATTTCCATGTAGGTACCTCGTATTCAAATTTCTTGTCCGTTAGAGTTCCTCGGTAAAATATCTGCTGTTTTGTTTCATCATCCCCGGGTATCCTTCGTTCCTCGTCGGTCAGCTGTTCGCGCCCTTTTACCAACCGTAGTTGGTCTGGGTATGATGATTTTTCTACATCCACAAGTCCTTTTACCAACCTTGGTTGGTCTGGATCTGTGTCTGTTGATCCTGTATCGTCCACAGGTAGGTCAGCAAGTACCTTTTGTTCCTCGCGGGTATCAGGGTATGTGAACTCTGCTATAAAATCTGCTACAGCTTGCCCCTTCAATGATGATCTGGGTTCATACACAATGTCATATTCACCGAGTTCTATTGCCCAATACATCAATCTTCCTGACTTTTCTGGCTTGTGAAGGGCTTGTCTTAATGGCATGTCGGTATACACAATGATTGTATGGGCCTGGAAGTATGGCCTCATTCTTCTACTTGCTTCAATTAATGCCAATGCCAATTTTTCTAGCTTTGGGTATCTGATTTCTGCACCTCGGAAAGCTTTACTTGTGTAATAGATAGGTTTCTGGACTCCATTCTCCAATCTGATCAAAGCTGAACTAACTGCATTTTCTGATACTGCCAAATATAAGTACAGCTTCTCTCCAGTTATTGGCCTATACAACAATGGTGGTGCTCCCAAATATTTCTTCAAGTCTTGAAAAGCCTTTTCACATTCGTCAGTCCACTCAAAACTTTTTCGCAGTGTTTTGAAGAATGGGAGGCATTTATCAGTTGCTCGGGATACAAATCTGTTGAGCGCTGCAACTCGTCCTGTAAGACTCTGTACTTCTTTCCTCGTCGTTGGGGATCGCAGCCCTAAAAGAGCTTTGATCTTTTCTGGATTTGCCTCAATACCTCGTTGATTGACGATGTATCCGAGAAACATTCCTTCTCGTACTCCAAAGGTACACTTCGTCGGGTTGAGCTTCATTTGGTATTTATCCAGTTGATCAAAGGTCTGGCCTAAGTCAACTAGATGATCAGTAGCTCTCTTGCTTTTGGTGAGCATGTCGTCGACATAGACTTCCATATTGCAACTGATTTGTTCGGCAAAAACCTGTTCATCAGCCGCTGATATGTTGCACCTGCATTTTTTAAACCAAAAGGCATAACATTATAACAATAAGTTCCCCTTGGGGTAATAAAAGAAGTACTTTCCCTATCTTCAGGCTTCATTTTGATCTGATTGTAGCCAGAATATGCATCCATAAAGCTGAGTAGCTCATGTCCCGAGGTAGCATCCACTAGTTGATCAATTCTGGGCAATGGAAAATGATCTTTTGGGTATGCCTTGTTAAGATCAGTGAAATCAACACACATTCTCCATTTGTTGTTCTTCTTCTTTACCATCACCACATTCGCCAACCAATCTGGATATTTCACATCTTCAATGAATTGGGCTTTCTGGAGTTTCTCGGCCTCCTCTTGTATGGCCTGGTTCTTCTCGGGACTAAACACTCTTCTTCTCTGCTTCACAGGCTTGATCTCCTTATTCACATTGAGCTCATGACATAAGAAGTTTGGATCTATTCCTGGCATGTCTTCATGACTCCAAGCAAAAGTATTCTTCCTGTTTCTCAAGAAAGTTATCAACTCCTGTTTTATTGAAACATCCAACGACGATCCTATCTGGGTTACTCGTTCAGGATGCTCGTCGTCCAGAATAACATTTTCTGTAGATTCCACCACCTGCCCTTTTACGAGTTGAGATTCATCTCTAGGGTCAAGAGTTTCAATTTCTGTACCTTCCTCCACTTGGTAAGTAGTAGTCTTTTTCCTTGACTCTTCAAGTTCCTCTTGCTCGGCAGACGAATAATAGCATTCCCGAGCTACTTTTTGATCACCTTTCATAATTCCGACTCCAAAATTCGTTGGGAATTTCAAACACTGATGTACTGTAGATGGAACTGCTTCGAACTTCTTCAATCCAACTCTTCCCATGATGATGTTGTAGGCTGACTGCACATTCTTATCCATCACAAAGAAGCGTATTCTTTCTGTTCGACAAGCAGGCGAAGTTCCAATGAGTATATCCAACTTGATCGTCCCAAGTGGAAAAACTTTCTCGCCAGCAAAACCCAAAAGGGGTCTATGATAAGGTTCCAATTGAGATAATTTTAAATTCAAGCTATCAAAGCATGAATAGTACATGATGTCTGCCGAACTACCATTGTCTACTAACACCCTTGAAATGACCACATCCTTCATCCTCATTTTGATCACCAAAGGATCATCATGAGGGTAAAGAACACCTGCCAGGTCGTTTTTTGAAAAACCAATCACTAGCTTCTCTTTGTTTACCTTCCTCGGACGATCATCCTCGGACAGATTTATTCGCTGAATATATGAACAAGCTTGAGCCTCTCCGAGGTAAGCTTTTCTTTCTGCAGTAAGGTCTCCTCCTCCTGCATCTCCTCCGGTAATAACATTACAATCAAATGACCCAAAACGAATGGAAAATACCTCTCGTTCAGGCTGCCTTGGCTTCTTGGGAAGATCAGGGTCATCATCTGGATCATCTTCATGATTCCTCTTCTTTTTCTCCTCTGCACGACGAGGAGATCTAGATCTCTCTCTAGTTCTGTCATCATTCTTCCTTTCACCTCTACGATCTACATACTTTGACAACTTTCCTCTTCGAATGAGTGTTTCAATCTCGTTCTGAAGGGCTATGCAATTTTTTGTCATATGGCCATGATCTTTGTGAAACTCGCAATATTTGGCCTTATTCCTCAGATCGGGATTTGTCTTCAGTTTCTCTGGCCACTTGATTTCCTCGCTGTTCTTGATTTCTTCCAAAATATGATTAATACTCATTTTCAATGGGGTATAATTATCGTACTTCTTTAGGACTTCCAACGTTGTCCTATTATTCCTGTAATGCTTGTCATCACCATTACCTTTCTGATCTTTCTTCTTAGACTTGTCGACCTCCACTTTTACTTCTTTATCCATATTCTTCTTCGCAGCCATAGCCTCCTCGGCATTCATAATTTTGGCTGCTTTTGCCATCAACTCGGACATAGTTTTAGGTGGATCTTTGGCCAAGGTGTAGTACAGCTTATTAGGCAGTAAACCACTCATCAAAGCAGTGATTGCTGTCTTTTCTTCGTAATCTACGACTTCCAACTTCTCGTTATTAAAACGAGTTATGTAGTCTCTAGTACTTTCACCTGTTTTTTGTCTAACACTTAACAAATGTGCTACTCGCTTTATCGGCTTCGCCCCAAAACAAAAATTCCCAATGAACAACTCGGCTAATTGAATAAAAGTTGAAATCTTACCCCGAGGAAGATTGTTATACCATATCTGTGCAGATCCGGTAAGAGTTCCCGAGAATGCTCTACACCTCATCTCGTCGGGGACGGCATATATGTCGGCGGCAGCTTGGTATTGTTCTATATGAAGTACAGGATCTGTCTTTCCATCATACTTGGGGGTCACCACAGGTGCTTTGAATTTCGATGGTGTAGGAAAATCCACAATGGCTTGCACAAAAGGTGTCCCTTGAACAAAAGTTCTCTGTAAGGGGTTTCTTGCCTTAGCCATTTCGCCTAGTCTATCCTCCAACCGCTGAATGGAACCTTTCCATGCTTCATTTCCTTCCTCAGGCCGCTTAGTCCGAGCAACTGATTGTTCTGACGTAGCTTCCTGAGATTTATCTCGACGAGTAGCTGGTCGTGATTGTGCTGATCCTTCTCTCAAACCAGATGGTGGCCGAAAACTTCTCGATGGAGCTCTAGGTGGACTCATATTCCTTCTTGGTCCTAATCGACTGAAAGGAGACGCCCTGCTTAATCTTTCCAAAGCGCTGGTTCTCTCCGGAGAGAGAGATATAGGTTGATTTGTATCCGTAGCCCGTATCGATGAAGTTCGCCCAGGTTGATAAGAATAATCATTAGATTCCCCATTGCGATACGACGCAGTACGTCTGGATCTTGATTGCCCACGATCACTCCGTTGTCCTGAATAGGTAGGTGCACCGCCTTGAAGAGTTTGAATGAGTTGCCTCATAGATTCTTGCATGGCGGTTTGTCCTTGAGCCAGATTTGTCATAATTCCAGCCAGATCTGGAGTTACAGATGGATTTGGAGGATTTCCAGCATTTCCAGCATTTCGATTACTGGATTCTGGATTATCTGCCATTGATAACAAATGATTTTTGCGAAAAACGATAGTAACAGTCGTTTCCCACAGACGGCGCCAATACATACATTAATCTTTCAAAATTTGTAACATAGTAATTCAAAATTTGCAGGACATAATCTATCGGTGCTACTTAACAACATCTGTCACTACATTCTGCATTGAAGATAAAAGACGAGCGATTTTATTTATTATATTCATTACTTTAACAGTTATTAAACAACAGTGATATTAAATGACTTCATTAATAGCATTCTTGACATTTGAATGTGTTATAATCATTTTGTTTACATTTTTTAGCTTCAATGTGTGTTTACCACGCTTATGTCCAACGGTTTGTTTAATATGAAAACAATGTTATTCTTGATTGACCTCAAACTTATAACTGGCCTTATCTAACCAATTGTATATACCAGTTCTTCTTTATCATTGACTTCAAAATCTCATGTCATCGACTCGAAATGCTTGGTCATGAATCTGATATGTAAACAAAATGGAAAAGAGAAGCATTGCAGTTTCAGATAGTTACTGTCCGATAGATTTATTTGGAAATATTTTGTTTGAGATTCAAGAATTGATTTCCTAGAGGTAACATCAATTTCGTACTTTTCTTCCTTATCACGAGTTTTTGTTTGGAAATATTTATTTGGATAATCATTTATCACAGCATTGACGATGATTAAGTGTTGTTAATTCATTTGTCTAGATAAAGTTGTGTTTCAAAACTAATTCTTTACAGGGGAAATATGGTAAGATCGAGACCTATGCTTCAAGTATTGGACATAAAAATCATCGCCAACTCTCACGAACAGTACCATTTTTCAGTCTACGACAGTTTGGCCAATCAACACGCACTGTTCGCTAATGAGATCACCGATCAAGTTAAAAATGGAATAGTCCATAAACGATATGTTATTCAGTTGATCGATTACATCGATAGCGCCGTTCATAATAGCAAGTACGTTTTATTCATCCATATCCTAAACATACAAATTACTTAGATGTGTTTGCACGTGTTACTTTTACTGAAAATGTGTTTATATCCTTTCATAAATTGAACACATACTTACAACCTAATGCGTATCAATATGTCATTCGAAATTCATTTTCTTAAAGATATGTCTAACATATCATTATCTGCCGTTTTGCATGTTTGAGCATAACATTGGAACACTTGACTCGGGGACTAATATTAACTACAGTAACATGATGGATGCTCAGGTAAGTCGATTACATACATAATGCTTAAAATTTTAGCAACTTTTAAAACAATAACATGTTCAATAATTGATTTTCTTTTTCTCCCACATGGCTGCACATATTGTATCCATATAAATATTGGAAATTTAAGTTTTTCAATTACAATAGTACATTACATGATGTTGGAATCGGCAATGGTTAAAACTGCAAATGCAATGTGGTAAGTCAGCTTCAAAGCAGACAATTTATGCTCAATCTTGATTGCCCTTCGATTAATTGTTGGAGGAAGATTGTGTTAACAATAAGCAGATTATTATTTCTGTACACGTGTACATATATTAAAGACTCTAATTAATGTAGCTTGAAAAAAGATGCTATTAACAGAAGCTCTTTGTTTGGGAAAGAAAAACCAAAAAACAAAAAGACATAGAATCTCTCCATTTTAATTTTAATGCCTTAATACCCTAACAGATGCCCCAATCGCTTCCTCTCCTCTCTCTCTCTCTCTCAATTAAATCTCATATACAAAAAAACTCCCATTCCTTCTCCTTACGTCTATTAATATCTCTTCATCTTTTAATAAAAATTAAATTTATTCAAGTTTGTGTTTGTGTGCTATTAATATGATTTCGTAATAAGTGGTTTAAGACTTCACATCAAAACTATAATGAAAACAGTGAAGGTAAAATCCAAGTAATGTATTAAACTGAAAATATGATGAACACTTTTTTTAATGGTCGCAACTTTGTTTCTTCAATGGCGAAATTTTAAGAGGTGCTGCTGAAGCCCTATTCTTAATAATTTTTTTAATGTCTGTAAAACTTAATGCTTTTTTTAAATAACTATAGGATTCCCTTTGAAGTTATATGTTAGTGTTACTTTTTGTTTCGATAAAACTTAATCCTTTTTTTGACAAAATTTGTTCCTTTTGCAAATTTCAACACGGAGGAAACAAATTCTTTGCACCGTATGGAATCATTTGGACGTCAAAGTTGTTGCTACTCAGGGCAACTCTTTTTTGGTTAGAGTTTCTTATATGTTTGTGAGAATGTAACACTTAGCAACGTTGGCCATACAAGTGTTTTTTGGGGGGTTTCCATCTGTTTGTAATTCCATTTCATCTCGAGTCCATCAGATATTCACAAACAGAATACACAACGTATGCAATTTGGGGATTGGGATCAACAATTTTCAGGGGACTTGATGCAGAAACATTTTTATAGAATATATTTTTATCTGTCTTTCTTAACTTCTCAGTGTTCATTGATATTCAGAATTATGTAGTACATGTCTTTTGTAAACGTTGTATAAACAGCTGCAGCCATATGGACCTTTTAATCTAATTGCAATGTCATCATCTGTTGTAAGCTGACAACAGTTACTTATTTACAAGCCGAAAGTCGAGAGACTTCACCCAATTAAGAATGTTTATAGGGGATCGTTCTCTTATTATCTCTATGTCTATATCAATTCGATAAAATAAAAGGGTATTATTTTATGGCCACGCATCGCGTGGCCTTCAAGCTAGTTTTACATAAATTTACGTCTTGCAATTCATGTGAGGATTTTAATGACGATTCCTTTCCTAACGTTACAATTTTACTAGTGAAAATACCAATTTATTCGGTTTGCTAGGTACTATCCTTGACGATGATGGCTATGCTTGTGATATATTACGGTAATATGGTCTTGTTGAATATTGATATTACAGTAATATAACAGGTACTTTTATTATATAAAAGAAGAGACATGTTTAGAGTAGTCATTTTCGCATTCATCTTAACAAGGTGACGTGGTAATCATATTCACTTACTAGTGACTTTCTACTAAACCAATTAATTGGAACTTTAACTTTTTCCTATATATGAATGATTTGAAACAAAATGCATATTTTATTAACAAGTTATTTTCTTATGCTTTTGTGATTATTGTTCAATTGAAAACCATCTTAACCTAATAGATGAAAATTTGATAAGGTTGAAAGTTAATAAGTTGAAAGGGTGAAGGTGACGTTTAATGTTTAAAAGTTAGACATCTATTTTTTTTGTAGAGAAATTAATAAAGTTTGTACAAAGACAAATTATGAGGCAAATTTTAATAGTCAACTTGGTTAAGTGCATGTGGAAAATTAATAAAATTTGAGTCTTGCAGTGGTGGGTTTAACCTAGGATGGCCATAATCCTGCACCCCATCAAGCTCGACAGGTCCGCCCAACATACATGCAGAGTTTGGAATGGTTAAGTAATTCTGTAGGGTCCAGAATCGCACAGGCACATGACACGAGTACTCAGGCCACATGCATCGATAATCAATGAATAGTCCAAGTTAGAGAAGACTTCTTCAAGTTAATCACTTGTAACAGTTATTTATAATAAGAGGTAGATTCTAACTCTTAGGGATAGATATTAATGAAGCTTAGGACTCTTATAAGTTGCTCTATAAATGTAAACCCGTCCCCAATGGGGGGGCATGCAATATTGTAACGATGAGCAGTACTACAACTATGTCTATTAGTGATCAAAAGCAATAAAGAATAAACCTTATCACCCCGTGGATGTATGCACGTTGTCAAACCACGTACATCTAGTGTTATATGTGTGATTTCATTACTTTCACTTACATTCATTCTTGTTTGCCTTGTGTGCATCGAATATCATTACTTGTAAGAAATTACCACCTACAATTGGTGTCGCCTGTGGGAACGATCTGAATTATTTGTCACTAGACAATCTTCTGAGATGTCTCACTCATTCAACCAAGATCATCAAAATCTCGATGATTAGGAGGGCCATCGGTAACACAGTCATGGGAACTCGAAAGGCTATCCCTCGACTATATCAGTCACGACAACCAGGAGGGTCGTCCACCATCACCTCCATCCTCGAGAGTTAGATTCGAGATTGATAATTATTACCAATCCTCTGATGCCAGTTATCATCCCCGGGAGAAGAAAATAGTTGACAGTGATGATCTTGATCGACCCAACCATATCTCAAGGCTTAATGATAATTATGAAAAGTGCCTCCTAGATGAAAGGTCCCCCAATAGGCACTAACAAAAGTAGAATATTTCACTCCAACGGTGCCTAGAGAGGTTAGAAAGGGAAGCGCAAGCGTGATTAAAAATAGTGAGCTCCATGCTTTACCAGTCTCTCACTAAGCGAGAGGCCATCATGATCAATGACCTTATGGAAGGATTGAGAAATACGCCAAGGTTGAAGACGCAGTTATTGAAGTTGTTAAGGAAGGAGATCGATAGAAACAGTCCAAGAACAGGAACAAAGAAGGGACAAATAAGAAAGATGGGAATAAGAAGAAGGGAAACAAGAAAAAGGATCATGACAAAGCGTTTAAACCCATCAACAAGGTTTTCTCAGAACTAATCTACAAGATCAGAGCTCGATAGTGCTTCAAGTGGCCTGAAAAGATGATCAGCGATTCTAAGAAGAGAAATACGACACTGAGGTGTGCATATCACAAGGATCATAGTCACACCACTGGAAAATGAAAGGAACTCAAATACCACCTCAAGGAACTCGAACATTCTGGGCAGCTTAATAATTTTTTCAAGATAAAGAAGGTCAAGCACAATCTGTGCACGACCAGAAACTAGATAATATACTGGACAAGAATTTGGGGCACGAGTTTACAGTAATCCATGGGGGCCTAGGAATAGTGCACAACCTGAAACCAGATAACGTTTAGGACAAATTTTTCGATCATGAATTCGCAGTGATTCATGGAGCCTCAAACCCAAATCAACTCAAAGGGGATTCTCTCAGGATGGAAATGAAAAAACTTACAACAGTTATGGAGGAATTTTCGATCGACACGACCAATCCCAGTGCAGGAAAACATCGGCGACCTGAAGATATTAATTATTCAAATCACATTATATTCACCGATGATGATTTGGTCAGAGTAACGACTCCCCATCACAATGCTCTTATAATCGCTCTCAAAGTCGCTAAAGGGATGTGGCCAAGTTATTGGAAGATCAGGGGAGATCCTCGGAGGTAATGTACCTCAATATGTTTAACCAGTTGAATCTTCTCGTGCAAGACCTGCAGGAAGCCACAGTGCCCTTATTCGGCTTTGTAGGAAGGATGACTTTGCCACTTGGGAAGGTTGTTATCCCCATCTGAGCATGTGGAATCTCTAATCTCATTGAGTTCCTCGTGGTAGATATAGATTCCCCATACAATGTTATACTCGGTAGAGGGTGATTTCATGCCATGAGGGAGGTTTCATCCACCTACCACCAGAAGGTAAAATGCATTACTGATAAGGGGGTCATGGAAATCTGGGAGAACCAGGCCTTAGCTCGCAAGTGTTTCATAGTTTCCATATGATCAAAATAAGAGAAGAAGAATGAGAAAGTTAAGGAGTCAGCAGAATGCTTTGTACCCTCCGAATAGCAGTTAAACTATAGGCGACCTGGTATTGAGGAAACTAGGTTCTCCCTTATTGATCGGGTTATGTAGCCTCTTTAAGAGATGGTATTTAATGACAACCAACCTAAGAATAAGTTCTTAATAGGCAACTCACTTACTGACGAAGAGAATGAAGACCTATTTTTTCCTTAAAAGTAATCTGGACATTTTTGCATGGCAAACACATGGCATGACATGAATAGATCTATATATAATGTGTCACAAGCTCCATATAGATACGTTACATCCACCAGTGACTCAGAAAGCATGACGAATCACACTCGAGAAAGACAGGGAAGTCAAAGAGGAAGTGGAAAAACTTATGGAAGCGCAGTCCATAAAGGAATTTTAATTCCGTAAGTGGTTGTCAAACCCAGTGATCATGAAAAAAATGGGAGGTGGAGAGTCTGTATAGACTTCACCGGTATGAACTAAGTGTGTCCATAGGATAGTTCATTTGCCCAAGCTAGACCAGTTGGTCGATGAGACCACCAACCGTGATCGTATGAGCCTCCTCGATGCCTACTCAGGGTACCATCTAATCCCACTGTTCTCCCTCGATCAAGAAAAGACTTACTTCATCACGAAATTGGGGTTATACTACTATAGGGTGATGTCGTTCGGATTAAAGAACGTCGGGATAACCTATTAGAGACTTGTGATGAAGATGTTCAAGGACCAGTTAGGAGGTACGATGGAGGTATACATAGATGATATACTTGTGAATAGTATAAAGAAGGAGCACCACATTGCAGACCTAGCAAGAACTTTTGAAGTCCTTCGTTATTAAAAAATGAAGATGAATGTGGCCAAGTTCTCCTTTGGGGTACAATCGAAAAAGTTCCTCAGATACCTGATCGGTGAAAGAGGTATTGAGGCGAATCTCAACCAGATTGAAGCCATCGGGACGGTGCAACCCCCAAGTACTGTGCATAGGGTAAAAAATTTGACTAGCATGCTCATCATGCACAATCGATTCATATCAAAATCCTTTGAGAGAAGTTCCTAACTTTCTTTCGAGAACTAAGAAAATAAAGGAAAGAAATATGGAATGACGAATGCACCCTGGCACTTGAAGAAATAAAGAAGTACTTGAGCCGACCACCACTATTACCATTCCTGACGATGAAGGACCCTTGCACTTGTATCTGACGATATCCAGTAATGTGAATAGCTCGGCTCTGGTTTGTGAGAAGAACGGGAGTTAAGCTCCCATTTATTATGCGAGAAAAACCTTGCTCGATGCTGAAAAGAGGTACATCCCTTAAGAAAAGATTGCATATGCACTGATGATAGCCTACCACAAGTTGAAACATTACTTTGAGGCTCACACGATCATTGTTATGACCTCCTCCACTCTAAAGGCGATGCTTAGGAAGGCCGACCTATATAGATGGGTGTCCAAGGTGGTCGATGGAATTAAGAAGGTTCGAGATCTAGTTTCATTTTAGGACCTCAGTCAAGGGCCAACTGCTAGCTGACTCCATTGTTAAATTCTCCAGCGACCAGGAACCAATGGAGATGAGCATCAAAAGCGAAGAACTTGTCCAACAATCGATCAAAGAAGGGAAAAAGTGGACCTTCTATATCCATAGAGCCTCAAATTTCAAAGGGGAGGGAGTTGGGATAGTGTTGGTATCCCTGGAGTAAATTATTCCCAAATAGGAAGTTCACTTGGAATTTGACAACACCAAAGCAGAATATGAAGCCTTGATCGGTGGATCAAATAAGGCACTCTCCTTGAGTGCTTGTAACCTTGACGTCTTTTGTGACTCAAGGATGGTATCAAATTAGAAATCAGGAGACTACACCGCTAGGGACGAACATATGGCGGCATTCCTTGAAGAGGCCTAATAATTGATTGTCCAATTAGAGATATGAAATAAGGGTATTGGTGGTTGTATATGCAGTAGGATGCGGTCTCCTACATCCGAAAATGTAAAAACTTCCAACTTTTCTCCCTTTTAGTGCATCAGCCCACCAGTGACCAAAAGTCCCTCACAAATCATTGGCCTTTTGCATGATGGAGACTTGGCATCATCGATCCACTTCCCCTCGCCTCTGGCAGCCAAAAGTATTTATTGTTGGGTACGGACTTTTTCTTCAAATAGGTTTAAAGCGAACCCTTGCCGAGCATATGAGATGTCGACATGACCAAGTTTATACGAAAGAACATCATAACACGATTTGGCATCTCTCAGATCATCATCATAGACAACGGGACTGAATTTTAGAGTGGCCTCTTTCAAAGCTTCTACAAGGAGCACAACATTAGGCACTACTACAATTCAGTGGCTTACCATCAAAGCAACGGGCAAGCATAAGCCTCTAAAAAGACAGTGATCGACGAAATAAGAAAGAGATTGGAAAAAAAGGCGCATGGTTCGACCAACTCCCTTATGTTCTCTGAGCATTTCGAACAATGCATAGGATATCAACGGGGGAAACACCCTTTGCTCTAGATTATGGAATGGAGGTACTCGTCCCACTAAAAATAGGTATGCTGGCCATGAAGTCCACCTTAATCAACCAAGACCTCAATAACGAAGCAATCAGAGTAGAGCTTGACTTAGCAGATGAAAAGAGGTAATTAGCTCTTGTAAAGCTTGCCTCCTACCAGCAACAGTTGGCCAAGAAGTACAATAGAGGGTTTAAGGTGAGGAGCTTCAAGTTCGAAGAGTACGTACTTAGAAGGATTAGGGGTAATGCTAAGAAGCCCTCAGACGAAAAACTCGGGCCCAACTGGGAAGGCCCATTCAAAATCGTTTGGGGTGACTTGTAGGGAGCCTACCACTTAGAAGTAATGGAGGGCAAAAAGGTTCCTCGATCATGGAATGTAACTAATCTCAAGAAGTTTTACTTTTAAAGTTTATTTTATTTCAATTTTGAACCATTTTTCAAACATTCTTTTATATTTCTTACATGTATTTACGTATGTCAGAATTTATCTCTATGCACTGTTAAAAGTGGCAGGCAAATGAGTAGTTAATAAAGAAGATAAAATAGTCAAATAATTTTTCTTTAGCATATTATCATTGCGATGATTATCTTCTTATGAATGTCTTCTTTTAAATATTGATTCACTGGTCGACCAAGGACCATCTCTAACTTGAAACGTTTGTATATAAACTAACTGGTTGATCGGCTAATGGTTAACCAAACTCAAAGTGTTTTGATGATTAATAAAACATAAATAATCGCTCACAATTAATAAAAGGCCTACTGGTACACCTTAGGCACCCACAACCAACTAGGTTGGAAAAATCCTAGTTGGGATACGACCCCATGAACAGGTGCATTCTTATTTTTCTGGTTCTAAGCCTAAGGTTTGATGTGATGACATCACCTAAAAGGTAAGACCATGGACCACACAACGAAATGGAAAGCAAAATGTGAAATTTTCCATTGATAATTTAAATTATTATAAGAAAATTGAGAAAGCAAATGATTACAAAACATAAATGACTAGACTAGTTTTGTGACCTAAATGATCCCACCACCGAAGTCCCAACTTCGACATGTGGAATTTACAAAGCAGTGGGAAACATAGTAATAGCCAAATATGTGGTTCTTGACGGCACTCCAGAAGAAACCTTCTCGAGTAAGTCTCGTGGTCGGTAAAGTCCGTCATCTCTATCTAGGCCATAGTCGCCAAATACTTCCTAATTAGGCTAATAGGAATGGCATCCGTTGGGATCCAAAAAACATAAAGCTTGTAAGGAGGCTTTTGTTGGTCGAGGTAGCCTAGATCATACCAGTACCATAGTAAAGAGTCCTTGGAAATTTTTTCAATTGCTAGGGCATTGGGCCATCCATTCTTATAACTAACGTTACCAGGGTCATTCAGGGTTGAATCCATATTGACAACGGCCTGATCATAGCCGTCCATCCACATTAGGTAAGATTACTAATGGAACTAGAACCTGAGGCAATCAAGCTTCTCAAACAGGCTCTTAATGGTCATCACTTTGTTATACAAAGAATTTTTTGTCTTCTCTAGCTCTTTGGTCAAACGAATACCAATTTTCTCTTGGGAGGAAGATAGACTTTTGATGGTCGCCTCATTATCATTTAAATACTTTTAAGCCTTCTCCGCTTCATCTCTTAGCTGAGCATTCTCATCTTCGAGAAAAGAGGCTCATTCTCCATCCAGCTTGTTCGCTTGGTCAGGACTTGTCAAATCTCCAAAGATAATCCCTCAAATCATTGGTCATTTTCTCGAGAAGAGCATCAACCTCTCTCGTACCTATAAGGTTGGCCTGCAAAGCGAAGCTCTTCCTTCCATAGGCGCATTCAATGCATGCCAACTTCATATTAAATATTTTTTCTCCACTCACCTTTTCATCAAATTTAATCCTCAGATTGACTAACTCTTCCCTATGATTACTTTGAGTGGTGATGATCATGTCGTGAAATGTTGCATTATGTGCTACAGCCTGGAAAAAAGGCAACGTAAATCCAAGTAAGCCTCATTTTGCTCAGATAGACACATCAAGACCCAAGACGTGGTTGAGATCATCATCATCATTATCCTCATCATGGCCAGCAACAAAGAGTCTTCCACATCTTTCCTGAAAGTCATGGTGAGCGACGATGAGCGATGCAAGTCTCGCATCAAACTATATGCACAGGTGGTCGAATAAGTGAGCTTGGTAAACAAAAGAAAATATATAAAGTATTGCAAAATAAATGAACATGCAACAGTTGAATCGAACTCTAAATTTCATTAATAAATAATAAATAGGGGAATCCCTTACATTGTTGATTGAAAAAAGGAAATGCAATGCTTCCTAAAAGTCTTAAGGAGCATTCTCACCGACCTTCTCTTTCTCAAAAACCTGAATAATGGCTATGGATTTCATCTGGTCGGTCCCAGTTACCACATATTGTACGACCTACCCCAGAGCAAGCCCAATAGCAGTGATTTCTCCTCCGACCTCCTCTTCCTCATAATCATTATCACCACTCCTTTTGGGGAAGGGAACATGTGTTATGCTCCTTGAAGAAGTTGGAGTCCTCAGTGATGTCGGCCTTCATAAGGACCCTGTCCTAGTCATTCTTAAAAAATACCTTTCTCAGGTATGTAATTTGGTCTTGGACTTTGTCGAAGGCCTTGTCCCAACCACGTAAATAGGCATCTTCTTTGTCCTGATACATGGCCTCTAGGACCTTATAGGTTTTGGCCTTAGCCTCATCATATATTTCTTCACAATCTCGGCCTCGGACTTGACACTCTCATCATTTTTTTATCTACATCAGTGATGAGGGCAGCAGAGTTCTCATTCTTCTTTTGAGGATTGGTCTTGTCAACCTCCAGGCTTTGGACCTTTTGGTCTAGCTTCACCCCCTCAGCCACCTCGACAGCATTAAGTGACTGAGCAACTGATAGAGATTTGCCCAAATCATCAAAAGCCTCATCCACATCAATGGAGGATTTCTCCAACGCATCATTCATCTCCAATAACTGATCATAATCAATCAAGAATTGCCAGACAATAGGCAAACAAATGTGAGTGAAACACAAGCGAAAAGAAACATAAATAAACAGACATAAAAGTGATGATCTTTCGATGGAGAGATTGTAGTTGGAACGTTCCAACAGGCGATCATGGGATAGGGCAGAAGTTTTTGCCCTCTCAGCATGAAAGACCCCCGTCCGAATCAAGTCTCGGGTCAAGTTGGAGGGAGCAACTACAGACTAGGCAACGCCCTTACCCTTATCAGCATTTGCTTTCTCCATAAATGCCAGTGGGGGATGATGGATGTGGTCCTTCTTAAGCCTATTTGAAAGGGGCCCATGGTCGTTGGAAGGTGAATCCTCGATGTCCATAGAATTGACAGGACCCCCAACCTCACTTTTGTTACTCGTCGGTCGAGCAAGATTTTTATCCTTGCCCTACGGGCGAGAAGGGGGAGACTTAGTACCCACATTTTCTCTAATCAAATTTATAACTATCCTCTTGGCCATGATACTAGGTGAAAGTTATGTAGAAGGAACAGTGGAGACGTCTAATGGTTCAAATTAAGATGATGGTCATTCCTCGTTTGAATCGTCCCCTTCTAAACCTTAGGAGGTTAAAGCTTCTGGGTCATCCAAGGGAATGGGGATGATCGGAGTTTGTTCTACTGTTATTCTACTAGCCTCGCACCAAAGGAGGTGGTAGAAATCTTATATCCGAGAAGCACATCAATCAACCTAGGATGGTCAGCAGTTCCAAGCCTCTGTTGGATTTTCCAAACCCTCTAAAGATCTATAAATTTCACTTCGTCATCACGAGGTCTTTTTTTCTTTCTCGTAGTTGTCATAAACACAGGAAAATGCAATTACAATCAGTCGAAGAAAAGAAAACGTAAGAGCAAAGTTACAATTGAAACCTAACATATTCCTTGCCCATCCTGAGGACACCTTGGCTCTTAATGTGCTTCGCCCTCAGGGAGGGGGCATATTGCCAATTTTTTACAATGAAGCCATAATCCGAGTAATCTTTATTAAAATCAGTCAAATTCACCACCAAAGCCCAATTGTCCCCCCTCGTCTTCAAGTAATAAACACCTTCATGGGTTATCGCCCATTGATACTAGTATCTAATGTCTGTAATACTAAAATGGATCCCATATAACTCGTTAATGTGATTAACACTATTAACAATCCTCCACATATTTGGAACGACATGGGTTGGGACCACATCGAAGTATTGGCAGAACACAAGAAATAATTGATTTGGCCAAAATGTTATCCCACACTCAGCTGTAAAAATTGAAGGCAGTCAATGGCCTTAAGGAAGTGCACAGAGGTCACAAGGACCCTCAACTAATTCTACCTTAACCCACTGGGGAATGTGGTAATCAAAATTGAATTTTTCTATGGTACTCTCATTTATAATGTAAGCCATTGTTGAAGATGGAAACTCAAACGAAGAATTGAGAATAAAAATTAAAGAATTGCATAAAAACGACATAAACGGAGTCAAGTAAGCTTACAGTAAAAATCGAAGTTGCGAAAACCCTCCTCCAAGTTGTGCAAATTTTGAAATTAGAGAAAAATATAAAGGAACAATTATTTTCGAGTGTGAAATGACTTTACGATTCCCAAGAAAGTAATTATGACACGCGTAGGGAGGCTACCGAAATGATGACTTTATTTCCCCACGGCAGATGATTCTCAACCTCCGACCAGCGAGGAATATTGTTATTTCCTCGCGTAAAGACTTGTCAATTATCAGCAGCCGACCTAAACGCGACAAAGCCTGATGACCTCAAGGAGATCCTGATATTCGGGTGCAATTGTGACGTCCAAAATCGTACAAGCGCGTGCTCGGCATGAGTACTAAGGCCACGTGCACCGATAATTGGTGACGAGTCCAAGTCAGAGAATAATTCTTCAAATCAATCACTTGCAATGGTTAATTGCGATAAGAGGTAGGTCTGAACTCTTAAGGATTACTATTAATGGAGATTATGACTCTCCTAAGTTGCTCTATAAATGTAAGCTCGTCTCTTTTGAGGGGGCATGCAATATTGTAACGTCGGGCAATACTACAACGCTGTCGATCAGTACTCTAAAGCAATAAAGAATAAGCCCTAGCATCCATGGTCGTAAGCGCATTGTCGAACTACGTACATCTTGTGTCGCGTGTATGATCATTACTTTACATTACATTCATTCTTGTTTGGCTTGTGTTCATTGAATATCATTACTTGTAGGAAATTACCACCTACAACACCGCAAAGCGAGTTTGGCGAAATTTTCAAGCCCGATTTTTTTCATGAGGTGGGCCTAGGTAAGCATTTTTAAGTCAGCGTAGGCCCAACCCGACCCAAGGCCAGTAATTATCATATGTTTATGTACATACTATAATAGGCTATTATGCTTTATATTTTTATATGCTAAAATTTTAATGTGGGGTGACTAACATAATAAACTAAAATAATTGGGTCAAATATTCAAATGACTACATATATTGTAAAGTTTCCTACAAACTTTTGAAACTAGTTGAAACTTATATGATTAGCTAAATTTTGTAATCCATAAGATACTCATTTTTCTCAAACCACTCGAGATAATCAATGGCGGAGCTAGAATATTTTTCGGGTGGGGTACTCATATATGAAAATATGAATATAGAGATTCATATATGTTTAAACAATTTCTACTTATAATGTATGTGACGAAAGGATTTCTTAAAATCACAAGTATAGATCTACCATTAACATTTGAAATAAATTCACAAAGTATTAGACAAAAAAATAATACGGTAATAATTGTTCAAAAAATAATTATGGAATTATTTTTTATGCTAAATATATTAAAAATAATATTTAGAATATAACATGGAGTGTGTCATTCACGGAATAATTTTTAAGTTTTTGAAAAAATTAGAGCGGAGCATTATATTATCTCCACAAAATATCTAAATTGTAAATTGAAAGTTTATTCTAAAATTTAAGTCGGACATTATGTAAAATTCAATAACTATGTAAGGGTAAAAATTCATTTCTTAAAATTTAGGCTAAGGGAGGCACTTGCCCAGCCCAAGAGAAACATAGCTCCTCCAGTGGGTGAAATTCTTTAATCTTACTCCACCACCATCGTAGAGGTTCTCTTATACTAAAGGTAAATTGTTACGGTAGATTTGCAAATTTAGCATTCTTTGGCATCCACCATTGTGGTTAACTACTACAAAAACATCTCCCGTAATGCAATATTATCATTTTAGCAAGCTAATACAAATATATAGATACACACAGTAATGTTATATGTACTATGTTTTCACACCAAGTGCATTACAGTGTTATACACCCACTAAAAGTACAACACCTTAATGCACTTAATATGTGTAATTTTTTCCATACACAGATAGTAAAAAAATTTCAAGTTATAATAGATGTAATTCTTAATATGACTAATAAAATATTTCCAAAAGTGGAAGGTAAAATGACTTGTCTCATAGGGCAACAAAAATACTCTAGGCTGACTTTATAACATGGTGGTGGTGATGCAGTAATTAATTACCCGAATACTGCAACACCAATTTTTTTTTTTAAAAGTACAAAATTAACAACCTTTATTTTCAATTGTCACGTTTCTTAGACCTTTGCCTACACACAACTTGAATATCAATACGCATAATAAATTGCCATGTTGGCATAATATGCAATTGAAGAGCCCAAACTAGTTTCATCATACATAATGCTAAAAATGCAATCACATTGAATTAATTCGAGAAGAATAAAAGTTATTCCCTCAATAAAATCAATTAGGGTCCGTTTGATAGAAAACTGGAAAAATACAAATAATTTCAGGGCATTTGATTCTAGGACAAACAATTCTAAGGCAAATGAATATTTTTCGACTTGTGTATGTTTGATACAAGTTGAAAAATCATCAATTTTCCACATTTTCTATCAAACACAAAAGCTGAAAAAAGATATAAATGTGAAAATTGTGTATACGAAAAATCGACTTGTGTTTTTTTAACTCCGCCTGTGTCGTGCTTAACTTCTTATTTTTTTTACACTGCCGATTCCAAGCCCGGAAAAAGGAGGAGGGTTGCGTTAGGTAGCTGACAGCCAGCGTAAAACTTTGCCAGATCCTTATGAACATGAATCCTATGAATATACGTGCTAATGCTAGGGCATTCCCCTTAAGCGATGCGTTGCGCCTGTCACTGGGTGTCTCGAAAAATAGGCAAGGGGCGTCGCATCGGCTCCCGGATGCGACGATAAATACACAAGGGCTCCTGCAACAAGCTGGACGTGTGCGGGTAAAGAAGCTAGTCCAGGATACTAGACTTAGGTTAGCGACTTGTAACATAGGGACTATGACAGGAAAAGGGATGGAGTTAGTAGATACCATGATAAGAAGAAAAGTTAACATAGCTTGTTTACAAGAAACTAAATGGGTCGGTGAGAAAGCTAGAGAAATAGAAAATACAGGATTTAAATTATATTATACAAGAAAACATAGAAATAAGAACGGAGTTGGAAAAATAGTAGATAAAAACTTTAAGGACGATATCGTAACCGTTATTAGGAAAGGTGATAGACTTATACTTGTAAAATTGGTATTAGGTGAAAACATAATTAATATTATTAGTTCTTATGCACCTCAAGTAGGATTAGATGAGCACATTAAAGTACAATTGTGGGAACAAATGGATGAACTAATTCAAGAAATACCCCTAGGTGAGAAAATCTATATAGGTGGAGATTTTAATGGCCATGTAGGAGAAGATCGTGTAGGATATGAGATAGTGCATGGAGGGCATGGTTTTGGAGATAGGAACGACGGGAGAGAGTCAATCTTAGATTTTGCGATGGCTTATGATTTTGTACTAGTAAATACATGTTTTAAAAAGAGGCTTGAACACTTAATAACTTACAAAAGTGGAACACATAAGAGCCAAATAGATTTTTTTATTACTAGGAAAGGAGACCGATTAACGTGTAAAGATTGTAAGGTTATCCCGGGAGAGAGCTTAACCTCACAACATAGGATAATGGTGTTGGATATAAATATTAAAAATCAATCCCGAGTGCGAAAAGTGAAGATTAACCCACGAACTAGGTGGTGGAATTTAAAAGGAGAGAAATTAGAACTATTTAAAGATAAAGTATTAAATGAAGCAACATGGAATAGTGAAGAAGAAACTAACATAATGTGGAATAAGATGGCCACATGCATTAGGAGAATATCAAAAGAAATTATTGGAGAATCAAAAGGCAAAGGGCCACAGTCAAAAGAAACTTGGCGAGGGAATGAAGAAGTACAGAATATAGTAAAAATTAAAAGGGAGTGCTTTAAAACATGGCAAATAAATAGAAATGAAGAGAATTTTGAGAAATATAAATGGGCTAAAAAGGAAGTTAAGAAAGTGGTAAGAGATGCTAAGTTAAAAGCGTATGATGATCTTTATACAAAATTAGGAACACAAGAAGGGGGAAAAAGTATTTATAAGCTTGCTAAACTTAGGGATATGAAAACAAAAGATATTAATAACGTTAAGTGCATCAAAAGTGATGATTCGAGAGTCCTAGTCAAAGATGATGAAATTATGGAAAGATGGAAAAACTACTTTGAGAGGTTATTAAATGGAGATAATGGGAGTAGATTAGATATAGAGGAACTTAGGGAGACTCGAGAAGATATATTTTTTCATAGAATTAGGACAACAGAGGTCAGGATTGCTATAAAAAAGATGAAAACAGGGAAGGCTTTAGGACCAGATGGTATCCCTATTGAGGTTTGGAAGTGCTTAGGGGAAGATGGAGTATCATGGCTTACAAAATTATTTAATAGAATTTTAATGACTAATAGGATGCCCGATGAATGGAGAAGAAGTATTTTAGTACCTATTTATAAAAATAAAAGGGACATACAAAGTTGTTCAAATTATCGTGGTATTAAGTTAATGAGTCATACAATGAAACTTTGGGAGAGAGTGATTGAATATAAATTGAGATTGAAGACAACAGTATCTGAGAATCAATTTGGGTTTATGACTGGGAGGTCAACAATGGAAGCAATCTATTTATTGAGGAGTTAATGGAGAGGTATAGAGAGAAAAATAAGGATGTTCGTATGTTTTTTTATAAATTTGGAGAAGGCGTATGATAGGATACCCAGAGATATAATATGGTGGGTTCTACATAAAAGAGGAGTGACTCGCAGATATATTGATTTGATCAAGGATATGTATGATGGTGCGATGACTACAGTAAGAACATCAGCTGGAGAAAGTAGTGAATTTTCAATTACGGTAGGGCTACACCAAGGTTCAGCATTAAGCCCTTATCTCTTTGCTCTTGTTATGGATGAGTTGACTGGACAAATACAAGATGAGGTGCCATGGTGTATGCTATTTGCAGATGATATTGTTTTAGTCGATGAGACTAAGATGGGGATAAATGCTAGGTTGGAATTATGGAGAGAAACTTTAGAAACAAGAGGATTTAAAATAAGCAGAACTAAAACAGAATATGTGGAGTGTAATTTTAGTAGTAATAGGAGGACAAATGGAGATGTGGTGAAATTGGAGGGTCAAGAAATACCTAGAAATTATCATTTTCGTTATTTAGGATCAATTATACAAAAATATGGAGATATTAGTGATGATGTTACGCATAGGATTAGAGCAGGCTGGGTTAAGTGGAGAAGTGCGACCGGCGTTCTGTGTGATAGGCGTATACCTTTGAAGTTAAAAGGAAAATTTTATAGGACGGCCATTAGACCCGCCATGTTATATGGGACAGAGTGTTGGGCAACCAAGAAATAAAATGTGCAGAAAATGAGTGTGGCGGAAATGCGAATGCTAAGATGAATTTGTGGTAAAACTCGAAAGGATAAAATTAAAAATGAACAAATTCGTGAAACGGTAAAAGTAGCTCCTATAGAAGATAAATTGAGAGAAAATCGACTTAGATGGTTTGGACACGTCAAGCGTAGACCAATGGATGCTCCTGTAAGGAAGAGTGATTTAGTTAGTATTGATAGTAACCCAAGGGGTAGAGGTAGGCCTAAATTAACTTGGTGGGATATTATAGAAAAGGACATGATATCATGTGGTTTAACCGAAGATATTGCACTGGACAGAATGGAATGGAAAAATAGGATTCATGTAGTCGACCCCAAATAATTGGGAAAAGGCTTTGTTGAGTTGAGTATATATATATATATATATATATATATATATATATATATATATATATATACAGTCTTGCTCTTGTGCGGACTAGTCCACATTTTAAAAATGCGGACCGGACATATGTCACCTGGCGGTGAGCCCAGAAAAGAGAGAGAGTGTACCTATAATCTAGGCGATAATTTCTAGGTGCACCGTTAGGTGACACATGTTCGGTCCGCAGTCTTAAAATACGGACTAGTCCGCACAAGAGCATATATATATGATAGGAGGATGTTTTACTGTTCTAAAATATCAACGGTTGAGATCAATTTTTTTGGAGCGATCTAAACGTGTTAGATTATGCCATGTCACCATTTATGCATTGTGACATGGAAAATGAGAGACAAACCCTTAACCCTCAACCCACAGTCTCGTTTTCCTCTCATTTTCTTCGTCTCATTCTCTTTTAACACAATCCCTCACCCAAAAAACCCTACCCGTCCACCCTCTCACAGTTGTCGCCGCTCCTACCCGCTACCTCCCCACCTCACCCCGCTGCCTCCTCCCTCCCTAAACCTAAACGCCTCCACTCCCCCGCTACTCTCCCCCGTTGGCCCCTTACTTTCCCCTCCACCGCTACCCTCGCATGTCTCCCTCCCACCCTCCCCCGCTCGAAGGCACTCCTCATTCCCCCTCAGTATCCCACGTCATCGGCTGTCGCTCCGACGCTACCACCTGCCACCATATCTAGATTTTGGTAACTTAGATCTATTAAAAATATTCACTTATTTTGTTAAATCTTCACCGAATCTTTGATTTGGATTTTTGTGCTTATTTGTTGTTTATGTTATGTTTTTCAGGTCAGTTGGATGCTGTGATTTCTTGGTGTTATTTTGCATAACACGGATTCAGGTATTGGGACGAATTTGTTGATGCTTTATATTTTTTCGATTTTAGATGTTGATTCTCAGATCTAATTTATGTAATGGTTGGACAAATTTGGATTTTCGATTTTTGGTTCTCAAATCTAATTTATTGGAAATTGGTAAGGGTTTTTAACATAACTTTGTCAATGGAATAATTTTAGGAGATGATTACATCCCAATGTTTTTTAAGGGTAATAAATATACAATCCTTTTGATTTATAAACTTTAAGTTGAAAATGAATGAAATTTGGATGTTATTCTTTGATTATGTGCAGGATTTGACAGGTCAAAGAAGCGATAATATATGGAATTGATGGTTTAATCATCTGAATGGGATATGTATGTGTTAAATAAATAGGTCGTTGTGTTTTGTATGATTTTAGTTGTATATTGGATTTGCACAAAATACATGTATTTGGTGTTGATTATTATCTATAGGGAAATTGGTACCAGATTTATCGATTTGTGGTTCGATTTTGGGCGAGTGTTTTAAACCGAAGAACTTTAACGACTCTGGTAATACATTTTTGTTCCTTTTATTTAGATCTAAGATTGGTTTAATTTTTATCACATTTATAGTGTTTTTTTTTTGCAGATGTAATGTTTTTCCTACACATCTAATATTTTGGGTGCAGATATAATGTTTTGGGTAATACAAAATCAATTTATGGTTTCATTTTGGGTAAGTGTTCTTTGGGCAGATCTAATGTTTTTTCAAATCTTATGAGGAATCAAAAATTTATGTATTTTAATTTGATCATTTTATTCTTATATCTACAGGTTAATTGGTTTACTCCTGCTGAAAATATCCATGATTTAAAATCTTGGAGACGTGGGTTTAGAGGTAATTGAGTGTACGCATTGATATTCTCTCTCTCTCTCTCTCTCTCTCTCTCTCTCTTCATATAGTATTTTTAGCTTGAACAGTTAGCATTTATCATATTCAACGGGGCATACAAGAAACTTCAGTTGCATGTTGAAATTTTGTTAATAATCAGCTACAGGGCATACAAGAAACTTCGACTACATGTTGAAATTGTGTTCATTTGAAATCAGGTACACACGAAATTTTGTTGGCCCTGTTGTTATAACTGTTAGCTTCAACAGCTAGCATTTATTATGTTCGTTTCGAGTACATTGAATATTGGAATGGGGGTGGGGGTGTATTTAAATGGTGTGGTTGTGTGTGTGGGTGTGTATGTGTATGTGGGTGTGGGTGTGTGTATTTAATGGTTATATTGATTGCTTTACAGCTTGCGGTTTGTTCTGGTGGTTGCGGTAGTCACCGGTGGGATTTCAGTGGTGTGTACTCAGATAGAGGTATTTACTTTGCTCTCTCTCTCTCTTACACACACACCCCTCACATCCCTATACTGTTTCCCTTTATACCACTTTTATGTTTTTGTATTTGTTCAATAATTTGATACCTAATAAAGTCTAATTGCTATACATGGCTTTCATATTTCAACCAAAATTGTTGGGTGTGATCACTTCTTTGTGACCGAAAACCAAATCGGCTATGCACCGTTGCTCTCTATATGTGGGTTATTTAGAGTGGGGAATGTGTAGACTGGGTTACTTATTATAATGAAGAAGGTTTGGGTGGGTGGTGGGCTTATGCTATTGAGGTATAGTTCGGAGCTTAATTTAAGTAACTATTTGCTATAAGTTGTTTTTTTTAGTAATATTTTTTATTTTTATTTGTTTGCACACAGGATTAATGCTCTTGAATTATTTTGATGTTGATTAGTTATGATTTTGTTATTTTGATGCACAAACACCATTTAGCTTTCATATCGGAGCTGAGGTGACAAATGATTTCGATTTCTTAATTTATCATATTGTTCTTAACATCAATATTCTTCATGAATTACAGATTGTTGCACTTAACCTGATATCAAGGCTGAATAACTTCCATTACAACTAAGATGCTTCTAGCATTAAAGGTGACTTCATTATCCATGGACATATTTGATTATTATTGTGTTTGATGTAATAATTGTTATCTACGCATGGAATGAAGCACCAGATAATGTTTACATCATTGCATCTGGGTGGCGGGTGGAAATAATTGATTGTGAGTTGCAAAAAGACGTTATTCGGACCTTACTTAACAAGTTGGTGCTCTTTGTTGCAGGTCTCAGCATTACACGGAACCAAGACAATTTCATAATTCTTGAGGTTGAAAACCAGTGCTATCATTCTCAAGAACTTCTTTAAGGTTGGTGACTCTCTCTATCTGTGTCTGTGTCCATTTGTTTATGAACTTGAATCAAAGGAGCACTAAGAGTTATCTATAAGCATAGGATGAATAATGTTATGTTTTTTGGGGGGGTGGGGAATTACAATTCAACAATTTTTTAGTGTAATTCATAATGACGAATCCTGACTACATATTTTTGTGTTAGGTAAAGATGTGCATATAACCTTCCACGTAAAAATACTCTGATATTGGACAACAAAAAAATAGGATCTGAAGAGTCTTATCCTCCCCTATGCCTAGCCAAACAAATGGATATACCAGGTAGAAACGGTAATAGCACGATCAAATACTGTTATTTTATAAAATAAAAAAACTGTTATACAACCAAAAAATTATCATAACAACAAAAAAAACAGTTATTTTATTAAAAAAATAGTTAATATATAATAACAGTTAATATAAAAAAATGTAATATAAAACTGCTAATTTTTTTAAAATTTTTTTTAAATGTTTAAACTGTAAAATAAAATTTTAAATCGTGTTGCTTTTATTGAGGTGGAAAAAAAGATGTCGTGTCATGTGTCGTGTCCCTTTTTAATTGAGTTGTGTTCGTGTTTGGTTAAAAAATGATGGGTCGTGTCGCTTTTTTCTTTTCATTTGTTCATGTTAGATAAAAAAAATAAGATTTTGGGTTGAGTTTTAATAAATATGTGTTTGTGTTAAGTAAAAGGAATAAGATGAAGTGTTGGAGTGGATATATTTGACTAGCTATTTTAATTGACTAACTATATTTTTTGTTTTGTATCAGGTCACATTTTAAAAACTACGAAGAATTATTATAGTGGAATATGGGGGACGACTTCAGTTCATATATATGTGATTATTTTTTCGAAGTTTGTTTCGTTAAAATATTTGCTAGATTTTACTTTTGAGATCATAGAATACTGTTGGATTGGTTATTATCCCTTAAGTGGGTGGATAGTCCAATAAGTAAAGGGGACTTTGCCCAATTTTTTTAGATTGACACTTTGTTTATTTGAGGCACAATGTAAATTCCGTGGATGAATATTTTGTATTTCATGTTATATGTGAATTTGTTTGATTAATTTAGACTATTTGAATATTGTTGGACAATTAGTTATTTGTTAAGCAGTGTGGATAGTCTTATAAACAAAGGAGATTATGACCAATTTTTTTTAAAACTACACTTTATTTTATTAGGGAGGAATATTTTTGCCGTTTTACAATTACATACTTTGAAAATTTTCGCCATTTTGCAATTATGTACTTTAGAAATTTCCGTCGTGCCTTCAGGCACGGGTATTTCGCTAGTGTGTGTGTATATATATATATATATATATATATAGAGAGAGAGAGAGAGAGAGAGCGCAAGGCTCATATACATCATGCTTCCTACATCACCCATACATCACACCTTGTTCTAGGTCCTAAAAACTTTTTTTTTTCATTTTTTTATTTTACACATGAAGTTAACCTTTCAATCAACACATGTTAAAAAAATTAGGTCAAAATAAAATTTTTAGCTATTTTTTAAAAATTCAACAAAAAATTGCTGAAAATACCTTATTTGTGAGAGTCTGCGTTAGTAGGTTTTTGTTAGATTTTTAAAAAATAGCTAGAAAATGTATTTCGACCTAATTTTTTGAACATGTGTTGATTGAAAGGTTAATTTCAATAGACAAATAAAAAAATTTGGAAAAAAGGTTTCTTAGGACCTAGAGTTAGGTGTGATGTATAGAGTGTGATGTAGGAGAGCGTTCATATATATATATATATATATATATATATATATATATATATATATATATATATATATATATGAATTATTTTAAAAAACTATACGAAATATATTAATTATACGGAATATATCAAATGTACGAAATATACGAAATATAACTATATATTATCCACCCTGGTTTGGTCTAGTGGTAAGGGGTGACTCGAAATGGCTATAGGTCATGAGTTCAAAACCTCTCAACGGATACCAGCCAAAATTTAAGCGGGGCGTGTGTTAGGGTGGCTCTGGCACAGCGTCCCCCCTGTTTAGCTCCCGTGGAAGAGTCCAAATGGCTCATTCGTGTGGAAGTTCAGGATTATCAAAAAAAATAAAAAATAAAAAAAAAATAAAATATATATATATATATATATATATATAGAGAGAGAGAGAGAGAGACAGATAGATAGATAGATAGATAGAGAGAGAGAGAGAGGCTCATGTGCTGACGCACACCAATTTTTTTTTAAAGTATTAAAAAATTTTGAGTCTTTTTTTTATGTGATATTTAAACATTTAAATACACCCATATAAAAAAAATCTGCGTAAAAAAACTTTTTTTGCTATTTTAAAAAAATCGACCAAACTTTCACAACTTTTAAAGTGCTTAAAAACAGCTGAAGTTTGACTGATTTTTTAAAAATAGCAAAAAAAAAAATTCTAAGTTAATTTTTTTTTATATGTCTCCCTTCAAATATTTAAATATCACACAAAAAAATTAGCTCAAAAATATATTTTTTTACTATTTTAAAAAAATGATGTGCAACACAAGAGCCTGTCTGTATATATATATATATATATATATATATATATATATATTAAAAAATTAGTTTTGAGTGATTTGACACCAAAAGGTAGCAAACAAAAACCTACCCTTCCCAAAGAATTAAATTCCACCCAAATGTGGCAAATTGCGCTTAAGGGATGTTACACATAGAAAACAAATTTCAAAAAATTTCAACCTTTCTGAATTTGCCTTGAAATTGTAAGACTATCAAACGGACCCTTAATGATAATAATGTGCACGATACTGACATTATTGTGATTAATTATATCTATTGATTTGACTTCGGAGTTTAATGGAATCTTTGGTGGGGTCTCCAATGTAAATATACATGTCCCAGTGTTTTCATCGTCCCGAAAGGGCAATGTCTCAAATTCTCCTTCGTGGAAACAAGTGGTTACATTATCTTCGTTAATAAACTTCAACATCAATTTTACTCGTTTTATTTCCTTAAGTACGTTGTTTGACCTAAATACAAGTCCTCCCAAGTATATAGAACCTTGTATCCATAGAAACATCTATGAGAGAAATGATTTGAGTGTATAATTACATTGGAAGTCCTCATTTACTTTCCAAACAATAATTATTAATATGGAATGGAGTATAAGATTTCAGCCAAAGCACTCTCTGAAATATCGCCTAAAAATATTGCAATTTTTTTCTTCACCTTTATTGTTAATCAAAATAGGGTTTTAAGTTAGTTTCCTCATGAAAAATGGTAAAATTTTCACGCATTTTACATAATCATAACAAAATTGAGTGTTGTAATTGTTTATGTAAAAAAAAATCAGAAAAATAGGTATTTTGACTTTACCACCCATTTAATTTTCATAATTAGACTGTATCCACCATTTTGTTTTCTTTTAGACTTTATCACTCTTTTTTTAGAGTTCTGAGACCATCACTTGCGAGTTTTTTACATTAACCAAAAAATACCCCGGAATAAACATTTACCATTTCTTCCCATATTTTTCACCACCAACCTAGCCCTATGTCCGTCGCCCCTTCCCCATGTTCGCCACAACCACCGACCCCCACCCAAACCTGCAAACTGCATGACCACCAACTCCACACACATACAAGACACAAAATTGATTAACCGTTTCCAAATTAAACACACGCACACAATCGTTTATACCAACCTCAACATCCCTCTACAAAAACTACACAAAATTATTCAAAACCTTGTATTCAGTAAAATCAACCACAAAAACACACCAAGCTCCCAAATGTCGATTCAACACCATCCCCATCCACGCAAACTTGTCTCTAAAATCAAATCATATCAAATACAAAAACACCGCAAAACTACCTCTTCACAATCGATTCCACCCTAAATCCATCCCCAACCCCAACCCCAACTCCAACCCACTCTACATTCTATTGAAGAAGAGGAAGAATGAAGACAAAAATCTATTTGGGTTTGATATATTTTGGTGTATACAACAGTTTTGAGAATTTGTCAATGATTTGAGTATTCAATTTTGGTGTTATTGGATTGGATTTAATGAACAGATTTTAGGGTTTGATTTATTTTCTGGGTATGTGTATTTGATTTGATGGGCATATTTTGAGGTCTTTGTTTCGATTGAATCGATACAATCAAATACATAGATTTGCATAATAGATTTTGGATTGATTGGACTTAAATGGATTTGGTGTACCCGATTTTGATTTTGTTGAATATACGTGGATTCGCAAAATGATATTGGAGGTGGGAAAATGTTTAGTCAAGAGTATTTTGGGCTAATGTAAAAAATCGCATGTGACACACATCTAACGATTGATGGACGAACTATCAAAAAAGAGTGATAAAGTCTAAAAGAAATCAAAATGATGGATAAAGTCTAATTATGAAAACTTAATGGATGGTGAAGTCAAAATACCCAAAAAAAACACAAAAAATAGTTTGGTAATCGCGTCTTGTACAATAGATCAGATTTGCAACATTTCAAATATCATAAATAAATTGCTTTTAATTTTTTTGTCGTTGCTAAAATATATTTTGAAATTATGCATTTAAAACAGACTTCACTTTACAAAATGCATTTTAAACGGTGCCATGTCCCATAGTTTCCAGGGGCCTCGTAGCATTAATGACCAGTGGTAGTTTCATATCCATTATATATAATGGAACTCTTTTAAGGTTCTTAAATGAGAATCTTAAAATAAGGACCAATTTTTTTTTAAATAATAAAAATATATATTTTTGGCTGATTTTTTTACATTTTTTCCATATAATGTCTAGATAAGGACCAAATTTTAAAGGACAGCAAAATATTATTTTTGCCATATTTCTAAAGAATTTAATATTTAGATACATTAAACTTTCAAATCCAAAGTGATAGAATTAGTGAAATAAGTTGCACAAGTGGACCAAAATATTGGCAACGAACATATCCATTTTTTTCATAAAATCAAGTTCTTAGATAGCATTCATCAATATATATCAACACACTAAAAACCTAGAATTCTACTGAAAATTTTATATGCTCGTTCTTAGACCTGACAAATGAGGCACGACACGATAACACGACACGAATTGACGCGAAGTTATAAGATAATGGGTGGACCCTTAATGGGTTTGTATCATATCAATGCCAACCCGATAAGACACGATAGTTAACGGGTCGGATTAGTGTTAACCCCTTCACCCTTTAATACCCGATAAGACCCGTTATGACCCATTAATTTAAGTAAATAAGATATACTCTTGGAACTTATAACTAATTTATGCTGCCTAATGTTAATTTAATCATAATGAATTTTACTAAATGAGAGATTTAGTAATGTCAATGAATTAATGAGTGTACTTGAGTTCAAAAATGAGATAGCATGTCAACTTGTTTACAATTCAAAATAATTCATTATCATAATGGGTCTTAACGAGTGAACACAAAACGACACGTTAACATAACAGGTCAAGTATGGATATAATTTTTTCACACGATAAAAAAATCACATGTTTAGACACAAACCCAACAAGACCCGAACACGATAAAAAACGACACGAACGCGACTCGACATGACCCATTGGCAAGTCTACTCGTTCTTAGATAGTATATCTGATTTAGCCCATGTGCTTTAGATATCAGTACAAATGCACTTTTGAAGGGTTATTAGTTACCGAAAAATCTTAATATGCATTGTTTTAACGCGTATCAAGTTCCAAAAAAGTGAAATACACTTATTTTTGTCCACAAATGTGTCGCAAAAAGTTTTAAATTGTACCCACAGTGATGCTACGTTCAACTTTGACATCCAAAGCTATATACAGCATAACAAAAGGGAAACAAATGCCAAGTGATCCTATAATTTATACACACAATATTTGTATGTGTATAGTAAAACAAAACAATTTTGATTGTCATTTCCAATTGGCAATCCAGACGAAAAGCAGTGTAGATATTCAACGATTTAATATGAGTAAAATGAGAATGTCACTATGGCACAATGGTAAATCACATCAAGAGAAATGCATTCGCTCAAGTTGGTAAAAGCAATATTAATAATCCATTTTTAAAGAGCGTTCACCAAAAATGTCTAAAGAATCATCTACTCAGTTATAGTAGAAGTGCCTACTAAAAGTTGTTTAGTCACGCACTGCTTAAAATTAATTTATATTATTATCATTGATCAGTAACACAATTATATTCTAATTGGATAAAATGTAGTCAATTCAATTACCAACTAATGTAACACATGATTCTTTCTTTATCTTGCTCAAGTGGGAGCGAGTGGCTAGAAGTGAAGGTTAATTTGTTCTTATAAGCCTTCATATTCCTTTACACCACTCTAAAAGAAAATCGTAATAAGAGAACTTTTGGATATTTTTGAATATTTATTTAATAAGATTTAGTTGAAAGTTATTGTATTATCAGAAGCCCTAAATAGAAAGGAATTTACACTGAAATAAGGGTTTATATCTAAAAGAAATTAATTAAATTGAGGAGTCTAAATTAAATTGTATTCAAGTAAATGTAAGACATCATTTTGAAAGGGTGTATTTATCCATTCATTACAATTATATTGTGGCACACAATAAGTTTAGATATAATAGTACTTCAAATAAATTAGATTCTTCTTCTATTATTTTTATTTGATTGAACTCTATATAGGGATATTCTTGACTGGAAAGTTGAGGCATATTGATAATTGTGGAAATTGGATTGGGTTTGGTTTTTGTTGACTGGTTTTGTTGGTGTTGTTTCATATCTGTTTATCTTCTATTGTAGCGCAGGTATAAACATAGATAATGGATTGGGTGTTTGGTTTGGGTTGTCTTGTTGCATTTGTGTGGCTTTCTTGACTTTTATGGCATCTCTTCCCTGGGGCATTATTTTATTGTATAAAAATTCTTCTTCGTCCTGGGATTGGCTGTTGGAGTGAAATATTATTATGATAACCCAGGGAAGTGGTTACGGATGACTATGCTTGCTCTAGCTATTAAACATACGTTAGTGTTCCTAAAAACCAAGCTTAGAATTTGTTTGTATGCAACAGAGAAATAATAGTTTTTCTTATAATTTCTTTTTTTTAAATATATTTTTACACAATTGAATAGACTCTTCTATTTCTGTTTTCAACAACTAACAGTGCTAAAAATACAGAACGTATAATTGAAGTCATTATATTTAAATTCCGCATTCCAAATTACATCTTTACTTTCCCTTCTCTTTCAAAATCAATCTACCTAATTTCATGATATTCAAGTAATAGTATTATCGTCGACATATCAAGGTCAAATGTTTCGTAGAAGGTTTTACTTTCAAACAATGACTCTTAATGTGAAACTGAGGGAGTGTATAATTATGTAAACACCGTTAACTGCATTTTAGTCAAAAAAAAGAAATTACTCTTCCCAATTTTATGGACCTCATGAATTAAAAGGTATAACTTCTGGGAAAGCCGCATACACTCAATTGGATGAGTTGTTTGATCAAAAAAGGAGATCTTTTATAATTCCGCACTAGAGGGATTATTTTGTATTGTTTGAAACAATTATAAAGGCCTTGTCAAGAATTCCTCAAGTTAAATTTAAGGTATATTGCCCCAAAAAGACTCACATTTTTCTCAAACTTGATAGAAACTTGGAAAGACCACACCAATACTATTTTTAAATAATAAACAAAGTTTGGCAAAACAAAAGAGGACTCAGTGACATTTTCATTAAAAGATGCGACTGTTGGGCTTTGAAAACATATTTGGAGTCGCACAATTTCTAACTTGACTTGTTAAAAAAAAGTTGGGCTTTGAAAACTGTTGGGGAAATGATTCCTCCAATTTGGAAAGGGTTTATTAGGGAAGGTTTGGAAACCATTTTTGAATCATTTCCCCCCAAATTTGAACTGGCTTGGGAAAGGATTTGAGATGACCTACCAAAAGATTCAGAAACAAAGGACAAACTCAGTGCACAAGGCTTCCGCCACTACGGGATAGCTCAAAAATGAACTTTCTAAATCAAGTACTATACATCTTTTGTTAAACACAAAATCATTTATACATAGACTAGGGCACAAACTTTTTCTAGCTCCAGCTAACAAACAACATAGAGAAGTATAACTCTCTTACAACTCAAACTTGATGGATTTAGCGAAGTAAAAGGGGGAAAACAACAAATTTACTTTTTTCTTCCAGGATCTCACAGAAAAATGCAGTAGCCAACCTCGACTTCTTGCGACCAAATAACGGCCACATCAGATCAGCTAACTTTCAAACATATCAAGCACAAGCATCATAATTTCTTTCTGGATAGTTATGAAGGCAAAAAGTATAAATTATTAAGTGAAATGTTTGCAGTTGATTCCAAGCTCCAAACTAATTTCAAAGGCTCTCATCACTGCTTTCATTCATTTCCAAGGCTCATATATGGTGTTCGTTAGGCCACGACGACCTGAAGTATGTGGACCCGTAAGTAAAGACATGCATGCTATGCAAGGAGGCGGGGAATACGGTCATGAGGTTTCCATTAAAGTAGGATGCTGAGTTAATTCGTGTGCGTTTAGCGATGTTAGGAGTGCATGTCAACATAGGATTGCACGCGTAATTTAGTACGTAGGGGATGAATTACAGCAGGAGTGTGATTTGAAGCAATTGTTTGTGTATATATTTCTCTCCTTTTCAAATTAAGAGTCCTAATCTTTTTTTAGTTGTCCCGAATTTTGTTTAAAACTTAAGTATATAAAACAGAATAAAATTCTAACCTTACCTGTAAGTTATTGCATGTATAAATGAACTTTGTTCACAACTTGGTAAAAACTGGGTGGGTGGGTGGGTGGGGGGGGGGGGGGGGGGGGGGGAGTATTTTCTTAAAGTTAGTGGATTTTAAATGGGGATTGTCATTTGGAACGGAGGGAGTATGTGCTAATTCTGAGATTAATGAAGTATAGTGTTCTATCTCTAAAATTGTGGTTTATCCTTCCCAAAAGGATTTACAGTGATACTCTATCGCAGATTGAAGGAAGAAACTGATTCGACGTAAAATATACAACGATTTACCTCAAATGGATGCTAAAATCTTTCTTTACTGGATAAGAATATGTTTTCTAAAACTTTACCTCAATCCCTATATATGGTGTAAACCCCATTTGGGAAAAGCATTCAATTGATAAATCCTTTAGATATTACGTCACAAACACGTATCCAATTGTCCAGCACTAGTATTTTTACCCTGCTGAAGTGTCTGCTTCGAAGATTAGTTCTTTAATAGCCCTTGTTTTAATCATATGTACATAGGAGATTCCGGAAGCTTCTAGTGAGGTCACATTTTATGTCACCACACTCCTATTGTCATTCATGATATCATTAGTGATGTCTTGAATATTCCTCAAGTATTCAAAGTAAGAAATATTCCCCTTAGCATTATAAAAGGGGAGTCGTCTCTTGTATTGTACTCATTACCATATTGAGCATGAAATGGAGATTGAGAGATGGATCTCTAATTTTCTACAATTTTCGCAACGCTTCCATTATTCACACCAGAAGACTTGTATTACTCATGACAATATTGAGCATGAAATGGATATTTGAGAGATGGATCTCTAATTTTCTACAAGTTTTTGTAACGCTTCCATTATTCACACTAGGAGACTTGTGTTGTACTCATTAGCATGAAATGGGGATTGAGAGATGGATCTCTAATTTTCTATAAGTTTTTGTAATGCTTCCATTATTCACACTAGAAGATTTTTATTGTACTCATTACCATATTGACCATCAAATGGAGATTGAGAGATGGATCTCTAATTTTCTACAAGATTTTGTAACGCTTCCATTATTCACACCAGAAGACGTAGCATTCGAGAGATTGTTCGGTTGTATATGGCCTTCCTCGTAGCATCACTTCTGCCACAGATGCCAAGTTCACCATCCACTTTTGACGCACTCTTTAGCGCCATTTGTGTGAATCGCTCCGGTTCTCCACCACCTTTTACCCATAAACAAACATCCAAACCGAGATGGTCAATCGAAGCATGGAAGATTTACTTATTTGCCTTGCTTTCGACACTCCTGGTGGTTGGGATCTCGTGCTCGCTCGTCGATAAGGAATGAGGAAGCTTCTAATGAGGTCACGGCTTAGGTCACCATCCTCATTATGACATGCCATTCGTGATATCACTAAGATGTACAGAATATTCCTTAGGTAGTCAATCCAACTTAGCATTATATAAAGGGAGCCATTTTTTGAACTATACACAATCCCGCTAAAGGGATCAAACTCTAAATTCCTACATGTTGTAACGCTTCCGCTATTCACAGAAGATGTATGTATGGCATTCATCGTAGCATCACTTTTGCAAAACATACCAAATTCATCGGTCACTTCCGGTGTACAAGAGGAGCGAAAAAATTGGGGTCGAGGGCTATCCGAACCAATATCGAACATAAATGATATTGGGGTCGATGGAACATCCGGACCAATATATATATATATAACATTTACATTGGGGTCGAGGGCTATCCGGACCAATGTGAATGACATGATAAATTGGGGTCGAAGGAACATCCGAACCAATGAATCCTTAAATGTGTGATACGAGGATATTTTAGTGAAGTATATATATTGATTGTACATATTGTGTGGGAAATATATACCGTGCGATTTATCTTTTTATGTGTGACAGTAGACAGTTAGATAGTGTCTTTTTAATGAGAATAAATTAAGTCGAGAAACTTAATTATATGATGCAGCTAATAACATATGTGAATGTTAATTACGATTATGGACATCGAAATTATAATTAAGTAAGAGAAACTTAATGTAGTGATTTAAAAGATAACAAGTGAAAAATGTTACTTATATTGTTAATTAGCATATAAGAGATGTTAATAAATTAATGTACTGTATGGGCGGTACAGGAACTTAGGTGTGTAGATAAGTCCGGTTGAATAATTGAGTCTAGTTAGCTTGGGTAGTATACCTAGGTGGGCTAAGTATAGAACGTTAGGCGTGCACTATAGATGAAGGGTGAGGAAATCTCAAGAGAGAGTGTACGTGAGCATGTGTGAATAACCGAATTTTAATGTAATAAACGCTTGCTAAATATTTTCAAAACGTTTTGTGTACTAAAACTTGCCATAAAATATTTTCAAAACCTTTTAGGTGTCCAGCTGCAGGGACGCCAGACGTGACTTCATTCCAGGGACACGGAGTTGTACATTGTGGATGCTGACAGGATTTTATTAGACGAATCTTCCATTCAGATCTAGTGTAGGATCTCATTTCATATTCCATGTATGGACATGTTGTCCGTTGACAGTCTTCAGTCTTTTAGTTCTTTTATAATTATGGAGTATTTGGCTTTGGATTTTAGCCGATGGTTTATTCGGCAAACCCTTATTCATTTATATATTGTGATGGTTGGACTCTAGTATATTGTGAATGTTTAATTTAGTTTTCCGCATTGTTCATTTATCTGTTTTAAAGAAAGATAAAATTTGGCACCGGTCTAATTTCACTTAGGTGGTTAGTAATTAAAAAGTTTTCAACAGTGATGCTAAGAACGAACCAGATGAGAAACCTGTTTTAATTTAATAAAGGCCTGATCAACCAATATTTAATTAGGTGGGGTGTCACCGATGATATCAGAGCATCAGGTTCTAGTGTTCATAGGATCTGTACCGCTTACTACGATTTCAGCGTATCGTTATTTTGATATAGAGCCCTATTGCTAGGACTGTTGTTTTATCTTTGCGTGCGTAAGATATCGTGCTTCTGCTATTAGATTTTCGTATATACCGTGTACTTAAACAATTTAATTCTATTTCAGTATGCCGCCGAGGAGAGAGCAAGCCAAGAGGGCAGCAGCCAGAGATGAGGTTAGGGAGGACCCTCAGGATGCCATGTGTCATCACTGAAAAAGTACAAGAGCGAGAAAACCTTCTGGCACGTTCCACTTGAGGAGATTGATTTATAGCCAGGCGTCTCGTATGAGGAGAGACCCGTGGCTATTCTAGATCGTAGTGAGCGTAAGTTGCGCGGTCCAAGGTGGCGCCACTAGTGCGAGTTCAGTGGGGACACCATATTACTGAGGAGTCGACATGGGAGAGGGAGGATGACATGTGAGAGCAGTATCCAGAGTTATTCACCGCAAGTATTATCTAATTTCGGGAACGAAATTCCTTTGTAAGGGGAAGGGGGGAAGTATGTAATATCATGTATTTCTGCGTAGTTATAATTAAATCAATTCGGGAGTTAATTGAGAAAATATGTCTTTATTTAAATTATGCGCGGGAGCAATTTAATGTGATTAAATGATAAATGTGATTATTAAATATTAATCGAGAGATAGATACTGATTAATATTATGATATAACATTTACTGAGTGTAAATAGTAAATAAGTGATAATTAGTGTTATACGGCATAGCGAGTGATATGTGCGTATTTTATATTATCTCAACCGGGAGTCGTGTGTAGGCTAATTTGAGGTTGAGAAAGAAAATATATTTTAGTTACTCGGATGATAATTTAGAGGCACGGATGATCTCGAATGGGTCGAAATAGTGGAAAAGAGTACCCGAGGGTATTGTTTGGGTTCCGGATAAATTTTAGATCAAACCAGAACCTATTGAGGGCGTTTTGGTCATTTGACAAACAGAGGTTAAGGGACCAACGAAATTCTAAGTGTTATATCTGATGTTTAAGACTTGAGGCTAGGGTTAGAAACAGTTAAACCCAAAGGAAGCCATTAGAGAGGAGAGAAACCAATTTTCAAGGCTTAGGAGTTGTTCTTGAAGAATTGGATCTTAATCTTGCATCCTATAAGGAGTGAGGATTTGAAAAGAGAACCATCAATCCATTAGCAACACCACGAATTCAGACCCTACAAACCTATAGGCAAGTTGTTTATTGCAAATTAATATGGAGTTATAATATCGATGTGACTAAGCTTTGAATAATATTGATTTCTTTGATGTGTTTGGAAGAAAACCCTGTGTTTATACATGTTTGGGTAGGATATTGCATGTAGATTGAATGTAAATCTGTAGAGGGCAAGTTATATGAGATTTTTAGTGATAGCTACGAATTTACGTCTGGGTTTCATGCGAATATTAATGGAGAATATTGAAATCTAAGGTTCTTAAGGATTTGATGAATAAATCCATGATTAATCGGTAATTTTAATGTTTTAATGACTGATTTACGTTAGAAATTACCCCTACACATGTAGAAATGGTTAGGAACAACATGTGGCTTTGACTCTGGTGAAGTAGCATAAGAACTATGTCAAGTAAAAATGGTGAAAACGCATGAAGAAGACGAAGTGCAAAATTTTTATAGAATCGAATCGATTCGCCGGCCTAGGGCGAATCGATTCGGTTACCCAGCAAATTGAAAGTTTCCCCTTTTTGCCTTAAATCCCTAAACCGTTGTTGTGAGATTTTTTAGGACTTTGGTAAAGTAATATTGAGATATTAAAATATTACAATAGGCTCATAATGGGGTATGGTTTGATCTTATTGAGAGGATTAAGACAAGAATAAATTGGGTTGTTTTTTGTGTCGTAAATTATCCGAGAGAAAGATAATGAATTATGAGCAGTTTGGGAATTGAATTGATGAAGTAGACCAGTAGGGTGAGTTAGGCTTAACTACTGAAATTTATAAAGGGGTAACTAGGACCCTTAGAGTTGTGTGAATACTCGTAAAGAAATTTTATAAGGCTAGTATACAAGAGAAATATACTACGTATAAGCGTTAATGCCTAGGTTGTGCGAATACCTATCATATGAATACTTAGACGGTGTGAATACTTTATATGTATTGGGGTTGAGGGAATATCAACACCAATACATGAAATTTCGATTTGGGGTCGAGGGATATCCGAACCAATATCGAACATAAATAATATTGGGGTCGATGGAACATCCGGACCAATGTGAACGACATGATAAATTGGGGTCGAAGGAACATCCGAACCAATGAATCCTTATGTGTGCTACAAGGATATTATAGTGAAGAATATATATTGATTGTATATATTGTGTGGGAAATTATACCATGCGATTTATCTTCTTATGTGTGACAGTAGACAGTTAGATAGTGTATTTTTAATAAGAATAAATTAAATCGAGAAACTTAATTATATGATGCAGCTATTAACATATGTGAATGTTAATTACGATTGTGGACATCGAAATTATAATTAAGAGAAACTTAATGTAGGGATTTATAAGATAACAAGTGAAGAATGTTACTTATGTTGTTAATTAACATATGAGAGATGTTAATAAATTAATGTATTGTATGAGCGGTACAGGAAGTTTAGGTGTGTAGATACGTTCGATTGAATAATTGAGTCTAGTTAGCTTGGGTAGTATACCTAGGTGGGCTAAATATTGAACGTTAGGCGTGCACTATAGATGAGGGGTGAGGAAATCTCAAGAGAGAGTGTACGTGGGCATGTGAAATCAATAACCGAATTTTAATGTAATAAACGCTTGCTAAATATTTCAAAACGTTTTGTATACTAACACTTGCTATAAAATATTTTCAAAATCTTTTAGGTGTCCAACCAGAGGGACGCCAGACGTGACTTCATTCCAGGGACTCGGAGTTGTAGCATTGTGGATGCTGACAGGATTTTATTAGACGAATCTTCCATTCAGATCTAGTGTAGGATCTCATTTCATATTCCATGTATGGACATGTTGTCCGTTGACAGTTTTCAGTCTATTAGTTCTTTTATAATTATGGAGTATTTGGCTTTGGATTTTAGCCGATGGTTTATTCGGCAAACCCTTATTCATTTATATATTGTGATGGTTGGACTCTAGTATATTGTGAATGTTTAATTTAGTTTTCCGCATTGTTCATTTATCTGTTTTAAAGAAAGATAAAATTTGGCACCGGTCTAATTTCACTTAGGTGGTTAGTAATTAAAAAGTTTTCGACAGTTATGCTAAGAACGAACCAAATGAGAAACCTGTTTTAATTTAATAAAGGCATGATCAACCAATATTTAATTAGGTGGGGTGTCACCGATGCTATCAGAGCATCAGGTTCTAGTGTTCATAGGATTTGTACCGCTTACTACGGTTTCAGCGTATCGTTATTTTGATATAGAGCCCTATTGCTACGACTGTTGTTTTATCTTTGCGTGCGTAAGATATCGTGCTTCTGCTATTAGATCTTTGTATATACTGTGTACTTATACAATTTAATTCTATTTCACTATGCCGCCGAGGAGAGAGCGAGCCGAGAGGGCAGCAGCCAGAGATGAGGTTAGGGAGGACCCTCAGGATGATATGTGTCATCACTGAAAAAGTACAAGAGCGAGAAAACCTTCTGGCACGTTCCACTTGAGCAGATTGATTTACAGCTAGGCGTCTCGTATCAGGAGAGACCCGTGGCTATTCTAGATCGTAGTGAGCGTAAGCTGCGCGGTCCAAGGTGGTGCCACTAGTGCGAGTTCAGTGGGGACACCATATTACTGAGGAGTCGACATGGGAGCGGGAGGATGACATGTGAGAGCAGTATCCAGAGTTATTCACCGCAAGTATGTTTTAATTTCGGGAACGAAATTCCTTTGTAAGGGGAAGGGGGGAAGTATGTAATATCATGTATTTCTGCGTAGTTATAATTAAATTAATTCGGGAGTTAATTGAGACAATATGTCTTTATTTAAATTATGCGCGTGAGTAATTTAATGTGATTAAATGATAAATGTGATTATTATAGATACTGATTAATATTATGATATAATATTTACCGAGTGTAAATAGTAAATAAGTGATAATTAGTGTGATACGGCATAGCGAGTGATATGTGCGTATTTTATATTATCTCAACCGGGAGTCGTGTGTAGGCTAATTTGAGGTTGAGAAAGAAAATATATTTTAGTTACTCGGATGATAATTTAGAGGCATGGATGATCTCGAATGGGTCGAAATAGTGGAAAAAGAGTACCCGAGGGTATTGTTTGGGTTCCGGATAAATTTTCGATCAAACCAGAACCTATTGAGAGCGTTTTGGTCATTTGACAAATAGAGGTTAAGGGACCAACGAAATTCTAAGTGTTATATCTGATGTTTAAGACTTGAGGCTAGGGTTAGAAACAGTTAAACCCAAAGGAAGCCATTAGAGAGAAGAGAGAAACCAATTTTCAAGGCTTAGGAGTTGTTCTTGAAGAATTGGATCTTAATCTTGGATCCTATAAGGAGTGAGGATTTGAAAAGAGAACCATCAATCCATTAGCAACATCACGAATTCAGACCCTACAAACCTATAGGCAAGTTGTTTATTGCAAATTAATATGGAGTTATAATATCGATGTGACTAAGCTTTGAATAATATTGATTTCTTTGATGTGTTTGGAAGAAAACCCTGTGTTTATACATGTTTGGGTAGGATATTGCATGTAGATTGAATGTAAATCTGTAGAGGGCAAGTTATATGAGATTTTTAGTGATAGCAACGAATTTACGTCTGGGTTTCATGCGAATATTAATGGAGAATATTGAAATCTAAGGTTCTTAAGGATTCGATGAATAAGTCCATGATTAATCGGTAATTTTAATGTTTTAATGACTGATTTACGTTAGAAATTAACCCTACACATGTAGAAATGGTTAGGAACAACATGTGGCCTTGACTCTGGTGAAGTAGCATGAGAATTATGTCAAGTAAAAATGGTGAAAACGCATGAAGAAGACGAAGTGCAAAATCTTTATAGAATCGAATCGATTCGGCCTAGGGCGAATCGATTCGGTTACCCAGCTAATTGAAAGTTTCCCCTTTTTGCCTTAAATCCCGAAACCATTGTTGTGAGATTTTTGAGGACTTTGGTAAAGTAATATTGAGATATTAAAATATTACAATAGGCTCATAATGGGGTATGGTTTGATCTTATTGAGAGGATTAAGACAAGAATAAATTGGGTTGTTTTTTGTGTCGTAAATTATCCTAGAGCAAGATAATGAATTACGGGGAGTTTGGGAATTGAATTGATGAAGTAGATCAGTAGGGTGAGTTAGGCTTAACTACTGAAATTTATAAAGGGGTAACTAGGACCCTTAGAGTTGTGTGAATACTCGTAAAGAAATTTAATACGGCTAGTATACAAGAGAAATATACTACGTATAAGCGTTAATGCCTAGGTTGTGCGAATACCTATCATATGAATACTTAGACGGCGTGAATACTTTAGATGTATTGGGGTTGAGGGAATATCAACACCAATACATGAAAGTTCGATTTCGGGTCGAGGGATATCCGAGCCAATATCGAATATAAATAATATTGGCGTCGATGGAACATCCGGACCAATGTGAATGACATGATAAATTGGGGTCGAAGGAACATCCGAACCAATGAATCCTTATGTGTGTGCTACAAGGATATTATAGTGAAGAATATATATTGATTGTATATATTGTGTGGGAAATTATACCATGCGATTTATCTTCTTATGTGTGACAGTAGACAGTTAGATAGTGTATTTTTAATGAGAATAAATTAAATCGAGAAACTTAATTATATGATGTAGCTATTAACATATGTGAATGTTAATTACGATTGTGGACATCGAAATTTTAATTAAGAGAAACTTAATGTAGGGATTTATAAGATAACAAGTGAAGAATGTTACTTATGTTGTTAATTAACACATGAGAGATGTTAATAAATTAATGTATTGTATGAGCGGTACAGGAAGTTTAGGTGTGTAGATACGTTCGATTGAATAATCGAGTCTAGTTAGCTTGGGTAGTATACCTAGGTGGGCTAAATATAGAACGTTAGGCGTGCACTATAGATGAGGGGTGAGGAAATCTCAAGAGAGTGTACGTGGGCATGTGAAATCAATAACCGAATTTTAATGTAATAAACGCTTGCTAAATATTTTCAAAACGTTTTGTATACTAACACTTGCTATAAAATATTTTCAAAACCTTTTAGGTGTCCAACCAGAGGGACGCCAGACGTGACTTCATTCCAGGGACTCGGAGTTGTAGCATTGTGGATGCTGACAGGATTTTATTAGGCGAATTTTCCATTCAGATCTAGTGTAGGATCTCATTTCATATTCCATGTATGGACATGTTGTCCGTTGACAGTTTTCAGTCTATTAGTTCTTTTATAATTAGGGAGTATTTGGCTTTGGATTTAAGCTGATGGTTTATTCGGCAAACCCTTATTCATTTATATATTGTGATGGTTGGACTCTAGTATATTGTGAATGTTTAATTTAGTTTTCCGCATTGTTCATTTATCTGTTTTAAAGAAAGATAAAATTTGGCACCGGTCTAATTTCACTTAGGTGGTTAGTAATTAAAAAGTTTTCGATAGTTATGCTAAGAACGAACCAGATGAGAAACCTGTTTTAATTTAACAAAGGCCTGATCAACCAATATTTAATTAGGTGGGGTGTCACCGATGCTATCAGAGCATCAGGTTCTAGTGTTCATAGGATCTGTACCGCTTACTACGGTTTCAGCGTATCGTTATTTTGCTATAGAGCCCTATTGCTAGGACTGTTGTTTTATCTTTGCGTGTGCTTCTGCTATTAGATTTTTGTATATACTGTGTACTTATACAATTTAATTCTATTTCAGTACGCCGCCGAGGAGAGAGCGAGCCGAGCGGGCAGCAGCCAGAGATGAGTTTAGGGAGGACCCTCAGGATGATATGTGTCATCACTGAAAAAGTACAAGAGCGAGAAAACCTTCTGGCACGTTCCACTTGAGGAGATTGATTTACAGCTAGGCGTCCCGTATGAGGAGAGACTCGTGGCTATTCTAGATCGTAGTGAGCGTAAGCTGCGCGGTCCAAGGTGGTGCCACTAGTGCGAGTTCAGTGGGGACACCATATTACTGAGGAGTCGACATGGGAGCGGGAGGATGACATGTGAGAGCAGTATCCAGAGTTATTCACCGCAAGTATGTTTTAATTTCGGGAACGAAATTCCTTTGTAAGGGGAAGGGGGGAAGTATGTAATATCATGTATTTCTGCGTAGTTATAATTAAATTAATTCGGGAGTTAATTGAGACAATATGTCTTTATTTAAATTATGCGCGTGAGTAATTTAATGTGATTAAATGATAAATGTGATTATTATAGATACTGATTAATATTATGATATAATATTTACCGAGTGTAAATAGTAAATAAGTGATAATTAGTGTGATACGGCATAGCGAGTGATATGTGCGTATTTTATATTATCTCAACCGGGAGTCGTGTGTAGGCTAATTTGAGGTTGAGAAAGAAAATATATTTTAGTTACTCGGATGATAATTTAGAGGCACGGATGATCTCGAATGGGTCGAAATAGTGGAAAAAGAGTACCCGAGGGTATTGTTTGGGTTCCGGATAAATTTTCGATCAAACCAGAACCTATTGAGGGCGTTTTGGTCATTTGACAAATAGAGGTTAAGGGACCAACGAAATTCTAAGTGTTATATCTGATGTTTAAGACTTGAGGCTAGGGTTAGAAACAGTTAAACCCAAAGGAAGCCATTAGAGAGAAGAGAGAAACCAATTTTCAAGGCTTAGGAGTTGTTCTTGAAGAATTGGATCTTAATCTTGCATCCTATAAGGAGTGAGGATTTGAAAAGAGAACCATCAATCCATTAGCAACATCACGAATTCAGACCCTACAAACCTATAGGCAAGTTGTTTATTGCAAATTAATATGGAGTTATAATATCGATGTGACTAAGCTTTGAATAATATTGATTTCTTTTATGTGTTTGGAAGAAAACCCTGTGTTTATACATGTTTGGGTAGGATATTGCATGTAGATTGAATGTAAATCTGTAGAGGGCAAGTTATATGAGATTTTTAGTGAGAGCAACGAATTTACGTCTGGGTTTCATGCGAATATTAATGGAGAATATCGAAATCTAAGGTTCTTAAGGATTTGATGAATAAGTCCATGATTAATCGGTAATTTTAATGTTTTAATGACTGATTTACGTTAGAAATTACCCCTACACATGTAGAAATGGTTAGGAACAACATGTGGCCTTGACTCTGGTGAAGTAGCATGAGAATTATGTCAAGTAAAAATGGTGAAAACGCATGAAGAAGACGAAGTGCAAAATCTTTATAGAATCGAATCGATATTGAGATATTAAAATATTACAATAGGCGCATAATGGGGTATGGTTTGATCTTATTGAGAGGATTAAGACCAAGAATAAATTGGGTTGTTTTTTGTGTCGTAAATTATCCGAGAGCAAGATAATGAATTACGGGCAGTTTTGGAATTGAATTGATGAAATAGACCAGTAGGGTGAGTTAGGCTTAACTACTGAAATTTATAAAGGGGTAACTAGGACCCTTAGAGTTGTGTGAATACTCGTAAAGAAATTTAATACGGCTAGTATACAAGAGAAATATACTACCTATAAGCGTTAATGCCTAGGTTGTGCGAATACCTATCATATGAATACTTAGACGGCGTGAATACTTTAGATGTATTAGGGTTGAGGGAATATCCAGACCAATACATGAAAGATCGATTTGGGGTCGAGGGATATCCGAGCCAATATCGAACATAAATAATATTAGGGTCGATGGAACATCCGGACCAATATATATATATATATATATATATATAACATTTACATTGGGGTCAAGGGCTATTCGGACCAATGTGAATGACATGATAAATTGGGGTCGAAGGAACATCTTAACCAATGAATCCTTATATGTGTGCTACAAGGATATTATAGTGATTGTATATATTGTGTGGGAAATTATACCATGCGATTTATCTTCTTATGGGTGACAGTAGACAGTTAGATAGTGTCTTTTTAATGAGAATAAATTAAGTCGAGAAACTTAATTATATGATGCAGCTAATAACATATGTGAATGTTAATTACGATTGTGGACATCGAAATTATAATTAAGAGAAACTTAATGTAGTGATTTATAAGATAATATGTGAAGAATGTTACTTATGGTGTTAATTAACAAATGAGAGATGTTAATAAATTAATGTACTGTATGAGCGGTACAGGAAGTTTAGGTGTGTAGATAAGTTCGGTTGAATAATTGAGTCTAGTTAGCTTGGGTAGTATAGCTAGGTGGGCTAAGTATAGAACGTTAGGCGTGCACTATAGATGAGGGGTGAGGAAATCTCAAGAGAGAGTACGTGGGCATGTGTAATCAATAACCGAATTTAAATGTAATAAACGCTTGCTAAATATTTTCAAAACGTTTTGTGTACTAACACTTGCTATAAGATATTTTCAAAACCTTTTAGGTGTCCAGTCACAGGGACGCCAGACGTGACTTCATTCCAGAGACTCGGAGTTGTAGCATTATGGATGCTGACAGGATTTTATTAGGCGAATCTTCCATTCAGATCTAGTGTAGGATCTCATTTCATATTCTATGTATGGATATGTTGTCCGTTGACAGTTTTCAGTCTTTTAGTTCTTTTATAATTATGGAGTATTTGGCTTTGGATTTTAGCCGATGGTTTATTCGGCAAACCCTTATTCATTTATATATTGTGATGGTTGGACTCTAGTACATTGTGAATGTTTAATTTAGTTTTCCGCATTGTTCATTTATATGTTTTAAAGAAAGATAAAATTTGGCACCGGTTTAATTTCACTTAGGTGGTTAGTAATTAAAAAACTTTCTACAGTGATGCTAAGAATGGGCTAAGAATGAACCAGATGAGAAACCTGTTTTAATTTAATAAAGGCCTAATCAACTAATATTTAATTAGGCGAGGCGTCACCGATGATATCAGAGCATCAGGTTCTAGTGTTCATAGGATCTATACGGTTTACTACGATTTCAGCGTATCGTTGTTGATGTAAAAAATTAGATCACTCTAATTATTCAATCACAGATAAATAAATGAGGCAAAGAATTTTAAAGTGGTTCAGCCTTATAAGAATGGCCTACGTCCACTGTTATGTTATTGCTGAGTGTTTGGGAATTCTCGATTACAAATTATCTCAAGAAATTCCGGTCCCCTTACAATGAGGATTGTACAATGTATTTATAGCCCTGAGGCTGTAATGTGAAAGGGTAATACATTAAATGATGTACATATGAAAGGGTGATACATTCAATGCTCCTTAAGCGTATGCGTTTGAATGATAAGCATTTAATGAACAGTCAAACTGTTGGTTATCCCGCTATTAATGTTTTGTTCGAGGTGCAGCTCGAATCGCCTGAGTTGCTCGGACCGCCTAAGCTTCTCAGTGCTCAAGAGCTCCTCGGAGAATTCTCGTTCCTCGGAGCGTATGAGCTCCTCGGGGAAACAGTGTTCCTCGTTGTAGTACGGTTCCTCGGAGCGTGTGGGTTCCTTGGAAGTGTTTGTTGTTGCCACGTAGACTGCCACGTGTCTTCACTTTATTGATTCATGTCAGCAGACTAAATTTGGTATCAATAGAAGCCCCCAATGTTTCATAGTTCGAAATTTGAGGAGTATGGAACATTCTTTTTCGGAATATGATAGCTTTAAATAGTCCTCCTGATTTTTAGGAGTGTTTCCCTTGGATTTATTTCTCTTTCCAAATTCGTAGAATCAGGTTTTTGGAATTTTCACAACCGCCTCGATCTCTGCGTATTTTTTGTCCTTTTAGCCGCCGGTAGCGTAATCGTTTCTTCTCGCTTCGATTGTCGCGCCCTTTTTGTTCCTCTAGCCGCCGGTAGCGTAATTATTTCTTTTTGTAATCATTACTTTACCATTTCCCAAGGCAAGGTATTTAAACTTCACAAACACTCCCATCGTCTTCTACCTTTTCAAATTTGTATTTTCGAGTTTTCCATCGTCTCTTTCTCTCCTGTGTATTCATCTCTTCCATCGTCCGTTGTCATCAGATCCACTCTTTTTCTGTAAGATTTTCTTCCTTCTTCTTCATCATGGTTTACCCTGTTGAATCTCTTGATAAGTTTCGCTCTGATTTTTCTATTCCCTCCTGGGTTGTTCTGAAAGAGCTTTCTGAGCCTTCTGATTATTTCCGCTTGGCTGAGGGACATTGGTTCCCCAGTCTTTTTATTGCTGAGTGTGGATTTTCTTTTCCACCCAATCCCTTATGTCTGGAATTTTGTCAATACTTTGACGTTGTTCCTGCAAGAATAGCCCCCAACACATGGAGAATAGTTAATAGGGTGCATAGGTTAAATCAAATCCATGGAACTCGCATAGGGATTCCAGAAATCATGTTTTGCTATAGATGGGTCTCGTGCGTCTGATCTGGTTCGGTCTAGGTTGGAATCACCAAGTTTACGAAGCTGATCGAAAGAGCTACGGAATTCAAAGAGGTTGTTAAAGAAAGTACACCATCGACCAGCCTCAATGCTACGTCTGATCTTGGTTCCATCCTTGTGTTCTATTAGTGTTAGTAGGAGCCAAGCCTTGCCTTACCCAGCGTTCATGTGATTGCTTCCGAGCTAACTAAGAAGTGCATCCGAGCGTTAACTCAATGAATCCGAGCCTTAAAAAACGGGGCTCAACTGACTCAATCTACTAGATTTTTGAATAGGGCCTTAGTAGTCAATCTCCCGGATGCTAATAGGGATTATTTTGAGCATGGGGTTGTCATAAAAAATTGGCAACATGCTCCTTTATCTGGAGATGAGGTTTATCAGGGTCCCAGATGGGATAGGTTATTTTTATTTCATTTTATTTATTTTGAAATCATGCTTCTTTTGTGTTTGATAAAATATGCTACTGATATTTTAATTTTTATTTATTTGCAGTTGACAACAAAAGAAAGTGTCCAAAAGAAGCAGACGTTAACATAAGACACTTAAAACTTATCTGGAGTTTGCATCAGAGTGTTGCTGACGAGCACATTAGGTCAGCCTCGTATCTGCTGCAGTATAAGAGTTATACCACTTCTTTCACTGCTCGTCCGGTGATAAGTGAAGCAGAACCAGTACCAGCTTCTACTAGTTCCTCGCCTGAATCACACGTCCCTTTAAGCGAAAGGATGAAGAGAAGAAGACCTCCCACCCTTTTTGAGAAGCCTGCCTCTGGTGCTGGAGAGGCAAAAAGAAGTAAGGTTGATGTCCCAGAAGGGACAAAGAAGACTGATGCGCCTTCCGCGGCTGCTGCTGTTGTGAAGGTTGTTGAGAAGCCCGCAGTGGCTCCGAGCAGGTCTGCTGCTCCTGGAGAGGTGATTGTAATATCACCGACCAAGGGTTCTTCCTTGGCTGAATCTATTCCTGTTCCCCCGAGGAGGCTGGAGAAGAGCTCCTCGGTCAATTTGGCTGACACTATCACTCAGCCCCCAACCATTGGAACTGGGGTTCCTACTTTTGTTCCCCCGAGCTCTGCCATGAGCTCGGTAAAGTCCTGGATCATTCCCGAGGTCCAAGGTACTGAAGAAAACCTTACTCGGGACATGGTCACTTCGTTAGCTGCTCGCCATCTTGCTTCTGTAAGTCTTCTTACTTTGAACTTTTCATATTTCCTTTGTCATTTCTATTTCTGACTTGCTTTCTTTTTCTTTTCACAGTTGACGAGCTGCTTCAATATAATTCTGAAGAAGGACGAGGCGATTAAAGCTTCATGCTCCTCGTCTAGTGTGGAAGGAGCTCTGGAGGAAGCTATAAAGTCTCTAGAGGATTCTCGCGAGACATATGCTACTGACAAGGCTGTTTGGGAGAAGCAGCTTGCCTCCACCGAGCAGGAGAAAGCTCGAGCTGTTGATGTCTCCAAGGAGTTGGAGAAAAAAGTGAATAGTCTGGAGAAGAAGAATAAAGAGCTTGAAGAGAAGCTCAAAACTGCTGGGGAGCTTGAGGATAAGCTCAGGGTTGCTGAGGAAAGGTTGGGCCAACTTCAGGAAGTAAGTCGGCAGAAGGAGGAGGTTGAAAATAAATTGAAGACTGCTGAAAACCTTCTGTCCGAGAAGCTTTCCTTGGAGAAGACCAAGAGGAAAATGGCTGTGAAGAAGTCCTTCAGCGCTGGCTGGGACAAGGGGTGGAATAAGGGATTGGCTGCCATGGTGTCGCAAGTGGACTATGGCAGTCTCAAATACTTTAGGGATGGATGGGTTGCTGCTCTTCAGGAGATGAAAGTGGATGAAAATTCCGAACTTTTTCAGCAACACATCCCTGGTCCCCCTCCAACTCCTGAAGACTTAGAAGAGGACGAAGCTGCCTCCGAAGAGTCTTCTATGGTGATGGGAGATCATCCCCCAGCCATCCAGCCTGCTGCCGAGGAACAAATCGTTACTTCTTCCGAGCAACCGCTGGCGCTCCCCGAGCAACTTTCTACTCCTTCCGAGCAGCCTACTTCCTCGTCCCAGCCTCCCGAGAAGGTTTTGGGAGACAAGGAAAAGGTGTAGAGTTGTTCGGGTTTATCTTTATATTTTTCTTTTGTCAATTGTAACCCAGCACATGTAACTCTGACTTTATGATCTAATAAAACTTGGACTTTTTTGCATACTGTTGTCTATTTTCTATTCATACTCTGCTTGTACCTCTTATTGATTATTGTTTTTTCTTTCTCTGCTAGTTTCTGGCCAGGATGGAATTACTATCTGCCCATGATACAAAGCTGTTGCGGCAATGTAATGAATACTTTAAGGCTGGTCACACAGACCTGAGTGCAGCACAAGTCGTCGACATCCTCGGACAAGATGCTTCAGAACAGGCAGTTGAAGCATATCAATATCTGAAGTGTCTACTTGATCGAGCAGTGGCCAATAATGTGGCCTATGATGATATGATCGAGGATCTCCAAGGCACCCTCGAAGACCTTCAGCTACAATACAAAGAATCCACTGCCCTGTTGCATGAGGGATACGAGAAGAAGTACCAGCAACTCAATGCTGACAAGGGGTCAAGAAGCGCTTTGCTGGCTACGAGGTGAGGGAGAGAACTCTGAAGGGCGAAGTCGAGGAGTGCAGACAGATAACCGAGTTGCTGGAGCAAGAAAACAACAACCTGCAAAGGGAGCTGTCACAGTTGAAGTCTGCAGCTTCCACTTCAAATGCCTTGATCCCAGTGAATGATGAGGGATTTTCGTTCTTGGAAGTCGAGAACGCCAACTTGAGGGACAAGTTGGAAACCTTGAAGAGGTCTGGCCCATCTGCATCTTCTCGTGGTCGAGCAAGAGCTCCTCGGGGACGAGCAAGGGCAGCTCGAATTCCTGTCGAGGAACAGAGGACTTCCAATTAATGGCGAAGAACCAGGCTTTGGCTGAAATGTCAAAGAAGATCAGGGACCTGGAAGAACAGCTTTCCACGCAGAAGTCTACCTTGGAGAATAAAGAGATCTTCATCAAAAATCTCCACGAGCAGCTGGATAGATTAACATATCAATTCCACAAACAGCCCAGGGAGTTCTGGATGGCTGGATACAACGAAGCTCTCTTTCACTTGGACGATCGTATCCAGAATGCCAATAATGAGGGCTACAAGCAAGGCTGGTTGAATGCCTTAGGTGTGCTACAGCTCGAACAGGGTCATTACCTGTGGGACTACCATGATCCCGGGCTTCTCGACTTACCCGTGCCACCATTCAAACTGGATATGAGTTGGATCCCTGCTCGGGCCATTCCTCGATGCTTAATTTCCAAGTATCTCGGCGACTACAATCTTCATTCAATTGTTGAAGTATCTCGTCCCGAGCACCTTCTAGATCGACCATCCGTGATGAATATCAGGATGTTAAAGGATCTCAACTTCATAAATTCTCCCCTGGCTTTAAATGATCCGCCTGCTGGCGAGGAACCTGTGTCAAAAGCAGAGGGAAAAAGACCAGTAGAGTAGGAATTTTGATGTAATAGTTAGTATACATTTCAATATCAATGTAACTTTCATTTCATTATCAATGTAATTTGTTTTGGATTTAATGAAAGACTTTCATTTCTATTTGCTATTGTCTTGTAAAATACTTTATATTTGTGCATGTGTATCTGATAAAAAGATAACAATATTGTGTAGTTTGTCGATCAACTTTTTGTCAAGTAGTTTGAACTTGTGATAGTCATTCGACAAAAATAATATTTTGTTTCTCGACGAACTTAGTAATAATTAAAAAGTTACGAGTATCAAAAATGTTGCTCGATCACTTAATAATAAAGTTTTGTTTCTCGACCAACTTAGTAATAAAGTTACGAGTATCAAAAATGTTTAAAAATATTTCCGACCAACCAAAGTCGTTAAATTCTCCATGTCGACGAACTACAGTTAGTGGATTTTTATCCCCGACCAGCCATAGTTAGTAGATTTTTCTCTTAAATGTTTCCGACCAACCAAGGTCGGTAAATTTTCCTTGTCGACCAACTACAGGTGGTGGGTTTCTATCCCCGACCAGCCATAGTTAGTCTTTTTGAAATAATTTTACCTCCCGACCAACTCAAGTTGGCATTTTCGAGAATATATTTACTTCCTAACCGACATAAGTTGGCATTTTTAGGAATACTTTTATTTCCCAAGAAACATATAGTTTTATTTCCCTTAGGAATACAAATTTTACTTCCCGGAGGAATATTGGTAGCTTTACTTCCCGGAGGAATATTGGTAGCTTTACTTCCCGGAGGAATATAGGTTTCTCGACCAACTTTAGTTGGCATTTTCGAGAAAAAATTTGAGTAGCCTGAGCTTTGCCGAGTAGTGTGTAGCACTAGTATTCCCCGAAAAACTTTCAATAAAAAGAAAGAATTCGGCAGAATATCTTCATTTTATTCATCACTGATAATACTTGCGCAGGTGCTCTGCGTTCCATGCATTCTTAAACTCCTCCCCTTCTAGAGTTGCTATTCGGTAAGTTCCTGGTCGAACAACTTCTGTAACTCAGTATGGTCCATGCCAGTTTGCCTCCAGCTTATTGTGCTTTTGAATTACTTTCTTCAGCACATAGTCTCCTTTCAGGTCGCACTTCTTCACCCTCTTGTTGTAAAACAAAGTTGTTCGCTGTTGGTAAGCAGCATTTCTAATGGCTGCTTCTTCTCTAACTTCCTCGAGCATGTTTAAATCCAATCTTCTCATTAAGTCGCTGACAGGGGAGTTGAAATTTAGTACCCTGTGTGTTGGGAGGCCCAACTCGGCAGGTATAACAGCTTCACTTCCAAACGCTAGCATATAGGGAGATTCTCCAGTCGCTACTCGGGGAGTAGTTCGGTAAGCCCACAGTACTGACTGTAACTCGTGTATCCAATTTGCTTTCGCATCGTCCAATCTTTTCTTCAAACCATTCAGCAGTGTTCTGTTTGTCACTTCAGTTTTCCCATTGCTTTGAGGATGGCCTGGTGCTGAGTGGACCTTCAAAATGTTTGACTGATGGCAATAGGCAGCGAACTCCTCGTTATCAAATTGTGTTCCATGGTCTGTGATGAAAGCATGAGGAAGACCATATCGGCAAATGATGTTCTTCCAAATAAATTGGTACACCTTCTCGTACGTCATATCAATGAGGGCTCAGCTTCCACCCACTTAGTAAAATAATCTACTGCGACGACGAGGTATTTGAACCTTCCTCTAGTCGTTGGCAGTGTACCAACCAAATCTATTCCCCACATGGCAAATGGCCAAGGGGAAGTGATGGGTGTCAATAATGCTTGTGGAGTTCTTCGGATGGAGGAAAAGCGCTGGCACTTGTCACATTTCTTGGCATAGGCTACACAATCAGCCCTCATCGTCGGCCAGTAATATCCCTGCGTCATCATCCTTTGCAAAAGCGTCCGACCTTCTGCATGGGCTCCACAGGACCCTTCATGGATCTCTTCAATCAATTCTTTCACCTCGGAGGGATGTACACATCTCTGCAAACCTGCCATAATTCCTCGTCTATATAAAATACCGTTAGTTAATACATACCGAGCAGCTTTAAACTTCAATTTCTTGGCTGCGAGTTTGTCAATTGGCAATTCTCCCTCCTCAATATATGCCCTAATGGGATCCATCCAGATGGTCCTAAATCAAGGGTGATAAAATTCATCGCCAAATCTTCATCTATACTCCGATCAGCCAAAACTTCAATTGGGATTGTTCTTCGTAGCTCGGTACGAGTAGCTGATGCTAATCGAGCTAAGGCATCTGCTCTTGCATTCTCCATTCTTGGTATTCTGACCAGCTGAATAGCAGCAAATACTGATACCAACTCCATCACCTTTGCATGGTATTTGATCATTAATTCTCCTTTGGCTGCATATATTCCCAACATTTGATTTACAATTAATTGAGAATCACTGAAGACAATAATTTGCTGCGCCTCCATAATTTTCGCCAAATTAAGACCTGCAATCATGGCCTCATACTCAGCTTCATTATTGGAAGCTTTGAATTAGAAACGTAGGGCGTACTCCATGTCGACCTCGTCCGGAGTGCTCAAAACTATCCCTGCCCCACTGCCTGTTGTGCAAGATGAGCCATCTACATATAGCCTCCATATAAGTAACTCGTCTTCAAACTTCTGATCTGACAGAGTTCCTCGGCGAAATATTTGTTGCTTCCTTTCATCTTCCCCTGATATTTCTCGCTCTTTGTCGACCATCTTTTCTTGACCTTTTACCAACCGGAGTTGGTCTGAGCTCGAATTTGATGATCCTGTAACATCCACTTGCCCTTTTACCAACCGGAGTTGGTCTGAGCTTGCGTTTGTTGATCCTGTAACATCCACAGGTTGATCAGCGAGTAACTTTTGCTCCTTGGGGGTATCAGGATAGGTGAACTCTGCTATAAAATCCGCTACAGCTTGCCCTTTAAGCGATGATCTGGGTTCATAGACTATATCGTATTCACCGAGCTCTATTGCCCAGTACATCAATCTCCCTGATTTTTTTGGTTTATGAAGGGCTTGTCTCAACGGCATATCAGTATATACGACTATAGTATGAGCTTGGAAGTATGGCCTCATTCTCCTACTCGCCTCAATCAGCGCCAGTGCTAACTTTTCCAGCCTTGGATATCTGATTTCTGCTCCTCGGAAGGCCTTACTCGTATAGTAAATTGGTTTTTGCACTCCATTCTCTACTCTGATCAACGCCGAGCTAACTGCATTCTCCGATACTGCTAGGTACAAGTACAATTTTTCTCCCATCACCGGCCTGGACAACAGTGGAGGTGCTCCCAAGTATTTCTTCAAGTCTTGAAAAGCATTCTCACATTCATCATTCCACTCAAAAGTCTTTCGGAGTGTCTTGAAGAATGGGAGACATCGATCAGTTGCTCGTGATACAAATCTGTTGAGTGCTGCTACTCTTCCTGTAAGACTTTGCACCTCTTTCTTCGTCGTTGGAGATCGCAGTCCTAATAGAGCTTTGATCTTTTCAGGATTCGCCTCAATGCCTCGTTGATTGACAATGTACCCGAGGAACATGCCTTCTCGTACTCCAAATATGCACTTCGTCGGGTTCAGCTTCATTTGATATTTATCCAGTTGATCAAAAGTCCGACTTAAGTCAACTAGATGATCAGCAGCTTTTTTGCTCTTCGTCAGCATATCGTCAACATAGACTTCCATATTGCAACTGATTTGTTCAGCAAAGACTTTGTTCATCAGCCTCTGATATGTCGCACCTGCATTTTTCAAACCAAAAGGCATAACATTATAACAATAAGTTCCCCTAGGGGTAATGAAAGAAGTACTCTCCCTGTCTTCAGGTTTCATTTTAATCTGATTGTAGCCGGAATAAGCATCCATGAAGCTTAGCAGCTCGTGTCCCGAGGTAGCATCGACTAGTTGATCAATTCGGGGCAGTGGAAAGTGATCCTTTGGGCATGCTTTGTTGAGGTCGGTGAAGTCTACACACATCCTCCATTTGTTGTTCTTCTTTTTCACCATCACTACATTTGCTAACCAGTCTGGATATTTAACATCTTCAATGAAGCAAGCTTTCTGGAGCTTCTCGACTTCCTCCTGTATAGCTTGATTCTTCTCTGGACTGAATACTCTTCTTCTCTGCTTCACAGGCTTGATCTCCTTATTCACATTGAGCTCGTGACATAAGAAATTTGGATCTATCCCTGGCATATCTTCATGACTCCACGCAAAAGTTTGCTTTCTGCTTCTAAGGAAAGTTATCAATTCCTGCTTTAGTGATGCTTCCAACGACGAACCTACTTGAGTAGTTCGCTCAGGGTGCTCGTCGTCCAGGATGATGTTTTCAGTAGCTTCCACCACTTGACCCTTCACGAGTTGAGACTCATCTCTAGGATCCAATGTTTCAATGTCGGCACCTTCATCCACTTGATAGGTAGTAGTCTTTTTCCTTGATTCCTCCATTTCTTCTTGCTCGGCGGATGAATAATAGCATTCCCGAGCTACTTTTTGATCACCTTTAACAACTCCTACTCCAAAATTTGTTGGAAATTTCAGGCATTGATGCACCGTAGATGGTACAGCCTCGAACTTCTTCAATCCTACTCTTCCCATGATGATATTGTATGATGATTGAACATTCTTATCGATCACGAAGAAGCGTATTCTTTCTGTTCGACAAGCAGGCCACGTACCAATGAATATATCCAACTTGATCGTCCCAAGTGAAAATACTTTCTCGCCAGCAAAACCGATGAGGGGTCTATGATAAGGCTCCAATTGAGATAGCTTTAGATTTAAACTATCGAAGCACGAGTAGAACATGATGTCTGTCGAACTACCATTGTCGACCAGTACTTTTGAAATCATTACCTCCTTCATTCTCATCTTGATCACCAATGGGTCATCATGATATAGAACACCTGCAAGATCATTCTTTGAGAACCCAATGACTAACTTCTCTTTGTTCACCTTTCTCGGGCGATCCTCCTCAGCGAGATTTATTCGTTGAATGTACGAGCAAGCTTGAGCCTCACAGAGGTAAGCTTCTCTCTCTGCAGTAAGGTCTCCTCCTCCTGCATCTCCACCTGTTATAACATTACAGTCAAATGACCCAAAGCGTATAGAAAATACCTCTCGTTCTGGCTGCCTTGGTCTCTTGGGAAGATCGGGGTCATCCTCAGGATCAACTTCATGGTTTCTTTTCTTGTTCTCCTCTGCTCGACGAGGAGATCTAGACCTCTCTCTAGTTCGGTCGTTGTTTCTTCTTTCGCTTCCACGATCAACATATTTTGACAGTTTTCCTCGTCTGATGAGTGTTTCAATCTCATTCTGAAGAGCTATGCAGTTTTTGGTCATATGGCCATGATCTTTATGAAACTCGCAATACTTCGCCTTATTCCTCTTGTCAGGGTCTGCCTTCATTTTCTCTGGCCAGTTTAGTTCCTCGTTGTTCTTGATTTCCTCTAGAACATGGTTGATATCCTTCTTCAAAGGAGTATAATTATCATATTTCTTCATCACGTCCCATACCGACCTGTTTTTTGAATGCTTGTCATTACCATTGTTCTTATGCTCTTTCTTCTTAGCTTTATCACCTTCCACCTTGGTTTCTTTGGCATCCATGTTCTTCTTCGCAGCCATAGCCTCCTCGGCATTCATAATTTTGGATGCTTTTCCCATCAAGTCTGACATGGTTCTAGGTGGATCTTTGGCCAAAGTGTAGTACAACTTGTTGGGCAGTAGTCCACTCATCAAAGTGGTAATCGATGTCTTCTCCTCATAATCAATGACTTCAAGTTTCTCGTTATTAAAACGAGTTATATAATCTTTGGTACTCTCACCAGCCTTTTGTCTAACACTTAACAAATGTGCTACTCGTTTAACTGGCTTTGCCCCAAAACAGAAATTCCCAATAAATAACTCGGCCAGTTGAAGAAAAGTTGAAATCTTACCCCGAGGAAGATTATTATACCATATTTGAGCAGATCCGGTAAGAGTTCCCGAGAATGCTCTGCATCTCATCTCATCTGGAACAGCATAGATATCGGTTGCAGCCTGGTATTGTTCTATATGAAGGACAGGGTCTGTCTTTCCATCATATTTAGGTGTCACAACAGGTGCTTTGAACTTTGATGGTGTTGGAAAATCTACAATGGACTGAACAAAAGGTGTTCCTCGAACAAAGGTTCGTTGTAGGGGGTTCTTAGCTTTAACCATTTCCCCCAATCTATCCTCCAGCCTTTAAATAAAACCTTTCCATGCATCATTTCCTTCCTCGGGCCTGTTGGTCCGAGCAACTGATCGCGTTGATGTGGCTTCCTGGGATCTCTCTTGACGAGCAGCTGGTCGCGACTGGGCAGATCCTTCCCTGAAATCTGATAGTCGTCGAAAACTCCTCGATGGGGCTCTAGGAGGACTTTTGCTCCTCCTAGGACCTAATCGATCGAAAGGAGATACGCTGCTTAATCTTTCTAGTGCACTGGCCCTTTCTGGGGAGAGAGTGATACGTTGTTCAGTTTCTGTGGCTCGCACTGACGAAGTTCGTCCAGGTTGATAAGAAAAATCTTCAGACTCCTTATTGCGATATGAATTGGTACGCCTAGTACGTGAAGATGCACGGGTATTTCCTTGAATACTTCGTGGTCTTGAATGGCTTGGTGCACCGCCATGGAGGGTTTGTATGAGTTGACGCATAGTTTCTTGCATGACGGTTTGGCCCTGAGCCAGATTTGTCATTATTCCAGCCAGATCTGGAATATTTGGCGGAGCAGATGGATTTGGAGGGCTTCCAGCATTTCGAGTGCTTGATTCTGGAATATCAGCCATTTGTGATGGATTGTTTTTTGATGGAAAACGATATTACCAGTCGATTCCCACAGACGGCGCCAATCTGTTGATGCAAAAAACTGGACCGAGTTGATGTAAAAAATTAGATCACTCTAATTATTCAATCACAGATAAATAAATGAGGCAAAGAATTTTAAAGTGGTTCAGCCTTATAAGAATGGCCTACGTCCACTGTTATGTTATTGTTGAGTGTTTGGGAATTCTCGATTACAAATTATCTCAAGAAATTCCGGTCCCCTTACAATGAGGATTGTACAATGTATTTATAGCCCTGACGCTGTAATGTGAAAGGGTAATACATTAAATGATGTACATATGAAAGGGTGATACATTCAATGCTCCTTAAGCGTATGCGTTTGAATGATAAGCATTTAATGAACAGTCAAACTGTTGGTTATCCCGCTATTAATGCTTTGTTCGAGGTGCAGCTCGGACCGCCTAAGCTTCTCGGTGCTCAAGAGTTCCTCGGAGAATTCTCGTTCCTCGGAGCGTATGAGCTCCTCGGGGAAACAGTGTTCCTCGTTGTAGTATGGTTCCTCGGAGCGTGTGGGTTCCTCGGAAGTGTTTGTTGTTGCCACGTAGACTGCCACGTGTCTTCACTTACTAAATTTGGTATCAACAATCGTTATTTTAATATAGAGTCCTATTGCTAGGACTGTTGTTTTATCTTTGCGTGCGTAAGATATCGTGCTTCTGCTATTAGATTTTTGTATATACTGTGTACTTATACAATTTAATTCTATTTCAGTATGCCGCCGAGGAGAGAGCGAGACGAGAGGGCAGCAGTCAGAGATGACGTTAGGGAGGACCCTCAAGAGCAGCAGGTACTACCACCACCACCACTGGTGATGATTTCTACTACTCAGGTGGCAGTGATGGTGGAGGCGTCTATGAGGGCCATCGCAGCTCACTTTCCTCAACCTCAGGTACAGCAGCCAATGCCGCCAGCGATCCAGGCCGTGTCAGGGCCGTCTTCTTAGCAGCGAGTCAGGGAGACCTTCCAGAAGGGCCACCAGCCCGAGTTTCAGGGCAGTACTGATGTAATGACGGCGTGCCAATGGAAGAACATTCAGCGCCATCTGCACATGCTTGAGTGTAGCGAAGTCCGCAAACAGATGTTAACTACCTTCAGACTTTCGAAAGCAGCTCTACAGTGGTGGGAGTCGGTGACCACCACTGAGGAGAGGGACTTGACGATTTCTGAGTTTTGGGCGCGGTTCGACCGCAAGTACTTCCGGCCTGCAGTCGAGTCAGAGATGAGGAAGAAGTTTGGGGAAATGGTACAGGGTGGCCGTTCAATGGCGGGCTTTAAGGAGTTTATCCGTTTGGCAAACTTTGTGCCAAATGAGGTGAGCAACAAATAGAGGAAGAAAGCTAAGTTTATGGATGGATTGGCCTGGAGGATCAGGCAACATTTAATTGGTAACTCTGCGTTGATGACTTACATTGACGTCGTCAATGCAGCACTGGTGCATTGTCAAGATCATCGCATCCATGCGAAGGGGAGCAAGAGAGGTGAACCTAGTCAGCAGGGCAAGGCTGGGAGGAGCAATGGTAGTGGGGCACCACCCCAGCAACAGCAGACAGCGAGTCAGCAGGGGCAGGATTCCCGATAGGGGAACTCTGCCAAGAAGTTCAAATCTGGAGTTTACCGACCCGATGGAGGATTTAGGCAAGGTCCCCAACAGCAGCAGGTTCCTCAGGGCCGTCAGGGCCACGGGAACTAGGGGGCGGCCAGCAGGGCAAGGAACAGAGACAGTTCCAGGGTCAGTCTTTCACATGTGGCCAGCAAGGTCACAAGAGTAGAGCTTGTCCACAGCGCCAGGGTGCCCAATAGGGGCAGCAGGCTCCGATAGCTCCAACTCCAGCACCGGCCCCACAGCATCAGTAGGGTCAGATGCATTACGGCGTGTATACAATGTCCGGGATATACCGATGCCTCCAGTACCACAGGCGCCGCCTGCAGTAGAGGGTACGTTTCCTATTCACGGACTTGACGGTAGGATTTTGTTTGATATTGGAGCATCACATTCTTTTATTAAGACTAGATTTGCATGAGCTGCTGATTTATTAGAAACAGCCGACAGTCTTATGTGTGTCAAGTCACCGATGGATAGTGGTTCGCTAATACATTCGATATGTAAAGGATTCGATATTTTGATTGGGAGGCTGAGTCTAGCGGCAGACCTCCTAGTGTTAGACATGGAGGGGTACGACGTGATTCTAGGCATAGATTGGTTGGCAAGTTATCGAGTGATGGTAGATTGCTATGAGAGGACTATAGTGTTCTCCATCCCAAGGTAAGAGATGTTTCTAGTGACGATGCCTCTGCCTGAGGGAGAATCGCGCACTCACTTATATTGTATTGAGGAGGAGACCTCATAAGAGATAGTCTACCTTTAGACTCAATTCTAGCGGTGAGGGAGTTAGAGGACGTGTTTCAGGACATACCCGGGCTGCCACCGAGCCGGGAAATAGAGATTGTCATCGACTTAGCATCGGGGACGAGACCAGTTGCCAAAGCATCGTATCGCATGGCTCCTTCAGAGATGCGGGAACTAAGGGAGAAGATTCAGCAGCTCTTGGGTCAAGGTTTCATTTGGCGAAGTACATCGCCTTAGTGTGCTCCGGTGTTGTTTGTGAAGAAGAAGGATGGTTCACTTCGCTTGTGCGTGGATTACAGGGAGTTGAACAAGATAACGATACGGAACAAGTATCCGTTGCCTAGGATCGATGACTTGTTTGATCAGTTGAGAGGGGCTACTTCTCAAAGATCGATTTGAGGTCCGGATATCCCCAATTGTGCATCCGAGAGGAGTACGTACCTAAGACCACTTTTTTGTCGCGGTACGGGTCGTATGAGTTTAGGGTGATGCCGTTTGGGCTAACCCATGCGCCTGCAGTATTCATGGATCTCATGAATAGGGTGCTTCGGGAGTTTTTGGATTAGTTTATCATCGTGTTCATATATGACATCCTGGTTTACTCATGGACGGAGGAGCACGCGGAGCATTTACGTATGGTCCTACAGACGTTACGGGACCATCGGTTGTACGCCAAATTTAGTAAGTGTGGATTTTGGCTTCGGGAGGTACAGTTTATTGGCCATATTGTATCCAACAGGGGCATAGCTGTTGATCCGAGTAAGGTATCGGCAGTGAGGGAGTGAGCGCAGCCCACGACACGATCGAGATTCGCAGCTTCTTGGGTTGGCCGGATATTACCGTCGCTTCATCAAGGGGTTCTCAAAGATTGCTAGGCCTTTGACGAACTTGACTCGTAAGGGAGTACCGTTTGTGTGGAGCGACCATTGTCAGTTGGCTTTTGACGAGCTAAAGGACCGATTGACATCAGCACCAATAATTGCTTTGCCCAGGGGAGGAGGAGTACCGGGTGTATAGTGACGCATCATTGCAGGGACTTGGGGGTGTGTTGTAGCAGGAGGAAAAGGTGATAGCTTACGATTGTCGGAAGCTAAAGCCCCACAAGACGAATTACCCCACCCACGACCTTGAATTGGCAGCGGTCATTTTTGCGTTGAGGATATGGAGACATTACCTATTAAGAGGGCAGTTTACATTATTCACGAATCATAAGTCACTTCAGTATCTCTTCACACAGAAGGAGCTGAACATGAGGCAGAGGCGGTGGCTAGAATTCGTGAAGGACTACCAATTTGATATACAGTATCATCCTGGTAAGGCTAACGTGGTTGCAGACGCGTTGAGCCGACGACCTACTGGAGAATTAGGAGAGGTATGGAAAGCGAAGTGGAGTGAGCTTCGACAGGGAGACGAGGTTACCCGAGCTATATGGCAATTATGACTATCACTCCCGAGATCGTTCTGCGGGTAGTGAAGGCAGAGACAGAGGATCAGTTCTGTCAGGACAGGGTACGATAGTTATTAGCTGAGGGTGCAGAGTCTTAGTCAGCGCAGAGGGAGGCCTGCGCTTTAATGGGAGGTTGGTAGTGCCCGAGGATGAGGATTTAAGACAGACAATTATAACTGAGTCTCACGTTTCCAGGTTTGCGGTACATCCCGGTGGGGATAAGATGTATCAGAACATGAGGAGACAGTACCAGTGGTCCGACATGAAGAGAGACATATCAGACACAAGCTGACCTCCAGAGGCCTTCGGGGATGCTACAACCACTTGAGATTCCCGAGTGGAAGTGGGAGAACATCTCGATGGACTTTATGTCACAATGGGGTCACAATTCCATATGGGTAATAGTGGATCGGCTGACCAAGGTGGCTCATTTCTTGCCAGTTCGCACAGACTACGAGACAATGCAATACGCGCAGCTATTCATTTCAGAAATTGTTAAGCTGCATGTGGTCCCGATTAATATTGTGTCTGATTGAGACAAAAATTGTGTCACACTTCTAGCAGAGCTTTCAGGAAGCCACGGGCACAGATTTACGGTTGAGTACGGCGTACCACCCGCAGACAGAAGGGCAGACTGAGAGGGTGAATATGATGCTTGAGGATATGCTGAGGATGTGCATCCTAGATTTTGGGGGAGGCTGGGAGAGATACCTCCCATTGGTAGAGTTTGCGTATAACTCTTACCAATTTACTATCGATATGGCACCGTTGAAGGCATTATTTGGGAGACCTTGTCGTTCGCTCACATGCTGGTTAGAGGTGGGGGACAACAAGTTGTTGGGGCCCGAGATGATTCAGGAGACTAGTGCCAAGATTGAGTTGATTCGAGGGCGCATTCGGATAGCTCAGAATAGGCAGAAGAGTAATGCCGACGCCGACAGGAGGCATGGAGTTAGAGGTTGGCGACCAGGTGTTGGTTCGAGTATCTCCTATGAAGGGGATTATGAGATTTGGCAAGAAAGGGAAGTTAGCACCGAGATATGTTGGACCGTTTCCCATTATAGAGTGGGTGGGACCGGTAGCATACAGACTTGGACTTCAAGAGCATCTTCAGAGGATACATGACGAATTCCATGTGTCATCACTGAAAAAGTACAACAGGAGCGAGAAAACCTTTTGGCACGTTCCACTTGAAGAGATTGATTTACAGCCAGGCGTCTCGTATGAGGAGAGGACCGTGGCTATTCTAGATCGTAGTGAGCGTAAGGTGCGGTCCAAGGTGGTGCCACTAGTGCGAGTTCAGTGGGAACACCACAATACTGATGAGTCGACATGGGAGCGGGAGGATGACATGCGAGAGCAGTATCCAGAGTTATTCACCGCAGGTATGTTCTAATTTCGGGGACGAAATTCCTTAGTAAGGGGGGAAGTATGTAATACCCCGTATTTCTGCGTATTTATAATTAAATTAATTCGGGAGTTAATTAAGAAAATGTCTTTATTTAAATTACGCGAGTGAGTAATTTAATGTGATTAAATGATAAATGTGATTATTAAATATTAATCAAGAGATAGATACTGTTTAATATTATGATATAATATTTACGAAGTGTAAATAGTAAATAAGTGATAATTAGTGTGATACGGCATAGCGAGTGATATGTGCGTAGTTTATTTTATCTCAACCAGGAGTCGCGTGTAGGCTAATTTGAAGTTGAGAAAGGAAATATATTTTTGTGACTCGGATGATAATTTAGAGGTCACGGATGATCCCGAGTGGGTCGAAATAGTCAAAAAAGTGTACCCGGGGGTATTGTTTGGGTTCCGAGTCAATTTCAGACCAAACCGGCACCTATTGAGGGCGTTTTGGCCATTTTGCAAATAGAGGTTAAGGGATCAACGAAATTCTAAGTGTTATATCTGATGTTTAAGACCTGAGGCTAGGGTTAGAAACAGTTAAACCCAAAGGAAACCATTAGAGAGAAGAGAGAAACCAATTTTCAAGGCTTAGGAGTTGTTCTTGAAGAATTGGACCTTAATCTTGCATCCTAAGCATCTAAGGAGTGAGGATTTGAAGAGAGAACCATCAATCCAACAGCAACACCCCGAATTCAGACCCTACAAACTTAGAGGCAAGTTGTTTATTGCAAATTAGTATGGAGTTATAATACCAATGTGACTAGGCTTTGGATAATATTGATTTCTTTGATGAGTTTGGAAGAAAACCCTATATTTATAAATGTTTGGGTAGGATATTGCATGTAGATTGAATGTAAATCTGTAGAGGACAAGTTATCTGAGATTTTTAGTGATTGCTACGAATTTACATCTGGGTTTCATGTGAATATTAATGGAGAATATTGAAATCTAGAGTTATTGAGGATTTGATGAATTAATCCATGTTTAATCGGTAATTTTAATGTTTTAATGACTGATTTACGTTAGAAATTACCCCCACACATGTAGAAATGGTTAGGAACATGTGACCTTGAATTTGGTGAAGTAGCATGAGAATTATGTTAAGTAAAAATGGTGAAAACGCATGAAGAAGACAAAGTGCAAAATCTGTACAGAATCGAATCGATTCGACCAAGGGCGAATCGATTCGGTTACCCAGAAAATTGAAAATTTCCCCTTTGTCCTTAAATCCCTAAATCTTTGTTGTGAAATTTTTGAGGAATTTGGTAAAATAATACTGAGAGATTAAAATATTACAGTCGGCTCATTATGGGGTATAGTTTGGTCTTATTGAGAGGATTAAGATGAGAATTAAATTGGATTGATTTTTGTGTCGTAAATTATCCGAAAGGAAGATAATGAATTACAGGGAGTTTGGGAATTGAATTGATGAAGTAGACCACAATGTTTAAAAAGGCGAAAGGTGAGGTGAGGCGTTTTGGCCGCGACGAGGCGAGGCGTAAGACTCGAGGCGCTTGAGGTGTAAGCCTCACCGAAAAGAAAAAAAAGAAAGGGAAAAAAATATAAAAAGTCTAATAATTTCACAAAAAAATAATCCAACACATTAAATGATGCAAAATGGTCCATAATCATTCAATCCATCAACCAATCAAACTTAAAGTTCATCTCCATTACATCATTACCATATTGTTCATCACAAAAACATAGAAAAACAAAGCATCCCCTCAAGTTTACTACTAAAACAATAATGGATCATCCGTATTCAAAGACTTGAAAAGCGAAAGTTTTTACAGAAAAACATTAAAAAAAAACGGAAAACGGAAAAAAAACAGAAGAAAAAAAAACAAAGTTTTATAGGAAAAAAAAAAGGTAAAAAAAACTTAAAACCAAAGTTTTTACAAAAAAAAACTACTAAAACTAAAAAACGAAGAACATAAACACTTTCGTATAAGAGTTTTTAGTAAAAACTAAGGCTGGACTTGAAGAACTAAAAGTTGGAGTCTTATTGAGGGCCAGACTTGAAGAATAGGGGGAGAAGGATGGCCGGAATAGGGTTTCGGAGAAGGAGAAGGGTTTCGGAGTAGAGAGAGTAAGTAGGGCTTACGGGTTTTAAAAAAAAAAGTCGAAACAGGGCCTTTTGGTTTATTTCTAACGTACATTTGTTTTTTTTTTAAATATCTTCTCTTTTCATTTTTTTAAGTCCTGTATAAGAGGCGTGCGCCTCACCGCCTTAAGGCGTTGCGCCTCATCCAAAAAGGTGTAAGCCTCTATTTTATGGCCTGAGGCTTAAGCCTCAAGGCTTTTTTTCCTCGCCTCGCCTCGGGCACCTTTTTAAACATTAGTAGACCAGTAGGGTGAGTTAGGCTTAACTACTAAAATTTATAAAGGGGTAACTAGGACCCTTAGAGTTGTGTGAATACTCATGAATACGATAAGTGGGATAATTCGTAAAGAAATTTAACAAAGCTAGTATACGAGAGAAATATACCACGTATCAGCGTGAATACCTAGGTTGTGTGAATACCTATCATATGAATACTTAGGCAGTGTGAATACCTAAAGTATATTAGATGTATTGGGGTCGAGGGAATATCCGGACCAATACATGAAAGTTCGATTTGGGGTCGAGGGCTATCTGAACCAATATCGAACATAAATAATATTGGGGTCGATGGAACATCCGGACCAATATATATATATATATATATATATATATAACATTTACATTGAGGTCGAGGGCTATCCGGACCAATGTGAATGACATGATAAATTGGGGTCGAAGGAACATCCGAACCAATGAATCCTTAAATGTGTGATACGAGGATATTATAGTGAAGTATATATATTGATTGTACATATTGTGTGGGAAATATATACCGTGCGATTTATCTTCTTATGTGTGACAGTAGACAGTTAGATACTGTATTTTTAATGAGAATAAATTAAGTCGAGAAACTTAATTATATGATGCAGCTAATAACATATGTGAATGTTAATTACGATTATGGACATCGAAATGATAATTAAGTAAGAGAAACTTAATGTAGTGATTTAAAAGATAACATGTGAAGAATGTTACTTATGTTGTTAATTAACATATGAGATATGTCAATAAATTAATGTACTTTATGGGCGGTACAGGAACTTAGGTGTGTAGATAAGTTCGGTTGAATACTTGAGTCTAGTTAGCTTGGGTAGTATAGTTAGGTGGGCTAAGTATAGAACGTTAGGCGTGCACTATAGATGAGGAGTGAGGAAATCTCAAGAGAGAGTGTACGTGAGCATGTGTAATCAATAACCGAATTTTAATGTAATAAACGCTTGCTAAATATTTTCAAAACATTTTGTGTACTAACACTTGCTATAAAATATTTTCAAAACCTTTTAGTTGTCCAGCCACAGGGACGCCAGGGGTGACTTCATTCCAGGGACTTGGAGTTGTAGCATTGTGGATGTTGACAGGATTTTATTAGACGATTCTTCCATTCAGATATAGTGTAGGATCTCATTTCATATTCCACGTATAGACATGTTGTGTGTTGACAGTTTTCAGTCTTCTACTTCTTTTATTATTATGGAGTATTTGGTTTTGGATTTTAGCCAATGGTTTATTCGGCAAAACCTTATGCATTTATATATTGTGGTGGTTGGACTCTAGTATATTGTGAATGTTTAATTTAGTTTTTCGCATTGTTCATTTATCTGTTTTAAAGAAAGATAAAATTTGGCACCGGTCTAATTTCACTTAGGTGGTTAGTAATTAAAAAGTTTTCGACGGTGATGCAAAGAATGAACCAGATGAGAAACCTGTTTTAATTTAATAAAGGCCTGATAAACCGATGTTTAATTAGGCGGGGTGTCACCGATTATATCAGAGCATCATGTTCTAGTGTCCATAGGATCTGTACGGCTTACTACGGTTTCAGCGTATCGTTATATTGATATAGAGCCCTATTGCTAGGACTATTGTTTTATCTTTGCGTGCATAAGATATCGTGCTTCTGCTATTAGATTTTTGTATTGAGAGCCTAAGGTGGGAACAGAGACACAAATGCTTCTTCCTGATAAGTTGTATTTGAGGTGATAAAAACAGTTTGTTCTTAGCCACGCGGCTTCACTTGCAGGCGCGTGCATTGTGTATGGCCAAGGAAAATAGTGCATTTGTGGTTGGTTGTGGCGTCAACCAATTGATCGATGTTCGTCAAAGAGAAGTTGTCTTTGGAACAGATTTTGTTAAGGTCGGTGAAATCTATGCAGACTCTCCCCTTTCCAATCCTCTTCTTGACAACCACTGGGTTGGAGAACTACTTCGATAATTGAACTTCTTTAACGGACCTTGCCTCCATAAGTTTTTCCACTTCTTCTTCCGCAGCCCTTGCCTTCCTAGGAATATTCGGCGCGCCTTTTGCGTGATCAGCAAATATGCTTGGTCTATGTGGAGTTGATGACACATGACTTTGGGATCGATCTCGAGCATATCATAAGGTCGCAAAGCAAATATGTCTTGATTCTCGTTAGAAAGATAGATCAGTTCTTTTCTTTATTGATCGGTAAGTGAGCTGCTGATCAGGAAATTCTTCTCGGGGTGAGTGGTCGAACATGATTCCTTGCAATGGTTCCATGACTCCAGCGTGGGCCACCCTTGTTTCTTCAACCCCGGTCTGCCATACTTTAGTTGCTACTTGGACAGGGTAGCCCCGTCTTTTATCGCTTCATCCGCAACCACTTTTTCCTTCTTCTTTTCTTGCTTAGGCCTGATGGCAGCGATAAAGCACTGCCGAGCAGCGACCTGGTTCCCTCGTATCTCTCCATCATCTCCTGATCGGTGATGCATTTGAGCTTTTGGTGATTAGTGGAAGGGACAAACTTCATGGCATGAAGCAACCCTCGTCCAAGAATAAAGTTGTACGGGGACTCAAATGTCCACTACTAGTAACTCGATTAACATCGAGATATTTCCAGTTCGCACTAGCAGAACTCAGATCCTCCATCTTGAAGCTATGTTTGTCGAACAGTTGTAAGTATATGACCTCTGAGGAACTCCCATGGTCGACTAGTAGCTTGTCCACATCCCAGTTTGCAATCCTGAAAGTGATTACTAATACATCGTGATACGAAGTCCTGACTCCGGCCAAACATGGTTCAAAGTGGATACCGCGACGATACGACCGAGTTGACTAGGTATCGGTGCCCACCGATCCGATTCCGAGTTACGAGTTGAGTTTTCAATTATTGATGTGAATCGACCCTATATTGATAATTTCTCGGTAGTATCGGCGATATCGCAGTAGAAACGGCCCATATCGGCTATATCACAATAATATCGACCCATATTGGTGATATATCGGCCAAGATGGTATAAGTTACTAAGCATCTCTCTCTCGCTCTCTCCAATGTTGTGTTGGTAAGCGGGGTTTTTTAGGGGATTACGAAAGTCTAACTGTTTTTTTAATTTAGTGTGCTGTGTGTGTGGGTTATTTGGTCATCGTGTAGGTTTAATTTAGTGGGTTGTATATGTGCTAGTTTTTTTTTTTTAAAGAATGCAAATGATCCAAATGTTATTTTTTATAATAATGTTCCCAATGTTATTTTTTAATATGTTATTATTTATAAAAAAACATAAATGCTATTCTTTTACAAACAAATATTCAACTGTAATTATTGTAAAAATAATATTTGTATCCTCTAAACATTTGTAAAAATAATATTTGCATCCTTTATGTAAAAATAACATTTGCAACACAAGTAAAAAAATATATATATTTGCATCCTCTTTGTAAAAAAATAACATTTGCATCAATTTAAAAAAATAACATTTGCATCATTTTTTGTAAGAAAATAACATTTGCATCCTTTTTGTAAAAAACGATTGTAAAAAAAATGTAGTGTTTTGTCAAAATCACTATTTGTATCCTCTTTGTAAAAAAATAACAATACTAAAAAATAAACATTTTTATCCTTTTTAGAAAAATATAACATACTTAAAAAACATATTTGTATCCTCTTACTATAAATAATACTAAGAATATAATAGTTGTATCCTTTGTAAAAAAAAATTATCCTCTTATTAAAAAAGTAACATTTGTTTTTCTTTGTAAAAACATAATATTCGTATCCTACGTGAACAAAACATTGATTTATTATGGAATATTGAATCTGGCAAGTTCGCAATGCGTCAGTATAATCAATTGTACAATGTTATGCATATTAAAGGATAGTTTTAAACTTATCTGATTGGTCCACATTGTTAATTGTATTTTTTTTTAAATTTTCTAGATTTTTTTCGGAATTTTTTGCGCTCTTTAAATAGCGTATAGCCCGATACCGTGATCGATACCGCAACAGAGTTGAAAATCGAGTGACCGATACCGGGACCGATACCGAGACTTTGAACCATGCGACCAAGTCTTCCTCGGTGAAAACTACGTGATTGCTATAGTCAATGTCTTCCAGTCGACGGCGCTTATCTCTGTGTTAGCAGGATCGATTTGGAAGGCTTCCATGACTGCAGTGACTTTTTTCAATTCCATCTGAACAGCATTGCCTTGAATCTGCTTCACACTTGATGTCCTGTGGATGATTCCAAACTCGTCCCATGTCGTCATCATCTAGGACATTGTCAGGTTTCTGGTCGTGCTCCACGATGGCCTTTGCGCCTTTATTCTCCACATAATCTTCTAGATACCCTACTTGGGCCAATTCCTCCAAGTGGGACTTGAGCGCTTTGCAATTCTCAATTTTGTGCCCGTTGTCTTTGTGATAGGAGCATCTCAGGGCAGTGATTTTTTTTACGCATCTCATGTCATCTTCCTAGGCCACTTGAAAAATTAATGATCTTTTATCTTGTTCAAGATCTTGTAGATCGGCTCCTTGAAAACTGTATTTATCATCTAGTGGGCCTTGGCGTTGATTTTAGATCTGCCATTTTGCTTCTTGTCCTCTTCTTAGGAGCGTTTTCTTTGACTTCGTTCTTGTTCAGCTTCGATCGACCACTGTCGTGTTGGGTATGGGCTACCACATCTTCCACCTTTGTATATTTCTCAATACTGCACATTAGGTCGTTGATGGTACTGCCCTCTTTCTTCGTGAGAGACTGGTGCAACATAGAGTTGCTCGGTAGGCAAATTTTGAACGAGGCGAGTGCTACCTGTTCGGAGCAATCCTTTACTTCATTGTAAGTATTACAGTACTGCCGAGCGTACTCCCGCAAGATTTCCTTAGGATTCTTCCTCATAGTGAGGAGTGAGTCCATCATTTTGGGATGAGAATTGTTGGTTATGAACCTAGACGTGAATGCTTCTGCAAGCTACTTGAAGCGGGTGATCGACATGTGTAGTAACTTCTCAAACCGCTTTTGTGCAGTATCACCCAGTATCCGAAAGAAAATATGCGACACATAAGGGACTCATTGTTGCTCCATAGGCTCATTGTTTGCCGATGCTGGCGAACATGATCGATGGGATCAGTTTTCCCATCATAGATTTTGAATCTAGGGGGCAAATTTCTATGGAGGCTTTGGTTCCTCAACTGACCTTAAGAAATGAGACTTCATATGACTGATGAAGGCCCTCACGGGGATCATTTCCCTCTAACTAATAAAAATCATTTTAGACCCAACTATACCTGCCTACGCGCGTAAATACGGTTGGCCCACTTCCAGCTAGGTGCCACCTAATAATCCTAACTGATTTTTACATCCGATTAGGTCCTATGCGAGAATGGAGACATTCCAGTGCCTAGGCGACTGCCTAGGTCGATTGTTAGAGCTCTGGTCCTTGTGATGCATCCATGACATTACCAGATGCCTTGAACATTCCTTAGTTAGTTAGAGTAAGAAGGAATATCCCTTTAACATTACAAAAGGGGATCTCTCTCGCATTATGCTCATTACCACATTAGAATAAATGAGGATTGAGAGTTGATACTCTAATTTTCTACATATTATTGTTGTAACGTTATTTACACCAAGAGGTGTCGCAATAATTTCCTTACATGCTCTCTCGGGTGGAAACCCACAAATAGTGCAAATGGTAGGTGGACATAATTGGACGGATGCAAGTTGTGGTTTAGACCAATAGAAGCTCTACACATAATTTAATTAATCACTAGAAGTGTGGCAAATGTTGAAACTTTCCGGCCGTTTTTGACAATCGACGGGGTTTCCCACCACTTGCGAATGCTATCAACTCAATCCATTGAAGGAAGGGATTGTGTTCGTGACTCCTTTGAGTGAGGTAGTATCAGTTTTTTCATTCTCAAAAAAATGGGATCAAGCATAAGTGATAAGTGATGTTAAAAATCAAAATCATAAGCCCATGTTCGTTACCCATACTCCCCATGACAAGAAAAGATGGCTTTATACACATTATCGAATGATGATTTCTATCACTATCAATAACCAATTTTTTATCTCTACTTTTGATGACATGATTAACGAGTTATACGTTGCAAGATACTTTTCAAAAGTAACAGCTTTGTGGACCCATAAAGGACATTACAAGTATCTTATAATATCTTTCAGATCAACCGACACCCCTCCACATTCAAATCAACAGTGAAGAAAAAAGTTATACTGCAATTGCAAAGGTTCGTGCTCGTATTTTCCAATGACATTTTTATATATAGTGACATGTGGAGAACCCATACAACATTTGCCGATTGTGCTTGAAATTCTGGCCCATCACTATTCTATTGTAAAGCCATCATGTATGTATTTAGAGAACACCAAGTTGAATATCTTGGGCATATTATTCCCAATCAAACGTCCAGGTCATAGAATTACATGGATTTTGGGGCTTGACCAGGTATTACCGCAATTTGTTCGGAATTATCGAGTGATTGCAGCCACCCTAATGGCTTTGTTAAAGAACGGACAATTTGCAGACAGACCATACATTTAGAATTCTTAAACATATTACTCTTACCAACCCAGCATTTGTTATGCCCCTTTTTCAAAGTAATTTTTCCTCCAAATGGGAGCGTGTGAGAAGGGAATAGAGGCATTTCTTACTCCAGCATGGAAAGCCCTTGGCATCATTGAGAATAGCTCTCGATGAGGCAAAGCAACCATGGTCGATATATGCGAAAGAAACGTTTGGAATCCTATCTCTTGGATTAATGATTTCTAATCCAAACAAACCAGAGTTTAAGTATCTTTCGAAAAGCGAGTAAACCCGTAGGAGCAACAGAAGTGGTGACAAAAGTATTTAGGTTTGAGTATGTATTGTGATGCAAATGATGAGAAAATAGGTCATATGAAATGGGTCTGAATATAAATTGTATTAGTTATTTGATTGTAATATTTTAATGTAATGTGAATAAGAGAATATTCATCAAAAATATTGTAGTTAATCAGGGCATTTTAGTCCTTTTTATCATTTGGGTTACTTGCTCCTCGGTTCAATATGAGGTAATAACCTTTTGCTAATCAATGATTATTATTGAGACCTTCGTGGTTGTGTTGTGATTATTAGTGTGTGTGAGTGTGCACGTTTTAGTGAGTGTGTCGTTCACATAAATTGTCTACAAATTACGCAAGAAAATTTCGCCTCGAATGCATCATCTCGACATCCTAATGATGTATATGCAGCAGACCCACACACACACAAAGAGGTAGGGAAATTGGCGTGCGGCGCAGAGTCCTCCTCGTAGAGGATTTTTCATTTTTTATTCAGTATATTTATTTATTTAATTAATTATCTTTTAGTTAGTCTTTTAAAATTGAAAAACACTCCTAGCTTAACTAGGAGGCTTGCTTCCCAAGTCTTATTTAGTCTATAAATAAAGCCCAGGGCTCCCCCTTTATATTCACTTTTGCTATTAATGACATTTTGAGTTCTTTGAGATTAGAGTGATTTGTTTATTGTGATATTTCCGCTGCATTTCACATCAAATTGATATCAGAGCCGCTTAATATTCAATGGATGTTATCTGACATGACGAGTCGAAAGTCTCCATCAACGGCTGAGACACATTAAAAAAAAATTGAAAGAATGGAAATCAATGGCCCCGTAGCCCACATTAGCATCACTATGGCCCACCCTCACCATCACGGTGAAGCCGCAAAAGCAAGGGGGTGTCGACCAGAGAGGAGGAAGTCAGCAGCGGCCTCCACACTCCTCGTGGGCCCCTTGCGAGAGTAGTAGCAAGATGGAGGGTATCCGAGGGAAGCTGTAACCTCTCAACCACCATTACGAGGGTTGTCTGATAGGCAGGTGGGGCGACCTAGCACCAGGGATCCACCGGGAGAATTTTTAACAAAACTTTCAGGAAGCCCGGGCAAATTTAACGGGAAAAAAACAGTCCAAACAACCGACAATGACTTTCGGAATGACCTAAAGGAGTTTGTTGATGTGTTTGATGCAAAAATGAAAACTTGGGAACAAGACCGTGTGGAAAAGGCCACGGGTAAACAATCGTTGCACCCAGAGAAGGAGGTGATCCTTAATGAGAGTTTGCCCCCTCAAAAATTTGACAAACACTGGAGAAAAAGGAGTTCCATTCATTCAGCCCCGCAATTAGTGTCGTGGGATTACAAAGAGTTCTAAAAGAACATCTCACAACGGGTCCAAGCAATTCAGCCTGACCCATTATAATTGAGGGTGGACGGGGAAGAAACTGACAAAGAGGATGGTATTCCACTCACCCACCGCTCATTATAAGCCAATGAAAGGCTGGTCAAGCGCATGGAGACTAAGTGTGACAATTTACACCACGATGTGAGGTATGGAGGTCAACCCCTCTATATTCCGCTCACGAACGTGTATCATGGGTGCGGGAATAAAGAACATATAGGGAATAACAATTGTCCTTTTAAAACGGTAAAGGGGAGACCGCATAACACAGTCCGAAAAATCAGCCCCCTAAATAACCATGTTGTGGAGCCCTACGGCAACCCCAAGGACCCAAATGGGCTATAATGAGGATCCCGAAGATGTGTTACTGGGTGGGAGGCTAACGGAGGACAACCTTCATACTTCAATTAGATTGTTTGGCAAGACTATGCATGGTGACGTCCGGATCGATGTGAGTATGTTTGATGAAAGATGAATCTAATACGTTTATGGATTGGTTAAAAGAGTGGAGTATTTCTTTGATTTAAAGTTATACCGAGGATATAGGTGTATTAAATATGTGGTTGCAAAATTAGAAGGTTACGGCTTTAGTGTGGTGGGATCAGTCAGTACGCGATAGCGCCGCGAATGATTTAGTCCTGGGAACACATGAAGGCTGAGCTGATGTCTGTCTTCATCCCCGAAAATTATGAAAGATACGTATTTGCACGTGTTTAGAGTTTAAAGCAAGTTTACAAGTATTCAGAACAATTTTAGTTTCTTAGCACCCAAGCTAGACTCAAAAAGAGCACAGAACAACAAATCGGCCGTTACATTCAAGGACTCCAGCTTAAATATCAGACAAAGCAGCGTCAAATTAGTTCTTTGAGCCAAGCAATCAAGTATGCACGGAAGGTGGAGGACTACTTCAAGGCAGGAGCAAATATGGCAACGGGTGGGACAGCCACCAAACCACCTGTTACAAAGACTGCAGCACCTAATACCATTCCGGTTACCACTACTCCCGGGATCTAGTTCAAGTGCTATGAATGTGGGGTGTTCGGACATCGAGCTTTAGATTGCACCAACAAGAAGAAAAACTCGATTTTAGTGTCTGAATGTGAGGAAGAGATGGAGCAACCACCTGAGCATGCGGAGGTTCTCACCACGCATATCCATGTACCGCCAGAGACAGGCAGCATACCACTTTAGCACTCGAGTCGAGCTTTTCAAAGCGGGGGAAGTGGCGTGTGGCGCAGAGTCCCCCTCGTGGGGGATTTTTTCTTTTATTTTTATTTCAGCATGCTTATTTATATAATTATGTTTTAGTTAGTCTTTTAAAATTGAAAAAGACTCATAACTTAACTAATATACTTGCTCCACAAGTCTTAGGTAGTCTATAAATAAAGCCCCAGGGCTCCCCTTTGTATTCACTTTTGCTATTAATGACATTTTGAGTTCTTAATGTTTGGAGTGATTTGTTTATTTATGATATTCCGTTGCGTTTCACAGCAGAAATCATAATAGAACTCCATATCTCATTTCATCTCTTTAAAATGTAATGTCCTGCCAAATGAGGAGTCACTCTATAAATAGGAGTACAAGGAAACAATGGAGAAGGCCTAGACTAGGATGATGTCGCGGGTGATGAACCTCCACCATGACATCATCATAGACTAATCTTAAATCCTCTAAAAATATCTATGGAGAAAAAGTAAAATAATATCCCTCATCCGTCGCGCTCCCACCTCACGTGAACCTCCATCCATCTTAACCATATCATGTCCATGTTTCAGATTTATTGGAAACCTGAAACAAGCAAACCAACTGGGCGCATGGGTACTATGTTTACTGAGCGCAAGTGAGCATGGTGTAGGGAACTAGGGCAAGGCAATAAATTGAAAAGATTCCGCAACCGAGATGGATAGTTATACTACAATGACATTTTGCTTATTCCACCTCACACCCCCTGAAGACTACTCTCTTAGGCTTAGCAGGATTTCATAGCTCCCAAATTATCAAGCATTAGCGTGCACTCCAAACATTCTTCAGCCTAGAACAGTATTTCTATGGTCTTCAATGGAAAAAAAATTAAGCTTATGTAGCCATGTGTGATACATGACAGAGAAACAAATATGAACCCCGTACTCCAACTAGTCTCTTACAGCCGTTGCAAACCCAACCGTGTATAACTGAATATCTCACTAGACTTTGTTGACTGATTGGCACCATCCATGGTCTACACTTCAATCATGATTGTGTTGGACCACTTGACCAATCATGCTCATTTCCTACAAATGATACATTCATGCACAGCCAAGACAGTTGCTGAAGACTTTGTGGCAGAAAGTACTACACGGATGCCCATATTCTTGTATGTGATCGCGATCTTATTTTATTAGAATTTTTGGCAAGAATATTTTAAGAGATACAGGGAATGAACCTCAAAAGAAGTATTATCCATCATTTACAAACCGATGCAAGAACGAGGTAGTCGTTAGGTGTATTGAATTACATGTCCAGTGTTCTGTATGCCAACATCCAAAAAATTTACTTGGGCTGAATTTTGGTAGAATACAACATTTCACCAATCGGGGCAAGAGCGACATCATTTCAGGCCTTGTATTAACGTAAGCCGTCACAAATTCCCATTTATCTGGTTGGAACCTCGTCGATAGCCGAGTAGGACAAGGAACCGGCAATGCACAATGATGTTCTTAAACAACTTAACCAGAATCTTGCAAAGGCCCAAAACCCCAAGAAGCAACAAGTAGACGCGAATGATGAGATGTGGCATTTCAAGTGGGTTATTGGGTTTCTTTAAAGCTACAATTGAATCATCAATCCATTTCCGTTGAGCTGGTCACAAGCTGACTAATGTATATTTCCATTCTACAAAGTCAATGAAATAATTGGAATAATGGCATGACATGTCACTTGGAATAATGACCTTATTCCAAACTTCCTCGCTTTTTTCATGAAGCAGGAGAAGGAATGACGGAATTGGCGATTTGAGACATTCAACCCATTTTCAGATAAAGGAGACGCACAATGGTGTCGGGAATATTGTTAGGTGTAACAGGAGTCCAAGTTCGTAGCAGAAGCATTGTTTCAATGGAAGTCTTTACCACCAAAGGAGGAGGAAATCAAATTTTCCAACAAGTACCCATATTTCAATCTTGAGGACAAGGTTTCTCTTGATTTGCATGCTATGCAAGGAAGTGGTGAAGATGGGCATGAGGCTTTCACGAATATAGTATGCTTATGCTAAACGAAAATGAACTCAATTAAGGAGGCCCGTAAGTACAATCATGCATATTATGCAAGTAAAGATGTATGTGGGCCTTCATGAATGTAGTATGCCGAGAGTTAGCTGCTGTGAGTAGACCTCTTGAGTGTGTGTTAGTCGGTAACTAGGTGTGAGTGGGTGTCTAGTGTGTCAATAATTGAGTGAAGTTAGGAGTGCACGTCAACATGGGATTGTGCATGTGACGGAGTAAGTAGTTAGTTCTGAGTTGTATTGGGAGAGACTATGTGTTAGTTTTCCAGATTAATGAAGCATTTTGTTTTTTTTATCTCTAAAGTTCGGGTTTATCCTACCATAAAGGATTTTGCGGGATATTCCTACCCCAAGTGGGATTGCCATCAAGCGCATCCTAACATGTCACAATAAATCCTTTTCAAGAGGGGTCCAAGTAAATTAAATAAAGCAAGAGAGAGAGAGAGAGAGAGAGGGAGCAAAGAAAACATAACTTCTTAATGCAAAATACCCTTCATCTTTGAAACTAATTTTGAGAAACCCTCATATTGCATGCTCTTTTTACAAATTTCATTCAATTTTCTTGGTTGAAATTTGATATATATATATATATGGCCTCCAGCAAAACTTTCTAAAATCTATAACTTGGCCTATTAAAATTCAGTTATAATCCACGGGAAAAATAAAGCACGTAGGATAAATATACCTTAGCAACTGGAACTTAAGATCTTGGATGCTTGTTGTGTTTGATGACCAACAGGTATCTCAACTGGAACAGAGGATTTCTATGTGCAGATATTTGAGCTCATTGTTGTTTCTCCTGGGCTCTGCCTATTAATAGAAGAAAGGGAAAAATGCAAGAAACCCCCTAAACGATCCTCAGAGTGCAAATAGCCCCTAGTATTGAAAATAGCCTCCTAAACCATGAAAAACTTAGTAATAAATCTTTACATCTTGCAAAAAAGTGTCCCTGAAAAACCCTTTCAGGAACACAGGTGAGGGAAATTGCAAACAATGGACATAGTTCAAGGATTTTATTTATTTATTTTTTTTTTTGCAAAATTAATAGTTTAGGAAGCTATTTGCCATCAGTGTAATAGTACAGTGGGTTTCTCCAATTTACCCTAGAAGAAATCCTAATCTCTCCTTCCAATACGAACTCTATGCTGTTGAAGCTGACACCTGATATCCCTGCACAAAACTTCTCAATTTATCTGTTTCACCCACAGCAGAGAGCCAATCGGTGAGGATTTCCATGGTGATGTAATCCGGATTACAAGCCTGCTCAGTCATTTGATCCATAAGTTTGAGTGCTTTCTCCAGCCAATTCATCTCCTGAAGGCCTTTAAACATTGCATTATATGTTGTAGTACTTGGCCTAACCTCCTTAGCTTTCATATCCTCCATTAGAGAAACAGCAGCCTCTACTTTCTTGTTCTTGCATAAACAGTCGATCAATATATTATAAATTATAGTGTTGGGCTTTACCCTCGAATTAGCACTCATTTCACTAAAAATCTTCATTGCCTCGTCAAAATTTCCAACCAAGCAATACGCATGAATGAGTGAACCATATGTGACAACAGTAGGCACAAGACCATCATTTGTCATCCTCTTCATCACTCGATGGGCAGCAACAAAATCACCTGTCTCACTGAAATATGAAATCAAAGTGTTGTATGTAACACTATCGGGCTTAACGCCGGCCGATTCCATGTCCTTAAGAAGCTCATAAGCTTTATCTAATTTTTTCTGCTTGCAAAACCCACCAATCAGAATGTTGTAGCTCACAATATCTAATCGAAACCCAGCTTTTTCCATCATAGATACAACAAAGCTAGCATCATCTAATCTCCCAGCTTGGCAAAGACCAGAAATTAAAGTGTAGTAAACTATTGCGTCCGGTGTGCACCCAGTTTTCACCATTTCGTCAAACAGTTTCATTGCCTTTTCGATATTGTTTGCGCTACAAAAAGCACGGATCAAGGCAGTGTAAGTAACCGCGTTCGCTTTCAGATTCTCAGCTTGCCTCTTGTTGAAGAACTCCATAGCGCTATTGATTCTCCCATGCTTGCACATACCATCAATCAAAGAATTAAGGGTGATAACATTTGGCGGGACTTTCTCCTTATTCATCTTATCAAAAAGCTCTAGAGACCTGACAATTTCACCAGATTTGCAGAACCCATCGATCAAGCAATTATATGTTACGGTATTAGGTGAGCACCCATGTTGCAATCTCATCTTTTCCATCAAAACCAGGCCTTCTTCTTCCCTCCCCACTTTGCATAAGCCATCAATCAAAGTATTGTAGATGATGACATCCGGTTCAATGGAGATTCCATCGGTTCCTTCACGCATATTCTCAAGCACCTCCAATGCAGCGTCTACCCTGCGAAATTTACACAAGTGATTGATAAGAATCCCAAATGTAACAACATCGGGCACAATGTTTTTCTCCTTCATCTTCTTTAAAACCACATTCATCCTCTCAAAATCACCCTCTCTCCCCAACCCGGTCAAAAGAGCATTGCACGAAGCAGCCTCTATTTCCCCAAATTCCATCAAATCGCACAAAAGATCCCAAGCTCGACTACTATTCCCACTCCTGCAAAGCTTTGTAACCAATTGGGTAAGCCAAACTACGCTAGGAATCACACCAAGTTTACCAAATTTCAAAACTAACCCAAGAATTTCCTCCTCACTCACACTCCTCCCACTCCAATTCCTCCCCAATAACGCCGCGAAAACAATATCCACCGTATTCCCATTAGGCGGATAGCGCGTATCCGGGGCAAGCATTTCATCAAGCAACTTGAATGCATCATCAACACACCCACTTCTCCCACTTCTCAACAAAACATCCAGTAGCACATTCCTCAGATGGGTGTTTCTCAAATCTGGGTGAACATAATTATACACAAGAAGAGATTTTTCAAGCATCCCAGCTCTCCCAAAGCACCTGGTGAGAAGGGTAGCAGAATTAGCAGTAAGAGGAATTTTAAGGTCTTCAGCCATATCAAAAAGTTGAGATAGGTTGGGAGAATGTGGGTTTTGTTGTTCATGAGTGGAGAGTTCAAAAATGGCTTGAAATGTGAAAGAGAGAAATGGAGGGTGAAGTGGGGTTGGTGATATGGTTTGGATGAAGTTGAAAAAGTGGAGTGCTTTTTGGGTGGTGCCTAAGTTACGGGTGATTTTGAGGAGAGAGAGGGGGGAGAGAGAAGGGGAGGGGGAGAGGAGTTGTTTGAGAGATTGGTTGGTGTTCCATTCATTGTGGGGGGTTTGGAGGAGAGTTAGTATTTGGGTTGTGTCTTGGGTGGAGAAGTGGCGGAGGAGTCTGAGTTTTGGGGGTTGGGGTTTTAGGATACGGAGGAGGTGTGATTGTTTTGATGATGACATTGTTGTTGATTTCATGTTTCTTCCAGCGTACGAGGTGAGTTTGAAGTTGAACCAACTTTTATGCTCTCTTGGGATCACTCGTGTCTCACGTTTTGAAATTACATTTGATTTAAATGGCCATGCTAAATCAAGAGCGAAGTATCCCAGTACGGGTGACAATTTTTGACACGACACAATAATTCGACACGAATTCGACATGAAGTTAGTGAGTTAGGGTTGACGATTTCTTGACACGAATCCGAATATGACACGACCCGCCAACACGAATATTAAACGGGTTGGATTAGTGTCAAACACGTATAATTCGAAAATGACACGAATAGATCCGTTTAACTCGTATTTTATGGAGTTTATATTAGATAATTTATATATCTTGATAGACATTCTATAACATTCATGGAGAATTGGATGATAAATTATTTATGTGTTGCAAGAAGTTGAAATTAATTAAATTTAAGTTATTGTAGCGTATGAGTGGTATGATGGGTTAAGAGCAAGGTTCTAAAAAACGCGGGGCGTGATCGAGGCGTGGAGGCCAAGCCTTAAGCCTTAGAAGCCTAGGCGGGCCTAGGCGTAAAAAGGTGTGAAAAGGCGTTTAGGCCTTTTTAGTATTTTTTAATATTTTTTAACCATAACAAGACTATTAAAATACTAAAATTGTACATATCATAAATATATGTTAGAATATTTGCAAATAAAAATACTATTTGATTATTTTGGATGAGATAATGGTCCGGTTTGTAAAAAAATCTTTAAAAGGCGATATCGTTTCACTAAAGCATTGTTGTTTTTAGAGAAAAAAATTCGCCCTAAGGGTTTTACCAAGCATAAGGCGTCAAAATCTTAAGGCGAGGCGTTTCTCCCAAGCCTCAAGCTTAGGCATGCCTAGGCGAAGCCTAGGCGGGTTTTTTAGAACAGTGGTTAAGAGAAAAGAAAAAAATTATTTTATATTTTACTTAATGGGTTATGCGGGTCACCCCGAACACGACACGATAATAAATAGGTCGGATTAGTGTTTGCTCATCTGACACAATTAGTTAAATGGGTCAGGTTAGGGTTGACTAATACTTAACACGAACCGACATGACACGATCCGAACACGACACGACGCACACGAATTGCCACCCCTACCCAATAGTCTCCTACTTTTCTATTAATTTTAATTTAGCTTCTTATTTTTTTATTATCTCAATTTAGTTCCTCATTTTTCAAATTGATTCAATTTCGTCCATGTCCTTTTTTTTTGTTTCAATTTCATCATCAACCTTTCATTTTGGCTCAATTTTAATCCATCTGTTAACTATTTTGGATACAATTGACTATTTTACCCCTCTTTATTGAAAAATAATATAATGAATATTATAAAATTTGAAAAATAAGCTATTTAATTATTATTTGGGGATAAAAATAGTTTTTTATCCGAGAATGATAAAAAAATAGTTTTTGTTTTTATTCTATCCCACTTGTTTTTAATTTTTCAAAAAAAACTTGAATTATAATTTTAATAGTCAACATTGTTTTTTTTTTATTTATAAAAAACCCATTTTTTAATTTTAATTAAAATTGTAAAATTTGATGTTTTAGAGTCGCAATTGATTAGTGCCGCTGGCGCAGACCCAACCCCAGATAAAGGAGGAGAGTTGCGTTAGGTAGTTGACAACCAGCGTAAAACTTTGTCAAATTCTTATGAACATGAATCATATGAATTGACTTGGTGAGATATTATAAAAAAGGACATGATGTCATGTGATTTAATCGAAGATATTGCACTAGACAGAATATAATGGAAAAATAGGATTCATGTAGCCGACCCCAAATAATTGGGAAAAGGCTTTATTGAGTTGAGTTGAGATAGGAAAAAAATTGAGGTCTTATATTCGCGATTGGTTAGTTCACTGGATCGGACCCACATTCATTAAAATAAGTGCTTGACTATAGTGGCTTATTTTCAAGCTCTTTATTTTAATGAATGTGGGGCCGATCCAGCGAACTAACCAATCGTGAATCTAAGACATCAACTTTCCCTCTATCTATATAATATAATTGATAAATAAAAAAATTCATGTGATGTGGATCTGCGCCAGCGGCAGTAATTAATTGTGAATCTAAAACATCAAATTTTATATTTTTAATTAAAATTAAAAAAATAGTTTTTTATAAATAAAAAAAACTGTGTTGACTATTAAAATTATAATTCAAGTTTTTTTTTTGATAAATTAAAAACAACTAGGATAGAATAAAAATAAAAACTATATTTTTTATTATTCTAGAATAAAAAACTATTTTTTATCCCCAAATAATAATAAAATAACTTATTTTTCAAATTTTATAACATTCCTTATATTATTTTTCAATAAAGAGGGGTAAAATAGTCACTTGTATCCAAAATAGTTAACAAATGGACTAAATTGAGACAAAATGAAAGGTTGAGGATGAAATTGAAACAAAAAAAAGGACAGGGACGAAATTGAACAAATTTGAAAGGTGAGGGACTAAATTGAGACAATAAAAAGGTAAGGGACTAAATTAAAACCAATAGAAAGGTAAGGGACTATTGAAGTACTTTACTCCTAAATCTATTATATACCTCAAACTAGCATGAAGGTCACGCGATGCGTGACCGAGTATATATAAACTCTGTTAAATTGATATTAAATTTATAAAAAGAAAAAATTAAATTACGAAAAGAAAGGGAGGACATTAAAACTGTAAAAATCAAAGTTTCCCTTTTCTTCCAACGATACATAAATGAAAATATAATTAGGCAAAGAGAAAGAAATATTACCGTAGCTATCCACGCTTGTATCTTACATGGAAAAAAGTATGAGCCGTGTATAAAATAAGATAACCATACTCATATTTGATAAAAGTAATATCCAAACCCAACATATATATTAAGAAATGAAGCAAAAAATAATAAATTACTAAAGTTTATTGTTAAATTAACTCGAGGAACTATTAACAAATAAGAAAAAAGAACGTTGTTTTAATTTTTTGGTAACCATATCGATAGACGGGAGGACATTCCATTAAAAATATATAATTATCAAAATAACACAGCATTCAAAAACTGAGAAAATCAATTGTGGCTCCAATGCTTTCAAAATTACCCACAAAATCCTCCACCACAAATTGCAAATCCCTATAACCAAATAAATTATAACAAATAAACATTAATAGCAATAAAATAAAGCAAATCGAATCATAATATTTCATTACTAAAATGAGCATCCAATTTAGGATTATAATTTGAAAAAATACATCAACACCTGACAAAATATTTGGATACCTACTCATACAAATTAGTTAAAGTTAGAAAAACTCCAAACTCCTGCAAGTCAAGTTTTCTCTAATGAAGAGGTCAATCAAAGAAAAGTGGCAAACATATCTTGAGGCCTTTAAATTTCAGTTTGTATTAATTTTATCTCCTGGCCATAGAAAGTTTGGTACAAAAATTAAGCATACCTACTATGTGGCTAGTGTTACGCCTTGACTAAGATATCTATAGCAGAAAAATAAAAAATTGGTTATTAGAAGATCAAAGGACATTAACCCATTACATAACGTTATGATCTTTAGCTTTATTTGTTTTCTCCAATGATATTGCTTTTTACAGAACTATTTCCAAAAATGAATATGACTCCTAAATTACAAATATTGAAACTTTAAACCCTAGAATAAAATTACAAAAACAAATCAACCCAAAAATTAAATATTTTTCCACCCAAAAGCCAAAACCCAGAAAATATATATAAAGAAATGAAAAAAATTTAAGTGAAAGAAGAGTGTACTTGAATTTGGTGTTGTTTGGATGCTGGCAAAATTAACTTATCCCCCATCTCCATACGAAAAAGAAAAGAAAGTAGAAGAGAAAAATAGAAAATGGGTTATCAGAATATGAAAAGACAGTGACATATAACATAACATTTTAATCTTTGACCTTGTTTGTTTGTAACAAAAACTCTCAACTCAAATCTTGTTTTTGCACTTCAACCTAAAAGATATCCGAAAGAAAATCAATTTTCTTCTCTCTGTACAGAATTTAATGTAAAAACAAAATTCATTTAAAAGAATTCATAAAATTGTGCAGAAATAGGAAATAATGGCAAAGTGTATATAGTGACATTTTTGTCACAACATTAATTCTAGGACAGGGTTCTTTCTGTGGACTGCATATAAATAACCACATGATAGTATTCGTACAAATGCTTATATATATGCATACATTCTCTCTCCAACTTCTCAACCAACATATTTTACACATCATCCTAAAATGTGTAGAGGTTGAGAAGAAGAGAGCGCCCGAGGCAGTTTCAGCCCATCCGAAACCTAAGGCTCGGTATCTTGTTACCTCTGTAACTCAAAGGCCTCATTATATTACCAAGTGGATGAAGCTTTTTTATGTCAAAAATGCGATAAATGGGTTCACAGTGCTAATTTCGTATCCCAAAGGCACGTCAGGTGCTTGCTTTGTGTTAATTGTCGAAGTCTCACGCAAAGAAATGTCATTGGAAATTCGGTTGAGGTGGAACTTCCAACTATTGTGAGTTGCATAAAGAGAAACCAGTCTAATTCAGATGATAAATATGAGTGTTATGGAACATCCAAAATGCCAAAGGTTGTGAAAGAGGAAGGGTTGTTCATTGAGATGTATGTAAAAAATTTATTTTTTGTTTTTGGGTTTATGTGAATTGTGTAGGGAGAGGGGAGTGTATTTGAGTTTAATGAGATGGAGAATATAAATTGGATTGGTGTAAAGAGTGAAAATTATTGGTAGTAGTGTGATTTGTGTTCCCACTGTGAAGCCGTATGTTCTCACCACCCCATGTGGCCAGTTTTTGGGGTGATCAAAAGTCCTTCTTTGTTCTCACCTCCCCATGTGGCCAGTTTTTTAGGTGAGGAATTTTAATTATTTTTTGCCCGTGAATGTTGGAAATTCAAGGTTAGGAGTTTAAGAAGTGAGAGAATAAGGAGATGGAACTATTTTGGCATAAGTTACATTTATGTCAATGCCACGTGTCATCCTCAAAGGATTTGGGTCTACAGTTTATATTAGATATACATAGATACGCTAGATTAGAGGTATACTTAGAGGTATAAATATCATTTAATATATTTATAATCTATATGTATATAAATATTATAAAATCTATATTATAACTTTCATTTTTAGTCCTTAATCCCCTCGTATCTCCAACTCTTCATTCCTGGAAATCCGATTATTCTGCTTCCAAAATGACCATTGATGCTTCTACTTCCAAAACCATTCCATTTGACTAATGTCATACCAAAATCTCATTCGTCCTTTTAAACCCATCAACAATCAAGTCTTACTGGAACCACTAAGAAATGGCGTTTCACGACAAGAATATGGTATTCCTATATGGGTATCTATTTTTTTTCATTTATGTTTATCCTTTTTTGCATCTATGTTTTATAGTCTTATCTTTTATGAATTGTTTTTTAATTTAGGGTATCATGGGGTATTATGTACTTTTGATTGCGATTGATGCTCTTTGAAAATGCTGGTACATGTTGAGAGGGTGGAGGAGGCTATTAGAAGACCTTATTGGAAGGGAAGGGCCATTTCTTAAGGCATAATGTGTCCCATTTGTTGATCTTGTAATTCTTTTATGGCCTTTAGTTGATGTGGGAGTTGTGATTGATTCTTTCTTCTCCAGCTTCTTCCTTGGGCTCTACAGTGGGGCTCCCGTCCACCAGGTTCACCAAAATTCTTCCGACACAAATTATGGGAAACAAAACTTTAACTTGCTTTCTCTGTGTAAGTTAATCTCTAATGGGTTTTTTTTAAGGTGATTGAAAATGTATCATTCCTCGTTATTTTTACTAATTCAACTATTTTTACTATTTATATATATATATATATATATATATACACACTCTTAAAAAACAGCAAAAACAGTCATTTTTTAAAATATATATAAAAATAGTTTATTTTAGCTGTTTTTACAAATATATATAAAAACAGTTATTTTTTAAAATGTCTTTTATAAATATATATACAAACTGTTTTTAATACAAAAAATAGGTAAAATAACTGTTAAAAAGTTTTATAAATATAAAAACCTTTTTTTTACAAATATATATAAAAACTTTAAAAAATAATAAAACAGTTATTTTTTTTAAATATATATCAAACTAGTTTTTTTAACTTTTTTATAAATATATGCAAAATCAGTTATTTTTAAATGTTTTTTTAGATATATATAAAGCCTGTTTTGATCTGTTTTTAATAAATAAATAAAAAGGCAAAATAACAACTAAATTATATATATATATATATATGTCCAGTTTGTACTCTGTCATATAGGATTCAAATTGTAAGGTCTTGATCTTTTATGGGATTTGATCCTGTTAGTTTCTTTGGTAATCTTCTAGATCACATGTCAGATATTGAGATAATGGATGTATTTTAAAGTTGGACTTTTTCTTTTGTACTGTTCAGGGGATGGGAAAAATTATCTTATATTTTTTTAAACAAATGATAATGATTATAGATAGTTCATCATTTAGCATCGTACTATCAAGACTTCTTTCGAATTTTCTGTAGTCAACTCAACAAAGTTTTTTCGTAATTATTTAGAGTCGACTACATGAATCTTAAAGGGTTTTAGTAAGTGACGTGAAGTTGCCTTTTACATACAATATCTTTACACCATTGATAACTTTTTATAAATTTGAATCTCTTTGACTACTTTTGTATATTAAATACACAGTAAAAATGGATTAATTTGAGATTGTCAATGATATAAATTCTTTAACAATTTCTATGTTATAATTTTGACACTGTTTCATGCCTAAAACCTTAGTCCGTACACGGCACAAAATGACATTATATAAAATTTGGATCAAATTCGAATCGTATCACTCCATCATGCCAAAATTGTCACTCCTAATTTTAAATAATTGTCCCTACTCATTCCATAAAATATAAAGCATAATATATTTACAAATTCTATCAACTATTATCAATTTATATTCCTAGGATTTTTTTAAATAAATCTTAAGTATTTTTTCTATAAAACGCTCGCGCATCGCACAGGTTACATGCTACTTGATACTAGAATACGGTGGATCTGTGGGGGCAGTCATCGTATTCTTCAAAACGATAATCCATCCAAATACAAAACATTAATTTCTTCATTCAAAACACACAAGTGATTGACGATCCATTCCTTGAGACACCTCGCAATGTAAAACCAAATGCCTGACAAACTCCAACAACTACATAAATTTTTTTTATCTGCACCCAACTCCCAATCTTGGAAATGCCTTTTACAAATTGAATTCCGCGGATCTTATGCTAACATTCATGCTCACATAGTCAACCACAAATTTGTAACAAATGGAATTGATTTTACACATTAAATGAAGCATTTATAGGTTCCATGCTAAAATGAACTCAAGTAACTACACTGTCTAAGTAGTTGGTTGGAAAAAAAAGATTATCACAAGTATGATCAAGGGAAACATACAATGTTGTCTTTCCTTTTTTTAATAATTAAAACATTCATCTGATTACCAGACTTTATTTTAAACAAATGAACCTCATTCAGTCATTGTGTACATTATGCGGATAACTTTGTGTATTACAAGATGTTGCATAACTAATAAAAGAATAAAATATAACAAATGCCCAATTTATAATATTCTTGTTGATAATAAAGATATATAATATTGATGATGATAACAATTATAATAATAGTAATATTTATATCCCCTGTTCCTTGTAACAATCACGAGTCTGCCTTTCCTCACCGAAGTCAACACAAGTATGGAAACCCTAAAATAACATAAACACTTCAATTAGTAATAAGATAAAGAATTGGAAAACTATGTAGACAATGGAGATGGAACTTAGAGAAGGGTCGTTGGCATTTATAATATAAAAAATACTCAATACAAAGTACAAATCGTGCTTGGTCAAATTCGTGCAAAATGGTATGATGGTCACGCCTAATGTGCAAATTAAAACGTCAATTAGACTTTATTTCAAATATGTAGTACATAAGGTGCTTGAACTAAGTTCATAGGAAAATTACAAATTGTCGAGAATAATTAGCTTACTGGTAGGCGTACAAGCTTTTTGTCTGAAGGGAACAAATACCCTTTTGTTAAAGTTGGACGCTCATAAAGCGCAAAAGCCTGCATAAATAGAAAATTAACTTTTTAAAGTAACAACCCATAAAAGAAGAAAGTTCAACCATAAATGCATCCAAAATGGTATGATACAGTGATTACTCATCACTTCAAGACATTAGGCAACAATGCACATTCTATGCTATGTTTATCTTTGATAACTTCGCGTCATGCGAGTCCACCTGACGAGCTAACCCGGTGTTGCTCGTCTCCAATCCGATGATCCTAGATTTGGACACCCACGAGCTCATTCCCTTGCGATCAGCGCCAAGCACTTGGTTGAGTGCATCCGTAGACAAAGACGCCTTGTCGACATCGAACTGCGACTCATGCACTTCCTTAAGCTTTGCCTGAAATGACAAAAAGCACACGATTAGTTAAATAAGTAAATAAAAAATTATAACGTAATTAAAAAAAAAATTGTCGAATTACTTACAATCGTGGCCGCGACGCTCAGGGACACCTCCTTCCCCTTCCCCTTCTTCGTCCGAATTGCCACATAGGCATCGAGCCTATGTGGCCTACCCCCAGGGCCACTCCTCGTCCCCTGAAATAAAATAATGTAAAATTATTACCGGGCTCGAAAAGTAAAATAATGTAGAATAACATATTTCTGTAATTATAGAATAATAAAAACTTACCATTATCCTATGTTCCACCTCGGCATAAGACGTCCGGTCGGATAGTGCACACCCGTCTTTTTTGCTCGATTCTCCCTCCCCGATTGGCGAGATGCCAATTGTCTCTCCTCGATCTCATTGTCAATGAACTTTTGCCATTGTGCCAATGAGATCGGCTCCTTCGGCGGGACGGACTCACGCATTCTAATAATGGAGTCTTGAGTCTTCCCAAAGTACCGGCCCCGCAAATTTTTCTTCCATATCTCGTGTTGCTCCCTCAACTTCTCCAAGACAGAATCGCAGAGTTTTGGAGTCAGGCTGAATTGTTCCTGTCAAACAAATATAATGTTAGTTGCGAATAAATAGAAATATAAATATAAATTGAAATTGAAATATGAATGTTGATGCAAAAAATTGGACCGAATCCCATTTTTATGATCACAGATAAATAGATAAAAGCAATCCAATCAAGCACATAAGAGACAAAGATTTTTAAAGTGGTTCGGCTTTAAGGAAAAGCCTACGTCCACTGTTATTTTATTCCCAGGGGTTTACAATAGCACAATGTGGTGTAGAGAGAGAAAAAGGTGTGGATCTTGTGTATGGTGTCTCTCATCCTTGTCGGATCTCCTCCGATCCCTCTCTTTTTGGCTAAGGGAATACATGTATTTATAGTGATGGGAGATAAAGAGATTCATTGTATGTAGACATTTATGTCTACATTCAATGAATCTAATTGTTGAATTGCTTGGTATGCTATGTGTTGTCATCTATTAATACAGTATAAATGTACATTAAGGCTCATTAAATGCGCTGCCATCTTCATTAATGCACATTAAATGCATAGTTATCCTTTAATCTTCCTGGTTGGTATGCCGACCAACTCTCCTCGGGTGCCGACTAACTCCCCTCGGGTGCCGACCAACTCTCCTCGGGTGCCGACTAATACTCCTCGGGTGCCAACTAATTTTCCTCGGGTACTGGCCAACTCTCCTCGGGTGCCGACTAATACTCCTCGGGTGCCGACCAACTCTCCTCGGATGTCGAATATTGCCACGTAGGATGACATGTGTCCTTTTCTGATTGGTCCTCGTAGATGGAGAATTTTTGCGTTAACAGAAGCCCCCAATGATCCATGCTTGATGGTTTACTTGAAAGGATGGAGTATTTATTCTGCAGTGTTGCTCGGTGCTCGTGAAATTCTTGATTTACCTTTTTGATTTGTTCAACATAAAGTGCATTATCTCCTGGACGACATATGATGCAGGCTGATCGACGGTTGCTAATCTTTCTTTTGAGGAACTCCATGTGCTATGTATCACCCCTGGGAATTTGGATGCAGCCATGCCATAGTATGCAGCTTGTAGCTTGTCATAATCTTCAAGTATGTTGATTGGTTCGCTAGCCGACCAACTGCCTCCTGTCCCGAGCCACTGGGTGCTAACTTCACGTTCTTGATTCTTCTCATTTATGATCCTCTGAATACTTTGTCGAGTAACATACTAGCTTTTGAACCCAACTCTTCAATCTGATTAGTACCAAGCTAGTGGTGGACTTCGAAACATTTTCATATAACTTCTTCTTCAATATTGGTCGGAATAGTAGTAGTACAGATCTCAGTGCTGTAGATGCTAAATTTGACTTCTGAACTTCAATAGTATGTGCATAATAACTCCTGAATATGCCTCCTGAACTTCTGAATGCACCTCCTGAACTTTTGAATACGCCTCCGTGTGAGTTTTTGAAGTTGAATTTGGTGCTCGACTGCATGATGTTATAAGAATGTGCCACCAAATGAACAAATATATCTGTAATAGAAGCCCCCAAATGAATAAATACTTTATCGAGCACCTCCTAGATCGACCATCCGTGATGAATATCAGGATGCTCAAAGATCTTAACTTCATAAATTCTCCTCTTGCTTTAAATGATCCACCTGCTGGCGAGGAACCTGTTTTAAAAGCAGAGGGGAAGAAACCAATAGAATGGGAATATTGATGTAATAAATTTGTATTTCATTCCTGATGTATTTTGTTTTTGATTTTAATGAAAGACTTTCATTTTTGTTCGCAATCTTAATTGCTATTGTCTTGTAAAATACTTTACATCTGTGCATATGTATCTGTTAAAAAGATAACAATATTGTGTTGTTTGTCGATCAACTTATTGTCGACTAGTTTGAATTTGTGGTAACCATTTGATAAAAAATGATGTTTTGTTTGTCGACCAACTTAGTAAAAAAGTTACGAGTATAAAAAATGTTGCTCGATCACTTTCTCGTTTTCATAAAATGTTTCCGACCAACCATGGTCGGTAAATTTTCCTTTTCGACCAACTACAGTTAGTGGGTTTTTATCCCCGACCAGCCATAGTTAGTGGATTTTTCCTCTACGAGCAACTTTGGCGCTTTCTGGAATAATCTTACCTCCCGACCAACATAAGTTGGCATTTCCAAGAATATATTTACCTCCCGACCAACATAAGTTGGCATTTTCGAGAATATATGTACTTCCTAACCAACATAAGTTGGCATTTTTAGGAATATTTTGTTTCCTAACCAAACAGGTTGGCATTTTTAGGAATATTTTGTTTCCTAACCAAACAGGTTGGCATTTTTAGGAATATTTTGTTTCCTAGCCAAACAGGTTGGCATTTTTAGGAATATTTTGTTTCCTAACCAACCGAGGTTGGCATTTTTAGGAATATTTTTCCTGAGTAGTCTGAGCTTTGTTGAGTTTTGTCGAGTAGTGTGTAGCACTAGTATTCCCCGAAAAATTTTCAATAAAAGGAGCAGGTATAACAACTTCACTTCCAAACGCCAGCATATATGGTGATTCTCCAGTTGCTACTCGGGGAGTAATACGATAAGCCCACAGTACTGACTGTAACTCGTTGATCCAGTTTGCTTTTGCGTCACTTAGTCTTTTCTTCAATCCATTTAGCAGTGTTCACTTAGTCGTTGACTGTTCCTCACTTTAGTCTGTCCGTCAATTTAGTCTGTCCGTTGCTTTGAGGATGTCCTGGTGCCGAGTGGATCTTTAAGATATTGGACTGATGGCAATAGGCAGCGAACTCCTTGTTGTCAAATTGTGTTCCATGGTCTGTGATGAAGGCATGAGGAAGACTATATCGACAGATGATATTCTTCCAGATAAATTGGTACACCTTGTCGTACGTCATATCAATGAGAGGCTCCGATTCTACCCACTTAGTAAAATAATCCACTGGGACGACGAGGTATTTGAACCTTCCTCGGGTCGTTGGTAGTGGTCCAACCAAATCAATTCCCCACATGGCAAATGGCCAAGGGGAAGTTATGGGTGTCAACAATGCTTGTGGAGTTCTTCGGATGGAGGAAAAGCGCTGGCACTTGTCACACTTCTTGGCATAGGATATACAATCAACCCTCATCGTCGGCCAGTAGTATCCCTGCGTCATCACCCTTTGTAAAAGCGTTCGACCTGCTACATGTGCTCCACAGGACCCTTTGTGGATCTTTTTAATTAATTCTTTCACCTCGGAGGGGTGTACACATCTCTGCAAACCTGCCATAATTCCTCGTCTATATAAAACACCATTAGTTAATACATACCGAGCAGCTTTAAACTTCAGTTTCTTGGCTGCGGGCTTGTCGATTGGTAATTCTCCCTCCTCGATATACGCCCTGATGGGATCCATCCAAGATGGTCCTAAATCAAGGGTGATAAAGTTCATCGTCAGATCTTCATCTATACTCCGACCAGCTAGAACTTCAATTGGGATTGTTTGTCGTATATCGGTACGAGTAGCTGATGCTAGTCGAGCTAGGGCGTCTGCTCTCGCATTCTCCATTCTTGGTATTCTGACCAGCTGAATAGCGGCAAATTCTGACACCAACTCCTTTGCTTTTGCATGATATCTGATCATTAATTCTCCTCTAACTGCATATACTCCCATCATTTGGTTTACGATCAATTGAGAATCGCTGAAAACAGTGACCTGTTGCGCCTCTATAATTTTTGCCAAACTAAGTCCTGCAATCATGGCCTCATACTCAGCCTCATTATTGGAAGCTTTGAATTGGAAATACAGGGCGTATTCCATGTCGACCTCTTCCGGAGTGCTCAAAACTATCCCCGCGCCACATCCTGTAGTGCAAGATGAACCATCTACATATAGCCTCCATATAGGTAACTCGTCTTTAAATTTCTACTCTGTCAGAGTTCCTCGGTGAAATATTTGTTGCTTCCTTTCGTCCTCCCCAGATTTTTCTCGCTCTTCATCGATCATCTTTTCTCTCCCTTTTACCAATCGGAGTTGGTCTGAGTTCGAATTTAATGATCCTGTAATATCCACTTGCCCTTTTACCAACCGGAGTTGGTCTGAGCTAGTGTTTGTTGATCCTGTAACATCCACAGGTTGATCAGCGAGCAACTTTTGCTCCTCGGGGGTATCAGGATTGGTGAACTCTGCTATAAAATCTGCTACAGCTTGCCCTTTAAGCGATGATCTGGGTTCATAGACTATATCATATTCACCGAGCTCTATTGTCCAGTACATCAATCTCCCTGATTTTTCTGGTTTATGAAGGGCTTGACTTAATGGCATATCGGTATATACTACTATGGTATGAGCCTAGAAGTATGGCCTCATTCTCCTACTCGCTTCAATCAACGCCAGTGCTAACTTTTCCAGCCTTGGATATCTGATTTCTGCTCCTCGGAAGGCCTTACTTGTGTAGTAAATTGGTTTTTGCACTCCATTCTCCACTCTGATCAACGTCGAGCTAACTTCATTCTCCGATACTGCTAGATACAAGTATAATTTTTTCCCATCACCGGCCTGGACAACAGTGGAGGTGCTCCCAGGTATTTCTTCAAGTCTTGAAAGGCCTTCTCACATTCATCATTCCACTCAAAAGTCTTTCGGAGCATTGTGAAGAATGGGAGACATCTATCGGTTGCTCGCGATACAAATCTATTGAGTGCTGATACTCGTCCTGTGAGACTCTGTACTTCTTTCTTCGTCGTTGGAGATCGCAGCCCTAATAGGGCTTTGATCTTTTCAGGATTTGCTTCAATGCCTCGTTGATTGACAATGTACCCGATAAACATGCCTTCTCGAACTCCAAATATGCACTTCGTCGGGTTCAGCTTCATTTGATATTTATCCAGTTGATCAAAGGTCTGGCCTAAGTCAACTAGATGATCGGCAGCTTTCTTGCTCTTTATCAGCATATCGTCAACATAGACTTCCATATTGCAACTGATTTGTTCAGCAAAGACCTTGTTCATCAGCCGCTGATATGTCGCACCTGCATTTTTCAAACCAAAAGGCATAACATTATAACAATAAGTTCCCCTAGGGGTAATGAATGAAGTACTCTCCCTATCTTCAGGTTTCATTTTAATCTGGTTGTAACCAGAATAAACATCCATGAAGCTCAGCAGCTCGTGTCCCGAGGTAGCATCGACTAGTTGATCAATTCAGGGCAGCGGAAAGTGATCATATGGGCATGCTTTATTGAGGTCGGTGAAGTCTACACACATCCTCCACTTGTTATTCTTCTTTTTTACCATCACCACATTTGCTAACCAGTCTGGATATTTAACGTCTTCGATAAAGAAAGCTTTCTGGAGCTTCTCGACCTCCTCTTGTATAGCTTGATTCTTCTCGAGACTGAATACTCTTTTTCTCAGCTTCACTGGTTTGATCTCCTTATTCACGTTGAGCTCGTGACATAAGAAATTTGGGTCTATTCTGGGCATATCTTCATGACTCCATGCGAAAGTTTTCTTTCTGCTTCTTAGGAAAGTTATCAATTCCTGTTTTAATGAGGTATCCAACGACGAACCTATTTGAGTAGTTCGTTCAAGGTGCTCATCGTCTAGAATGATATTTTCAGTAGCTTCCACCACTTGACCCTTCACGAGTTGCGACTCATCTCTAGGATCCAATGTTTCAATTTCTGCACCTTCATCCACTTGATAAGTAGTAGTCTTTTTCCTTGACTCCTCCAGCTCCTCTTGCTCGGCAGATGAATAATAACATTCCCGAGCTACTTTTTGATCACCTTTCACAACTCCTACTCCAAAATTTGTTGGAAATTTTAGGCACTGATGTACTGTAGATGGCACTGCCTCGAACTTCTTCAATCCTACTCTTAACTCGATTAAGTCAAGTATGAAGCTCTATGCGCAGGATTGGGGCATGTATGAAATGAATCTGATGGTGCCAATTGAATTGTTGTTTGCAGTCTTGGTGCTGTGTTGTGTGCAGTCTAGCTGCGTTGTTTTTGTTCGATATTGACCTTTTAAGGTCTTTATGCGCTGTTGATGAGCATCCAAGAATTGTACTGGACAAATAATTTTTCCTGAGCACCTGTTGAGGTTGAATCATATAAAAATTACGATTAGAATAATTATTCATCCGACCAATATATAGTGTGCATTGGCTTCAATATTGGACAATTTAAATTTCCAGATAATAATATGAGAGATAACAATCAAAATATCTCGTGTTCTCATAAAAATATGATGTACATAAACGTGTCTCCATAAAAATATTTAACGGACTTGTGATTATGAAAATTTCGTTTATTCATATTTGAAATAAAAACCGATCCACTAATTTAATAAAATCGTGATTTGCAATATTTTGCAGATTTGATAAATGAAAAATTGGACAACTAATTTATGTTTATAATCATAAAAAGCATGACTGAATCAAAAGATGTATGTATGTATGTACAACATATAATTGATTATTCATATATTGATAAAATTGATCGTATCAACACAATTATATAATATGATTATTTGTGCAGAGAACATAGTTTTCTTGAAGAGAGAGAAAATGGGTCTGATTCAATTCATGTTAATATTGGAATGGAAAATACATAATCGTTCTTAATGCTTATCCCTATCCTAACATATTTGTTCAGAAAATCTTCAAGTGGATCCATAGATGCAAGGATTTGTATAATATTTATGAGTCTAAAATTCACCAGATCCCCAAATTGAAATCGACCACACAGTTAGTGCATATAAAAATTATGACTAAATTAAAAGATTTCCAAATGAATCAAATTTGTATATACTCATATAAAAGAGATTTATGAATATAGAGAAATTAGTTTATCTCCTTAAATAAGAAATAATATAATATGTACACAAATTTCTCAAACTTTGTGATTATGAAATGTACATTTATCCAGATTTGTAAAATTAGATTCAACAATTTGTGAATATAAAATCATGATTGAATTAAAAGATGTATGCACAATATATAATTGATTTGATCTCTAAGTTTATGGATATAAACATATGAGAATCATGATTTGAACAAAAATATAATGGAAATTTGAATAGTCATCAAAGATCTTTCACAAATTATTTCAAAATCAATAAAGAAAATTATCAAATCTTATCATCATCGTATATATTGGTATATTAAATCATTTAAAATATTTATTCCATGATATAAAATTGAAACTTGAGAATCAAGCAAAAAGTTATGATTTATGAAATCCACTATTTTTCAGATTTCTAAATAAGAATTAATCTAACAGTTATGATTTTAAAATCATGATATGCAATATTTTGCAAATAAAAATTGGACAATTAATTTATGTATATAAACATAAAAATCATGATTGAATCAACAAATGTATGTATAATATTTAATTTATTATACATATAGAAAATAAAAACTTAGCTTTTGATGGAGAACAATGCTTGTAACACGTTCCCACAGACGGCGCCATTCTGTTGATGCAAAAAATTGGACCGAATCCCATTTTTATGATCACAGATAAATAGATAAAATCAATCCAATCAAGCACATGAGAGACAAAGATTTTTAAAGTGGTTCGGCTATAAGGAAAAGCCTACGTCCACTGTTATTTTATTCCCAGGGGTTTACAATAGCACAATGTGGTGTAGAGAGAGAAAAAGGTGTGGATCTTGTGTATGGTGTCTCTCATCCTTGTCGGATCTCCTCCGATCCCTCTCTTTTGGCTAAGGGAATACATGTATTTATAGTGATGGGAGATAAAGAGATTCATTGTATGTAGACATTTATGTCTAAATTCAACGAATCTAATTGTTGAATTGCTTGGTATGCCATGTGTTGTCATCTATTAATACAGTATAAATGTACATTAAGGCTCATTAAATGCGCTGCCATCTTCATTAATGCACATTAAATGCATAGTTATCCTTTGATCTTCCTGGTTGGTATGCCGACCAACTCTCCTCGGGTGCCGACTAACTCTCCTCGGGTGCCGACCAACTCTCCTCGGGTGCCGACTAATACTCCTCGGGTGCCAACTAATTTTCCTCGGGTACTGACCAACTCTCCTCGGGTGCCGACTAATACTCGTCGGGTGCCGACCAACTCTCCTCGGATGTCGAATATTGCCACGTAGGATGACATGTGTCCTTTTCTGATTGGTCCTCGTAGATGGAGAATTTTTGCGTTAACAATGAATATAAATATAAATATATATGTAAATATAAATATAAATATAAATACATTACCTGTAGTGCTGCCCAAATAGCTAAGTTGAGCTCATTTGGCACTTCCCTCAAATTAGTGTACCCCGAGCCAATAATCGTCTTTAGCTGCTCGAGGGATCTAGCTAATATCCTCGTCTTGTTCTTGACGGCCATTCCCAATTTGCCCTATTTGGGGAGCGTAGGGGCCGAGGAGCCCTCGTCGCCTCTGCTATTGTCGAGCCCAGAAGACATCATCATTACCATCATCATCATCATCATCATCATCATCATCATCATCATCATCATCCTTGCGTTAATCCCTGAAGGTGACATTTTCTGTAAAAAATGTTTTTATTAGTACAAATCAAAATGAATTAGAAGAAGACATGCAAACATTAAGTCTAAATAGTATATGCGCTAAGGTAACCATGTACAAATGAATAAAAATCATTAAACTGATGTTTGGAATACTTTTTACTGTTTAACTCACACACATATACAAAGGAAAGGGAGAAAGATAAAAATAGTGAAAATGATCAAGTACAAATGAATTAAAAGCATTAAACCGATGTCCGATAATAATAAAACACTAGTACATGCGCTAAATTGGAATAGTTATTACAAATTAAAAAATTATTTCAAATTCGGGTTATCATAAAAAATGGATTAATATTCGATAGGAGCATCCAAGTCATCCACACTACTATTTAGACGCTTTGGCGCATGTAGGACGATTGACCATGGCTCGTTGTTGATATACTCCGAGTAAAACACTTGGTTGACCTTTTGAAATGCACAAACAAACGGCTCATCACTCACGTGTTCGTTGCTCTACAACTTGGACTAGTCAACCATGATCAAACTGGTGCCAGAATCAACTTTACAAGCATTTTTATCCTCAACTCTTACCCAATCACAGTAAAATACGACCTCTTTGAAGCTTACATAGTCCAATTCAAATATATTTCTAATTACACCATAGTAAGTCATTTCAGCTTCAACGAGGTTTTTATCTTTTGCGCTCGCTCAAAAGAAAGTAAGAGCCTTGTATGAAATGCCCGAGTTCTGTACATTTATATTTTCCTCATACACACTTGAGTCGAATACGTAACCGTTAAATCGATACTTTTTGTACTCTTGTGCCATGAACAAGGGTTTAGTAGCTAGACGAGCAAGCTTTAATGTTGCATCATCCGTCTTTAAGAGCTGAGAATAGAGATAAATTAATTAGGTTAGTTATAAAGTTTTATTATAATCTAACGTTATATAACAACCGTTTTCATTATAATTACATCGTGTGACAACCACAGCCTAAAATTGTTGTCTGATTGTGCCATTATTTTTCTTCTTTTATTGTTCTCACGGGCTTCATATTTTCTGTATACAATTAATGCGATGAACGTATTACAAAATTAATCATGTATAAAATAATCTAAAATAATGTAAAACTTAAAATAATTTAAACTTACTTTTTTCATTCTTCGACATCTTCATGTGTGTCAGATAGATAATGAGCTACTTATTCATGTCACTCATCGATGAACTCATCGATTTCATCAACGCTGGTCGTGTCAGGCATATATTCTCGAGTATAAATTGATGACTCCACGATGATATATTCCTCTGCAATTGAACCTGCAATGTATCACGTATTCTTGATGTAATCTTTAAAAACTTTCATCAATCTTTCAAACGGATACATCCACCGATATCTAATCGGACCGCAAAGAAGTGCCTCGTCGCATAGGTATACCAACAAGTGAATACTTATGTCAAAGAATGCTGGGGGAAAGTACTTCTCTAACACACAAATTGCTTTGGTCACCGCCAATTTTACAGCCACTATGTGTTCTCGATTGACTACCTTCTCACACAAAAGTGAGAAGCAGATACTAATTTGCATAATGGCCCTCTGCAAATCCTTGTGCTTGGAGAAATAGTGCTTAAACAATAGAGGAGCCAATTGCATGATCACATGCCAATCGTGGGACTTACACTTATGTAAATCATGGGTAGCATAGTTCACAATCCTTTGCAAGTTCGACAAAAAATTACATGGAACCTTCAAATTATATATTGTGTCTAAAAGCACCTTCCTTCCCCACTCATCAAAGTAAACACACAAGGGGGAATTATTATCCTTCCCCTACTAACTTCTTTCAATCATAGTTGTGGCTTAAGTTTCAACGATTTAAGGTCTTTTCATGCATTTTATCCATCCTTTGAATAACTCCCTCAAGGCATGTGCCCATAATATTTTTAGCGAGGTAATTCTCTGCATGCATCACATCCAATACATGGCCCACCGGGTTTTTCTTCCAATAAGGCAAGTCAAATAAAATTAACCTCCTAGACCATGTCTTTCTTGTCTCAGTTTTATTCCCAATTGGGGTCTTCTTATGCTTAACATTCTTAAATTTAGGATTATTAGCTGGCATATTAGGGCCACAATCAGAAGATTTACTTTTAATTTCTGAACTTGAAAGTTTTCTCGGCGGTAGCCTATGTTCAACCCCGCCCGATAAAAAATTGGAACCTTTCTCAAATCTGAAACTATGAGCCGGGGGTAAAAACCTCCTATGGAAATGGTATACATCTTTTGATCTAGCGGGGAGACAAAGAGATGCAGCCTCCTCTCCATAAATAGGACACCTCAAATAACCATGTACTACACAACCGGATAATGTCCCATAAGATGGAAAATCATGAATTGACTACATCAACATAGCTTTCAGCGTAAACTCTTCTTTTTTAAAAGAGTCAAATGCTTGCACACCCTCTTCCCACAACTCATTTAATTCTTCTATCATAGGAGCCAGATAGACGTCGATGCCATCATTTGGTGCCTTTGGCCCAGGTATCAATAAAGGCAGCATTAAAAATTCAAGTCTCATACACTATGAATGAGGGAGGTTGAGTGGGGCTATGATCATCGGCCATACACTCTGATTGGTGCTTAGATTTCTAAATGGATTGAAACCATCTGTTGATATAGCCAAACGAATATTACGCTGTTCTCGAGTAAAATCGGGATACTCATAACTCTTCCTCCTTCAAGCTGTAGAATCAATAGGATGATGCATGAGATTATCCCCTACTTCTGCCCTAATATGCGAAGTCATTGCCTCCTCTATCCATGGTATTGTGAAAAATCGCTTTAATCTAGGCCCAACGGGAAAATATTTCAACACTTTTTGAGGCATTTTTGAGCTTGTGCCTTCCTTGCCAGTAGATTAGACATGTCTAGGTTCATCGCATACCGGACAACGATCGAGATTTTCATACTCCTTTCGGTATAATATGCAGTCATACACACAAGCATGAATCGATTTATACTTCATTCCCAAACCTTTCAAACTGTTCTTCATAACATGATAACTATTTGGAAACGTATTCTCCTTGGGTAGTAAGCCCTTCACCTAATTCAGAATTCATGTTACGCTATTGCAAGACAAATTGTATTGCGTCTTCAAACTGTTCAAACAACCATGGCATGTAAAGTTGTTTGATCTTTCTCAGAGCCAGAGTATAATAGTTGGGTCGCCTTAAATTTTAAACTCTGGTAGTCATCGTCAAGGTTTATCGAGATATCTTCATGAGCACTTAACATTGTACATCGTCAGTGACCTCATTCTCCTCCACTTCATGAACTCCATACGCATCATCAACTAGATCCTCTAACATATTATGATCTACTTCGTCCCCTTTTACATCTATCCTACTTGTTGAAAGTTGTTGTGAAGGTTGTTCGGGGATAAAAGTAACTTTGAATTCACCGTGAAAACTCCAAAATCGATAATTATCTCGCATACTCGATCTTAACAAATGTAGTTCAACTTTTTTCCACTCAAATACCTTACCATTCTTATACTTAGCACACGGACATGGAAACTCTTCATCATTATAACATTTCTTTGCGTATTTCACAAATTCATTAGCACCTCTGCGAAACCCATTCCCCAATCTATTTGTTACCCCCATCCACTCTTTGTATTTATGATATCCCATCACAACTACTACAAACAATCACCTATTAAAGGTAAGAAGCATATATTCATGGATTAGTATAAACAAAACTTAGATTTATAGTATGTTTCAATTAATTATGTCTTATTTATATTTGATTTTTAATATTCAATTTATAATAGTAATTCATATTTCCTCCATCTCCTCTAAAGGGTGAATGGTCCTATCTCATTCAAGACCACATATTTCTGTAATATACTTAACAGCTCATGCACATTGTTACGATTTCAGAAAAATCGGTGGCATATCCCCATAATTCTCCAAGTACACGACGTAGATTGGCAAGTGTGAGTGTTCTTTCAATTGATCAATTGAAATAACACACACTTGGCAATCTAGTATGTACTCAGAGAACATTAGGATACGATTGCAGAACTTCCTCCAAAAGTAACAACTTTAAGCCACTAAGAAAATTATTATACAGAAATTATGCAGTCCCAAAGTGTCCAAACGGGACAATTTGAAAGATCTCATTACATGGGTAATAACTCTCGAACGGGTCTAAGGGCTATTGAATGCGTACGCATAAGAACTAGAAGGCTAGTATCTGTGCAAACTTTGTGTAATTGTAGGTATGTTTTATTTAATTATGATAAGTTCGTGGTCGTACCACTCTCGAACGGGTCCTGACTGAAAGTAATTTTAGAAAAAAGTCGAAAACTCCCCCTCCCCCATTTTGACAATAATCCAGTGGTCGTGCCACTTCCAAAATTATCCAACTCAACAAATTAAGACAATATAATTATTTACGGATTTATTTGTGTGAGTTAAATTAAGTATTTTTAAAAAATTTAACAACCAACTTCCATATCCAACCACCTCCGTCCAATATAATAATGTGTATCTCGTACTCCATCTAATTCATCTACTCAATTAATTTAACAATAACAATTTCAAACGTAAATTAAAATAAAGAAACAATATTTATAATGTCCAATCAACATTAACAATTAATTTCAAGTCCTAAACTAAACATTAATTTTAAATCCTAAATCAACATTAACAATAAATTTTAAGTCCTAAACTAAACACTAATTAATTTCAGCATACACATATACACCCCATGCCCCACCCCACCCCACCCCACCCCACCACCACCACCCCTGCCCCACCATACACACACACACCTGCACACACACCCAAACCCAACCCCCCAGACACAAATGCCCCACCTCCTGCCCCACTACACATACACAAATGCACACACACAAACCCACCCACCCCCTCCTACCCACCACACACACATGCACTCACACGCACACCCATGTACATGCACACATACACATACACATACACATACACACACACACATGAACATATATACACACACATACACACATATATATAAATGAGGGAAAAGAAAAAATACCTAGTAGAGTGAGAGAGAGAGAGCAGTTGCTTAGAGAGAGAGAGAGAGAAATGGAGGGAATAGAAAACGGTGGAAAAAAAAGAAGAAGGAAGGGTTTTTTACCGATAAACTTGTCACAGATCTATCACGGTCATTGACCGTGACAAGTTTATAAGGTTGTCACGATCAATGACCGTGATAACTATTCTTGTCATAGTCAATGATCGTGACAAAAAACGCATATTTTTTTGTCGCGCACTTTGAGAAATAACGTATTGAAAATGTATTATAATCCATTTAGATTATAATTGGCTATCTTGCGTGTCAAAATATTATGTCTTGCATAATTAAGCTTGTTGCTTAATTCCCCTATAGATGTCGCAAGTGTGTAACTTAATTCTATTAATTTGTTTTGCACATCATTCAATGTCAACGGATTCTGTACATCTACTTTGCTACAAACCCGGTGCGACTTTGATATCCTTTTACGGTTGTGATTGATTAAGATCTAAGCTTTTCACAAATATACACGTTTTTTAAAACGTCTTTTTAAACTTAAGTGAATTGTGAAATCTTTTAAATGTGCAAATTTTTTTTTGCTTAAGGGCTTTAATTTATTAAAATGATGGAATAATGTACATTTTTTTTTGCACTTTCGTGCACATAGAGGTTGTGTACAATCGTGCGCACGACTTTAATGAAGCATAGTCGGATCCACATGGCACATTCCTGACTAATGAGATCTAAATCGTGTGATTGGAGATAATGCGACCCCATACAAATGGCGACCCAAAATTTTAGAGATGTCCATAAATTCAATTTTTGGCTCCAAATGTAATAAGTTGAAGAATTGACTTATAGAGTTTTCTTGTGACTTTCTTACAATTTACTTGGCTTTTAAAATTGAGAAAATTGACTATATCCGTACTTTATTTATGTCTATGGAGAGCTTTTATGAGCAATTCTTTAGAGGAATTGGCTCAAGATGTGTTATCTAGGATGAGAATGAACTTCCTCACCACATTGGTGGAGCTTACAAACATTTTATCATTCAATGAGGGAAAGTTGTATTGTGCATAGATAACTACTTATAAAAGAGAAAAGTGAAAGGTATCTTCTTGCTTCTTGTAATATTATTCTTTTAAAGTTGAATGAGAGACATGCATATGCATTGGAGGTTTTTTTTTTTACCTTAGGTGGGGTTTTTCCTCGTAAATTTGGCGTTATGTGATTTATTTGTGAATGTATTTGTACTTAATTTCATATCACATGCTTGTGCACCTACATCTACAGTTATTATATAATTTGGTAGGTTTAATTGAATATTAAAGGTTCTAATCTAGTTAATTGACAATTAATTTGAATAGATCTAAACTTGTGCGCGAGAGATACAATTCAAGCCATTTGAATATGTTATTAAGATTTAAAATCGTATCCACACTTGTTCAATTTCAATCTAATGGATTAAATTGGTTTTCCACTTGTTTTGCTCAAATCCAGGATCATATATTTTAAATTGGCCCAAATTGGTCGTGATTGGTGTTATATTATACTCACCCATTCCCTCTGGGGATAATATAAATGTTGCATAGATCCTAAGCTACACCCTCATATATGGACATCATTTATTTTTATTTTTTATGATAAATTTATTGAACTGTTTAGCCTTTAAATAAATAAATTGGTTATCTTGGATGAATTAACTAAATTATTATAAATTTATTGAATTAATTAAATTAAGAAAATGAAAATAAGATTTGATGAATAGTTAAAAACTTTATTTGACTGATTAATTAAAACACTTTTTAAATGATAGGTCATTAATGAATATAAGCTTCGTTGTACGATGAGATTTGTATGCACCTGGTGGCATGGTATGGTGTGTTTGGGTAATTGTTGGACATATATTTATAAGTGGACTCAGAACAAATTTTTTTTACTCATTTATTACCATTCCTGACACACAAACGGGCCAGGGCCTTATTATGATACTCATTAGGCAGTGGTGGGAGAAGACCCACACGTTTCATTATCACGTAGATGAATAGGGTTCACACCATTAAACTTCAAGATGCTAGAGGTTGGGAAGGGAGAGATCATTCTGTTCGCCAATGGGGATGAGACATTTCAGTATGCCAGTTAGTACCTCCCCGATCTTTCAGATTGATGTGAGCATTAGCGTGGTCCAACATGCTTATGAGGATGAGGGATTTTGTCAGGGACAATGTGTTACCTAATGATTATATGAAATACATTAAGATGTTTATGTTATATACTCTTGGTTAATTGTTCTTCACAAATGGCAATAGTGCGATCAGACTTGATTAATTGGTGTATTTATTCACCTAAAGATCTTGGGTGATTTTTCCTATGGCGACGCTATTATGACGCCTCTTTATACAAGATTGGATATTACGTGCCGCTATGGTCGCTGACGAGGCAATAACCATTGGAGGTTGTAGGCGAAGGTTCACATGGATCCTTCATGTGAATTACGTTCATTTAGTTAATTTTATTTACTTACATTCATTTAGTTAATTTCATTTAATTTATTTCATTTAGCTATTCATTGTTATACATTTATATTATATTTTTGGTTGTTCTAGAACCTGTAATGCCTACACCCTCTACTGGATGAGGATCATGCCAACAATATCGAATTCCTATGCATTCTACAATAGGAACGGGGGATCAGTGTTATTATGGGTAAGGTTTGTCGCAACCTCAATATATTTTGTGGTCAGAGTATCATTTTAATTCCAGGGATGGTATTCTTGAATGGTATTTAAGGGATCATTATCTACGTTAGCACATTGGATTTTTAGTGGTTAAATATCACCTTTGATCAACATAGCATGACAACAAGTCTAGCCTGAGCAGATTGCATACCACCCAAAACCCAATAGATGGCCCATTGCACTCACTTACGTGGATATTTAGCTGGATTATGACATATGTTTGAGGGAGTATGGATTCAAGCTATTTGTACCACAAGTGTATTGAGCGACCAGTGTTGATGTTGTGCGCATTGATGTCGTGGGCCCAAAGCTACAAATATTTTTTGATAAGAAGCCTCATCATGGCTCAAGAGGGTACCCTTCTACTGAACTGCATCCATATTAGGCTGATTAGGGTCTATGGAGGGAGCGTGTTTATGAGAAACCATGGGACTAATCAGTACATCCAGTTATCCCAACATCCTTAGGATATTGCCCTGGTTATCATGTGGGATACATACCAATTATCGTCGGCAATATTTTTACAACTTATATGATTAAATTTATATATAATGTATAACTATTTGTATATGTATTAAACTTATGTCATTAATGCAGGAAGAAACCCAAAGACACTTGTGTCAGTATGTCCTCTTAGGTCATAGTCTGAGAGAAGGGATGAATGACCAAATGCATAATCCCTACCACCATTTGTGATATACAGATGACTCACTAAGATAGACTCTGCGGGATTTTTCTATTGTGTATTACCCATGATGCGATTCGTATGGAGTGTGACGTGTTTTAGTAATGGTACACTAGGGAATAAGATGATGAGAACAATCCGGATTCATCATTCAGTCCGAGGAAGCATAGACTACGACGTAGTAGCTAAGGAAGCGTATCTTAGTATGTTTTTACTATTTTTTATCGAGCATTATGAGATTAACAGTTGTTTTATATTCTTATATTTCGATATTCTAGTTGTGATATATATTATTCATCCCATGTTATATATTTGTGTCATTTTTTTCTAAATGTACCATTTAAGAAGAAATACATTCAAATTGAACTCAAACAAAATTATACATAGGAAAAAATAGATGGCTTCCCGCGACATTCTAGTTAATGCGCCACCCTTTACGTGGCTTTTTGTTTATTACGCAAAGTTTAGTTTTATAATCGTGAGGGAAGTTGTGATTAATTTTTTCCCTGGACAAATATATTAGTTTGTCGCTTGCTCTGAAGAGCCAAAATCACAAAATAGGAGAGAAAAATAGCATATTTGCAAATTTTTCGATAGCTTTAGATATGGTATAAGGTAACCTCAAAACATTAGTCACTAATATAAACTACTCACGAAAGTTAGGACGACTTTCTCAATTTAAATAATGTGTTTTTGCTTTTACCTCTGAAGTTTGGATTTAAGTCCATTCAGATTTTTAAAATGCAAAAAATGTTTGTTTTTTCAAAATATTAATAGGTTAGTTATTAAAATTTAAAATTTAGAGGTAATATTGGCACTTTAATCAAAACATTGAATCTAAATTATGATTGAATACATTCATTTAGAGGTGTTATTGAGACAGAAAACAAATATATATTTTTTACATTTAGATTCGGACTTCAAATTCAGATAAAAAACAAACACGCCCTAAGTTAGACTCAATGTTCAAATATGAAGTGACATTTACCTCTTAATCATTGAGAAGCAAATATTGTCGCTAATCTATTAATTTTTACAAAAATAAACACTATTTTATACCTTTTAATTCTGAAGTGTACCGCTTAAAACTTACAAACCAAAAACAAACAAGATTTAATAGTTTTGCTAATTTTAACTCCAATGAAGTGCTCATTTATTTAATGGTCAAAATTTTCATTTTCCTCATTCTCTTTGACCCCCTTCTCTCTGAGAAGACGTAGTCACTATTATACCATCATCATATCCACTACCATCACCACCAACACACAATTTATCCATTTTTCTCCTCTCTCTCATAAATATCTATTTCCTTAATATCATAAAAATATTTTAATTAAAAAATAACATTCTTATATATTATTGTTTCAAATTCAACTTGAAAACTACTTAAAATAGATTTACATACTAACTTGATTTTCGAACATTCTTAAAATTTTAATAAAACATTGAAATTTTTTAAAACATGCAATTTCACTGCCTCGATCTCGAAAATAATAACCAAATTCGGCGGCATTACCCTGAAATTTCGCACCATGTCAACGATATGACTCAAGTATGTAAATTTTTCATGTTCGTACGAAATTGTACTCAGTGTCACGACCCCAAAAATTTTCACCATATTTGGTACCTAGATCTTGAGTTTATATAATTTGACACTTTTTATAGTATTATATTTGTTTGCGTACTTGGGGTAATGCCTCTGAATTTGATCATTGTTTCCAGGGTGGGGGAGCGAAGTGGTACGTTTTCGAAAACGTCAATGTTTTTATACAATTTTAAGCATGTTTTTAATCCAAATTTTGTATGCATTTTATTTTAAAATCTTTATGGATTAAATATGTAACCAAAATATTTATTATGGTCATTTTTAATTACAAATATATACTTTTCTATAACTATTATTTTTTGTGTACGAGAGAGAAATAAAGGGGGTAATAACTTAATTTTTATATTTTTGTCTTATTATCCATCTAAGACTATATCTTAATTTTTATATTAGGATTATAGGTTTACTTTCTCTCACTTTTTCTTCCATCTAATTCTAGACTTTCCTCTCATTAAGGATGTTAGAAGATATAAAAAATACATCACATGCATATATTAGTGCAAGAAAAAACTTACAACATTCACTAGCATTTTAAAGAAATTTGCCTATAAAACTACACTAAGTATTTTCATTTGATTACTAACAATGTTAATTTTTAAATTATATTGAAAAAATATTATTTATGTGATAATATTTTCTTAAATTTCAATGAATTCTCCCAGGTGGGTAGAGAAATTGAGCTTGAACCTCATAGAATTCCTTATTCAAAATCTCAAATTGACCAAAAAGATTTTCAATTAAAATACAAAAAAAAAATCTTTATAAATCAATGCAATAACATAAATAAATTGTTCCCAGTTTATTATTTTTTCCCATTTGTGATAATAATGAGAAATTGGTCATAATATCTCCCAAATTTTAATCGACAACGATAGTATAAATAAAGAAAACATTAATGAATGAAAAAAATGAAAGAAGTAACCCCAAAAAAGTTCAAAGTAAGATAAAGTTGAACCATGAGAGGACACTACACACACGTGTGTGTGAAATTGAAACTTACTAATGATATTACCTTCGAAAATAATCATTATTCCTAACCTCCTAAGAGACGAACATTAAAATGAAAAAAATATTAACTATATATCTAAAGACTTTGCAACACAGTGTAATGGCACCCCCTTAAAAAATCACCACCCATGGAGACCCATCCTCTATGTTTGCAATTAAATTAAAGCATTGCACAAATTATTGTTTCATAATCTCATTAAGGACACGAACTAGATATGTTTACTTTTATATTTATGTTATAGTTGGGATCTATAAATTGTATTTCCAATTCATGAATTGCATTACTTTCCTTCAAAATCCTTCACAATTACTGAGAAAGCAGGGACTATATGGATTCATTTGTATATTAGGCCACACACATAAAGATTCACTTTTTACCAAACTTTATCTTATTATAATTAAAGTGAACATGCAATGGTGATATGAACCCAAATTTCAAACCAAACCAGAAAAAAGAAAAAAATAGAGAAAAAATTCCTTTTAGACAAAATCTTTAATTTTGGATTGTTAAAGATAAGATAGACACGTAATGACTTACAAACTACTTAGATATCCACTAAGTATAGCTCCTAAGAGTTTTTAAATATTTAACGTAAAATAATGTAGTCCAGCATCACCCACAACAAGCAGATCTTGCCTCGATATCCACCGATCAGCTTTCAAAATATGAAATTCCCTTCTTCTTCAGTTGTAGATCCTCGAATCCAAAAATCAGCAGTAGAGAATTTCTCTACAAGGATTTAGAACTTTTGAATGTGTTCTTCTTGGTTTGAAAAAGTTATACTTAAATATCCAAGGGGTTTGGATGAAAAAATTATAGACTTTGATCACAAAATGAACTTTAAATAGACTTGCTAAAAAGTATAACCCCACATCTCTATTTATATGGAAAGTTGTTGTAAAGATATAGGGATTAAAGATTAGAAAATATTTGTTTTAAAAAAATAAACACGCACTCTCATTCAAACGAACTGCCACCTCATTCGAATGACGTACTTAATCTCGTTCAAATGGTTTCCAACGAAACTTCGAACGACATTCCAGAACTGAGCAAAAAGGTGGCACTTCAGATCTCCCTGGAACGTGAAAATCTCGTTTGAATGACATGCCAGTTTAAAAATCACCTCTGGACATTTTAAGCTTTACCAAACTATTTCATAACATTTCTCCGATAAAGTTGTGACGAATGATCTTCAATTTTGCAAATTTCACCAACGATTCTTCTCTTTGAAGACTTGATAACGGTTATGAAAGTGCAGTGGGGTGTAACAGGATAAGCCAGATAAAAATTAAATGAGCAACTATAAATTTTTCTCTTACAAATCTCCCCCTTTGTCTGTTCCGGTACAAAACCCAAACCGAATTCAAATTAACCCTTAGACTAATATAACTAATGACGTCCAAACTAAGAAACAAAAATGCATAAATGTATAAGTCTTCAACTGAAAGTATTCATCTTGTGTGGTCTATGAAATCATACACAAAAATGCATAAATGTATAAGTATTCAACTAAAATTATTCATCTTATATGGTTCATTAAGTCATCATCAAGATGGAATGACCTACACACATGAGACAAAAGAAATACCGTGATGCATACGAGCTTAAAGAAAAAAAAATTCTCCCTCAATTTGTTCTCCCCCTTTTGTGTGTAATAGACAAAGGGTTATACACTAAGCATGAAATATTAACATCACGGGAATTTAAAAGAAATAACGTCACAAAGATAAACAATAAAGCACATGCGATGAATTTTCAAAAAGCAACAAACTATTTTTGAAAATTTTCAATTTTTTAAGAATAAAAGCATATGTAAAGTGCATATAGGTACAATAACAACACACCATGGAATAACACTAAAATATCTGAATCAGGAAAGCAAAATGTAATTGTGTGAACATTTTCTATAGGTATATCAACATAGGCATTCATAACCTAGGTTCACAAAGTCAATGAGATACTTCTAAAGAAAGAACTCAATTTCAACCTTAGGTTTAAGAGAATTGAACAAGGTGAAATTGACTCGACTTATGCAACATGCAATGAATTTAAATGCTTTTCAAATCAATAATGCCAAACTATTTAATATTTTTCAAGAGAGACCGTTGTGCAAATCTATTGATCTTCTACTTTATAGCATTCTCAAAAATTCACATATTTAATAATTCACTCTCAAATTTTTAAAGATATCATAATACTCATGTGTAGCGAAGCATCAATGAATCAAAAATGGCATCGGCTCTTCTGTTTTTGTGTGTCATTAATCTTTTAGGCTCTTTTTGCAAATGGTGGATTTTAAGACAAAAATAATTTTCTTTTCTTCGTTTGAGAAATTTTTTGAACTTTTTCACAAAAAGGGCAAGATCATCAAGATCAAAATGAAATCCGGAGTGAGAAGAAACCTCTTTTTTCTTTTTAAATTTTCAAAGCAATCCTTTTATCCCTCGACTTATGAATTTCAGGGAACATATCGATTTCATAAGTTTGAAGGTGTCCTACAAGTTCTTCTAGAAATTATAAAATTTCCAACGAATTAAGCATAGTAACTTTAAGGATAAAACAGGACGAAAAGGATCTTAAAATCTTTTTCACAACTCTCGTATCAGGAATTATGTCACCCAAATTAAAATTAGAGTTGACAATATCAAATAATCATGCATAAAATTCATCAAATATCTCAGATTCTAGCATAGTTATGGTCTCAAACTGTGTGGTGAGATTTTGTAGCTTAAAAGCTTTTACAACATTGGTATCCTCGTGAGTAAGTTGGAGGATATCCCATGCTTCCTTATATATGGTAGACATCATAATATGATGGAACTCGTGGGGGGTGACTGCACTAGAAATAATACTTAGCACACTAGATTTAAAACCACTCGATTTAAGTTCATCATCCATCCAAGTGGTAAAAGGCTTAGGACTTATGACATCACCATTAGTCACAGTGGGTGGTGTCCACCCTCTTTAACAAACAAGCCAGACACGTTAGTCAATCAATTTCAAAGCCGACCTCATTCGGGCTTTCTAATATACATAATTTGACCCATAAAAATAGGAACCCTATTATACAAATTATCTATATAATCCCAAAATAAAATATCACCCAACAAATTAGTGTAACCTGCTCTGATACCAATTTGAGAGAACAGGGGCTATATGGATTCACTTATATATTAGGTCACACACACACAAATTCATTTTTATCAGATTTTACCTTATTAAAATTAGAGTAACATACACGGTGATATGAAGTCAAATTCCAAACCAAACTAGAAAGAAGAGGAAATATAGAAAAAATACCTTTCGGGCAAAACCTATAATTCAACACTGTTAAAGATAAGACAGACACATAACGACTTACAAAATTATAACACACAAGTGACTTCTAATCTTCAACATAAAATGATGCAATCCAACACCGCCAACAGTAAGAAAATCTTGCCTCGGTATCCATCGTTCACCCTTTGAAATATGCAACTCCCTTATTCTTCAGTCGTAGAGCCTCGAGTCCACAAACTAACAATAGAGAATTTCTCACCAAGGGTTTAGAACTTTTGAACGTGTTCTTCTTGGTTTGGAAAAGTGATCCTAAAAGATCCAAGGGGGTGGATGAAAAATTTATAGAGTTTGATCACAAAAAGAACTCTCAAAAGTCTTGTTGAAAAGTCTAATCCCACATCTTTATTTATAGGAAAAGTTGTTGTAATGAGATAAGGACTAAAGATTAGAAAATATTTGGTTTAAAAAAATAAAAACACGCATAATCGTTCGAACAAACTGCCACCTCATTCAAATGATGTACCTGATCTCGTTCGAACGATTTCCAGCGGAACTTCAAATGATATTTCAGAGCTGACCAAAAACGTGATGCTTATGATCTCGTTCGAATGCGGGAACCTCGTGGTAACAACCAGTTGAATCTCGTTTGAGCGACATGCCGATTCGTTCTAACGAACCAATACGTATTTCAAAAAATCTTTAAAAATCATTTAAAAACTATTTAGAGAAAACAAACTCTATTTAAAAATGACCTCTTAATATTTTAAGCTTTACCAAACCACCTCATAACACATCTCCGACAAAGTCATGACGAACAACCTTTAATCTTGCAAATGTTACCAACATTTTTTCTCTTTAAACAATTGAGAACGGTCATGAAGGTGTAATGGGGTGTAACGGAATAAGCCAAATAAAAATAAAATGCACAATTATTAATTTTGCTCTTACAATTACAAATAAAAAGTGTGCTCAAATACGTACAGTGTTAGTCAAGGAGGTATATTTAATTGATGATTATTCATTTTCCCCACCTAAGGAGTGGAAATATTCCTCTCCTGCACGTGAGGAATAAAACTCGATATAATCCTATAAGAAAATAGGCATATATGAAAAATGAACTATTGATAGATTTGTGGAGAAGTGAAAAAGTTGTGCTTTACATAAGGGTACCCATTATATGTGAGCGAAAGTGAAAATTAATGTAAAGAGTATCTTTTAGATTATATTTCCAATCTATTTATATATTTCATTAATTATAAAAAACTTTCCCCATGTGGATGTTGGAAAGTTGTCGAACCATATATATCGTGTGTGCTTGGTATTTATTATGTGTCTATGTTCTTTCCATTTAATTTGTGTGATTATTTAGCCTGAATTAGTGAGTTCTTGAGCATATATTTGGCACTGACAGTGGGAATCAAGTTAGATGAAATACCATCAAATAAAGTCAAAACTTGGTATTTTAACTCGTGACCAACACCCGAGAAGAAAATTGTGCTTCACACTTTATCCAATAAAATGGGTACACGTCGCCACCACCACGGCGAATCAATCACACCATTTCCAATATTTTAAGTGTTTAGACTTAGATATTACAGGTTCACGGGCCAACCAAATTAAATACATTTTAAATCATGTAGTAAGACATAAATAATCCATTAAGATAATGATCATCAACCCAGATTCCTCATAAACTATATATAAAACCAACCACAACCACCAACAACTCTGGACTCCCCCACATATTGGTATTATTAAGATATGAATGAGGTTGAATTATTTTGATGCTAATAATGTTGTTGCCTCAATCTTTATTTGAGTGTACAATGTGAGTTTGAGGTTGAAGAATGTCATATGCTTTATTGCGATCACTCGTACGAGAGAGATTCCCATATACGAATATTTCTAACACTAAGCTAAAAATCAAAACTGGTCATTGCTCTTCACACTTTATCCTTTGAAATATGCAATTCCATTCTTCTTCAGTCGTAGAGCCTCGACTCCACAAACTAACAACAATAGAGAATTTCTCTACAAGGGTTTAGAACTTTTGAACGTGTTCTTCTTGGTTTGGAAAAGTGATCCTAAAAGATCCAAGGGGGGTGGATGAAAAATTTATAGAGTTTGAGAACAAAAAGAACTCTCAAAAGTCTTGTTGAAAAGTATAATCCCACTTCTTTATTTATAAGAAAAGTTGTTGTAAAGAGATAAGGATTAAAGATTAGAAAATGTTTGGTTTAAAAAAATAAAAACATGCGTAATCATTCGAACAAACTGCCACCTCATTCGAATGATGTACCTGATCTCGTTCGAACGGTTTCCAGCGGAACTTCAAATGATATTTCAGAGCTGACCAAAAAGGTGATGCTTATGATCTCGTTCGAATGCGGGAACCTCGTGCTAACAACTAGTTGAATCTCGTTTGAGCGACATGCCGATTTGTTCTAACGAGCCGACAAATTTTTCAAAAAATCTTTAAAAATAATTTCAAAACTATTTAGAGAAAACAAACTCTATTTAAAAATGACCTCTTAATATTTTAAGCTTTACCAAACCACCTTATAACACTTCTCCGACAAAGTTGTGACGAACAATATTCAATCTTACAAATTTTACCAACGATTTTTCTCTTTAAAGAATTGAGAACGGTCAGGAAGTTGTAATGGGTTGTAACGGGATAAGCCAAATAAAAATAAAAAGCGCAATTATTAGATTTTCTCTTACAATTACAAATAAATAGTGTGCTCAAATACGTACATTGTTAGTCAAAGAGGTATATTTAATTGATGATTATACATTTTCCCCACCTAAGGAGTGGAAATATTCCTCTCCTGCTCGTGAGGAATATAACTCGATATAATCCTATAAGAAAATAGGCATATATGAAAAATGAACTATTGATAGATTCATGGAGAAGTGAAAAAGTTGTGCTTTACATAAGGGCACCCATTATATGTGAGCGAAAGGGAAAATTAATGTAAAGAGTATCTTTTAGATTATATTTCCAATCTATTTATGTATTTCATTAATAAGAAAAAACTTTCCCCATGTGGATGTTGGCAAGTTGTCAAACCATATATATCATGTGTGCTTGGTATTTATTATGTGTCTATGTTCTTTCCATTTAATTTGTGTGATTATCTAGCCCGAATTAGTGAGTTCTTGCGCATATATTTGGCACTGATAGTGGGAATCAAGTTAGATGAAATACCATCAAATAAAGTCAAAGCTTGGTATTTTAACTTGTCACCAACACCCGAGAAGAAAATTGTGCTTCACACTTTATCCAATAAAATGGGTAAACGTCGCCACCACCACGATGAATCAATCACACTATTTCCAATATTTTAAGTGTTCATACTTAGATATTACAGGTTCACAGGCCAACCAAATTAAATACATTTTAAATCATGTAATAAGACATAAATAATCCATTAAGATAATGATCATCATCCCGGATTCCTCATAAACTATCCATAAAACCAACCAAAACCACCAACAACTCTCGACTCCCCCACATATTGGTATTATTAAGATATGAATGAGGTTGAATTATTTTGATGCTAATAATGTTGTTGCATCAATCTTTCTTTGAGTGTACAATTTGAGTTTGAGGTTGAATAATGTCATATGCTTTATTGCGATCACTCGTATGAGAGAGATTCCCATATACGAATATTTCTAACACTATGCTAAAAATCAAAACTGGTCATTGTGCTTCACACTTTATCCTTTGAAATATGCAATTCCATTCTTCTTCATTCGTAGAGCCTCGACTCCACAAACTAACAATAGAGAATTTCTCTACAAGGGTTTAGAACTTTTGAACGTGTTCTTCTTGGTTTGGAAAAGTGATCCTAAAATATCCAAGGGGGGTGGATGAAAAATTTATAGAGTTTGATCACAAAAAGAACTCTCATAAGTCTTGTTGAAAAGTCTAATCCCACATCTTTATTTATAGGAAAAGTTGTTGTAAAGAGATAAGGATTAAAGATTAGAAAATATTTGGTTTAAAAAAATAAAAACATGCGTAATCGTTCGAACAAACTATCACCTCATTCGGATGATGTACCTGATCTCGTTCGAACGGGTTCCAACGGATCTTCAAACAATATTTCAGAGCTGACCAAAGAGGTGATGCTTATGATCTCGTTCGAATGCGAGAACCTCGTGCTAATAACCAGGTGAATCTCGTTTGAGCGACATGCCGATTCGTTCAAACGAGCCAACAAGTTTTTCAAAAAATCTTTAAAAATCATTTAAAAACTATTTAGAGAAAACAAACGCTATTTAAAAATGACCTCTTAATATTTTAAACTTTACCAAACCACCTCATAACACTTCTCCGATAAAGTTGTGACGAACAATCTTCAATCTTCAATCTTGCAAATGTTACCAATGATTTTTCTCTTTAAACAATTGAGAACGATCATGGAGGTGTAATGGGGTGTAATGGGGTGTAGCCAAATAAAAATAAAATGCGCAATTATAAATTTTGCTCTTACAATTACAAATAAATAGTGTGCTCAAATACGTACATTGTTAGTCAAAGAGGTATATTTAATTGATGATTATACATTTTCCCACCTAAGGAGTGGAAATATTCCTCTCCTGCACGTGAGGAATAAAACTCGACATAATCTTATAAGAAATAGGCATATATGAAAAATGAACTATTGATAAATTCGTGGAGAAGTGAAAAAGTTGTGCTTTACATAAGGGCACCCATTATATGTGAGCGAATGTGAAAATTAATGTAAATTGTATCTTTTAGATTATATTTCCAATCTATTTATGTATTTCATTAATAAGAAAAAACTTTCCCCAAGTGGATGTTGGCAAGTTGTCGAACCATATATATCCTGTGTGCTTCGTATTCATTATGTGTCTATGTTCTTTCCCTTTAATTTGTGTGATTATTTAGCCTGAATTAATGAGTTCTTGCGCATATATTTGGCACTGACAGTGGGAATCAAGTTAGATGAAATACCATCATATAAAGTCAAATCTTAGTATTTTAACTTGTGACCAACACCCGAGAAGAAAATTGTGCTTCACACTTTATCCAATAAAATGGGTACACGTCGCCACCACCACGGTGAATCAATCACACTATTTCCAATATTTTAAGTGTTAAGACTTAGATATTACAAGTTCACAGGCCAACCAAATTAAATACATTTTAAATCATGTAATAAGACATAAATAATCCATTAAGATAATGATCCCGGATTCCTCATAAACTATCCATAAAACCAACCAAAACCACCAACAACTCTCGACTCCCCCACATATTGGTATTATTAAGATATGAATGAGGTTGAATTATTTTGATGCTAATAATGTTGTTGCCTTAATCTTTCTTTGAGTGTACAATGTGAGCTTGAGGTTGGAGTCATATGCTTTATTGTGATCACTCGTATGAGAGAGATTCCCATATACGAATATTTCTAACACTATGCTAAAAATCAAAACTGGTCATTGTGCTTCACACTTTATCCTTTGAAATATGCAATTCCATTCTTCTTCAGTCGTAGAGCCTCGACTCCACAAACTAACAATAGAGAATTTCTCTACAAGGGTTTAGAACTTTTGAACGTGTTCTTCTTGGTTTGGAAAAGTGATCCTAAAATATCCAAGGGGGGTGGATGAAAAATTTATAGAGTTTGATCACAAAAAGAACTCTCAAAAGTCTTGTTGAAAAGTATAATCACACATCTTTATTCATAGGAAAAGTTGTTGTAAAGAGATAAGGATTAAAGATTAGAAAATATTTGGTTTAAAAAAATAAAAACATGCGTAATTGTTCGAACAAACTGCCACCTCATTCGAATGATGTGCCTGATCTCGTTCGAACAGTTTCCAGCGGAACTTCTAATGATATTTCAGAGCTGACCAAAAAGGTGATGCTTATGATCTCGTTCTAATATGGGAACCTCGTGCTAATAACCAGCTGAATCTCGTTTGAGCGACATACCGATTCGTTCTAACGAGCCAACAAGTTTTTCAAAAAATCTTTAAAAATCATTTAAAAACTATTTAGAGAAAACAAACTCTATTCAAAACTTACCTCTTAATACTTTAAGCTTTACCCAACTACCTCATAACACTTCTCTGATAAAGTTGTGTAGAATAATCTTCAATCTTGCAAATGTTAGCAACGATTTTTCTCTTTAAAGAATTAAGAACGGTCATGAAGGTGTAATGGGGTGTAGCCAAATAAAAATAAAATGCACAATTATAAATTTTTCTCTTACAATTACAAATAAATAGTGTGCTCAAATACGTACATTGTTAGTCAAGGAGGTGTATTTAATTGATGATTATACATTTTCCCCACCTAAGGAGTAGAAATATTCCTCTCCTGCACGTGAGGAATAAAACTCGATATAATCCTATGTGAAATAGGCATATATGAAAAATGAACTATTGATAAATTCGTGGAGAAGTGAAAAAGTTGTGCTTTACATAAGGGCACCCAATATATGTGAGCGAAAGTGAAAATTAATGTAACGAATATCTTTTAGATTATATTTCCAATCTATTTATGTATTTCATTAATAATAAAAAACTTTCCCCAAGTGGATGTTGGCAAGTTGTCGAACCATATATATCTTGTGTGCTTGGTATTTATTATGTGCCTATGTTCTTTGCCTTTAATTTGTGTGATTATTTATCCTGAATTAGTGAGTTCTTGCACATATATTTGGCACTAATAGTGGGAATCAAGTTAGATGAAATACCATCAAATAAAGTCAAATCTTGGTATTTTAACTTGTGACCAACACTCGAGAAGAAAATTGTGCTTCACAGTTTATCCAATAAAATGGATACACGTCGCCACCACCACGGTGAATCAATCACACTATTTCTAATATTTTAAGTGTTTAGACTTAGATATTACAGGTTCACAGGCCAACCAAATTAAATACATTTTAAATCATGTAATAAGACATAAATAGTCCCTTAAGATAATGATCATCATCCCGAATTCCTCATAAATTATCCATAAAACCAACCGAAACCACCAACAACTCTGGACTTCCCCACATATTGGTATTATTAAGATATGAATGAGGTTGAATTGTTTTGATGCTAATAATGTTGTTGCCTTAATTTTTCTTTGAGTGTACAATGTGAGTTTGAGGTTGAAGAATGTCATATGTTTTATTGCGATCACTCGTACGAGAGAGATTCCCATATACGAATATTTTTAACACTATGCTAAAAATCAAAACTGGTCATTGTGCTTCACACTTTATCCTTTGAAATATGCAATTCCCTTCTTCTTTAGTCGTAGAGCCTCGACTCCACCAACTAACAATAAAGAATTTCTCTACAAGGGTTTAGAACTTTTGAACGGGTTATTATTGGTTTGGAAAAGTGATCCTAAAAGATCCAAGTGGGGTGGATGGAAAATTTATAGAGTTTGATCACAAAAAGAACTCTCAAAAGTCTTGTTGAAAAGTCTAATCCCACATCTTTATTTATAGGAAAAGTTGTTGTAAAGAGATAAGGATTAAAGATTAGAAAATATTTGGTTTAAAAAAAATAAAAACATGCGTAATCGTTTGAACAAACTGCCACCTCATTCGAATGATGTACCTGATCTCGTTCGAACGGTTTCCAGCGGAACTTCAATGATATTTAAGAGCTGACCAAAATGGTGATGCTTATGATCTTGTTCGAATATGGGAACCTCGTGCGAACAACCAGTTAAATCTCGTTTGAGCGACATGCCGATTCGTTCTAACGAGCCAACAAGTTTTTCAAAAAATCTTTAAAAATCATTTAAAAACTATTTAGAGAAAACAAACTCCTTTTAAAACCGACCTCTTAATATTTTAAGCTTTACCAAACCACCTCATAACACTTCTCTGATAAAGTGGTGTAGAACAATCTTCAATCTTGCAAATGTTACCAACGATTTTTCTCTTTAAAGAATTGAGAACGGTCATGAAGGTGTAATGGGGTGTAGCCAAATAAAAATAAAATGCGCAATTATAAATTTTGCTCTTACAATTACAAATAAATAGTGTGCTCAAATACGTACATTGTTAGTCAAGGAGGTGTATTTAATTGATGATTATACATTTTCCCCACCTAAGGAGTGGAAATATTCCTCTCCTGCACGTGAGGAATAAAACTCGATATAATCCTATAAGAAAATAGGCATATATGAAAGATGAACTATTGATAGATTCGTGGAGAAGTGAAAAAGTTGTGCTTTACATAAGGGCACCCATTATATGTGAGCGAAAGTGAAAATTAATGTAAATAGTATCTTTTAGATTATATTTCCAATCTATTTACGTATTTCATTAATAAGACAAAACTTTTCCCAAGTGGATGTTGGCAAGTTGTCGAACCATATATATCCCGTGTGCTTCGTATTCATTATGTGTCTATGTTCTTTCCATTTAATTTGTGTGATTATTTAGCCTGAATTAGTGAGTTCTTGCACATATATTTGGCACTAATAGTGGGAATCAAGTTAGATGAAATACCATCAAATAAAGTCAAATCTTGGTATTTTAACTTGTGACCAACACTCGAGAAGAAAATTGTGCTTCACAGTTTATACAATAAAATGGATACACGTCGCCACCACCACGGTGAATCAATCACACTATTTCCAATATTTTAAGTGTTCAGACTTAGATATTACAGGTTCACAGGCCAACCAAATTAAATACATTTTAAATCATGTAATAAGACATAAATAATCCATTAAGATAATGATCCCGGATTCCTCATAAACTATCCATAAAACCAACCAAAACCACCGACAACTCTGGACTCCCCCACATATTGGTATTATTAAGATATGAATGAGGTTGAATTATTTTGATGCTAATAATGTTGTTGCCTTAATCTTTCTTTGAGTGTACAATGTGAGTTTGAGGTTGGAGAATGTCATATGGTTTATTGCGATCACTCGTATGAGAGAGATTCCCATATACGAATATTTCTAACACTATGCTAAAAATCAAAATTGGTGATTGTAGACACCACATTCTAAGACACCACATTCGAAAATTGACTGTGGTCAAACGGGGCTTAGAAGCGCCCAACGGTCTTTTGGACAAAAGGAAAATGGGTCGTTCGTCTGAACCATAAGGTCGATTCACGTATGGGGCTGACTTTATGAAAGGTTATGCAGGGCCCTTCGATGTTCCAAAAGGCTACGCTCATTTCGGATGGCTAACTTTGGTCAAATAGGGATCGAAAGCCCCTGGTGACCCTTCAAAGTAAAACGTGTCATTCATCTGTATCGTAAGGCCGATTCGCACATGGGGTAGACCATTGGAAAGGGTATTCAGAGCCCTTCAAAAATTTATTTAATCTCGTTCGAGTTAAAGAATTGATGAGAGTCAAACGGAGCCCGGGAGTGCCCGGTGGCCTTCGTATTTATTTTCGAGGGAGAATGGTTTGCTCGTCCGAATTGTAAGGTCGATTTGTGCACGAGGTGAACAGTTATAAAGTGAATTTAGGTCCATTCAAAGATTCATTGCATTTCTTCTTAGGAGAGGAAGTTAATTCGTGTTAAAACGGGGCTCGGGAGTGTTCGGTGGCCTCCAGATCATTTTTTGATAGTAAAACTGATCGTTTGTCCAAAATATAAGGCCTATTTGCACGCGGGGCTGATCGTCAGAAAGAGAATTTAGATCCCCTCAAAGATCTAATGAGTTATTGCTCGGGTGAGAGATTTGATCAATGGTCAAATGGGGCTTGGGAGAGTTCGATGACCACAGTCAATTTTTGAACTCGAGGGCGACCGAATGGATTCTTAAAGGTCTATGAATACCCTTTCTAATGGTTCATCCCGTGTGTAATTCAGACTTACGAATTATGTTTTATAATCTTTTTTCTATAAAATCTGCTTGAGACTGTTGAATGGCAAACCCATTTCCATGCTTATCGGTGGTGTGTCTGGGGTTGCCTGCCGATAGGTATGTCAAGGACAATTCCGATCATCACCCTCTTGACCCTATATAAAGGGAGCACTGCAGCCTATTCTTCCTTCAAGGATGACTTCTTCATAATTTCTACCTACACAGCAGCCAAGGCGAAGGCCTTATCCTAATCTCTGGTATAAGCATTCTCGTTCTCTTTCTTAAAATTCAATTTTTAACTCTGGTACTTGTCATTAACATCTGCAACAGTCTTCTCAGCTCGAACGTCTCTCTTAACAACTTCATCGGCAACCTTCACAACATCATTCTTGTCTTTCTCTGCTTTATCTACCACCTCCTGCCATTTCTTTTTATTTGCCACTTTGGCATTCTTGGTAGCATCCAGGGAGTCCTTTAGGCCCTGGAAAGCAGCATCAATGTTTGTCGATAACTCCCTCAATTGTCTATCCCTTCTTAAAATTTGGTCATAGTTAACCAAAAATCGTAGAATCCAAGAGAAATAAGAAAATCAGCAAACCACATGATTAAAGCAAAAATATATGAAATACAATGAATAAAGAGATGTTTTCTAAAGCCAAATTACGATTACCCCTCTCCAAAAGTCTAACCCTAGGAAGGTCAGCAACAACAACTTCATCAACAAGGAGAACCCCTAACCCTATCAGACCCCGAGCAAGTCCAGGGTTCACTACTACTAGAGCAACACCTACTGAGACCTAATCGACTTTAACCTTTCCCGGAAACTCTTATCGGTTCGACGATCATTTCTCTAACCTCTTAAATTGAGGCTCCTGAGTCTTAAATTCTTCAGGTACCACCACCACAGGGCATTTGAACTGCCCTCCTTAATGTTACTCTTTTTAGCCAACGAAGGGGACTTGGATCCGACAAGGAGGTTATTGGTCTTCTTTTCACTATTTCTTCCCGAGAAGGAGTAACAGTTGACACCAAATTTACGTCCAAATACTTGAAGGAGGATGAAGTACCTCCAACAACAAGATTCCATTTAAATGGGAAAAAAAATTCTGGACCTGTAGCCGAGGAAGATGAGGTCGACTCCTTTAAGTCAATGGGGGCTATAGGAATGTCTTTGATCGATCGAGAAATAAATAAAATGATGGAACTCTAATACTCCTATAGTACTGAATTCGAGTGAGGATAATGCTCCCCAAGTCTCTACTGGATGAACCAAATAAGCTTTAAGTCAATAAAATTCACCTCAGATGCGGGTGAAATGTCCTTCTTCATCCTCTTTACCAAACACAAATACAAGAATAGTGGTCAGTGAATGGGTATATTATAAAGAAAAAGCAGAAAATATGCAAATAATATAAGTGCCGACCTATGTTATGACCTTCCAGAGGGCAGCATGGCACATTATATTCTTCACCCTCAGGAAGAGGGGAAAATTGCTAATTCCTAACAATCAAGCCATAATCCTATTAATCTTTATCGGAGTTAGGAAAATTAACCACCAACGCCCTATTGGAATATTTGGTCTTCAAATAGTAAATGTTATCAGCAGTGGTCCCCCTACTATATTAGTACATCAATTACGTTATACCTATGCACGTTCCATATAATTCGTTAATACGATGGACCCCATTTACTACTCTCTAAGTATTTGGTGCCACTTAGGCTGGGACCACGTCAAAGTACTGGAAAAACTCAAGGAATAAGAGTTGGGGAAGGAAATTTACCCCACACCTTGCTATAAATACCATGGGAAGCCAATAACCTTCATCTAAGACACATAGGTCATAGAAACCTATAACTAAATCAGTTTCTCATCCACCACATACATCATTATAAAAACTCAAAAATGAAAGTACAAGAAAGAAAGGATTCTTACAATGAAGAGAAGTACTCAGTAGCAGTTCTCTTCTTAAAACAGTGAAGTAAAAGCTCAACAGTGAATAAGGAGTTTGAAATTCAAGGTGGAATGAGATTGAGGGGAAAGGACCTTTTATAAGAGTGATGACGCCTCTTAAAATCCAAATTTTGAAATGATTAAATGTACCATAATTTCATATATCAACAACGTCTCATTTTCCCAGACGCCCAAATGACCAGCGTACCCCCAGGTTTTTTGCTTTTTTAAACTATTTATAAAATTGCCACTACCTTACCGTGACATGTTAAAAGTTATAATTCTTAGAGGTCGAAAGCCGACCAGACCCTCTCCAGGATGCCGGGCAGCTTCCAAAGGATAATACTCCATCCTTTCACTCACTATCCCATTCCTATCAAGAATGAAGTATAAGGGGATTTTGTTATAGCCTAAAATAATTATGCCACGTGGACCAATAAAATAGTGACACCTATCAACATTGTCACCGAATCTTCAAATAGCGAATAGGCCTGGTCAACTCAGACATCTTGTGGTTGGCCATCTAGCCGACGACACTCAGGAAGGTGAACAGTAAGAAATATAAATATACACACGTGGGATATTCAACAGTCACCATGCACATGCATGTAAATAAATATCCAGCTGCCTATTATTATGTAAAGATGTAAATATCTAGTGTATAAAGGTATTTCGTTTAGCTGCCTATTACTATGTAAAGATGTAATAAGCCTAACAACCACACCCCTCCTCCATCTCCATCATCTCCTAATCTACCACTTAAATTCTTCTCAACACATGCGGGTTCTCAATACTCTACTCCATCACAAGTTCATTTTACTACTCCATCTACACTATCTCTGAGTCATTAAACTCCACAAAATACTATTAATTCAACTCCCCCTAAGTCCCATTACTAATGAATCCCCAAAAAAGAACAAGAAGGACATTGGGTTCTCCCTTAACAAGAATCCTACAGGTAACCAAAATATCGTCCATATTTTTATAGATTGATGTTTGGCTCTAAAAAATATGGTTGTGGGAAATCGAGGGGCAGACAATTGGAAGAATGTTGATCCTGCTTAAAAGGATGACTTGTGGGATTAACTTTGTAAAAAAATTATATTTCCTCCGAGTCCGAAGGCAACTATTCTTTCTTGAGTAGTTGATCAATTAAAAACCTATTAAAGAACCTTCAAAAGCATTACCTTTTAGGCATGAACATCAAATTATGACATTTTAGTGCTGAAAGATAAAGTTCTGCAAAATTTTGAAATACCTGTCAGCTAATAGATCGACTTCTTGTAGAAAGGGACCATGGAGGAAACTTACCCAGAGGAGAAAAATAGACAAAACGGGGAAAATAAAGTTAATGTATATAAACTTGGGTCCAAATCATATGATAATTTGAAGGATGAATGGGTGGAAAGAACCAAAGGGATTTCAGAAGAAGGGATTGGCCCAAATTGGGTCAACTTGTACTTGCATGCTCGACGAGATAAAAAGTCCAACAAATTCATAGACAAGATCACTTCAACTCTAGTGAATTTGAATTTAATGATCATATACACAGTATAATAAAATAATATTTTATACTACATAAAATGGTAAAAAGCATGAGGAGTAGTCAGTCAGAGTGAAGCCCTTATGACATTGACTCAGACGCCATATCCAAGGTACTTGGGAGGGATAAAAGGATAAGGATAAGAGGTGTGTGATCAGACTTGGGTTTTGTGCGCGGCGCGAGAGTCACCTACGCGCCGGTCGTTTTATATTTGGATCACCAACTCTATACAAAAACCTAATCTATGACTACACACTTTTAAGGGAGTATAGCAGCTAGTCCGAGTATTGAATCCACAAAGACAAGTTGCTAGAATATTATTTGGTTTAATACTTCTAGAATAAAAGCGTAAAAGACGATTTTATACCTAAAAAATATAAGATAACAAAAGGAAAGATTAAACTAGGTGAGGAAAAATTAAACTAGATTAACAAAGCGAATAAAAACTATAGGTTGCGTCGAATATCCCTCACCCCGAGTTAATTAGTATAAAATGGTTACATGGGTCGACGAGTTATTACGACTGCGTCTCGTTTCGACAGTTAATTAAATCAAGAGTTGTCACACCCCTAAATTCGCATAAAAGCCTAATAAGTTTTTGGCGTCAACAAATACCCCGAAAATTACGCACGCAAGGTCGTAAGCACGGAGCATACATGATATACCCCATCAAATCTCCTAGGTGTAATAACCAGGACAACGCACTCGAAATAGACCCGTAAACACCATCACAAAAGCAAAGCAACATGTCAACCCGAGGTGAGTTCATTCCGACACAACCTATACTAATTTAACTAGAAAGTATATTAAAAACGCGGTAAATAAATGCAATAAAACTACACTACAAATCAAGTAAATAAAACAAGTAAACCTAATTATGAAAGCATGTAAATTAACTACAAAGCAAGAAATAAGGAAATACAACTTAAATTAATGGAGAGGGAAGATGAATAGTCAACTTACAAACCCAAATGGGTGTCAAACCAAGAAGAAATGAAGAAGAACTCTCCAAACCCCCAAACCCTAAGCTATTCTAACCTAAAATTAATTATCTTTGATATTAGAAACCAAAATTCGTTTATATAGTAAGTTGGAATTAAAATAGAAAAGAAAAGGAAAAAGAAAAGAAAAGAAGAAAGTGACAAATATCTGCTACTTGCAGTCGACCGGTCGCAGGAGCGCGGTCGAATGAGCCTTTGAGTTAAAGCCCACTGTCTCTTTTCCACGAAAAAATCCAAAACCATGGTCGATTGGGCCTTTAACCGCGATCGACCGGTACTCTGTTTCTCAGCGTTGTTTGGTCCAATCATGAGGGGAAAAGGTATGCAAACGGGATTGGCCATAACTTCTTCGTTCGGACTCCAAATGACGCGCCGTTTGCGGTCACGCGATGCCAACTCAATGAACTACGCATTCATGGAATTTCCATGAGCTGAAAATGAAATATAAGTTGACTAAAATGCCCTTGAAGTAGCGTTCAGCGACGAAACTTCTCCGAAATGCAACGGATCCTCACTTTTAGCGTTTTAATACCTACAAAAGCCCAATTAACCCCTGCAAAGCTTGTATATATCCAAATCCAAGGTTTTCTGGTTAATGAGCATAAATATAGGCATTTAGGACCGTAAAAGTTCTAGAATGCATCAAGATATAGGGCGAAAATATGTAATATTCGATACGAATCACACCCCCTAACTTAAACATTACTAGTGCCTAGTGATGAAACAAACAAAACCAGTCCACAGAAGGCAGTACAAGACGTATGTATGCATCAAAATATAAATGCCACTTTCGTAGGGAGCACGATTGCATTTAGCATATGTAATAAGCCGTTAAACCCCTAGGTTACCCTAGTGGATGAGTGTCGTCTCGTGAGGATTTTCAGGGTTGAAACCCACAAACATCATATAGTTTCCTCAAAATAATCCCAATCCAACATGCGACAAGCCTAAAAATACGAAAAAGATTTCATACACATTATTAGAAAAATGAACGAATTCAAACAAAAGTCCAAATCATTAACATTATAGAATGCACCTCATAGAATTAAAACCTTAAAATATGGGAGGGGAGAGAGCACATGCAAAGTGTGATTTGACAAAAACTTATATAAATTGGATACTAAATAAAGCAAGCATATATTCAATCCTCACAGGCATATTACACTCATCAAGTGAATTCACTAGAAACAGGGAGTTAACACACATAACATGCAGGTATAAAGAGTAAATGTATAGGGAAACTAGGTCGCACGCATGTCACAAATGAAGAACGCTATATATAAAATGAAAAATTTTAATCTCAATGAAAGATATCGCACATTAAAAGAGGCGAAATGTATTTTCACAGATTATCAAAACTATTTTGACTTTTAAATTAAATGCACCTTAAGATCACATAGGACTTGTATAGGTTTGTAATGTAGGCTAGGCTAGGGTACGAAATGAAAGGAATGTATGTACGAATTCAAAGGGTTCGGGATGAAAGCTCGGGATAATGGGAAAAATGCGGACAATATCAAAATTGGAAAACAAGCTCCAAATAAGCCTTGGATATATCATTTGGAGAGCAATCAAAGCTTATTGAACTATATACAAAGTATGCAACTTTCTCTTTCTTTTCTTTTCTTCTTTTTCTCATTTTTCTCTTTGTTTTCTTTTGATTTTTGCTTTCTCTTTCTCATCTCTTTTCACATCACTTTTCTTTACTTATCACACTCTCACATGCCTAAATTGTAACCGCAACACAACAAACATCATTCAATCCCAAGTAACATTCCAAACAAAGGTATGGAAAGTGTATATATGGGCTAAAACTCCAATTTGGAGTTGATTATGGGATTTTGGGTAATGAAATGAAGGGTTAATATTAAGGCTTAAAGGGGTTTACAAGGGAAATATATAAGGTGAGGTCAAGGCTAATATGGGTGATATAACAAAGATGGCCTATGATCATTTCCCAAAGTTTACGCAATTCACGAGTCAAAACAATATATGAAAATCATGCTCAAGTAACACATTTCAAGAATGAACTCAATTAATGAACGATCAAATGAAAGAATGGAGAGATTACCAACGACTTTAACATTTTTAAAGAGGAAAGAATAGTGTATACACTCACAAACGACGAAAGGTACAAAGCTTACTCGGTGTAAGTATATACAATGCAACAAAAGATTATCGAGTTATAAAAATCTTAAACCAAATCAATAAAGTAAGAAAAGTGCATGTGCTCGTAGGATTAAAGTTTAATTCATGAAGTTATTCATAATATCAATAATTAGGACTAAAGTCTAATAACTTCTAAAATCGAGAACATACATCGTTGGGTTGTCAATTGGATCGGGCAATTATTCAAATTTATCATCGAAAACAAAGGCAAAATGCCCAAAAAAAAGAAAAAAGAAAGAAAATCTTTTTGAATTTTTTTAATTTTTCTAAGAAAATCATACTAAGTAACTAACATGTGAGCAAAAACATGGACTAAATAAAGAAATGGATAGAATATCCCACACCCCCTAACTTAAAACCTGACATAGTCCTCAATGTGAATTAAGAACCCAGTTAAAGAGAGGAAAATAGCGATATTATCCAAAATTGGAGCGATCCCCATAAGAACAAGTCCAAAGAATCTACAAAACAAGTTAGTACCGAGCATAGAAAAAACAAATAATAAAAAATTAACTAATTACACTAGACTAAATTAAAAAGGAGAAGATAAAAGGAATAAAAAGCTAACTATATACAACCTACTATTTAGGCTTCACACTAACTGTACACTAGAAGTCTAACTGAGGGTCCACCATGAAAAATATTTGACTTTAGAGGGTGACCGGTGTACCCTCACTCTCAAGCATGCCTTCCGAAAAATATGAATTTCGTTTGAACAACGGAAGGCATGTGTAAGGCGGAAGAAATGAACCATTGTCAATTAAAAGATTTGGAGGGACGACGGGGGATTTGGATTGAATGGGTGACAAAAACATGTGGGGACCGAGAAAAGCCTAATATCCTCCCAAGGACTTTGAAATTGGAATGGGAGGTGGCGCACATGAAGGCAAAGATGCGATCGTGGAAGGTGACTCGAGCAAGTACTCCTCATCGACGAAAAGATTCAACACATTAAAGTTTGAGGCCGATTCATCGGGTACTTGTGACGGTGTGATAACAGAAAATAAAAATGGGGAGGAAAGAAATTCAAACTCAAGAGATGCATCATCATCGCTTGTAGATTGAGTTTCGAAATAAATAAGATCATTTTCAAGGAAATGTTCTTCTTTGGGGGACAAAGAAGAAATTATTTCATTGTAGATGGATATTACGTCATTTTCATCCTCACTTTCAATATCTATTACGCAATGGGCAAAGTCGACAATGATTTGTTCCAAAGTAGGAGCAAAGTCCTCATTTGGTTCAAAACATTCCTCGACTTCAAAAGTCTCGAAAGAAAAATCGTCATCGGATTCAAATAATAAATCCAACTCATGTTCCCAACAACGATTTTCTTCTCGATAATGATTTTCAATTTTCTCATTCTCAAGCATACGCAAGCCCTCACCGAAGGTCATAGGCCGAGGTGCGAATTCTTGAAAATGGGAACTTTGAAAATGATCATCGAACTTAAACTCGTTATTATAAGAATTTTAAAAACTATTGCTATTTGTTTCAAAATTCCTATTACAAGGAATTAGAGGCCCAAAATCATTATCATCATCATCAAAATTCCAATAACCCAAGTTTTGACTTTCGTTGTACTCGCCCAAAGTCATTTGCAAATTTATAATTTTTTGGGACTCTAAGTATTGACCGAAAGTCATAGGATTACGAGAATTTTGAGAATTATAATAATGATTACCGAAAGAACTGGAATAAGACATTCTTACTCGAAAAATGGCTCGAAGTGGAGAATTCCACAAAGTAGATGCGCGCGGGAAATTCAAGCATTTCTTGGCGCTAAAATGTAGAAGTCCTACAAAAATGTTAGGAAAATAATAGAAATAGAAAGAAAATACTATGAAATACTAAATCAAATAAATTCTAAAACAAACTCATCCCCGACAACAACGCCATTTTGATCAGGCATGGGTTTCGCTGCGGCGCGAGAGTCACCTACGCGCCGGTCATTTTATATTCGGCTCACCAACTCTATACAAAAACCTAAACTATGACTACACTCTTTCAAGGGAGTATAGAGGCTAGTCCGGGTATCGAATCCACAAAGACAAGTTGTTATAATATTATTTGGTTTAATACTTCTAGAATAAAAGTGTAAAAGATGATTTTCTACCTAACAAAAAAGATAACAAAAGGAAAGATTAAACTAGGCGAGGGAAAATTAAACTAGATTAACAAAGTGAATAAAAACTATAGGTTGCGTCGAATATCCCTCACCCCGAGTTAATTAGTATAAAATGGTTACATGGATCGACGAGTTATTACAACTGCGTCTCGTTTTAACAGTTAATTAAATCAAGATCACTACACCAAATCTGCCGAATTGTCATGGTCATTGACCTTGACAAGTTGGACTTGTCAAGGTCAATGACCATGACAATTCTGGGGGTGATAACTTTTATTATCATGGACGTGTCACGGTCATTGACCGTGACAAGTTCATTAGAATTGTCACGGTCTATGACCTTGACAAGTTTTGTCACGGTTACAAACCGTGACAAACTCGTGACTTTTAATAAAAAAATTATCACGGTCAATGATCGTGACAATTCTGGGCAGAATTGAAAAAAAATCTGCTGGGCAGTATGGTCACTGCCACTGCCCAACAGTATATTTGAACCTGTTATAGCAACGTTGTACCTGTTCAAACATCATATATCCAAATAAAATAGAGATAATGCAAATATACATTCAAAATAATATGCATCGTGATATAATCCGAATATAATTCAAATGTAAAAACTTAAAATAATTCAATTCAAATAATGTCACTACATGTCTGGGGTAAGGTTAGCTCTGAGGCGGTGAGTAGGACACACGATATACGAATTAACACACCCAACAATATACATCGTGTCGCATTGTTTGCGCAACCACAATGGGGAGTTTTCCTTCCCGGGTATCACATGCGTGATGAGCACCTTGGACTCGATGTCTTGAAGCGAACGTCCATGAACTGGCATACCCCGGACGGTATTTGGGTCCCTCAACCCCCGCCCTATCCGCTGGCCATCAAATATGTCCAGTAAAAACATGCTCGGCCATCCAAGTGTCGATATCGGTCGGTCTAAGGGAGCCAAATAGGGGAGTGGATCATCAAAGTCCGCACGTGTCGGCGATGAAGCAACGAGGTCCACATCCTCGTCATCCTGCACCTCTTCCTCCTGCACGTCGTACTCCTGGATTCATAAAGTACAAATTGGAATATTTATTAAAAATTAAAAAATTGTTACAAATTCGGGTTATCATAAAAAATGGATTGATATTCGGTAGGAGCAGCCAAATCATCCACACTACTATTTAAACGCTTTGGCGCGTGTAGGACAATTGACCACGACTCATTGTTGATATACTCCGAGTAAAACACTTGGTTAACCTTTTGAAATGCACAAACAAACGGCTCATCGCTCACGTGATCGTTGCTCTTCATCATTATGACATCTCTTTGCGTATTTCACAAATTCATTAGCACCTATGCGAAACACCCCCCCCCATTCTATTTATCTCACCCATCCACTCTTTGTATTTCGAATATCCCATCACAGCTATCACAACTAATCACCTATTAAAGGTAAGAAGTGCATATTCATGTATTAGTATAAACAAAACTTAGATTTATAGTACGTTTCATTTAATTATGTCTTATTTATATTATATTTTTAAATTTCAAATTCAATTTATAATAGAAATTCATATTTCCTCCATCTCCTCTAAAGGGTGAGTGGTCATATCCCGTTTAAGATCGCATATTTTTGTAATATACTTAACAGCTCAAACACATTGTTATGATTTGAGAAAAATTCGGCAGCATATCCCCGGAGTTCTCCAAGTACCCGACGTAGATTGACAAGTGTGAGTGTTATTTCAATTGATCAATTGAAATAACAGTCATACTTGTCAATCTAGTATGTACGTAGAGAACATTAGGATACGACTGCAGAACTTCCTCCCAAAGTAACAACTTTTAGCCACTAAGAATATTATTATACAGAAATTATGCAGTCCCAAACTGTCCAAACAGGACAATTTGAGAGATCTTATTACAGGGGTAATGACTCTCGAACGGGTCTAAGGGCTATTGAATGTGTACGCATAAGAACTAGAAGGCTAGTATCTATGCGCACTATATGTAATTTCAAGTATGTTTCATTTAATTTTCATACTATATATATATATATATATATATATATATATATATATATATATTGTTCGTTATACAAAGTAATTTTATAAAAAAATTAAAAAATCCCACCCCCATATGGACAATAATTCAATAGTCATGCCACTTTTAAAATTAACCAACCCAACATCTATGGCCATCCCCGATCCTCGCCGCGGGTGGGCGCGTGAAGGAGGATCCTCGGGTCCCGCACGTCCCTCTCGAAAGCACTTAGGCCGGTGTCGTTTGAGATGAGGTGTAAAAATGTAGAGAGATTTAGAGTCGCCAGTCTATTTTACTCAAAACAGACAAAAGAAAAAAGGGGAAGCCATCTCGAAGGACGACATCCAAAGACATACTGGTGCATACGAAACCAAAATGATTCGAGAAGGGTTCGGAGGCTAAGTTACGAAATGGGAAGGTGTTAGGCACCCATTCTGCCCTTGCGATCTCTCATGGATGTTTGCTATTTTCCTTTTTTATTTTCCCCGTGATATGTGTGCATGTGTATATATATAGTGGAGATAGGAATCCTCGACTTGTATTATGGGAGAGATAAAGTGAGTCATTCGTAGGAAGGTATGAAAATAATATTAGAAAATAAGATTTACGCGATTACTCTTACTTTGATCATTATAATGGAACGATAACGCATATGGGGTGATACATCACTAAGAACAAGTATATAGAATATAAGAAAATTGGATTTAGAGAAGATAGAAAATGAGAGAGAGTGAGAATAGGACTCGAGTCTCGGGTTTACCCCGAGACGCCTACGTAGCCTATAAAGGCATCAAAGTCCACGTAGTTCGCATACAAAATGAGGGGTGGGGTTTATTCCATAAATCCAAATGGGGGATCTCTTATTTGTGTGTGTGTGTGTGTAGAAAAAGTGTTTTAGTTGTGAGAAAAGTGTGAGAAAAATAGAGAATCCCTATTTGGAATTTATGAGCAAACCCTATTTTTCTTGTTTTTTGGGTTTTATTTATATGAAAATAAGAGATGTGCAATAATACTAAATAAAAATTATATTAGGATGTGTGAGATGAGATAATAAAAGTGTTAGGTAATAAAATAAGTTATTGCGAATTTAAGAGAATTTGAAGAGAAAGTTGAGAAAGTTGGACCTTCTTGTAGATCTTGAGCTTGATCTTGAATGTTGGAGAGCAACCCTTGCACTTGGATGATGATGGAGAGTGGCTAATTCACCAAGTTTTATGAAAAGGATGATGAAAAGTGGAAGTTAGAAAGGGATTTGGATGTTGAAATCGCGCTGTCTTCGAGAGAGGTTTTTGGGATTCTCTAAGAGCAATTTTTATCAGATTTGGGCTCCTCTTACAAATGAGGTGAAGGCCTCCTTTTATAGGCCCAGGTCACTGCCGATCGGCATAGACCTGGTCCTGCCTATCGGAGCCTGCCGATAGGCGGGGTCTGGAACCTGCCATTTGGTAGTGTGTTTCAGGCCTTTTCAGAAAAATGGCTGCCGAGGGCAAAACATTGGTTAGAATCGCGCACGGGTCAGACCATTGGAAAGGTAATTCATAGACCTTTGAAAGTCCATTGGATCGCTCCTGGGTTCGAGAGTTGACTTTGGGTCAAATATGGCTCGGAAGCATTTGTCGGTCCATTGGACGGGGAATCATTCAGACGCAAATGGATCATTCGTCCGCATGGTAAGTCCGAATGGAACACGAGTCAGACCGTTGGAAAGGTTAGGAGATGTACTTCGATTCCAAAGAGTTTGACCCGGTTTGGGTAGTTGACTTTGGTCAATCGGGCCCTGAAAGCATTCGGCGACCTCTTGGAGTTGAACGAATCGTTCGTCCGCATGGTAAGTCAGAATCGCGCACGAGACGGATCATTAGAAATGGATTTTAGTTCCCTTTGAAGATTCATTCAGCTTTGGTCGAGCTGAAGAGTTTGACTTTTTGGTCAAACGGAGCCTGGGAGTGCCCGATGGCTTCTAGGTCAGTACTCGGGGTATGACCTGGGTTTGAAATGATAAAGGGAGGTACTAGGGACCTAAGGAGAGTTAGGGGTAACATAATGGGGTGTCTATAGAGCCCATCGACGGGTGAGTTTGGGATAAATGATAACCGTCGAATAGACACCACATAATACTTTTGAGGGAGCATGATCAATTTGGAGGGTTGAAGCCAATTCTGAGGACCTGAGGGGTGTGCTGGGGATGGTTTGAATGACGATCAAAGGTTTAGGTCTATTCTGAGTACCTGAAGTGATGCTGGGGGATGACCAATTTTATGGGTCAAAGCTAAATCTGCGAGCTTAAGTGATGAGGGTGACCGATTTTACGGGTCAAAGCCAATTCTGCAGGTTGAGGGTGAAGACCTAATAACCGAGGTCGATTCTGACCTAAGAGTGGTGATGACCAAGGATCGAGGTCAATTCTGACCTAACTCAGGTGACGATCCAAGATCGAGGTCAATTCTGACCTAAGAATGGTGACGACCGAGGACCGACGCCATTTCTAACCTAACTCAGGTGATGATCCAAGACCGAGGTCAATTCTGACCTAAGAGTGGTGAAGGTCGAGGACCAAGGTCATTTTTGACCTAACTCAGGTGACGATCCAAGACCGAGGTCAATTCTGACCTAAGAGTGGATAAAGATTGGATTTTGATTCTGCTCGAGAAAGTGTCTTGTGATTTTGATTTGAGCTGGGGAGCTGATAGCTAGGGAAGCTTTTGTTTCTTTAGGAGGCCTCGCAGGGGGAACAACCAATTTTGGTGCTGTAAAAAATTCGTTGGGTAAGTGATCAGGCGATCCTTAGAGATCCTTCGGGGCTTTGCCGGGAGGAGATTCATTTGGTTTTTGAGGATTTCGCTGGGAAAGAGGAGTTCCGCTTGAGGGAATGCAAAATTTTCCTGGTGAAAATGTTTTAAATCCTTCCTGAGATTTTTAGGAATTTTTCGAGGATTTTTCAGGGCTTTCTGGGAATTTTTGTACAAAATTTAAAGGGGGTGCCGGCCGGCATGGTATGAGGGGTGCCATTCGACAGTGGCACAGACTTTTGGAAGTCAGTGCCGATCGGTATGGTTGGGGTCAGTGCCGATCGGCATGGCGTTTGGTATCCTATATAAAGGGGGCGAATCCCTTCATTTTTTCACAGCTTTTTTGCTTTCTCTCTTTCTGCGATTTCTCTGTAAATCTTTCTAGCATTTCGATCTTCAAGAAATGGCTGCTTTTGTGAGCACTGCAATCCACAGGGAGTGGTTGACCGTTGATGATTGGGCGAATGTGGAGTGGAGGGCCAGGGCGCCTCTTGCTTTGGGGAGTGAGAACTCTTTTGATGCATTTGAGCCTGTTGCGGATGAGCGGACTTTACTGCGGGAGTCGTCGCATCATCGCTCTTCGAGAGTGAATCCTAGCGGTTATGTAAGTAACCCGACCTTTGGCATTCCTCTCTTTTTGGTGATTTTTCTTTCTTTCTTGACTTCTGATGAGATTTTTCCTTTTTGCTACTTTGATATTTCTTTGAAGAACATGCGCGCCCGCGGGACGACGGGGCTCAGGGATGTCTGGGAGCATCTCCCACCTGTGGTGCGTTGGGTGATATCATCAGTGGGTTTTGGGAGGTTGGCATCTGTGCTGGATGAGACGCCTCATTCGACAACGATCCTGTGCGCTTTGGGGGAGAGGTGGTGGGATACTAGTCACACCTTCCATTTCGGCTTTGGGGAGATGACTGTGACTCCCATAGATGTGCAGTAGCTGTTGTGGATGGATTGTGATGGAGAGCAGATAGAGGTGGATCGCTCTTTACGGGTGAGACCGGAGGCAGTGCGTGCGGCCCTTGGTGATGTAGGGAGGATAGTTTTTGGGGATTCTATCCGGTTGTCCCTGCTGAAGGATATCCTATTGGGCAGGGTGATTGATGTGGAGGATGGGCTGCAAGTGAGGCAGATGGCCCGATTATATATTTTTCTGGTGTTGGGAGGTTTCATGGTGGCGTCGAGCGGCGACGTCGTCCATTTGTGGTTCTTGCCATACTTGAGGATGTTTTCGAACATCCCTTTCTATGATTGGGGGAGTCTGACTTTGGCGACCCTTTACTCTTCTCTGGATGCATTCAGATGGTGCTGTCGGCAGACCTTTATTGGAGCCACATACCTTCTTGAGGTATTCTTCAGTCTGCGCATTTCTTTTCATGCATTCGCATTTTCCTTTCATGCATTCGCATTTTCCTTTCATGCATTCGCATTTTCCTTATGAGTCTCTTTTTGTTTGGGAATTCTTATCTTTGACAGACGTGATTTTATGAGGTGATTGGGTGCAATACCCCGCTGATCGCTCTGAAGGACGACATTATTGGGGACTCCTGCCGATTGTATCGATGGTGTAAGGCCAATCGGCAGTCGAAGGGATCTCTCTCTCTGGAGGCGGTGCGTCAGGTCTTGAATGATCTGACCAGTGGCAGGGTAAGACTCTTTCCATCTTTAGTCTTGGTTTTTGCGCCTTTTGATCTTGTATTGATTTATGCCTGCTTGGAGTTTTTTAGGTGACCTTTTATCCCTGGGGGATAGCTATTCAGGATGCGGGGACGACCGGGGTGAACGTGCAGATGAGGCATTTGCTGGCGCATGAGTTCGATCATTCCTGGTATCTCGGGGAGAGGGTGGTTCGCCAGATTGCTGAGGAGGAGGTGGTGGTGCATCGTCTTGCCATAGGGGAAAGAGAGCACGTCGCAGGGGTGGAAGCTCTTAGAGAGAAAGGTAGGTGAGAGAGAGAGAGAATGTGGGTTCGGGCTGAGTCCCGTTGTTTTTGCTTTTTCTTCTTGCAAAATTGATGTAACACAAAAAACAAATAGATGCAATGCAATGGAGTTTTTTTATTAATGATGAATGAATGCATGCACATGCACTTTTTACTTTGCTACTGAGACCGTAAAAAGGAGTATTTTTAGAATTTTTGAAGGAAAGTTTTTAATTAAAAGGGGAAATTATATAAGGAGGAAAAGGGATTTTGAAATTCAATTGAGAATATCAATTTATTTTTATTGAGTTTTCTGATTTGACAAAAGAGGAAAAAAGGGAAATTTCTAAAAATGGGGGGTTGTCGATCGATAAGCACCCTGTCCTGCCTATCGGCAGTTCAGTTCAGTCCCATCAATTCAAAGCTTTGATTGGTACCTTCTTCAGCCTTTTGTATTTTGTGAGGTAGGATTCCCTTCGATTTCTGCAGGGATTATGTCTCTTGTGAGGGTTCTCAAGTATAAAAAGGGGTAAGGGTGGAGTGTTTTCATCACACCTTCGCATTCTTACTTACTTTCCCACTATCTCTTAGCCTTACAAGATGGATCTCCCTAGTATCATTGAGTTTGCTAACTACCTCGAAGCCTTGGAAGCAATGTGCTCTTATAATGTCAACTATGATGCTTTCAACATGCGTCGAGTCTCCTTGTGGCACAATCGGCCTATTGAGTGGAACATGCTGATGGCGGCGGTACAATTCTGGTACCCGGAAGACCATGTATTCCGCTTTGGGTTAGATAAAGTTTGTCCTACCAACGAGGAATTTTCTGCCATGCTGGGTATATATCCCAGTGTTTCTGCGGCTTTGCCCAAATTTTCCCATTCTCCCAGGGATTTATTGGTTGGGCTTCTTTATATTTCGCCTTCAGCGGCTAGACCACTGGTTGCTGGAGGAATGATATCCCTCCCGGCGATGCTACAGTCCGTGCATTTGCGGGAAGTAGGTGATGCCGGCTATGCTGCAGCCGTTACTCTGGGCCTGGTTTCAAAATTATTACTGGTGACTAGGGGACTGCTTGTGGACTCGCAACTTGCAGCCATTACTTCACGGATGTCATACCGTCGCAATCCTGCGGCGGTGATACTGGCGGAGACCCTGAATGGCCTGGATGCCTGGAGAGAAAGTCATTCTGACTTTCTGAGGGGTAGCCCCGTGATGCTGTTCATGTGGTTGTCTGAAAGACTCCTCTTGGTGGCCCTTTCAGAGTATCCTTTGTCGATTGTACCGAACTTCTTTTCGCGTTACTTCTTCAGCGTTGGCTTAGATATTGAGAGCTGGGAGAACTGGTTTGTGGATAATGGGGCTCAGAATCTGTATTGGTCAGTGCCTTGGTGGGGGCAGTTATTGCCTGTTCTGGAGCTAAGAGAGTACTCATATGTGCGGCTGGTTGGTCTTAGACATACCTCTTTTTATTTCCCTTGGCGGCTTCTGCGCCAATTTGGCTTGGAACAGGTCATGCCACCTTGGACCATAAATTTATTTTCGGTGGAAGATTTGACTGAGCATCTGCGTATGCGGCTTAGCTCCTTGTGGGAAAATCGACGTCCGTCGATCCGTCCCTCTCAGTCTGTTGGGAGAGTTTGGCATGTACCTGGGGATTATATGAAGTGGTAGTGGAGGAGAGTAGTCAGCAAAATATTGGCAGTGGAGACTGGACAGAGGTGATTTGTTTTATTTAACACCATAGAAGGGGGTGTTGTAGTTTTTTCGAAGCTGGTTCAGGCTTATCAGTCCATGGAGTGTTTACGGCACTCTGTTCAGGCAGGGGAAATTTGGGGACCCCAGAATGTAGATGATGAGGGTGCAGGCTCCTCTGGTACCTGTGAGTAGGACTCTTGGAGAGTTTATTTCTGTAATAGGGAATATATGTGGGGATTTAATTTGGCTTTTTATGCCAGTAGGAGGAAAGGAGTTATCCGTTCCTTTTCTTATGTAATCTGTGATGTAATTTCTTATTAATGAAATAAGCAAGTTTATGATCATCCAACTGTGCCTTTCGATGAATTTTGTAATTTTGAATTATCTATACCGATCGCTAAGGCATACATAATCCTTTTGTTCAAGTATTTGTTAGAATGAACTGCCATTCTCGGAGATAAGAAAAGAATAGTGTTTTGTGAAAAAGAAAGGGTCGTGCTCCTATAAGATGTATGAGCTGCCTACATACCTCTGGGGATTTTGATTTTTTTTTTAATTTTTCTTGAAAAATGGTTTTTTGCAGAGGATCAGGACCACGTAGTTCTGGGTAGAGGGAAATGAAGAGAGTTTTTTTTTAAGAATAGAAGGGAGATAAGAAGAGCCGTAGCGCGCCGGGATTCCAACCTAGGGGTATAATTTATTGAGTCGGTCCAGGTTGTCTGAACGAGCCATCTCCTCACTATCTAGGTCAGTGAGCATGGCAGCACCGCCGGATAAGATTTTCTTCACAATATAGGGGCCGCTCCAATTGGGCTTGAATTTCCCTCTGGGGTCGCAAATGGGTTCTATTATCTCTTTGAGGGCCAAATCCCATTCCCGTATACCGCGGACTTTGACTCTCTTATTGAATGATTGCGCTATTCGGTGATGGTACCCCTGTATGTGGTAAAGAGCTTTCAATCTCCTTTTGTCTAGGAGGGTCAGTTCGTCGAGACGGCTTTGGCACCAGCCTTCTTCGCTAACTTTGCTTTCGAGCATGACGCGTGGCGAGGGTATTTCCAACTCCACAGGTAAGACTGCTTCCATGCCGTAAACCAATCCCTATAGCTTCCGGTCATCTTACTGATGATGGCTTTGAGGTTCTTATTGGCCGCTTCAACTTCACCATTGGTCTGAGGTCGGTAGGGAGAAGATTTGTGTCTCTAAATCCCGTACTCGTTGACTACTTCTATGACTTCTGCTTCAAAGTGCAACCCATTATCTGACACTAACTCGTGCGGGACCCTATATCGGCAGATGATATTTTTCTCGAGGAATTTGGCCACTTTCTTGGCGTTCAATATTGCGTATGACTCAGCTTCGACCCATTTGGTGAAGTAGTCAATGTCAACTAGGATGAATTCATGTCCGTTTGAAGCCTTTGGTGTAACCTTCCCTATGATGTCGACACCCCAGGTGGAAAACGGCCAGGGAGAGGTCATGTTGTATAATTCTCGCGGAGGCAGGTGTTGAAGATTGGAGAACTATTGGCATTTGAGGCATCTCCGGATATAAGCGGTGCAATCTTAGGCCATGGTGGTCCAGTAGTAGCCCTGTCGGATGATCTTCTTGGCAAGCATGTGACCGTTCAAGTGGGGCCCGCATTCCCTACTGTGGATCTTCTGCATTATCTTCTCAATCTCATCCCCTACGATACAGTGTAGATGAGTTCCATTAAAGTTCCTCTTGAGTAGATCTTTATGACAGATGATATACTGGGCGACCAGTCTTCGAAGGGTCGTTCGGTCTTTATTATTGGAACACTTGGGATACCTACCATGTTTGAGGAGGCACCAAATATCATAGTACCAGCAATCGGCTAGTTCGGGATCTTCGGTGGAGACAAGCTCAATATGGTAGCAGTGGGTTGGTTTGTCTTGCTTTTGAACTAGGAAGGGGGTCATTGTTATTCCTTTGGGCATGTCGACCATGGAGGCTAAGGTATCGAGAGCATCGGCTAGGTTATTATTTGCTCGAGGTAGGTAATGGAAGGTGATATCTCAGAATCGGGAGGCTAACTCTTCTAAGTGGGCATGGAAGGGTTGGAGCTTTTCGTCCTTGACTTTCCACTTTCTAAGCACTTGATCGATGATGAGGGAAGAATCCTCGTAGACATCAAGGTATTGAATACCTTTCTTGAGAGAAACTTTGAGGCCTACTGTGTATGCCTCGTATTCCGTCATGTTGTTGGTGCAATGGAAATCCAATTTGATGGCGATGGGAGTGTGGGAGTCATCTGGGGCGCTCAGAAGTATACCAATGCCATATACCTTTTTATTGGCAATGTCGTCAAAGAACATTTCCCATCGAAGGTTGTCTTGAGCGGTGCAGAGGATATTTTCATTTGGGAATTCGGAGATCCAGACATCTGCTTCTTCTACGGGGTAATCAACGAGGTAGTCAGAGATGGTTCTTCCTTTAATGGCTTTCTGCGTGACGTGCACGATATCGAACTCGGTTAGGAGCATCAACCATCGGGTCATTCGACTGGATAAGGCGGGTTTCTCAAGCAGGTAGTTGATGGGATTCATTCGGGATACAAGTTTGATGGGGAAGGCGGGCATATAGTGTCGCAACTTTTGGGTGACCCAAACAAGTGCGGCACACGCCTTTTCCAAAGCACTGTAGTTGACCTCGTACCCAACCAATTTGCAACTGTCATAATAGATGGATCTTTCTTTGTGGGAGTCTTCAAGGTATTGGGCTAGCAAAGCCCCAGCTTCAGTGTCGGTTATGGTTAGGTATAGGAGCAAAGGGAGATCAGGCCGTGGTGGCATGAGCATTGGAGGTTGGGTCAGATATTTTTTTGATTCGATCAAAATCTTCTTGACAGGCCTCGTTATAAACCTTGGTTGAATCCTTTCGGAGGAGCTTGAAGATCGATTCATAGATGGAGGTTAGCTGGCTGGTGAACCGACTGATATATTGCAATTTCCCAAGAAAACCTCGGACTTCTTTCTCTATTCGGGGCGGTGGCATCTCAAGTGTGGCCTTTAGCTTTGCAGGATCTGCTTCTATCCCCTTCTCATTGACCATAAATCCCAAGAGTTTTCCCTTTGTAACGCTGAAGACACATATCTGTGGATTGAGTCTCATCTGATACCGTCGCAGTCATTCGAAGAACTTCCGGAGAGCGGGAACATGACCTTCTCTAGTTTTGGACTTGATAATCATATCATCCACATAAACCTCAACTTTTTTGTGAATTAGATCATGCAGGATGGTTGTGGCAGCCCTTTGGTAGGTGGCCCTAGCATTCTTGAGACCAAATGGCATAACGATGTAGAAAAAGGTTCCCCATGGGGTGATGAATGCGGGTTTTTCTTGCTATTCTGGGTGCATCTTGATTTGGTTGTATCCGGCAAACCCGTCGACGAATGACTTGAGAGCATGACTGGCTGTGTTGTCCACGATCATGTCGATATTAGGTAGCGGATAATCATGCTTTGGAGAATATTTGTTTAAATCTCGGTAGTCTACACACATTCGAACCTTCCCTCCTGATTTCGACACAAGTACTATGTTGGCTATCCATGTGGGATATTCGATCACACGAATGAAGCCCATGTTTAACTATACGACCACATCTTCTTTGACCTTGAGCGGCCATTCAGTGCGGAGCTTTCTTAATTTTTGTTTAATCGGCTTGTAATCTGGGAGAGTGGGGATCTCGTGCTAAGCTATTTCAGGATCAATGTCGGGCATATCATCATAGGACCATGCGAAGACATCCACGAATTCCTTTAGCAATTCTTCGAGTTGTTCGTTCTCATGGTCATCAAGGGTGGCACCTATTCTAATCTCGCGCAGTTGGCTACTACAACCGAGATTAATAACAACAGTCTCCTCTTCATTAACTTAAAAGCGGTTATATTATTTATTATTAACCTTATTTAGATCAGTTAAGAATTGTTCATTTGCAAAATCATCATCATCAAAAGTTTGATTAGAATCCAAACAATTAATGTATGGCACAACAAGATACTCAAAATCTTCATTTATTTCATTGATAGGAAAAATAGCATTGAGAACCTTATTAAAAGAGGTCTCGATTACATTTGAACAAGGATAGACAACAAAAGAATAAATAGGGTAAACATTGGGGTTAGGGGAGATTTCAAGAGGTAGAACTGGCATAACATGCCAGTTGAGGAGGGGTGTATCAACAACTTTAATCAGATGGGATGGATCCATTGATGTAGTGCCTGAATGAACCATGCAGAGTGCCAGCCCCAGTGTCTATAAGTTGAAGGAATCTTAGGAATCACTTTCCTTAGTCTCTTTGATATCTTTGATGAGCGGTTGTGCTCGGTGTTGGATACTTTCGGCCCATGGGTAGCTATCTTGGAAAAAGATCTCCATTCTAGGCTTCATCTTCTTGTCTCTGTGGTTATACCATGGTTCTGGAAAATTGCAAAAGGGGAAGTCTTCGCCTTCTTTGATGAATCATTCATTCAAGGAGTCTCCTGGGATAGTTTGGATGCAGTCTAATTTTCTTTTTGGTCGAGACTGGTGGATCATTCTGAGCTCTTTTTCTGATGGTTGATATCCCAAGCCACAAGGAGGGAAACATTTCTTCAGTTCGATGGGCTCAATTATCCCTTGATGCCTTTACCCTAGCCCCAGTCCGGGCATGAAGTGCATATTTTTGAACATCTGAATCACTTGACATTACCATGAGGGTCATATTCTGGACAAACCCTTTCTTTGAAATCGTCCCCTGTCGAGAGTAGGAGTGGCTCAACTCGGAATCCTGATAGGAGCATATCATTTGACCCGTGCTGTATCTCAAAGATTGGATTTCTAGTGCTTGCTCCCTCCACCGGGTTATGAAGTTACTGACTGATTCCCTAGGGTTCTGTTTGAGCAGCTTTAAATCACGACGGGTGACCTCAAGATCTTCGTTGTATTTGTACTACGACATGAATTCTCGAGCTACATCTTCCCAGCTACGGATTCTGGATTCCTCGAGAGACAAAAATCATGGGAGGGAACTATCCTTCAAAGTTTGCTGAAACAATTGGGCCATCACTTCTTCAAAAGCCCCTAGTAGAGTCATGGAACGATGATAACTGCGAAGATGAACAATCGGGGTCTACTACCTCCGAACTTCTCAATATTTGGCATCTTAAACTTCTCGGGTAATCTCGCTTTAGGATAAGGAGACATGTGGGTGTAGTCTATGTAATTCCTCGAGATTCTGACTTGGTCGAACTTATTGGTGAGCATCTTGAGATCCTCTTTGACTTTATTCAACTCCTCCTCTTTTGGATCAACAACCATAGGCAGATTAGCCACAGGCTGGGCAATATTTGGCATCGAAAGCTGGGCAGGCGGTGGCCCATTGACAAGAGGGGCACGTGGAGCGTGTTGATATTCTTTGGGAACCCAGATAGGCTCGGGTGGACCCATAGCACGAGGGAATAGGGCCTCGGGCTCTTTAGGAATAGGAACCTGGTTTCGTTTCATCTCTCGGACCTCAGTTTGTAGGTTGTCAATCTTGGACACGAGCTGAGCTAGGACTGCCATCAGATCTGGATGTATGACTGGTACTTGATCTGTATTCTCCATGAAAGTGGATGGATTATGGACTCGAAAGAAGTAATAGAGGAACGGACGAAACTCTGTGGTGATTTAACTGAAGACCGAAGCCAATAGGGAGCCAGGCCAAGGGCTTGCGATTGACCTGAGAAGGCGTAGAATGGGATTTATTTTTTAGAAAAAGGGAAGAAACTATTTTTGAATTTTTGATAAAGAAGGGAGAAATGTTTTTGGAGACGAAACTCAGCATGATTATTACGATTATTATGTTCTCACTTGTATTTAATTCTCCTAAATGCAATGCCGGACGGGACCCGAGCTTGGAAAAATGGGGTTTTTAATATATGCGAAGCTACGGCTGGACTTGTAACCAGGCTCACGAATAGGGGCCCATTTTAAAAATGCGCGAAAATTTAGGCGGCAGACTGACCCGGAATTTTGGCAGAGTTTCGGGTTGAAATCGGCAATCTAAAGTGCATGTCCTAGGTTTGACACCTATATACGGGTATGCAGTTGGTTGGGTGAATCGAAATGGGTTCCCCCCTTTGGCGTGACTTCCACGATATATGTCTTGCTCTTGCGGGCAATCGATATGTGTGGACAATCCATTTGATATACCTGAGTTTACGTGAATTACCTCACTATATACCTCGTGGGGACGGTACGTATGAGAGCGAATTCAATATACTCGGTGTACGTGAATGAATTCCCTACGATATACCTCCCGTCATGACTTCGGTCAAGCGGTACGATATGGGGGAACCGTTCGATATACGTCGAAGGTACGTGGCCAATGGAAGGTGATAGTCATATCACTTAGGCTAACTGCGCCCTGCCGGACCAACGCCCATCACGAAGTGACCCTCCAGTTACTGGGTAAAATTTGGTCAATAACAATGCTCTTTGGTGATGTCGTGTGAATCATGCATGATTCTCTTATTAGTATCTTATGATGAGAATGTTTTTCTTGATTATGCCAAACAGGGAGCAAAGTACAAGTACCAAAGGTACACCAAGTATGGATGGGTGATGCGTGCAACATGTGGATATATGTGATCCTAGGTGCACGTGGTGTGAAGTGTACATGGAGAATTTTCTACAAGTGTGTGAACAGAAGCATAAGAATGGGATACACATGGAAAAGGGGAACATGCAGATATAGGGGAAATATAAACAAATATAACATCTATGTAAATAGAGTCAAGCCCTCAAAACATACATGTCCCCATCAGAGTCGCCACTGTGGCCATCCCCGATCCTCATCGTGGGCGGCGCGTGAAGGAGGATCCTCGGGTCCCGCGCGTCCCCCTCGGGAGCGCTTCGGCCGACGTCATTTGAGATGAGGTGTAAAAATGTAGAGAGATTTAGAGTCTCCAGTCTATTTACGCAAAACAGACAAAAGAAAAAAGGGTAAGCCATTCCGAAGGACGGAATCCAAAGACATACTGGTGCATACGAAACCAAAATGATTCGAGAAGGGTTCGAAGGCTAAGTTACGAAATGGGAAGGTGTTAGGCACCCATTCCGCCCTTTCAGTCTCTCATGGATGTTTTCTATTTTCCTTTTTTATTTTCCACGTGATATGTGTGCAAGTATATATATATAGTAGAGATAGGAATCCTCGACTTGTATTATGGGAGAGATAAAGTGAGTCATCCGTAGGAAGGTATAAAAATAATATTAGAAAATAAGATTTACATTATTACTCTTACGTTGATCGTTATAATGGAACGATAACGCATATGGAGTGATACGTCACTAAGAACAAGTATATAGAATATAAGAAAATTGGATTTAGAGAAGACAAAAAATGAGATAGAAAGTGAGAATAGGACTCGAGTCTCGAGTTTTTCCCCGAGACGCCTACGTAGCCTATAAAGGCATCAAAGTCCACGTAGTTAGCATACAAAATGAGGGGTGAGGTTTATTCCATAAATCCAAATGGGGGATCTCTTATTTGTGAGTATGTGTGTGTGTAGAAAAAGTGTTTTAGTTGTGAGAAAAGTGTGAGAAAAATATGAGAATCCCTATTTGGAATTTATGAGAAAACCCTCTTTTTCTTATTTTTTGGGATTTATTTATATGAAAATAAGAGATGTGCAATAATACTAAATAAAAAGTATATTAGGATGTGTGAGATGAGATAATAAAAGTGCTAGGTAATAAAACAAGTTATTGCGAATTTAAGAGAATTTGAAGAGAAAGTTGGACCTTCTTGAAGATCTTGAGCTTGATCTTGAATGTTGGAGAGCAGTCCTTGCACTTGGATGATGATGGAGAATGGCTAATTCACCAAGTTTGATGAAAAGGATGATGAAAAGTGAGAGTTAGAAAGGGATTTGGATGTTGAAATCGCGCTATTTTCGAGAGAGGTTTTTGGGATTCGCTGAGAGCGATTTTTATCAGATTTGGGATCCTCTTGCAAATGAGCTGAAGGCCCAGGTCACTGTTGATCGGCATAGACCCGGTTCTGCCTATCGGCACCTGCCGATAGGCAGGGTTTGGAACCTGCCATTTGGCAGTGTGTTTCAGGCCTTTTCAGAAAATTGGTTGCCGAGGGCAAACCGTTGGTTATAATCGCGCATGGGGCAGACCATTGGAAAGGTAATTCAGAGACCTTTGAAAGTCCCTTGGACCGCTCCCCGGGTTCGGTAGTTGACTTTGGATCAAATATGGCTTGGAAGCGTTTGTCGATCCATTGGACGGGGAATCGTTCAGACGCAAATGGATCGTTCGTCAGCATGGTAAGTTTGAATCACGCACGGGGCGGACCGTTGGAAAGGTTAGGAGATGTACTTCGACATTCCAAATAGTTTGACCCGGTTTGGAGAGTTGACTTTGGTCAACCGGGCCTGGAAGCATTCGGTGACCTCTTGGAGTCAAACGGATCGTTCGTCCGCATGGTAACTCGGAATCGCGCACGGGACTGACCGTTAGAAAGGGATTTCAGTGCCCTTCGAAGATTCATTCAGCTTTGGTCGAGTTGAAGAGTTTGACTTTTTGGTCAAACGGAGCCTGGGAGTGCCCGATGGCGTCTAGGTCAGTACTCGGGGTATGACCTGGGTTTATAGTGATGAAGGGAGGTACTAGGGACCTAAGGAGAGTTAGAGGGTAACATAATGGGGTGTCTACAACATCGATCCACTATAATCTAACCGCAAACAAATGTGTATCTTATACTCCTTCTAATTCATCTACTCAATTAATTATTTTCATCAATTAAACTAACAATTAAAGTATACAATTATTGATTTACTAATTTACAATGAGGGGCAATCCTACTTGCATATGAAAGGGGCACTAATTATTAATTTACAAAAAAATTAACAACCAATCAATATTAAATCAATCAATTCTTTTACAAGGGGGACTACAATATGAGGGGAAATATCTAATAAATCAATATAAATACACACACGCACATGTACACTCATAGCCCCTCCTCTCCCCCGCCCTGCCCCCTCCCCCCACTTCCGCTGCCCACCACACACACACACACACACACATATACACATGCACATACACACACACGCACATATACACACACACACACACACACACACACACGTATATACACACACAAACACACACACACACACACACACACACACACACACACACACACACACACACGCACAAACACTCCCTCCCCTCCCCCCCCACGCATATATACACCACACATACATATTTACACACATATATACACACACGCACATATACATAAATGGAGGAGAAATAGAGAGAGAAAATGTACCAAAGTTGTAGAGAGAGAGTGTGCAGTCGCTAGAGAGAGAGAGAGAGAGAGAGAGAGAGAGAGAAATGGAGGGAATGAGAATCGGTGGTAAAAAAGAAGAGGGAGAGTTTTTTACTGATAGAATTGTCACGAACATGTCACGGTCATTGACCGTGACAACTTTATATGATTGTCACGGTCAATGACCGTGACAAGTCCGTGACAACTTTACTTGTCACGACCTTGTCACGGTCATTGACCGTGATAAAAAATGCGTGTTTTTTTTATCACGGTCAATGACCGTGATAAGGATGGCCAGTTGAAGGGTGCCAATTTCTCCATTTTAGTGTTGTAGAGTTGTCACACCCCTAAATTCGCATAAAGGCCAAATAAGATTTTGGCGTCAACAAATACCCCGAAAATTCGCATAAAAGCCAAATAAGATTTTGGCGTCAACAAATACTCCAGAAATTATGTACGCAAGGTCGTAAGCATGGAGCATACATGATATACCCCGTCAAATGTCCTAGGCGTAATAACTAGGACAACGCACTCGGAAATAGACCCGTAAACACCATCACCAAAGCAAAGCAACATGTCAACCCGGGGTGAGTGCAATTCGACACAACCTAGACTAATTTAGCTAGAAAGCATATTAAAAATGCGATAAATAAATGCAATAAAACTACACTACAAAGCAGGTAAATAAAACAAGTAAACCTAATTATGAAAGCATGTAAATTAACTACAAAGCAAGAAATAAGGAAATACAACTTAAATTAATGGAGAGGGAAGATGAATAGTCAACTTACAAACCCAAATGGGTGTCAAACCAAGAAGAAATGAAGAAGAACTCTCCAAACCCTAAGCTATTTTAACTTAAAACTAATTATCTTTGATGTTAGATACCAAAATTCGTTTATATAGTAAGTTGGACATAAAAAAGAAAAGAAAAGGAAAAAGAAAAGAAAAGAAGAAAGTGGCAAATATCTGCTACTCGCGGTCGACCGGTCGCATGGGCGCGATCGACCGTGCCTTTGAGTTAAAGCCCACCGTCTTCGTTCCATGGAAAAATCCAAAACCGCGGTCGACCGGTACTCTGTTTCTCGGCCTTGTTTGGTCCAATCATGAGGGGAAAAGGTATGTAAACGGGATGGGCCATAACTTCTTCGTTCGGACTCCAAACGACGCGCCGTTTACAGCCACACGATGCTAACTCAATGAACTACGCATCCGTGGAATTTACATGAACCGGAGATGAAATACAAATTGACTAAAATGCCCTTGAAGTAGCGTTCAGCGATGAAACTTCTCTGAAATGCAACAGATCCTCACTTTTAGCGTTTCAATACTTACAAAATCACAATGAACCCCTGCAAAGCATGTATATATCCAAATCCAAGGTTGTCTGGTTAATGAGCATAAGTATAAGCATTTAGGACCGTAAAAGTGCTAGAATGCATCAAGATATAGGGCAAAAATATGCAATATTCTATACGAATCAGTGTGGGATCCAATATGCCGAGGAACAAATTGTTGCACGCCACTTTTTTATTGGACAAGCTCTTTTCGGTGATGGGTCACATGTCGACCCATGACGAAAAAATGGGGACTATGAAAGAGGAAGTTTCAGGTCTTAATAAGGATATATGCTTTGTTAACAATACATTAGGACAATTGACGAATGAAATTAATGAATTGTGCCAATTTCTTAGCCAACAACAAAGTGGATTTCAATTCATGCCTCAAGGTTTCCCCTCCTCAACACCTAAAGGTTTTCCCCTCCAATATTCCCCTTTCAACCACCTGTTGGTCCCTCTTTCTGACCATCATCATCTTTCATGCATGTTGGCTATGCCGAGGAGTATTGTATGAGGAACTTATATAATACCATTTACACTGGGCAATGCACAATCGTTCCTACAACTCCGAGAACACCTGTGCATAGTCACTTTTTGCAAACAAGAGACACTAAGATATTGGTGGATCTAATGTACACGGGTTGTGAACATGAGGTTATGCATCTCAGCCATTTGGGTGAGCGGCTCCATTTATCGATTATAAGAGGGAATATATGGCATGGAAAATTTATTTATTGGTAAAGATTATACAACGAAAAATTTATTATTTTGGGACAATTTTGTAATGTTTTTTCACATTTTCGGAAAAGTTTGTAATTATTTTAATTTCATGGGACATGTAATTACATCTTAACTTGTTTTAATTTTAATTTTTCGGGGGTTAATGACATCTTAATTTATTTGGTTTTATTTCATATTGATTGAATGCTTGGATTGAATGAATTTGCTTGGATTATCAATTGAGAGTTCTTGTATGCAATATGACCTTCATTTTAACATTTATGTAGGTGGATTGAATTTTTAAGAACTCTTTAATAGATTTCCCACAATACAAAGAGTGGATGGGATAGAGTATTATAGTCTTCGATAAACATGTAAAAGGCATTCTTGGAATTGTTAAATATGCTGATAAAAATCTTAATAGTGAGCCGATTCTGTGTTCGTGCACCCATTGTACAAAAAACAAATTTAAGTTTTTGGAATACGTTGAGTAGCATTTTCTAAGGTAGGGTATGTCATAAGATTATAAGATATAAACATTCCATGGGGAAAATAATGTACCATATATTCCATAAGAATTATCGGTACCCGACCAGGTACTGAAACTCGATCGGGTGAAAGTGGTGAATGATTCTCCAGCACATCGTACTTTGATAGACCTAATTGATGATGTTTACAGAGTCCACCACCATCAAAACCACCAGCCTATGGATTTAAATAATGTTCATTATGGAAAAGTTGATGAACAAGTTGATGATAAATTACCCAAAGATCAGGAATACGTATGGTTAAAAGCCAATGTGTCCATACCTTTATATAAAAAATACGACAAAAATTACTTGGTATTATATCCAATGATTGGTTTGCATAATTTGAAGAGTCAATACGATTTATCGGGCAACATCATTGACAAAATTCTTAAGTGGGGAAAACATATTCTCCTAAATAAGAATATGTTACCAGATTATTATCCGATCATGATGAAGATCTTGAAGGGTTTGGGTTTGAAGTATAAATTTATACACATCCTCATGTGCCAAGTTTTACCCTCCACTCTAGAGGAGATTGGTCTCAGGTGGTTTGAAAATTAACCCTAAGGTCGATTTCCTCATTCATAGATCTGGCTGAATAGTTTACAGCTCACTTCATTACTAGCAATAAAGCTGTCAAAGAGGTCAATTCATTGATAATCCTGAATGGTAAAAAAAAAAAGGGAAATACCTTAGGAAGTGCGCTCATATTTATTGCAAAATGCTCAATGATACCAATAATTGTAAAAAATAATTAGCCCTCTCGTCCTTTCAAGATTAGGTTCGCCTGATCGGACGATCTCTACCAGTCCTTGACTAGGAAGTAAGCATCAACTATGGACGACCTCATGACATGTATTGATAAATACACCAAAGTGGAAGAGTAGTTTCTCAAAGTGGAATATCTGATAGATCAAAATTAAGAAGCAAAGAAGAATGACCTGAATAAGTTATCTAAGGGAAGAAACTAGTCAACCCCAGTGAAAAAGAGAGGACATACTTACACTTACAAAAGGGCATTTTAGGTAACATAACAATAAGAGCACGTATCATGTAGGGATACCTTATTCAAGGAGTTAATCTATAAGTTCATTCATCAGACAAACGATAAATTATTCCTCAAAAGACCAGCTAAGATGGCCAACGATCCAAATAATAAGGACACCAATCTCAGACGTACCTACCATTAAAACCACAGTCATCTCACGAATAATTACAAGATGTTTAACTAAAACCTTGAGGGTGCAGGATGGGCATCTTAAGGAGTATATTGGCATGGATAAGATGAAGTCCTCAACTCGAGTAAATGCAACATAAAAACTAGATGAGGACAATGATCTCCTACCCTCAAGAATGGTGATATCTGTACATGGTTACATCGACCCCTTACAATGCACCAATAATAAGCTCATAGAAAGGGTAAAAATTAAAACTTTTATCCAAGAGTCTTTTCAAGTGAAGCATACAAGCCCGTTATGGATAAGTGGTAGAGTATGGATATCAATTTTGATCGAGAATTAATGTTCATCGATGACGATTAAGTCGGCATTTATCTTCCTTGATTCTCACTCTATGGGTGGAAAACTTTGACTTGAAGAGGATACTGATAGATCAAGGGAGCTGTTCATAGATCATGTACATTTGTTTGTGACTCAAGATTGGTTACAGTTTCTCGGATTAGGACACAAATGTGGGATTGTTACTTGGTCTTAATGGAGATGTGGAAACCCCACTGGGGAAGATTAAGATTTATATCAAAGCAGGCCCTGTCAATTATGAACTAAAATTTCACGTTATTAAGTTAGAGTCACTTTATAACTCCATCCTCGATAGGAGTTGGCTCCACAGTATGAGGGCCGTAATTTCTTTCTTCCATAAAGATCTCAAATTTTTAAGTGACCAAGGAGTTGTTGATATCAAGGGACATCAAGAGGAACTCACATTTATTTCATTGTAGCTATCAAAACCAACCAGAATCATTTCAAGAAGAGTAAAAACATAGATGATTCGGAGGACGACCAACCCAAGTATTAACCAAAGGGTGTTCAATTAGGGGTTAAAAGGACCAGGTTAGCCCCCGATGAGTGAGTAATGGAGTAACTCATCACCGTTCCTCTAGATTCAATTCAACTAGATACGACCTTCCTAATAGGATTAGAGACACCCAAGAAGGAAGTAGAGCATCTCATTCACATTCTAAAAAACATAAGTAGATGTGTTCACCTAATAACTTTATGACCTTTCGAGGATTTATGCAGATGTTTCCTATCATCAATTGCATGTGGATTAAATGTATTTACCAATCAAGAAGAAGTCGAGAAAATAAGTGCCATGGAAAGTGAGACATGTAGATAATGAAGTCGAGAATCTGCTCCATGTCGTTTCCATCAAAGAAGTCATATTCCCAAACTAGATTCCCAGTATTATAGTGGTTATAAAGAAGAAAGTTAAATGGAGGGTTTGCATTAATTTTAACTACCTTAAAAAGCATTACCCAAAAGAAAATTTTTCAAAATCACGGATCGATTAACTCGTAAACTTAATTGTCGGACACCAGCGGATGAGCGTCATCGACGCTTACTTAGGCTACCATCAAATACCCATGTTCGGCCCAGATTATGAGATGATTTTATTCATCACTGCTTTAAGTCTTTACTACTAAAAGGTAATTCCTTTCGGTTTAAAAACTGCTAGGGCAACATATCAGTGCCGAGTCACTAAAATGTTCAAGAAACATATTGGGACAACCATGGTAGTCCACATCGATTATATGCTTATCAAATGAAAAAAAACTTCCGAACATCAAAGATTTGAATAATACCTTCATTATTCTAAGAGAATATAGGATGAAGATTGAAGCCTCCAAGTGTGTTTTTGGAGTCCGCTCTGGCAAGTGTTAGGGCTACTTGGTTACATATAGGTGGATAGAGGCGAATTCGGACCAGATCAAGGCCTTGAAAGATATCAAGAGTCGGACCACCATCAAAGACATTTAGATCTTCACTGGGATATTGTCCACCCTCAACCGATTTATATCTTGATCTTTTGAAAAATACTGATCGTTCTTCCGAGCTCTCAAGAAGATAAACATGGCAGTCTATACAAAGGAATGTGATGAGGCACTTGAAGGAATTTAATAGCATTTAGGATCTCCTCCCTTAGTGTCAACTCCTACCACAGAGAAGATCTTTATTTGTACTTGGTCATTTCATAACACACAAACATCGGTTTACTATGTTACTCATACTTTCCTTGAGGCAGGAAGATGATATATTTCTATTGAGAAGATAGTCTTGGCACTAGTGACATTTTTGAGAAATCTGTGACACTACTTTAATGTCCATATAATATAGTCATCCCAATGACTTATCCATTCAAAAAAGTACTCAAGAAAGTAGTGTAACAACCCGCTTAATTAAATACCGGGTGGCCAATCCTTTATCCAATTAATTCGAATTATTATGTTGGCTCATTCTCAGCATCACTATCGAAAAATATTTTTTTTTCTTTCATTAACCACCTATTAATCAATCAAGTTAGTGTTAAAACTTTTAATTTTAAATAAAATTCCTTTTTAACAATAGCAATCATTTATCATATAACCCAATCCACAACAATGAAACTATTACAACTTATTTAATATAACTGGAATAAACTTCTCAGTTTAAAACATCTCAATACAATAAACCAAGTCAAACCAAATGTATCCAAAACCAACATAAGTAAAACTAATGACTGAGATAGAATGAAAATGACAAAGATCTATTGGTAACATGCCATAGAAGAAAATGACTACAGAGTACAGGAATCAATAAAATGACGCGTCAAATGCAAGGTCCACCCTCCAAAGCATCCATAGCCAATAAATATGTGATCCTCAAAGTTGGGCGTCCATGTGGCTGGACATCTGATATAGAATATACAAGAGGGAAGAGAATATGCAAGATAAAACGGGTCAGAGCCCGATTGTAAAAGATTTTAAAAACAACAAGTGAATAAATGCTACAATTAGCAATTATTATATACATGTTAGATTCTCAGACTCTCACTTGAGATTCTCACCTCTTAACTAATGTGCACGCCTAACTTATTCTCAATTTATTCTAGTTATTATTCCCACTTTCACTAGATTATCTCATTGTATCAACTAACCATAGCCCTTATCTTTCCCCACGTATTTTCTTCACAATACATGTAATAAATAAATATATTAATTAAAATCTCAATATAATTAAGTGCTATCCTACTAATTTAATTAGCAGATTTATTTATCTTTCACGTCTACGTAAATCACATAGTAGATAATATAACATGTATATATATATATATATATATATATTCGCTCTATTATATATATACAATACTGCACCCCGAGATACAACTGTGGTGCACGCACTACTCTGCTATCTAGTCCCAGTACATCTCGTCACTGTATAAAGGTCTTTTGGTTCAGTATCTCACTCAAACCATCATCATAAATCACACATATTGGAGGTGAATATAGTTCCAATCCTATGGGCTACGCACATACCTACACACCCATATGAACGTCATCACTATCATTATCACAGATAGACCGTACCTAGGTTCTATATTCTGAGACACAAGTCAAAAATTCCCCCAAAGGCTCATCAGGATATGGCTGTCCTCAACGCGCAAACCTCCCGTCGATAGCAAGTGGGCTAGGCATGTCATACACACAAATCATCATAGGTATACACTCAACCTATATATATATATATATATATATATATATATATATATATATACACACATAACCGTTCTCCAGCGGGTGGGGAGGACGGGTGAAGCAACGGATCATTAAAACATAAGGCAAATCTCATCACAAAAATAAACACGTGGAAAGGCAAATGAAACACATGCATTGAATTGGTCAAATGGGTATAAACCTATTTCACTTCTCTCTTTCTCTATAAATAGTGCAAATACTCAAACGGTTTTGATTAAAAACTATTTTGATTATTAAAAAAAAACTGTTTTGATTATAAACAAAAAAAACTGTTTTAATAAAGAGTTTTTTAAAAATAAACAGCTAATTTATACAATTTTTTTAAAAACAGATTTTTTAATAAACAAATTTTTTATTATAAAAAAACTGTTTATTAAAGAAAACTGTTTTTAAAAAAATTTGTATAAATTAATTGTATATTAAAAAAACTGTTTTTTATTACTTTTAAAAAAAATAAAAAACCCATTTCCATTTTCTTAAAAAAATTGATTGTTGTTTTTATAAATTGTTTATAAAACATAAAAAAAAATTCTTAAAAAAATGTTTTTTCGTTTACAGATTTTAATATTGGTTAAAAACTTTTTTTTTACTAATTTAAAAGTAATATTTTTACTATCTTAAAAAAATATGGTCCGCGGTAGCAGAATAGGCGGTCCGACCACCTATACATACTACTGGAGCGAACCATTTTTTCTAATATGTTGGTTCGCGCCAGCAGTATGTATAGGCAGTCCGACCACCTATATATGCCGCTGGTGCAGACCATTTTTTCTAATATGTCGGACTGCCTATACATACTCCTGACGCGGACCTACATATTAGAAAAAGTGGTTCGCGCCAGCGATATGTACAGGTGGTCGGATCACATATGTTGGTCAGACTGCATATACATATCGCTGGCGCGGACCGACATATTAGAAAAAATGATCCGCGCCGGGGGTATGTATAGGTGGTCAGACCGCCTATTCTGTTGCCGCGGACCATATTTTTTTTAAATAGTAAAATTTTATTTTTAAAATAGTACAAAAAAAAGTTTTAAACCAAAATTAAAATTTATAAAAGAAAAAATATTTTTTTAAGAAAACGAATTTTACGTTTTATAAACAATTTTTAAAAACAACAGTCAATTTTTGTAAGATGATGGAAATATTTTTTTTTTAAAAAAGTTATAGTAAAACATTTTTTTAATAAACAGTTAATATACAATTTAAAAAAAAAACAGTTTTCTTTAATAAACATTTTTTATAATAAAAAAATTATTTATTAAAAAAATCTATATTTAAAAAAAATTGTATAAATTAACTGTTTATTTAAAAAAATCCTTTACTAAAACAGGTTTTTTTGTTGTTGTTTATAATCAAAACATTTTTTTTTGTTTATAATCAAAATAGTTTTTAATCAAAAGAATTTGAGTATTTACAGCGTTTAGAGAGAAAGAGAGAAGTGAAATAACCCATTTGACCAATTCAATGCATGTGTTTCATTTGCCTTTCCACGTGTTTATTTTTGTGTTGAGATGGGCCTTATGTTTTAATGATCCGTTGCTTCACCCGTTCTCCCCGCCCGCTGGAGAACGGTTCTCTCTCTTTCTCTCTCTCTCTCTCTCTCTCTCTCTCTATATATATATATATATATATATATATATATATCAATAATAGGGCATAAACACATTCCATATCACAAGTCTCATACGTAGTATACTTATATCTCAAATATCCTACGTATCATGATTTTTTAAACCTCAATTATATTATAGGTATTCTCTCCACCTATGATATATATAAACAAATGGGTATACTCTCATCCCATATACAAATCCCACACGTAGTATATTTCAAATTTATCCCATAATTAATAATTCACATTTTATTCACATTTTCCATTACTCCTAGCATCTTTTATTAACCGAAAGAATTTAATTAATTATTCCAGTAGCTACCTTTAATTCATACTTATTGGTCTAAAACCCAGACTCATTACAACAAGCCCGAATTATTTTTTTTAATTCCTAATAGTCCTTTTTTTTCGAAAAAGTTACAATTTGTCCAGAAATAAAAATTACAATTTTGAGACTTTTTTGCTCCGATTTTGAAAAAACGTAAAACTACAAAGTTGTGCAGAACATGATTTTATACAAAAACTCGCGTGCACACTACCAAATTCCGCTAAAAATACTCCTAAAATTATCATACAACGTTCGTCCTTTTTCTACATATTTCTACCAACGGGTTGTAACATAATTTATCCTCAAAACCTCCACCAAATGATCCCAAACTCCTTATAATTCATCCCAAATGATATAGCCAAGTATGTACGTGATTTATAATATTAAATCATATCAAAATCATCACGGAATTTCGATGAATCATACTAATCTTATTTTAAATTCAAGAAAATCTATATTATAGAATACTTTCTCGAGAACACTTATAAACCCCATATTCCCTCATCAATTAAACCCAAAATTTCATGGTTTTAATTCTAATTTCATCAAAGGAATAATCCTAGGTAATTTCCATTTGAAGAATTACATCAAAATCATCAAATTTTCATCTTTGATTTATAGTTTTCATGGATGTTTATCCCTTATAATTTAACATGGATATTATACTCACTAATTGGAACAAGAATTACACTTGCCTTAAGGTGTAGGTCTGATCCTTTGGTGAAGATGTATGTAGAATACTTCCTCCTCCTTTCCAATCACTTTTCCGGTGGTGGTGTTTGCTCTTAAAAACCCCTCCTCTTCCTAGAATTCTCTCCCTCCCTCTCTTAGTCTTTTGGTAAATGATCTCTTGGTTTAACACACTCTAATATTAAATAATAAAATTCCAATCCCGCTGGTACTATTCACCTCCCCCGAAAAATGACCAAAATACCCCTCCGGGGCGTCCTTTTGATTCCCAATTGACCCTAGACCCAAATCAAACCCCCGGTTAGACTTTTTCTGCCTATTTTGACCCTTTCGGACTCATTGGCACGGTCCAAATGGCCATATGGATGACTTAAAAATAATTTTCCTTTTTGCCCTTTTAATTTAGTCCCGACACGACTCACACGCGTGTCCCGACTTAATTCCAATAATTCGCGTATTATTCACTCGCGATTATATAATCATATATTACTTTTAATCACTAAGTAATATTCAATATCAATCACATATTACTGTATTATCTAGTAATATTCAATCCGAATTAATTCCAATTATTATTCATAATTAATTTCAATTGATCCCCATTTTACTTTTAATTAATCCTATTTAAAAGTCCTTAAAATTATGGGGTATTACCTACTTCCCCTTACAACGAAATTTTGTTTCGAAATTTAAAATAAGTACACCAGGTAAGAACAACTCTAGCTATATGTTGCGAACCGCATCCTTGCGCTTACAAGTAAACTACTCCGTACCGCCCATATAGTACACTATCAAATACCCTTAATAATGAACACCTCGCGTATGTTTTTTTTAAACTCCAGGTCACTCTGTCACATAGGTTCTTACCCAAGCCATATCGTTTAAGTTTTATTACTTAAACTTTATTTTAGATATTCGCTATCTAGCCTTCTACTATTTTCACCTTATTAGATTAATCATTTTTAAAATACATACGATCTCGTCTCGTGACGATCGCACCCAAGTAGGTTATTTGTGTGGTACATATTTTACCCGCATTATGTACTAAGTACCAACTCATCTATAATCTTCGCAATAGTACCTGGTCCCCTATCTTTAACTAATAAGTAGGAGGACACCAAGGCTTAATGCGCCATACCTTAACTGGAGGCATGCCCAATAGTGAACTTATATGATTTTATTGTACACAAAATCCACGAATGGAAGGGATGCTCGTCCTTCTGTAAGATCCAAGGGTATACATATAATTTATTTCCAAACATCTGATTAGTCTACTTATTCTGCCCATTCGTCTGCGGATGATAGGCCGCACTCAATCACAACTAGGTACCTATTATCTCGTGAACACTCTCCTAAAATCGAATGACACAGATCTTGTCACAATCGGACACGAGATCAAGAGATACCCCATGTAACGTCACTATCTTAGTTATGAAGATCGACGCATACTATCTCGTAGTATGATCAGTCCTAACTGCCATAACATGAGCTACTTGGGTCAATCGATCCACTATCACCCATATAGGATCGTAACCCCTCTAGGAAGTAGTTACCTTTGCGATAAAAATCTTGGAATACTTTCCCCTTATATTGGTTGAGAAATCCCTACTGGTTTCGGATGGTCCACTCTTTACGAACAGACAAGTGACCCATTGCAAATGAATTGACCAATATTTCTCTTCATTGCAGCCCATCACCATTGCTATTTATAACTTAATACATCTTATATTCTCTCAAATGTACCTCTAACCGTGATCTATGTGACTTTGCCTCACTGTGTGTTAGAAGTCCTTTTCCTTCTCTAAAAATCAGTTTCTTGTTAAACGTAAGCTTCTAACAAATCTTACGGAATAAGCTTCGACTTTCCTGGCTAAATGTTGTGGAATTCACATGACAATCATAATCCATTTCTTGATTCAATCACCTAGGATGCCCATACACCCTATGTCTCGCGCATTATTGCCCCAATAATATGTACCTCTCGTAAATCGATTCTCGCGCACTTGGCATGCTAATAGGATAGGAGTACAGTCAACCACCCCACTAGTCATAACTTAATCACTCTTTCAATGGCATCATTGTTCTATTCATAATGATACCAGGACTAGGCATCTCTGTCGACCTTAAGTCGCAATAGAATTATCAACTCTCAGTTATATTCTTGTATATGTATAATGACCAAAGTACGAAACTTATGTACTATCGAGCAAACTTCTCTCCAACTCCCGAACAACTAGTTTCATGCATGGGATGTCTCGCAAAGCGAAATCCAAATAAGGAACCCTCCCGATACACTAATACCTGACATAGTCAGTCATCGAGATTCGTAAGGCCTCAGTCCATAATATGTACCTTTCCATAATCTTCGTATGTTAAAAAAAATCTACTTATGCCCCTTAGAAATAACACGAAACATGACACTCTCACGAGCTATATTTTGCTGCTCGATAAAGATGACAATGTATCCTGAGTCACATCGGTAAATAAATTCCTATACACAGGGTTTACATATAGTTAGAGAACAAACTCACTGAAGTCGACGATACCATGAAATTTTCATCTTTGATTTATAGTTTTCATGGATGTTTATCCCTTTTAATTTAACATGGATATTATACTCACTAATTGGAACAAGAATTATAATTGCCTTAAGGTGTAGGTCTGATCCTTTGGTGAAGATGTATGTAGAATACTTCCTCCTCCTTTCCAATCACTTTTTCGGTGGTGGTTCAACCCTTGGTTTGCTCTCAAAACCCCTCCTCTTCCTAGAATTCTCTCCCTTCCTCTCATTATTCTTTTGGTAAATGATCTCTGAGTTTAACACACTCTAATTTTAAATAATAAAACTCAACCCCGCAGGTACTATTCACCTCCCCCCAAAAATGACCAAAATACCCCTCTGAAGGGTTCCCAATTGACCCTAGACCCAAATCAAACCTCCGGGTAGAATTTTCTGCCTATTTTGACCCTTCCGAACTCATCTATAATCTTTGCCATAGTACCTGGTTCCCTATCTTTAACTAACAAGTGGGAGGACAATAAGGCTTAATGTGCCATACCTCAACTAGAGACATGCCCAATAGTGAACTTATATGAGTTTATTATACACAAAATCCACGAATGGAAGAGACTATGCTCGTCCTCCCCTAAGATCCAAGGGTACACATATAATTTATTTTCAAACATCTGAGACAAACATATAATTTATTTCCAAACATCTACTACATTGATCACTAAGACAAAATTATTAAAGAAACTCTTTTACTTTTGATAACTCATCTTAAAAGGTAGGAACTGTTATACTCTTACCCTTTAGAGATGTTAGGATATCCACCCTAATTTCTGATAAATAGAAATTATTAAGTGAGATAATTATGTTGTTCATCTTAAAGACTTTTGATTATTTAAATCAAGAAATTTTAAGTAGATTCTCAAACATGTTAATTTAGAAATCTTCATATTTTAATTTGGAAATATGTTCGTATAATAATTTAGCAATCTCCATGTGTTAGTTTGGAACTTGTTACATGCTTTATTATGAAACCTTGATTCATTAGTTATAAAGTTATAATTTGGCCTATGATCCTATGAAATGGTATTGATTAAAAATTAAGGCAATTCAATATAGAACTTATATGAAATTTTTATGATCAATTAAGTCTTAATTAGATCATACATGTAGAGACACGAGAAAATATGTAATTTAATTTTCTTCTTATGGTACTAAAATTCAATGATTGAAAGGATGCTTGCTATAGAAAATATATTTGAGCAGTTTGGTAACGGGAAGAAAATAGATAGAGTTACTAAAAACATGACACACTATATGCGTCGTAGGTTGAATATGAGTTATTTAGTCATGAATATGTAATTCAATTATAATTTAGTCATGCATATGTAATTATGTTTAAGCATTTTAAAGTGTTAGAAAATGAACCAAGATGCCTTATTGTAGTTATCTACTTTAATTGAATCTTATCTTGGGACATTATAGTTGGTGGAATTAAAATAAAAAAAAAATTATCTTTAGTTGTATAGACGATGATTATGGTTAGGTTGAGTAATGAACATATTGGTAATAACACCACAATGAAATTTAAGGGTTTATTCTTTTAAGTGTAGTATTTTATATTTATGGGATGTTTAATATTTATATCATCATCGAGTTTTTTTATATGTAATTATCGGATTTTTATTCCTTACTTTGGGGATTTTCATAGCTTTTTTCCTTTCAATGATTTTATTTTTATCATCGACTTGTGTCCCCTGTAACATTTGAGTGTGTATAATTATTTATCATCCTGTTATCTCACATTGATCACGTGATCGATTTTTGTGTCCTCATTATACCAAAATTTAATAAAACTTTTACTCAATGAAAAATGATACGAGTCCCGACTACATCCTCCAATTTATGTGGAATTGCAATAAGTGTTGTACATTGTAGTGTACTAATTACAAAGTGCAACACTTTAGTGCTATACCACATCAGTAAGGGGATGAACTGGGGAATGTGGTTGGGACTCATATCATTAATCTTTGTTATGCCACTATGGGCTCATATGAATAATTTTATAAGGACACCCTAAATTGACACCATTTACTGACACCCCAATGCATCTTTGATGTATTAGTCATACAAACTGTATTAATTATGAGTAAATCACAAATCAACTAATGCAACAAAAATACACCAGGGTGTCAATTAAACAGTGTTAATAAATAGTTTCCCCTAAAATTATTGGGGTTCACATATGTCATTTAGCTTTGATTCTCATTCTGGACCGACACAACCTGCTAGTGAACCTTATACCATCGTCGATTGTGAATCAATGAATTAGACTTATTAGAACACTCCCTTATGTTATACATATATAGACAGTCTCATTTAGGTTGAGAATCACATAGACATCTCCCATCCTTATATATTTCTTAAGGATATTCTTTTTTGAGTTTCATAATCCCTTGGATAAACTCTTATGTATTCAACCCCTTTGAGGTTAGTGGTTTATTTGGAGTTCATATTTATTATTGATCTTCTTTATTAGAGGCCGTTAGATTTCTCTTTATACAATATTTTGTACGAGTATATTTTTAATCTTCATGAGTTTAATGCTTAAATTGTTATTGGTTGTACATGAACGTTGTTTCCTAGTGAGCTTTTTACCTATCTTTTTAGTTTCCCAATGAAATGTCTTGCTAGTATGTTTCGCAGTGGGATTCCCTCTGACTTATCCTTTGCCCCTTGCTAAAAATAATTTTGTGCTCATTCTTTCTTCCACCTATGAGGAATTATGTGTGTTTTGAAGCATTATGAGCTTTTGTATTGTAAGACCTCGACTCTTGAATATATTATTATGTGGCACATTATGATATTTTTATGTAATATTTTATAAGATATATATTTGCAAGAGTTTACATGTGTATTACAAGCATTATATGCGCGGTGTTTTGCATGGATTTTCATGCAACGTTTTACATAAAAGTTTTACACTGGACAATATTTTTATATATATTAATTGGTATGTACTAGTTAATGGAGGAGTTTACAAAGTTTTATAAATAAAATACGTTGTTTGTGAAAAAAAGAATCATTTTTGAATGAATAGTAATTTGATGAATAATGATGTTTGGATGAATTGTAATTTTGGGTGAATAGTAAATTTGTGTGAATAGTAATTTTCAACTGAATAGTCATTTTGATTGAATAGTGAATTTCAAGCAAATAGTAATTCCAGGTGAATACTGATTTTTGAATGAATTGTGATTTTGAGTAAATAGTGATTTCCGAGTGATCAATGATTTTGGGTAAATAATATATTTGAAAATGGTTTAAATAATATTTTATTTAATCATGTTGATTTTGTGCATCGTAATATTTTAATGGGTTAGATATTGTAATATTGAATGTGTAACTGTGGTATTGATAGTACTAACTATTTCGTAATGGATGGATTAGTAATATTATGTTGAATGTTAAATTAATACGAAATATGGTGCAAAGATATAAATTTTTAAGGGAAATTATTATTTTGGTGGTAAAAGTGTTAATATTGTGAACCAATTAAAGAATGTATTAAAAATAGGTTGAGAATTTTGGAAATAGTCTTCAAATGCGAATTTAACATCTTTAAGTAATTAGGTAAACTTTATGAAGTTTACTTTAAAATTTAAAATAATTAATTTTAAAAACAAACTATAAAGATGGTTCACGTGGTTCATAATTGCGGGGGCCATGGGCATTTGATAGAGAGAAAAAAACAAAGGAAGAAAAGGTGATGGTTGTACAAAACAAACATAAGAGGGATTGTTTTATTGTCCTAGGATTGGGAAGCCTTTTTTTTAAAGAAGAGAACATTAGTGATAAGGTTGCTGAGTGTTGGATTTTAAGTGGTTGGGGTGCGCTATTACAACCTCACTGTATGGAGTAGGTTTCCTTAATCCTATTAATCTAGCCTTAGTGTAATATGCCCAATCCCTATTATAGATAGAGTCCTTAAGACACACTAATATGACCAATCCCTATTATAGATAGAGTCCTTAAGACACACTCTTCACACAAAACTTACAACGAAAACCTTGCTGCCAAATAAAAGAAAAAACATAATTTAGCTCCAAATTCCTCCATTTTACACACAAATCAATCTAATTTTTGAGTGAGTACGTGTGATGATAAATATATTATTAGAGATATTGTTGGTGTGTTTTTGGAGATGTTGTGAGGATATATTTTTGGAGCACTCATGGGTATTTTTGAGAGAATTTTTGGGTTATTTTTCTTGGAGTCTTGGAACACACTTTCTACACAACTTTTTGGAGGGTCTATTCGTTTGAGGCGGGGGTTTTATTTATAGAATTTTATATTCTGAAAATATATTATACATGCTAGGTATATATATATTGACGCATACAAATTTGACACTTATCCTAGTCATGACTCAGATGGGAATATCGAGGTCACGGTTATTTTCGAATGGGTCGAAATATTCAGAATAGTGTACATGGGTGTATAAATTGGGTTCTGGGGAGATTTTAGACCAACCCGACATCACGTAAGGACATTTCGATCATTTAAGAGTTTAGGGTAGTGGGAACTTCAAAAATTATATTGTTATATCATCCCATTTGAGTGCGAGGCTAGGGTTACAACACTTTGGAGAGAGAGAGGAGGCCATATGAGAGGAAGAGGAGAAGAAATCTAGGATATTCCACACCATTTCTCACCCCGAACGTAGCCAGAATCGAGATCGGAGCAAGGAGAGGACATCCTCACCATCTCAGAATGAAAATCAAACCTGAAAATATAAGGCAAGTGTTTATATTGCATTACTTTGAGCATGTTATAAAACCTATGTAGTGTAGGGTTTTCAATTCATCCTTTAAATGATGATTCTTGGGATTTGGGTGGGTAGAACTCATAATTTGGAGTTTAAATTCACGTAGAACAAATCCTTGTATGTAGATAACATGAAATTAGTGAGTATGTATGATTAATATGAAAAAAATATGGATAAATCATAAATATTCATAAAGAACACATAAAGCAGGGTTTTGATGCAATAATGGTTGATATGTTCTTGGGTAAATTTCGATTAGCCTTGATGTGTTATTTACGTTAAAAATTGTCCCTACACATGTAGTTAAAGTTTGGGTATATTGGATGAGATTTTGGTAACCTTTTATGGAGTTTTGTTGAGTTTTGAATGTGAAAAACCAGTAACAACAATGAAGAGGATGATGTTGTCAGGTTCGAATCGATTCGGAATCCCTACCGAATCGATTCTACTGCCCAGATTTGATGAAATTTTCTTTTTAAGTTATACTTCCTCATGAAATTAATTATGAGAAACTTTAGTGATAGTTTAGTAATTAGACGTCACTAGTTATATGATTAAGGCTCGGGTAAATCTTAATGAGGGTAAACATGGGATTTTGGACCGACGATGGTTAATAAATTGAGAGGCGTATCGAGAATTTATGATTTGGGTTACAGGAAGAGTGAACGATAGCCAAAGACTTATACCGGTAGTATAGTGATGTATGAACTACTGAAATAACTTAAATAATAGTGGGGATCCTTCGTGTAGTGAGTGATACTAAAAAAATACGAATATTTCAGTATATGCGAATCATTAGTACGTTGAGTATTCAAGAGAGATACATACTATGTACGAGATTACATGATGGGTTGTGTATACATACATTGAATATATGTATATATAGGTTGTGTGATTACCTATTAGGTGATTTATTATCTGTGTGAATATATCTACGTTGTCCTCTATCACGGGAGGTTCTGCACAGAGCGCGATCCCACCTTGGTGATTCCAGCGAGGTCCGAATGTGTGCCCCAGAACATATAACTTAGGGCGTCTCACTATATGTTATGTATTAGTGGGACTGACAAGTCATTTGGGTACATAGGTATGTGCGTATCCCAAAGGCTTAAAACTATGTTCGCCTCCATTGTGTGTTGTTTGATTTATGGTTCGAGGAGACATTCCGAACCTATAGTCCCTGATTTGGTATGAGAGGTGCACGAACTTGATAGCAGAATTTGCGTGCATTGCAGTGGTCATTTCGGGAGATTATATAGTTGTATGTGTGTGTATATATATATATATATATATATATATATTATAATGTGGCATGAATATACAAGTGTGGATATTCTACTTATGTATGATAGTAGAAAAGGAGGATAATGTATATCTAAGTGCAATTTAAGTATTAGAAGACTTAAATTGATGATGCAACAATAAAATTTCGATTAAAATAAATTATTGGCTTAATAGTAGAGTATCATATGGGTGGTACGGGGGAGCTCAACCTAGTGTTGTTTGTTATATACTTAGGCCTCGTTAAGCTAGGTAGCATGACTAGGTGGGTAAAATAGGAGACGTTAGGTGTGCACCATAGATAAGAGGTGAGGAACTCAAGGGAGTATACGCTGGAGTAACGTGTGTATCTAATACTACCTTTATAACTTCAATTTAAATACTTGTTAAATATTTTTCAAATGGTTTTGAGCTTTGACTCGTGCCAAAATATTTTTCAAAATATTTTAGGTGTCCAGCCACAGGGACGCCAAACTTGATGACTCATTCTAGGGATGCGTAGCTGCATCATTTGTGGAGGCTTGTAGGAGTTTCTTAGACGCTTCAGTTATTCATTCCAGGATTTATGATTCAATCTTTTATTTGGGCATGTTGCCACTTTAGTTGATACATTCTTCTAGTTTTAATTATCAGACTATGTATTGGGATTCAGTTTTATTTCCGTAGACTTATGGATTGGATATTACTTTGGAATCGATGGTTTATTCGGCATTTATTTCTATCTATCTAGCATGTGATGATACAGACTATTATATTTGTTGTGGATGAGTTATTATATTTCTATGTTTCTGCATATTGTTACGTTAATGAAAGATAAACATTGACGCCGACTTAATTTAACATAGATGGTTAGTAACTTAATAAATTTTCGATAGTCATGCTAAGAATGAACCAAATGAGATTCTTGTTTATTTTGATAAAGCACTGATCATGTTTCGCCCCGACTTAATTAACTTAAAATCATCTTTTAATTTAGAGATAAATTCCCTTAAACAATACTTTACTTTAATTCTCTTTGAAAACAACACCAGATTTTTTTTTCCTTTTACTTTCAAAAGCATGTTTGGATGAAACCAAAACTACCTTAACATGTAATATACAAGTACTAAACAACTTTACATACAAAAGTTCTTTAATTTAATATTTACCCAAAAAGGCTTTTTGATATTCAACCCGCATTAGATATCCGACACTCCCCCGTTTAAGGTCCTAACTTGGCAGTGAACTCCAAAAGATATGCATACCTGAAACATAACATTATAGGAGTGTAAGCAAAACAAGCTTAGTGAATGACCGTATTCCACACATACATCACATATATATAACCAATTTGAATAACAATTTTTATTTTCCAATGTCATAACCCAACAGGAATTGTGTAACTCTCGCAAGCCTGGACCCGCTAGTCCAATTAACTCCCAGTTAATGGGGATACCACATCCCATAATTAGGCCCGCGTACAACAAACCTTTAAGTTGGATTAACGGGACCACCACATCCCGTAGGACCCACCACAGTCCTTAACATTAGATAAAGTACCCGCCTAAGTCCATAACGTTATATAACATCACATAACATTCTTAATCATATGCATATGTTTCATAAATACAACATCACTCCCATAAGCATCTTAACACATGAGTTTAACTACACATTTCCATATGAACGTATAAGAATCTATATTCCATAGGAAAGGTCACTCACCTTGAATTTGGTACTAAGATTAATACCAAAACTATTTCCTTGGTATGGAAATGTTAGCTGCTTCCCCACCTAACAATTCAACATCATTAGTATTTGAATACACCAAATCACATTAAATTCAGTAACACATCACATCAGTTGGTCAATCCGACATAACTAGAAATTAATTGAATATGATTTTTCACATTTCCATAAAACCTTATTCATTAGGGTCCTAATACAATTTACGGAATTAAATTACAAATTCTCTAGACAAAGTTATGTCCGTTTTATTACAACCTTTTCCAAATCATTTCTGGAGAAAAAACAACAACAAAACTTCAACTTCAACACAACCCCAAAGACAAACCAGAAGGTGTTTTATTCTAACCTTAAATTATATCATACTCATATATGTTCTCTAACATTCCCGATTGAAATTTCTTGATTTCAATAAGTATTCAATGATTTAGGCCACTTTTAACACATCTAGGTCTGAGTAGACCATCAAAGCATAACTTAACATTTTTCAAGCATATACAAACTCCACCTAGGTTATAAATCATGGGAAAATATATTAAACATAATGAATCATATAAAATTAAAATTGCATAATTTTTAGAGTTCATTTGCTAAGTCAAGCAAAACGCCGAACATCTGGTGTGCGCAATTACAGTTTTAGGGCAAATTTTATACCTGAACTTCAAACTATCACCCAAGATTCATTTCTCGGTATTTTTACATCATTTTCGTATATATTATACATATATGAGTCTATTGTAATCTCCAATTGGAATAATTTTATTTCAATAAGTATTCCATGTTTATGACACTTTTAACACAACTCGATCGGAAGAGAACATTAAAGCATAACTTAACCTTTTGAAGCATCTATCACCTCTACCTTGGGTATTAATCATGGAAACATATAATAAACATGTTTTAGTATATAAATACATCATATATATGAATTTACTACATCAAAAATATTCAAGAGAAGGAAATTCAAAAATGGGACTTTGAAGTTAACATTTACGATCCTAGCACCAGTCCTCACGTATGATCTTAAGCCATACTTAGTTTAACTCAATTTGGTAAAATGGGTATCATTTAAATCTTCTTACAAATCATAAACAAAAATATACCAAGGTTAGAACTCATCCATGGGACCAACTTTAATAAAGAAGCAATTACCTTACGAGAATTCCTCGATTTATGGAAATTTTTCAAAGCAATTCTTCCTTAACTTTCTTTTTATCTTTCCATAGGCATATTTCTTCCCAAGCTTATAATATGAAATGAGAAAGATGATAAATGTCTGATATATACTTCTAAAAAACGTGGCCATGAGCCCATGTGGCCATTTTGAGGTGGTGGCATGTGATTGGTTGGACAAGAGGTCCATTAAAGCAATTCCACTAATGACGAATTCGTCCTGCCTTGGTAAAAACACCATAACTCCCTATTACGAGCCCCGATTTACTCTCACTTTGAGTATATGTTAAGATAACTTATATATCCACAACTTTCATATTTGTGTTTTTCCAAATTCATAAAATTAGCACGTCTAATTTCAGCTCGAACATAAGAGTAATAATTTACTCAAAAATTCATAAGTTTCACATTTGGCGACCAAACATCGCCAATTTCGAACCAACACCTTTGTTATATTTTATAATCATAATGATATATGAAAAATATATTCTCATGATTCATTTAACCACATAAATAATCATATGATCTGAGCAAGTTATCCCCGATCATAAGCTCGATTAACATCTAATGCAAACAACACATATATCACATGAGTATGCATCCCCCAAATATGATAATTAACATGTTTAACACTCCTCACCAAACTTATAAATCATAACTTATACTTAATCATGTAATTAACATTCCTAATCATGTTTTAGGGCCTCACAATTCTACACCTCTTATAAAAATTTCGTCCTCGAAATTTAACGCATAAGAACTTGCCAAACAGATGAGGATATTACTCCTTCATCTTAATATTTCCTTCCCATATGGAATACTCCACATTTTAGCTTTCCCTTATTATATTCACTAACGTAATAGTTTTATTATGTAACACCTAATCCTTCGATCTAAAATAGCGTTTGGTTCTTCAACATAGGTCAAGTCATCTTTAAGCTCTATCGATTATGAAATAAACACACGTGAAGGATCAGGCACATATTGACGTAACATTAATACATGAAAAACATCATGTATCCGAAATAATTTTTATAGCAAAGCCAATTTGTAAGCTACGATTCCAACTCGTTTCACTATTTCATAAGGGCCAATGTACCTAGGACTTAATTTTCCCTTGTTCTCAAATCCCATAACCCCTCTCTAAGGAGAAACACGCAGGAATACTCGATCACCTTCCTCGAATTTCAATTCCTTCCTTCTGTTGTTTGCATAACCTTTTTGTCTACTTTACGCCACCTTCAAGCGATTATGAATAAGATTTATGTTCTAAGTAGTCAGTTGCATAAATTTTGGACTAAGTAGTTTTCATGCTCATACTTCGGTCCAACAAACAGGGATCCTGCACTTCCTCCCATACAAGTCTTCATAAGGAGCCATTTTAATACTCAATTTATAACTGTTTTTATAAGCAAACTCTATTAGTGAAAAGTGTTCATCCCAACCGCCCTTGAACTCTAATACACAGATTCGTAACATGTCTTTGAGTGTCTGGATCATTCTTTCCGACTACCCATCAGTTTGAGGATGAAAAGCCGTACTATATTTCAATTTAGTCCCCAAGGCTTGTTGTAAACTAGGCCAAAAGTGAGATGTAAACTTAGGATCTCGATCAGAAATAATAGAAACACATTCACCATGCAATCTAATAATCTCATCCACATATAATTTGGCATACCTATCCATGGAGTAAGTAGTTTTTAATAGAAAAAATGTGTAGACTTAGTCAACCTATCAATGATAACCAAATAGAGTTAAACCCCCGTGAGAATTTTGGTAAACCTATAACAAAATCTGTGGTAACATGCTGCCATTTCCACCTAGGAATAGGTAAGGACTGTAGCAAACCACTTGGCTTCTAATGCTCCGCCTTCACCTAATGGAAAACTAGACATCTAGCAACAAAATTTGCAATGTCATGTTTCATTCCCGACCACCAATAACATTGTTTCAAATATCTATACAGTTTCGTGCTCCGTGGATGCATAGCATATAATGAACAATTGACTTATTTTATAATTATTTTCCTCAAATCAGGCACATTAGGTACACAAAAATGATTATTGTGCACAACAATATCATCATTATGAATAGAAAATTCACTTGTTTTACCCTTTTTCATATTGTCTCTAACTTTCTCCAATTCTATATCTCCTGCATGTGCTTGTCTTATCCAATCTATCAGCTTAGGTCTAACAATTAAATATGCTAGTATTCCACCAGACTCATTTAAAATTAATTCTACCCCCATTAAAGTTAACTCTCTTAGCAGATCAACTTTAATACAATAAAAATAAGATACTCTTCCTAGAGATTTTCTACTCAAAGCATCAACAACAAAATTAGCCTTGCCCGGATGATGATGTATGGTGCAGTAATAATCCTTTATAAATTCCATCCATCTTCTTTTCAAACAACATAATCAGCATCAACAGAAATAACATGCCCTAAAATACTACTTTGGTCTAGCCAAAATTCACATTTAGAAAATATAGCATATAACCGCTTCTCTCGCATGACCTGTAAAATATTATGCAGGTGACATTCCGTTCCCCAATAAATTTGATTCAGGTTCACCCGATAATCGAAACACTACCTCCCTTCTGAAGCAATCTAAACATACATGATATGAGGACAACCAAACCATACCCAATATCATATCAAAGTCATGCATACTGAAAGGTACCAAGTCAACCAATAACTCATTTTCACTTTTTTGCACCATACACTCCCTACACACCCTATCAATAAAAATAAATCTCCCATACTGGAGTAATAATAGCTAAATCAGAATCTAATGATGATAGTGGTTTATTAAGATGCAATAGATTAAGCAAGACACAAAGAATGTGTGGAACCAGGATCTATCAACACATAAGCGTCTTTATAATTCATACGTAAGGATAATCGTCTAGTGATTTCTTATCAATGAAAGCTAATTCCCAACTCATATTATTCCATACCTTTATATACGTATGAAAAAAATTCACACATAATAGATTATTGGTTGTACCCTCTTATATTAACAATGAGGGAACATTCTTAATAAACCAAACATCATTCTTTACATTTCTCACTTCATTCCTATAGTCCATCCTTATCATCGTGTAACATTTCAAATAATAAATATTCTATTACAAGACTAAATTTTTATAGTTCATCTCTCCAACTTCCATTCATTACTTCAAATGATAAACATCATATTACAATACCAAATTATTACATGTCATCTTCTCATCTTCCACTCAATACCAAATATATGTGTTCGACTTTGACAACTATCCGTATCATCACTGAAGTTTTAGAGTATGTTAAATATCGTTCTTACGATCCTTAATATAAACAAAGCCTCCCTACTTTCCACATATCGATAATAAACAATCATTCACCAATTGTATATTTTTAACCAATATTACATATTCACTTTCATGTATCTTGTGCAGTCATGCACTATGAACTCAATCTAACTTCTCACTATATTCCCCTTTTCAGTATCATTTGATTGTTTTTTTTAACTAAACATACAATGACCTTAGCAAGTCAGTTATCCAACACAATAACTTTACAATCATAATCTTATCCTAATGTTTATTAACATGATATTCTTATGCAATATAATTAATACACTCATCTTACCCGTTTGATAACATGGATGTTAGACATAACATCACTACTTGAAACTTTAACCATACTTACCAACCGCATAATACTTATCTAGCTATTATATGTTGTATCTTCTTTCAAATAACCTGTACAAATACCTTAATGTACCACATTATGGTATCTCACATATAATATTCTCCTTACACATACTTCTTGGTGACTCCGTGAAATGTCAATCATATTAATTATATAACCTACTCTTAGTGGTAACACCTATGCACAATGAAAAATACGACTCAATATTCACCAAACCCAATTGTAAATATTTAAACCTGACTAACATCTTTCCCATAATCATCCACAACACATATTCTTAAAAGTACTCCTTAATATTTTTAAACTTCTAACTCTTTAACACCTTATCTCAACTTTCCTATTCATATAAGCTTTTCAAAACATCAAAAGAGTAATATCCGATACATGTACTCATACTATTAAAGACGTACATATCAACTCTCATTGCTCTTTTATTCTACTTATCATAATTCACTATGAACCCATATTCTGATCATTTGTGATACATTGACTAGTTATTGAATTTCGTACCTTTTCACTTATATAAACATATACAACTACTAACCCTCTCATTTAACCTTTACTATGTGAATCTTCATTTTTTTTCCACACTCCAACAATTTAGGTCTCATTACAATCATGTAACAATTATTCTTTTCACTTCTCATCCTTTACTGGAATATATATATATATATATATATATATATATATATATATATATATATATATATATATATATGTTCCCATACACCACTCTCCCATACATATGAGGAGCGCATCCATTCATAATGATATATGTAACACGACTTAAATCCACATATACCAACATAGGAAGAGATTACCTCTAATACTTCATAATATACCAATATAAGAAGAGATCACTTCCAATACTTCACATTTTTATACAACTTTAAAAATATTCCTCCAATGATACATTTGTTCATACAACACATAAAAAAATGCAATGATTTATATTAAAATACCTGTATTCACTGTCATCCCCGAATAAACCTTACCATCTAATTTCCTTTCCTGCAGGATCCTTGCATTTCATATCACGTACAACAATATATGTGTATAACTGACGGATGTTAGTAAACAAATCCAATATAAAACTTAATAACAAACCCTTAGTGTCCACGCCTCAAGAATCCAACATACTTAAATGTATCCCTTGAAACTAAATACTTATAACTCAAAACAGTTTCTACGTCCACTGCCAATCTAGACCCTCACACCCTGTCCAGAACCTAATAACCATGCTCTGATACCAAGTTGTTGCGCCCCGACTTAATTAACTTAAAATCATCCTTTAATTTAGAGATAAATTCCCTTAAACAATACTTTACTTTAATTCTCTTTGAAAACAACACCAGATTTTTTTTTTCCTTTTACTTTCAAAAGCACGTTTGGATGAAACCAAAACTACCTTAACATGTAATATACAAGTACTAAACAACTTTACATACAAAAGTTCTTTAATTTAATATTTACCCAAAAAGGCTTTTTGATATTCAACCCGCATTAGATATCCGACACTCCCCCGTTTAAGGTCCTAACTTGGCAGTGAACTCCAAAAGATATGCATACCTGAAACATAACATTATAGGAGTGTAAGCAAAACAAGCTTAGTGAATGACCGTATTCCACACATACATCACATATATATAACCAATTTGAATAACAATTTTTATTTTCCAATGTCATAACCCAACAGGAATTGTGTAACTCTCGCAAGCCTGGACCCGCTAGTCCAATTAACTCCCAGTTAATGGGGATACCACATCCCATAATTAGGCCCGCGTACAACAAACCTTTAAGTTGGATTAACGGGACCACCACATCCCGTAGGACCCACCACAGTCCTTAACATTAGATAAAGTACCCGCCTAAGTCCATAACGTTATATAACATCACATAACATTCTTAATCATATGCATATGTTTCATAAATACAACATCACTCCCATAAGCATCTTAACACATGAGTTTAACTACACATTTCCATATGAACGTATAAGAATCTATATTCCATAGGAAAGGTCACTCACCTTGAATTTGGTACTAAGATTAATACCAAAACTATTTCCTTGGTATGGAAATGTTAGCTGCTTCCCCACCTAACAATTCAACATCATTAGTATTTGAATACACCAAATCACATTAAATTCAGTAACACATCACATCAGTTGGTCAATCCGACATAACTAGAAATTAATTGAATATGATTTTTCACATTTCCATAAAACCTTATTCATTAGGGTCCTAATACAATTTACGGAATTAAATTACAAATTCTCTAGACAAAGTTATGTCCGTTTTATTACAACCTTTTCCAAATCATTTCTGGAGAAAAAACAACAACAAAACTTCAACTTCAACACAACCCCAAAGACAAACCAGAAGGTGTTTTATTCTAACCTTAAATTATATCATACTCATATATGTTCTCTAACATTCCCGATTGAAATTTCTTGATTTCAATAAGTATTCAATGATTTAGGCCACTTTTAACACATCTAGGTCTGAGTAGACCATCAAAGCATAACTTAACATTTTTCAAGCATATACAAACTCCACCTAGGTTATAAATCATGGGAAAATATATTAAACATAATGAATCATATAAAATTAAAATTGCATAATTTTTAGAGTTCATTTGCTAAGTCAAGCAAAACGCCGAACATCTGGTGTGCGCAATTACAGTTTTAGGGCAAATTTTATACCTGAACTTCAAACTATCACCCAAGATTCATTTCTCGGTATTTTTACATCATTTTCGTATATATTATACATATATGAGTCTATTGTAATCTCCAATTGGAATAATTTTATTTCAATAAGTATTCCATGTTTATGACACTTTTAACACAACTCGATCGGAAGAGAACATTAAAGCATAACTTAACCTTTTGAAGCATCTATCACCTCTACCTTGGGTATTAATCATGGAAACATATAATAAACATGTTTTAGTATATAAATACATCATATATATGAATTTACTACATCAAAAATATTCAAGAGAAGGAAATTCAAAAATGGGACTTTGAAGTTAACATTTACGATCCTAGCAACAGTCCTCACGTATGATCTTAAGCCATACTTAGTTTAACTCATTTTGGTAAAATGGGTATCATTTAAATCTTCTTACAAATCATAAACAAAAATATACCAAGGTTAGAACTCATCCATGGGACCAACTTTAATAAAGAAGCAATTACCTTACGAGAATTCCTCGATTTATGGAAATTTTTCAAAGCAATTCTTCCTTAACTTTCTTTTTATCTTTCCATAGGCATATTTCTTCCCAAGCTTATAATATGAAATGAGAAAGATGATAAATGTCTGATATATACTTCTAAAAAACGTGGACATGAGCCCATGTGGCCATTTTGAGGTGGTGGCATGTGATTGGTTGGACAAGAGGTCCATTAAAGCAATTCCACTAATGACGAATTCGTCCTGCCTTGGTAAAAACACCATAAATCCCTATTACGAGCCCCGATTTACTCTCACTTTGAGTATATGTTAAGATAACTTATATATCCACAACTTTCATATTTGTGTTTTTCCAAATTCATAAAATTAGCACGTCTAATTTCAGCTCGAACATAAGAGTAATAATTTACTCAAAAATTCATAAGTTTCACATTTGGCGACCAAACATCGCCAATTTCGAACCAACACCTTTGTTATATTTTATAATCATAATGATATATGAAAAATATATTCTCATGATTCATTTAACCACATAAATAATCATATGATCTGAGCAAGTTATCCCCGATCATAAGCTCGATTAACATCTAATGCAAACAACACATATATCACATGAGTATGCATCCCCCAAATATGATAATTAACATGTTTAACACCCCTCACCAAACTTATAAATCATAACTTATACTTAATCATGTAATTAACATTCCTAATCATGTTTTAGGGCCTCACAATTCTACACCTCTAATAAAAATTTCGTCCTCGAAATTTAACGCATAAGAACTTGCCAAACAGATGAGGATATTACTCCTTCATCTTAATATTTCCTTCCCATATGGAATACTCCACATTTTAGCTTTCCCTTATTATATTCACTAACGTAATAGTTTTATTACGTAACACCTAATCCTTCGATCTAAAATAGCGTTTGGTTCTTCAACATAGGTCAAGTCATCTTTAAGCTCTATCGATTATGAAATAAACACACGTGAAGGATCAGGCACATATTGACGTAACATTAATACATGAAAAACATCATGTATCCGAAATAATTTTTATAGCAAAGCCAATTTGTAAGCTATGATTCCAACTCGTTTCACTATTTCATAAGGGCCAATGTACCTAGGACTTAATTTTCCCTTGTTCTCAAATCCCATAACCCCTCTCTAAGGAGAAACACGCAGGAATACTCGATCACCTTCCTCGAATTTCAATTCCTTCCTTCTGTTGTTTGCATAACCTTTTTGTCTACTTTGCGCCACCTTCAAGCGATTATGAATAAGATTTATGTTCTAAGTAGTCAGTTGCATAAATTTTGGACTAAGTAGTTTTCATGCTCCTACTCCGGTCCAACAAACAGGGATCCTGCACTTCCTCCCATACAAGTCTTCATAAGGAGCCATTTTAATACTCAATTGATAACTGTTTTTATAAGCAAACTCATTTAGCGAAAAGTGTTCATCCCAACCGCCCTTGAACTCTAATACACAGATTCGTAACATGTCTTTGAGTGTCTGGATCATTCTTTCTGACTACCCATCAGTTTGAGGATGAAAAGCCGTACTATATTTCAATTTAGTCCCCAAGGCTTGTTGTAAAATAGGCCAAAAGTGAGATGTAAACTTAGGATCTCGATCAGAAATAATAGAAACACATTCACCATGCAATCTAATAATCTCATCCACATATAATTTGGCATACCTATCCATGGAGTAAGTAGTTTTTAATAGAAAAAATGTGTAGACTTAGTCAACCTATCAATGATAACCAAATAGAGTTAAACCCCCGTGAGAATTTTGGTAAACCTATAACAAAATCTGTGGTAACATGCTGCCATTTCCACCTAGGAATAGGTAAGGACTGTAGCAAACCACTTGGCTTCTAATGCTCCGCCTTCACCTAATGGAAAACTAGACATCTAGCAACAAAATTTGCAATGTCATGTTTCATTCCCGACCACCAATAACATTGTTTCAAATATCTATACAGTTTCGTGCTCCGTGGATGCATAGCATATAATGAACAATTGACATATTTTATAATTATTTTCCTCAAATCAGGCACATTAGGTACACACAAACGATTATTATGCATAACAATATCATCATTATGAATAGAAAATTCACTTGTTTTACCCTTTTTCATATTGTCTCTAACTTTCTCCAATTCTATATCTCCTGCATGTGCTTGTCTTATCCAATCTATCAGCTTAGGTCTAACAATTAAATATGCTAGTATTCCACCAGACTCATTTAAAATTAATTCTACCCCCATTAAAGTTAGCTCTCTTAGCAGATCAACTTGAATACAATAAAAATAAGATACTCTTCCTAGAGATTTTCTACTCAAAGCATCAACAACAAAATTAGCCTTGCCCGGATGATGATGTATGGTGCAGTAATAATCCTTTATAAATTCCATCCATCTTCTTTTCAAACAACATAATCAGCATCAACAGAAATAACATGCCCTAAAATACTACTTTGGTCTAGCCAAAATTCACATTTAGAAAATATAGCATATAACCGTTTCTCTCGCACGACCAGTAAAATATTACGCAGGTGACATTCCGTTCCCTAATAAATTTGATTCAGGTTCACTCGATAATCGAAACACTACCTCCCTTCTGAAGCAATCTAAACATACATGATATGAGGACAACCAAACCATACCCAATATCACATCAAAGTCATGTATACTGAAAGGTACCAAGTCAACCAATAACTCATTTTCACTTTTTTGCACCATACACTCCCTACACACCCTATCAATAAAAATAAATCTCCCATACTGGAGTAATAATAGCTAAATCAGAATCTAATGATGATAGTGGTTTATTAAGATGCAATAGATTAAGCAAGACACAAAGAATGTGTGGAACCAGGATCTATCAACACATAAGCGTCTTTATAATTCATACGTAAGGATAATCGTCTAGTGATTTCTTATCAAAGAAAGCTAATTCCCAACTCATATTATTCCATACCTTTATATATGTATGAAAAAAATTCACACATAATAGATTATTGGTTGTATCCTCTTATATTAACAATGAGGGAACATTCTTAATAAACCAAACATCATTCTTTACATTTCTCACTTCATTCCTATAGTCCATCCTTATCATCGTGTAACATTTCAAATAATAAATATTCTATTACAAGACTAACTTTTTATAGTTCATCTCTCCAACTTCCATTCATTACTTCAAATGATAAACATCATATTACAATACCAAATTATTACATGTCATCTTCTCATCTTCCTCTCAATACCAAATATATGTGTTCGACTTTGACAACTATCCGTATCATCACTGAAGTTTTAGAGTATGTTAAATATCGTTCTTACGATCCTTAATATAAACAAAGCCTCCCTACTTTCCACATATCGATAATAAACAATCATTCACCAATTGTATATTTTTAACCAATATTACATATTCACTTTCATGTATCTTGTGCAGTCATGCACTATGAACTCAATCTAACTTCTCACTATATTCCCCTTTTCAGTATCATTTGATTGTTTTTTTTTAACTAAACATACAATGACCTTAGCAAGTCAGTTATCCAACACAATAACTTTACAATCATAATCTTATCCCAATGTTTATTAACATGATATTCTTATGCAATATAATTAATACACTCATCTTACCCGTTTGATAACATGGATGTTAGACATAACATCACTACTTGAAACTTTAACCATACTTACCAACCGCATAATACTTATCTAGCTATTATATGTTGTATCTTCTTTCAAATAACCTGTACAAATACCTTAATGTACGACATTATGGTATCTCACATATAATATTCTCCTTACACATACTTCTTGGTGACTCCGTGAAATGTCAATCATATTAATTATATAACCTACTCTTAGTGGTAACACCTATGCACAATGAAAAATACGACTCAATATTCACCAAACCCAATTGTAAATATTTAAACCTGACTAACATCTTTCCCATAATCATCCACAACACATATTCTTAAAAGGACTCCTTAATATTTTTAAACTTCTAACTCTTTAACACCTTATCTCAACTTTCCTATTCATATAAGCTTTTCAAAACATCAAAAGAGTAATATCCGATACATGTACTCATACTATTAAAGACGTACATATCAACTCTCATTGCTCTTTTATTCTACTTATCATAATTCACTATGAACCCATATTCTGATCATTTGTGATACATTGACTAGTTATTGAATTTCGTACCTTTTCACTTATATAAACATATACAACTACTAACCCTCTCATTTAACCTTTACTATGTGAATCTTCATTTTTTTTCCACACTCCAACAATTTAGGTATCATTACAATCATGTAACAATTATTCTTTTCACTTCTCATCCTTTACTGGAATATATATATATATATATATATATATATATATATATATGTTCCCATACACCACTCTCCCATACATATGAGGAGCGCATCCATTCATAATGATATATGTAACACGACTTAAATCCACATATACCAACATAGGAAGAGATTACCTCTAATACTTCATAATATACCAATATAAGAAGAGATCACTTCCAATACTTCACATTTTTATACAACTTTAAAAATATTCCTCCAATGATACATTTGTTCATACAACACATAAAAAAATGCAATGATTTATATTAAAATACCTGTATTCACTGTCATCCCCGAATAAACCTTACCATCTAATTTCCTTTCCTGCAGGATCCTTGCATTTCATATCACGTACAACAATATATGTGTATAACTGACGGATGTTAGTAAACAAATCCAATATAAAACTTAATAACAAACCCTTAGTGTCCACGCCTCAAGAATCCAACATACTTAAATGTATCCCTTGAAACTAAATACTTATAACTCAAAACAGTTTCTACGTCCACTGCCAATCTAGACCCTCACACCCTGTCCAGAACCTAATAACCATGCTCTGATACCAAGTTGTTGCGCCCCGACTTAATTAACTTAAAATCATCCTTTAATTTAGAGATAAATTCCCTTAAACAATACTTTACTTTAATTCTCTTTGAAAACAACACCAGATTTTTTTTTTCCTTTTACTTTCAAAAGCATGTTTGGATGAAACCAAAACTACCTTAACATGTAATATACAAGTACTAAACAACTTTACATACAAAAGTTCTTTAATTTAATATTTACCCAAAAAGGATTTTTGATATTCAACCCGCATTAGATATCCGACACTCCCCCGTTTAAGGTCCTAACTTGGCAGTGAACTCCAAAAGATATGCATACCTGAAACATAACATTATAGGAGTGTAAGCAAAACAAGCTTAGTGAATGACCGTATTCCACACATACATCACATATATATAACCAATTTGAATAACAATTTTTATTTTCCAATGTCATAACCCAATAGGAATTGTGTAACTCTCGCAAGCCTGGACCCGCTAGTCCAATTAACTCCCAGTTAATGGGGATACCACATCCCATAATTAGGCCCGCGTACAACAAACCTTTAAGTTGGATTAACGGGACCACCACATCCCGTAGGACCCACCACAGTCCTTAACATTAGATAAAGTACCCGCCTCAGTCCATAACGTTATATAACATCACATAACATTCTTAATCATATGCATATGTTTCATAAATACAACATCACTCCCATAAGCATCTTAACACATGAGTTTAACTACACATTTCCATATAAACGTATAAGAATCTATATTTCATAGGAAAGGTCACTCACCTTGAATTTGGTACTAATATTAATACCAAAACTATTTCCTTGGTATGGAAATGTTAGTTGCTTCCCCACCTAACAATTCAACATCATTAGTATTTGAATACACCAAATCACATTAAATTCATTAACACATCACATCAGTTGGTCAATCCGACATAACTAGAAATTAATTGAATATGATTTTTCACATTTCCATAAAACCTTATTCATTAGGGTCCTAATACAATTTACGGAATTAAATTACAAATTCTCTAGACAAAGTTATGTCCGTTTTATTACAACCTTTTCCAAATCATTTCTGGAGAAAAAACAACAACAAAACTTCAACTTCAACACAACCCCAAAGACAAACCAGAAGGTGTTTTATTCTACCCTTAAATTATATCATACTCATATATGTTCTCTAACCTTCCCGATTGAAATTTCTTGATTTCAATAAGTATTCAATGATTTAGGCCACTTTTAACACATCTAGGTCTGAGTAGACCATCAAAGCATAACTTAACATTTTTCAAGCATATACAAACTCCACCTAGGTTATAAATCATGGGAAAGTATATTAAACATAATGAATCATATAAAATTAAAGTTGCATAATTTTTAGAGTTCATTTGCTAAGTCAAGCAAAACGCCGAACATCTGGTGTGCGCAATTACAGTTTTAGGGCAGATTTTATACCTGAACTTCAAACTATCACCCAAGATTCATTTCTTGGTATTTTTACATCATTTTCGTATATATTATACATATATGAGTCTATTGTAATCTCCAATTGGAGTAATTTGATTTCAATAAGTATTCCATGATTTATGACACTTTTAACACAACTCGATCGGAAGAGAACATTAAAGCATAACTTAACCTTTTGAAGCATCTATCACCTCTACCTTGGGTATTAATCATGGAAACATATAATAAACATGTTTTAGTATATAAATACATCATATATATGAATTTACTACATCAAAAATATTCAAGAGAAGGAAATTCAAAAATGGGACTTTGAAGTTAACATTTACGATCCTAGCACCAGTCCTCACGTATGATCTTAAGCCATACTTAGTTTAACTCAATTTGGTAAAATGGGTATCATTTAAATCTTCATACAAATCATAAACAAAAATATAACAAGGTTATAACTCATCCATGGAACCAACTTTAATAAAGAAGCAATTACCTTACGAGAATTCCTCGATTTATGGAAATTTTTCAAAGCAATTCTTCCTTAACTTTCTTTTTATCTTTCCATATGCATATTTCTTCCCAAGATTATAATATGAAATGAGAAAGATGATAAATGTCTGATATATACTTCTAAAAAACGTGGCCATGAGCCCATGTGGCCATTTTGAGGTGGTGACATGTGATTGGTTGGACAAGAGGTCCAATAAAGCAATTCCACTAATGACGAATTCGTCCTGTCTTGGTAAAAACATCATAACTCCCTATTACGAGCCCCGATTTACTCTCTCTTTGCGTATACATTTAGATAACTTATATATCCACAACTTTCATATTTGGTGTTTTTCCAAATTCATAAAATTAGCACGTCTAATTTCAGCTCGAACATAAGAGTAATAATTTACTCAAAAATTCATAAGTTTAACATTTGGCGACCAAACATCGCCAATTTCGAACCAACACCTTGGTTATATTTTATAATCATAATGATATATGAAAAATATATTCTCATGATTCATTTAACCACATAAATAATCATATGATCTAAGCAAGTTATCCCCGATCATAAGCTCGATTAACATCTAATGCAAACAACACATATATCACATGAGTATGCATCCCCCAAATATGATAATTAACATGTTTAACACCCCTCACCAAACTTATAAATCATAACTTATATTTAATCATGTAATTAACATTCCTAATCATGTTTTAGGGCCTCACAGATCACCCGTGATTAAAATAGGCAGGGTGTCACCGATGGTACTAGAGCATCAGGTTCTAGTGTCCATAGGATTTGTGCAGCTTAGTACGATTTCAGCGTAGTGTTATTTGACATAGAACCCTATAATTAGGACTGTTGCATTTATGATTACATATTTGAGATTACGTTCTTCTTCTATTATTTTTGTATTGACTATGAACTCATACAATTCAATTTGATTTCAGATGCCACCCAGGACAGGACGATCGACGAGGGAAGTGACGTGAGCCGATGAGATAGAGGCTAAGTAGGAGAAACAAGCATCGCAACCACAACCACCGCAGGGGACAGTTACAACAACAGAGGTGGCCACTATCATGGCATAGGTAGTTAACACTGCTATGACTTCCATGGAACTCCACTTCCCTCAGGCCCAATAACCACAACAACTAGTGGCACTAGTTCTCCAGGCTCACCCGGGGCCCTTAGATTAGCAAAGAGTGAGGGAGACATTTAAAAAAGGCCACTCACCCGAGTTTCAGGGTAGTTCAGACGTGATTTTGGCTTGTTAGTGGAAGAAGGATATTCAGTACCACCTATGCATGGTTAAATGTAGCGATGTGAAGAAGCAAATTTTGGCCACTTTTAGACTTGTTGGGGTAGATTTAAAGTGGTGGAAGTCTGTTACCACTGTCAAGGAGAGATATACTATGCCCATTGTTGAGTTCCGGGTACTGTTTGACCGTAAATACTTTTCGCCAGTCGTTGAGATAGAGATGTGGAAGAGGTTTAATGAGGTGGTTCAGGGTGACCGTTTCGTAGCTGAGTATGAGAAGGAGTTTAAAAGTTTGGCTAATTTTGTGTCGGATGATGTGAATAGTGAAGAGAAAAAGAAACTGAGGTTTATGGATTGGGTAGCCTGGAGGATTAGGCAACACTTGATAGTTAACCTCGCATTGAGGAATTATACGAACGTCTTCAATGATGCACTTCTGCATTGCCACGATTATCTCTTCCATCTGAAGGGAATCAATAGAGGGATCGGTCCTAACCAGTAGAGCAAGGCAGGAGGTAACGGTGCTAGTGGAGCATCACAGCAGTAGATAGATAGACAATAGGGGTAGGATTCCCTATAGGGGATTCTGCTAAGAGATTTAGATATGGGGGTTATCGACCTGAGGGAGGTTTTAGGCAGGGTCAAAAGGGTCCTCAGCAGCAGCCACAACATGTTCCTCAGGCCCGCCAGGGCCAAAGGAACAATGGGGGAGGCCAGCAGCAGGGGCAACCTCGACAGGGCCATCAGGGCCAGAGGCATAGAGACTTCCTGAGACATTGTTTTACTTATGGAAATGTGGGCCACAAGAGGAGAGACTTCCCACAATAGGACAGAGCACCACAACAGCAGGCCACCCAACAGGGGCAATAAGCGCAGCTACCATCGGCAGCACCAGTACTATTAACCCCACCGCAGAAGGGGCAGTTACAGCATGAACGTGTCTATAATATCTGAGATGCAATCATATAGTAGGCCTTACAGGCGCCACCTGCAGTAGAGGGTATATTTCCTATTTACAGGCTTGAGTGTAGGATTTTGTTTTATATGGGGGCGTCACACTCATTTATAGCCACCAGATTTGCACATGAGATCGGTTTATTAGAGACAATCGGTAGTCTTATTATGTGCGTAAAGTCACCTTTATGTAGTGGGTCACTTATACACTTGATCTGGGGTGTGGATATCGATGTGGGGAGATTATGTTTAGCTGCAAACCTTTTAGTGTTAGATATGAAGGGGTATGTCATCATCTTGGGTATGGACTGGTTAGATAGATACTTGGCGATGGTGGATTGTTTTGGGAGGACCCTTGTGTTATCTATTCAAGGGAAAGAGATGTTCCTAGTGGCGATACTTCTTCATGAGGGAGCGTTGAGCACAAATTTTTATTACGCTAAGAAGGAGACCTCACAGGATATGATTATCTCTTTAGACTCGATTCCAGTGGTGAAGGAATTTGAGGATGTGTTTTAGGAGATACCCAAGCTGTCGCCTAGCCAGGAAATTGATTTTGTTATTGACCTAGCACCGGGTATGAGGCCTATTGCCTGAGTGCCTTATCACATGGCCCCATCTGAGATGAGGGAGCAAAGGGAGCAGATTCAGCAGCTTCTATGGCAGGGTTTCATTAGACAAAGTACAACATCGGGGAGTGCATTGGTGTTGTTCATAAAGAAGAGGGATGTATCACTTTGGTTATGTATTGATTACAGGGAGTTGAATAAGGTCACGATTCGAAATAAGTACCCGCTACCTCAGATCGATGATCTGTTCGACTAGTTGAGTGGAGAAGCTTACTTCTTCAAGATAAATTTGAAGTCGAGTTATCATCAGTTGTGCATCAGAGAGTAAAAAGTTCCTAAGACTGCTTTTTTGATATGGTATGGGTCATACGAGTTTAGAGTGATGCCACTTGGGCTCACTAATTCACCATCAGTGTTCATGGATCTGATGACCCAATTTTCAGAGAGTTTCTTGACTAGTTCATGATAGTGTTCATTGATGATATTATGGTTTATTCTTATTTTGAGGATGAGCATGCTGAGCATCTGCAAATGTTTTTACAGACACTACAGGATCACCAGTTGTACGCCAAATTTGTGAAGTGTGAGTTTTGGCTTCGGGAGGTGTAATTTTTGGGTCACATTGTGTCTGATAGGGGTATTGTTGTTGATCCGAGTAAAGTATTGACGATGAGTGAGTGGGGACAACCAATGACACAGACCAAGGTTCGTAATTTTCCTAGACTGCTAGGATACTATTGACGATTCGTTAAGGGTTTCTAAAAGATTAGGGGTCCGTTGATGAATCGGACTCACAAGGGGGTGCCGTTTGCTTGCGATGACCAGTGTTAGTTAGCTTTCGATGAGCTAAAGGACAAATTGACCTCAAAATCTATGCTTACACTACCTAGGGGAGGAATGGAGTACCGTGTTTACACAAATGCATCTTTGTAAGGACTTGGAGGTGTACTGTAGCAGGAGGAGAGGGATATAGCTTATGCATCTCGCAAGCTTAAGCCCTATGAGAGGAATTATCCCACGTGCGACTTGGAGTTATCATCGATTGTGTTTTCCTTGAGGATCTGGAGGCATTATCTTTTATGGGATACGTTTACTCAATTCACGGACCGTAAATCACTTCAGCATCTGTTCACAGATAAAAATCTGAATATGAGGTAGAGGATATGGTTAGAGTTCGTAAAGGATTACCATTTTGATGTTCAGTATTATGGAAGGCTAACGTGGTGCCAGACGTATTGAGCCGATAACCTGCTGGGAAGTTAGTGGAGGTTTAGAATGTGAAGTGGTGAGGGCTTCGATATGACGATGAGGCTGCCAGAGCTTGTATGTCCATATTAACTGTCACACCAAAGATTGTTATGAGGGTGGTGAAAGCATAGAGAAGGGATTAATATTGCTAGGAAAAAGTTCGCTAGTAACTAGCTGATGGAGTGGAGTCTTATTAGATTAGTTTTGAGGGATGCTTGCACTTTAATGGGAGACTCGTGGTTCTAGGGGATGAGGATTTGAGACATGCAGTGATGTTAGAGTCTCATAGGTCAAGGTTTGCGGTACATCCCGATAGGGATAAGATGTAAAAGGATATACGTAGGCAATATTAGTGGCCGAGGATGAAGCGGGACATAGCGAAGTTTATCTCGAAGTGTGCTACCTGCCATCTAGTGAGGATAGACCACCATAGACTGACGGGGATGTTATAGCCATTTGAGATTCCGGTGTGGAACTGGGAGAGTATTTTCATGGATTTCATTACCGAGTTATCGATATCGCAGTGAGGTTATGACTCCATCTGGGTAATAGTAGATCGATTGACTAAGGTGGTCTATTTTCTGTCAGTTCGTATCGATTATGAGATGAGATAGTGTGCGTAGTTGTTTATTAGTGAGATAGTAAGGCTGCACGGGGTCCCGATTAACATCGTGTTGGATTAGGATAAGATTTTTGTATCCTAATTCTGGCAGAGTTTTCAAGAGTCTATGGGCACAAATTTATATTTGAGCATAGTGTATCACCCACAGACAACTGGGAAGATGGAGCAGGTTAATCATATGTTAGAGGATATGTTGAGGATGTGCATACTTAACTTCGAGGGAGGATGGGAGTAGTACCTTCCATTGGTGGAGTTCGCGTATAACAACTCCTACCAGTTCACCATCAACATGGCACCATTTGAGGTACTATATGGATGGCCTTATTGTTCGCCCGCTTGCTGGTTAGATATAGGGAACAATAAGCTATTGGGGCCAGAGATGATTCGGGACATTGCCAAAAAATATCTGATTCGAGGGTGCATTTGTATAGCTTAGGACATTCATAAGAGTTACATGAGGCACATAAAGCTAGAGGTTGGTGAACAAGTTTTGGTACGGGTGTCTCCTATGAAGGGGGTTATGAGGTTCGGTAATAAGGGGAAGCTAGTGTCGAGATATGTGGGATCATTTTTGATTATCGAGAGGGTGGGGCCAGTGGCATATAGGCTGGGACTACCGGAGCACTTACAACGGGTTCATGATGTGTTCCACGTGTCATCACTGAAGAGGTACCAGAGAGGAGAGAGGGATTTTTGGCATATCCCATTGGAGAAGATAGACTTGCAGCCAGATATCTCTTAAGAGAAGAGACCAGTGGCGATACTTGATCGTAGTGAGCGTAAGCTACGGTCTAAGGTTTAGTTCGAGTTCAGTGGGGGCATCACAATGTTAACGAGTCGATGTGGGAGCGAGAAAATGACACACGTGAGCAGTATACAAAGTCATTCACCGCAAGTATTTCCCAATTTTGAGGAAAAAATTCCTTTATAAGGGGGAATATGTAACACCATGTATTTATGAGTATTTAAAATTTAATTAATCCGATTATTTTAAATTACATGCGTGACGTAATTAAATTAAATTAAATATTATGTGTTTATTAAGATATTAATCAGGAGAGATAAGGATTAATATTTATAGGATAAAATTCCTATGTGAGTAGTAAATGATTATTTTATGTCATAACGAGTGATAGTGACGTGACAGTATTATATCTCAATTGGGAGTCAAGCGTAGAATCTATGGGTTCGAAATAGGAAATTTGTGTAGAGTGATTCAAATGATTATTTTGATATCACGGTTGATTCCGAATTGATCAAAATAATTAGAAAAGTATATCCGGGTGTATAGATTGGGTCCCAGGGTAATTTTGGACCAACCCGACATCACGTAAGATCATTTCAGTCATTTATGAGTATAGGGTAGAGGAAACTCCAAAAAATAGAGTGTTATATCATCCCATTTGAGTGTGAGGCTAGGGTCATAACACTTTGGAGGGAGAGGAGCCCATAAGAGAGTAAGAGGAGAAGAAACCTAGGCTATTCCACACTGTTTCTCATCCCGTTGTCAAAATCGAGATTAGAGCAAGGAAAGGACATCCTCACCATCTCAGAATGAAAATTAGACCTGCAAATATAAAGCAAGTGTTTATCTTGCATTACTTTGAGCATCTTATAATACCCATGTGGTGTAGAATTTTCAATTCATTATTTAAATGACGATTCTTAGGATTTGGGTGGGTAGAACTCATGATTTGGAGTTGAAATTCATGTAGAACAAATCCTTGTATATAGATAACACGAAATCAGTGAGTATGAATGATTAGTATGAAAGAAATGTAGATAAAATGATGAATATGCATGAAGAACACATAAACTAGTTTTTTGATGAAATAATGGGTTTTGATCTGTTCTTGGGTAGAATTCTATTAGTCTTTATGTGTGATTTATATTAAAAACTATCCCTACACATGTAGTTAATATTTGGGTATGCTGGATGGTATTTTGTAAAAGTTTCATGGGGTTTTGTTGAGGTTTGAATGCGGAACACCCATAACAATAACTTAAATACGATATTTTACTTTTGTATGATGGTAGAAAAGATAGATAATGCATATCTAAAAGTAATTTAAGTATGATAAAACTTAAATAGATGTTGCGATAATAATAATTCAGTTAAAATGAATTATTGGATTAACGGTAGCGTATCGTATGGGTGGTACGGGGGAGCTCAATCTAGTGTGGTTAGTTAGATACTTAGCCCTAATTAAGTTGGGTAACATGGCTAGGTGGGTAAAATAGGAGACGTTAGGTGTGCACTATAGATGAGATGTGAAGAACTCAAGGGAGTTTACGCTGGAGTAACGTGTGTATCTAATGACTGCTTTTATAACTGCAATTTAAATACTTGCAATATATTTTTTAAATGGTTTTGGGCTCTCACACATGCCAAAATATTTTAGGTGTCCAGCCACAGGGATGCCAAGCTTGATAACTCATTCCAGGGATGCGTAGCTGCATCATTTGTCGAGGCTTGCAAGAGTTGCTTGGATGCTTCAGTTATTCTTTCCTAGATTAAGATTTATGATTCAGTCTTTTATTTGGGCATGTTGCCCCTTCAGTTGATACATTCTTCTAGTTATAATTATCAGACTATGTATTGGTATTCAGTTTTATTTTCGTAGACTTATGGATTGGATATTACTTTGGAATCGATGGTTTATTCGGTATTTATTTCTATCTATCTAGCATGTGATGATTCAAACTCTTATATTTATTGTGGATGAGTTATTATATTTCTATGTTGTCGCATGTTGTTACTTTAATGAAAGATAAAAATTGACACCGACTTAATTTAATATAGGTGGTTAGTAACTTAATAAGTTTTCGACAGTGATACTAAGAATGAACCAAATGAGATTCTTATTTATTTTGTAAAGGACTGATTGTAATACCCCGCATTTTTATGATATTAAATAATTAGGAGACTAATTATTATTGTTGGATTAATTAAATTAAAAAGGTCGAGAAATTTAATTGTTAATTAATACGAATATAAAATAATCATTAACTAGCGTGCTAAAGGTTAATACTTATTGATGGAAATTATTGATTATTACTGTGGGTATATGTAATATGGAATTATATAATTTTTTTAAATTGTCGGAGAGTAAAATATGACAGTTTAGTATTTTAAGTCAGGACGCGCGTGTGAGACGTGTCGGGACAATTGCATGGGATAAAAAGATAAATTATTTTTGTATAGCTCATATGATAATTTCGAGTGCACCATTGAGTCTAGAAGGGTCGAGATAGTCGGAAACCTCTACCCGGGCATTTTATTTGGACTCCGGGGTAATTTTAGGCCTAACCGACATCCCGTAGGGGTAGTTTTGTCATTTGGATTTTTAGGGAATTAAAATGGAAGAAAATTAGAATGATTTAATATCCCTTACGAAGTTACAGTTAGGGTTTTATCTGTAAAATAAAAGAGAGAGTTCCAGAGGAAGGAGAAGGAGAGGTTCCTAGGAGTTGCAAGGCCAAATCCAATTATCTTTCATAAAAAAAAACATCAACGCATAGATCAGAGAGAGTAGAACACTTCTATATCAAATTCAAGCGATGAATCAAACCTTCATTATCACGAAAGTTTTTATTACTCACTTTCCTTTAGCAATACTCATGTTCATGTTAGTATACGAATGAAACACCTATGTATTGTTAATAAAAGTGATGAAAATTGGAGAATTGATATACACGAATTGAATCTGAGATTAATTTAGGTTGAACCATTTATGTATGTAGATTAGAAATCACGTATAGATGATTTTCTGTGATGAAGAAATCCATAAATTTATGTTTTTGGATAATAATTGGAAGAACTAGGGTTTTATTAAATTAATTGGGGATTCCAGATTACATTGTTGATTAGAAAGGAATTAATGATGTTATATTAGTAGAAATCATACATACATGTTAGGAAGATGATTTAAAATGGTTGATTGGTGATTGGAAATGATCCGTAGAGGATAGAATTATTGAAATTAGTGAAGAAAACGTTTTTGGGTTTATCTGCTCGAAAAGGGATAGCGGTCCGGATCGCCTTTCATAAAAGGTCCGGACCGTCTCTCAGAAAAAGGTCCGGATCGTTTTATTTAAAAGGTACGGATCGCTAGTTTTTAACAAAAAGGGTCCGGATCGCTTTCATAGTGCGTCCAGACCGCCCTCTAAAATTTTCCAGAATTGAATTTGTGGACCTTGAGGACATCTTTCGGGACTTGTAATGCGAGAACTTTAATGAAGTAGACTGAGATTTGAAGTGATGATATACTAAGACAAGTGTGATCTAAGACTTGGGTATTAGTGGGATGAATGACCCTTAGAAAAATTAGGAGGGGGATCATAATCATAATTATCAAAACGTCTAGAGTATTAAGTGAAAGTAATACTGCGAATAAGACATGATACTTAATGATGTGAATACCTAGAGATTATAATAGGTTGACTGTATACCTATGTATTGATTTATTATGTGTATAGTATACCTACGTTGCTTGCTATCGAGCGGAGTTTTCACGCAGTGGACAATCTTATCCTGTGTGACCCGATGGGGGGATATTGACTTGTACTCGATGGGAGGATATTGACTTGGATACGTGCTATCTGTTACGTAGGTGTAATACCCCGTATTTTTATGCTATATTAATTTGGGGATTTATTAAATTTAATGTGAGTTAATTATTTAATAAAAATTCGGAAATTAATTATGTTATAATTATTAACGTGACGAGAGTTAGTAATTATGGGAAATTTGTTGAATATTACTAATGAGCAAAGTAATATGTAATATTGGTTATATTGAATGTCACGAGTGAATAAAATGACAATTTTGGAAATTTGAGTCGGGACGCGCCCGTGTCGCGTCGGGACTAAATAGTGAAAAATAAAAGTGAATATTTTATAAGTCATTCGTATGGTCGTTTTGAGTGCGCCAACACGTCCGGAAGGGTCGAGATAGTCAGAAAAGTATTTCCGGGGGTTTGATTTGGGTCTCGGGGCGTTTATAGGCCTAATGAGTACCCCAGGAGGGCGTTTTGGACATTTCGCAATTATGGGTAATTAAACCCACGAAATTCTAAGGGTTATATCAGATGCCTAAGGTTGTCTTCTAAGGTTAGAACAACCAAAGACAAGTGACAGCCATAGGAGAGGGAAGGAGATAGCTTCCAAGGCAATCCAAGGCCCAAAATCCATCCGTTTGCACCGCCACCACCACCAACGCGTAGATCGAGCGACGGGGAACGCAACCACACCAAAATCATTCGCAAACCAGAACGTCGAAAATCCCATGCAAGTGTTTATCTTGCTTATTTCGTTGATGCATCTTTCATATTAGTTTAGGAGTAATTATAATGAGTTTTTATGGAAGAAACCTAAGATATGAGTTAGGAAATTGCATGTAGTGATGGATAAATTGATAATTCTGGAAACCCTTTCCATGTAGAGGAATTACCCACGAAATTATGATGTTTACAAGAAGGAAATTCTGGAAAATTCTTGTTAGAACCATGTTTAAGAGATTTCTAGGGTTCTTGGTAATTATATAAATTTTTGGGCTGTTAATCCATGTTTAGGGATAGAAATCTACATGCTTTACGTTGGAAATATCTAGTATGATGATATAATGTTAGTAGTATAAATTTTGGGACGATTGGGATTGAAAAATATGGATTTGGTGAAGGTTAGAAGATGAAACCCGTAACTGCAAATCTGCAGATTTCGCAGACCTGCTTGATCGATCGATCGAGCCCAGAGCTTCGATCGATCGAAGGTTCGATCGATCGAGCCCCAGACCTCGATCGATCGACCCCTCCTGGCAGACTCATGTTTTCCCTTTTTAAGTTAGTTAAATTCAATTTAATGTGAAATAATTCTTGGACATCCTTAATAAAGTGTTTTGGGAGATAGGGAAGATCAGTAGGACATATGAATAATTTTGTGACATATATGACGAGAATTGTATTTTTGGGATAATTATATAAGGAGCGATGAAACTACGTATATAAAGTGAGAGAGTGATTCCGAATTATTATAGTTATATGATTGTGTATGCATATACTATCTATGTGTGAAAATCATGCCCACGCTACTTGTTATCCCTGAGGTTACCGCGCTGGGACAGTCTTATCTCGATGGGACCTTTATGGGGGATATTGACTTGTATCCTAGAAGATAGATATCCTTGGTACAGGCTATCGATGTGATAGTTCAGACGGTCCTAAGAGACGCAGGCATGTGCCATCCTCTTAGAGACTTGGAATCTATGCTTCGCCTCATATTGTTTGTGTATAGATATCCTTGGTACAGGCTATCGCAGTGATAGTTCAGACGGTCCTAAGAGACGCAGACATATGCCATCCTCTTAGAGACTTGGAATCTATGCTTCGCCTCAATATTGTTTGAGTATGTGTTAATACAGTTCGAGAGTAATTCCGAATTTGTATTTCCCTTAGTACGAGTGATACGGGGATTGGATAGTAGAGTATGCCAGCACCATAGTTTTTATTTGGGCTGCTGTTATAATATATATATTATACGAGTAGTTAATATATATATGAAATTCTGAAATTTGGAACTGCCTACTGTAATTTGATAAGTAGGACATGGTTGATGACTCAAATTGTAAATACTTGTTTTGAGAAAGTATAATATGACACTGGAAAAACTTTATTGATTAATAAAGTTAAAATGAGAACTTTGGTTACTAATTGAAATATTCTTTTCAAACAATTGAATCGTTAAATTTTGAATCCTGTGAATAATCTAAGATAAGTTAAACCATTGGGAAAGGATAGCGTGATATATGATGAGATAGACCACTAGGAAGGTTAGTGCGATAGGTGTGCACATTAGAAGCGAGGTGAGAATTTCTCAAGAGTGCGTCGCACTAATATGTTGTTGCATTGGCCTGTATCAATTTAAATACTTGCTAAACGAATTTTTAAATCATATACACTATCGGGCTCTGACCCGTTTTTTTTCTCTCTCTCTCTTGTATATATATGTATGTACTACAGGTGCCCAGCCACAGGGACGTCTTGCTTAGGATCCCTTGGAAGGAACGTGCTGCAGCTTAGGTGGGAGTTGCAGGCCACTTGCTTAGACGATTTTATTTACTTGATTCCACTTCTATCATTCTCCTCATTGGGCATGTGTCGCCCTTTCCACTATTTATCTATTTTGTTGGGACATTTGTATTTCAGTTATTTCTAGTACTGTTACTTTGGGATTTATTCAGCATGTGTGTTTTACATTAAGTTTTAAATGTTGGGATTTTGGATGTTGAATGTTTAAAGTAATTGGATTATGTTCCAGGAAAATTGTTGTATGATTCTTACTTATTGAAAATGTTGTTACTAATTAAATAAATAATTTTCCTTTAAAAATAAAATTGGTCAGAAATGTTGAAAAATGGTTTTGACACTTAGCTTAATTAAGTAGGGTGTTAATTTGGAAAAATTTATTTTCACGACAGTGATGCTAAGAATGAACCAACTGTTCACCTTGATTTTAATTTAATAAAGGAGTGATCGCCCGGTGTTGATACCAAAATTAATATGCTGATATGGACGAATAATATGAGAACACGTGTCAATCTACCTGGCACAATAGCCACGAGGAAGTTCATTTCCCCGACCAACTCATGATCTCTCCGAGCAACGAGGATACTCCGAGGAACTTCAGCACTCTGAGGTACTCTAGCGCTCCGAGGAACTCCTGAGCAACGAGCAACTAAGGCGGTCCGAGCTGCATCTCAGCCATAGCATTAATTGCCAGATAATCAACAGTTCAATTATTCATTGAATGTTCATTATCTTGACGCACACGCTGCATTAAATGTATTACCCTTTCATATGTATATCATTCAATGTATCAACCCTTGCATGTACAGCCTAAGGGCTATAAATACCTTGTATCGCCCTCATTCAAAGGGATGGGAATTTCTGGAGAGAACTGGTACTCGAGAATTCCCAAACACTCAGCAATAACATAACAGTGGACGTAGGCCATTCATATAAGGCTGAACCACTTTAAAATTCTTTGTCTCATTTCATTTATCTGTGATTGAATAATTAGAGCGATCTAATTTTTTACATCAACAGATTGGCGCCGTCTGTGGGAACGATTGTTATTATCGTTTTTCACCAAAAATCATTCATCATCAATGGCGGATAATCCAGAATCTAGCAATCGAAACGCTGGAAATGCTGGAAATCCTCCAAATCCCTCTGCACCTCCAGATCTGGCCGAAATTATGACGAATCTGGCTCAAAGACAAACCGCCATGCAAGACACAATGAGGCAAATCATACAAACCCTTCATGGCAATGCCCCTACACGTTCAGGACAGCAAAGCGGTCAGAGGCAAACTTATTTACTTTCTTCACGATCCAGGCGTACTGAGTCATATCGTAATGAGGAGTCTGATGATTTCTCTTATCAACCTGGGCAAACTTCGTCAATAAGGGCTACAGATACTGATCAACGTATCACCCTCTCTCCAGAAAGACCCAGCGCCTTAGAAAGATTGAGTAGGGTGTCTCCTTTCATCCGATTAGGCCCTAGGAGGAATAGGAGTCCACCTAAGACCATGTCGAGGAGTTTTTGACGACCATCAGATCTAAGAGAAGGATCAGCACAATCACGACCAGTTGCTCGTCAAGATAAATCTCAGGAGGCTACTTCAAAACGATCTATTGCTCGAACCAATAGGCCCGAGGAAGGAAATGAAGCTTGGAAAGGATCCCTTCAGCGCTTGAAGGATAGATTGGGAGAAATGGCTAAGGCGAAGAATCCCTTACAACGAACTTTTGTTCAAGGGACACCTTTTGTCCAGGCCATTGTGGGTTTTCCTACCCCGTCAAAGTTTATAAAACCTGTGGTGACCCCCAAGTATGATGGAAAGACAGATCCTGTTCTACACATAGAGCAATATCAAGCTGCCGCCGATATCTATGCTGTCCCCGACGAGATGAGATGTAGAGCATTCTCTGGAACTCTTACTGGAGCTGCCCAGATTTGGTACAACAATCTTCCTTGGGGTAAGATTTCAACTTTCTTTCAGTTGGCTGAGTTGTTCATTGGCAATTTCTGTTTTGGAGCAAAGCCAGTAAAACGAGTAGCACATTTGTTAAGTGTTAGACAAAAATCTGGTGAGAGTACTAGAGATTACATAACTCGTTTCAATAACGAGAAGCTGGAGGTCATAGATTACGAAGAGAAGACAGCAATCACCGCTTTGATGAGTGGGTTGTTACCTAATAAGTTGTATTATACTTTGGCGAAAGATCCGCCTAAAACTATGTCAGAACTGATGGCAAAAGCGGCCAAAATCATGAATGCCGAGGAAGCTATGGCTGCAAAGAAGAATATAGATAAAGACACCAAGGTGGAAGTCGACAAGTCTAAGAATAAAGAGGATAAGGGAAATAGAGGTGATAAATGCTCCAGAAATAATAAATCATCATGGGAAGTCTTGAAGAAATATGACAGTTATACTCCTTTGAAAATGGGTATTCATCATATCTTGGAAGAAATCAAGAACAACGAGGAGGTAAAATGGCCAAAGAAACTGAGGTCAGACCCTGATTCAAGGAGTAAGGATAAATATTGCGAGTTTCATATAGATCATGGTCACATGACCAAAAATTGCATAGCTCTTCAGAACGAGATTGAAACACTCATCCGAAGAGGAAAGCTAGCAAAATATGTTGATCGGGGAGGTGAAAGAAAAAATAATAACCGAGCTAGAGTGAGGTCTAGATCTCCTCGTCGAGTAGAGGAGGAAAAGAAGAGAAACCATGAAGATGATCCAGAGGATGACCCCGATCTTCCTAAGAAACCAAGGAAGCCAGAACGAGAGGTATTTTCCATACGTTTTGGATCATTTGATTGTAATGTTATTACAGGAGGAGATGCAGGAGGAGGAGACCATACTGAAGAAAGAAAAGCTTACCTCGGAGAGGCTCAAGCTTGTTCATATATTCAGCGAATAAATCTGGCCGAAGACGATCGTCCGAGGAAGGTAAACAAAGAGAAGCTGGTCATTGGTTTTTCAAAAAACGACCTGGCAGGTGTTCTTTATCCTCACGACGATCCTCTGGTGATCAAAATGAGGATGAAGGAAGTAGTGATTTCAAGGGTGTTGGTAGATAATGGAAGCTCGGCAGACATCATGTACTATTCATGCTTTGATAGCTTGAATATGAAATTATCTCAATTGGAACCTTATCACAGACCCCTCCTGGGTTTTGCTGGCGAGAAAGTTTTTCCACTTGGGACGATCAAGTTTAATATATTCATTGGAACTTGGCCTGCTTATCGAACGTAAAGAATACGCTTCTTTGTGATGGATAAGAATGTGCAGTCAGCCTACAACATCATCATGGGAAGAGTTGGTTTGAAGAAATTCGAAGCAGTTCCATCTACAGTGCATCAATGCTTAAAATTCCCAACAAACTTTGGAGTAGGAGTTGTGAAAGGTGACCAAAAAGTAGCTCGGGAATGCTATTATTCATCTGCTGAACAAGAGGACCTTGAGGAATCCAGGAAAAAGACTACAACCTACCAGGTGGAAGAAGATACAGAGATTGAAACTCTCGATCCTAGAGATGAATCCCAACTTGTAAAAGGACAGGTGGTGGAATCTACAGAAAATATTATTCTGGATGACGAGCACCCAGAACGAGTAACCCAGATAGGTTCATCGTTGGATACTTCAATAAAACAGGAGTTGATAACTTCTTGAGAAATAGGAAGAAAACTTTTGCATGGAGTCATGAAGACATGCCAGGAATAGATCCAAACTTCCTATGTCATGAACTCAATGTGAATAAGGAGATCAAGCCCGTAAAGCAAAGAAGAAGGGTATTTAGCCCCGAGAAGAATCAAGCCATTCAAGAGGAGGTCGACAAGCTCCAGAAGGCTCAATTCATTGAAGATGTGAAATACCCGGACTGGTTGGCGAATGTGGTGATGGTAAAGAAGAAAAATAACAAATGGAGAATGTGTGTTGATTTCACTGATCTCAACAAGGCCTACCCAAAGGATCATTTTCCATTACCCAGAATTGATCAGTTAGTGGATGCTACTTTTGGGCACGAGCTGCTTAGCTTCATGGACGCTTATTCAGGCTACAACCAGATCAAGATGAAACCTGAAGACAGGGAGAGTACTTCTTTTATTACCCCTAGGGGAACTTATTGTTATAATGTTATGCCTTTTGGTTTAAAAAATGCAGGAGCGACATACCAGCGGCTGATGAACAAGGTTTTTGCCGAGCAAATCAGTTGCAATATGGAAGTCTATGTCGATGATATGCTGACAAAAAGCAAGAAAGCTGCTGATCATCTAGTTGATTTAAGTCAGACTTTTGATCAACTGGATAAATACCAGATGAAGCTCAACCCAACGAAGTGCACATTTGGAGTACGAGAAGGAATGTTCCTCGGGTACATCGTCAACCAAAGAGGCATTGAAGCAAATCCAGAAAAGATCAAAGCTCTTTTAGGGTTGCGATCGCCAACGACGAAGAAAGAGGTGCAGAGTCTTACAGGACGAGTTGCAGCGCTCAACAGATTTATATCTCGAGCAACAGATAGATGCTTACCATTCTTCAAAACACTTCGAAAAACTTTCGAGTGGAATGATGAATGTGAAAAAGCTTTTCAAGACTTGAAGAAATATCTGGGAACACCTCCGCTGTTGTCGAGGCCAATAACAGGAGAAAAGTTGTACTTATACCTGGCAGTATCAGAGCATGCTGTCAGCTCGGCATTGATCAGATTGGAGAATGGAGTCCAAAAGCCAATTTATTACACAAGTAAGGCTTTCCGAGGTGCAGAGATCAGGTACCCAAAGTTAGAAAAATTGGCATTGGCATTAATTGAAGCAAGTAGAAGAATGAGGCCATATTTCCAGGCCCATACCATCATCGTGTATACCGACATGCCATTAAGACAAGCCCTTCATAAATCAGAAAAGTTAGGGAGACTGATGTACTGGGCAATAGAGCTCGGTGAATATGATATTGTGTATGAACCCAGGTCATCATTGAAAGGGCAAACTGTAGCAGATTTTATAGCAGAGTTTACATATCCTGATACTCCCGAGGAACAAAAGTTGCTCACTGACCAACCTGTGGATGTTACAGGATCAACAGACATAAGTCCAGACCAACTTCGGTTGGTAAAAGGGCTTGTGGATGTAGAAAGATCATCAAATTCAAACCCAGACCAACTCCGGTTGGTAAAAGGGCGAGAAGAAATGGTCGACGAGGAACGAAAATTAACAGAGGAGAATGGAAGAGAACAGCAGATATTTCATCGAGGAACTCTATTGTTTAAGAAATTTGAACACGAATTACCTACATGGAGATTGTATGTAGATGGGTCATCTTGCACAGCAGGTTGTGGAGCGGGGATTGTTTTGAAAACCCCAGACGAGATTGATATAGAATATGCCTTGTGATTTCAATTAAAAACCTCCAATAATGAGGCTGAGTATGAGGCCATGATAGCAGGTCTTAATTTAGCAAAGATCATGGAAGCACAACAAGTGATGGTATTCAGTGATTCTCAATTAATTGTGAATCAGATGATGGGAACATATGCGGTTAAAGGGGAATTAATGGTCAAGTATCATGCAAAGGTGATGGAATTGCTGGCAGAATTTGGCGCCATTCAATTGATCAGAATACCCAGAATAGAAAATGCACAAGCAGACGCACTGGCCCGACTAGCATCAGCTACTCGTACCGAGCTGCGAAGAACGATACCAATTGAAGTACTGGAAAGTCGGAGCATAAATGAAGACCTGACGATGAATGTTATTACCCTTGATCTAGGACCATCTTGGATGGATCCCATCAGGGCATATATTGAAGAAGGAGGATTGCCAGAGGACAAGCTCGCGGCAAAGAAATTGAAGTTTAAATCTGCCCGGTATGTACTAACTAATGGTGTTTTGTACAGACGAGGAATTATGGTAGGTTTGCAGAGATGTGTACATCCCTCCGAGGTGAAAGAATTGATTGAAGAGATCCATGAAGGGTCATGTGGAGCCCATGTAGAAGGTCGAACACTTTTACAAAGGGTGATGACACAGGAATATTTCTGGCCGACGATGAGGGCTGATTGTATAGCCTACGCCAAGAGATGTGATAAGTGCCAACGTTTTTCCTCCATCCGACGAACTCCACAAGCATTGTTGACACCCATAACTTCCCCTTGGCCATTCTCCATGTGGGGAATTGATTTGGTTGGACCATTGCCGACCACCCGAGGAAGATTCAAGTACCTCGTCGTCGCAGTAGACTATTTTACTAAGTGGGTAGAAGCTGAACCCCTTATCGACATGACGTACGAGAAGATATACCAATTTGTCTGGAAGAATATCATCTGTCGATATGGTCTCCCTCATGCCTTTATCACAGACCATGGAACATAATTCGACAACGAAGAGTTTGCTGCCTATTGTCAACAATCAAACATCCTGAAGACTCATTCAGCACCAGGTCATCCTCAAAGCAATGGGCAGACTGAGGTGACAAACAGAACGCTACTAAATGGTTTGAAGAAGAGGCTAAGTGAGGCTAAAGCTAATTGGATTAATGAGCTACAGTCAGTATTGTGGGCTTACCGAACAACTCCCTGAGTAGCAACTGGAGAATCACCATACATGCTGGCATTTGGAAGTGAGGCTGTAATACCTGCTGAGTTGGGTCTCCCAACACACAGAGTGCTAAATTTCAATTCCCCAATCAGTGACTTGATGAGAAGATTAGATTTGGACATGCTCGAGGAGGTTAGAGAAGAGGCAGCCATTAGGAATGCTTCTTATCAACAACGCACAGCTCTGTTCTACAACAAGAGGGTGAAGAAATGCGACTTAAAAGAAGGGGATTATGTGCTAAAGAAAGTCATTCAGAAGCACAATAAGCTGGAAGCAAACTGGCATGGACTTTACCGAGTTACAGAAGTTGTTCGACCAGGAACTTACCGAATAGCAACTCTAGAAGGAGAGGAATTTAAGAATGCATGGAATGCTGAACACCTACGCAAGTATTATCAGTAATGTAAAATGTAAAACAATTCCTTCATTATGAATAAAACGATGATGTTTCACCATCTCCTTCCTTTTATTACAAGTTTTTTGGGGAATACTAGTGTGATACACTACACTGATAGTTCGAGCGTGATCAACTTCGGTTGGTAAAATAGCGAGAACAAATTATACTCCTTTGGTTAGGAGGCGTACACTTGCGTGATCAACTTCGGTTGGTAAAAGAGCTTGTGGACGAGATAGTTCGAAAGAACCAGATAGTTCAAAAGAACCTGATAGTTCGAGCGTGATCAACTTCGGTTGGTAAAATAGCGAGAACAAATTATACTCCTTTGGTTAGGAGGCGTACACTTGCGTGATCAACTTCGGTTGGTAAAAGAGCTTGTGGACGAGATAGTTTGAAAGAACCAGATAGTTCGAAAGAACCTGATAGTTCGAGCGTAATCAACTTCAGTTGGTAAAATAGCGAGAACAAATTATACTCCTTTGGTTAGGAGGCGTACACTTGCGTGATCAACTTCGATTGGTAAAAGAGCTTGTGGACAAGATAGTTCAAAAGAACCAGATAGTTCGAAAGAACCTAACGGTTCAAACCCACAACCAACTTTGGTTGGTAAAAGGGCAAGAACAACATTCTTAAAAATGCCAATTTTGGCTAGTTAAGAAACAAAATATGCCAACTTATATTGGTCGGAAGGTAAAACCATTCCACAAAATACAAAAAATTCCAAACTGAACCAAGTATAGTTGGTCAGTGATCAAAACCCACTAACTGTAGTTGGTCGATGAGGATAAATTATCGACCTTGGTTGGTCGGACACATTTTATGAAAATTTTTCAAATTGAACCAAGTATGGCTGGTCGGGGATAAAAACCCATCAACTGTAGTTGGTCGACAAACACTATTTAACAACCTTGGTTGGTTGGAAACATTTTAAACATTTTATACTCATCACTTTATTATTAAGTAATCGAACAACATTATTTGATACTTGTAACTGTTTATTACTAAGTTGGTTGATGAACAACACAAAATTGTTATCTTTTTAACAGATACATATGCACAAATATAAAGTGTTTAACAAGCACAAAAGAATAGCAATAAACAGAAAATGAAAGTCTTTCATTAAAAATCAAAATAAATTACAAGTTACATATATGTACTAACTGTTACATTGAAAAACCTATTCTATTGGTTTCTTTCCTTTAGCTTTTGAAACAGGCTCTTCGCCAGCAGGAGGATCCTCTAGGCAAAGAGGAGAATTAATGAAATTAACATCTCTGAGCATTCTGACGTTCATCACAGAAGGTGCATCCAAGAGATGCTCGGGACGAGATAATTCAATCTGAGAATGAAGACTATAGTCACCAAGATATTTTGAAATTAAACTCCGAGGAATGGAACGAGCTGGGATCCATTCCATGTCCAATTTGAAAGGTGGCATAGGCAAGTCTAGTAACCCTGGAGCATGATAATCCCATAAAAAATGCACTTGCTCCAATTTTAATACACCCAGGGCGTTCAACCACCCCTGCTTATAACCTTCATTATTGGCGTGTTCAATACGAGCATCTAAATGAACAAGGGCTTCATTGTATCCTGCCATCCAAAACTCCCGAGGTTGTTTGTGGAATTGGAAAGTTATTCTCTCTAGTTGCTCGTGAAGGCTCCTGGTAAAAACATCTTTATCATTCAAAGCAGACCTCATCGCAGTAAGTTGATCTTCCAAAGATAGGTTTTTTTTGGACATTTCAGACAAAGCTCGATCTTTGGCGTTCAGTTGGTACGCTTGGGTTTCCAATGTTGACAGAGTACGAGATTCTTCAACATTACGGCTGAGAACTCTTGATTGACTCCGAGAAGGTGGAGAATTTTGCTCCTCGACAACATTTTGGACAGCTCTTCCTCGCCCACGAGACCCTCTTCCTCGTCCCCGAGCAGTAGTAGAGATACCAGACCTTCTCAGAGTATCCAATTCTTGCCTTAATTTGGCGTTTTAACCTCTAAGAATGAGAATCCCTCATCAGTGACCGGTACCAAGGCAGTAGAGGATGAAGCTGCAGACTCATATTGTGCCAACTTCTTCTGCAAATTGTTGTTCTCATGTTCCAGCAGCTAGGCGATCTGTCTGCAGGCCTCAACTTCACCTTTTAGGTTTCTCTCCCTAACATCGTACCCAGCGATGATCTTTTTGTGACCTGTTTCAGAGGAAAGCTGTTGATATCTATTCTCATATTCCTTGTGCAACAAGGCAGTTGATTCATTGTGCTGATCCTGAAGATCTTCTAAGGTACAATGAAGCTCCTCAATCAAGTCATAGTAGGCCACATTGTTGGCCACAGCTCGGTCAAGCAAATCCTTCAAGTAGCGATAAGCCTCAATTGCTTATTCTGAGGCATCATGGCCAAGGATGTCAACAATTTCTGATACACTCAAATTTGTATGACCAACTCTATAATATTCATGACATTGTTGCATCAGCTTTGTATCATGTGCAGATATCAGTTCCATTCTAGCCACAAACTAATAATGAAGAGAAGACAACAGTCAACAAAAACAAATCATCAACAACAGAGATGAAAAAAGATGTATTTTATTAGATCACAAAAAGATTACATTGTTAGATTACAAATAATGAAAGATAGAAATGATACCGAACAACTTCACACCTTTTCCTTGTCTCCCAAGACTTTCTCAGGAGGAGGAGGCATGGAAGAAATGTCCTCGTTGGTAGAAGGTAGAGAGGTAGGAACTTGATCACCCATGGCCATGGAAGATTCATCAGAGATGGGCTCATCTTCTTCTTCTTCTACAATTGGTGGCGGAGGACCAGGGAGGTGTAGCTGAAATAGCTCAGAGTCGTCTTTGATCTTCAATTCCTGCAGGGCAGCTACCCAGCCATCTCGAAAGTATTTCAACTTCCCGTATTGTACTTGGGATGTCATCGCAGCAATCCCTTTGTCCCATCCTTTATCCCAGCCAGCGCTGAAGGATTTCTTAACTGCTAATTTTCTTTTCAATTTCTCCGAGGAGAGCTTCTCGGATAGAAGATCCTCGGCAGTCTTTAACTTCACATCCAATTCTTTTTTTTGGCGCTTTACATCTCGCAGGACAGACAATTCTTCCTCTGCCTTTTTCAGCTTATCTTCAAGCTCTCCAAAGTTCTTGAGATTGTCGTCATATTTTTGATGCTCAATCTCTAAACTTTTCACCTTATTCTCCAAATTCTTGGAGGTCTCAGCCAACTTCACCTTCTCAGCTTCAACTATAGACAACTTTTTCTCCCAGACAACTTTGTCCTCACTATACTGCTGACGAGAATCTTTCAAGGATTGGGTCAAACCCAGCAGAGCATCCTCTACCCCCGCCGAGGAGCTGGAAGCTTTAATTGCTTCATCTTTCTTCACGATGTTGTTAAAACAATTCACCAGCTAAACAAAGGAAAAAGTGATAGGTCAGTACAAATACAAGTAAATAAAGAAAGAAAGGAAATTCAGAGTGTGAGAAATTTACTGAAGCAAGGTGACGGGTAGCTAGGGATGTCAGCATATCCCTAGAAATCTTTTCATCAATTCCTTGAACCTCGGGTATGATCCAAGTTTTTACCGAGCTCATGGCAGAGCTCGGAGGAATGATGGTTGGAACACCAACACCACCAACTGGTAGAGAAGAGATGGTTTCAGTCAGATTGACAGTTTTAGCCAAATGGACTGAGGACGATTTCCTCAATCTCCTCAAAGGAACTTCAGCAATTTCAACCAAGGAAGAGCTTTTGGTCGGAGAAATAGCAGTCATCTCCACAGGAGCAACCTTCTTGCTCGGAGCCACTGGGGGCTTCTCGACAGCTTTGGAAGGCGTAACATCCACCTTCTTAGTCCCCTCTGGGACATCAATTTTGCTTTTCTTGGTCTCAGCAGCAGAAGTAGTGTCATCAAATAGAGCAGGAGGAGCTCTTTTCTCGCCCATTCTCTGACTTAAAGGGATGTGAGAATCTGAAGAAGAATCTTCTGGAGTTGAGGCTGGCTCAACAGATCTAATCACAGGACGAGCAGTATAAGAAGTCGTATAACTCCTATATTGCAGCAAATATGATGCAGACCTGATGTGCTCGTCTGCAACGTTCTTATGCAAACCCCAGATAAGTTTCAGATGCTTAATATTAACCTCTGATTCTTTTGGAGTTTTTCTTTTACTATCCACTGCAAATAAATACATAATGAAATATCAGTCATACATTTTGTCAAATATGATAAAAGCATAATTTCATAAGTAAAGGAAAATGAGAATAAACCTATCCCATTGCCATATGGGGGGCATTTAGGACCCTGGTATACTGCATCTCCAACCAAGGGGGCATATTGCCAATTTTTAATAACCACTCCATGTTCAAAATAATCTCTATTTGCATCAGGGAGGTTAACTACAAGAGCCCTATTTAAAAACCTAGTTTTTAAGTAATAAACATTATCTAAAATAGCCCATCTATAGCAATACATAATCTCAGGAATCCCTATACGGGTCCCATGAGTCAGATTTAATTTATACACCCCATTAATTATTCTCCATGAATTGGGGGCTATTTTTGCAGGAACAACGTCAAAGTACTGACATAACTCTAAGCATAAGGGATTTGGCGGAAAAGAAAATCCACATTCAGCAATGAATAGACTGGGGAACCAATGTCCCTCAGCCAATCGAAAATAATCTAAAGGCTCAGAAAGAACCTCTAGAGTTACCCAGGAAGGAATGGAAAAATCGGAACGAAATTTCTCAACAGATCCCACAAGATAAACCATAGTGAATAAAAGAAATACAGAAGAAAAGAAGAGAATATTACAGGAAAAAGGAAGAGCTGACAACTAGCGAAGGAAAAGATGAACGCACAAGGGAGAGAGAGAACAGAAAGCTTGAATGCAGAAAATTGGAAAAGGTAGAAGACGGTATGGTTACATAAGAAGTTTAAATACTTTACCTTGGGAAGATGCGAAGGAAATGATTACACAAAAGAAACTAATATGCCACCAGCGGCTAAAAGGACAAAAATGCACGAAGATCGAAGCACTCATAAAAATTCGAAAAATGCGGATTCTGTGAATTTGAAAGAAATTCAAATATGAAGAAAAGGCTCCTAAAACCCAGGAAAGTCATTTAATATCGCCATATACCGAGAAAGAATGTTCCATACTCCTCAAAGTTCAAAATATGAAACATTGGGGGCTTCTGTTGATACCAAAATTAATATGCTGATATGGACGAATAATATGAGAACACGTGTCAATCTACCTGGCACAATAGCCACGAGGAAGTTCATTTTCCCGACCAACTCATGATCTCTCCGAGCAACGAGGATACTCCGAGGAACTTCAGTACTCCGAGGTACTCTAGCGCTCCGAGGAACTCCTGAGCAACGAGCAACTAAGGCGGTCCAAGCTGCATCTCGGCCATAGCATTAATTGCCATATAATCAACAGTTCAATTATTCATTGAATGTTCATCATCTTGACGCACACGCTGCATTAAATGTATTACCCTTTCATATGTATATCATTCAATGTATCAATCCTTGCATGTACAGCCTAAGGGCTATAAATACCTTGTATCGCCCTCATTCAAAGGGACGGGAATTTCTGGAGAGAATTGGTACTCGAGAATTCCCAAACACTCAGCAATAGCATAACAGTGGACGTAGGCCATTCATATAAGGCTGAACCACTTTAAAATTCTTTGTCTCATTTCATTTATCTGTGATTGAATAATTAGAGCGATCTAATTTTTTACATCAACAGTATTTAATTAGGCGGGGTGTCACAGTAGGATAGTTTCGACGGTTAAATGGGAGCGTAGATATGTGTGTGACCCATTTAGGTGGTGAGTATTCTGTGACACCCCGACTAATTAAATACCGGGTAGCTACTCCTTTATAAAATTAATTCAAAATGCCAAGTTGGCTCAGTTAATAACATCACTGTCGAAAACATTTTAAAGATTACTAACCACCTAGTATTTAAAAAGTAAGTGCCAAATTTTATTAAATCTGATTAACATGCAACAAGAGTAATGAATAACTAAATAACACCATTCACCATACTGAAGTAAAACGAATAACCATCACAAAATGTAAATAAACTCTGGAGGAAAAACTCCTCAATACAAATCCCACAACTGATAAGTAAACTGAAATAAATAACTAAAACTGAATACTGAGCAATACATGCTAGAGTCTGAAAACTGAAATGTAAAAATGTCTAATAGAATTGGGCAACATGCCCTACAACTGATAGATGCTGAGACTGGAATCCAAATGAGAGAGGCGTCTAAATGCAAGTCCCTGTAGCTTCCACAAACAGCTACAGCTCGTCTTCTGAATGAAAATCCTATGCTTGGTGTCCTTGTGGCTGGGCACCTAAAAAGGTTTTACAAGAAAAAGATTTGAAAAGCAAACGGGTCAGAGCCCGAATGTGGAGTTATATTTTAAAAAAAAAACCTGCAAGTGCTTTAAAAACATTTAAAACATTAAATGCAAAGTACATGTTAGGACGTACACTCACATAATATCCTCACCTCTCGTCTAACTGTGCACTCCTAACGTAAGTACCCATCTATAACGACATAACCCACTAGCTAAGTGACATCGAATCTAGCTAGACTGTCATAGGACCTACCGTTACTACTTGGTTCTATTAACATATAACGCTCGTAAGTAAGTAGGGGTTTAATATAAACTCAAGTTACTAAATATGCCATTGATATAACTATCAGTTAACTCATCATATATCTCGAAACAATACTGTAATATTTTTTTTTTACCACATTAACATGAAGATTCCCATTAATATAATGTATATTATTCATCTCATAAATATACAATACAAGCACCCCGCAAATCTAAGCTGTAGTGCACACATACTCTGCTATCCATCCCGGTACATCACGTACATAAGGATTACATATTCCGAATCTCTCAGGAATAGTTTATCGATAACAACATCACAAATAATGGAGGCGAACACAGTCACCATCACATGGGTCACGCACATACCTACGCTCCCATGATCAGCGGACTTATTAATATCACAATAAGTCTTTCTATGACCTATGTTCATCAAGGTACCAGTCTATATCCCCCCCGTAGGCACACAAGGATTAGAGGGTCCTAAGCGAACGCAACCTCCCGTGATAGCAAGTATGGTAGGTATGTCATACACACAAACTATATACTAAGCATTCACACATCTTAGATATTACCATATTAATAAGGTATTTTCTACATCCTTATACCGTTATCCCAAACTTATATATTTCAAGTAATCCGATAATATATAATTTAAATAGTTGACACGCCTCACGTCGTAATTCCTTAAACTTAAAACCTATCTCGAATAGACTACTAAGTTCCCATAATTCTCACATATGATATCTTTATACCTAAGGTCTTTACTTCTGCCCCAAACCTTATTTCATCAACTTATTCAAATTTGTACTATTAACCCAAATATTATCTCACATAACGAATTTCAATAATCTAGAAAAATTCCTCGAATTGCATTCTAATTAAAGTCCACTATAATAATCACACCTACTGGTCTTCCTTAAGGGTGAGGGTATTCATAAGTCCTCCAAACATATTCTCCGAGGGTTTCCACCATTAAAATCAAATTAAGGAAAATTTTACTCATTCTGGGAAGGTCGATCGATCGACCTATGAATATTGATCGATCGATATAGTCGATCGATCGACTGATGAATGTCGATCGATCGATCGAACAGGTATGGCTACGGACTGCTTCGTTTTGCAGATTTGAAAACGTCCCAAAACTTATTTTTAAGGCATGATTCTCTAATATAACGTTATAGTAATGTCTCATAACCATCATACAATATTACTAACGTCCACAAACCAATAATTCAACAACTAAAGGCTACATATGGATCAATCTTCATCAAAAACCTAGTTTCCAGATTTTATCTCAAGAACATTCATAACTTCATCTTAAATCCGTATTTGATATCACAAAAAGCAGTATTTCTCTTAATATAATCGTCCAGTAACATTCTACATGCAACCTATATCCCAAAATTTAAACTAATAACTCCAAACTTATAGGTTTTTCATTATCTTCCAAGAACACACAAAGTTTTTGAATAATCTAACATGGAAGAAGCATTCTCCGAAATTTAAATGGAATAAATCACTTGCCTTGATTGTCTCTGGATTTGGTGTTGGATTTGTAATCTCTTTCTGCAGATTTCCTCTCTCTCTCTCCTTCTCCAAGCTTTCTTCTTCCAAAGGTGGCTATGGTGGCTAGGGTTTCCTTTGGGAGAGTTGGAAGACTAAATGATAACCTACGTAGCTTATGGGGTTAATAAAGGGTTGGTTGGGTCAATTCCTTATCAGATTACAACTCTCAATTTTCGTCACTTTTAATTACCCAAAAATACCAAATTACTAAAATACCCTTTAAGTTACCGGTATGGCCTAAAAATACCCCGGGACCCAAACTATACCCCCGGCTAGTGTTTTCTGACTATCTCGACCCTTCCGGATGCGTTGGCGCACTCAAAACGACCATACGAATTATAGATTTTAAATTCACTTTTATTATCAAAATATTATACCGTGACGCGGCGGTCCCACGCGTCTCAACAAAATTTCTAAAATGCCGTATATAAATCCCACGACAAATTTTATAATACCAAGTACATATATAATCATATATGCACATAATCAAATACTAATACGCATCTCATTAGTATTTATAACCCGGATTAATTTCCAATTAATACGCTATTTAATTAATTAATCCCAAAAATAATTATAGTCAAAAGTACGGGGTATTACATATTCTTGCCTCCAATATTTTTGTTATGAGATTTACTGTTCATGAGAGATGCCGAACCAATTGTCCTTTATGCAGCGAGTGATGCACCAGGACACAATATCAGAGTATGTATTGCGCCAAGTGGTCCTAACCAAGGAGCGCAGGTATATATATATATATATATATATACTTGAGGATGAATGATTCTAGTGTGTGAAATTAGAAATGTATAAATATGGATAAGTAAAATAATTCCAGAGGATAAAAGACTTCCTATGAAAATAGTGAAAATAAAATGGTTAACTAGCATAAAAGAATATTATTAGCGTGTTGTATGGGTGATACGGGTTACTCCCTTGAGATATATTTAGGAGTTCATGTCAGTAACCTAGTTGGAAATATTATAGATGACTAGGTTGGGGTATACGTACGCTAGGTGTGCACATTAGTGGAGCGGTGAGAATCTCAAGTTAGAGTTCGGAACTAACATGTACATAATAATTACATCTTTGCAGTTTTAAATACTTGCTAAAACAAATATTTTTACAAATCGGGCTCTGACCCGTTTTCTATTATTTCTCTTTTCTTTTTCTATATATGTATTATACCAGGTGTCCAGCCACAGGGCCAGTCTTAGACGTGGATCATTCGACGAGCTGCAGCTATTGTGGAAGCTGTAGGTTATCGATATTAGACGCTACTATCTCTTCATTCTATTCCTAGTTCGTATCTTTCATTTAGGGCACGTGTCTCCCATTTCCAGATTTACTATTTCAGGGATTTTATTTTTATTAGCATTTCCTTACTGTTGGATTTGAGTATTATGATACTTTGGTTTTAGACTTTGAATTTGAATGTTTTATCCAGTCTCATTTATTTTAGTATTGATTCATGTTCAGTATTTATTCTTGTGGAATGGAATTGGCTTATATACTAAAGCATGGAATTTATTAAGGGATTAATTGGGTATAATTAATTTGGGATTTTTTTTGACACTTAGCTTAATTAATTATTAGGTGATTAATAAGGAAAATTATTTTCGACAGTGATGCTAAGAATGAACCAACTGGATACTTTGATTTTAATTTAATAAAGGGCTGATCACCCGGTATTAAATTAAGCGGGGTGTCACAGGTGGTATCAGAGCATCAGGTTCTAGTGTCCTTTAGGATCTGTATGGCTTAACATGTTTTTCGCTTAGCGTTCTTTGATATTGAGCCCTATCTTTAGGATTGTTGTACTCTTATTTATATGTTTACGTCTTCAGCTATTTGAGATTTAATAATAATTTTGGACTAATAAATCCCTTCTCGTTTCAGATGCCTCCATAAAGAGCCCCGAGAAACAAAATTCCCAGCCAGAGCAACCAATAGCTCAGGCTCAGGGAATGATTAACACAGCTGACGTTGCCGCCATTATTGCTCAGGTAGTAAATGCAACTTTAGCAGTGGTACAACAGGCCCCACCATACAGGTTGTGGCGCTGATTCCAGCATAATTTCCCACTGTATGGGAGAGGGTCAGGGATGCCTTCCAGAGGGCACATCCCCCAGAGTTCTCAGGCAATTCTGGCATCATCATAGCGAGCTAATAAAAGGAAGATATCTAGAGGCATCTTCGCATGTACGAGTGTACCGATATTCAGAGGCAGTTACTGGCTTCCTATAAGCTAGTGGGGCTGCTTTGCAGTGGTGGGAGTCCATTACTACATTGGAGGAGAGGGATAGCATATCTATTCAGAGCTTTTGGGTGCGGTTTAATTTTAAATATTTTCCCTCCGCCATACAGACAAAGATGAGGCGGAGACTACTGAATCTGAAGTAGGAGGGTATGCAATGGCAGAATATGAGAAGGAATTCATGAGTTTTCTTACTATGGTACTAGATGAGGCACCTACTGAAGAGAAGAAAATTCTATTATTTATGGATGGATTGACCTGGAGGATTCGTCAACACCTCATAGGTAATCTGTCGTTGGGTACTTTCACTGACGTACTCAACGCCGCTGTGTTGCATTACTAGGACCATCGCTTCCATCAACAGGGGAGAAAATGAGTAGGGGAGTCCCGCCAGCAGGTCCGAACTGGAGGTAGTAGTGTCGGTGGGGCACCATCAGCTCAGGGGCAGGTCCGTCGGGGTCAGCAGAGTTCCCACCAGGGGGACCCTGCTAAGCAATTTTGATCTGGAGATTCTAGGCAATGATATGGGGGTTATAGATAGAGCCAACATGGTTAGTCTAGTCAGCATGGCCAATAGGGTCAACATCGTTATTAGCAGGGCCATCAGGGCCATTAGGCCCAACAGAGGCATCAGTAGGGTCAGCAGGGCCGGTTGAGGGGCAGCAATGGCCAGCAGGGCCGAGGCCAACAGGGGCAGAGGGGAGGTAACTTTAGCGGCAGGTGATTTTCTTGTGGCAAGACTATTCATAGGAAGCAGGATTGCCTCGACAAGGGCAGGTTTCCCCAGTAACAGAGTGCCCAGCAGGAACCCCAAAGACCCATCTTTCCCTTCGCCCTACCAATACCAGCGCAGGCCCCAGCTTTGTCAGTACTCCCGATTCAACAGGGACAGTTACAGTATGGACGTGTTTATAACGTCCATCCGGCAGCACCACATCAGGCAACACCCACGATTGAGGGTACGTTTCCTATCCATGGCACTATGGGGTGTATTTTATTTGATGCCGAGGCATCACACTATTTTATAGCCACTAGCTTTGCACGGGCCATGGGTTTATTAGCCACAACAGAGAGTACAGTGACTAGTGTAGACTTACCACTGGGTAGTGGGTCTTTAATTTTCTCTATATGCTGAGGGGTAGGGGTAAAGATTGCGAGTTTAATTTTTCCAGTCGACATGCTAGTCCTAGATATGCACGAGCATGACGCCCTTATAGGCATGGATTGATTTTCTACTTATAGATCCATGATTGACTGTAATAGTGGGACTATTATTTTTGCGATACCGGGCCATGATATGTCTTTAGTAGCGATTCCTCATCCTGAAGGAGGATCTCCCACCCAATTGTATTACATAGAGGAGGAGACCTCTAAGAAGGTGGTGCTTCCTCTTGACTCGATTCCTATTGTTTGAGAGTTTAACGATGTGCTCCAAGAGATACCGGGACTATCGCCTAGACGAGAGATAGAGTTCGTTATAAATTTGATGCTGGACACCCGATCGATAGCCCGCGCACCATATCGTATAGCTCCAGCTGAGATGAGGGAGTTACGGGATCAAATTGAGCAATTATTGGGATATGGCTTCATCCGTAGGAGTACCTCACCTTGGGGTGTTCTCGTTCTATTTGTGAAGGACAGGGATGGTTCGTTAAGGTTGTGTGTGGACTATCGAGAGTTTAATAAAGTCACGATACAGAATAAGAATCTGTTACCCCGAATCGATGATTTGTTCGACCAGTTGAGAGGAGTTGCTTTCTTCTCCAAGATAGGCTTGAGATCGGGATACCATTAGCTACGGATTAGGGAGCAGAATGTGTCGAAGACTGCTTTCTTGACGAGATATGGGTCCTATGAGTTCAGAGTCATGCCATTTGGGTTGACAAATGCTCCAGCAGTATTTATGGAGTTGATGAACCTGGTGTTCAGAGAGTTCTTAGATTAGTTTGTCATCATCTTCATAGATGACATACTGATTTACTCATAGACTAAGGAGGAGCATGTCGAGCACTTGAGACGGGTTCTTACGACGCTACAAGAGCATCATTTATATGCCAAGTATGAAAAGTGCGGATTCTGGTTATGGGAGGTATAGTTTTTGGGGCACGTTGTGTCAGAATTGGGGATATCAGTGGACCCGAGTAAAGTGTCGGCAGTGGGGACAACCCATGACACCGGCAGAGGTACGTAGCTTCTTGGGGTTTGTAGGATATTACAAGCGATTCATCAGGGGGTTCTCGAAGATTGCGGGCCCATTTACACATTTAACGCGCAAAAGGGTTAAGTTCATTTGGGAAGATGCTTTCCAATTAGCTTTCAATGAGCTAAAGGATAAGTTGACGTCAGCGCCAATTCTTGATTTACCCAGGCCAGGGGTGGAGTACTTGGTGTACACTGACGCCTCTCTACAAGGACTTTGTGGATTACTTCAACAGGAGGAACAGGCTATAGCTTATGCCTTCCGCAAGCTTAAGCCTCACGAGAGGGATTACCCCACCCACGACTTGTAGTTAGCAGCAGTTGTGTTTGCCCTACGAATTTGGACACTACTTGTTGGGGGAGAAATTTCTCCTCTTCACAGAACACAAGTCACTGCAATACTTGTTCACTCAGTGGAAGTTGAACATGCATCAGCGCAGGTGGCTGGAGTTTGTGAAAGATTATCAATTTGAGATTCAGTACCACTCGGGGAAGGCCAACGTAGTTGCTGATGCGTTGAGCCGTAGGCCAATAGGTGAGGTGGCAGAAGTGTGGAAGGCCAAGTGGAAAGAATTAGGACATCAGGAGGCAGTGGCTTTATCCTTTATGTCCGTTATGACAATCATTCCAGAGATTGTTACGAGAGTGATCCAGACCCAGGCAGCTGATTCATTTTGTCAAGATCAGATTATACAGCTTTCAGCGGAGGGCGCAGAGTCCTACTCCGTGAGCTCAGATGGGGGACTACAGTTTAATGGGAGATTAGTGGTCCCGGAGGGAGAGGATTTACGTCATGCAACGATGACACAGTCTCATGGATCCAAATTTATGATACATCCTGGAGGGGATAAAATGTACCAGGATATGAGGCGACAGTACTGGTGGAGTGGGATGAAGAAGGACATTACAGAGTTCGTGTCAAAGTGTGCCACATGTTAGCTGGTAAAGGTGGACCACCAGAGGCCTCCAGGGTTACTTCAGTCGCTGGAGATACCTACATGGAAATGGGAGCGCATTGCCATGGATTTCATTACTGGGCGGATCGGTTGAACAAGGTAGCTCATTTTCTGCCGGTACGTACGGATTACACTATGGGACAGTATGCCCGGATATTTATTACCGAGATAGTGAGATTACATGGGGTACCCTTGAACATCGTGTCTGATAGAGACAAGACTTTTGTATCACGCTTTTGGGAGAGCTTTCAGGAGGCCATGGGTACTGAACTGCGGTTGAGTACGGATTATCACCCACAGACAGATGGGAAGACCGAGCGTACTAATCAGATGCTGGAAGATATGTTGTGCATGTGTGTTCTTGACTTTGGAGGGCGTTGGGAGATGTATCTTCCACTGGTGGAGTTCGCTTATAGTAACTCTTATCAGTTCACGATCGGCATGGCCCAATTCGAGGCATTGTATGGCAGACCTCGTCGTTCTCCTACTTGTTGGCTAGAGGTGGGGGACAACAAGTTACTCGAGCCAGATGTAATTCAAGAAACGTCAGCCAGGGTTGAGATGATCAGGAACCGTATTAGGGTAGTCCAGGACAGGCAGAAAAGCTATGCTGACGCAAAGAGGTTCTTTTGGGAGTTCAACGTGGGGGATCAAGTATTGCTGCAGGTGTCTCTTATGAAAGGGGTGATGAGGTTCGGGAAAAAAGGGAAATTGGCTCTGAGATACGTAGGACCATTCCCCATTATCGAGAGGATCGGACCAGTGGCATACAAACTTGGATTGCCGAATCACTTGCACCGTATTCATGATGTGTTCCACCTCTCATCATTGAGGCGGTTTTTTAGGGATGAGTTGGCCCACACCCACATTGCGATTGAGAAGATTGATTTGCAGCCCGGCAGTTCTTATGAGGAGAGGCCTGTGGCTATCCTAGACCGTAGCGAGAGGAAATTGAATTCAAAGGTAGTTCCGCTGGTGAGGGTTCAGTGGGAGCATCATAACGTAGAGGAGTCTACATGGGAGCGAGAGGAGGATATGCGCGAGAAATATCCAGACTTATTCTAACCAGGTATGATTTACTTTTCGAATTTCGGGGCAAAATTCTGTTATTAGGGGGGAAGTATGTAATACCCCCATTTTTATGATATTAAATAATTAGGAGATTAATTATTGTTGTTGGATTAATTAAATTAAAAAGGTCGAGAAATTTAATTGTTAATTAATTCAAATTTAAAATAATCATTAACTAGTGTGCTAAGGGTTAATACTTAGTGATGGAAATCATTGATTATTACTGTGGGTATATGTAATTTGAAATTATATAATTTCTATAAATTATCGGAGTGCGAAATAAGACAATTTGGTATTTTAAGTCAGGATGCGCGTGTGAGCTGTGTTGGGACTAATTGTATGGGATAAAAAGATAAATTATTTTTGTATAGCTCGTATGATAATTTTGAGTGTGCCATTAAGTTCGGAAGGGTCGAGATAGTTGGAAAACTCTATCCAGGCATTTTATTTGGACTCTGGGTTAATTTTAGGCCTAGCCGACACCCCGTAGGGGTAGTTTTGTCATTTGGATTTTTGGGGAATTAAAATTGACGAAAATTAGAATGCTTTAATATCCCTCATGAAGTCAGAGTTAGGGTTTTATCTCTAAAAAAAAGATAAAGTCCCATTGGAAGGAGAAGGAGAGGTTCCTAGGAGTTGCGAGGCCAAATCCAGTTATCTTTCACCAAAAAACATCATCAACGCGTAGATCGGAGAGAGTAGAACACTTATATATCAAATTCAAGCGATGAATCAAACCTTCGTTATTAGGAAAGTGTTTATTACTTGCTTTCCTTTAGCAATAATCACGTTCATGTTAGTATAGGAATGAAACACCTATGTATTGTTAATAAAAGTGATGAAAATTAGAGAATTGATATAAATGAATTGAATTTGAGATTAATTTAGGTTGAACCATTCATGTATGTAGATTAGAAATCACGTATAGATGATTTTCTATGATGAACAAATCCAGAAATTTATGTTCTTAGATGATAATTGGAAGAACTAGGGTTTTATTAAATTACTTGGGGGATTCCAGATTACATTGTTGATTATAAAGTAATTAATGATGTTATATTAGTAGAAATCATACATACATGTTAGGAAGATGATTTAAAATGGTTGATTGGTGATTGGAAATTATCCGTAGAGGTTAGAGTTGTTGAAATTAGTGAAGAAAACATTTTTGGGTTAATCTGCTCGATAAGGGATAGCGGTCCGGACCGCCTTTCATAAAAGGTCCGGACCGTCTCTCAGAAAAAGGTCCGGATCGCTTGTTTTAAAAAAAAAGGGTCCAGATCGCTTTCATAGTGGGTCCGGACCACCGTGTAAAATTTTCCAGAATTGAATTTGTGGACCTTTTGGACATCTTTCGGACTTGTAATGCGAGAACTTTAGTGAAGTAAATTGGTATTTGAAGTGATAATATATTAAGACAAGTGTGATCTAGGACTTGGGTATAAGTGGGATGAATGACGCTTTGAAAAATTAGGAGGGGGATCATAATCATAATTATTAAAACGTCGAGAGTATTAAGTGAAAGTAATACTGCGAATAAGACGTGATACTTAATTGTGTGAATACCTAGAGATTATAATAGGTTGCGTCTATACCTATGTATTGATTTATTATGTGTATAGCATACCTACGCTGCTTTCTATCGAGCGGAGGATTCGCGCAGTGGACAGTCTTATCCCGGGTGACCCGATGGGGGGATATTGACTTCTACCCCGAGCATATTAACTTGGATACGTGCTATCTGTTACGTAGGATAATTTCGACAGTTGAATGAGAGCTTAGGCATGTGCATGGCCCATTTAGCTAGTGAGTATCATCGCCTCCAATATTTGTGTTATGATATTTACGGTTCGTGATAGACGCCGAACCAATTGTCCTTTATGCAGCGAGTGATGTACTGGGACACGATAGCAGAGTATGCATTACGCCAAGTTATCCTAACTAAGGGGAGCAGGTTATATATATATATATATATATATATATATATACTTGAGGATGAATGATTCTAGTGTGTGAAATTAGAAATGTATAAATATGGATAAGTAAAATAATTCCAGAGGATAAAAGACTTCCTATGAAAATAGTGAAAATAAAATGGTTAACTGGCATAAAAGAATATTATTAGCGTGTTGTATGGGTGATACGGGTTACTCCCTTGAGATATATTTAGGAGTTCATGTCAGTAACATAGTTGGAAATATTATAGATGACTAGGTTGGGGTAGACGTACGCTAGGTGTGCACATTAGTGGAGCGGTGAGAATCTCAAGTTAGAGTTCGGAACTAACATGTACATAATAATTACATCTTTGCAGTTTTAAATACTTGCTAAAACAAATATTTTTACAAATCGGGCTCTGACCCGTTTTCTATTATTTCTCTTTTCTTTTTCTATATATGTATTATACCAGGTGTCCAGCCACAGGGCCAGTCTTAAACGTGGATCATTCGACGAGCTGCAGCTATTGTGGAAGCTGTAGGTTATCGATATTAGACGCTACTATCTCTTCATTCTAGTCCTAGTTCGTATCTTTCATTTAGGGCACGTGTCTCCCATTTCCAGATTAACTATTTCAGGGATTTTATTTTTATTAGCATTTCCTTACTGTTGGATTTGAGTATTATGATACTTTGGTTTTAGACTTTGAACTGGAATGTTTTATCCAGTCTCATTTATTTTAGTATTGATTCATGTTCAGTATTTATTCTTGTGGAATGGAATTGTCTTATATACTAAAGCATGGAATTTATTAAGGGATTAATTGGGTATAATTAATTTGGGCTTTTTTTTGACACTTAGCTTAATTAATTATTAGGTGATTAATAATGAAAATTATTTTCGACAGTGATGCTAAAAATGAACCAACCAGACACTTTGATTTTAATTTAATAAATGATTGATTACCCGATATTTAATTAGACGGGGTGTTACACTGATCACCCGTGATTAAAATAGGCGAGGTGTCATCTGTAGTCCCCTTTGGCTGAACCACGTTAAACATTGGTATCAAAAATTATTTATTGTCTCCAACTCACACATATTTCATATTAGGTGAAGTCAAAGTCATCCAAATTTTGGCATTGTGATCATCACTGTGTGTGTGTAATAATATACATGCTATTTGAAATTATGGTATATTTCATATGAAACAAAATGTAAATATGAGTTTAAAACATAAATGATGAAAATTTTAGAATATAAAATGGAAAAAGTTATGAAGTTACATTATGAATTCATGTAAATTAAGTGTTAAAAAACTATTGTTTTATAGTTTACAAATTGTGAAATTTTAGAATATTAACTGTTGTTTTCTTGTCAAAATGAGAATTCCATCATGTTATGAATATTAATACTCTCACAAGAATAAGGGGAAAATGATATGAAAGTGAAATTCTTAATTTATTAAGAAACTCAAAATATAAGAATGCATATTTTATGTAGGTAACATGTGAAAATGACATTATGTTATGTGAAAATGTATTGTTTCATGAAAGAAATAATTGATAACACGAGATGGACATTGTAAGTGGAAATGCGTTACTAGTTAACATGATAATGTATAAGTGCTTTAATATTTGATTGCGTAAATCATAATGAGGGTCTAATTTGGAATAAAAAAAGCAAAAGTGGAAAAATTTGCATGTAAAACGGATTAATAATTAAGTTTATAAAAATAAACCCTAAAGCAATGAACTTTTGACTTTTGCCTTAAATACAATATTTTGATAAAAATAAGAAATTTTTGCACAAGACTTTAAATGAGCACAAACACGAAAATAATGGTCCTTAAATATGAAATGGAGGAACAATATTATTTCGGTAAAGATTAAAGGTAGTTAAACGATTAAATGAAGTAACGAGGATTAAATGATAAAATGTCTTTAAAAAGAATAACAATTATGTAAAGGTGGTATTAACCTTGGGTAGTTGCCTATGGGTTGGGTAAGTATTTAAAGTAACTAAAAAGGGGATTTATGAAAATAAAAGAAACGGAGATATGCCGAGTGTTTTGATAAAATGACGGTCAGACCGCAAGTAAATGAAATTAATGTAAAGTGAAAGACTTTTCACAAAAAGAGTACCGAAAAAACTTAAGGAGGGCTCGAAGCCCTAGGGTGGGACTTCGGTTTAGACTCAAAACGCTAGACAAGGAAGTAACGACTACGACATTTATGGTTGGCGGTGAAAGTCTGAAAACATAAATGGGATGCGATTAACTTCAGGATTAAAAGGAATAAAAGGGAAAGTTTATGGAATTGCTAAATTTCGGGAAATAAATAGTTGATAACTACATACGAAAGTGTTATTCTTGGTTAAATTCCATATTAATGAAATTATGTTATTGAAATAAGTAATAAACCCGGTATAACATTGATAGACAAGAAAATTGAGTCTCTAATGTATTTGTTGTTGTTGCAACTTCTTTTCCATCAAAATTTCCTTGAACCTACAAATAAACTCAAAATATGCATAGGGTAAGTAAAGGAGTATCAATCCAACTCTAAGGATGAAATACAAAATATGTGAAGACATGTGTAAATTCATTTGCATATTATTATTTTTTTTATGATTTTTTTTATTTTTGCTTTTATATTTTTATGGATTTATCAAGGGATTATTAATTAACTAACTATATACTATTTTTTAAATTACTAACAAAGATGTAAAAGCTAATTTAAGAAAAATTAGATAACAAAATTGTGCTAACAAGTAAACTAACTAAATTGGACTCATGAGGGCTTCAAAATTTCATCCCTAGAAAGGGATGATTTTCCTTCATTAATCATCATCCAAAAATAAAAGTAAACAATAAGAGCATGTGAGGATTAAATCAAGAGAAATTAAAGAGAAATATATCAAACCATTTTAGCCTTGAATTGGAATGGAATCTTCAATTGCAATTCCAAAATTCTCTCAATTACAATCACTCACAATTGTATTTATTGATTCTAAAATAAAACTACAAATTAACAAAGAAATAAAACTAAACTATAATATATACAATGGATAATGGATGAATTCATAATGGACACTTAAATAATGGAAGAGATTTGCTAAAAATACAAATCCTATCATTATAAAATTATACATTAGAACTCATACAAGGATATAAATTCTACATCATCACTTCATGTTGAGAAATTTGCTAAAAATAAAAATACTCACCATAAAGGAATGGATTAGAATTTACATTCAAGAGGGATGAATTCAACCACATCACTCTATTTTGAAATATTTGCTAAAAATGCAAATACTCACTATAGAGGGGTGGAGTAGAATTCATCCTAAGAATAAATTTCACCACATACCTCTGTATTGAGATACTTGCTAAAATTGCAAATACTCTTTATAGAGGAGTGGAGATAAATTTATCACACAAAGTTTAAAAACTAATTTGGATGTCCTTCTCAAATGATACCAAGTCTTCAATTTATACATGGCAAACATGGAACTAGGGGCAAATTGGGAAGGGTAATGGTGCAAGAGGTTGTATAAGGTGTTAGGTAAGGGTTAATTTAGGAATTAGTAGAGGGTGCATATGGGAAGTGGGGAAATAAGGTAGTTGGGGATGATTTTCGAATTGCGTAAAAAGGTGGCTTAAAAGATATGTGGGGGATTTTTATGGGTTTAATTTTATTTTGCATTTGGTTTATATTTGGTAGGTGAAAAATTATGGGTTTGGCTTTGGATAGATGAGGATCGCGATCGGGTATGGGAGGTTTGGATCAGGTGGTTCAAAATCGAGTTTATGCTTAGGCGAGTCCGAATGGTTGGGTTTGCAGGTTTGGCCTCGGGTCTAGGCTAGAATGCAGGTGGTCTGGGTTCGAAGAGGTTCTCCGGGTTTGGACATGGTCACGAATTTGTTGCTGGATTGACATGGTCGTGGGTTTGGTTTCAAGAGGTAAATTCGGGTGGTTGATCCAGGTTGAGTTTGAGTTCCGAGTTTTGAACTCGGTTTTTAGGTTGGGCATGGTGGTGGATGATAATGGAGGAGATATAAGGTGGGGTGGAAGAGGGTTTGATTTGGGCTGGTGACTTTGAGTGTTGGGGGTTTTGGAGGTGATGCAGGTGAGTGTTAATGGAGGGAAGAGAGAGAAGTGGGTGGGTGTAAGGTTGAAGATGGTGAATATTAGATGGGGGTGTTTGGTGTGGTAAGGTGTAGGAGAAAAGGGTGTGGGTGAGTGAGGTGGTTGTGTGTATGTTAGGTGTGTGGTAATTGGGTGTATGTGTGTTGTAGGATTTGTGTGTGTATATTAGTTTGTACCCAACCAAAAAAAAAACTAACAAAACTAAAAATTAAAATCTATTAAAAAATAAAATTTTACTCTAAAAATAAAAAGACTAAAAATAAAATAATACTAATAAACCTAACTTAATAAAATAAGAAATAACAAACCTAAACTAATACTAAAAACTAAAAATCAAATAAAAATTAAATTTAAATAAAACTAAAATGCACACCTTTAAAAATATAAAAATAATAAAAACACATGCGACACAAAAAAATAAAATATAAAAATAAATCCTAAAAGTATAGACAAACCAAACACACACGGCTCGGGATAGGCTTAGGCTCGGTTAAGCTTAGGTTAGGGTTACGGGATAGCGTATACAGGCTTAGCTCCATTTTTATTGCAATTTCATTGATTTGAGTATTTAAACACCGCAACATGCATTTGACCTACAAAATAAACAAATAGACATATAAGACCCAATTTTTTCGAGAATTAGCAATTAAAAACTGTCTATTTAGGATATTATTTAAACACTTTTGGGTGGTTATCACTCCCCCAAATAGAACATTGCTAGTCCTCGAGCAAAAAGATAGAGAGAAAGAAAGATAAGAAACCAAAAGTGTACCACTTTCGCGGGCACTTGTGATTGCACTTAGCATTCGCAACAAGCCTTTAAACATATAGGTTTCCCTACAGGACGAGTTTTGTCTCATGAGGGTTTGCAGAAAATATACCCACAAAATTATTTATTTGTAAAAGGCAGTCAATCTCTTATTAGACATAGAATAATTGCACAATCCATCATGAGATAAATATTTTGAGAAATGCAAGCTAAAGTGTATAAAAAGTTTACCTTTGTGAATACTTAAGGCTTATCCTTCCTAGAACTCAACGTGTGTAGTGTGAATCAGTCAAAGCGGGTCGAGTATCACAAGAGTAATTCCTAGATACCCTTTTCGAAATCAACGCTTCAACTTCAAAATATCACGGGATATAGCTCTTTCAAACGAACTCTCGAGATTAGGGTAAGTGTATTTCTCTTGTGTGTGAGGAGGTGAGTAGATGTAAGCAAGGTCAAACGTCTCACACACACATAAGAAAGAACGAACATTTAGAAAGAAAAATGATCTCATGAAAGAATGTTAATCACTATAGTGAGAACGTCGAGTTATTCACCACGTTGACTCTCATTTGCCCAAACACCTAGGGGAATATGAATGATTATGGGTGAGGGGGAAATGAAATGGGAAGGATGGAATGGGATAAGGTAGGTATGATACGATGGGTGATGTATGGACGATTGGTGTATGTTTGAGAAGAGTTTATTACACTTTGACGAACAAATGTCTTTATTTCATAAAATCTTAAGTGCAACTTTCTTTTTTCTTTCTTTTCCAAATACTCATCAATGTATGAGATAAATCTTCTAAAAATAAAAATAACCCCACCATAGATTTGTATTTAATTTTTCTCCATATGAATCGAACTTTGGGAGATATATTCTCTAAAAATGCGAACACTCTCTATGAAGGATCTTCTCCTTTTACTTTCTCTATTTTTTTCTTCTTTTCCAAGTACGCATCAATGTCTGAGGTAAATCTGCTAAAAATAGAAATAACTCCAACATAGACTTGTATTTAATTTTTCTCCATCTGAATAGGATTTGGGAGAGATATTTGCTAAAAATACAAATACTCTCTATGACGGATCTTCTCCTTTTACTTTCACCACTCTTCCTTTTTTCAATATGGTGGGTGTAAAATGGAATTGATATAGAAATGAGTGGTATGATATATGGTGATGATACGAAAAATGGAAGGTGTATGGATGAGCATAAATGTATGATAAAATGGAATTTGGTTAGGGTGAAAGTCTGGTGATCGGGACAAACTTCAAGACACGTGTTTCTTACAACTCGAAAGTGATGTCGTTCTCAGTGATCAAGCCAAAAATTTAATGAAGAATAATGAGATCATACAATGATTTAATGCAGACACAAAAGAAGTTGAATCAACTTATGACTTGGAGATTGCGTAAAACACTCTAAAAGAGTGAAAGGCCCTAATCTCATAAGCTAAAGTCTCTACTAGTAATCCTTAACGCTCTCTTGAGAATTATAGTAATCCTGAACTCTAAATCGTAGTGACTTGATACGTGCGCAAATTTTGTTGAGTCTAGAAATTCATGGTGCAACATGCCTTGGGATGTATTACATAAGCTCTTTAGAAAAAAATAAATCCTCTTGCTTGATTCCTAGACTTAAAAAGATGGATGATAGAAAATTCATGTCAATGAATGAGATGAAAGAAACTGCACGAAAATTTAACAAATTAGGTTTGAAAAATTTAAATTTTTTAAAAGAGGTACGATTTTGATAAATTTTCCCACCCCCAAATAAAAAGAAACATCGTCCTCGATGTTAAGTAAAATAATTTTTATAATTAAGAGGAGAAGGGAGGAAAGATATTACCAGAATCAACCGCTAATGAAATGGATAGATGAAGCCAAAATAAAACCTAAACAAATGATAAGAGAAAAAATGTGTACAAATCTATAAACATGATATAGCATTGTTTGATGTGAAACAACACCCCTACACAGGATGAAACTCATTCTAGAAATCACGGGCTGCCTCCCGGTAGCGCTAAGTTTAATGTCTCTAGTCAGACCAAACCATTCTCACCCTAAAGATAAGAACTAAGATCGAACGGGGTGATAGAAAAATTGGGCGATGAAAATCACCCTCAAACAAGACTGAAACGTCAGTCTTGTTGGATAAAATTGACAACGACGAGGGTGAAGAAAAACCAATCACGGCCTTTTTTGTGATTTTTGAATATTTGAAAAAAGGAAATATAATTGTGATTTTTAGAGAATGAAAGGAAGAAAATGTTTTCTGAATTTTTGTAAAAAATAAAGGAAGAAAATATTTTTGAATTTTTTTTTGGAAGAAAAGAGTGGGAAAAATAGATATTATTTTTTGGAGGAAAAATAAAGGAAGAAAATATTTTTGGATTTTTTTTGGGAAGAAAAGAGTGGAAAAAACACTTGGACTCTTAAATTTTGAACGAACTCAGTAAAACTCGACTACCTAAGGATGGAATTGGACACACACAAGTGAAGGAGAAATCCAAATTAGCACATAGACAATTTTTTTCTTTAAATTTAGGTGAGAGGGTAGCCAAATTTTAATGAAGTCTGCAGACGATAAAAATCACGGGATTTATTTGAGTGATCGCCTTTTTAAAAATATTCTCCTAGTGGACTAGCTAGTGGATTGATTTTAAATTTAGTGATAGCTAGGGTAACACACAATTGGTAAGCGAATGAGTCGGGTGATGAAATCCCTTCTCGTGAATGACCGGGTGTAGTCTTAGTAATTTAATTCATCACACCATTCGAAAATAAATGCGAGAATAAAATCACACAAGAGCACGTAATCACACACAAAAATTGACTCGCTGACAATAGAGGCGCAAGGATTGTAGAAATGTACCTCCCACGATTTTTACATCGTGGGGTGATGAACAATTTGAGTAGACCAGGAGAAAATCACGCCTATCTCAGTCGGCCTTAAGTGCCCTACCGATCCAAAGTAGAGAGGCTTCTTTTCCTCACCTTTGGACGCCCTCTCTCTACCTCGCCCGGTTTCCCTATCACACTTTTCTTCCCAATTAATTATTACAAATTTAAATAAAAAATAAATGGTGTCTCCAAGCACTGCAATACAAGCCAAATAATAAAGTCCTAATACAAGCCTTCTAAACAAAATGAAAAATACAAATGAATCCCAAAATGGATCCTCTCAAGCGCTTCAACCTCCAAAGATTGGCAACGACGCCATTTGATAGAGTTGTTTTTCGGTATATCATCGTTGTTTGAAGCTCCTCTAATCAAATATCTCAATTACCTACAAAAAATATATAACAAAGTTGAATATAGTGGTAAGTGAGGTATCAATCCAAATATAAGGGTGAAACATATAAGAGAGGAATACAATTCATTTGTTTATTTAATTTATTTTTGGACTTTTTGTATTTTTGTATTTTTTTTAGCTTTTCTTAATATTAAAATAATTTTTTGTGATGAGGGTGAAATAATACTAAACTAAATCAAAGATGTAAAGAAATAACTAAAAAGTGACTAAAAATGATGAACAAAGTCTAACACTAAAATAAGAGATAAAGTGAGGTAAATAAATTTGAGAACAATCAAGGAGTGGGGCTACACCCCAAATTCTAGCTATTCTAACTAATTAATTTAATCATTTGAATTCTCCTAAATTAATATCAAAATTACAAATAAACTCTTGTTGCAATGTAATTTTAATAGTAATATTTTAAAAAATTAAGTTTAATCCCCTACAACTCTAGAAAATAGATCTACACTTTAATTAATCACCCGCTAGGATCGATTCATCAAAATTTATGTAAATCTTAAAAAATAAAATTTAGAGTTGAAATTCAAGGGATAATACCACACTTAAGAAACCCCTATCTCTAGTTCGAATCTAAAATGGGTATTATATCTCGAATTTTAATTTTCTCTCAAAAATTATTTACGTTCTCTCGAGGCGTAAATCTAAGGGTGAAGGATCAAAATTAATATTCAAAGGGAATTTTTAAATAATCAAACTAGTTATATCAAAATAACATCAAATACGGGTTCACCCCACCACTTGAAAGGGGATTTAGCCTAACATGATATGAAATTTGGCAAACTAATAATCATAGGCATAGAATAAATGAGAAGAGAAGAGAACAATCAAACCCAATCTCTTGATGCGTAATTGAACTCCAAACTTTGTGATTAAATTTGCATCCCTCAATTTGAATGATCCAACCAAAATTACATAAAAAATACACTCAAATTGATCCTCACAATAATTTATTTTTCCTCACTATATAAAAATAAAAATTCTAATCTAACCCAATTTATATTTCTACTCTAAACTATTTCTTTCTTTTCTCTCAAAACCCTAGATGGGTTTCTAGATTATTTTCAAATTGGGTTTTCTCCTTCTTTAAATAGTGTGTCCATAGAGTTTAGGGGTAATTTGGGTATGGAAAGGTTTGGGTATGCATGTGGGAGAAGGTGTGAGGGTAGTATAGACATTGAACACAAGTTCATGGGTCTTGTGAGGTCATGAGAGTGTGAGGGGGGTTGGAGGGAATTTTGGGAATATAGGGTTAAAAGAAAATTTGTAACATTTGTGTTCTTTTGTTTGGTTTTGGTCTTCCTTTGGTACATAAATGCTGATAGAATCGGGTATGAAAAGTGGGTTTTAAAATAGGACAAGTGGGAATAAGGTGGTTACAGGTCTTGGAAAATCCGAGTTTGGTTCGAGTTGGTTCTTAGTGGGCTTCGAACTGGGGCAGTAGGTATGGATCGTGGAGATGGAATCGAGCAGGAGTGGAGGTCGGTTTTCGACCGATATCGTCGGTCCTGCTGGTTTTGAAATAGGGGTTCTCGAATTGGTAGGTGTGGTTCAATTTCGGGTAAAGGTCGCTATTTACAAGTCTCGGGTTTGGACGGCTTTTGGGTGTAATCGGGGGTTAGGCTCGGGTTGAGGTCTAATAGGTTGGGTTGGCTTGAGTAAATCGGGTTTGGAAAGTTTTGGGTCGCACCTGACCAATAGGTTTTAGGAGCTCAGGTTTAACTTGGGGTCGGGTTTGGTGGTTCTATGGCAGTGGGTTTGGTGGGACTCGGGTTGGTGACGGGTTAGACATGGGAGTAGTAGGATATTGAGGTGATTAGAAGTGGGTATATGTTAATGGAGTTTATGAGAGAGAGTGAGCGGAAGGTTGGGGATGTTGAATAGTGGAGGGGGTGTTTGTGTGTTTGAGGGTGTAGGGTGGAATGGTGAGGGAGAGTATGAAATTGGTGGTGTGTGTTAGTTTGTACCCTAAAAAAAATAAGTATCTAACTAAAAAAATTATAACTAATAAAACTAAAAATTAAATCCTAACTCAAAATAAAAATAAAATAAAAATCAAACTAAAAGAAAATAAAATAATGAAAACTATTAAGACTAAAAAAATAATTTCCTAACCTATAAACTAAAAAGACTCAAAATAAAATAAAAGGAAAAATAAAAATCTAATAAAACTAAAAACTAAAGTCCTAAAAAAAACACAATCTAATAAAACTAGAAAAATAAATTCCTAAAAACTTATCCTAATAAAATAAGATAAAATAAATAAAATAAAATAAAATAAAATATAGTAAAGGTTAAAATTTAAAAACTAATAACAATCGAAATATTAAAATAGAAAATAAATCCTAGAAATTTCTAAATAAATCTAAAATAAAACCTAAAAATGAAAAAAAAATCTAAAAATGAAAAAAAAATCTAAAAATGAAAAAAAAAATCAAAAAAAAAAATCTAAAATCACAAATTAAACACACATGGGGTTCTAGTGAAGGTTTGGGCTAGGTTAGGCTTGGGTACGGTACAGGATTGGGAAATTAGCACCATAAATCGCACATTTGCCTTAAAATAAGCATCGAACTTTCGCAAACGGCGATTAAGCTTGCACATTAAATATTTACGCATATAAGACCCAAATTGTCGAGAATTAGCAACTAAAGAATGTCTATTCGGGGTATAAAATGAACACTTTTTGGTGCTTATCAAACATACCAAAGAAGAAAAATCAATTAACATGGTTATGTGTTGGTAAGTTGAAGGTTAAAATAAGTAAACTAAAAAAAGACTGTATATGGGTGTTTGTATAGCCTGCATCAGTTATAATCCTAGGGTGACAGGTTGAATGTTAAAACCGAGCGGTCGTATAAGGTCACTTGTTATTGTTTTTGGTCTAACACACAATACAAAAATTTAAACTATTACTACACTCTTTACGGGAGTATAACGGCTAGTCCGGGTATCTAATCAATAGGCAATGTTGCTAGAGTTAATTGATTTCTTACTCCTGAATAAAAGTATAAAAGGCGATAGTTTTAATAAAATATTAATCATAGGATTGTATTGAAACTAAGATTAACAAAATGATTAAAAACCATAGATTGAGAATAATATCCCTTACCTTGAATTAATTAGTTTAAAGGGTTATATGGAAATAATTTTTTATCAAGATTATATCTCATTTTCACAATTAATAAAATTTAGATTTGTCGCCCCCTAAATTGTCATAAAAACTTAATTAATTTTGGAGTCAACAAATTTCCTCGAGATTACCCACGCAAGGTCATAAATATGACGCATACATGATATTCATCGTTAAATCTCCTAGGTATAAAATTAGGACCCATTTAAACTAGTATAATCCATCAGTAAAGCAACCATTTAATCCAAGATGAGTTCAATCAATCTCAATCTAAACTAATTTAGCTATAAATCATATTAAGTGACATATAATGAAAGGAAAGAAATAAATAAGCAAGAAAACTAATTATCAAAGTAAAAAAAAAACTAGTTACCAAAGCTTGAAAATAAGAAATACAACTTATATTAATGGAAAAGAGGATGAATAATGCACTTACGAACCAAAAGGAATCAAAACCTAGGAGAGGCAAACTCCCACCCAAAATATCCCTCATAACAAAAACCTAATACAAAAACTAGATAAAAACTAACCAATAAACTAAAAACCAAATTTACAAATAAATAGTAAAATGATTAAATAAAGGAGGGAATCGATTCCCTTGACAAAATTCAGCAAAAAATAGAGAGCTGGGAAAAGATTAAGAATCGATGCTCAAAAAGTGAGAATCGATTCATTTTGTAAAATTTAACTTCGACGGTATCCGATGGGAATTGGCATAACTTCTTCATCCTAACTCAGAAATGACACACTTTCGGTGATCACACGAAGATAATTTAACGAGCTACATAACCATTTGTTCTAAATACACAAATTTTGAAGATTAAAATTATGAAAATACCTTTAAACTTACATCTTGCGACGAAACTTTCCTAAAATGCAACCAATTGGTTCACTAAGCATTCCAATACCTGTAAAAGCTCAAGTAACCTTGCAAATCATATATATATATATATAAAACAAAGGTTAACCAACCGATATATGAACAAAAGTACGAAATAATGGACACAATTGTGCTGAAATGGATAAGAATAAAGGGCGATAATATACAATATTCAAGACCTATCATACCCCCTAACTTATACATCGCAAGTCCCTAGTGATGAAAAATATCAAAAGACATCCCAATAGAGAGAGACAAAAAATAAATAAGAATAAAAGATAAAAATACCACTCTCGCGGGCAAATGATTTCATTTAGCATATGCAATAGGCCATTAAACCCCTAGGTTACCCTAGTGGGCGAGTGTTGTCTTGTGAGAATTTTTAGGGATAAAATCCACCAACATAAAGTTTCGTCAAAAGTATGACCAAACAATAAATGCAAAAAGCTCAATAATAACGAAAATAATTTCAACAAGTTATTAGCATAGTGAATGAATTTACCCAAAAGTCCGTAATTATTAACATTGGAATAATTCATTACACTCGAAACCTTAAATGCGGAAGAAAAAATGAGCACATGAAAATATTAATTTGACAAAACTTTTATAATCTGAATAAATATTAAAGCATGCGTGATAATCAATCATCACTGGTATTTACACTCAATAAATGAAAAACACCATGAATAGGGTGTAACACACACGGGACATGTGGGAATAATGAGTAAATATAAACGAAACAAGGCCGCATACTTATCATCAGTGAATAACACCAAATATAAAATGAAAAATTATAATCTCAATGAAAGATTTCATTCATTAAGAGAGGCTAAATGTATTTTCACAGTTTATCGCAATCAATATGACTTTTGAATCACAGTTTATCGCACTCACCCTAGGATCACATAGAAATTTATAGGATTTTAACGTAGGATTGGGGTTAAGGTTATGAAATGAAGGGAATATGCGTGTTAGTAACTTACGAGCATCTGTGCAAGCCATTGGTGGTGACACTACGGTCTTTAGTGTGAGGTGCACTCGTGTCAACTTTTAATGATGTGAGAATCCCTTTGAGGTATCAATAAAGATAAATGTCATTTACTACTTAGATATGGAGATTGTTTAAAGTCAACTGTGGAGAGTGGTTGACTATAGTAGCATGTCTAAGAAGTATTCACTCCATAAGGACGTGTTAGGCCCATTGATTAAGAACATGTGGATGGATAATAACAATGATGAAATTAGACGAACTTGAGCCTTTGGGTATTGTCATATCGTGGGTATTTGGCTATCAATAGGCATGTAGACTCGTGTTGGTCGTTACTCGAGGATGTGTGCTTAGGACTTAATTGATAGGTATCATTGTAAGTGAGTGCCCTAATAATTGTTGACACACACACACACACACACACACACACACACACACACACATATATATATATGTATATATATATATATATATATATATATATATATATATATATATATATATATATATATATATATATATATATATATTGTTAGCCATGATGCGAGTTGTGAGTCATTGATGGTAAGTATGTTACGTGCGTAACAATGATTAATTGATGTAATGTAGGAGTGAACCCTATGTAGTCTTCTATGATTTATTCTTGGAGAACATGATGTGAACATAGAGGTATATGATCCCTTATAACGTCGGTATTGTGGACTTAAAGACTTATAGGTTCAGAACGACGTTCTGTATCCTGCCAAAATCCTTAGTAATGTCAGACTTTGGTTTAATATTGTGGTGACAATTATAGTCAACACAAATAAATAAGAAAAGCGCAATCACCAGAGGAAATAAAGAAAATAAAATGCCAATCACACAACACAGTATGTACATGGTTCAGCAAGAATGCCTACATCCACGGTGGTGCAGTCAGTATTATTTCTATATACTCCGGGGAGCGTTTTACAGAGAATACAGTGCGTGCCCTCTTGCCCCGAGCTTAGGGTTGTTATATACATACTTGTTCTTGGGGAGTGGGGGTGTTGGACTCCCCCACGTCCATCTTCTACTCCTAGAATATCTCCCTACGAGATTTTAGGAGGGACTAAGTCTGAACTGAATTCTGTTGAGATACGAGGGGCCAGACTTTGGGCCGTTTTTATTAGGCAACTCGTCCGGGCCCATGATGCCAAATTTGGGTACCCACAATTGCCCTTAAAGTTGTTGGGCCACAATTTGGGCTCATTAAATTTAAATGTTTTGGCATAATGGCTCTTTTGTAAATTGTGTAACTCTTTCCAATGTTGGAATCCTTTATTTGATTTTGGTGGAAGCTTGCTTCGTGTTCTGTGCATCCTGATTGAGAACGTTTAAGGAGTCATTTGGAGTGGCATTTTTATATTATCGTTTCAAGCTTCTTAGTGTTCCTTTATCTTCTGTGAGTTTTAGCTCTCGTGCCCTCTTCTCCAGGTCTTCATTTTCTTCGCTTTCAATCTCCCTCATCATCTGGGCTTGTGATCTTGCATTGTCCAAGTCAAACTTTTATCTCATAAGTACCCTTTGCTCTCTCTCTGTGCTTTCTCTGTTGAGTTTTCTTTGAATTTGCACTTTAGGGTTTACAAATGACGAAGATAGGTAATAGATCAAAGTCTGAGTTTAGGAAGTTTTATAATATCCTCGAATGGTAGAGATTGAGCGCGGCTCTGTCCCTGAGAATGTTAGAGAGATAGAGGGCACTTATTGGATTCACGCCCTATTGCTTTTCCAAGGGGGTCTTACTTTTCCTCCAAATAATTTGTTCCTGCATTTCTTTGGTTATTTCAACATCGTCCCTGCACAGTGCTCGCCCAATGTCTGGAAGATAGTCAATGGTGTCCATAGGATAAATTAACTTTATGGCACTAAATTAGGGCTCGCTGAAATTTGTTTTTGTTATTCCTTCTCTCGAACGAGCTCTGGTCTTCTTTACCTCAAGGCCAAGAGTCCTGATAGTGTATTGTTAGTAAATTTACCTAATTCCCACAAGGACTACTAGCAAGAGGGCTTTATTTCTAGGAATTGGCAGTTCTCCCCCCATATTGAGGGGGCAAGGTTTGATAGATTCACTATTCTCTTTTATGGGGAAGAGTACATAGGTAATCTTTGCTCTGCTCTTTTGATCTGCTTGTTAATGTATGATTTTTCTAATAATTTCATGTTCTCTTTTCAGCGAGGACAAATAATTTGAAACCTGCTCTTAGTGAGCTTCGTGCTGCTGAACTGATCAAGGCCTGGAACATCAAAGAGCCTTTGGCTGAAGGTGAACATCCTCGATCGACCGCTTTTCTCCTGGAGTATAAGAACATCAGGTCTAGTTTCATTATACATCCCGTAGACAGCATTCCTGTCCTAGATATTACTAAAGAAGTTGTTGTTGACCCCATCCAGTTGGATGAGGAAGAAAGCAGTTCTGAAAGTGATATTAAAGGAGGTGCTGAAGGCGGTTCTGGTGAGGCGAGCTCCAGTAGTGAAAGCTCTTCTAGCTCAGAAGAGGTTTCTGAGGCTCAAGAGTCTTCAAGTACATCTAGCAGTTCTAGCGAGGAAATGGTTCCCCCTAGGAGGAACTTGATTCATGATGATGATGACGAGGATGATGTGCTTCTCGCTCAGCGGTCAAAGAAGCAAACATCCAGCAGTGGGGCTATTGCCACTGGTTCTTAGTCTGCTTCTCATGAGCAGGAGAAGAAGAGAAAATACGAAGAGCAGTTGAGAGAAAGAGAGAGAGAAAGAGTGAAGAGGAGAGGAAGAAGACTGAAGAGAAAAAGAAGGTGGAGGAGAGGAAGAGGGCAAAGAAGGATAAGGAGAGAGAGGAGGAGAGGAGAAATTATAGGTAAGGACGAAGGCTGGTCAAGCTTTAGTGCCAGTGTCTGCGTTGCCTGAGGGGGCCTCGGTTGCCATCTCTCCCCAACTGGCTCCTGCACTGCTCGAGAGAGCAGTCCTACCTGCTGATCGTCAAAGGGTAATGGGGACTGACTAGCTAGCCTTGCAAGCGAGTCAAAGGCTAACCTTGGTAAGTATGTTTCTTTTCTTTAACACTTGTAAAACTTTATTTCGATCCTCTCTTCTAATGCTTTCTTTTTATTTGAAGTTTTTGACTGACTTTTCCGTGCTCTATCACTCTCGCAATGAGCTGGTGAATAAGAATGCTGAGTTGGAGAAGCAAAACGCTGCTCTGAAGGGGAAGAGTATTGAGCTCGAGGCTAGCTCAAAGGCTGCCGATACTGCTCATATGTCCTCTGATCTTGCCCTTATTAAAGATAATCGGGCAAGGGAGGCAGCGATCAAGGTTCTGAATGAGTTACAGCAGGCCTATTATTTAGTCTGCTCGAGCAAGCTAGCGGTGGCAGAGGAGAATAAGGTGCTGGTGGAGAAGCTGAAGGAGAAAGAGTCCGAGGAAGTCACCATTAAGGAAGGTTCATTTAATTCTGGGTGGGCTGCCGTATATGAGTATGCTGAGGTTCAAATAGGCTACATCAGCCATCTGAACTTTAAAAAAGGCTGGAATAAGGCTCTTCTAGCTGTTGGGGTGGATGTTAATTCTCCCTTATTCGATGAGCATGATCCAGGCCCAAAGCCTTTCGTAGAAGAAGCTCCTGCCCCAGTCATTGAAGGTAATGACTCCGCCTCCCAGTCAGTTCCTGTTGATGCCCTTCCTGCTCAGGGGACATAAGTTGTCCCTTCTGAGGGAGATGCTCCTACTGCTGCTGATAAGGGGAAGCAACCAGCTTCTTCTGAACAAACCGAGGTCTCTAGCTAGTCTGCTCTTAGGTCTTCTCTGCATTTTTACTTTACTTGTACTTTTTTTGAACAAATCGATGTAACTGTACCCTTTTATTTCAATGAAGTGAAAGTTCTTTCCTTTCTGGACATTGATTCTTCTACTTTTTTACTACTTATATGTCTTATAGTTGATTGATGTGGACGAGTATATACTTGCCACTTTTCAACTGGGAAGAGTTCTCGGTCCTAATGCGAGCACCCAAGTTCGTCAGGCCTTTGTTAGGATCTGTAAATCTCTCAGGTAAAGAAATAAGCGCTTTAAGGACCAGTCTGAGTTTGTCGCCAAGCTGAAGGACATACTTCAGGAGATGGAAGAAGTTGGTGCCTCAGTCCAAGAAGAAGTAAACACTATGAGATCTAGGCTCCTAGTTGCTTCTGAAATCAATCAAGTCAGAGAAATTCTTCAGCAGGAGAACGAGACTCTAAGGAGGGAGGTATCGCAACTCAGGGAGCATGCACTGAGCATAGCACCTCACGTTCTACGAGGTTCCTCTTCCTCATCTACTCCGCGAACTGGCACAGAGCCGAGCGGCGCTTCCCCAGCTTTGCGAGGCTCTACCTCATCGATGGCTCCGCAAGATGGTCTAAACGTATATGGTTCATCTAGGGAAATGGATGAACTCTGAGAAGATGTTCATCGAGCATACGTGATTGCTGCTGGGCTTCAAAGGGATGTCACACGACTGAGGCATCTATTTAAGAAAGGACCTCGGCGAGTGTGGGCTGATGGTTACGACTAAGGTTGGGCAGATGCTCCGACGAGGCTGACAGAGTTTGAAGAGCTCGCATTTATTAGGGGATGGTTGAGTGCCCTCAGGGAGATTCAAGTTCCAAGGAACTCAGTACTATAGTACCGTCACGAGATCTCTCCTTCAACTTTATGGCCTAACCCTTTTAAGAGGGACGACTAATGAATCCCTATCGATGCTATCCCCAGGAAGCTGTTAGAGCCAACCGCCAATGAGGTCGAGCAGGAACTAACTCCTCATCAGGACGATGGACGAAGAGCACAAGTGGCTGACTATTTTATTCAGAGGCCTCAGCCTCATTAGGATTTTACCAGCTGTAACTCTCTGTATATATGTAATGAAGTAATGTAATATTGATGTTTTGGACGATATCGCCGACTAAACATGGGTTGTACATTCTTGTTGTAAATGTGATGAAGTAATATAATATCTATGTTTTGGGCGATCTCGCCGACTAAACATGTGTTCATCATTTATCTCTCACTTAATTATCTTGGGCCCCTGATGGTGGACTAGATTGGTAGGGTTGTAATGTTGAGTTAGTGTCCTCCCAATCCAACATGCTTATAAGATACCATTCTGCCTCACTTTACCTTTTAGGTCATGTCGTCACACTCCCTTAGGCCTAAGTGTGGCAATGGCGAGGACACACCTGGCGCTGGATGTTCTATCCGAGCAGGTTTTTTGATCCAAACATAGTCTGGTGAATAATTTATTTTTGGTCTAATTGCCTAAGGATCCCTTGTAGGGCTTCATATATTGCCGGGGCAATGTTATGAGGTTGTTCGTGTTTCATAACGAATACCTGAGGAGGGTGATACCCTACTTTTATGCTTTGAGTAAGATGCCTGTTATTTGGAAAAGCTGTGCAAGTTATAAAGTTCTCAATACAGGATTAACACTTAATAAAATGCAACTACTAAACATCTTTCATTAATTCTCAAGTAAATAAAAAATGAGTTGCCAATTCCAAAGATTTGATAAGAGAGCCAAGAAAAAGAAAAAGCTAGAAATAGAATTTCTTTAGGTTGGTTGCGTTCTATGCTCGGGGTATCTCTCTACCCTTCAGCATTTATAAGTGATAGGCTCCTTGTAGATCGTCTCTTGTTATCTTGAATGGTCCTTCCCAGTTCGGCCCTAGCTTGTCGTCTGATGGTTTTACTGCACTGCCAAGGACTTTCCTTAGGACGTAGTCCCCAACCTGGAATGCCCTCGGATTGACCTTATTGTTATATTATTTCGCGAGCTGTTATTGATAGCTCGCTAGCCTTACTAGAGCTAGGTCTCTGCGTTCATCAGTGAGGTCAAGTTCAGTGAGTAAAGCTGCATCGTTCTGGCCTTGGTCGATAAGGGTGGTTCTTATCGTTGGTAGACCAACTTCCAAGGGGATGATTACTTCCATTCTGTACGTTGGTGAGAACGGGGTTTCCCAGTTGCTCACCGTGGGATAGTGCGGTAAGCCCACAAAATATGCGGCAACTGACTTGCCCATGCACTTTTGGCTCGCTTTAGTCATTTCTTCATCCCATCGATCACTGTTTTGTTGGAAGCCTAGGCTTGACTGTTGCTCTGGGGGTATGCCACCGAGCTAAAATAGTTTTTGATTCCGTGTTCATTGCAGAAGTTCTGGAAAGGGCCACTCTCGAACTGTGTTCTGTTGTCAGTGATGATGGTTCTGGGGATTCCAAAATGGGTAATTATGTTTTTTCATATGAATTTCATCATATCTGCATCTCGAATGTTTGCCAGTGGCTCTGCCTCGATCCATTTGGTGAAGTAATCCGTTGCGACCAACAGATACTTACAGTTGTTGACGACGGTAGGAAGTGGGCCTACGATGTCCATTCCCCATTGGACGGAAGGCTAGGGGCTGGTGAGTGATCTTAGATCGCTGGCAGGTTGGTGAACCATAAGAGCATGTAGTTGACATTTTTTGCATTTGCGAGCGTATACTGCCAAATCTTTTTGCATATATGACCACCAGTAGCCTTCCTTCATAGCTCGAAAAGTTAGTGATCTTCCTCCAATATGGCTTCCATAGATTCCTTCGTGGAGCTCGTGTAGAATTTGCTCGACATCCTTCGGGTGAACAATTAAAGGTGAGGGTTGGAAAATGATCTCTTATACAGCTTGCCCTTAGGAGATAAGTGAAAGCGAGCAGCTTTGACTCTTATCTGGTGAGCAGTCTTCCTATCACTTGGAAGTGCGCCATCTTTCAAATAGTCCCTTAAAGGGTCCATCTAACTGGGTGCTGACTCAATCTGGAGCACATGCTCCACGCTTAGCAGCTCATCGCTCTGGTTGATGCTCGGATGGACGAGGAAGTCGATGGGGATCATTCTTTTTAAATTGAAATTAATTGCTGAACTCAGGGCTGCTAAGGCATCGGCATGGCTGTTCTGACCTCTGGGAAACTACTGGACACTGACTTCCTCGAAGATGGACATTAGCCTCTTTGTCAAGGCGAGGTAGGCTGTTATTCTTTCATCTTTTGCATTATAGTCCCCACTTATCTGATTGAAGACAAATTGTGAGTCACCGAACACCTGTGACTACTTCGACCCCAACGTATGTGACTTCTGGAGGTCGGCTATCAAAGCCTCATACTCTGCCTTACTGTTGGAGGCTTAAAATCCAAGCCTGATTCCCTATTTGAGGAAGGTATCTTCTGGAGTAACAAGCACAATGCCCACTCTTGCCCCCTTTGAGTTGGAGGCTCCATAAATAAATAATCGCCAAACTCCCTCTGTTGTGCGATTATCTCTTTGCTTCATGGGTTAAAGTTGGTCGAGAGGCTGCTCGCCTGTGAACTCGGTTATGAAATCAGCAAGGACTTGCCCTTTGATTGCATTCCTTGGTTGAAATTGGATGTCAAATCGTTCGAGCTTGACCGACCATTTAGTCAGTCTGCTCGATAAATCCGCAGGACTGCTTTAAGGGGGTGTGATGCAGGGACGACGATAATGTGAGCTTCAAAGTAGTGCTTCAACTTCCTCGAAGCTATTACAAGTGCAAAGGCGAGCTTCTCTAGTGGTAGGTACCGCTGCTCAGCGTCTAATAAGGTCTTGCTCGCATAATAAACGGGGTGCTGGATTCCTTCTTTCTTTCACACTAGTGTAGAACTGAAAGCGTGGCTAGAAACGGTGAGGTATAAGTACAAGGAATCTCTTTCTTGAGGTATGACGAGTAGGGGTGGTGAGCTAAGGTAAGATTTGAGCTCGTCCAATGCTTGCGAGCAATCTTGATTCCATTGGGAAGAATTATTTGCACTTCTCAGAGGACTCCGAGATGAAATGGTTCAAGGCAGCGAGCATATCGATGAGCTTTTGTACGTCTCGTATTGTGCAAGGGGGCTGTACCCTGTTGATTGCATTGATCTGGTCCGGATTAGCCTCTATGCCTCTCTCACTGACCAAGTACCCAAGAAACTTTCCTGATTGGACACCGAAAGAACACTTGCTCACGTTGAGCTTTATTCGGTATTTTTTCAGAATTTCGAAGGTTCTTGATAGGTCTGAGAGGTGGTCTTCTTTGTTCCTACTCTTGATGAGCATATCATCGATGTAGACTTCCATGGTGTCTCCCATTTGGGCTTTGAACATCTTTGTGACCAGCGACTGGTAGGTTTCCCCGACATTTTTGAGCCCGAAGGGCATAACTTTGTAACAGTATAATCCGACGGTGGTGATGAATGCTGTCTTGTCCTGGTCTGATGCATACAGAAGGATCTGATGATACCCTGAATATGCATCCACAAAACTCATTCTTTCGTGAGTTGCTGTGGCGTCCACTAATTGGTCGATTTTTGGGAGAGGGAAACTGTCCTTAGGGCATGCCCTGTTAAGGTCAGTGAAGTCATTACAGACTCTCCATTTCCCATTATTCTTCAGAACTAATACTGGGTTGGATAACCATTTAGGGAATTAAACCTCCCGTATGGATCCTATATCCAACAGTTTTTCGACTTCTTTTTCTATTGCTTTAGCCTTCTCTGGCGCAGTTCATCGTGCCTTCTGCGTGATAGGTTTGAAAGTGGGGTCGACGTGCAATCGATGACAAACCATACTGGGATTAATTTCAGGCAGCTCGTATGGTTTCCACACGAAAACGTCTACATTGCTTCTCAATAGAATCGTCAATTCCTTCTTTTCTTGATCTGTGAGAGAAGATCTAATCAAGAATATCCTGTCTTTCTCGCTACCACCAGCTGTAACTTCCTCCAGGTTTTCGACGACCCGCTCACAGGGGAGGAGCCTGGTCTCTTCCACTTTGGGTCTTTCGTACCTTAACTTCTATTTTAAAGGTATCAAACATTCTTGTTCCTCGACCTTCTCTTTGGGCTTTTCGACCTTCTTCTCTGGTCTTGGGCGGATGGCCTCTATGAAGCACCTTCTTACCATCGCTTGATCGCCATGGATCTCCATTACTCCTCGCTCGGTCACATATTTGAGTTTCTGATGGTAGGTCGAGAGAACTTCCTTCATCGCATGTAGCCACCCTCTGCCGAGGATAGCTTGGTATGGCGAGTCAATGTCGACTACCAGAAACTCAATCATCTTGGAGATAGTTCCTGCCCTTACCGACAGTACGATCTTTCCCAATAGAATAGTCACTTTTCCAGCAAAGCCAACTAAAGGGACAATGGCTTCCTTCAGGTCGGTGATGCTCAACTTCAATTTTCTGAACAGTTCGAGATATATTACCTCGGATGAGCTTCCTTGGTCGACGAGCAACTTGTTGACATCGTAGTTGGATACCCTGAGCATAATGATCAAGGCGTCATGATGTGGGGTTCTCACTCCCATCAGATCTTCATCTGTGAACACGATATGTTTGCTATAGTCGACGTTATCTGCTCGCCGACGCTTTCCTGATTGTGTCTTTGCTGGATCGATCTGGCAAGCTTGCATCACTGCTGTAAGCTTTTTTACTTCCATTCGAGCCGAATTTCCTTAAATCTACTTCACATAAGATGCCCCATGAATTACTGTGAATTCATGGCCAACATCATCCTCGAGTACGTTGTTAGGTCTTGCTTCTCCATTGGTAGCGACTTTCTCTGCCTTCTTCTCCACAAACTCATTCAGGTGCCCGGACTGGGCCAGTTCTTCGAGGTAGGACTTAAGAGCTTTGTAGTGCTCAGTCTTATGTCCTCCCTCTTTATGAAAAGCGCATCTCAGCACATTGTTTCTCTTTAAGGGATCTCCTCCCATCTTTCTGGGCGACTTAAAAATGGCTCATCTCTGATCTTCGCCAGGATCTTGTAGATTGGTTCTTTGAAGATAGTGTTAACTGCTTGGAATGCTTTCGAAGTATCGTTCTTTCCTCCGTTCTTGGAGCCATTTTTAACCCCATTCTTTCCCCCTTTTTTCTGGTTTTCAACCTTGTCGTTGCCCTTGGTAGTGAGCTTAGTTCAACCGTTCTCCCTTCTACTGAGGCGAATCACATCCTCCACTTTGGCGTACTTCTCGAAGCGAGCCATCAGGTCATCGATGGTCGTGGCCTCCTTCTTCGTCAGGGATTGGTGCAGAAGGCAAGAGTGGGGTAAACCAATCTTAAAAGAGACTACTGCTACTTGCTCTGAGCAGTCCTCGACTTCGTTGAACAACTTCCAGTACCTTTTCGCGTAGTCCTGGAGGCTCTCTTGAGGCGTTTTTTTCATTGTTAGTAAAGCATCCATCTTTTTGGGATGGGATCTACTAGTAATGAAGCGAGCTATAAAGAGCTCGGACAGGGCCTCAAAACTCCTGATAGTCCTGTGAGGGAGCCTCTCGAACCATTTCTGCACCACATCATGCAGACTCGAGGGAAAAATTCGGCACATCAGTGCATCCTGATGGTTCTAGAGAGTCATGGCTTGCCTGTACTACCTAACGTGATCAATAGGGTCAGTTTTTTCATCATAGATCTTGAATCTAAGAATAACAAATTTCTTTAGGGCTTACTCTTCTTCTATCTCCCTTGAGAAAGGGGATTTCATCTGGGTCTTGAGAGCTCGTCTAGTAAGCTCCCTGGTCGATCTTGCACCGCGATGTGCTGGGTGTTGGTCCATTTACCTTCGAATAAAATTTCGTATGTTCTCATTGCTGTGAGTTGGGTTCCTGTAACGGCGAGCCGATCGCTGGTGCTCGAGCTGCGATCCACGTCTAGGGCTCCATCCTCGGCTGCAAGACTTGCTCTCCCAAGGGCTAGGAGTGCGGTATGGACGTCGCCTAGTGCTGCGATGGAGCTCTTTCTCCATCCTTTCTAATTTCCTTTTGAGGCGAGCATTCTTATCCTCTTGCTTGCGAGTGGACTCCCTCTGCTCCTGGAGCCTCGCCTCATAGGCATCAATCAATCTAGAGATTTGTGTGGACTTTGCTGGTCCTTGGCTCTCCTTTGAGGCTGGCCTCTCTGAGCGAGCCCTCTGATCTGAACGCCGTATTTCAGATCTGAGCCTGCGAGGAGCAGGTTATTCTTGGATATCTCCTACTTGAGGGGAATTACTGCTATGACCAGACATTTCAAATTTCTTTGTTGGTGAGGGCTTTCTCAGGGAAGACAAACGATTCCCACAGATGGTGCCAATTGTGTTGACAATTATAGTCAACACAAATAAATAATAAAAGCGCAATCACTAGAGGAAATAAAGAAAATAAAATGCCAATCACACAACACATTATGTATGTGGTTCAGCAAGAATGCCTACGTCTACGGTGGTGCAGTCAGTACTATTTCTATATACTCCGGGGAGCGTTTTACAGAGAATACAGTGCGTGCCCTCTTGCCCCGGGCTTAGGGTTGTTATATACATATTTGTTCTTGGGGAGTGGGGGTGTTGGACTCCCCCACGTCCATCTTCTACTCTTAGAATATCTCCCTGCGAGATTTTAGGAGTGGACTAAGTCTTAACTGAATTCTGTTGAGATACGATGGGCCAGACTTTGGGCCGTTTTTATTAGGCTACTCGTTCGGGACCATGATGCCAAATCCGGGTACCCACAAATATGTAGTGTGTGTAGCATCAAATTGATTAAAAGGGAGTTTTCAGGCCATTTCATTGGGTCCCGATGATAGGGTCATAGGTTGAATCTCCACATGGGTTTCAAATAAAAGAAAGTAGGATTTTCATCTGAATGCAGTAGCTTGTTTATTAGAGGCTTATAGGTTAATGTCTATACAAGCATATAACAGTCATTTGAGATGGATGCTAGGAGGTTGGTATGGCATACCTACTATGAGAGAATCATGGATGATGAAACCTTGTCAGGTTTGAGTGAAATTTACATTGAGGTGTGCTTAGGGGTGCAACTGGTATGGTATGGTCGGTAATGGCCCCTTACCAATACCAAAACCACAATCTAAATGGTAAAACTGTACCGTACCGATTTACCGACCGGTACATCAAAACAAAATCCAAAACCAAACAGACCGATTTTTCAGTTTTTTTGATATTTTCATTTTTTTCATTTTTTTTAGTTTCGGTAATTTCGGTTTCAATTCATTTTTTCCCCGGTAAATACCAGAATTTCAAATCTGTTTATGCATTCGCTAGATCTGGTATATATTTCGATATTATGATTTCGAGTAAAATTTTGTACAAGTTTCGTTACCAAAATTTTTAACTCATTTAATTGATTAAATGCATTACTTAAAACTAAAATATAATATAAATTGCACTGAAAAATAAAATGAAGATTATGAAGCATAAACAAACTAAATTGCATAAACAAACTAAATTGCATTAAAAAGCCGTAAAATAGTTGTGTATAAATTGGAAGATCAATATATGTAGTTGTGTATAAACATATGTGAAGATCTATATAAAAAAATTAGATACATACATATATATATGTTTTTGAAGTAAAAAAACACACTGAATAAAAAAAACATTGAAAGAGTAGATCAAGATTCAAGCAGATCAACAACATTTTTTTAAGTAAAAACACATTGAAATAAATAAACACATCTCGAATGCACAAAAATAACCAACATACCGAAAACCCACAAGTTTGTGGCGTAGCAGATCTAGACATACACACATAAAGAAACAAACACTTTGGTAAAAACCCACAAGTTTGAGACGTTGTAGATCTAGACATACACACATCAATAATACCTTTATACCAGTTTGAGGCCGAAAAAGGTTGCCGAAGGGGGAGACTTGTACCGATTTGAGGTCGAAAAAGAAAAAGATAGGGAAGAAGAAGTTGCCTTATGTTGTGCGACTAGAGGGACTTTGTATGGGTATTGCTGATTTGTGAGAGAATAGAAACAAAATTGGGTTTTGTGCTTTTATAGTAAGTGAAATGAATGGATGAGATGAGTTTAAAATGAAGGGTTTTGATAATTTGGTATATTTTTTTTAAATACAATTTTCATTTGGTAATTGGTACGTAATATACGGTAAGTTTGGTACGGTATTTTGGTACGATAAATTTGATAATTTTGGTACGATAACTCAGTACGGTAAATTCGGTAAATCTGTTTTTTTATATCTTAAAGCCAAAACCAACCAAATTTTTGGCGGTATTTTCGATTTCGGTATTTCATAATATGATATCAAAACCATTTTTTTTGGACCAAAATGGTACGGTACGGTAAAAACCCGTACCGATTGCACCCTTAGGTGTGCTTAGTGTTCTCATGGAGCATGTTCACTGTTATAGAGTGCAAATGTTCTGTTGATAATTGTTATCAGGGTCATGTGTTGACCTAAGTTTTTTAACCAAGTTTAGAGGAGTTGAATCGTGTAGTCCATGGTAACATCGTCTGATGTGGCACAAATAAAAGATACACCCTTCAAAGGGCAAATTAGAGATTTATTTCGTGATGGGACATAACCCTCATGGTCATAGGGTAACTAAGTAAGCAAAGTGTTGTACTCGATTTTGAGAAGTACATTGGATATTTAAATTCATGATGTCGGGCCGAGAACTTGAGAATAACACCCCAAGATATAATGTTAAAGTAGGATTAAGGTATCGCCATGTATTGTTGGCACAAGCAGAGTAAATCTAGTAGAGAAAGGATTATATCTTGGCATGTCTTGCTAGACTTCTACGAATTAGGAGGTGTAGACATGTGTAATACTCACTATTCCTATAGAGCTAATGACGATAGGTGTGGCCATCGCGTAGATTTAGTTGGGTAGAATTTTGAGATAGGTGCAGTGAAGGCCTTGCACCGATGATGGATATTACGAGATGAATGTTCGCATAATTGGGCATTGCCTAAGTAGTTGATGGGATACAATCACCGTGCGATAAAGTAAACGGTAAGCTAGGTGTGTGAGGTTGGTAACGAAGTCACATTGACCAGAAAGATGGACACAGTCGGCATTGGTAAGGGTGTTTGGACCTCACTGACTGGAGAGATTCGTGTTTATCAAGGATAAAAGGTGAAAATATCACTCATAAAGAGGTAAGTTCAGGGTTGACTTCCCAAAGGACAATAGGTCCATATGCTACTTTCGTTCGGGGAGGTGAATGGTTCGTGATACGATTGTTAAGGTTGGTGACCTAAGCTAGGTTGTATGGATAGACTGGGATCTAATGAAAACGTATAGGAAGAGTCATGGGATTCAAAGCATATGGTATATATTCACTTTTCGTAAACCATAGTCCGTTATATCCAGATGGTACTCTCTCATAACAGTCGTTTATTCATTTCGATTCATTGTGTTCTTTTGATTTTGATGCTCAAGGAATGTGTTCCCTCGATTGTGGTAGCCAAGAGTTATTTCACATTGGTGTTTTGATTACGACGTGGCTTGACTCAGTATGAGTGAGTATGGACCTAGTATGGTCATTGTAACTCAGCAACTGAGTGCGCTCTTATGGGAGATATCCCTTTATTCTACACAAGTTTTGTGTACGTGTGGCTACACGTACTGCCACATGATTTGCTCATAGTATTCATTTTCCTTAGAGTAACACTTTTGTAAGTTAGGTGATGTGACGGTTAATGGCTCTAAATGTAAGAGAAGGAGTTTGATTTGAGGATGCAATAAGGTGTTAAAACTCGAGGAAACTTAACACGTGGTATTGCTTTATCACTGTGAGTGAAAGTGGGTTGGTGTAAAACTCCGATGAGAGTTCCATAGTTGGGACTCTTGGAGTGGTCCTTAGTTTGTAGAAGGACCATTTATGAGTACTGATTGGACGTATGATTTGTGACTTAGTTGATACGTCACTCCTCGGGGCGAGCGACCAGCGATGCGAGGGGATTGTGAAGTTTAAATGAATCTTGACCTGAGAACTCGAGGAGACTTAGGACATATAGTCCGAAGTATTGAGATACCCTACAAAAATGGATTAGGTGTTAGTTGCATATCGTTTTGCTCTTGGGTGAATGTCAATCACTAGGGAGTGTTACTCCGGTAGATATGTCGGGCTTATCTTAAGTGTTAGCAGGGAAGCCTTAGGACTTGATTGAGTATGATCATCGGGCACTTGGGGATTTAAGGATTGTTAAGCAATTTGAAAACAAGTCAAACAATAAGCATTAGGACCTGCCCCTTATTTATTTATTTGGTGAGTGCTCCCGTGAAAGGAAGTATGATGACTTCCAAGTGGCTTAGGATTTTGATAATCCAGCCTCAAAAGATCGCTATAACTTAGATTAAGGGTTGATAACCTCTAAGAACTCAAGGAATTAATGGATTGAAAATTTTGAGGACGAAATTATCTAAGGAGGGAAGAATGTACCCCCCATGATTTTAACCATACCCGTGTAATTTGGTGGCTTGGTAGGACCCATTCGGGATTTAAACTTGATAAGATGGATCATGTGTCAAATTTGGGTAATGTGGTAGTCGCATTGAGATTAAACTGAATTTTTATGGCTTGAAGTTTTTATGCAGTAATGCTGCGGTCCTTCGAATGAACAAGTGTGTCATTTGAACGAGGAAGTCCATGTCATTCAAACGAGGTTTGAACGACCTTATGAAGAGGAATACCTGTTCGTTTTCCATCGCTCTTTGGAATCTCGTTGGAAAAAGGTGCATTATCGTTTGAAGGAGGGGTATTGTTTCTTATTCCAATGAGTTGGGGTATGAACCATTTATATCCTATATTTAACCCTCATTAGAACTCTCAATCGAACAAGAGGGAATATCGTTCAAATGAGGTCCAAAGTCGTTCGAATGACTAGAAAAAAATTGATTTTTTTTGCACATTTTGATGTTCTGTTGCAACATGGATCGTTGGATTGAATGAGCTGTCGAGATCTCAACAACTGAGATCAGATCTTGGGTCAAAGCTTGGTTGGACCATTGGGTAAAAGGTTGAGTTTTCTAGAATTTTTAGGATTTAACCCTTAGGGTTTTGGGGGTATTGAAAATGGGTTTGATATCATTTGAGCAGCCCAATTAGATTTTTCCACCTTTTCTAGCTCTTGGAGCTCCTCCTCCACTAACCACCAACCAACACCCTAGCACCATCATCCCTCAATCCAAAACTACCATAATTTAACCCCTTTCCACCATATTTAACCATATAAAACCCATATACACCACATGTTTGGGCAAGATGGGATTTCATGTAAATGTTATTGGGGATTTTTGGGAAAGAAAAGGAAGAATAAGTGAGCTAGAAGGGGGGTTTGGCTTGGAGATTTTGTGGATCTAGGCAACCTCCTTGAGGCCACCTTAGGAGGTGGAAGGTTTCCATTACCATCTTCTTCGTCCTACCATTGTTGAAGCTTTTTTGGGGTGAAAAACTCTACTCTTTAGCTTAAGAACTCTATTTTCCATAGTATTGGTTTCATAGTTAGAGTTTATAAGAGTAACATACATATATGATTTAAGAAGGTTATTTCTTATGGTTTTGTATAAAATGGTCTACAAATGAATAGTAAAATGATATATTTCAAGAAATCATAGTATTTAAACATTTAATGGAATAAAATATTTGAAATAATATTTATCTTGTTGAAGATATTTTATGAACAAATGTCTCAAAGTTTTCTTGTAAAAATTGTGATTTTTATAAATATAGACATTTATTTATGTTTTGAAGAAATAAATATCTTCTGGCCTTAAAAAGCATGTTTTTACAAATATTATGAAATTTCTAGAATGAATCATATGTTAGACACATTTAATGAGATTTTTGGACAAAAATTCCTCTTCCTATGTAAATGTACTTGTAGTAATTTGGTAATGAGTATATCGACAAGTTTAATGAAGGTTTTAAGGGATTTTAACATGAATAAAAGAAAATAGAAATTTCAGACCTTAAAATGTGTGAATAAGTGTAGAAATATGATAAGTGTAGAAATATGATAAGTGGGTATTTCAAGACTACATGTGAAAATAAAGGAAACATGATTTTTTTTTTTTGCAAATTAGTCATCAAAATGTGAAATGGTTTCCTTATTAAAGAAAGTAATGAAATAAAGGGATTTTCAAATTGAAAATCATGTTATCTCCAAAGAGTTTAATGAGTGTTAATTATTAAAAACATTTAAGAAGCTAGTGTGTATAACTTAATAATGTTCTTCTAAAATCAACATTTGCGAAAATGAAAGAAAAAGACGAACTATAAATTGAAAAGGGTAAAATAGTAATTTTACGTAAGGTGAAATATTTTTATGAAATAAAAATATTTGTAAAGGTGTTACATAAATGGTCCTAAAAGAAAGTGTTTTTTGGGGGTAAAATCAATGCATGCGTGTAAAAGACAAGAAATGATGATTATCAAAGTGTAACACAAGGTGGGGTGAAATTCTCGAATTTTAGCTTCGGCATGTAAAATTGGAATAATGTGGACAATTGAAAAATGTTAAAACACATCAATATGGACTTGGATGAGATTGAAAAAGAATTAATCGGAAAAAATAATATTTTTGGAATAAAAATGGTTTCATGCATTAATGTATGTTTATGTATATATATGAGGTAATTGCATTTGCACATAGGTATATCATGTTAGAGTCTTTTTTCTGCCATTCGATTCTATATTGCATTATTATATTTTCACTAGGCATTCGGCTCATTCCCTCTTCTTTGTTATGGAGAATTGTGTGCAGTTCTGTAATTTGAGAGCATTATACAGGTAAGTATCCTTTTCATTTTATGTTAGTAGCTCTGAATACTCAGACTCCAATAACGCTTCCCATGGGTCCCATATGTAGCCTGATATGAATCGGAATTGCATTTTAAACAAGTGAAAAGTTAATTAAATAAAACTGGACTAGCAACATTATTTAGGTTGTCTCATTGTACTTCACACCTAATGTCCATGACAGACCGGGCTGACCCATGAGTAACCTATAAATTTGGGCCCAGACAGTACAAAACCCAAATCTGATTCATTAAAGGGTTGCACCTTTGTCAAAAATCATGTTTTTATACTTAGAACTTGTTATTATATATATATCCTAATGTGTATTTTTGATGAATCATATGGTTTAGTGAGACTTTGATGATTTATAAGAGTTTTTATTGAATTGTATTGATCCCAAATCACTTTCATGCTAAATTGATGATTAAAATACTAGATTCTTGTTGTAACGTTGACAATGATCATAGATCATGGGATTCATGTTTAGAATCAATTAAAATTGTTGCCTAATGTGTTTGAGGATCGTTTTAAGGTTAGAATAATGTTTAAGGATGACTTGAGGCGAAAGAGATCCAGTTGGATGGCTTTTGGTTGATTTTGGGGATTGTAACCCCAACTGACCCCACTGGGTTACGCACATGAGTCGTGCACATAGACGTAAAATAATCGTGCATACACTTTGTGGGTAAGATTTCTTAGAATGGGGTTTTTGCAGGATGGTTCGGGTTTGGCTTTTTTTTTTTATAAGGACCCGTGGGGAGTATATGCATATTATCAGATATAATATGTATATGCAGATGCGTACTCATAGTTCAAAAGGTGATAAACTAGGAAACGATTTTGAATACGATTTTGAGGAATAATAAACCTTTAATTAATTTGGGATAATCCGGCGATGGGGATTGGGATAGTTTTGAGGACAATTAAGAGTAGGTGTTATCCTATTTTATCATAAGTATACTATATGTTTCAAGGTTGGGTTTCATTAAGGGTTGAGAATTAATAAACCTAATAATTTAATGGAAAATTCAACGTTATATTATTGAGATGATTTGGTTACGCTTGAGAATACACGCTATCCTATATATAGATATATTGTTTGATTATGTAAAAATACCATCTACTCATGGAAAATTTACCGGTCTTCCTTTTTGATTCAGTTTGTGGTGACAACGTACCACATTATGATGACACATGACTTTATGAAGGTTGATGTGTTGTGATCGCACGTTCAGGATAATCACCGCCTCGCGATATGAGATGTGGATGATTTGGTCCATCAGATGACATTATCAATGGCGTTACTACTCGTGGACACATTTAGATCAGATGTTCAATCGGCCTAAGCTTCGTGATAAGAGAGGATGATGATTCGATCTATCGATTGAGTTTTGGTATGTGACTCCTTTGTGGTGTGATTGTGTAGTGATTCCCCGTTTTCATTTATGTGTGTTTTCAAGTCGGTTAGGTGAGGGGCTCTTACGGGTTTATCGATAGAAGAACAAGAAGATCTCTCAAAGGTAGATGCCCTTGTGCGGTTGTTATGAGGCTTATATACATATATATGATATTATTAAGGTGATGGACATGATTGAAAGCTCTATGTCACATTTATGCGTTTTGAAATGAGATTGTGTATATCATATTGTATGGGTAACATGATTGGGGTTATGCATGATCATATTGCGTACACATGATATAATCCAATGATGTACGAGTTTAAGTAAAACATACTAAAATAAGGAAAATGTTACGTTGCGAGATTGCAAGTATTTTAATAATTAGTAAAAAATAGTTAGTGGATTGTATTCTGTACATGTATAGTTAGTTGCATCCCATATTAATATCTCATTTTGTGATATTATTTACTAGTCTAGTGATAGCGACTTATTTGTATTGGTTGTACCTTGGGTTGGGGCACTCGTGTAGTAATTCACTTATGATGAGGGGTGATACATCTCTTGTATGTGAGCTGTTAACATATTTACCGTAATTACTATTGCCTTAATTCTATAAGTTATTTCTTTCAACTTTAGGACACTGACCCAAATCTATAAACCCTTTCTCTCCAAAAGTATTATTATTGTTATATACAGGAATAACAAGGCTGAGTAGTCAGATTTGTAGCGATTGAAAATTCATCTTTTTTCATCCTTGGGTAGTTGTTACTTTATTTTTGTAGTCATTTATATCAATGAGGTTTGATCAGAGGTGGTTACAATTATATTTAAATTTCAGTTGAGACTTTTATATAAAGAAGGTTTATCTAGTGGATTCAATTTACTAGAGTTTCATTTTATCTCAGTTCATTTATTCTTATTGTCACTCATATCTCTTATGTCTTGGATGATTTTATTTTACTATTATTTTTATTTACGTTGATGTTAAAAATGATATAAATTGATTAGCGCTCATATATCTTCGACATATCAGATTAATCATTTGGAGATAGAATATAGTCTATTTTGCATATTTACCTGGGACACATTGAGATATTTTAAATATTCAAACCTTAGTATCCCTTATTGTGCCGAACCAAGTTAAACATTTATGTCCAACTTATTTATTTTCATTCTAGTGCATTAGTACAACTCGCAAATTTCATACTAGGTGAGTCCAATACGTCACAAAGGTTTCAGCATCATAAAATATAAAATAATTATTTTAGTTTTATTATTTGACAACATATTTTCATGAATTATCTCATGCCATTGGTTCATTATCAAATTTCACTAAATCCCCAAAAAATGAATTTGGTAGTTAACAATATCTTGTTAACTTTTAAATTGTTGTGCTACTCAGGGATGTAGCCAGGATTTTTGCCATGGGGGGCTAAAAAAAGTTTCGAGTCATGATAAGGATTCGGGGCCGAATCCCCCGAGGAAATTTTTTCTTGGGTTACATAATTTAATTCTATAATTAACCCTAAAATTTAAACCAACAATAACACTAAACACAAATAACATTAACCCTATACTTTAAACCAATAATAACAATAAATAAAAAATAATAACCATTTACCTTTGGACTAAAAAAACATTGACCAATTAACAATTAACACTATTACACCAACAAAACATTAACCATTTAACAATAAACAATAAACAAATATTTCTAACATAAACATTTAAAACTAAACCAAAAAATAAAGGGTAATAGGGCGTATACCACTATTACATGCATCAAGGTCGGCTGGAAAAAAGGTGGTCTTTTGGAGCTTGGCAGGAGGACGAGGGAAAAAAGAATGGAATAGGGAAGAGGAAAAAGGAAGAGGGAGTTGTTCTCTTTTACTTAGTGGTTGCTAAGAAAAAAAATAAATGAAAATGCTTTAGTTAAGTTAAATTAAGTGGTAACAAGTCAGACTTATTTTAACATATGCCTCAAATAAATTTTAAAATTATTTTTTTATACCTAAAATTTTGTATATGCTTATATATCTAAAAAAAAGTTGTGAAACTATCGTTCCAACTTGTCCCTTAATGGATTCTTGTCTGGTGCTACTTTGAACAAGTTCTATTTTGATGGTTTCTCACATATTGCTAGTTTGTCTAACAAGGGTATTGTTGGAAAATTGGACTTAAGATTGAAATTAAAAGTTGTCCAGATTTTTGGACAAATTTTAGACATTATTTTTTGAGCAACTTTGAGCTCAAATTTAGGTAGGACCCACACTAAGATAATTATGGGACCATATACAAACGCGTTCACCTTCGTAAGGATATTAACTTAGTATATTCACATGTCCAATTTCATTAAGTTATGAATGATAAATATGTCCCCAAAGTGACTAATATGTCCCCAAAGTGACTCACAAAGTAATGAAAGTAAATAAATTGGGTATGTTTTAACTCTTGTCCCACATTGGAAGAGTAGTGGAAATTTGGTGAGTTAATAACACCCCAAGTATGGACTAAGGCTTGGATGCCTTAGGGTATCCCAACTCTTTGAAGGGGAGATGACCTACACTATGCATGTGTTGAGTTTGGCCCAAAAGCCCACACGAGCGCGCCGTCCGTTCGGCTCGGTTCGAGCTTAGGCTTGGGCTTATAATCTCTTAAATTTTTTGGTTCGTTTTAAATTAACTTTCTGGGCTTTAATTGTTAATTTATTACGAAATTAATTAATTATTAATTAACTGTCTTTCAGTTAATTACCAGGTGTCAACAATTAACGAAATTAACTGTTTTGACAGTTAAATTCGGTTTTGACCATTCCCAACAGTCAAAACATTTACTATAAATAAAACCTTTCCCCTACAGTTTTGAACAATTGAAAAATTGCCCTCCCATAATTTCGAAAAATGCATCCATATTATTTTCTTCTTCTAGGAAATAGTTTTCCTCATTCTGTACTGCATATTACTGTTCTGGTTGAGTAGAAACACAAAAATTGTGTTCGTCGAAATTAATTATTCTCGTGCTACATAATTAATTGGAAAATTCGTTCTATCTTGGGAGACAATATTCATCAACCTCAGAGCACATTGGGGGGAATAAATTGTCTTAAGGACACTGTGAAAATTCACAGGGCTCGAATTCTTTTCTATTTCTATTATTATTTCTATAAATTCAAGTAAGTTTTTATTTTCTGTAATTTCATTTTATTTCTGTAATTATTATAAGAATTCGTAATTCTGTACTTTTATTCTTATTAAAGAGTAAACATAACAATCTTAAGAAAATTTATTTTTGTTCTACTGTTTTGTATAGGGTCCATAAATTTTTTATTTACCAAATTTATTTGTATAAAATAAATCTGTTTTGACAGAAAAATTTGAATTAAAATATTATTTTATTACAGAAATTTAATAAAACAATTATTGTTATAGAAATTAATTTCTGCATTGTTTATATAAGCTGTTTTAGAAAATAAAATTTTATTTGTAAATTTTTGTTAAATCTGTTTATATAAAACTTTTAATCTCAAAATTATAATTTTGTTTTGTACGGATTTTTTTAATATTAAAAACAGTGTGACACAATTTTTTTTTGACTAGTATAAATTTGTGTTTATATTTTAGTTTAATTATGAATATTATTTAGAATTCTTTTGGAATTCATTTATTGTTAATTATATTTGGAGGAAATTGGTGTACATAATTTTGAATTCTGTTTTGATTAATTCATTTATATATGAATATTATCATCGATAAATTTTTTATTTTTGTAACAAAAATGGAATCGCATAGTACGAACACTATTCCTGCAAATGTGACTAACACAAATGTGACTGTACCCGTATTTATGCCACACGGGGAGAAATTAGAAAAGTTCAATGGGGCTGACTTCAAACGTTGGCAAGAACAAATGTATTTCTATCTTACTACCTGCCAACTAGGTAGGTTTGTATATGAAGATTGTCCCTCTATTCAAGATGGAGATGACTCGGTAAAAGTTGCTGCTGTTGATGCTTGGAAGCACTCTGACTACCTGTGCCGGAATTATATTCTGGCCTACTTGGACAAAACATTGTATCATGTCTACTGCACGATTAAGACATCTAAGGAATTGTGGAATTCTTTGGAAAAGAAGTACAAAACTGAATATGCTGGGATGAAGAAACTTATCGTCGGGCATTTTCTTGACTTCAAAATGGTTGACTCTAAACCAGTGATCTCGCAGGTGCAAGAACTCCAAGTGATCCTCCACGAAATTCATGTCGAAGGAATGTCCCTTAGTGAAACTTTCCAAGTTGCTGCAATTGTTGAAAAATTTCCACCATCTTAGACTTTATTAAAAAATTATCTCAAGCACAAGCGAAAGGAGATAAATGTGGAGGAGTTGGTGGTCAGGCTGAGAATTGAAGAAGATAACCGTGAGTCTCAAAAGAAAAGTGGTTGAATCCAATGGAAACAAAAGTCCATGTTGTTGAAGGTCCTAAGAAGAACAAGCGAAAACATGATGGGGAAGGCACTTCCAAACAGAAGAAAAAGTTCAAAGGTAAATGCTACAACTGTGGTAAACCTGGACACTGCTCAAGCGAGTGTCGTAAGTCTAAGAAGCAAAATCGGAATAATCCTCAAGAAAATGTAACTGAGGGTGAAAACATAGCCAATGACTTGGCGGATATGAATCTTTCTGATGTGGTCTCTGAATGTAACTTAGTTGGAAATACCAAGGAATGGTGGGTTTACTCTGGAGCCACACGAGACATTTGTGCAAACAAATGGATGTTCTCCATCTATAAGCATTTGGAAAATGAAGAGAACCTCTTTATGGGGAACTCTTCCACTTCTAAGGTGGCGGAACGAGGAAAGATTGCTCTAAAAATGACTTCTGGAAAGGAATTTACTCTTAATGATGTTCTTCATGTGCCTAATATCCGAAAGAATCTTATTTCTGGATCCCTCATGACTAAAAATGGGTTCAAGCTTGTGTTTGTGTCTGATCGCTTTGTGTTGTCAAAGAATGACATGTATGTAGGAAAGGGCTACCTAAATGAGGGGCTCTTTAAAATCAATGTTCTTAGTATAACCCCAAAAATATCTGTTTCAATGAATGAAAATGCTAGTTCTTCGTACTTGATTGAGTCATCTAATATTTGGCATGCTAGATTATGACATGTTAATTTTGATGCATTGCGTAGATTAATTAACTTGGATTTTTTGCCAAAATTTAATATTGATAAAAATCATAAATGTGAAATTTGTGTGGAATCTAAATTAGCCAGATTACCTTTCCATTATGTTGAAAGAATAACTGAATCTATAGATTTACTTCTTACTGATATTTGTGATTTAAAATTTGTTCAAACTAGAGGTGGAAAAAAATATTTTATTACTCTTATTGACGATTGCACAAAATATTGATATGTATATTTTCTACACAGTAAAGATGAAGCTATTAGTGCATTTAAACAATATAAGAATGAAGTTGAGAATCAATCAAGCAAAACGATAAAGGCTATTAGGAGTGATAGAGGAGGTGAATATGAATATCCATTTGAGGAATTTTGTTCTAAAAATGGAATTATTCATTAAACAACTGCTCCTTATTCTCCTCAATCGAATGGTGTTGTTGAACGCAAAAACCGTACTTTGAAAAAGATGATGAACTCAATGTTATTAAGTTCAGGAGCTCCATAGAACTTGTGAGGGGAAGCCTTACTTTCTGCTAATTACATTCTCAATAAAGTACCTCACAAGAAGACTCACAAGACATCTTATGAATTATGAAAAGGTCGATGACCTTCCTATAAATATTTATGAGTGTGAGGGTGCTTAGCCAAAGTGATGGTTCCTAAACTTAAAAAGGTAAGAACAGGGCCAAAAACCGTGGATTGTGTGTTCATCGGTTATGCTACTAATACCAGTACATATCGATTTCTAGTTTGTAAATCTGAGATTTCGGATATTCATGTAAATACGGTTATTGAATCGAGGGACACTTTATTATTTGAAAATGAATTCCCGTATGACATGACCCGAGAATCTGGTCCTTCTAAAAGGATAAATCAAGCTACTACAAGTGGTACTCATCAACCTATTTAATCAATAGAGGATGAACTAAGACGTAATAAAAGAGTAAGAACCTAGACTTCTTTTGGTCCGAATTTTCTAACCTATTTGCTAGAAAATGAACCTCAATCGTACAAAGAAGCCATACCCTTACCCGATTCTTCTAATTAGAAAGGAGCAATTAATAGTGAAATTGAATCCATATTACAAAATCATACATGGGAACTAGTGGATCTTCCACCAGGTTCAAAACCTTTAGGTTATAAATGGATCTTCAAAAAGAAGTTGAAGGCCGATGGATCAATTGATAAATATAAAGCTAGACTTGTAGCTAAAGGCTATAGGCAAAAGGAAGGGTTGGATTACTTTGACACATATTCACCGGTAAAAAGAATAACGTCCATTCGGATGTTAATAGCAATAGCTGCTATTAATGGACTTAAAATACATCAAATGGATGTAAAAATCGCATTCTTAAATGGTGAACTAGATGAGGAAATTTATATGGAGCAACGTAAAGGGTTCAAAGCTCCTGGATAAGAAGGAAAAGTATGTAAGCTTGTTAAATCACTTTATGGATTAAAACAAGCACCTAAGCAATGCCATGAAAAATTTGATAATGCAATGTTATCAAATGGTTTCAAAATTAATGAATGTGATAAATGTGTTTACTTTAAATACATTCAAAATGGATATGTCATTGTACGCCTCTATGTTGATGATATGCTTATGATAGGTAGTAACCCGGAAATTGTCAAAACTACAAAACAAATGTTGAGTAGTTGATTTGACATGAAAGATTTGGGAATCGCCGATGTTATAATAAAATTAAAATTTCTAAAACATCGGATGGACTCATATTATCTCAATCTCATTACATAGAGAAAGTACTTGAAAAATTCAAGAAGTATGATATTAGTCCTACCAAGACACCTGTAGATGTAAATTTACATCTAGTAAGAAATAATGGTGAAAGCATATCTCAACTTGAGTACTCTCGTATTATCGGCAGTTTAATGTATATCATGAACTGTACGCTACCGCACATAACATACTCAATAAGTAAACTAAGTCGATTTACAAGTAATCCAGGGAGAGATCACTGGAAAAAAATATTGAGAGTTTTTGGTTATTTGAAATATACTCAAAATTATGGACTGCACTATTCAAAATATCTAGCTGTTCTTGAAGGACATTGTGATGCGAATTGGATATCCGATATAAAAGACTCTAAGTCTATGAGTGGGTATGTGTTTACCCTTGGAGCTGCAGCCGTATCTTGGAAATCCTCAAAACAAACGTGTATTGCTAGATCGATAATGGAATTCGAATTCATTGCACTAGACAAAGCTGGAGAAGAAGATGAATGGCTTCGAAATTTCTTAGAGGATGTTCCAAATTGGTCAAAACCCGTGCCGCAATATGTATACATTGCGATAGTCAATCGGCGATTGGAAGGGAACATAATCACATGTATAACAGAAATTCATAACATATTCGTCGTCGACACAATACCCTTAGACAACTTCTCTCAAACGGAATTATCTCAATTGACTATGTAAAGTCAAAAGATAATATAGCAGATCCACTAACGAAAGGTTTAAATCGAGAGCAAGTTGAAAGATCATCGAGAGGAATGGGTCTAAAGCCTATAAATAAATAAGAATCAATATAGTGGCAACCCAACCTAGCTGAACTGAGATCCCAAGATCTAGGTTCAATGGGCAAACCGAACTACGCTGTATTCAGTAAGCACGGGAGGATATTTAATCCTATCCATTCCAAAGATGAGACAGTGCACATCTGCCGTGAAATTAGGATAAGTTATGCTTTCAATGGCATCCATATCTTAGTATGTCTAAGTGGGGTATTGCAGGATACCCTTTATGGAAGTCACCTACGTGAGTAAGAAGGAGGCCACTTCTATGAGAATAATGAAAGACAAATTCTCTAAAATACTCACAGAACCAAGAAGTGTTCATGGCCAAAACGAACACAAACATGAGAACCGACTGTGTTGAAGAATTATTGTGTGAATACTGTTGTGTAGGTTTACAAAAACGGTTGACGGTTCAAGGACATGAAGTCTACAGATTAACCAAGTAAATCCGAAAGTATATCACTAAGGAAAGTTTAAGGCCGCTAGGTTACTTCTCCCGATGAAATAAGTCTTCAGTTTTACTCAACCTGTGTCTGCATCTGCATTAGCATCTGTTGTGTTTGTATTTAAAGTGATATATCATTCACATGGGGGATTGTTGGAAAATTGGACTTAAGATTGAAATTAAAAGTTGTCTAGATTTTGGACAAATTTTTTTGAGCAACTTTGAGCTCAAATTTAGGTGGGATCCACACTACGATAATTGTGGGACCATATACGAACGTGTTCTCCTCCGCAAGGAGATTAACGTAGTATATTCACATGTCCAATTTCATTAAGTTATGAATGATAAATATGTCCCCAAAGTGACTCATAAAGTAATGAAAGTTAATGACTTAGGTATGTTTTAACTCTTGTCCTACATTAGAAGAGTAGTGAAAATTTGGCGAGTTAATAACACCCCAAGTATGGACCAAGGCTTGGATGCCTTGGGGTATCCCAACTCTTTGAAGGGGAGATGACCTACACTATGCATGTGTTGGGCTTGGCCCAAAAGCCCACACGCGAGCGCGCCGTTCGTCCGCCCGACCGGTACGGCTCGGTTCGATTAGGGCTTGGGTTGGGGTTTGGGCTTATAATCTTTTCAATTTTTTTGGTCCGTTTTAAATTAACTTTCCGGGCTTTAGTTGTTAATTAATTACGAAATTAATTTATTATTAATTAACTGTCTGTCACTTAATAACCAAGGGTCAACAGTTAATGAAATTAACTATTTTGACAGTTAAATTCGGTTTTGACTGTTCCCAACAATCAAAACGTTTACTATAAATAAAACATTTCCCCTACAATTTTAAACAACTGAAAAATTACCCTCCCATAATTCCGAAAAATACATCCATATTATTTTCTTCTTTCAGAAAATAGTTTTCCCCATTCTATACTGCATATTACTGTTCTGGTTGAGTAGAAACACAAATTGTGTTCGTCGAAATTAATTATTGTCGTGCTGCATAATTAATTGAAAAATCTGTTCTATCTTGGAAGACAATATTCATCAACCTCAGAGCACATTGGAGAAATAAATTGTCTTAAGGACACTTTGAAAATTCACAGGGCTAGAATTCTTTTCTATTTCTATTATTATTTCTGTAAATTCAAGTAAGTTTTTATTTTCTGTAATTTCGTTTTATTTCTATAATTATTATAAAAATTCGTAATTATGTACTTTTATTCTTATTAAAGAGTATACATAACAAATCTCTACTACTTAAAAAGAGGGAAGTTCCTCTTCAAATCTCAAAGTACTAAACTATCCTCATTAAATTAATATTTTCTATCATACCCTTAATATTAGTCTCACACATTCATTAAATTAAAATCATTCCATGAATCTTAACTTGATACGTTCTCTCTCCTAATACATTCATCTAACAAAACTTCCAAATACATTCATCTTCAAACCCTAGAAATCAAAAGTCAGCTGGCCAAATTCCTTCATCTTTCCATCAGATTTATATTGCATAGTTTCTTTGTTGCTTTTGTTGCTTGTCCAAAAAATAAGGTCAATACTCCTAATTTCCTCTCTAATTTTTTACTCCCTTTTTATTTGTCATCAAAAGTATGCATTTGTTAATTTGAAAGCAAATACATAATTTTTGTAATTATATCTATCTCATTCATGAATGTTGTCCCTCTTTTGTGCTCAGATTTTGTATTTTCAATTTTATTGTTGTTCTATTCATGTTTTATAATAATTCTAAATTCAATGTTAATTTTAGAAAAATTATATATATTTTTTAAGTTAAGGATTTACCAAGTTCACACCATATTAGATTATTATTTTTTATGCATACATATATATTTCCTAGTTGGACATATTTGTATTCATGTTTATTTCTTAAAGATTCTAAAAATTCTTAAAACACTCCAATTATTTTTTAAAAGACAAACTTGCCCTTTGCTCCAAAAACCAAGCAAATATTTTTTTATTTGTTATTTTTTTTCAATAAAAAACAGTATTTTAAACTATTTTTTAAACTATTTTTTTTATTTTTTAAAATTAAAAAATAAATGTTTTTTTATAAAAATTGTTAAAAAAAACTGTTATGATAGTTTTAAAAACCCTTTTTTATTTAAAAAAATTGTTATGATACTTTTATAGATGTTTTTTTTAAGATAGATTTAAAAACTATTTTTTTTTTTCAAAAAAAATGTTTTTTTACATAAAATTGGGAAAAAAAATTAACAAATAAAAAACTGTTTTTTAAATTGAAATTATTTTTATAACCGAACACGACTCAAATAAAAGCAACTCGACACAACACGACACGACACGACAATTTTTTTTTTAACCAAACAGAACACGATCCTAATAAAAGTGACACGACACAACATGAAATATTATTGTTTTACAAAACGCGAACACGACCCAAGTAAAAGTGTCACACCATAATATATGTTATTTTTTTAACAAAACACAACCTAACCAAAATAAAAATAATACGACACGCAAAATCTTATTTTCACATATAAAAGTAATATGACACAATACGAAATCTCATTTTTTACCAAATATTAACACAATCCACTTAAAACGCAACACGACAAATGGGTCGTGTTCACATTTCGTAAAAAAAGGGATTTTGTGTCGTGCCATGTCACTTTCATATGTGTCATATTCATTTTACATAAAATTAAGATTTTGAGGTGTGTCGTGCCATGTCGTGTTAATTTTATTTTAGTCACGTATTATAAAACATTTTAAATATAATGTACAAAAAAATAGTTTTAAACAATTTTTTAAGTGCCTAAAGATTTTATTTTTAAATAAAATCTTTAGGCACTTAAAAAATTGTTTAAAACTGTTTTTTTGTACATTATATTTAAAATGTTTTATAATACCCCATATACATACCGCTGTCGCGTACCAAGATACTGAAAAAATGGTCCCTGCCTATGCGTACCGCTGGCGTGGACCATTTTTTTAAATATTAAAAAGATTATTTTTAAAATTCCTCTGTGTTGGAATTTTTTTACACTCTATGGTTCAATGTATTCATTTTGTCTCTCTACATACATATATTCTTCTTATTAAGTCGTACGTCGGTTCAGTTGTAACTCCCCAACTAAGAAAAATATAACTTCTAAGAACAACCAAATAAGTGAACAAAATGAGTCCAAATTACCTATTGAAGTTGCAATTACATGCCTTGGTTGAATTATCTTTGTTAACTCAAACACACACTCTAAACTGTATCTTTAGCATCTTTAGATACATAATGTTCAAAGAATTTGAGTTTGTTCTTCCCTACTCTTTATATTTAGGACTGACTGTCACTTATTTAGTTCATGGTTTATGGATACTTGTGGAATACATTGCACTTATTCAAGTATCATAATTTTTTAAAATTTTTTAAAATTAATTTATAATTGTTATTTTCAATTCATCTTATTGTTTAGTAAATTGTTTTAATTTCTTGAAAACTTAGGTTTGGCCATACTTATTAACCGGATGGATTCTCTTTGTTATTTTGTAATTTCTATTCAATGAACATGAATGCAGTTTCTCTGTCTCACCTAATTTATCTTTGAAAGTTGTTGTATTGATATGTTAAGACTGATAATCCATCCATCATATTATGTAAATGTAATGACTAAAAAGAACTAATGCCCTGTTTAACTTAACAGTGATGATTAAGTAATTAAATATTTGGGTATCAATTCCTCACTTAGCGATTTCCTTCTAAGGATTGGAAATGGGACGGAAGCATTAACACATGATGAGGGACCCGAACAGTCTCTCATTGGCGTTATCTTCCCATCATTAAATATAAATGCCAACTCGCCAAACTTCTTGACAGATCGAGAAATTCTTGCAACAACAAACGCGCACGTAGACTCACTCAATGATAGGATGATTGATGATGATACGAGAAATCGGCCATAAGACGTTCTCATACCAGTGGGTCAAGAGTGATGTGTGTGTTAAACAAATAAAGCAAGCAAACAGAAAGAAGACAAGGTATAGAGTAGTTCAGCCTCTAATAGGCCTACGTCCACTGTGTTGCTCCGTTCTCATTATGTGCGTTGCATTGTACAATGTAATCATGCCTATAGAGGCGTACAAGTATGAGTATAAAGGAGAGTACATGACAATATCGGAGATTCCGGTGAGCCCGTGAGGTGGCTGTGATGCAGATCCTTAGCCTCCAAAGCCATGTAGAGAGGATCTGTGTTGTAGTGCCTCAGGTGTGTGTGGAATCAATCTCCATTCCTTCTAGGTGTGGTCCTCTATTTATGAGGAAAATGTCTTGAGTCAGATGCTCTGAGCACGTGGGGTATACCGAGTTTGCGGCAGTTGTGGATAAAGGGGGGTGCGGCCTACAAGGCATGCAGTGATGTAAGTTGGAGTGCCGCGCACCCGTTGAAGGGTGCCGCGACCTATGATGGAGAGTTCTGCGCCCTGAGTGAGCCCTGGTCGCGCCCTGAATACATCCGCGGCAGGGTACTATATTTGTACTATCAATAAGCCCCCAAGCCGTAGTGCCAAGAGGAGATCAATTGGGGTTGCGGCTAAGTAGTCTAGGTGCCGAGGTACTACCAAAGCGACGATTCGTCTTCCGCGTTCCCTTATATAAATTGTTTCTGGCCGTGGACTTCATTACGTTTCCAAAACTTTTGAGAGCATATCGAGAGTGAAACTCTGCACTTTCTTTCTTGCACATTCCGGCGACTTTCCGAGGCGGCGTGTGGCGGTTTAAGGTGGTCTGTAGCTGATCTTTGCGACTTTCTTCATTTCCAGGTGATTTTTCAACCACCATTTACAGTTTTCTTCCCTTATGATACTTTTCCTGGTTCATTTGCTAGAAATCTAGGGTTTTATTTGTTCGTTTTGCTTTTTCCACGTATGCTGCATATGAAATACGTATAACTATTCTCGATGTTCATGATCGAACACTCCGTATTCTGTGTGTTTGATTCTAAAATTGATTAGATTTAAGTGAACAACTTGTTTAGGATAGAGGCCGCGGCACGGTAGGATTTCAATAATCATTTCCGTGAACGGGTATAATACTTCTGCGTCATACCGTGCCAAATGGCCGCGGTCCCTCAAACTATCATCCGCGACATCAAATCACCACCCTTAGTAGTCTCGGAATAGCCTTAAAACTTTCATGAACCCAAGACATTCATGTTAAATAACTATAGCTACTGCTAGAGCATAAAGAGTGGATTGAAAATTTAGGAATGGCCGTGGCAAGGAACGCCCTAAAAGAAATTCTTTCTTATTTCCGCGACATTCTATGTTCCTCTGATATGGACAGTACGATCCCATTAGTCCTTTTTGATTTAAAAATACCCTTCTGCGGCTTCTTGAAGTCTTACAAATCATACTGGCTGCGGCGCCTAACTGCGAACTCTGCTTTTCAGGTACTGTTGCAGCCATATGAGCTTTGACCCAGACGAGTTCTTGATAGGCTTTTGGGCAAAGCATTTTGGGACCTCTCCCCCCGAGCTTACTTCTGTGCCCCCTCTAAGATCAGTTGGGCCCTGTAAACTAAAAGATTGCTCGAACTGCGTGATAATCGACTCAGACTCCGCGGAACCTGTATCTGGGAAGGATTCCCAATCTCCGCCGATGGAAGAGGAAGCCAACTCAAGTACACATTCAATGGGTGTAGGAGATAATGCCGCGGCTATTAGAAATAACACAGGAGGAACATCTGGGAGGGCAGAGAGACCCCTGGCCGCGCTCGATATTCGCGGCTCGATGACCTAAGATTGGGTCGAGCAAGTTGCTCAGGCCTTCGAATTTTCGGAAAATTTGACGTGCTCGGCCCCTGCCGCGAACTAAAGACCGTGTACAGTTCTATCCGATGATGGAATTTTCTTCCCGCTGCACGCCTTCATTTACGGGCTGCGGCTACCAGTCGCAGTTCCTATTCGTCGCCTTTTTCAGGTAATGAACCTGGCCCCGACACAGCTGGACCCTAATGGCTGAAGAGCCGTTCACGCTGCAATTGTCCTCTGGGATAAATTTTTCAAAAAGGACATCACTCCCGCGGAGTTCTTTCACTTCTACCGTCCCAAGGAGAACACAGTGAAATTCGCGGGGTACTATTACCTCTCTAGCCACGGCAGGGACGAGGCCCTTTACACTGGGAGACCGACCAGTGTGAAGAATGGGAAGGGGAAATATTTCTATATCTCTGGTGAAGGCTGGGAGATGCATCCCGAGGAGAATGAAAGAGAGAGAACATATAAAATGCCGCGGAAGTGGGGGTCACCCTCAAAATTAGGTATAAGATTATAGCCGCGTCCTTTTTATTTCACATGTAACTTCCACTAACCTGAATTGTCTTTTCTTTCTGCAGCCCTTGACAATCTGCAATTGAGCAAGCGGCAGGAACTAAGGGTTGCTGAGGCCGCGGAAGTTTCTGCTGAACACAAAAAGTTCAACACACTTGTAACGTCAGCAACCATTTTTGAAGTAGGATTTTTCCCAAACAAATCCATTCCTCAACAAATGGGTGCGGAAGGTAACTAACTGCACCATAATTTTTACTCCGCGGTCATTTATTCTCTGAACTCGAACTCATGCCATTCCTTTTCAGGCGAAGAAGTTGACAGGGAGTTGCTAGCGACACAGCTAGTGGAGATGGACGCGGACGCAGTCGTCCTAAATAATACTGTGCGTAGCAGGAAGAGGAAGAGGTCCAAGGCCAAGGGACCTGCCGCGGCCCCCTCCGAAGAAATTAATGCTGCCCCAGCCGTGGTCGCTGCCGATAAGGCTACTGATCCTGCCGCGGATCAGATAGTCAATGATGAACACCCTGCAGATCATTTTGATGATGACATAGGGGAAAACTTGGCCGCGGCTGGCCTGATGTCAACTGAAGTGCCCCTTCAATCATCATCTCCTCCACCGCCAACTGTAGTGGCGGTTAATGCGAACTTGTCACCTCCCGAATTCCGCGGAGAGTCTGGGCCAGATGGCAGACCAAGGCCTCAATTAAGGCAGCCTGACCCAAATTCTTCCTGGGACACTACCGCAAAGGCTGCGCGGAGAATGAAGCGAGCCTTGGATGTCGCGGACCTTGAAAGACTGGTTGGAGAAGATCATGAAGATCTGGAGGACTGTGGCCTCCATAGCCTTCTGAGGGTACGTACCAGTTGTCATTTGACTTTGCATCTCATATTTTCCATATTTTCTGACGTATTTTCTTTCAGTCCGCGAATGTTATTGTGGTCCAGAAGAGGAAGTACGAGGCACTGTATAAGTTGAAAGAGGCCGAGAAGAGTGCACATACCGCAGACTTGCAAGCTGCACGAACTTCTGCTTTTGAGACGGGGAAAAAGTCTGCTGCCGCGGCCCTTCAAGCAGCCCATGTAGACCTTGAAAAAGCCGTCCAGGCGAGGGAGGAAGCGGAGGAGATTTTTAAACAGGCCGCGGAATCCCTGAAATCCTCGCAGGCCCAGACTGCGGAGGCCGCCCGTGTTGCGGAAATTTCAAATGCCAAGCTTGCCCTCCTTCAGCAGAAATATGAGGAGCTAGAAGTCGAGTCCGCCAGAAAAGATGAAGATCATGCCGCGGCAGTGAAAAAGTAGGAAGGAGATCATGGTGACGCCCTCTAGCTAGCTATAGATCATACCGTGGAGTCATTCAAAGGCTCCAAGGATTTCTTCCTTATCAATAACAGGGCATACCTCCGCGGCTACCGGGAGCTGCGACAGAGATTTATTAGGAGGTTCCCTGAGGCCAAGGAGGATGTCCTTGCCTGGAAGTTAAGCGATGCCGATCATCAAGAGTGCATCGCTGAACTTAAGGCCGCGGCAGAAGAGAGGGCAAGGCTCAGGACCGAGGCAGAGCCAGAAGCCACGGACTGAGAGATCGAGACTACCGCGGGCGGAGAAGATGGTGATGATGATGATGACGCAGCCTCTTGAACTCCTAATTTCCGCGGCATTTTATATGTTCTCTTGTAATCTTTGAACTTCTTTTGTGGCTGCGGCCTCCACTATGTAATCTATGGCTTATTAATACCAAGACTGCGGCCATATTTTAACCATTACAATTGACTGCTTAATGTATTCCTTGCTCTTTTATATTGCATGACTTACATTGCTTGCTATAATGAATTGTTGTACTGCCTCATCTATGAAAATGCATCCGCGTCCCGACAGACGTAACATTTCAAGTCCGCGGCCAGAGGTCGATTTTGTAGTTTGATTTTTTGTCAATGTCTGCGTCCATACAAATGGTGTTAAATCCCTGGCATCGACTGCTGTGTCACGTCAGCTGCGTACAAGCCACGGCTCGTTATTATGTCGCGTCATGTAAACATCTTTGCCTGATTGCCGCGGATAGGATTTCAAGGCTGGGACTTACTGATTGCATGGATCTCCAGCTGCTTTCCTTGCACCCGGTTGTCTGAACCATTTATCTTTTGTTATCCCATAACCAAGGAATATGTGGAGAACTCTTTCCTTAGACTTGGTACAGCTGATTCTCTTCTACCTTCGCATTCGACATTGTAGCTTTCTCATGCTTCAATATGTTAGTGCCTTACCATTTTCATGAATGAGTGGCTCCTAGAGCTCTGTAGCCGTACCGGTGGGATGCGGCACATTTCTGGTTTATCTGAACAATGCGCCTCTGTAGACATATGTTGGAGTTTCCAAGTCTTCTCGGGCTGGGTCATGTCACCAAGCCCTAACATGCGAGACACTATCAAGCCTCTCCAGGCTGGGTTATGTTATTAAGCCACCCACAACTAATATGCGAGCCACTATCAAGCCTCTCCAGGCTGGGTTATGTTATTAAGCCACCCACCGCTAATATGCGAGACACTATCAAGCCTCTCCAGGCTGGGTTATGTTATTAAGACACCCACAGCTGGTGATATATAGAGAGTCATCCTTGGCTAGATAGTATAAGCCTCCTGGTCCGATAACGCATCCCAAAGCTGAGCACGGGCATTGTAAGGCCCCGTGGCTAATGAAAGCTCCTTTAATCTTCAGATGCTTTCGTGAATATTATCATCATATGATAAGATGTAGTTGCACATATATAAAGGTCGTAATCCCTCCATATGCGCATCCCGAAATAATAATAATCTTCCGAGATAATTTGTTATCCTTCCTCTGGGATCTGTTTAAGACACAAAGTCTTTTTGTGAGATAGCAGGTTATGAAACCAAGAGAAATATCAGATATGGCAAAATTTGCTAATTCATATATTTATATATGTATGATTCAGCTAATGACTTTGTTAATAAAACATAAGGTCTTAAATATTAAGGCTACAATGAGCTTCATAAAACATAAACAGAAATAGTTAAAATTGGAAAGACTAAGGATGAGGTGCGGCATGCAGCCTCAGTCAGGTCCGGCTGGGTCCTTTATGAGTTCTTTAGGAATCGCTGCAGCATCCCTTGCCCAATTAGCCTTTCAATTTCATCTTTCAGAGCTTAGCATTGCTCTGTGTCATGGCCATGGTCCTGATGGAATTTGCACTAGGTGGCTTTGTTCCTCTTGTGGGGTGGAGCTCTCAACTTTTTTGGCCACCTCAAAAGCTTGTCCTCTTTGATGAACTCAAAGCTCTCTTCAACCGGGAAAATCAACGGAGTATAGATGCCCGATTTCTTTTCTGATTTCTCTGCCCTCCTTTTCTGACTCCTACTGGTTGATTCCGCGGCTTCTTTAACTGCCGCGGCAGACAAAGCTTTTTCCTCCGAAACCGCGCCTATATTTTGAGAGGTCGCGGCCTCTAACATTAGCACCCTCTGTGTTAGGTAATTGACCTGGGTCTGAAGTGAGGCATGGCTGTCATAGAGGTGATTAAGGTGACTGTACAGTTGCACAATCTCATCCTTGACTTCTGCACTCTGGCTGGATTATCCTTCCATTTCTGCTCTTGTTAGTCTTTATAAAGTATACAGAATCTGAGACGAAACTAACAGAAGTGAGTGATCACAGGAATATTGGGAAGGGGAACTTACTGCTCCATGATATGCTGAGGAGGCCGCGACAAGTATGGCACACAAGTGCACTTCCGCAGCCCTTTAATGTTATTCACCAAGGTTGAGCGGAAGGCAACTTAAGTCCTTCCCACGGTGAATTTGAACTGTCGTAATAGATCCGCACCAGTGGGGGTCGCGGCCTGAGATATTGTTGAACTTACAGGCCGCACCCCAGTCTAGGCAGGGGAAAAATCCAAACTGATGTCCAAGACATTTTCTTCCTCAATTAGGCGAGGGAAACCTACTAGGGTCCATTGATGAGAGAATTCCCTTGCGGTGCGCAATACGACACAGCTTCAATGATAACCCCTAGATCATAGGTAGATGGCAACAAAAATGGGAGTAAATATAGCCATTCCCTAATCATCCATCTTTTCGGGACTAAATCCCACCATGCCTTTTAGCATTATCTAGATGGAGTGATATCACAGGGGTATGTAAAATAGATCCAAAGTCATCAAATGAAGATCCAAAGACAGATCCAGAAATATGAAATACCTGTTGAAGGGGGGGCGGATGTAAAGCGGAGCCCAATAACCAGTAACCGACCCGTGAGAAGATGATCCATAGGAACCTCAGGGGTCGAATAAGGTGTTTAAGAACTCATATGTGTGGAGAAACAAGATTGAAATACTAATTTCCCACAGACGGCGCCAAATTGATGATACGAGAAATCGGCCATAAGACGTTCTCATACCAGCGGGTCAAGAGTGATGTGTGTGTTAAACAAATAAAGCAAGCAAACAGAAAGAAGACAAGGTATAGAGTGGTTCAGCCTCTAAAATAGGCCTACGTCCACTGTGTTGCTCCGTTCTCATTATGTGCGTTGCATTGTACAATGTAATCATGCCTATAGAGGCGTACAAGTATGAGTATAAAGGAGAGTACATGACAATATCGGAGATTCCGGTGAGCCCGTGAGGTGGCTGTGATGCAGATCCTTAGCCTCCAAAGCCTATGTTGGGGTGATGTAGAGAGGATCTGTGTTGTAGTGCCTTAGGTGTGTGGAATCGATCTCCATTCCTTCTAGGTGTGGTCCTCTATTTATGAGGAAAATGTCTTGAGTCAGATGCCCTGAGCACGTGGCGTATACCGAGTTTGCGGCAGTTGTGGATAAAGGGGGGTGCGACCTGCAAGGCATGCAGTGATATAAGCTGGAGTGCCGCGCACCCGTTGAAGGGTGCCGCGGTCTATGATGGAGAGTGCCGCGCCCTGAGTGAGCCCTGGCCGCGCCCTGAATACATCCGCGTCAGGGTACTATATTTGTACTATCAATTGATATGTTTCCCGGAGAATTGAAGACATTAAATATCTTTGATGAAGCTGTGGATGACAAGCACAACTATTACCAAGAAGAATTTTTAAATTCTTTGATGCCGAATGGATTGCCACCACACGCATTGAAACTTAAACATAATTGTCCAATCATTTTTCTACGCAATATAAATCCATCAATTGGATTATGTAACGGAACACGAATGTTGTACAAAGATTATTCGGATAATGTTATCCATGTTCGTCGCTCATAAAGTTGAAGAGGAAGAAGAACCTTTTAATCCTAACAAACGTCAAAAGAAACATATTTAAGGATTAAATTTTCAATTTTTAGGATTACACACTGTTTTTATCAAATGTCATCTTTCAAATACTACGATTTGAAATTTGCTTGATGAAGCATTTTTTAACTTCTTTGTTTTAATGGTATTTCCCTATAAATTATTTCAAGCGAATTTCATTGTGATATATTTATTCGGATTATATATACATACATGTTTGTGTGTATTTCTTCCTCCTTTTGAGTAGGGAATTCTGAGTTCGTTTGTGATAGATTTAGAGTATTCACGGGAATATCTTATATAGTTTGCAGTTGAATGGATATTTGATTTTTAGGATAATAATTGATGATTCGTACTAGATACTTTATGTTATATTCTAACAAAAGAGATTCTACATAATATGTTATAAGTATTTTTATTATTTTGTACTTCATAAAAAGATTAATATCTAAAACGATCACACGTATGAAGCATGTGGAGACAGCTAGTATGAGAGAAATAGCGTAACATGCTTTGGTATTAACGATTCATATAGATGTTGAGACAAGTTACCTTGTCACACAAGGCAGTTGAACAGAAGTAGCTGAGATGTAGTTGGCTGTAGCTTGGCTGCCATACAAATATCTAGTCACTTTCAATCGTCTCTCTCTCTCTCTCTCTCCATATATATATATATATATATATATATATATATATATGGTTTCGTTTAACCTTCTATCGCATTCCTGACCCCCACTTATTGAGCTTCTTCATAACCAAACATTCTCATTTTCTCTCTCTCATGGACGGAAAAAGAACTCCTCATTGTATCTTCACACCCTCAATCCCATCAGCCTCAATAAACTCTCCTCCACAGCCTCAAGCCCTTCCAGATATTGACTGGGTGAGCCTCCTATCTGGTCCATCAAGCAAAAAATCTCCGATGGAAACTGCTTCTGATCTGATGATATCTGAAAATCCATCCATAACTGAAAAAGAAGATAAGGGCAACAATGATAGAAGAAGTAAGAGAGACATTAGGAGTAGAAAAACAACCCCACCTCGGTTTGCATTCCAGACTAGGAGCGACGATGATGTGCTTGATGATGGGTACCGTTGGAGAAAGTATGGACAGAAATCTGTCAAGAATAGTACGTATCCCAGGTGAGCGGACACTAACAAACACAATCTTATATAATAATGCCCCTTATTTACGTTGCATGCCATGTTTATTTTGTTTGTACATATTGCCAAGTGTAAGACTATCATATAACACTTCTTCAATTTTCTTTCTTTCTCGATTTAACTCAATTTAAAATTATTAACGTGACCCTCGCAACAAATTTCAATTCCACTTTTCTCCATGTATTTGTGTTTGTGAAATCACCATCATTATACATAACTTTTTTTTTTTATAAAGGTCGAGATTAAAGTTGTTTATTGCAATGTTATGAACCTAGTTGAAGGATAATGCGTTTGTATTCCATTTTGGGAATCAATCGCCCAAATTTTTTTAGTTATGAGTATCACATATACAAATAATTTGAAGACCTATTATTTTGAAATTTGAAGTGTGTCACGAAGCATAGAATAACCTACAACTCTTTTTGAGATTTTTTCACATCTAACAATACCTAACAATGTATTAAAATGAGCCTTTGGCACTTGTATGCTGTATGAAACACAATCAGTGGCAGTTCAATTGTATCCCTTTTTTTGTACACTTCAATTTTATTCCTTCTTTTTGGGTACATTGCCAGTTTAATTTTATATGGTTTTACTCTTATTTCTTTGAGAACAAATATCATCCACTTAGTACACTACATGTTCATACTCAATTCTAATAAAATTTGTATCATGTCTTTATTGTTATTAATCACGAACACGTAGTACTTTTCTGTGTTCTTTGGTCATTACATAAATATTAGGCATGCTTTATAATTAAGTCTATTGTTTTAACTTTAGCCGGAATTATAAAAGTGTTGTTAATCTCAACAATTGACTTATTTTTTCGACCGCCTCAATATATGCTGGTTCAAATTCATATAGATCTTTTTACCTTTCTCCCTCCTTGTAATATTTTGTGTTTTAATTACCTCGCTCTTAAATTCATATAGATCTTTTTTCCTTTCTCCCCTCGTTGTAATATTTGGGGTTCTAATTACTTCCCTCCCTTTGGATCTTGGATTATATGACCAAAAGTGAAAAATAAGGGGAAAATTAACTTAAAAATTATTTTCTCGTGTAATTCTTCTTCTTAATTTTTCTAACACAAACATCTTAATTTTTTGGGATAATTCAAAGCTAGTCCCATTTATTGGGTCACAGATGCATCAAATCCCATTGATTTTTTTTTAACGCACCAAGTCCTTTTTCATTATATACTACATATGTTTAGACAAATATACCCTTACATGTACCAATTTTAAACCCATTTACTCTCTCTCTAAAAATAAACACATAATCTCACCCTCTTTCTCTCTCTAACAACCCCACCCCCATCTCCACCCCCACCCCCACCCCACCGGAGACTCACCGAAAACAGTCCACCGAAAAATCTCGCCGGAGGCCGCCGGAATTCTCGCCAGAGTGTTTCTCTCTCTCTCTCTCTCTCTCTCTCTCTCTCTCTTTCTCTATTTCTTTATTTTTTTTGGTCCGCGCCAGCGGCACCATCACCCAAGCTGGAGAAGAAGAGTTTTTCCTGGAAAAAATTGAGGTTTCGCCGGAAAAAATGGAGGTTTTACAGAAACAGATAAATTTATCTGTTTCGATTTTTTCGTCAAAAAATATTAAATATGGGTGTTGTTTGATAGATCTCGACGAGTAGATTTCAAATATATAAACTTTATGAATTTTGGATTTGTAGATTTGAAGTTATGGACTTTTAAAGATTTGGTGTTTTTTTAAAAAAAAACGACGTTAAGAGTTATAAAGAGTTCCGAGAGTGATTTTGAGGGTGTATTTGTTATTTTAATGTGGTGCGTTGAAAAAATAGGACTTTTGACATTATTGACTCAGTCAAAGGATCTCTTGCATCATTGACCAAGTGAATGGGACTTCAAAATAATTACCCCTAATTTTTTTTTATAAAAAATACTCCAAATAGGAAATTGCAAGGAAAACTTTTGATTTTTTGTTACTTGTTCTCTTAATTTCTTCAAACTTTTACCTTTGTACATATTATCACAAAAATGAAACCAGAAAAATTTAAGAGAGCTTTGACAAATAAATTCTATTTATACACGATATTTCCTAATTAGTCCTATCAAATTAAAATTGTTTCATTAGCTCCTATTTATACATATAATGAATATTCACACTTATTTACAAACATGACATGTGAGAAAAAAAATCTATTTTCAAGAATATGTTTGAGTAAAAAAAATCATAAAATCAATTTAAATACATACTTAATAAACATGAATAATTGATAAAAAAAAACATTTAATTCACTGTAGAATTTTCTTCCTTCATCTCTTTTTTTATCTCGTTGTTTGAGTGTGACCAAATTCACAATTAATATTTGTTGACACGTGTTTTCCACATCTTTTTCTTTTTGACTGGCTCATGATATTGAGATTGTATTACCATCACCTTTCATGATTCCAATTCATTATATTGTCATGATAGTGAAATGTTGATATATGTAGATAGCAAACACTGTTTGGTTATCATTTTCCGAATCCATTTTCTTGTTTTACTTAGTAATTTCACTGTTAACCATGTTAAGATTGATGTTTACATTTCCTCTTAGTAAAATTAATATTCAAAAAAATGTTTTTTTCAAAGTTACAGATATATCAAACATTTGTAGACTAACTTTTTCTCAGAAAATGCAAAAAATGTTATAAAAACGGGATAAAACGAACAGAAAAGAAGCTCGTTACAAAAACTATTTCTGAAATTATTCAGAAAGAAAATAAAAAACAAAAGCAAAACAGAAAATCAAAGTAAAAAACATATTGACTAATCAAACCTATATTATACCGTAGCTGCTAACTAGGACGTAATTATTAATAGGGACATATACCAAATAGTCCCTCAAACATTTTTTAATACTCATTTAGTCCAAGCCTTTTTATTTTGCCTCAAAAAGTCCTTTGCCACATATTTTGAAAAGGGAGTGCCGCTGGCGCGGACCTCTAAAAATAAGAGAATATTGAGTGCTTGAGGGACTAAATGGGTTAAACTAAAAATATGTATCATTTTTAAAAAATATATATTTATAGTAGGGACTATTAAATAATTGACCCTTATTAATAACATATTTAATATAATACTTTAAACTTCACATAAAGTAGATTGAATAAATGTATGAGCAGATATGACTGCGTAATATTAGGGCCCCGGCGAAGTTAGGAATTATAGATGGTCTGAGCACGGAAGGACCAAAATTTTTTATAGGAAGTACTTATAATAATATGTTAAATACATGAAAAATTATATATTAATAAATAAATTATAAAGAATTAAAAAATTAAACATCATTACAAAACGATACTAAACCTTTCAACAAAGACGTACTGTCAGGAACATGGACTGTGCCCATAAATCTTTCAATTATAAAACCCCTCTTATTCATATAATACACAACAATAGGCAGTTGTTCTTTAATCGACACATTTCGTGCTTCATCAATTAATATCGCAAATAAATCCCCCTAAAATCATTTAATATTTCTTTAATATTGACTTAAAAATCTCTCCATAATTAGAATTAACAAGGCATTGACTTAAAAAAATAATTGACATTAAAATTAACAAGGCATTGAAAAAAAAGTGACATTAAAAAAATTGATATTAAAATTAATTTCAACAACATTAATTTCAACAATTTTATGCCCAAAAAATAATTACTACAAACCAATAACAACAACATTTATACTAACATTTATAAGCATATTTTTAGAATCTCAACAAACTCTAACAATGAAAATTTGCTATAAAAAATTAAAACAAATCCTAATAATGGATATTTACCACAAAAAAGGGGGGGAGAGTAAGAGGAAGGATAAGATTGAAGAATATACCTTGATATAATGGAGAGAGATTGAAGAAGAGAGAGTAGGAGCAGTGGCTGAATATTGGGGGAAAGGAATGAAAATGAATCTCAAATTTTAGGGGTTCTCTATTTACCGTGTAGGGAGCAAGTTTTATCTTGAATTTTTGGTTTCCTTAAATGCTCTTACTAATACATCATACATCCATATAATAAAGTAGCATGATTTTTGAAAATTTTACCAAAATATCTTCACTTTTTTTATGCATGACATTTTTCTCTTTCATGCCCATACATGAAATGTCATGCTAAAAGTTATTTTTTTTTCTTTTTTTTTGTGTTATATATATACTATTATAAATACTATTATACTATTATGAATACATGTATTTTTTTAAATATGTGTAAATTTATATTTTTTTATTAAATATTTTTCCCATTTTTTAAAACTATTTTTTATTAATTTTTTAAATATTTTTTTCTTTTTTTAATTTATATTTTTTATTTATTTTTTATTTTTTCTCAAATTTTTTTTATTTTTTCTCAATTTTTTTTAACTATTTTTTTTTCTCAAATTTTTTTTTATCACGGGGGCAAATTTATCACCGTGCCCTCGGGCATGGGTTAATTTTTTTTTCTCAATTTTTTTTTATTACGGGAGTAAATTTATCACTGTGCTCAGGTCAGCGACCATGCTCCGCCACTGTCTACAACCACTGTATGTTAATTGAGAGTAATATGCTCAACCATATCCTTTATAGAAACAAACCACACCAACCCAACCCAACCCAGACAACTACTTGCTCTTTCCATTACATTGAAGGAATTATATGCTTCTCTCTCGCTATCTATACACAGGGACGATCTAAATCTAAAGCGGACCTTAAAAGGAATGATAAACAAAAAAAGATAAGACTAATCATTTAAAATACTAAAAAATGATTTTTTCATCAAAAAAATTATTTCGAAAGTGGATGAAATATAAAATTGATAAATATGTACATTTCGAGCCGTTGAAACTTTTAATGATCGTCTAACCCATTTTTCAAATGAATTTTTTTGATGAAATTATTTGCAGACGATCTCCTTTTTGTGGAGATTATTTTCACCAAGTTTAATTGAAAATTTTATTTTTTTACTATTTAAAATAATTGGTCCATTTTTTGTCATTTCTTTAAGGTCCGCTTTAGATCCTCTCTAATATATATATATATATATATATATATATAGAGAGAGAGAGAGAGAGAGAGAGAGACTCCGGTGCACACCCAAGTCTGTGTACCAAGTTTGCATACTGATTTTTTGACATTGTAAACAAATTATTTTTGAGTTGAATTTTTTTGCGTGCTATTTAAACATTTCAAGGAACCAGCATAAAAAAAACATCAAAAAAAAATATTTTTTGCTATTTTAAAATCGGTCAAACTTTCACAACTTTTAAAGCACTTCAAAAGCTGCGAAAGTTTGACCAATTTTTTTAAAATAGCAAAAAAAGTTTTTTTGAGTTGATTTTTTTATATGGGTCCCTTTAAATGTTTAAATATCACATAAAAAAATTCAACACAATTTTTTATTATTAATATTTAAAAAAAATAGGTTTGCGCCAGCAAGTATGCGAACTTGGTGTGCACATGAGACTCTCTCTCTCTCTCTCTCTCTCTCTATATATATATATATATATACGCACTTGCGTGGAACAAAATAACCTGAGGCATAAGGACAATATAGAAACCAAAACTGAAGTCGATGATCTTGAAACATCATATAAATAGTTAGCCCTTGAGCTAAATCTTGACAAAGAATAAAAATGAAAATTGACTGAACATTCCAGGTAAGGGATTATTCTCAGTCAAAATTTGTGATTGAACGCCAGTGCTACTTTAGACGACGATGTTTTGTTTGATTGCTAATGTTACTACATCTTTTTGTTAAACCAGTTCGAGGATAATTATTAGAGTGTTGAAAACCTAATTAAATTAACTAAATTTCTAATGACAAGATAAAATATAGAAAATGCTACACACGACCAAATAGGGTGATGACATGATCCTGTGTTCCAAAATTGAGTTAAAAATTAGGTTTCCGCGGAATTATCTGCTCAAAGCACGGTGGAATTTTTCGATTATATCCCTATGCGTTGCTTCAATGGCTCGATATGAAAGACGACCAACTCTACAACTTTTAGTGCCATATCTTCCAAAACCAAATTGTGTACTTTCCGGTTTGCAACCCCTACTACTTCTGCGTTTACGATATTTACTATATTTTTTTACGTTAAGGATATAACACGTCCTTTTTTTTACTACATGAAATCAACACTTTGACACCTGAGATTCTGTAGCGAGTAGATATTCCAATAGTGGAAGGGCTATCAAGACTTCCCGATTCCCTTCTACTTGAATAAAGCCATAAGATAGAGCCTATAGTGGTAATAAAAGAGATCCTCACCTTCGAAACTTCCCACCGCTAACCCTTAGTCTTTCAATTGAAGGCCTTCCCTTTGATCCTTTACAAGAAGAAAAGATCTACGGACACGAGGCTTTTACCGTAAGGCGATCGGGGGAATCAAACTCATGACCTTGGGATTTCAGCCCCTTAGTCATGAATATTGAACCACTAAATCAATCCCTTGCGGTGATACCTCAAGTTTGAGTCTTAATAATGTACTCCCATGTACTAATCCTATTCCTAGTTTACGAACTCATTATAATGAAATGAAATGTATTAAATATGTGTTGTGAGATCTATTGGTCTACGGTTCCTTTATCCCTTTCTTGTTTATTTATAGAAACTGGGGTGTGGTAAGCCTTGCCATTAACTTCTACTAATCATAATTATAAGTTTTGGATGCCACCTATTGTTCAAGCATCTCGGAGTTGACCTATTTGGCATTGGAATTATTTTTATTTATGGTAAAATGCAAAATTAATTCTAAAATTTAAGGAAATTTTCAATTTTGTATTTAGAGTTTTAAAAGTTGCATTGTTAACTTTGACGTTTTCAATATTTATTGAATTTTAACCCTCCATCACATATTTATGAGGAGGCTTAACAATATGGATGAAAAAAGTTAATAAAATGCTGAGTCATCCACTATATTAAGTCTTCTGAAGAGATGTATCCGAGGCATGAAATTTCATGAATTTTTAAACACCAGGGTTAACATTTTTGAAACATTTAATTTTAAATTGAAAATAACCTCAAACTTTCGGGCTAAATTTTCGTTTTACCCTTTATTTATTTATTTATTTGTAACTCATTCTCACGTTGGTTAATCCTCATTTTAACCGTGCCACCGTGATGCCTCTTGAATGCTATGTGATACTCTGCAATTAGTTAGTTAATTATTGTAATATATTACCACTTCAATTAAACTTCAAATGATTTACAAGTTTTATTAATGAATCATAGCCATAGAATATACTCATCTGCACTTGTATAAAATGGGTGAAATGATATTAGATTTATGTATAAAGTATATTATATTTCAGGAGAAGTGTTATTAAATAATTGGTACCTATAAAACATACACTAGAAAAAAGAGAGGATTTGGCTGTTATATAATAACTATAAGAAAAAAATTAGGTAAAATTTTGATACATGATTATTAATGACTCAGAGGGTTTCCAAATAAAGAAAGGATATGATGTTATTAACTATTTTAAAAAGATTTTACAACAATTTTTAATCATCATTAAATGGTTTTCATAGTGGTCTTTCTCATTTTTAAAGCCATCTATTACAATATAATGAACTTGAGTACTTTTGAAATCTCTCATTGTGCCACATGACAATATCCGAAGCTCTCTACTTCTATTACTCTCACTTATCTCTCTCCCTTCACTTATCTCTCCTTTTCTCTAATTTTATTTATATCACTTTTATATCAAACGCTATTCCCCCTTCATGCACATACCATGAAATAACCACAACAAACTAGCCCCCTATTTTTCCGACAATAAAATCACTTTTGTCTCTTTCAAATTTTTTCCATTCCAACTACAACCCCTCTTTCTCCTTATAATTATTTCTAAAAACACATCCACCTCAACTCTCTTTGGTTTTTAATACAATCCCTGTGTTTTTGACAACAAACCTACCCCCGCCTTGTTTTTTTAGAAAGTAAATCACCTCCGCTCCTATTATTTTTTCAACAAACATAATCACATTCTCTTTGTTTTAAGTTAGATGATTATAGGCTGTTCATTTTTATTCTATTTTAAATGAACAAAATTAATTTTAAAACTATGTTTCTAAAAAAATGTACAGTTTCATATGTTGAGGTGTCGTGTTAGAGTCGGAGTAGAAACGACGGGTCATTTTGTGCTCTTCATGGTTGTTTCGAGTTCTTATGGATTTTGAATTTTTAGCGTTGAATTAGGAATTCATCAAGATATGGGTGCTTTCTTGTTATTAGCTACACAAATTTTGAGAGTATGAAATAAATGATTGTGTGTGTTTAATTTGATGTGATTTCTGTACAAAATTATTCAATCGTATACTAGGAAAGTTAATAAATAAATGTGGGTTGTACTTCATCGCAAACCTTAAACACCTAAAAATACATTTGGCTGCACCTAAACACCTGGTTGTACGTAGTTGAAAGATGGATATAAATATAATTACCCATTTGAAATTTATTGAGACGGGGTGCATGGCAAGGAATGATGTTTACATATTGAACCCTCAAAGTTGAGCTCTTATACATATATGTAATTTTACCCCTTTAAACATATATCAATTTCCCCCTCAAGTAAAGGCGCCTGACTGTCATTACTCAATAGCCATTTGGGGTGAAATTAAACATCTTAAAAGCTTAATTTTAGTATTTTAAGTGGCGGTTGGTAGTGGTGGGATGATTTATAAGTAAATATTTTATAAATTAAAAAATATGTCCAAACAAGAATTCCAACAAACAGGGGTTTTGTACTCCATATTAAGCCCCCGGATTAGTACATCATTAAGTTGAGAAGTACTCGGTGCCTTCAGTTTTATCCAAGGTTCTAAAAAATACGGGGCGTGATCGAGGCATGGAGGCCATGCTTTAAGCCTTAGAAGACTAGGCGGGCCTTAGACGTAAAAATGCGTGAAAAGGCGTTTAGACCTTCTTAATATATTTTAATATTTTTTAACCATAACAAGGCTATTCAAATACTAAAATTGTATATATCATAAAAATATGCCTGAATATATGCAAATTAAAATACTATTTGATTATTTTGGATGAGATAATGGTCCGGTTTGTAAAAAATATTCTTTAAAACGCGATATCGTTTCACTAAAGTATTGTTGTTTTTAGAAAAAAAGTGCGCCTTAAGGGTTTTACCAAGAATAAGGCGTAAAAAGCGTAAGGGGGAGGGGGGGGGGGGGGGGGGGGGGGGCGTTTCTCCCAAACCTCAAGCTTAGGCGTGCCTAGGCGGGTTTTTTAGATCAATGGTTTTATCTAAAAACACAAACATATTACAATTTTAACATATGTGATATGAAAAACTGAAACCTAATTCGATATCTACTCAAAGATTAATTAATCATTATTGTCGAGTAGGGAAGGGAAGTTGCTTGTTTTTAAGTTTATTAAAGTCCTGCTTGGTTGTGCAAATTATTTAATTATGTAAATTGATTCATTGTGAATTGTAAATAAGTGGATTTGAAATGAGTTTAATTTTAATTTTACATGATGTTTGGTAATCTAAAATTAATGTTAAGGTTCAATAAAAAAAAGTTAAAAATGAAGAGAGAGAGAGAGAGAGAGAGAGGTGGCCAGATGTGAAATGCTCCCATTTCATATTTTTTACATGAGCTAAAATGGAATAATTAATGAATTATTTCATTACTGAAACCAAATACAATTAATAGGCCAATTTTAAATCTGCTAATTTATAAATGGACCAATTTATAATTTTGGGACAACCAAATGGGGCCTAAGTAAATAAGAAAACAACTCAAAAAAATATATTTTGAATTTGTTTAAGATGGATTGAAGTGGACATGATTGATGAATGTTGCGAGATCATAATCACGAATTGGATAGGTGTTGTTTTTTGAGGATAATTTTGTCTCTAATAGATATTGAGATTTTTGAACAATTAGATAGCCTAGACCCCATTTGATGCACTGAATTAGAATATTTGATATGATGATTTTATCCCATTTGATGTTAAATTTAAAGGAATTTGAAGTGTGATAATTTATATTAAATCTCATCTTCCACCCATTATGGGAAAACCACCACACCTCCATAATGGGGTTAATTTATATCCTGATGGGATTGAATAACTCCTATCATATATTGCCTTTTTAATTCCCACTTGTAAAACTCAAACTATAAGCCTCAGTTCATGTGGTTACTTTGTGAACTCTTTTAAGGAGTTCCCATTTTAACCTTAGTTTCCTTATATTTTCATGTGGTCCATTTGTGTTCCCCTAGTAGGTTATACAGTTTTTTTCGATAAGTAAATGAAATATAAAGATTGCCTGCCAAGGGGGCGAAACCCGTATAGAGGAAGCATACAAAACAAAAAAAGGGAAAAGACCCAAAACGAGCCTTCCCTTTAAAGCCTCCCCAAACTACAAATCACTTTGCATCTCCTCCAAGAAGCCTAAAACAATAGGAAGAGATGTGTTATATCATTCATTATACCATATCAACAAAGTTCTCAAGAATAAGTACTGAATACTAGATGGAGTTTCTTCCTTTCCCTCGAAACATTTCACTTTCTTCTCCCACCGTGATGGTTTGAAGATACAGTGAGGAACCATTCTCCAAATTTTCCTAACCCCCTTTTCGTCCCTTTAGAGGGTTCAAGCCTGTAACAGAGCCTTACTGACTTAAAAATTATTTAAGGAATCCGACTAAGAGATAGAAAGACGTCCCACAATCCCCTTGTCACCCTACAGTGCAACAATAAATGATTATTCATCTCTTCCTCCTCCTTACTCAACCAACACCGGCTAGCCATCGTATGTTTCCTTTTCTAGAGGCCGTCGATCGTTAATATAGCATGTCTCACCATAGTCCACATAAAGAACATGACTTTCGAAGGCACCTTAGAGTTCTAAATCTCTCTCGATGGAAAACTCGTATTTCGGTTCCCATCCACTCTCAAAACGGAGTCGTAATCTCTCTCCGAGAAGGCCCCTTTTCAATTAGCCGCCCACCTCAACTCATCATCCCCATTCAACGGCCTAGATGCCATCCCTATCCTCTAAAAAAAGCATCAGCCTCCTCTAACTCTTAGTCCCATAACCGTATTCTGAATTTTGGGTCCCTCGCTACATCATCCATGGAAGTGAAATTTGGTATTCTCTATGAAAGTAGGCAGACATTCTACATAATTTTGTGTTTTTTTTGCTTAGGTTATGCATCCCTAATTCTTCTATCGCATCAAACTGGAACTACTTGTGAAATTATCAACAGAAACACAAGAACAAACTTTTATATAGTAATGTCTACAATAAATTATTGCATTTTTTTATTGTCTTTTAAGACCTAGACATGAAGTCAAATTGTTTACCATCATCATTTTAGAAACTTGTGAAACTACTTGTGAACTACTTGTGATTATCAACAGAAACACAAGAACAACTTGTGAAATTATCAACAGAAACACAAGAACAAACTTTTATATACTAATGTCTACAATAAACTATTGCATTTTTTTATTTTCTTTTAAGACCTAGACATGAAGTGAAGTTGTTTACCATCATCATTTTAGAAACTCGTGAAACTACTTGTGAAATTATCAACAGAAACACAAGAACTACTTGTGAAATTATCAACAGAAACACAAGAACAAAGTTTTATATACTAATGTCTACAATAAATTATTGCATTTTTTTATTTTCTTTTAAGACCTAGACATGAAGTGAAGTTGTTTACCATCATCATTTTAGAAACTTGTGAAACTACTTGTGGAACTACTTGTGAAATTATCAACAGAAACACAAGAACAAACTTTTATATAGTAATGTCTACAATAAATTATTGCATTTTTTTATTTTCTTTTAAGACCTTGACATGAAGTGAAGTTGTTTACCATCATCATTTTAGAAACTTTCACTATTATTTGTGTTAGTATACATGTATATATAAATGTACACTAACGAGAGTATATATGTCTATGTAAATAAGAGAGTATATATGTATATGTAAATATACACTAACAATTTTATTTTCTTAAAATGCAAAAAGGAGCTACTACCGCTGCACCCATCACACTTGTAATGTGAAGAAACAAGTCCAAAGGCTATCCAAGGATACTGGCATCGTTGTGACGACGTACGAGGGAGTTCACAACCATCCATATGAGAATCTTATGCATACTCTTAGTCGTTTTCTCAAGCAAATGCAGTTCCTCCATCGATTCTAAGCATTCGTAACCTTATTTTTACACAAGGGGAAATCAAGCATTCATGTTAGAATTTCACATATAAATATTTATACATAAAAAATATGAACAAAAATAAATGTTAGTATCTTGTACTAAATACGTGTACCTAGACTTTACTAATCATTTGTAAGCATAATCATATTTGATTCTTGATTCTGAATATTCAACTACATGCATTGTATTTTTGATAGAAAACAAGCCTTGAAATTTACAACAAATTAATGGGTTTGTACAAAGGTTTTATGGTTCTTTTATATATTTAATGGGTTCTCATCACAAAATTATTGATGGTTTATCAGTAAATGGTGGGTACACTAAACAAGTTCGTAAGGTCGATAAGAAACTTAATATTAGTGGTACAAGATATTAGATTGACTACACATGATTATAAATGGTTTCTGTATGTATGAATTAATTGGACTAACTTTGACTCAACAAAACTTATATGACTTAAAAGTCAAATCCAATATATGATCCATGCCAACACTTGTAGCCTCGTGTGTAAAATAATAAACTCTCTAAATACTTATCCCCCTCTCTTTCATTTCTATCACTCTGATAACCTTAGTGCTTCACCACTCTGTACGCCCCACTTCACCCCATCCTACCCTCTAACTCCTATACTACTTTCAACCTCAATTCTTCTCGCTCTTCCCTCTCAACTGCTGTCCCTCTAAATAATACACATCATTTCCTCTCTATTAAGCTCACCAACGTTAACTACCTTCTTTGGCAAACCCAGTTACTACCATATCTAGGAGAACAAAAGTTAATGTGACATATTAATGGAACTCTCCAATGACGACCCGAGACAATCCGAGCCGAAGGCAAAACCAAACCGTAACCCAATCTAGAATATGAACTCTAGGGCAATCAAGATCAAATGTTGCTAAGCACTATCATTTTTCTTGGTTCTGAAGAACTTTTTCCACTTGCAGTTGCCCACAATACCTCAACAAAAGTATGGAAAACCCTTTACAAGGCACTTGTTTACCCATCGAGCATCCTTGTTCTAACGCTACGCTAAAATCTCACTAAAAAAGAAGGCTTAGTTGCTATATACCTATCTAAGGCCAAACACTACATCAATTAATTGGCTATTGTTAGTTGCCCACTCAGTTTGGATGAATTTAATATCGTTGCTTTTAAAGGTTATTAATTTGACTTTAGATACCTTGTCGCCACTTTATCCGCCCGTCCTGAGCCGGTCACATTTACATAGATTCACGATCTCCTTTTAAGCCATGAAATTTTGCATCAACATCCTTTCTCTAAACTCACTTTAACTCAAGTTCCCCACCCTAAAATTACACCTGCAACTCACTTTAATAAGTGTAGGGAGAAATTTAAGTTATCGTGGTCATGCTTCACATGGTCATGGCAGTCGTCGTAGTAGAGGAGGACATTATCATTTGTATACAACTCATCCCTTTAAAGTGAATCTCATTCCAAATCAAGAGCAAAATGTCAGATTTGTTTTTCGTAAATCCATACGGACGCAACATGCTCTCAACGGCACAAGTTGAATTCTGGACACTACAATCCCTCTGCTCGTCTTTTCCTCCTATACCCAACCTCCATTACTACCATACCCACCAACCCTACACCATTAAATTGCACCCGATATAATTATTTTTTATTTTGAATTTCATATAGGGTCCGTTTGTCAACTCAATTCCAAGGTTTGGACTTGGAATTGGAAGGTCAATTTCAATTCCGTGAAATGAATTCCATTTCAATGGTTTGGAATTGGATTGACAAACGAACCCATAGAGTCATGCATCACACTCTTTACCACAAGTTCATTTTCGTTTTACCCATTGGCTTTAATTGTTAAAAAGACCATCTTCTATTGCTGGCATCTACGACTAGGACAACCACATCAACATGTTCTCAGTCGAATTGTAAGGAAAAAATTATGTTAGGGTCAATTTGTATGTTTTTGGGCTTAATTCCGTGCTTGGACAAATCTTTTGAGTCATAGGTCAGGACTTAAGTGTGTTGACCTTTCACGCCTATGACGTGTTTTATTGAAGATGTGGCAACCAAGATATCATGTTCATATCATCATACCGAGTTTCGTGACTTATTTTCTTCTTCATGTTTCGAGAATCTTTAAGGTATATGAATGCATAAATATTTTGATCCTTATATAATTTACTCAGGTGTTACTTTGAAAAAAATATTTTAAACTGATTTTAAAAATTATTTTTTAGATAGTTTTTGAAGTCATTCTAACGACATAAGGTATGCCATTCAAACGAGTTTGCACAGCTCGTTAGATCATGACCCAACGAAGTTCGAACGAGGCAATTTTTGGTTTGCACTACTCATTGGAAGTTTCGTTAAAAAGGTATTCAAACGAGAAATGTATCTTCGTCTGAACGACATTTAATTTCATTCGAACGAGACAACGCATTTTTTAATACAAAATTCATTCTTTGCCTTAACCCATTTTGGTGAAACCTATTATAACTAGGACTTCAAAGCAACAATTTCTTATGAGACTTTTTCATAACCTTAGAGTCATAAAAACTCTTCCAAAAATCTCTCCAAAGGTTTTGATCACCCATGATCATGTTTTACAACTAAAACCCTAGTTTACACCCAACTGTTTAAAGATCTAAGTTTCATCATATATATGCTTTGAAATCTAGTTTGTGGGTACGAAGGTTTATTCTCATCATCTTGTCGAGAATCATTTTGTGCGGTGGTCTCCGTATACTGTTTGTTGTTTACAGATGGTAGACTCCGTGGTGTGGTGTTGTGGTGAAGAGGTCGTGCATTGCGTGTTCCAAGTCGTAGATGGTTGCTAGACTTGTTTGGTGGATACCTATGCGCATGTGGACTCACACATTGTGGCAGTCGCATGTGTGGACTCACACGTTGTGACAGTTGCATCGGTGGACTCCTATGTGTCGCTGTGCGTTGGTTGACCGAATAAAATTGTCAAGACTTACGATGGCATTAAGTCGTCGTGTAAGTCTACTATCTTGGCCTTTGTAAATCCATACATAGTGAATTTGTGTAGCTGGGCCGTCCGAGATTTTTTTCATTTGGGTTTTCCTTCTATATTGGGCGTTGTGATTTGATTTACTTAATTTATCGTGCACTCACCTGGATACATGTTTAGGTTAAGATAAATTTGATTGATCTGTTTATCTCAACAATTGAATTAAAATTGGTGTTGTATTTTAATTTGGATTAATTGTTTACAATTTGAATTAAATTTGAGAAAATTTAAAAAATAGTGGATTAGTGGGTTTTTTGTACCATTTGCCATATTAGAACCCTATTATAGGACTTTCAAGTAATATCAGAGCAGGGACACTAAGATATCGTGTAGATCCATATTTCATGAAATTTTAGGGTTGTTTAATTATTTGTCTATTTCTCTTTCTCTCTAGTCTTTGTTTGGTTTCTCTCCATCATTCATTATAGTAATATGATGTTTTATGTGTTTAGCGATGATGACGATTTTGATATTCGTGAGGAATTTAATGAGATTCATTGTCGTGTTAACAAATTAACTCGTTTGAATTTGTGGTTTTCAAAAAGACTTAAATATCTTGAAAAATAATTTTTTTGCATTAAAGATGAAATTAAATTTTTATGAAGTTTTTAAATGCAAAGAGATATCATTCGTGAGAAGTACAAGGACATCAAGTGTAATTTTCAAAATTTAGAAGTGTCCAATAAAGAGAGTGATGATAGAGTTCGTATTTTATAGAAAGAATTAGTGGGCTCTAAGAGGCTTGAGACTAGGGTAAAGATCGTACCATAAAAAATAACGATAAATTGATTAAAGTTTTGAAGGCACATGAGAAGACTCTTAGGGATAAATTCACTTACATTGAAGGGGATAGAGATAACCTTCTAGGTATTATTGAAAATATGAAGAACGAGTTCCTAATGTTTAAAGAGCCTGAATATTTTCTCGACTCTAGTGTTTTGAAGTTAAAAGATGATTTAAGAGACTCAAGTAGTATTGGTTTTGGCTTCAATAATCTGAACTCTTTCGCTGCTAAAGCCAAGACCAATGTTTGTTAAAGAGTGTTAACCGTTGCCAAGGACTTTAGAAAGGGTCAACCCAAAGGTTGACTTCCTTATGTTTGTATATGTTAGCATTGTGGTAAAAAAGGTCACCTTAGGATGTTTTGTTATGATCTTAAAAGAGGTCCTAAGAAGTCCAGATCCTGTGTCACCATGGTTTCCGAAACCTGAGGCATTAAGTATTCATCTATTTGGGTTAAAAAATTAGTTTTGGAGGTATTAAATATTAGTCTGGTTGATTCTCCTATGCTTTCACACAATTCTTCCCATATTATATCTTATGGTTGATTGTCTTTGCATGTTTTCATACACTAGCTTTTATACTTCATGTTATATCAGCTTATTAGTTGTATGATATTTATCTTTTGTATTTTGATATTTCTTTTATGGGTCTTATTGAAAGATACAAAAATATTTTTGTTTGTCTTTTGAGTTTTATTATCAAGTGGTGTCTAGTTTGAAAAAAATATTTAAAAACTCAAAAAGTTTTGGGTTTACGTCTATTTTAGTTTTACACATTTTGTGTGGCATATCGATGCGTTTGAATCCACTTCATTCCATGTATCCATGTGGATAGGACATTTGATTATGATTTTCAATGATTAGATTGTTCTTAATCATGCTTGGATGGAGTTGTTCGAAAATGACTTGCTTAATAGATTCACTTTGCATATGCATCCGCACACACATGCACAAGCTTTTTTGGATTTTAAATTCATATGTTACAAGAACTAAGTGAGGTGTTCTCATATCAATCTTATCATTATACATATATATTTGATTGGGGATATTTGTGCATGTGAGAACCATTGACCGTGAGTTTGTTCTTTTATTGAAAAATGAGTGTGCACGAAAAATGACTACGAAGGGAGAAATCTTCCATGTGTGAAAGTTCATCGTTGGCAAGATCTTAAAAAATTAATAGGCAAAAGATGCTAAGGCCAATTTGTTTCCTTGATTCTTCAAATTGTGATGTCTTCAAAATATGATAGTGAAAAATGATATATCTATATTTTTAGATGTTATAAGCTTAAGATCAATGAGTTTTCACAATGAGCCCTAGTTAATTTATGTTAAATGCTATTGATTTGGTAGTTATTAATATTTTTAGGCAACTGTACATTATGCTTGTTTGTCCATTTATGAGTTCTTTTTATTTATCACTATGAGGCTAAATATTTATTTGATAAAGTTAATACAGTCAAATAGAACTCCTTAGATATTTTCAAGGGATCGGGTCACAATTCATTTATTCCATTTCATGTTCCTTCACTTCGTTTTTCATGTATTTTTTAGACAAATAAATACTATGCTAGTGTGGAAAGTTTATTGTGTTTAGTATATTTTATGGTCTTTATATATATATATATATATATATATATATATATATATATATATATATATATATATATATATAGAGAGAGAGAGAGAGAGAGAGAGAGAGAGAGAGAGAGGCTCCTATGCACACTAAAGTTTGGACATTATTTTTTTAAAATACCAAAGGACAAAATTTTAACCTAATTTTTTTTATATGGGTTCCTTGAAATGTTTAAATATCACACAAAAAAAATTAGCTCAAAAAAATATTTTTTACTATTTTAAAAAATCGATCAAACTTTCATAGTTTTTAAGCACTTTAAAAACTGCGAAAGTTTGACTGATTTTTTTAAAATAGCAAATTTTTTTTTTTTGAGATGATTGTTTTTATATGGGTTCCTTGAAATATTTAAATAGCACACAAAAAAAATCAGGTCAGTTTTTTTTTCTTCGTATTTTAAAAAAATGATGTGCAAACTTAGTGTGCATATGAGCTTGCTTCTCTCTCTCTCTCTCTCTCTCTCTCTATATATATATATATATATATATATATAAACTGTGAAAGTTTGACTGATTTTTTTAAAATAGCAAAAAATATTTTTTTGAACTGATTGTTTTTATATGGGTTCCTTGAAATATTTAAATAGCAAACAAAAAAAAAATTAGGTAAATTTTTTTTTCTTCGTATTTTAAAAAAATGATGTGCAAACTTAGTGTGCACATGAGCTTGCTTCTCTCTCTCTCTCTCTCTCTCTCTCTCGCTCTCTCTCTCTCTCTCTATATATATATATATATATATATATAACCTTTGCGTTTTCATTTAATCCATGTATGCCACATGTTCGATTTTAGTTTCAAGTGGTTTCAAATTAGTATACTATATGATCATATTGGTATCTTTTGTTGCTTGGTGTCATTGATATCTCATTTATGCACCAATATTGATAGGATTATTTATGATTGTGTTGCCGAGTTATTTTTATCGTTGCTTGTTGCACTTTACACCACTACATGATATACTTGTTTTTCCTTTATGCCTACCAATGTTTTATTTAGGGTAACTTAGGTTATTTTGAGGAAAAATGGTTTTATTATTCATCTTTTTCTTTGACTTTTCCTCAACCAAAAATGGGGAGAAATGGTATCTCAATATTTATAGTCCGGGGGAGGTTTTTTCCTTATAGGGAGGCGTCTTCACTTAGGTAGAGATTATTAGACAGTGGGAGAGAGTTTGTTCTTATGCATATTTATATTATTTTATATTATCTTTGCATTTGAAGGTGTGTTTACGTCTACAGGTCGTAATGATGCGACAAAGTTTACACAAGAGCAAAGCTACTCAACGTGAGTATATCAAGTATTTGTACTTTTTCCTTTTGGAGTTGGGAATTGAGTCTTTTATAGATCTTGATGCCCCATATATTTTTGTTTTGTGTTCTATTCAAAAATAGACAAAGGGGGAGATTTGTAAGGATACATTTATGATAGAGTTAATTTGTATATTTTTTGGCTTTATTCCGCGTTTGGAAAAAAACCTTTGAGTCATAGGTTAAGAATTGCGTATGTTGACCAATCAAACCTATGACATGTTTGATTGAAGACAGAGTGGTAAAGAAATTATGTTCACACAATCGTGCTGAGTTTCATGCCTTATTTGAGTCTTTATGTTCCGAGGATTTCTTAGGTATAAATACATAATTATTTTGATCATTGGATATTTTACTTGGGTGTTCTTTTGAAAAATTATTTTGAATTGATTTAAAAAATTATTTTTTTGAAATTTTTCGAAGTCGTTCTAACAACTTCAAGTCATTCGAACGAGTTTGCACAACTCGTTAGATCATAATCCAACGAAGTTAGAACGAGGCAATTTTTGATCTTCACCAGTTTCACGTCGGAAGTTTCGTTAGAAAGGTGTTCGAAAGAGAAATGTAGCTTTGTTAAAATGAGATCCAATTTAATTTGAATGAGCTGATGCATTTTTCAATGCAAAATTCATTTTTTGGACTTATCTCGAAGAATCAGTTTCTGATGAATCTTTTTCATAACCTTAGAGTCACAAAACTCTATTAAAATCTCTCTAAAGGATTTTATCTTCCACGATCATATTTTCGAATTAAAACCCTAGTTTACACCCAAATGTTTAAAGATCCAAGTTTCATCATATATATGCTTTGAGATATAGTTTGTGAGCACCAATGTTTATTCTCTTTATCTTGTAGAGAATTGTTTCATGCGATGGACTCTGTAAATTATTTATTGTTTACACATGGTGGACTCCATAGTTTAGTTTTATGGTGAAGAAGCGGTGGATTCTGTATTCCAATTCCTAAATGGTTGCTGAGTTTGTTCGGTGGATACCGAGGAGTGTGTGGGCTCATAAATTATGATAGTTGCATGGGTAGACTCGTGGGTGTCGCTGTGTGGAGGTTTGAGAAACAAAGAGTGTCAAGGCTTGCGAGGGCATCGAGTCATTGTTTATGTCTACTGTCGTGTCCTTTATAAATTCATACATAGTTGAAAATACCCTCTTCAAATCCCAAAAGATTTTATTTTTGCTCAATTTCATAATAACAGTCCCTAATACACTCGGACCATTGTACACACTAAATAATTTTCTAAAAAGATTTTCAAAAGTGAAATAATAAACTATGGTATCCCACTTACATGTTGTAAAACATATTATAAAATACATAAGTGGAATAATAAACAATTGTATCATGTACACCTTTGAAACTAATTCTAAGATAATCGGGTATATAGATGCTGACTAGGCAAGTTGTGCCAATTATAGTAAAAGCATATCAGGTGGCTATTTTTACTAAGAATGCAATCTAGTTTCCCGGTCTTCTAAAAAGAAAAACTATTTCTCGCTTTCATCAAAAAAGTTGAATACATTGCCGTTGGCAATTATTGTACTCAATTTCTATGGATGAAATAACTTAAATGAATCATCTACTCTAATACTATTTGACAATAAAAATGCTATTAACATTTCAAAGAATCACGTTTTCCATTCTCGAACAAAACATAATAAAATGAGAGAACAATTTAGTCGAGAATTGATTGGGAAAAAGGAAATTAACATTGAATATCTTAACACTAAAGATCAATTGAAAGATCTTTTCATAAAACCTTTAGACAACCACCGCTTTGAAAGTCTTAGAAGGTCTATTGGTGTTTGTGCCTACCCTATTTAACATGTGTTAAGATTGTATGTTAGTATATATTTTATAATGATATCTTGTGGTACTAACATCTTTTGCAGGTTCTTCCCTATCCTTTGTCCCTTTATGATAAACAAAGGGAGAATTTGAGACTCATTGTATTTATGTTAGGGAGAATTTATGAGACTCTTATTTTTTTCTTTGTATCGGGTCTTTTCGGACACATGTTTATTAGATGAGTTATATACTCTTCCTTTTAGGACACATGTTGTTAATTGAGTTACGTAATTTTTTTTTAGGAATTCTCTGTATAGTTAAGTTATGTCTTTTCGTGCGTGAAACCTATTTTTTGAGTCTCAATTTGATTTGACCCAAAATTGGCCAAATGGGGGAGATTCAAAATACCCTCTCTAAATCCCATAAGATTTTATTTTGGCTTAATTTGGTTACAACAGTCGCTAATACATTCGGACCATTGCACGCACTAAACATTTTCCTAAAAATATTTTTAAACTCAATTTTCTAATTTTATCACTATATTCTTCATTTTGTATTAATACATTATATATGTATTTTATACCTCAATATTTTTTATATTATATATTTCATGGTGTTATAATTTTCTTGAATTTTTAATTTTTTTATAATTTTCTAGAATTTTAAATTACTAAAACAAACATTTAAAAAGAAACAAATTAAACATTTATATTGTTTCTTAAATTAAATTCAACAGAAATCAAAATGACAGATTTTTGCTCCTTTGGGTGTTGTTTAGTTATCGATCCAGGTGAATGAATTTAGACTAATGAAACAGAGGGGTTTTGCCCACGTGACTTGATCACGTGTGAGACTTGGGTGTGTCTCGGGTTTTTTCACCCTTTTATCCTCCAATATGGCTTAGTTAATGATGTTAAATCCCTAACAAGACTCTCTTTTCTATCTAGCCAGTTTTACCATTTGAATATCCTGGTTGTTTACCTTACTACCCTTATTTATCGAGGATTTACCAAAATGCTAAGGGCATTCCATCAACCTTTATAGATAGGAGGCTTAGGCTGAGTTTTGAATCGTCAAAACCCAAAAAAACTCTGTTAAAATTTATCCCATGCCTTTGTCTCTCTAAAAACACTTCAAACAATTAACTTCTTGAGAGATTTTCCTTAAACCATTTCTAAACACCTATTTGTCATATAAATCATTTATGTGAGTTTGTGTGTTTAGATTTGTGTAAGGGTTTAAAAAAATGAGAGTTTTATAATTTTAAGGGTTTGCCCATTCTTGAAAATGTTTGAGTTTTTCGGGTTTTGATCTTTTAAAACCTTTCGAAGATTTCTTGTTTTTGTTATTTTTGAAAACCTTTCTAAGCTTTTTGTTTCGGGTCAGTCAAGGATGTTAGAGCTTACTTTTTTATTCCCATGTCTGGATTTGCGATCTTCATTGGGTTATAATATCTAAACTTATGTTTTTATATGAAATAACATATAGATATATACTCTGTTCGCACGTGATTCCTGTTTTGTATGTTATAAACTGTTATAACACGTTTTAAAGACAAGACCTAGTTTTGAAAACCCTAAACTTGAAATCTTCCTTTCTCGGCCTAATCTTACTAAACCTGTCATAATACATAAATATCTCTTGCATGTGTAGTATATTTACTTTAATCAGCTGGATCTCTGTTTAAACCAGATATACAACTAAATAACAAGATTTAGTTTGCCTCTCTCAGATTTGTGTAGATCCAATTATAGCTTGTAAAAACTCATGATCTAACATTTTTATTACACAAATCTGACCTTTTTTCTTTCACACTGTTGAGTCTCCAAACCCTAAAGAAACGACTCTTTTCATATAGTCTTTAGGTTTGAACTTCCAACCTCCTGTGAAATTAAAAAATTAATAAAACTTATTATCTTTGCTTCTTCACTAATACTTTTGTCTTGAGTGTGAACTCTGTGTGTGTACTTCTAAGTCTACTGTCTGTGTTGTTTGGTTATGGGGTTGTTTAGTATTAGCTTTGGTTTACTGGGTGTATTGGTTGTACGTATTCATTCATACATTGAAATTTGTAAATTGTACTTGAATTGTTGATATAGTGGACTTGTGGTGTGTGTGACATTTGTACCAAAAAATTCGGATTTTCGAGTACGTTGGTTTCCTCATTATCAAATTATTGCATGCTGATCCACTTCTCCTCATTTCACTCTGTTTCTAATTTAAAGCCATTTTACTTTGAACCTCACACCAACTAGAACTAAACTTTTTCTCTTTCCGTGTGTGTATTCAACTATTAAAGTTTAAAAGTTTTTTACTAAAGAGTTAAATGATAATTTTATTAATCTTTAAACTTTAGTGTATTGGATTATTTTCAAGTGATTTCAGAACTACAAGATTACTTTCTTTTAATTTTGTTTACTCTTTAAGATCCTGAACTCTTTTAAAACATATTTTAAATAGAAGACTGAAATGGTAGTTTTATATGTAGTCCTATGTTTGATGTTGCAAATTTAGCTTATTGAAAAGTAAGAATGATTGCACATATCAAATAGTTAGGAGATAAGGTATGAGATATGATTGAAACGGGACTTTTTATACCAACTAAAGTGATAAGTGAAGGTGATGCTCAAAGAAATGAAATAAAACCTCTTTCTGAATGGACCAAAGAGGAGAAAAAATGTTCATAATATAACAATAAAGGGATAAATGGCATTTTCCAAGCCATGTGTGAGTCTGAGTTTAAAAGAATCTCATCCCGCACTACATCTAAGGAAGCTTGGGACATTTTTTATGTCTATACATAAGGGTGACACAAGGTCTAAAAAGGTTAAGTCTCAATTATTACATATGTATGATACTATGTTTATGAAAGATGATAAAAAATTTGATGATTTTTACCTTAGATTACAAGACATAGTTAATCAATCACATGCAGATAGTATAGTTTATGTTGATTCTGAAATATGTGCTAAGATACTTAGATCTTTACCTCATACATTTTCTATGAAGCAACATGCCAAAGAAGAAATTGATGACCCTAACATGATACTCGAATTTTTACGTAGCAAAATGAAAATTTTTGAATTAGAAATGAACCTAAGTGAAAATAAGAGAGGATAAGCAAACTCACACACTACACAACCCTTTTTAGTGTTTAAATCTAGTGTAAATATTCTTGCTTTTGTTTCTTCTCTGTCTAATGTAGATGACTTTTTTGTTTCTCTTGAGTTATTAGATAATGAAATTGCCTTGTTATCTAAACATTTTAAGAAACTTGTTAAGTTTAGGAATAAATTTTGCTTCTAAAGAAGGTTAAACCAATTATACTAATAGACCTCATGAAAAACACTATGAAAAGAAACCTTTAAAAAAATATGACCATCATAAAGATTTAAGTCATATTTAATATAGAAAGTGTAATGAATTTGGTAACTATGATAGTAAATATTTTTCAAAAACAAAATGGCAATCTTCTAACATATCCCATTTATCTAAAACTTGGGATGATAGTTCTGATTCTAATAGTTACAGTAATGATGGTTATAATAATCTTATGACTTTTACTTCTATTTGTTTAAATGAGTTTGATAATAGTATTGATAATATGTGATTACGCGTGAAAAGTGTGGTCATGTAAGGACACAGTCGTTGTTTTCGTTTCACCGCGGTAATACAAAAACCTAAATTACGGCTACACTTGCGAGGCAAGTATAGCGGTAAATCGGGTATCAAAAATATCCACTGAGATGACTTGCTAGAATTCAATTGATTTAATATTCCAGAAATAAAAGTGTAAAAGATAAATTACAAACTAAAGCGAAAAAGATGCATAAAAGGGAAATGATTAATCTAGGCAAGTGTATTGAAACTAGACTAATAAAGAGAGTAAAACTATAGGTTGCGTCGAATATCCCTCACTCGAGTTAATTTGTATAAAATGGATACATGGGTCGACGAGTTATTACGAATGCGTCTCATTTTGATAGTTAATTGAATCAAGGGTTGTCACGCCCCCAAATCTGCATAAAAGCCTGATAAGATTTTGGCATCAACAAATATCCCGAAAATTGCGCACGAAAGGTCGTAAGCACGGGACATACATGATATGCCTCGTCAAATCTCCTAGGTGCAATAATTAGGACAACGCACCCGAAAAAGACCCGTAAACACCATCACCAAAGCCAAGCAACGCGTCAACTTGAGTGAGTTCCATTCGAACACAACCTAATTTAAATTAGCTAGAAAGCATATTAAAAACGCTATAAATAAACGCGATAAATAAACACGATAAATATACACTAGAAAGAAAGTAAAGAAAGAATGCAAATCAAATTAACAAAGCATGAACAAATGAAATACAAGCTATATTAATGGAGAGGAAGATGAATAGTGCAACTTACAACCCAATTGGGTGTCAAACCAAGAAGAATCAAAGAAGAACTCTCCAAATCCCCAAACCCTAAGCTATTCTATCCTAAAATCTATTCTAAAACTTCATATCTTATTATTACAACAAAAATACTTTATATAGTAAATGGGAAAGAAATAGAAAAGAAAAGAGAAAAGAAAATAAAAGGCAAAATATCTTTTAAAAACAGGGGATCGATCGATCGACCCAAACCGTCGATCGATCGATGCGGAAAAACATAGCCCACTATCTCCCCACAAATTGGCAAAACTGAAGGATCGATCGATCGACTCCTTTGGTCGATCGATCAATAAAGCAGGTATCAACACACTGCATTGCTGTTTTGGCCTATTTGCATTTCCCGTCCGCTAAAACTCCCGTAACTTTTTCGTTCTGAATCAAAATCGTGCACCGTTCGCGGTCACACGAAGATTGCGAGGAGGGCTACAACTCCCATGAAGATGTTGGGCCAGGTACGCAAGCTATGAATTGACTAAATTGACCTTGAACGTGCGATCGCGTACAAAAATCGAGCGAAATGCATCCGAACTTGACACTTAGCATCCAAATACATATAAAAGCTCAATTAACCCCTACAATACATGTTAACATAGAAATCCAAGATTTTCTGGTTAACGAGCATAAATATAGGGAATAAGATACTCGAGGGGGCTAAAATTCATAGGTTCGAGGGATGAAATACGCAATATTTTTGTCGTAGCACCCCCCCAACTTACACATTGCTAGTCCTAGCAATAAAATAGGATGCAATAAGAAATACAAGCAAACCAAAAGTAGGAATAGTACACAAATATGGTATAAAAGCATGAGGCCACTTTTACGGGCGATTCGATTGCATTTAGCGTATGCAATAAGCCGTTAAAACCCTAGGTCACCTTAGTGGACGAGTGTCGTCTCGTGAGGGTTTTTAGGGATGGTACCCACAAACATCACATGGTTACCTCAAAATATGCCCAACCCAACATGCGACAAGCCCAAAAATGGCGAAAAGGATTTCATACACACTATTAGCACATTGATCGGATTCAAACAAAAGTCCGAATGATTAACATTATAGAATGCACCTCATAGAATTGAAACCTTAAAATGTGGGAGGGGGAGCGAGCACATGCAAAGTGTGATTTGGAATAAACTTATATAAACCGGATAAACATTAAAGTAAGCATACATTCAATCCTCACAGGCATTACACTCATCAAGTGAATTCACTCGAAATAGGGAGGTAACACACGAAATATACGGGCTAAAGAGTAAATGTAAATGGAAACTAGGCCGCACACATGTCACAAATGAAGAACGCTATATATAAACTGAAAAATCGTAATCTCAATGAAAGATACCGCACACTAAAAGAGGCAAAATGCATTTTCACAGATTATCAAAACTATTATGACTTTTGAATTACATCAACCTAAGATCACATAGGACTTTACTAGGGTTGTAATGTAGGTTAGGCTAGGGTATGAAATGAAGGATATGTATGTACGGATTCAAAGTGTTCGGAATGAAAACTTGGAATAATGGGAAAATGCGGGCCATATCAAAATTAGAAAATAAGATCCAAAACGGCATTAGATATATCATCGGGGAGAGAAATCAAAGCTTATTGAACACTATACAACATCTACAGCTTTCTCTTTCTTTTTCTTTTCTTCTTTTTCTCATTTTTTTTCTTTTTGTTTTCTTTTGCTTTTTGCTTTCTCTTTTTCATCACCTTTTCACTTTTTCTTTTCTTTACTTTTCAAACTCTCATATGCCTAAATTGCAACCGACATCACAACAACATCATTCAATCCCAAGTAACATTCCAAACAAAGGTATGAAAAGTATATGTATGGTTTAAAACTCAATTTAGAGTTGGGTATGGGAATTGAGGTTATGAAATGAAAGGCTATATTTAGGCTCAAAGGGGTTAACGAGGGTAAACATATAAGATTGAGGTCTAGGCTAATATGGGTGATATAATAAAGAAGGCCTATGATCATTTCTAAAAGTTTACGCAATTCTCGAATCAAAACAATATATGAAAATCATGCTCAAGTAACACATTTCAAGTATGAACTCAATTAATGAACTATCAAATGAAAGAATAGGGAGATTACCGATGAATTCAACGTTTTCAAAGAGGAAAGAATAGTGTATAACACTCATAAATGACGAGAGGTACAAAGCTTACTCGGTGTAAGTATATACAATGCAACAAAAGATTACCGAGTTATAAAAATCTTAAACCAAATCAATATAACAATAAAAGTGCATGTGCTCATGGGATTAAAGTTTAATTCATGAAGTTATTCATAATATCAATAATGGAGACTAAAGTCTAATAACTTCTAAAATCGAGAACATGCATCATTGTGTTGTCTATTGGATCGGGAAATTATTGAAATTTATCATCGGAAACAAAGGCAAAATGCCCAAAAAAGGAGAAAAAAAGAAAGAAAATCTTTTTGAATTTTTTTAATTTTTCTAAGAAAGGCATACTAAGTAACTAACATGTGAGCAAAAATATGGACTAAATAATGAAATGGATAGAATATCCCACACCCCTAACTTAAAACTTGACATTGTTCTCAATGTTAATTAGGAACCAAGTTAAGAGAGGAAAATAACGATATTACCCAAAATTGGAGCGATCCGCATAAGAACAAGTCCAAAGAGTCTACAAAACAAGTTAGTACCGAGCATAGCAAAAACAAATAAAAAAAGTTAACTAATTACACTAGACTAAATTAAAAAGGAAAGAAACAAATAAAGAAAGAAAGAATAAAAAGCTAACTATATACAACCTACTATTTAGGCTTCACACTAACTATACACTAGAAGTCTAAATAGTTGAGGGTCCACCATGAGAACGATTTGACTTTGGAGGATAACCAGTGTACCCTCACTCACAAGCATGCCCTCCGAAAAATATGAATTCTGTTTGAACAACGGAAGGCATGTGGAAGGCGGAAGAAAGGAACCATCGCCAATTAAAAGTTTTGGAGGGACGATGGGGGGTTTGGATTGAACGGGTGACAAAAACATGTGGTGACCGAGAAAAGCAGAATATCCTCCCAAAGATTTTGAAATTGGAATGGGAGGCGAGGCAACACGAAGGCACGGATGCGATCATGGAAGGTGACTCGAGTAAATACTCCTCATCGGCGAAAAGGTTTAAAACATTAAAGTTTGAAACCGAATCATCGGGTACTTGTGACGGTGTGATAATAGAGAATAAAAACGGGGATGAAAGAAATTCAATCTCATGAGATGAATCATCATCGCATAAAGATTGAGTTTCGAATGAAATAATATCTTTTTCATTGAAATGTTCTTCTTTGGGGTCCAAAGAAGAAATCATTTCATTGCAAATAGATATTACGTCATTTTCATCCTCACTTTCAATATCTATTACGCAATGGGCAAAGTCTAGAATGGTTTGTTCCAAAGTAGGCACAAGTACCTCATTTGGTTCAAAACATTCCTTGACTTCGAAAGTCTCGGAAGCAAAATCGTCGTTGGACTCAAATAATAAATCCAATTCATGTTCTCATGAACGATTTTCTTCCCGATAATGATTTTCAATTTTTTCATTCTCATACATATGCAAGCCCTCACCGAATGTCATAGGTCGAGGTGCGGATGCATGAAAATGGGAACTTTGAAAATTACCATCGGACTTAAATGAAAACTCATTATTATAGGAATTTTGAAAACTATTGCAATTTGTTTCAAAATTTCTATTATATGGAGGTAAAGGCCCAAAATCATTGTCATCATCATCAAAATTCCAATAACCCAAGTTTTGACTTTCGTTATACTCTCCCAAAGTCATATTTGAATTTGTTATACTTTGGAGTTCTAAGTATTCACCGAAAGTCATAGGATTACGGGAATTTTGAGAATTATAACAATGATTACCGAAAGAATTGGAATATGACATGCTTACCCAAAAAATGGCTCAAGTGGCAAATTCCACAAAGTGGGTGTGCGTGGGAAAAATTCGAGTGTTTCTAAGTGCTCAAATGTGGAAGTCCTACAAAAAGATTAGCAAATAATACAAATAGAAAGAAAATACTATGAAATACTTAATCAAATAAAGTCTAAAACAAACTCATCCCCGGAAACGATGCCATTTTGACTACGTGCGTTGTCGGGATCAAAGCATTGAACCAATTAAGATTCAAAGAAAATCATCCCCGGCAATGGCGCCATTTTGATATCGCGTGAGAGGTGTGCTCGTGTCAGGGCACAGTCGTTATTTTCTTTTCATCGCGATAATACAAACAGACCTAAATTACGGCTACACTTGCGAGGCAAGCACAGCGGTAAGTCGGGTATGGAAAATCCACAGTTACGAGATGCTAGAATTTAATTGATTTAGTGATCCGAAATAAAAGTGTAAAAGATAAATTACAAACTAAATGGAAAAGATGCATAAAAGGGAAATGATTAATCTAGGCAAGTGTATTGAAATTAGACTAACAAAGCGAGTAAAACTATAGGTTGCGTTGAATATCCCTCACCCGATTTAATTTGTATAAAATGGATACATGGGTCGACGATTTATTACGAATGTGTCTCATTTTGATAGTTAATTGAATCAAGGGTTGTCACGCCCCCAAATCCACATAAAAGCCTAATAAGATTTTGGCGTCAACAAATATCCCAAAAATTGTGCACGAAAGGTCGTAAGCACGGGACATACATGATATGCCTCGTCAAATCTCCTAGCTGGAATAACTAGGACAACACACTTGAAATGGACCCGTAAACACCATCACCAAAGCCAAGAAACGCGTCAACTCAAGTGAGTTCCATTCGAACACAACCTAATTTAAATTAGCTAGAAAGCATATTAAAAATGAGATAAATAAACGCGATAAATATACACAAGAAAGCAAGTAAAGAAATCATGTAGAGAAAGCATATAAATCTAATTAACAAAGCATGAAAAAATGAAATACAAGCTATATAAATGGAGAGGAAGATGAATAGTGAAACTTACAACCCAATTGGGTGTCAAACCAAGAAGAATCAAAGAAGAACTCTCTAAATCCCCCAAACCCTAAGCTATTCTAACCTAAAATCTATTCTAAAACTTCATATCTGATTATTACAACAAAAATGCTTTATATAGCAAGTGGGAAAAGAAATTAAAAAGAAAAGAGAAAAGAAAATAAAAGGTAAAATATCTTCTAAAAATAGGGGATCGATCGATCGACCCAAACCGTCGATCGATCGATGCAGAAAAACATAGCCCACTGTCTCCCCACGAATTGGCAAAACTAAAGTATCGATCGATCGCCCCTTTGGTTGATCGATCGATCAAGCAGGTATCATCACACTACATTGCTGTTTTGGCCTGTTTGCATTTCTTGTCCGTTGATACTCCCATAAATTCTTCGTTCTAAATCGGAATCGCGCACCATTCACGGCCACACGAAGCTTGCGAGGAGGGATAAAACTCCCATGTATGTTGGGCCAGGTGACCAAGCTATGAATTGACTAAATTGCCCTTGAATGTGCGATCACGTACGAAAATCTAACGGAATGCGTCCGAACTTCACACTTAGCATCCAAATACCTATAAAAGATCAATTAACCCTTGCAAAACATGTTAACGTATAAATCTGAGGTTATGTGGTTAATGAGCATAAATATAGGGAATAAGTTACATGAAGGGGCTAAAATGCGTAGGTTCGAGGGATGAAATACGCAATATTTGCGTCATATCAATATGTCTATTATGCCCGATGATTATGAGTTGTTCATAGATAATTATTATTTACCACTTGTAAATAACTCTTTTATTACTAATACTCATGTATACAATCATACTACCGCGACATTTTCTAAACCCTTTATGATTGTAATTTTAACTTTGATGATGAAAATGATATGTATAATGAATCTTCCCTTATGACTGAATTTGTTGACAATAAATGTGATAATGGTAACCTGCACTTTAAGAAACTTTACAAGTCTACTTTGAAAAAGTGCACACATATAGGAAAATTAATGATAGTCTGTTATCTAAAATTGATATTCTCAATAATCAAATACGCTTAATTTTCTATGAATCTTCTATGCAAACAGGGGAGATTGAGACTGAAAACTTGCTGCTAGAGAAAAACATTTCAAAATTAAATGAGAGCACCCTTTTATTAGAGAAAAAAACATAAAGCTTTGTTAACTGATTTTAATGAATCACAAGTTAAACTGAACGAATCTTTGAACAAGCTGAGTGCTTTTAACACATATGACAACAAGGTTAAACAACTTTTGAAATCTGGAAAGTCTCCCCTATTTATTAAGAGGGAATTGGTTTTAAAGGAAAAGAAATTTTTGAAACAAATTTTATATCCTCCAATGTAGATTGTCCAGAATCTTCAAAAATTAGTATGTCTATTTCGCATTTTTAAAAAGGGAATCAGACTCAAGCTCCCTATACTGCTAAATAGATTTATCACTATACTTTTTGTTTTAAAATTGGCCACTTAGAACAATTATGTTATAAACGATTAAATTAAAATAAAAAAACTTAAAAAGTTAGTGGACCTCGGATACTTGTTAAGGCTAAATCTATTAAGAAACCCACGCCACCTAAGCCAATGCCTTTCAAGTATATAACACTTTTTCCAAAAACGAAGGCAATTTGGATTAGAAAAGAAGAGTTAAGCTACCAACTGATATGTAATGTTATTGTATCAACATTAAATACTTCATATAAAAACTCTTAGTGTTACCTTGATTCTGATTATTTTAGAAATATGACTGGGGACAAATTAAAGTTTTCCTCTTTAAAAACTTTTATTGGAGGAAATGTCACATTTAGAGATGGAAAAATTTCCCGAATAATCGGCAAGGGAACAATTAGAGGCAAAGGGTTTCCTAACTTGGATGAAGTCTTACTAGTTGAAGAACTTAAAGCTAATTTATTAAGTATAAGTCAATTTTGCGACACTGATCACACTATTAACTTTTCTAAAACATAGTGGAAAATTGTTAGTTCAGATGGAAAGTAATTCTTTGTGGTTAAAGAACACCTAATAATTTCTATGTCATTATTCAAAATAAAGAATCTAAAAATTGTTTATTTGCTAGGTAAAACGACTTAGACTGATGGAATTAACGATTAGGACATATTAATTATGATAATATATCTAGATTAACTAGTCAACAACTTGTAATTGGTCTACCTAAAATATCCAAAATCAAACAATTTGTTTGTGGACTATGTCAAATAGGAAAAATACATATATCCCCACACAAGAAAGTTAAGGATGTTTTAACTTCTCACCCTTTGGAGTTACTTTACATGGATTTAGTGGGTCCTATAAGACTACTAGTATATGTGGTAACTCCTACATACTTGTTATTATTGACGACTTTATTATATTTAGTTGAGTTGCATTTATGAAAGAAAAACCAGATACTTTTCAAAACTTCTTAAGAATCCTTTTAAGGATTGAGAATGAAAAGGACATTCAAGTAACTAGGATTCAAAATGACAAGAGTGGAGAGTTTAAAGATACCAATATTGTAGAAAATTGTATAGGAAATGGGCACAAAAATGAATTTAATTCCACCCAAACAGCTCAACAAAACGGTATAGCTTAAATAAATGACGAACCATACAAGAAATGGCCCGGGTCTTGCTTCACGCTAAGAAATTATCAAAATACTTTTAGGCTAAGGTTATACAAACTACGTGTTACATAATGAATAAAGTGTAATTAATGAAAAACTCTAAACAAACGTCATACTAAGTTGGTTATGGCAAATAACCCAATGTGAAATATTTTGGAGTGTTTGGCAGCGAGGGTTATGTTTGTAAGGATAAATAACACTTGTCTATGTTTGAGAATTTTGTATAAGTGGGTGTAATTTAATAATTTGAGAATTTTATATGAGTGGAAATTTAAATTACATATGTGGGTGTAATTTAATAATTTGAGAATTTTAAGTGAAAGAAAATTTGAAGTGCTGGTTAAATATTACTTGGCGAGTTTTGGATTAATATTGATGTGTGTTATATTTACTTATGGGAAAAAGTAAATGAAGTTGGATAATTATATATCATGTCGCGGTTGGGAAAAGCGACAAGTAATAATATTTTAATTGGAAAACACATGCGGAGTTGTATTTGATTTAAAAGGTGAATTTTTGATAAGTGACTCAGATGGGAATTTTGAGTGCACGATTGGTCCCGAAAGGACCGAAATAGTCAGAATAGAGTACACAGGGGTTGTGTTTGGGTTATGGGAACTTTTTGAACTAGGAGGGACTCACATTTGTGTATACGAATCAATTTTGAGTTTAATATGGGGATAACCCTTATTTCTTCTCTTATAAGCCGAGAGAAAGAGAGAAGAAAGAAAAAAAGAAAAAAAAAAAGAAAGAAGAAGAGAAAGGAAGAAGAAAATGGAGAAATAGGCGATTTTCGGCCAAGCTCCGAGGAATTCCATCATGAGATCGTCAGATTTATCCAACGAGGCAAGTGTTTAACTTGCTTTAATAATTAAAGTGTGTTTATAATTCATATTATAGTTGGTGTAAATAATTTGAATTTTGGGTTTGGAATTCTTGTATAAAATGGGATTTTTTGGAATGATTCCATATAAAATTGATGAAATGATAATCCCATATGAAATCTTAGCTTAAATCCATGTTAATGATGTAAATTCGGTTGAGAAAATTTTAGGGTTTGATTCTTGAATAAATTGATGGATCCCATGGTTTTATTGTGGTGTTGGGAAAATCTAAATGCGTAGATGTTAAATTGATGGTTGGTAGTGATGGAAGCCATAAAACTTAGATGCGATGTGTTTTGGAATGAGAAGAAAGTTGGAGAAGATAATAAATAGTAACACAACGTGATTTCCAAATCGATTCAGAATTGGGTGAATTGAATCGGCCTAAATCGAATCGATTCGGCATTGTCAGATACACAATTTTTTCCTTGGTTTTAAAAAATTAAAAGAAGAATTAAATTGTGAAATTTTTTTGGGTGCGATGCTAAAATGTGTATTAGGACTTCTAATGACTCGTTGGGTGATATATGAACCTTGGGTTTGTGAGATTAAAATTTGGGCTATAAATTTTAGGAATGGTTGGGACGAACGACATTTGAGGAATTATTAGGCGGGTTCGTACATATATTTATGCGTGTAGAATATATATGCCGATTATATATATGGGTAGAATATGTACATATATATATATATATATATATATATATATATATATATATGAGTAAATCCTAAGGTGCAAGTAGGATGATTTAAGAATACTAGCCAGACGTGATAAGCTACTATTCGGAAATAATGAATGTGATAATTGTATCATAAGTGAGTGAATACTTACGGGATTAAAATAAGTTGTATGCATACTTATAAATTAGTACGAATTGATGTATTCGGGATTTTAGGCTAATGCCATGATAGATAAGCATGAATAGCCGGATTTGATGATATATATATATATATATATATATATATAGAGAGAGAGAGAGAGAGAGAGTATATATGATATGATTATAAATATATCTGTGTGTGAAAGATATATTTATGTGAAGCATACCCCTCTAGTGCTATCATGGGAAGTTTCACGATGTGGGTGAGGCCCCTGGCTCGAGGAGCAGGTTGCGTATATTACCCAGGTCATAACGTCCATTTATTTATTGTGTGGCATTTATCAAGGGTAAGAGGTATTGGGTATGATTCGTCTTATTTCTAGTGAGGAACTATGGCCACTTCTCCTACGTTGTGATTTGGATTTTTGCCAGGGCGGTGTGAGATTCCGACCGCTGGTACCCAGGATGATTTGTGAGTATGCCCTGAAAGATGATAGTATTGAGAGACTGCATCCATTGAGTTATATCTTTAAGGGACGGTTATTATACTTATATAGTGTGTGATATATAAGTATGGATATACTTGATGTGTATAGTATATGGTAGATATATGAGATGTGTGTATATATATATATATATATATATATAGATAGATAGATAGATAGATAGATAGATAGATAAAGAGAGAGAGAGAGAGAGATGATGGATCTGGTGCGTACCAAATGGTGCGGACCTTGTTCGCACCATTAAGCACAATGGAAAAACGACACTCCTTTCCCCCGTTTAGGAAATTTCGGCAAAACTTATTCCATCCCCTATATTCCTAAGACAAAACCCTCACCCGACTTTCCTCACCCAACTTTTCTGCAAAAACCCTCACTAAAATAACTCAACTCATTACCAAAAAAAACCTCACCTGATCAGCAAAAAAAACTCACAGGTGCGATTTGTTGATTTCTAAATGCATCTTGTCAATTTCTGGAAATACATTGTCATTTTGAACTCAATTTCTGAATATACATTGTCATTTTGAATATCTGTATATCTGTATTTTTTATTAATTAGGTTTTTTGAATAACCAAATGATTTAAACCAATAAATGTTTGCAAGAATAAACAGTTAGTTTCTATGTGGAATTTGAGTTGTTTTTTTAAAAATTAACCTATGCTAGGGTTAATGTTTTTCAATTATTTCGCAGAAAATGGATAGTTCAAGCAATAAAGAAATGTGGATCGACGAAAATATGGCTTTTGAGTTTGAGATTGAGCAAAATGTCAATTTAGATATTGGGGGTGATAAAGGGGAACAATGTGTTACATTAAATTCGGATGACAATGATAAATATTTCAACCCTCAAGTGCGGGACGACATAAAGCCAAAAATAGGTCAAGAGTTCCAAACCCCTAATGAAGTGAAGAGTTTTTACAATGCATATGCAAAGGTAGTCGGGTTTAGTGTTCGTAATTGGGGTGAAAAAGAAGGATATTGAGAGTAACAAAATTATAAGGAAGGAGTACATTTGTTTCAAACAAGGAAAGGGCAATGTTGTAGATATTCCAGGTACTTCTAGACGTCGGGGTTACATTAGAGAGGAATGTAAAGCAAAAATTGCAGTGGCGATGAATTCAAGTGGCGCATACGTGGTTATTTCATTGGTGGAGGGTCATAGCCACCCGTTATCGACGTCAAGGAAAACAGATTTTTTGAGATCTCATTGGAACATATCGGGTTCCCAAAAATGCTGGACTCAACAGCTTGCAATGATCAATATACCACCGCACCAACAATTCAACTTTCTTGGAGTGCAAGCGGATGGCTTTGAAAATATTGGGTTTACGCAAAGAGATTTGTACAACCAAGAGAGGGATAGGCGTAATGAATTGAAGGGGCACGACGGAGATATGTTGCACGAGTTTCTTAAACTAAAAGAAGAAAATAATCCATCTTTCACTTACAAAATTGCTATGGATAGTGAACAACGAATTAAACGTTGTTTTTGGGCTGATGCAATTAGCAGACGAGATTATAAGTGTTTCGGGGATGTGGTAATATTTGATACCACGTACAATACTAATCGGTATGGTATGTTTTTTGCGCCACTGATGGGAGTGAATAACCATGGGCAGACTCTCTTTTTCGAATGTACTTTTCTGAGTGATGAGGCCGTGGATTCATTTGTTTGGCTTTTCAATCATTTTTTGGAAGCCATGCTGAGCGATGCACCGAAGATGATTATCACCGATCAAGATCTGACAATGAAAAGAGAAATATCATAAGCCCTCCCACACACCTATCACAGGTATTGTAGTTGGCACATATTAATGAAATTTCCTGAAAAAATTGATTCTTTGAAATTTAAGGCCTACTACAAAGATTTTTCTGATTGCATATGGAATTATGAAATGAGGGAAGAGTTTTATGATAAATGGAATGATCTTGTTGACAAGAGTGCTTTAAGTGACAATAAATGGCTCCGTTCTATGTTTGAAATCCGTTCTCAATGGGTTCCTGCTTATGTGAATCATATTTTCTCCGTTGGAATGTCAAGTAGCCAACGAGCTGAAAGTGCCCATTCATTTTTAAAAAAATGTGTTTCGAAAAAGAACTCGCTTGTGGATTTTATGATCCAATTCGGTAGGGGGCTTACGCATCTATGTCATGAAGAGTTGTATGCCGATCACAAAGACTTGACCCAGAAGCCGAGACTAAAACTATCTCATGACGCTTTGGTGAAAATGGTTGATATTTATACAAATGAAATATTCTATAAATTCCAATATGAGATGTGGGAGATATTGAGTTATAAGTTTGAACCGGTGAAGGTGGACGAAAGTAAACGTGTCTATTCTATTTGAAGGAAGACCGATGACACGAATAAGGTACGATAAATTGTTTACGACACTAATTTGCAATTTTCCTCGTGTCCTTGCAAGATGTTTAAAGCACTGGGATCCCATGTCGACACGTTTTGACTTACTTGCAAAAGTTTCATGATATTGATGCCTTACCGAGCCAATACATTTTGAAAAGATGGACAAAATCAGCAACGTCAGTTAATACAACGGTCATTGAGTCTTGTGGCATAGATATAACCGATGATAAGTCATGTTTTCTTCAATGGAGTAAACTAATACAAAGGTCATTGGATGTCGTTGATACGACCCTCACTAGTCCGGAAGGAATTCAAATTTATAATGAAGGTTTGGATGACATACTTGAGAAAATCAATAAAGTTGTATGTATTGGTTCGAATGCAAAAGTCATTGACAGACCAACTGTGGGCATTTCGGTGAATATAAGTTGTAATTACGGTAATGTTTACAAGGAACCACAAAGAGTTAGAGCAAAAGGATGTGGTAAAAGGGTTAAAGGAGGGAAAAAAAAAATCGGTAGAGTGAAGAAGTCTAATGTACGCCGCTGCAATGGGTGCGACATGGTTAGACAGTCGCATGATAAAAGAAATTGTCCGTTGATCAATAATAGGTAAGTAAAATAAATTTTCCATAGTATTTACTAATGTTATTAGATAGTAAACATATGTAATTTGCCATTTTTCTCTATTTTGTAGGGCCGACGATGGCGAAGGTTGAAGTGACTACGAAGAGAGTGCTGATTCAATGAGTTGATGCAGTGCAGTGTTGTATTCAGTGTTGTTGTTGTATTCAAATTCTGAGTTGGAATTGTAATTGTAATTCAAATTCTGAGTGGCCAATGTGTAATTCAAATTCTGAGTTGGAATTGTAATTGTAATTCAAATATTGCTGTTTTAATTCAAATTCTCAGTGGCCAATATATAATTCAAATTTCTGTTAATAAGTATATAAATGCATACACCTACACCTACACCTACACCATACAACTACACCATACACCATACAACTACACCATACTAAATTTTGTTAACAGTTATCTCAATTCTGCATACAACTACACCATACACCATACAACTACTAAATTCTGCACACACCAGTTATCTCAATGCCTCTTTCTTCACTCAATTACTTAATACATCACACAATACAGCACACTGCATACTAAGATAACAATATTTACACAATTACTCATAAGATGGAAATTGTATATTTCAATTCAGCACACTGCATTATATAGAAATTGGATGTTCATTATATAACCCAAATTCGATATTTCAAAATGACACATTACATAACCAAAAGTTTCACAGTACCTAGGTTACTCAATATCCTAAACCGACATCTTAAAAATAAAAATTGTTACAATTACAACCAAAATACAATTGAAACGGAAATAGAAATTGTCAAACTTCATCTCCAATCCTTCAACTTTTTTGACAACTTTCTTTTCTAATTAGTCGAACTTGTTCTCCATATCATTAATTTTTTTGCCCAACTTCTTCTCTATTTCGTCAATTTTCTTACCCAACTCCTTTATCTTCGCGCTAAGATCGCCATATTCCATTTCTATTGCATTCTTGATGTCAACCGATTTTTGGGAATCCACTGATTTCTCGGTATCAATCCATCGAAAAAACCCACAAGAATTAATTTTATAATTAGGACACGCAACAAAATGTTGCCCTGAATTCCCCAACGTCTTTGATGTACGCATTTCGGCATGATCTCCGCAATGACATAATATATGGGAGTTAGATGAACTTTTAGGGGACTCCATATCCTGCAAATTAAAGACATATTTATTAGAAAAAAATAAAACAACAGTTATATATATATATATATATATATATATATATATATATATATATTCAGAAAACCTAATTAATAAAAAATGCATAAAAAAGCCATTCAGAAAAAAAACAACTCAAATTCCACATAGAAACTAACTGTCTATTCTTGCAAACATTTATTGGTTCAAATCATTTGGTTATTCAAAAAACCTAATTAATAAAAAATACAGATATACAGATATTCAAAATGAAAATGTATATTCAGAAATTGAGTTCAAAATGACAATGTATTTCCAGAAATTGACAAGATGCATTCAGAAATCGACAAATCGCACCTGTGAGTTTTTTTTGCTGATCGAGTGAGTTTTTTTTTTGGTAATGAGTTGAGCTGTTTTAGTGAGGGTTTTTGCAGAAAAGTTGGGTGAGAAAAGTTGGGTGAGGGTTTTGGCTTAGGGATATAGGGGATGGAAGAAGTTTTATCGAAATTTCCCCAATAGGGGAAATGAGTGTCGTTTTGCCATTGTGCTTAATGGTGCACACAAGGTCCGCACCATTTGGTGCACACCTGATCCATCCTCTCTGTTGATACCAAAATTAATATGCTGATGTGGACGAATAATACGAAGACACGTGTCAATCTACGTGGCACAATAGCAGCGAGGAAGATCATTTCCCGACCAGCCATGTTTCTTTCCGAGCAACAAGAATACACCGAGGAACTCTATCACACCGAGGAACTCTATCACACCGAGGAGCTCTATCACACCGAGGAACTATTGATCAACAAGCAACTAAGGCGGTCCGAACTGCATCTCGGCCGTATCATTAATTATCAGACGGACAACTGTTCGACTATCCATTGTATTCTTGACGCACACGTTGCATTAAATGTATTACCCTTTCATATGTAAATCATTTAATGTAACAGACCTTTCATGTACAGCCTCAAGGCTATAAATACATTGTATCTCCCTCATTCAAAGGGATCGGAATTTCTTGAGAGATCTTGTAATCAAGAATTCCACAAACACTCAGCAATAACATAACAGTGGACGTAGGCTTTATTCCTAGCCGAACCACTTTAAAAATCTTTGTCTTATTTATTTATCTGTGATTGAATAATTAGAGCAATCTAGTTTTTTACATCAACAGATTTGGCGCCGTCTGTGGGAAACGACTGTTGTTATCGTTTTTCATAAAAATCATTTATCACCAATGGCAGATAATCCAGAATCCAGTAATCGAAATGCTGGAAATACTGGAAATCTTCCAAATCCATCTGCATCTCCAGATCTGGCCGGAATTATGATGAATCTGGCTCAGGGACAAACTGCCATGCAAGAATCTATGAGGCAACTCCTTCAAACTCTTCAAGGCGGTGTACCTACTCATTCAGGGCAAAGGACTGATCATGGGCAATCACGATCCAGACGTATTGGGTCATATCGCAATGGGGAATCCAATGATTCTTCTTATCAACCTGGGCGAACTTCATCAATACGGGCTACGGATACAGATCAACATATCTCTCTTTCTCCGGAGAGAACTAGCGCTTTAGAAAGATTAAGCAGGGTGTCTCCTTTCAGTCGGTTAGGACCAAGGAGGAACATGAGTCCACCTAGAGCTCCATCAGGAAGTTTTCGACCACCACCAGGTTTGAGAGAAGGATCTGCACAATCACGACCAATTACTCGTCGAGATAAATCTCAGGAAGCTACGTCAGAGCAATCAGTTGCTCGGACTAAGCGGCCCGAGGAAGGAAATGAAGCATGGAAAGGTTCCATTCAACGATTGGAGGATAGACTGGGAGAAATGGCTAAGGCGAGGAACCCCTTACAGAGAACTTTTGTTCAAGGGACACCTTTTGTGCGAGCCATTGTGGATTTCCCTACACCGTCGAAATTCAAAGCACCTGTAGTGACCCCCAAGTACGATGGAAAGACAGATCCCGTACTTCATATAGAACAGTACCAAGCTGCTGCAGATATCTATGCTGTCCCCGACGAGATGAGGTGTAGAGCATTCTCGGGAACTCTTACTGGATCTGCACAGATATGGTATAATAATCTTCCTCGGGGTAAGATTTCAACTTTTGTTCAGTTGGCCGAGTTGTTTATTAGCAATTTTTGTTTTGGAGCAAAGCCGGTAAAGCGAGTAGCACACTTGCTAAGTGTTAGACAGAAATCAGGTGAAAGTACTAGAGATTACATAACTCGTTTCAATAACGAAAAGTTGGAAGTCATAGATTATGAAGAAAAGACAGCAATCACTGCTTTGATGAGTGGTTTGCTGCCTAACAAGCTGTATTACACTTTGGCTAAAGATCCACCTAAAAATATGTCGGAGTTGATGGCAAAGGCGGCCAAAATCATGAATGCCGAGGAAGCTATGACTGCGAAGAAGAATATGGATAAAGAAGTTAAAGTGGAGGTCGACAACTCTAAGAAGAAAGATCAGAAAGGTAATGGTGGTGACAAACATTCCAGGAATAACAGGATAAAGTTGGAAGCCCTAAAGAAGTATGATAATTATACTCCGTTGAAAATGGGTATTAATCATGTTTTAGAAGAGATCAGGAATAACGAGGAAATCAAATGGCCAGAGAAACTGAAGACAGATCCAGACATGAGGAATAAGACCAAATATTGCGAGTTTCACAAAGATCATGGCCATATGACCAAAAATTGTATAGCCCTTCAGAACGAGATTGAAACACTCATTCGAAGAGGAAAATTATCAAAGTATGTAGATCGCAGAGGTGAGAGGACAAATGAGGACAGAATTAGAAAGAGATCTAGATCTCCTCGTCGTGCAGAGGAGAAAAAGAGGAGGGACCATGAAGAGGATCCAGATGATGACCCCGATCTTCCCAAGAAGCCAAGAAAACCTGAACGAGAGGTATTTTCCATATGTTTTGGATCATTTCATTGTAACGTTATTACAGGGGGAGATGCAGGAGGAGGAGACCTTACTGCAGAACGAAAAGCTTATCTCGGAGAGGCTCAAGCTTGCTCATATATTCAGCGAATAAACCTGGCCGAGGATGATCGTCCGAGGAAGGTAAACAAAGAGAAGCTAGTAATTGGTTTTTCAAAAAACGACCTGGCAGGTGTTCTTTACCCTCATGATGATCCTTTGGTGATCAAAATGAGAATGAAGGACGTGATCATTTCAAGGGTGTTGGTAGACAATGGTAGTTCGGCAGACATCATGTACTATTCATGCTTTGATAGCCTGAATTTGAAATTATCTCAATTGGAACCTTATCACAGACCCCTTCTGGGTTTTGCTGGCGAGAAAGTTTTTCCACTTGGGACGATCAAGTTGGATATATTCATTGGAACCTGGCCTGTTTGTCGAACAGAAAGAATACGATTCTTTGTGATGGATAAGAATGTGCAATCGGCCTACAACATCATCATGGGAAGAGTTGGATTGAAGAAGTTTGAAGCCGTTCCTTCTACAGTACATCAATGTTTGAAATTCCCAACAAATTTTGGAGTTGGAGTGGTGAAAGGTGATCAAAAAGTAGCTCGGGAATGCTATTATTCGTCGGCCGAACAAGAAGAACTAGAAGGATCGATGAAAAAGACTACTACTTACCAGGTGGAGGAAGGTACAGAAATTGAAACTCTTGATCCCAGGGATGAGTCCCAACTTGTGAAAGGGCAAGTGGTAGAATCTACAGAAAATGTTATTCTGGACGACGAACATCCTGAACGAATAACCCAGATAGGTTCATCGTTGGATATGTCAATAAAAGAGGAGTTGATAACTTTCTTGAAGAATAGGAAAAATACTTTTGCTTGGAGTCATGAAGACATGCCAGGAATAGATCCAAACTTCTTATGTCATGAACTCAATGTGAATAAGGAGATTAAACCTGTAAAGCAGAGAAGAAGGGTGTTTAGTCCCGAGAAGAATCAAGCCATACAAGAGGAAGTCGAGAAACTCCAGAAAGCCCAATTCATTGAAGATGTAAAATATCCAGATTGGTTGGCTAATGTGGTGATGGTAAAGAAGAAAAACAACAAATGGAGAATGTGTGTCGATTTCACCGATATCAATAAGGCATGCCCCAAGGATCATTTTCCATTGCCCAGAATTGATCAACTGGTGGATGCTACCTCGGGACACGAGCTACTCAGCTTCATGGATGCTTACTCTGGCTATAACCAGATCAAAATGAAACCTGAAGACAGGGAAAGTACTTCTTTTATTACCCCTAGGGGAACTTATTGTTATAATGTTATGCCTTTTGGTTTAAAAAATGCAGGTGCAACATATCAGCGGTTGATGAACAAGGTTTTTACCGAACAAATCAGCCGCAACATGGAGGTCTATGTCGATGACATGCTCACTAAAAGCAAGAAAGCTGCTGATCATTTGGTTGACTTGAGTCAAACTTTTGATCAATTGGATAAATACCAAATGAAGCTTAACCCGACGAAGTGCACCTTTGGAGTACGAGAAGGAATGTTCCTCGGATACATCGTCAATCAGCGAGGTATTGAGGCAAATCCAGATAAGATCAAAGCTCTTCTAGGGCTGCGATCTCCGACGACGAAGAAAGAAGTGCAGAGTCTTACCGGACGAGTTGCAGCGCTCAACAGATTTGTATCTCGAGCAACTGATAAATGCATACCATTCTTCAAAACACTTCGAAAAACCTTTGAATGGAATGAGGAATGTGAAAAAGCTTTTCAAGACTTGAAGAAATACTTGGGAGCACCTCCACTGTTGTCCAGGCCAATAACAGGAGAAAAGTTGTATTTGTATTTGGCAGTATCAGAGAACGCAGTCAGTTCAGCGTTGATCAGATTGGAGAATGGAGTCCAGAAGCCAATTTATTACACAAGTAAGGCTTTCCGAGGTGCAGAAATCAGGTACCCAAAGCTAGAAAAATTGGCATTGGCGCTAATTGAGGCAAGTAGAAGAATGAGGCCATATTTCCAAGCCCATACCATCATCGTTTATACTGATATGCCATTGAGACAAGCCCTCCATAAGCCAGAAAAATCAGGGAGACTGATGTACTGGGCAGTAGAACTTGGTGAATATGATATTGTGTATGAGCCCAGATCATCATTCAAGGGGCAAGCTGTAGCAGATTTTATAGCAGAGTTCACATACCCTGATACCCCCGAGGAGCAAAAGGTGCCTGCTGACCTACCTGTGGACGATACAGGATCAACAGAAACATCTGCTGATCTACCTGTGGACGATACAAACTCAGACCAACCACGGTTGGTAAAAGGGTACGAGCAGATGACTGACGAGGAGCGAAATATACCGGGGGATGATGGAAGAAAACAGCAGATATTTTATCGAGGAACTCTGACAGATAAGAAATTTGAAGACGAAATACCTACATGGAGATTATATGTAGACGGATCATCCTGCACAGCTGGTTGTGGAGCAGGAATTGTTTTGATCACTCCAGACGAGATTAATATGGAATATGCTTTGCGATTCCAATTCAAAGCCTCTAATAATGAAGCGGAGTATGAGGCCATGATAGCAGGTCTTAGCCTAGCAAAAACTATGGAAGCACAACAAGTGATAGTATTCAGTGATTCTCAATTAATTGTGAATCAGATGATGGGAATATATGCGGTTAAAGGAGACTTGATGATCAAATATCACGCAAAAGTGATGAAATTGTTGACAGAATTTGATGCCATTCAATTGGTGAGAATACCGAGGATGGAGAATGTACAAGCAAACGCACTGGCCCGACTAGCATCAGCTACTCGTACCGAGATGCGAAGAACCATACCGATTGAAGTATTAGAAGGTCGGAGCATAGATGAAGATCTGACAACGAATGTGATTACTCTTGATTTAGGACCATCTTGGATGGATCCAATCAGGAAATATGTTGAAGAGGGCGAATTGCCGGAGGACAAACTCGCTGCCAAGAAACTGAAGTATAAAGCTGCTCGGTATGTATTAACTAATGGTATTTTGTATAGACGAGGAATTATGGCAGGTTTGCAGAGATGTGTACATCCCACCGAGGTGAAAGAATTGATTGAAGAAATCCATGAAGGATCTTGTGGAGCTCATGTAGCAGGTCGAACACTTTTACAAAGAGTGATAACACAGGGATATTACTGGCCGACAATGAGGGCTGATTGTATAGCCTATGCCAAGAAATGTGACAAGTGCCAACGTTTTTCTTCCATCCGACGAACTCCACAAGCATTGCTAACACCAATAACTTCCCCTTGGCCATTTGCCATGTGGGGAATTGATTTGGTTGGACCACTGCCGACCACCCGAGGAAGATTCAAGTATCTCATAGTTGCAGTGGACTATTTTACTAAGTGGGTGGAAGCTGAGCCTCTTATCAATATGACGTACGAGAAGGTATACCAGTTTGTATGGAAGAATATCATTTGTCGATATGGTCTCCCTCATGCTTTCATCACAGATCATGGAACACAATTTGATAATGAAGAATTTGCTGCCTATTGTCATCAGTCGAACATTTTAAAGTTTCATTCAGCACCAGGCCATCCCCAAAGCAATGGACAGACTGAAGTGACGAACAGAACATTACTAAACGGGTTAAAAAAGAGGCTAAGTGAAGCTAAAGCAAATTGGATTAATGAACTCCAATCAGTATTATGGGCATACCGAACAACTCCCCGAGCAGCAACTGGAGAATCACCATATATGTTAGCATTTGGAAGTGAGGCTGTGATACCGGCCGAGTTGGGTCTCCCAACGCATAGAGTGCTGAATTTCAACTCTCCGATCAGTAACTTGATGAGAAGAATGGATTTGGATATGCTCGAAGAAGTAAGAGAAGAGGCAGCCATTAGGAATGCTGCTTATCAACAACGAACAGCTCTGTTTTACAACAAAAGAGTGAAGAAATGCGATTTGAAGGAGGGTGATTATGTGCTGAAGAAAGTCATTCAGAAACAGAATAAACTGGAACCAAACTGGCATGGACCTTACCGAGTTACAGAGGTTGTTCGACCTGGTACCTACAGAATAGCAACTCTAGAAGGAGAAGAATTTCAGAATGCATGGAATGCTGAACACCTGCGAAAGTATTATCAGTAATGTAAAATGTAAAGTATTTCCTTCATTATGAATAAAACGAGGATGGTTCACCATTTTCTTTCTGTTGAAAGTTTTTCGGGGAATACTAGTGTTGAACACTACACTGCTTGATAACAAGAAGAAGACCGCTCTACGGAGCAAAAGTGCTATAAGTAGCCAACCTCCTTTGGTTAGGAGGATAAGCTCTACGGAGCGCTCTACGGAGCAAAAGTGCTATAAGTAGCCAACCTCCTTTGGTTAGGAGGACATGCTCCAAGGAGCCAAAAAGTTCGAAAGAACCCTACTACTCCTTTGATTAGGAGGTGTAGACCAGCATGATCAACTACGGTTGGTAAAACTTTATATACTCTCGCATTACAGCTTATGTTGGTCGGGAGGTAACATTATTACAAAAAGTTCTTTGAAGAACAAAATATTCCAAACTGTACCAAGTATGGTTGGTCGGGGATAAAAACCCACTAACTGTAGTTGGTCGACGAGGACAAAAGTATTGACCTTAGTTGGTCGGACACATGTTTATATTTTAAAATTGAACCAAGTATGGCTGGTCGGGAATAGAAACCCATCAACTGTGGTTGGTCGACAAACATTATTTATCCACCTTGGTTGGTTGGAAACAATTTTGAACAATTTATGCTTGTTATAAATTCTAAGTTGGTTGATGAACCATATAATTTGCAAACAGAAAAATAGCTATTGGCAGAACAGAAAATGAAATTCTTTCATTAAGATAAAAATGTATTACATGTTACATGTATGTGCTAACTATTACATTAAAGATTCCTACTCTATTGGTTTCTTTCCTTTATCTTTTGAGACAGGTTCCTCGCCGGCAGGAGCATCCTCTAGACAAAGAGGAGAATTAATAAAGTTCATGTCCTTCAACATTCTGACATTCATTACTGTAGGAGTGTCCAACAGGTGCTCAGGACGAGATACTTCAACTTGAGAATGAAGGTTATAATCACCAAGATATTTAGAGATCAAACTCCGAGGAATGGAACGAGCAGGAATCCATGCCATATCCAATTTATAAGGAGGAACAGGCAAGTCTAGCAATCCAGGAGCATGATAATCCCATAAATAATGACCTCGTTCCAATTTTAATACACCCAGGGCGTTCAACCATCCCTCCTTATAACCTTCCTTGTTAGCATTTTCAATGCGAGCATCCAAATGATAAAGAGCTTCATTATAGCCTGCATTCCAGAACTCCCGAGGCTGTTTATGGAATTGGAAAGTTAATCTATCTACTTGCTCGAGAAAGTTCTTGATAAGAGCATCTTTATTATTCAGAGCAGACTTCATCGCAGCCAGTTGATCCTCTAAAGATAAATTTTTCTTAGACAAATCAGATAGAGCACGATCCTTAACATTCAGTTGGAATGCTTGAGTTTCCAGAGTAGATTGGGTGCGAGATTCTTCAACACTACGGCTAAGAACTCTTGATCGGCTCCGAGAAGCAATTGGAGAATTTTGCTCCTCGACTATTCTTCCTCGTCCCCGAGAACCTCTTCCTCGTCCCCGAGCAGTTCCAGAAATAGCAGATCTTCTTAAATCCTCCAGCTCTTGCCTCAGTTTGGCATTTTCGACTTCTAAGAACGAGAAACCTTCATCAGTGACTGGTATTAATGCAGTAGAGGATGAAGCAGCAGATTCATACTGAGCTAATTTCTTCTGCAAATTGTTATTTTCTTGCTCCAGGATCTCAGCAATTTGTCTACAGGCTTCAATTTCACCTTTTAGGGTCCTCTCCCTGACGTCATACCCAGCAATGATTTTCTTGTGGCCTGTTTCTGAAGAGAGCTGCTGGTATCTATTTTCATAATCTTCATGTAACAAAGCCATTGATTCGTTATGTTGATTTTGAAGATCCTTTAAGGAACCATGAAGCTCTTCAATCAATTGATAGTAAGCGACATTGTTGGCTACTGCTCGGTCGAGTAAAGCTTTCAAGTATTGATAAGCTTCAATAGCCTGCTCTGAAGCATCATGACCAAGGATATCAACAATTTCCGATGTACTAAGATTTGTATGACCAGCCTTATAATATTGATGGCATTGCTGCATTAGCTCGGTATCATGAGAAGAGATCAATTCCATTCTAGCAACAAACTAATGACAAGAAAAAGACAACAATCAACAAAAACAAGTTATCAACAACAGAGATGAGCAAAGATATATTTTATTAGATCATCAAAAAGTTACATCGTTCGATTACAAGGAAATACAGAAAGGCTGCCGAACAACTTCACACCTTTTCCTTGTCCCCCAAGACTTTCTCGGGAGGCTGGGACGAGGAGCTCGGTTGCTCGGTGATAACTACAGCTTGATCGGTAGAAGTCTTCTCGGGAGGAGGAGGCATGGAGGAAATGTCCTCGGTGGCAGATGGTTGAGAAGCAGAAATTTGATCGCCCATAGCCATGGAAGATTCATCTGAAGCAGGTTCATCTTCTTCTTCTTCCACAATTGGTGGAGGAGGACCAGGGAGATGCCGTTGGAATAGCTCAGAATCATCTTGAACTTTTAGCTCTTGCAGAGCAGCTACCCAACCATCATAGAAGTATTTCAACTCCCCGTATTGGACTTGGGACGTCATTGCAGCTATCCCTCTCTCCCATCCTTTCTCCCAACCAACACTGAAATGTTTCTTGATTGCAACTTTTCTCCTCGACTTCTCCGAGGAAAGCTTCACCTCCAGTTCCTCTTTCTTAACCTTAATATCTCGCAGAGTAGATATTTCTTCTTCTGCCTTCTTCAATTTATCATCAGATTCCTGATGTTTAACTTCCAGATCTTTAATTTTCTCCTCCAAATTCTTGGAGGTTTCAGCCATCTTCATCTTATCAGCCTCAGCCACAGCCAATTTTTTCTCCCAAACAGTTTTCTCCTCGATGTACTGTTGGTGAGATTCCTTCACAGATTGGGTTAAACCCAACAAAGCATCATCAACATCGGACGAGGAAGTGGAAGCTTTAATAACTTGATCTTTCTTCACGATGGTATTGAAGCAGTTCACCAGCTGAAAGATAAGAAAAACAATAAGAGTCAACACAAATGCAAGCATTCAAGAAAAAGAGAGAAAGATCAAAGGTATGAGAAATTCACTGAAGAAAGATGGCGAGCAGCTAGGGACGTCAGTGTATCCCTAGGAATTTTTTCATCAACCCCGAGAACCTCGGGTATAACTGAATTCGTTGAAGAACTCGGAAGAAGGATGTTTGAAACACTACTACCACCAGCTGGTAGAGAAGATGCAGTCCCAGCAAGATTAACTGAGGATGATTTCCTCAATCTCTTCAAAGGACGGTCAGCAGCATCAACCAAGGAAGAAGTCTTGGTCGGAGAGATGACAATTACATCAGCAGGAGCACTTTTCTTGCTCGGGGCCACTGGGGGCTTCTCGGCAATTTTGGAGGAACCAGCATCTACTTTTTTAGTCCTCTCCGGGACATCAATTTTGCCTTTCTGGGCTCCAACAGCAGAAGAAGTGTTACCAAATAGAGCAGGAGGAGCTCTTTTCTTGCCCATTCTCTGAGATAGGGGGATATGAGAATCTGAAGACGAACTTTCTGGTGTTGAAGCTGGTTCAACAGGGCGAGCAGTATAAGAGGTTGTGTAACTCTTATACTGTAGTAAATATGAAGCAGATCTAATATGCTCGTCAGCAATGGTCTTATGCAAATTCCAGATAAGTTTCAAATGCTTGATATTCACTTCTGACTCTTTTGGAGTTTTTCTTTTGCTATCAACTGCAAACAAATACATAATAGAATATCAGTCATACATTTTGTCAAACACGATGAAAGCATAATTTCATAAGTAAAATAAAACGAAAAATAAACCTATCCCATTGCCATATGGGGGACATCTGGGACCGTTGTATACTTCATTCCCAGATAAAGGCGCATGTTGCCAATTTTTTATGACCAACCCATGCTCAAAATAATCCCTATTTGAGTCAGGGAGATTAACTACAAGAGCCCTATTCAAATACCTAGTTTTCAAATAATAAATATTATCTAGAACGGCCCATTTATAACAAAACATAATTTCAGGGATCCCAATACGAGTCCCATGAGTTAGATTTAATTTGTGCACCCCGTTAATTATTCTCCATGAATTGGGGGCTATTTTTGCAGGAACAAGATCAAAATATTGACAAAACTCAAGGCATAATGGGTTTGGTGGAAAGGAAAAACCGCATTCAGCAACAAAAAGACTGGGGAACCAATGTCCCTCAGCCAATCGAAAGTAATCTAAAGGCTCAGAAAGAACCTCTAGAGTTACCCACGAGGGAATGGAAAAATCAGAACGGAATTTCTCAACAGATTCCACAATATAAACCATATTGAATAAAAGAGATACAGAAGAAAGAAAGAAGATCTTACAGAAAGAAAGGAGATGTGTTGACAACGAACGGAAACAAAGATGAACGCACAAGAGAAGAAGAGAAGAGAAAGCTTGAATGCAGAGAATGAAAAACGTAGACGACGGTATGGTTACCAAAGAAGTTTAAATACTTTGCATTGGGAAGCGGCGAAAGAAATGATTACCAAAAAGAAATTACTAAACTTCCGGCGGCTAAAAGGACAAAATTTGCACGAATATCAAAGCGCTTATCAAAAAGGCGAAAACTGCGAAATAAGAAGGAAAATTTGAATACAATGTTCCTAAAACCCGGGAAGTACATTTAATATTGCCATATACCAAGAAAGAATGTTCCATACTCTTCAAAGTTCAAAATATGAAACATTGGGGGCTTCTGTTGATACCAAAATTAATATGCTGATGTGGACGAATAATACGAAGACACGTGTCAATCTACGTGGCACAATAGCAGCGAGGAAGATCATTTCCCGACCAGCCATGTTTCTTTCCGAGCAACAAGAATACACCGAGGAACTCTATCACACCGAGGAACTCTATCACACCGAGGAGCTCTATCACACCGAGGAACTATTGATCAACAAGCAACTAAGGCGGTCCGAACTGCATCTCGGCCATATCATTAATTATCAGACGGACAACTGTTCGACTATCCATTGTATTCTTGACGCACACGTTGCATTAAATGTATTACCCTTTCATATGTAAATCATTTAATGTAACAGACCTTTCATGTACAGCCTCAAGGCTATAAATACATTGTATCTCCCTCATTCAAAGGGATCGGAATTTCTTGAGAGATCTTGTAATCAAGAATTCCACAAACACTCAGCAATAACATAACAGTGGACGTAGGCTTTATTCCTAGCCGAACCACTTTAAAAATCTTTGTCTTATTTATTTATCTGTGATTGAATAATTAGAGCAATCTAGTTTTTTACATCAACACTCTCTCTCTCTCTCTCTCTCTCTCTCTATATATATATATATATATATATATATATATATATATATATATATATATATATATACGGACAAACTAAATAATGAAATGTAAAATAATTTCTGGATCATCCGGGAGAATAACATCTGGAATAAAATATGTGCTATACGTATATAAAGATGAGAATATCATATATGGGATTAATGACACTAAAATTTGAATAGTGTATAGTAACTAGCGAAAGTTATTCAAAATGAATGGATAAATAATAATCGAGAAATTATAAGGTATAAGCTCGGGTGAAAGCTTGGAATAATATACACGGGACATGAGATAGAGTTTGGGTATTTTTAGAACCTAAATGAGATGCTAGTTAGATGCACTGTTAGATGGGAGGTAAGTGGTATCTCATGTGAGTGCGACACCAGTTTAAATATGGAGAATATCATATATTAAATATTAAAGTATTTTAAACGCTAAATATTTTTAAACACTCTTTGGGCTCTGACCCGCTTGCAAATTTATTTTTCTTTTACCTCAAAACCCTTATAGGTGTCCAGACACAGGGACGCCTGGATGATTATTCTTTCGAGTTAGAGGATGCTGCAACAACAATGGATGCTAGTTGGAATTGTTTAGACATTTCCATCCTTGTAATCTAGATAGGAGGTACTGTTAAAATATTCGGGCATGTTGCCCAACTGTTGTCATTTATTTTATTTATTGCATTTTCATTTACGCATGTTTGATTTGATTGTATTAATGTTTATCGAGAGTTATCGGTTCTTTTTTATTTAATTCAATTAATGTGTATATTAATTATGTAAATGGTTTGTTGTTGGTTTAAGTTAACAAGATTAGAAGTTTAAAATTTGACACCGGGCCAAATAGGTTATTATTAATTAAATTGGTTTTCGACAGCGATGCTGAGAATGATCCATATGAGAGTCCTATTTTTATTTTGATAAAGGATTGATTAGCCATGATTAAAATAGGCGAGGTGTCACAGATAGTATTAGATCATCATGTTCTAGTGTCCTTAGGAATCTGTGCAGACGTACTAGGTTTTTAGCGTTGCCTCTTATTTGATTTTGAGGCCTATGCTTAAGATTGTTGTTTCCTATGGTGATGTTTCATTCTCTTGGTATAATGCATAATTATAGTGAATCTTATATGCGTTCGGGTTTGCTTCGTAAGCTGAACAATAAAGGACAATCGACGAGGGACATTTAGAGGACATAAAGAGGCCGGGCTCATTTGAAGTTGAAAAAATTTTGTGGATGATGATCGTAGTCGAGTTCACCCCTATTGTTTCTCGGGAAGATGGGGCTGTAAGGATTGCTAGCGTGCAACATATATTTTCAAAGTACCACTATAGCATAAAGTGGCGCTAAATTAAACTCACCCAGCGTGGTTAGAATGAGAGAGAGTCGGAGGGGTCTTTAAAGATAACCGCCCATTAGAATTTTATTAAATGCAGAGATTGTGTGTGTAGCTAATGGATGTAAGATACCCAAGGGCTTTGGTATATAATAGGGAGTAGTATACCCAAAAGTGAAAATTGGGGTAAAATTTTTCTTGGCTCGTGGGAGTAGTGTTGTAATGGTGGGAGTAAATCACCACATGTGGTACAATGGAGGAAAGAGTCCTTAAGTGGGTAATGGACTCATGAATGGAGTTGCCCGCACTTTGGTGAAATTATTCTTGGAAGGTTAAAGTAATTGGCCACTATGTCGTGTTTTGACAATAAGGATATTAATGCTTCTTTGTGACGGGAGATAAAAGAATTGGAGAATTTAGTCAGGGAGTAAGACTGGATTTAACGGTGTTAGTGAAACATTGCAAGGGGGAGACCCATCAGGGGACCCATTTAAATGATTCAGATATCTAAATTTCTACCGATTGATGGTGGATTCAGTTGGGACTGGTAAGGCTAGTAGTGTGCTCCTTAGGGCCAGCGAAACCATGGGAACAATGAGGTTAGCCATCAGGGTTGAGGCTACCAGGGTTCGAGAGAAGGACAACCCTAATACGGACAGTGTGGATGAAGACAAGTGGATTATATGGATAAATATATTTCATGTGGAGAGTAGGACCACATGCATTAATTTTGCTCGAAGAGAGAAAAAAGGACAAGAGTATGGTGCCTAGCTGGGCAATAATTAAGATAGTTTTTGGTTCAGTTCGGATAAGCGTGTCATGTCTGGGAATCATTTGAGCAACCAGGGAAAAATATGAGTTTTAACCTCGGGAGAATGAGGTATGCTTTATGTGACACGGGCGAGTCAAGGTATTTTGATTAGCACTGAATTCGCGTGTGAGATGAGTTTTGTGTGTATATCAATAACGTTATTATGTTTATATATTTTTCATGGTATAATGGGGTTATTTTTTGTTTCATTCGTGGGGAAGAAGATGTAGTCATAGTGGTATATATTTATTGAAATTACTCCTTCTAGTGATGTGTTATACGAGTATGATATTATCCTGAGTATAGACTGGTTAGAACGATATTAGGCTGAAAGAGGGTTTAACTCGAATTTATATTATATTATGATAGAGACTTTGGAGAGCATAGTTGTCTCGAGATATTTGATCCTAGTGTGTAGGGAATTTATCTATATGATTCAAGATACATTGGGTTTATCGTCGAGCGGAGAGATTTAGCTCATTATTATGTTTAGCGCTCAGGACTTGGTGATAGAGAGAGCGCATTGTTATATCACTCCTTTATAGATGTGGGAGTTAAGATTTATATTTATATGTCCGGGGACAGGATTTTGAGAGTACTGGTAATGTGTTTGAGGTTTATGGAATTTGATTACCCCCAATGCTGAATGATAAAGTATTTGGAAAAGTTTCTTGTTTAAATGTTATTGTGTGATGAGATACGCATGAACCTTGATGAACGTCGTGAGTATAGAGACGTTAATGGATGCTAGGGCGTTAGTTTTGAATGTTCATTGATGAAACTGTAGAGAAAATACTCTGAGCTGAGAGCTATTATATAGTATAAGACCAGTGGATCCGGTAGTGCCGTGAGATAGCACTGAAATTTTTCTTCTCACCCTGATTTGAAGGGTGGAATGATGTTAAGGAGAATTAAATTCTGATTTATGGGGTGGTTGAGAAAACCCATGTGTTATAACTACGTCGAGAATGCGAGGCTAGTTTTAAGAAAAATGTGTTACGTGTGTTACGTTTCGAGTGTTGTACAAATATGCACCGATTATAGGGTGTATGGGCACCCTGGTTAGCTGATTTCGAATCGTCCGAGATAGGAGGACGTGGGAATAAATGTGTGGAATATATGCCTGTGGGGTAGCTATAAACAAGATGTCATGGCATAATAGATTGAACGTCGTGTGAGAAAGATAATGATCCAAGTATATGTGTGCAATGAGAGTAGCACACCCGAGATGGGTTAAAAGGTTGTAAGAAGCCATTTAAAAGGATATCTCTTGAGAAAAGGGAAATCCAACTATTGTGTGAAAGTAGAGTGGAGTCATACTCAGTCGAATATTGAGGGTGGCTTAAGCTAAATAGAATGTCGATGTCTATAAGGTAAGAAGGGCCTAGAAGGGCGCATTGTGGTGGCAAAAGTGCACACGCCGTGATTTTTGGTATACCCCGAGGAAAGAAGGGGAGTATAAAGTACCACTTACTGTGAGATATCATAAGTTGGAATTTCTGTTAGGTTAGACATAGTGAGATTGTCTCCGGGTGCACCACTCATAGATGGAAATAGGTTGGTTCAAGATGATCAACAATAAATTTTGTATCAAGCAGACGATTCAAGTGACGGAATGGATAGACAAGATGGTCAATTTCATTGATAGGTGTGCTCAAACCTCTCTTTGAAAAGAAGGATTGCACCGGTGCAAGGTGCTGCCTAATATTGTTTTGTGTGAGTATGAGATCCTTGAACCCCACCTCCGATAGGGATTTTCGGGAAGCAGCGGGGATGAGATTTTATTGTGGGAAAGTTATGTCACCTATAACCGATGAGTATACGGGAGGTGATTTACATTATTGGATAATGCGAGTGGTGAGAATTATAAACTATACGGTAATTGGAAAGGAAAATTACCAATTGCTAGAGTTGTGTGCATTAACTCGTACCTGTTTGTTGTTTACAAGATGTCTATTAAGGTTTTTCGTGGGTAAGCCTAGTCTTTATCCCTCTAGTTGTTTAGAGGAGAGCGAATAACTGGACTTTTAGATCAGACGCGATTTAGAGTCCGTTGTGGAGAGGGGCATTAACCACAAACTTTTTTGGAGTGATTTTTTTGCGTCGTAAGAGTTACGTCGCCATGAACCAAGATTTGAAGGACTGACGGGAGTGGTCAAATGTTCTTATGATTTCTCTCAGGATGGGAGTTTTGTGATGGGACGGACACGGGAAGCTGTAACTTAGAGATGTGCATCCTTCCAATAATATTGAGGCAATAGAGTCAATGATGTATAAGCTCAGTTCATTTGGATGTCATTGATAGAAGCACAATGTGTGATGTGCCGTTATTGAGGTGAGACGTTTTGACTGATGGAGTATGTCAACATGAAGAGAATTAAACAAGATTTCCATGAAACTGGAGCTATAGTGATTAAGCCTTTAGATAGGTGGATGTCACTAGTGGGTGTATAGTGGAGTAACCCTTATGTTATTTTGAGACTGATTTCGGGTACTAGAGGATGTTGTATTGTTAAAGATCCTGTGTCTTAGTATCAGTTGTATTTTAAATTCGAGGACCAAATTCCCTTGTAATGGGGGGAGTATGTAATACGCCGTACTTTTATGGATATTTAAATTACATAAGTGGGTGTAATTTAATAATTTGAGAATATTTAGTGAATGAGAATTTGGAGTGCGGGTTAAATATTAATTGACGAGTTTTGAATTAATATTGATGTGTGTTATATTTACTTACGGGAATAAGTAAATGAAGTTGGATAATTTTATATCATGTCGTGGTTGGGAAAAGCAACAAGTAATAATATTGTTGACACCAAAATTAGTAGGCTGATGTGGATGAATAATAAGAAGACACGTGTCAATCTACGTGGCACAATAGCAACGAGGAAGATTGTTTTCCCGACCAACATACTCACTCCGAACAACAAGTATACTCTGAGGAACACCAACCCTCCGAGGTACTCTTACCTTCCGAGGAACTCCAATGCTCCGAGGAACTCTTAGACGACGAGCAACTAAGGCGGTTCGAGCTGCACCTCGACCACAGCATTAATTGCCAGATAATCAACAGTTCAACTATTCATCGAATGCTTATCATCTTGACGCGCACGTTTGAAGAACATTAAATGAATTACCCTTTCATATGTGTATCATTTAATGTAACACCCTTTCATATACAGCCTAAAGGGCTATAAATACCTTGTATCACCCTCATTCAAGGGGGACCGGAATTTCTTGATAGATCATTTGTAATCGAGAATTCCTAGACACTCAGCAATAACATAACAGTGGATGTAGGCCATTCTTACAAGGCTGAACCACTTTAAAAATCTTTGTCTCATTTATCTATTTGTGATTGAATAATTAGAGCAATCTAATTTTTTACATCAACAGATTGACGCCGTCTGTGGGAAACGATTTGTTATTATCGTTTTTCACCAAAAATCATTCATCACCAATGGCGGATAACCCAGAATCTAGCAATAGAAACGCTGGAAATGCTGAAAATCCTCCAAATCCCTCTGCACCTCCAGATCTGGCCGGGATCATGACAAATCTGGCTCAAGGACAAACCGCCATGCAAGATACGATGCGGCAACTCATACAAACTCTTCATGGCGGCGCACCTGCACAATCAGGGCATCGAAGTGGTCAGAGGCAAACCTATTTACTTTCTTCGCGATCTAGGCGTACTGAATCATATCGTAATGAGGAATCTGATGATTTCTCTTATCAACCTGGGCAAACTTCATCAATACGGGTTACAGATACTGAGCAACGCGTCACCCTTTCCCCAGAAAGGGCCAGCGCATTGGAAAGGTTAAGTAGGGCCTCTCCTTTCAGTCGATTAGGCCCTAAGAGGAATAGGAGTCCCCCTAAGACCATGTCGAGAAGTTTTCGATAACCATCAGATCTAAGAGAAGGATCAGCACAGTCACGACCAGCTGCTCGTCAAGATAGATCTCAGGAAGCTACCTCAAAATGATCAATTGCTCGAACCAATAGGCCTGAGGAAGGAAATGAAGCGTGGAAAGGATCACTTCTGCGGTTGGAAGATAGATTGGGAGAAATGGCTAAGGCGAAGAATCCCCTACAACGAACTTTTGTTCAAGGGACACCTTTTGTCCAGGCCATTGTAAATTTTCCAACACCATCAAAATTTAAAGCCCCTGTTGTGACCCCCAAATACGATGGAAAGACAGATCCTGTTCTTCACATAGAGAAATATCAAGCTGCTGCCGACATCTATGCTGTCCCCGACGAGATGAGATGTAGGGCATTCTCGAGAACTCTTACCGGATCTGCCCAGATATGGTACAACAATCTTCCTCGGGGTAAGATTTCAACTTTCTTTCAATTGGCCAAGTTGTTCATCGGTAATTTCTGTTTTGGAGCAAAGCCAGTAAAAAGAGTAGCGCACTTGTTAAGTGTTAGACAAAAATCTGGTGAAAGCACTAGAGATTACATAACTCGTTTCAATAACGAGAAACTGGAAGTCATAGATTATGAGGAAAAGACAGCAATCACCGCCTTGATGAGTGGCTTGTTACCTAATAAGTTGTATTACACTTTGGCGAAAGATCCACCTAAAACTATGTCAGAGTTGATGGCAAAAGCGAACAAAATCATGAATGCCGAGGAGGCTATGGCTGCAAAAAAGAATATGGATAAAGACACCAAGGTGGAAGTCGACAAGTCTAAGAATAAAAAGCACAAGGGTAATGGCGGTGACAAGAGTTCCAAAAATAATAAGTCGTCATGGGAAGTCCTGAAGAAATACGATAATTATACTCCCTTGAAAATGGGTATTAATCGTGTCTTGGAAGAAATCAAGAATAGCGAGGAAGTAAAGTGGCCGAAGAAACTAAGGTCAGACCCCGATGCGAGGAACAGGGATAAATATTGCGAGTTCCACAAGGATCATGGCCATATGACTAAGAATTGCATAGCTCTTCAGAACGAGATTGAAACACTCATCCGAAGAGGAAAGCTAGCAAAGTATGTTAATCGGGGAGGTGAAAGAAGAAATAATGGTCGAACTAGAGAGAGATCTAGATCTCCTCGTCGAGCAGAGGAGAAAAAGAAGAGAGAACATGAAGATGATGCCGAGGATGACCCCGATCTTCCCAAGAAACCAAGGCAACCAGAACGTGAGGTATTTTCCATACGTTTTGGGGAATTTGATTGTAATGTTATTACAGGAGGAGATGCAGGAGGAGGAGACCTTACTGCAGAAAGAAAATCTTACCTCAGAGAGGCACAAGCTTGCTCGTACATTCAGCGAATAAATTTAGCCTAGGAGGATCATACGAGGAAGGTAAACAAAGAGAAGCTGGTCATTGGCTTTTCAAAAAACGACCTGGCAGGTGTTCTTTAACCTCACGGCGACCCTTTGGTGATCAAAATGAGGATGAAAGAAGTAGTGATTTCGAGGGTGCTGGTAGACAATGGTAGTTCAGCAGACATCATATACTATTCATGCTTTGACAGCTTGAATTTAAAATTATCTCAATTGGAACCTTATCAAAGACCTCTTTTGGGTTTTGCTGGCGATAAAGTTTTTCCACTTGGGACGATCAAGTTGGACATATTCATTGGAATTTGGCCTACTTGTCGAACAGAGAGAATACGCTTCTTTGTGATGGATAAGAATGTGCAGTCAGCCTACAATATCATCTTGGGAAGAGTTGGTTTGAAGAGGTTCGAAGCAGTTCCATCTATGGTACATCAATGCTTAAAATTCCCAATAAATTTTGGAGTAGGAGTTGTGAAAGGTGATCAGAAAGTAGCTCGGGAATGCTATTTTTCATCTTCCGAGCAAGAGGAGCTTGAAGATTCAAGAAAAAAGACTACTACCTATCAGGTGGATGAAGGTACAGAAATTGAAACACTGGATCCACGAGATGAATCCCAACTTGTAAAAGGACAGGTGGAATCTACAGAGAATGTTATTCTGGACGATGAGCACCCTGAACGAGTAACCCAGATAGGTTCAACGTTGGATGCTTCAATAAAACAGGAGTTGATAACTTTCTTGAGAAACAGGAAGAAAACTTTCGCGTGGAGTCATGAAGACATGCCAGGAATAGATCCGAACTTCTTATGTCATGAGCTCAATGTGAATAAGGAGATCAAGCCTGTAAAGCAGAGAAGAAGGGTATTTAGCCCCGAGAAGAATCAGGCTATACAAGAGGAGGTCGAGAAGCTCCAGAAAGCCCAATTCATTGAAGATGTGAAATATCCAGACTGGTTGGCAAACGTGGTGATGGTAAAAAAGAAAAACAATAAATGGAGAATGTGTGTTGATTTCACCGATCTTAACAAGGCATGCCCAAAGGATCATTTTCCATTGCCCAGAATTGATCAACTAGTGGATGCTACCTCGGGACACGAGTTGCTCAGCTTCATGGATGCTTACTCCGACTACAACCAGATCAAAATGAAACCTGAAGACAGGGGAAGTACTTCTTTTATTACCCCTAGGGGAACTTATTGCTATAATGTTATGCCTTTTGGTTTGAAAAATGCAGGAGCGACATACCAGCGGCTGATGAACAACGTTTTCACCGAACAAATCAGTTGCAACATGGAAGTCTATGTCGATGATATGCTGACAAAGAGCAAGAAAACTGCTGATCATCTATTTGACTTAGCTCAGACCTTTGATCAACTGGATAAATACCAAATGAAGCTCAACCAGACGAAGTGTACATTTAGAGTACGAGAAGGGATGTTCCTCGGATATATCGTCAACCAGCGAGGCATTGAGGTGAATCCAGAAAAGATCAAAGCTCTTTTAGGGTTGCGATCTCCAACGACGAAAAAAGACGTACAGAGTCTTACAAGACGAATTGCAGCGCTCAATAGATTTGTATCTCGAGCAACTGATAGGTGCCTTCCATTCTTCAAAACACTCCGAAAAACTTTCGAGTGGAATGATGAATGTGAAAAAGCCTTTCAAGACTTGAAGAAATATCTGGGAATACCTCCATTGCTGTCCAGACCAGTGATGGGCGAAAAGTTGTACTTATATCTGGCAGTATCAGAGAATGCAGTCAGCTCAGCACTGATCAGATTGGAGAATGGAGTCCAGAAGACAATTTATTACACAAGTAAGGCTTTTCGAGGTGCAGAAATCAGGTACCCGAAGTTGGAAAAATTAGCGTTGGCATTAATTGAAGCAAGTAGAAGAATGAGGCCATATTTCCAGGCCCATACCATCGTCGTGTATACCGACATGCCGTTACGACAAGCCCTTCATAAACCAGAGAAATCAGGGAGACTAATGTATTGGGCAATAGAGCTCGGTGAATATGATATTGTATATGAACCCAGATCATCACTAAAAGGGCAGGCTGTAGCAGATTTTATAGCAGAATTTACTTATCCTGATATCCCCGAGGAGCAAAAATTACTCGCTGATCAACCTGTGGATGTTACAGGATCAACAAACACAAGCTCAGACCAACTCCGGTTGGTAAAAGAACTTGTGGATGTATAAGGATCATCAACTTCGAACTCAGACCAGCTCCGGTTGGTAAAAGAGCGAGAAGAGATGGTCGACGAGGAGCAAAAAATGCCAGGGGAAGATGAAAGGAAGCAACAAATATTTCATCGAGGAACTCTATCAGATAAGGAATTTGAAGACGGGTTACCCATATGGAGATTATATGTAGATGGCTTATCTTGCACAGCAGGTTATGGGGCAGGAATTGTTTTGAACACCCCAGACGAGATTGACATGGAATATGCCTTACGATTTCAATTCAAAGCCTCCAATAATAAGTCTGAGTATGAGGCCATAATAGTAGGTCTTAATTTAGCAAAGATTATGGAAGTGCAACAAGTGATGGTATTCAGTGATTCTCAATTGATTGTGAATCAAATGATGGGAGCATATGGAGTTAAAGGAGAATTAATGGTCAAGTATCATGCCAAGGTAATGGAGTTATTGGCAGAATTTGATGCGATTCAGTTAATCAGAATACCAAGAATAGAGAATGCACGAGCAGACGCACTAGCCTGATTAGCATCAGCTACTCGTACGGAGCTGCGAAGAACAATACCAATTGAAGTACTAGAAAGTTGAAGCATAGATGAAAACCTGACGATGAACATTATCACCCTTGATCTAGGACCATCTTGGATGGATCCCATTAGGGCATATATTAAAGAAGGAGAATTACTGGAAGATAAGCTCGCTTCCAAGAAATTGAAGTATAAAGCTGCTCGGTATGTACTAACTAATGGTATTTTGTATAGACGAGGAATTATGGCAGGTTTGCAAAGATGTGTACATCCTTCCGAAGTGAAAGAATTAATTGAAGAAATCCATGAAGGGTCCTGTGGAGCTCATGTAGCAGGTCGAACACTTTTGCAAAGGGTGATGACTCAAGGATACTACTGGTCGACGATGAGGGCTGATTGTATATCCTATGCTAAGAAATGTGACAAGTATCAACGTTTTTCCTCCATCCGACGAACCCCACAAGCATTGTTGACACCCATAACTTCCCCTTGGCTATTTGCCATATGGGGAATTGATTTGGTTGGACCACTGCCAACAACCCGAGGAAGATTCAAGTACCTCATCGTCGCAGTAGATTATTTTACTAAGTGGGTAGAAGCTGAACTCCTTATCGATATGACGTACGAGAAAGTATACTAGTTTGTTTGAAGAATATCATCTGTCGATATGGTCTCCCTCATGCCTTCATCACAGACCATGGAACACAATTCGACAACGAGGAGTTTGCTGCTTATTATCAACAATCAAACATCCTGAAGACCCATTCAGCACCAGGTCATCCTCAAAGCAATGGGCAGACAGAGGTAACGAACAGAACACTGCTAAATGGTTTGAAGAAGAGACTAAGTGAAGCTAAAGCTAACTGGATTAATGAGCTACAATCAGTATTGTGGGCTTACCGAACAACTCCCCGAGCAGCGACTCGAGAATCACCATATATGCTGGCATTTGGAAGTGAGGCTGTAATACCTGCCGAGTTGGGTCTACCAACACACAGAGTGCTGAATTTCAATTCCCCGGTCAGTGACTTGATGAGAAAACTGGATTTGGATATGCTCGAGGAGGTTAGAGAAGAGGCAGCCATTAGGAATGCTGCTTATCAACAACGAACAGCTCTGTTCTACAACAAGAGGGTGAAGAAATGCGATTTAAAAGAAGGAGATTATGTGCTAAAGAAAGTCATTCAAAAGCATAATAAATTGCAAGAAAACTGGCATGGACCTTACCGAGTTACAGAAGTTGTTTGACCAGGAGCTTACCGAATAGCAACTCTAGAAGGAGAGGAATTCAAGAATGCTTGGAATGCTGAACACCTTCGCAAGTATTATCAGTAATGTAAAATGTACAGCAGTTCCATTAACATGAATAAAATAATGATGTTTCACAATTTTTTTTCTCTTCTTTGTTTGAAAGTTTTTCAGGGAATACTAGTGTTGTACACTACGCTGTTCAACAGCAAAAAGAAGACGATAGTTTAGACCCACGACCAACTCCGGTTGGTAAAAGGGCGAGAACAAATTATACTCCTTTGGTTAGGAGGCGTACACTTGCGTGATCAACTTCGGTTGGTAAATGAGCTTGTGGACAAGATAGTTCGAAAGAACCTGATAGTTCGAGCGTGATCAACTTCGGTTGGTAAATTATACTCCTTTGGTTAGGAGGCGTACACTTGCGTGATCAACTTCGGTTGGTAAAAGAGCTTGTGGAAAAGATAGTTCGAGCGTGATCAACTTCGATTGGTAAAAGAGCTTGTGGACAAGATAGTTCGAAAGAACCTGATAGTTCGAGCGTGATCAACTTCGGTTGGTAAAATAGCGAGAACAAATTATACTCCTTTGGTTAGGAGGCAATAGTTCAAACCCACGACCAACTTTGATTGGTAAAAGGGCAAGAACAACATTCCTAAAATGCCAATTTTGGTTGATTAAGAAACAAAATATGCCAACTTATGATTGGTCGAAAGGTAAAACCATTCCAGAAAATACAGAAATTCCAAACTGAACCAAGTATAGTTGGTCGGTGATCAAAACCCACTAACTATAGTTGGTCGACGAGGATAAATTATCGACCTTGGTTAGTCGGACACGTTTTATGAAAAAATTTACCAAGTATAATTGGTCGGGGATAAAAACCCATCAACTGTAGTTGGTCGACAAACACAATTTAACAACCTTGGTTGGTTGGAAACATTTTAAACATTTTATACTCATTACTTTATTACTAAGTGATTGAGCAACATTGATACTTGCAATTTTTATTGCTAGGTTGGTTGATGAACAACACAATATTGTTATCTTTTTAACAGATACATATGCACAAATATAAAGTGTTTAACAGGCACAAGAGAATAAGCAATACATATTTGCAAACAGAAAATGAAAGTCTTTCATTAAAATTCAAAATAAATTACAAGTTACATATGTGTGCTAACTATTATATTGAAAATCCTATTCTATTGGTTTTTTCCCTTCATCCTTTGATACAGGTTCCTCGCCAGCAGGAGGATCATTTAATGTCTGAGGAGAAATGATAAAATTCAAGTCCTTCAACATCCTGACATTCATTACTGAAGGAGTATCGAAGAGATGCTCAGGACGAGATACGTTAATTTGAGAATGAAGGTTATAGTCACCAAGATAATTCGCAATCAAGCTCCGAGGAATGGCGCGAGCAGGTATCCATTCCATGTCCAACTTGAAAGGTGGCACAGACAAGTCAAGCACTCCAGGCTCATAGTAGTACCATAAAAAATGTCCTTGCTCGAGCTTTAATACACATAAGGCATTTAGCCATCCTTTTTTATAACCTTCATTATTGGCATTTTCGATACGAGCATCCAAATGATAAAGGGCCTCATTATAGCCTGCATTCTAAAATTCCATGGGTTGTTTATGGAATTGGAAGGTTAATCTATCCAATTGTTCATGAAGGTTTTTGGTGAAAAGGTCCTTGGTATGTAAAGCTGACTTCGTTTAAGTAAGTTGATCTTCCAAAGTCAGGATTTTCTTGGACATCTAAGACAAATCCCGATCTTTTGCGTTCAACTGGTACGCTTGAGTTTCCAATGTTGACAGAGTACGAGCTTCTTCAATATTACGAGGAGTTCTTGATCGTCCTCGAGCAACTAAAGTGCTTTGTTCCTCGTTAACATCCTGGGCAGCTCTTCCTCGCCCACGAGAACCTCTTCCTCGTCCCCGAGCAGTAGCAGAAACACCAGAATTTCTTAAAGTATCCAATTCTTGCCTTAATTTGGCGTTTTCAACCTCTAAGAATGAGAATCCTTCATCGGTGATCGGTACCAAGGCAGTAGAGGATGAGGCTGCAGATTCATATTGTGCCAATTTTTTCTGCAAATTGTTGTTCTCTTGGTCCAGCAGCTCGGTGATCTGTCTGCAGGCCTCAACTTCACCTTTTGGGTTCTCTCCCTGACATCGTATCCAGCAATGATCTTTTTGTGGCCTGTCTCGGAAGAAAGCTGTTGATACCTATTCTCATACTCCTTGTGCAATAAGGCAGTTGATTCATTGTGCTGATTTTGAAGATCTTCTAGGGAATAATGAAGCTCCTCGATCAATTTGTAGTATGCCACATTATTGGCCACAGCTCGATCAAGTAAATCCTTCAGGTACCGATAAGCCTCAATTGCTTGCTCTGAAGCATCATGGTTAAGGATGTCAGCAACTTCTGATGTACTAGGGTCTGTATAACCAGCTTTATAATACTCATGGCATTGTTGTATCAACTTTGTGTCATTAGCAGACAAAAGATCCATCCTGGCCATAAACTAACAGAGAAAGAAAAAGAAGATCAAGACAGAGTGCAGATAAAGAAGAGACAATCATATGGAAAGAAAGAACTCAAATTTTATTAGATCATAAGGCAAAAGTTACAAAGATCTGAGATACAAAGTACAAGTAAAGAGAAAAACAGAAAGATAGTACCGAACAACTTCACACCTTTTCCTTGTCTCCCAAGACTTTCTCGGGAGGCTGGGACGAGGAGCTTGGTTGCTCTGTGGGAATATTGATCTGATTGGTGAAAGATGGGACTTATTCAGGAGGAGTAGGCAATGAAGAAATCTCCTCGGTGGCTGTCTGGTTGGGTGTTGTAACAAGGACTTGATCACCCCCTGTCATTGAAGATTCTTCAGATGCAGCCTCGTCTTCATCTTCGTCTTCAATAACTGGAGGAGGAACAGGGAGATGTTGTTGAAATAGCTCAGAGTCCTCGCTCACCTTCAATTCTTGCAAGGCAGCAACCCAACCATCATGGAAGAATTTCAAACTTCCATAATTCACCTGGGTCATCATTGCAGCTACCCCCTATCCCATCCTTTATCCCAACCAGTCCGAAAGGATTTCTTCACAGCCGTTTTTCTCTTCATCTTCTCCGAGGAGATCTTCTCGGATAGAAGGTCCTCGGAGGCTTTCAGCTTGGCCTCCAACTCCTCCTTCTGACGATTTGTTTTGCGCAGAAGTGTCAACTCTTCCTCAGCTGACTTCAATTTATCCTCCAGCTCCCCAAAGCCTGAAAGTTTCTCGGCATAGTCTTTATTCTCTCTCTCCAAGTCCTTCACCTTATTACCCAGTTGTACTTTCTCTGCATCAGACGCAACCAACATCTTCTCCCATTCAATTTTATCCTCGTCATACTTCTGACGAGATTCACTCACAGATTTAATAGCTTTCTCCAGTGCTCCTTCCACAGTGGACGAGGAGCAAGAAGCTTTGATCGCTTCATCCTTTTTAAGGATTATATTGAAACAGCTCGTCAACTGTAATCAGAAAAGGGAAATGATATCAGAAACAAATATGGGAAATAACAAAGGAAAATATGAAAAACTCAGAATAGAGATACTTACTGAAGCAAGATGACGAGCAACCAGAGAAGTAACCATATCCCGAGTAAGGTCTTCTTCAGTACCTTGCACATCGGGAATGGGTAAAAAATTTTCCAAGATCATCGTAGAGCTCGGAGGAACACTGATTGGAACACCATCTCCACTAATTGGGAGCTGGGGAATGGCTCCAAAAATACTGACCGAGGAGGATTTCCTCAGTCTCCTCGGTGCCTTTTCCACAACTTCAACCAAAGAAGAACTTTTGGTTGGTGAGATAGTGGTTACTTCAACATGTGCATCCTTCTGCACAGGAGCCAATGAGGGCTTCTCGACATCCTTATGAGAAGCAACAGAAGAGGTGACATCTTTATTCTTTGTCCCTTTTTGGACATCAACCTTATTTTTCTTCCCAGCAGAGGAAGTTTCCTCGAAGAGAGCAGGAACTCTTCTCTTGCCCATTTTTTGGCTCAAAGGAATATGAGATTCTGGATCAGAATCTTCAGGAATTTGCACTGGATCACTGATGCTGACCACAGGACGAGCAGTAAAGGACGACGTATAGCTCTTATACTGCAACAAGTATGAAGCAGACCTGATGTGCTCATCTGCAATTCTCTGATGCAAACTCCAGATATGTTTCAATTGCCTTATATTAACTTCTGATTCTTTAGGAGTTTTTCTCTTACTGTCAACTGTAAACAAAAACATATTGAAATATCAATCATACATTTTTATCAAATACCATGAAATCATAATTTCAAAAACAAAATAAGATGAAAAAGACCTATCCTATTGCCATATGGGGGGCATCTGGGACCCTCATATATTGCATCTCCAACCAAAGGGGCATGTTGCCAATTTTTTATAACTACCCCGTGTTCAAAATAATCCCTGTTGGCATCAGGGAGGTTGACTACTAAGGCCCTATTCAAAAACCTAGTTTTTAAATAAAAAACGTTGTCTAAAACAGCCCATCTGTAGCAGTACATAATCTCAGGAATTCCTATATGAGTTCCATGAGTTTGATTTAACCTATCTACCCCATTAACTATTATCCATGTGTTGGGGGCTATTTTTGCAGGGACAACGTCGAAGTACTGACAAAACTCTAGACATAACGGATTTGGTGGAAAAGAAAATCCACATTCAGCAATAAATAGGCTAGGGAACCAGTGTCCCTCAGCCAAATCAAAATAACTTGAAGGCTCAGAAAGAACCTCCAAAGTTACCCAAGAAGGAATAGAGAAGTCAGAGCGAAACTTCTCAAGAGATTTGATAATGTAAACCATGATGAATAAAAGAAGAAGGAAGAAGAGCTTACAGGGAAAAAGGAGATCTGTTGACAAACGAAGGAGAAAATGAACGCACAAGAGAGAGAGAAGCTTTAGAAAAATTGAAAACAGAAATTGAAAAGGTAGAAGACGCTGGGATTGCCTCTGAAGTTTAAATACTTTGCCTTGGGAACCGGCGAAAGAGATGATTACATAAAAGAAACTATTGCGCTACCGGCGGCTAAAAGGACAAAAAATGCACGAAGATCGAAACGCTTATGAAAAGGCAAAAAGGCGGATTCTGCGAATTTGGAATGAAATTCAAATATGAAGAAAAGACTCCTAAAACCCAGGAAGGCCATTTAATATCGACATATACAGAGAAAGAATGTTCCATATTCCTCAAAGTTCGAAATATGAAACATTGGGGGCTTCCGTTGATACAAAAATTAGTAGGCTGATGTGGATGAATAATAAGAAGACACGTGTCAATCTACGTGGCACAATAGCAACGAGGAAGATTGTTTCCCCGACCAACATACTCACTCCGAACAACAAGTATACTCCGAGGAACACCAACCCTCCGAGGTACTCTTACCTTACGAGGAACTCCAATGCTCTGAGGAACTCTTAGACGACGAGCAACTAAGGCGGTTCGAGCTGCACCTCGACCACAACATTATTTGCCAGATAATCAACAGTTCAACTATTCATCGAATGCTTATCATCTTGATGCGCACGTTTGAAGAATATTAAATGAATTACCCTTTCATATGTGTATCATTTAATGTAACACCCTTTCATATAAAGCGTAAAGGGCTATAAATACCTTGTATCACCCTCATTCAAGGGGGACCGGAATTTCTTGATAGATCATTTGTAATCGAGAATTCCTAGACACTCAGCAATAACATAACAGTGGATGTAGGCCATTCTTACAAGGCTGAACCACTTTAAAATCTTTGTCTCATTTATCTATCTGTGATTGAATAATTAGAGCAATCTAATTTTTTACATCAACAAATATTTTAATTGAAAAACACGTGCGGAGTTGTATTGGTTTTAAGGGTTCATTTGGTTCACTCTTTTTGCCTAAGCAAATGCCAAAAAGTTGGCAAATATAAAAATTTACCCACTTTTTAGCTATTTGGTTGCACAATTTTTCGTGGCATTATTTGCCAGTGTACAACACCCTTTATGCATAAGCTGTTAGCAAACTTTACTTACCTATTTGAGTGAGAAATATCTGCCAACAAATTTGCTAACTTCTTAAACGGTTTTAATGTTTTAAAAAATAATTTAAAAACTGTTTTAAATAATTAAAAAAAACTCTTATTAATATTTAAAAACTATTTTGTAATGTTTTAAAAACTATTTTTAATACTATAAAAAATTGTGAAGAAAATGTTTTGCCAATTTTTTAAAAAATCGTAATATAAAAATATTGTAAAAACTGTTTTGAATTAAATATAAAAATAGTTTTGAGGTTCTAAAAAATAATTTTAAAAACTACTTTAAATAGTTAAAAAAACTGTTATGAATATATAAAAATTATTTTGTAATATTTTAAAAACTATTTATATTATTATAAAAAATTGTTAAGAAAATGTTTTACCATTTTTTTTAAAATACCATAATATAAAAATATCGTAAAAACTATTTCTAACATTTCGAAAAACTATTTTTATATAATATAAAAAATAGTTTTAGAGTTTTAAAACCAATTTAAAAAACTATTTTAAATAGTTAAAAAACTGTTGTGAATAATTAAAAATTATTTTGTAATATTTTAAAAACTGTTTTTAATATTATAAAAAATTGTTTAGAAAATGTTTTACAATTTTTTAAAAAATCATAATATAAAAATATTGTAAAAACTATTTTTAACATTTTAAAAAACAGTTTTGAATATAATAGAAAAATAGTTTTAAAGTTGTAAAAAACAATTTTAAAAACTATTTTAAATAGTTAAAAAACCTGTTGTGAATATTTTAAAATTGTTTTGTAATATTTTAAAAACTGTTTTTAATATTATAAAAAAATGTTAAGAAAATGTTTTACAATTCTTTTTAGAAATCGTAATATAAAAACGTTATAAAAATAGTTTTTAACAGTTTTGAATAAAATATGAAAACTATTTTTAAATAAACTAATTAGATTGACTTTAATTTCGCATATTGGTTGTTTGATAGCCTCATGTGAAAAAACTAGTTAAAATATGCCTAGGCAAAAATTTGCCACGACAAATTTGTCATGCCCACTCTTTTGCCTATTGTTAACCAAACGGACCCTAAAAGGTGAATTTTTGATAAGTGACTCAGATAGGAATTTTGAGTGCACAGTTGAACTCGGAAGGGCCGAAAGAGTCAGAATAGAGTATTCGGGGGTATTGTTTGAGTTTCGAGGACTTTTTGGACTAGGAGGGACTCGCATTTATGTATACGACTAATTTTGAGTTTTATAAGGGGATAACCCTTATTTATTCTCTTATAAGCCGAGAGAAAGAGAGAAGAAAGAAAGAAAAGAATGAAAAGAAAGAAGAAGAGAAAGGAAGAAGAAAATGGAGAAAAAAGAGATTTCCGGCCAAGCTTCGACGGATTCTGGCATGAGGTCATCGGATTTATCGAACAAGGCAAGTGTTTAACTTGCTTTAATTATTTAAGTGTGTTTATAATCAATATTATAGTTGGTGTAAATAATATGAATTTTGGGTTTGGGATTCTTGTATAAAATGAGATTTTTGGGAATGATTCCACATAAAATTGTTGAAATGATAATCCCATATGAAATCTTGGCTTAAATCCATGCTAAGGGTGCAAATTTGGTGGAGAAAATTTAAGGGTTTGATTCTTGAATAAATTGATGGATCCCATGGTTTTATTGTGGTGTTGGGTAAATCTAAGTGTGTAGATGTTAAATTGATGGTTGGTAGTGATGGAAGCCATAAACCTTAGATGGAATGAGTGATGGAATGAGAAGAAAGTTGGAGTAGATGATGAATAGTAACACAACGCGATTTTCGAATCGATTCAGAATTGGGAGAATCAATTCGGGGTGAATCGATTCGGCCCAAAGCGAATCAATTCGGCACTGTCAGATATGAAATTTTTTCCTTGGTTTTAAAGGATTAAAAGAAGAATTAAATTGCGTAGATTATTAGGGTGGGATCCAAAAGTGTGTATTATGATTTCTAAATGACTAGATGGGTGACATATGAACCTTGGGATTGTGGGATAAAAATCCAGGGTATAAATTTTAGGAATGTTTGGGATGAACCACATTCGAGAAATTATTTGGCGGGTTCATATATATATTTATGTGTGTAGAATATATATGCCAATTATATGTATGTGTGTGTATATATATCATCAAATCCGACTATTCTTTTAATCTCATAAGTATTCACTCACTTATGATACAATTATCACATTCATTATTTTCGAATTGTAGCTTATCACGTGTAGATAGTATTCTTAAATCATCCTACTCGCACCTTAGGATATATATATATATATATAGTATAGAGACAATATATATGATATGATTATAAATATATTTTGCGTGTGAATGATATATTTATGTGAAGCATACCCCTCTAGTGCTATCATGAGAAGTTGCACGATGTGGGTGAGGCCCCTGGCTTGAGGAGCTGGTTGCGTATAGTCCCCAGGTCATAGCGACCATTTATTTATCGTGTGGCATTTATAAGGGATAAGACGTCTTAGGTATGATTTGTCTTATTTTCGATGAGGAGCTATGTACGATTCCCCTACATTGTGATTTGGATTTTTGCCAGGGCGATGTGAGATTCCGACCGCTGGTACCCAAGATGATTTGTGAGTATTCCCTATAAGATGATAGCATTGAGAGACTGCATCTATTGAGTTATAGCTATGGGGGATGGTTATTATACTTTTATAGTGTGTGATATATAAGTATGGATATACTTGATTTGTATAGTACATTGTATATATATGAGATGTGAATATATATATATATATATATATATATATATATATATACGAAAAAAATAAAGAATGAAATGTAAAATAATTTTTGGATCATCCGGGAGTATAAAATACGGAATAAAATATGTGATATACGTATATAAAGATGGGAATATTATATACGGGATTAATGACACTAAAACGTGAAAGTTATTCATAATGAATGGATAAATGATAAGCGAGAAACTATAAGGTATAAGCTCGGGCGAAAGCTTGGAATAATATACACGGGGCATGAGATAGAGTTTATGTATTTAGAAGTTCGGTGGGATGCTAGTTAGGTTCGGTAGCTAACTAGGGTGTTTAAAATACATGCGTTAGGTGTGCACTGTTAGATAATAGGTGAGTGGTATCTCATGTGAGTGTGACACACCAGTTTAAATAGAGAGAATATCATATATTAAATAGTAAAGTATTTTAAACACTTGCTAAATATTTTTAAAAACTCTTTGGGCTTGGACCAGCTTGCAAATTTCTTTTTCTTTTACTTTAAAACCCTTATAGGTGTCCAGACACAGGGACACCTGAATGATTATTCTTTCGAGTCAGACGATGCTGCAACAGCTGTGGATGCTAGCAGAAATTATTTAGACGTTTCTATCCTTGTGATCTAGATAGGAGGTACTGTTAAAATATTCAGGCATGTTGCCCAACTGTTGTCATTTATTTTATTTGTCGCATTTTCATTTGCGCTTGTTCGATTTGGTTGTATTAATGTTTTACCGTGAGTTATCACTTATTGTTTATATAATTCAATTAATGTGTATATTAATTATGTAAATGGTTTGTCATTGGTTTAAGTTAACAAGATTAGAAGTTTAAAATTTGACACTGGGCCTAATAGGTTATTAGTAATTAATTTGGTTTTCGAGAGTGATGCTAAGAATGATACATATGAGAATCTTGTTTTATTTTTATAAATGATTGATCACCTAGATGCGTGTTTAGGCTAAGATAAAATTTATTGATCTACAAATCACAACAATTGAATTAAAATTGGTGCTACATTTTAATTTGGTTAATTATTTAAAGTTTGAATTAAAATTGAGAAAATTTTAAAAATAGTGATTTGCTTTGTTTTTTGTACCCTTTGCCATACTAGAACTCTAGTATAGGACTTTCAAATTTTACATTCCAATAAATTTTTGTGTAGTTCTTCTCATGCCATTATTTTTTATATTTCTTGCCAATTGAGCAAGTCTACTAGACTCTCTCTTTATTATATAAAGACCTATACTCCAATAGTATTATAATTAGTTTTTATTGAAGTTTGGGGACCTCTCCAATTGTTTCATGTGATAGTTATCGTTACTTTGCATTTTTTATGGTTCATTTCTCTAAATTTATTTGGTTCAACCCAATGAAATAAAAATCTAAAGTTTTTTACATTTTTCTTCAACGGGAAAAATTAATGAAACGTCAATTTTATGCTAAAACTAGCTTGCAGACCACGCGTTCCGTGGCCGCATTTGTATGTGTATGTATAATTTTAAAAAAAATCACGAGAGCCTTCTATCAATTTTGTAAATTCAAAACCTATTCTTCAAATAAATAGTCACTCACTGTCAAACCGACTAAATTTTATGATTCAACAAACTAATGAACTCAATAATATTAAAAAATGATTGGTGAAAAACCTGTTCTTCAAAGACTTCGCTACAATGAATATTCATACCACATAATTTTCAGCAGAATTACATAAACAATATAAGAAGCTTGAATGATTTTAAAGAAAATAGCATCAATTATTTCTAACAACCTGTATTTTTAACTAATTAAAAATGAATTAAATTGGTTAAAATTTCAATTACACGTGTGACGTAATTTAATATAAATATGATGGGTTGACTAAATTATCAATCGGAGAGAAATGATTAATGATTATTGAATAAAATTACAAAGTGAATAGTAATTATAAAATTAATGTCACAATGAATGATAGTGACGTGACAATATGATATCTCAACCGGATGTCGTGAGCGAAATAATTGAGGTAGAGATAGAAAATAAATTATGAGTAACTCGGATGATGATTTTAAGATGAGGGTTGAGTCCAAAAGGGTCGAAACAGTCAAAAATAGTATACCCGAGTGTATAGTTTGGGGCCTGAGATAGTTTTAGACATAATTGACAACCCGAGAGGGCATTTTAGTCATTTTATAACCTAGGGTTAAGGGAATTTCGGGATTTTGAGTATTATATATATTTTTGGTGATGTGAGGCTTGGGTAAAGTTGTTAGAAAACAATAGGAGCCTAGTAGAAAGGAGAGGAAAAGTTTTTCTTGGAGCTCATGCAAGGGTTTTTGGAGAATTCAAGCTCAATTTAGCATCGCAACCACTCTTGGAGAAAGGATTTGAAGAGAAGCTTCATCAAAGAGGATCAAAATCAGACTAGTCCAATATAAGGCAAGTATTTATCTTGTAAATTTTTATAAGTTACAATACACATGTAGAGTAGGGCCTTTGAATTTAATAAAATTGATGATATTTTGTGATTTGATGAATATTCCGTATAATTAGGAATTGGATTGGATGTAGAATGAATCCACATGTATAAAAAAATGAAATCAAAAGTTATGAGGTTTAGATCATGATACCCTCTATCTAGATACAAATGCAATAACATCATTCTAGGGATTAAATTGTAGAATAACTTCGTAAATTTGAGAAGTCAATGAAATTGAGTAAATTAGGAATCATTTGAAACTTAAACCGTCATCGTAAAATCTGTTTTGCGCTGTTTTGATTCCGAAAATGGATATTCCGTTGGAGTTGCCTAGTAGAAAATCCTATTTTCTATATTTTGTTCACTGATACATTTTCTCTAAAAATGGCTCTGCATTTTAAAAACAGGGCAGATTCGTGGGGAAAATTTTAAGAAATGTTATTTTTGATTCGTAGTACCGTTGGAGGTTATCTGGAATGATTAGTTGTGATTATTGTCCTATACTTAGATGATGAACTACGAGGTTATTTTAAAAGGGTTTCAACCTCAAGAAGGTGTAAATTGTTCGAACGATATTGGTGTGTCACTTTAACGACCCTAAGTTTTAAGTATTGGAGATAGACCTTTTCGTTGTGAATGAATGGCCGCCGGTTCGTATTTCAAACTAGTGATATTAAGTAAGGGGTAAATAGGACTCTTAGGATAGTGAGAGATAATCAAAATGATGTGAAATGGAAGTTTAATTGAAAATTATGATACATTGAATATATGAGTGAAATATATACTACCTATGAGTTGATATAATTAGGTTGTGTGTATAAATACTGAATAATATCTCAATAGGTTGTGTGAATAGCTATCGATATTATTTGATTATGTGTGTGAACATACCTACGCTACCTGCTATCATGAGGTTTATGCACAGAAGACGATCCCACCTTGACGATTCTAGTGAGGTCTGGATTAGTGCCTTAGAGCATGGAACTTAGGGCGGTAAACTATGTGTCGTGTAATGGTAGGATTAGCAGGTTATTTGGGTACGTGAGGTATGTGTGTATCCCAAAGGGTTAGAACCATGTTCTCCTCTGCTATTATGTTGATTTATTTTGGTTTTGAGGAAACATGCCGAACCAACAGTCCTTTATTGAGTACGAGAGTACATGGACTTGATCGCAGAGTATGCCAGAATCACGAGGGACCATTTCGGGGATGCTATACATGTGTAAATATTGTATGTGTGTTGAATATATATACCTGTGTAATATACCTACTTATGTGAAAAAGTAGAATTGATAGATGATGAATATCTAGAAAGGAAATTGAATGTTAAAATTTAAATAAGTGGCTCAATAATAAAATGAGAATATATAATTTATTATTGAAGCCATACTACTGTATAGTATGGGGATATACGCGAGGATTAGACTTAACGAGAGTAGTTAGATACCTTAGCTAGTTGGACTGGGAATACTAGTTAGGTAGAATACGATTGGTGTGCACATTAGTTGAGAGGTGAGAATCTCAAGTGAGTATTCATGAAAAATACATGTGTAATAAATAAGTTATTTAAATACATGTTAAATATTTTCAAAATGTTTTACTTGGGCCTGACGTGTGCCAAAATATTATCAAAACAATTTAGGTGTCCATCCACAGGGACGCCCAACTTAGAGATCCTATCCAGTGACGCGTAGTTGCAGCAGTACGGAGGCTTGCAGGATATTTTTCTAGATGCTTCAGCTCCTTCTTTTTAGATATGAGATTTCTTTATCAGTTCATCTGGGCATCTTGCCTTCGAAATATTTATTTATTTAAGTTATGTATCATACTGTATTTAGCTTTTATTTACTTATTTCCAATTGTAGTTGGATTATTTTACTTAGAGAACCTATGGTTTACTTGGTCTCCTTTATTTTATTATTTATATCTGTCGTGGGATTGTTCAGATTAGATTCATGTATGATTGGGTTAATTCATTTAAATTATTGTTGCATGTGTTAATAATAAAAGAAAAAATTGGCACCGGCTTAATTTAACGTAGGTGATTTGTAAAGAAAAAGTTTTCGACAGTGATGCTAAGAATGAAACCATTAATGATTCCAGTTTAATTTTATAATGAACTGATCACCTAGGATTAAAATAGGCTGGGTTTCACAGATGGTATCAGAGCCAAGTTCTAGTGTCCATAGGATCTGTATGGCTTACTACGATTTCAGCGTAGTGTTCTTTGACTTAGAGCCCTACTATTAGGATTGTTGTATTCATAATCACATATTTAACATTACGCTATTCTGCTGTTATATATGTATTGATGGTGAACTCATACAATGCGATATATTTTCAGATGTCACCTAGGAAGGAACGACGTACTAGGATAGCCAGAAGAGGTAATGTTGGAAAGGATCAGTGATTACCTCTAGTACCACAATGTATGGTAACCATCACAGAGGTGGATGATATTATAGCACAAGTAGTTACCGCCATATTATCATAATATCGAGAGCATCATGTCCAGCTGATAGGAACCAAAAAAGCAAGGGAACCTAGTCAATCAAGCAAGTCAAGAAAAAACAGTAATAATGTAACACCGAAGCAGTAACGACATACTCGAGGCGGTCAGTGCCAAAAGAATAATAGAGATGGCCATCAGAGTTAAAGCCACCAAGGTCAACATGGCCAGGCGCAGGGAGATTTCAAAGGGAGATGTTTTACATGTGGAAAGGGTGGCCACAAGCACCAACTTTGTCTTCAGCGAGCTAAAGAGAAGCCTGAATTCTGACCAACTGGGTCAAAAGAAGAAAACTTTCACTCGTTGGTGTTATATTTATGGGGAGGCGAGTCACCTAATGAAAGATTTTCCACAGGAGGGACAACAGTAGGGTCAGTACCGTTAGGGCAATCAGGGCCAGTGTTAGAGAGAGTTTTCAGGCCAGTGCTTTATTTGTGGACAGACGGGTCATAAGAGGAAGGATTGCCCATAGAACGAAGAGTTCTGTCACAACAGGGTGCCCCATACGAGCAGTAGGCACAAAGGCCACCTGTGATACCAGCTCCACCCGCACCACCATAGCCGGGATAACTTCAGTATGGGCGTGTCTATAACGTCCGAGATGCCTCCATTCAGCAGGCATAACCAACAAAAACGGGTGCATTTACTATACATAGGCTTGCGGGGGGTGTTTTATTTGATACTGGGGCATCACTGTCTTTTATAGCGACTAGATTTTCATGAGCTGCTGGCCTATTAGAGACATCTGGTAGTATCTTTATGAGTGTGGAGTCATCGATGAGTAGTGACTCGCTTATACATTCGATTTGTAGAGGTGTGAATATCGAGGTGGGTAGATTATGTTTAGCTGCCAATTTTCTTGTATTGTATGTGGAAGGATATGATGTTATCTTGGGGATGGGTTGGTTAGCGGGTTATCAGGCGATGGTGGATTATTACGGGAGGACTATAGTATTTGCCAACCTGTATTTTTAAATAATTAAAAATGAATTAAATTGGTTAAAATTTAAATCACACGTGTGACATAATTTAATAGAAATATGATGGATTGACTAAATTATTAATTGGAGAGAAGTGATTAATGATTGTTGAATAAAATTATTAAGTGAATAGTAATTTTAAAATTGATGTCACAACGAATGATAGTGACATGACAGTATGATATCTCAATCGGATGTCGTGAGTGGACTAAATAAGGTAGAAATAGAAAATAAATTATGATTAACTCGGATGATAATTTTGAGGTTACAATTGAGTCCAGAAGGGTCGAAACAGTCAAAATAGTATACCTGGGTATGTATTTTGGGTCCCAGGACAGTTTTAGACATAATTGACAATTCGAAAGGGCATTTTAGTCATTTTATAACATAGGGTTAAGGGAATTTCGGGATTTTAAGTATTATATATAATTTTGGTGATGTGAGGCTAGGGTAAAGAGATTAAAAAATAATTGGAGGTTAGTATAAAGGAGAGGAAAAGTTTTTCTTAGAGCTCAGGCAACGATTATGGAGAATTCAAGCTCAATTTAGTATCACAACCATTCTTGGAGAAAGGATTTGAAGAGAAGCTTCATCAAAGAGGATCAAAATCAGAACACTCCAATATAAGGCAAGTATTTATCTTGCAAATTCTTATGAGTTATAATACCCATGTAGAGTACGGCCTTTGAATGTAGTAAAAATTGATGATATTTTGTGATTTGATGAATATACTTCATAATTGGGAATATGATTGGATGTAGAAGGAATCCAATTATAGAAACAAAATGAAATTAGAAGTTACGAGATTTAGATCATGAGACCCTCCATCTATATACAAATGCGATAACATCATTCTAGGGATTAAATTATAGAACAACTTCTTAAATTTGAGAAGTCTATGAAATTGGGTAAATTAGGAATCATTCGAAACTTAAACTGTCATCTTAAAAACAGTTTTGCGTTATTTTGATTCAAAAAATGGCTATTCCGTCTAAGATGCCTCGTAGAAAATCCTATTTTCTGCATTTTGTTCACTGATACGTTTTCTCCAAAAATGGCTTTGAAATGCCTCAAAACTACATTTTAAAAATCTGGGTAGATTCGTGGCAAAATTTTTAAGAAATGTTATTTTGGGTTTGTACTTCCGTTGGAGGTTGTCTCGATTGATTGATTGTGATTATTGTTCTATACTTGGATAATGAACTACGAGGTTATTTTAAAAGGGTATGAACCTCAAGATGGTGTAAATATTTGGAACGAGATTGGTGTGTCTCTTGAACGACCCTAGGTTTTAGTTCTTGGAGATAGATCTTTTCATTGTGAATGCGTGGACGCCAGTTCGTATTTGAATCTAGTGATATTAAGTAAGAGGTAAATAGGACATTTAGCATAGTGAGAGATAATCGAAATTTTGTGAAATGGAAGTCTAATTGGAAATTATAGTACGTTGAATATATGAGTGAAATATATACTACGTACGAGTTGATGAAATTAGGTTGTGTGTATACCTACTAAATAATATATAAATAGGTTGTACGAATACCTATCGATATGATTTCATTATGTGTGTGAACATACCTATGCTGCTTGCTATCAAGAGGTTTACACGCAGAGGGCGATCCCACCTTGACGATTCCAGTGAGGTTTGGATTAGTACCCTAGAGCATGAAACTTAGGGTGGTCCACTATGTGTCGTGTATTGGTAGGATCGGCGGGTTATTTGGGTACTTTAGGTATGTGTGTATCCCAAAGGGTTAGAACCATGTTCGCCTCCACTATGATGTTGATTTATTTTGGTTTCGAGGAAACATACCAAACCAATCATCCTTTATTAAGGACGAGAGGTACATGGACTTGATCGCAGAGTATGCCAGAATCACGAGGGACCATTTCGAGGATGCTATATGTGTGTATATATTGTATGTGTGTTGAATATATATACCCGTGTAATATACATACTTATGTGAAACAATAAAATTGATAGATGATAAATATCTAAAAAGGAAATTAAATGGTGAAATTTAAATAAGTGACTCATAATAAAATGATAATAAATAATTTATTATTGAAACCGTAGTACCGTATAGTATGGGAATATACGTGAGAATCAGACTTATCGGGAGTAGTCATATTACTTAGCTAGTTGGACATGGGATACTAGTTAAGTGAAATACGATAGGCGTGCACATTAGTTGAGAGGTGAGAATCTCAAGTGAGCGTACGTGAATATTACATGTGTAATAAATAACTGATTTAAATTGTGATTTAAATACTTGCTAAATATTTTCAAAATGTTTTACTTCGGCTCTGATCCATGTCAAAATATTTTCAAAATATTTTGGGTGTCCAGCCACATGGATGTTTGCTTAGAGATCCTATCGAGTAACATGTAGGTACAGAGTGTGGAGGCTTACAAGATATTTTCTTAGACACTTAGGAGATTTCGTTATCAGTTCATCTGGGCGTGTTGCCTCCAGAATATTTATTTATTTCTGTTATGCATCAGATTACATTAAGATATTATTTACTCATTTCAGATTGTGGTTGGATTATTGTGCTTAGAGAACCGATGATTTATTCAGTCTCCTTTATTTTATTATTTATATCTGTCGTGGGATTGTTTATATTAGATTCGTGTATGATTGGTTTAATTCATTTAATTATTGTTTCATGTGTTTATTATAAAAGAAGAAATTGACACCAACTTAATTTGACCTAGGTGATTAGTAAATAACAAGTTTTAGACAGCGATGCTAAGAATGAAACTATTTATGATTATGATTTAATTTAATAATGAACTAATCACCCAGGAATAAAATAAGCGGGGTGTCACATCATTAAGCTGGGAATCTGAATTGATTTGAATAAATCTAACTCATGTTATCCGGTTATGTAGCAACTTTGGAGTTGAAGTCAACAGGCGCAATCCAATTATGCAACAAGTTTGGTGTTGAAGTGACACTAAAAAAATATGTTTTTCCCAAAAAAATTTCAGATTCGTATTAAAAATCGCACCTACAACATCCAAACAATAAACCTTATTTAGTCCTTGGAATAACATAATAAAAAATTAAAACAATATCTATTTTTTAGTTCCATTGCATAAATTCAAGAAAAACTCCTAAAACTAATTCAATACATTCTTAATACAAAATTTTCTGACCAAACTTGCCAACACCCAACACAATGCATTTTTCAATTCTGGATAAATCTGAAAATGCCTTTCCACCTATCACACCAGATGAAAAGTATTATATATATTAAAAAATACAAGTGATTAAAAATAACAAAATAATCTCTTTAAGTATGACAATTAATCAGACATTTGATGTGCACTATTGAAAATGCTTTGTAATTTATATTAGATAAATATGTTTAGAAAGAAATAGGCAATACAATTTAAATGAAATAAATAATTAATAAAAAAATAGAAATAAAAATCGATGACTTACAGTTAAATAGGGAAGAAAGGGTCCAAATTGGTAGGTAAGAAATTCTATGGACACAACCAAAAAAGGAAAGTCATTTTATCAATTGAATACACATCTAACTTGCTACTTTAAAATTAAACAATATTTCCTGTAAAAGACACAATTCATCCTTCCCCAATCTATGAATTTCTCAACCCCTTACATGGAGAAGAGATTAGAAAGTGTACATAAAATTTTTGTGATAAACTTTAGATGATAATGAAAAAAATAATGGTCAAAAGAAGATCTATGAATAAGAAATCAAATTAAAATGAAATTGATATTACCCATATAACCTCATAATTATACAAAAAATTACTTAATCTAATTGCAGCAAACAGATCCTAAAAAAATTACAATAAATAAATCCTAGAAAAACATAAATATTACTGTGACACCCCGCCTAATTAAATACCGGGTGATCACTCCTTTATTAAATTAAATCAAGGTAAACAGTTGGTTCATTCTCAGCATCACTGTCGATAAAAATAAATTTTCCAATTTAACACCCTAAATAATTAAGCTAAGTGTCAAAACCATTTTCATACATACTTTCCCAAATTTTATTTAAAGAAAATCATTTATTTTATTAACAACATTCAATAAGTAAGAATCACACCACATTAAATATCTGCAACATAGTCCAATTAATTTAAAACATTCGTCAATCGAATGTCAACATGCGAAATATAAAGTAATACAATCAAACTGAATAAAACCCATAGTAACCATACTGGAAATAACTAAAATAAAAATATCCAATAACAACGGAATAATGGAAAGAGCTACACATGCTCAACTAAATGAAAGTGCTAAGAGTGGATCCGAATGAACGAAGTCGTCTATTCAAAAGACCTGCAACTCCCACCTAAGCTACAGCGCATTCCTTCCAAGAGATCCTAAGCAAGACGCCCCTGTGGCTCGGCACCTGTAATACATACATATATATATACAAGAGAGAGAGAAAAAAAAACGGGTCAGAGCCCGAAAGTGTGTTTGATTTAAAATACGTTTAGCAAGTATTTAAATTGATACAGGCCAATGCAACAACATATTAGAGAGACACTCTCTTGAGAAATTCTCACCTCTCTTCTAATGTGTACGCCTATCGTACTAACCTTCCCAGCGGTTTATCTTATTATTTTATCATACTAACCTTCCCAATAATTTAACTTATCTTAACTTACTCATAAGATTTCAAAACCGAACAATATCATTGTTTAAAAAGAATACTTCCAATTAGCAGCACAACTCTCGTTTTAGCTTTATTAATTTATAAAGTTTCCCAGTGTCATATTATACTTTCACGAAACAAGTATTTACTATTTGAGTCATCAACCATGTCCTACTTATCAAATCACAGTAGGCAGTTTCAAATTTCCAAATCTCACATATATATTAACTACTCGTATAATATATATAAAATAACAGCACCCCACATAAAACTATGGTGCGTGCATACTTCTACTATCCAAACCCCATACCACTCATATCAAGGGGAATAAAGTTCGGAATCACTCTCGAACTGTATTAACACATACACAAACAATATTGAGGCGAAGCATATATTCCAAGTCTCTAAGAGGATGGCACATACTCGCGTCTCTTAGGACCGTCTGAACTATAGATTCGATAGCCTGTACCAAGGATATCTATCTTCTAGGGTATAAGTCAATACCCCCCCCCCCCCCCATAAAGGTCCCATCGAGATAAGACTGTCCCAGCGCGGTAACCTCAAGGATAGCAAGTAGCGCAGTATGTTTTTCACATGTATATAATATATGTACACACAATCATATAAATATACCACTTTCATCATATTAATATAGGTTCCTCTCGTCACCCATAATTATAATATTTATCCTTAATTTCACATTATTAGAATTACGTATAAGGTATCATCTCTAACCTTAACTCGAAGGGTTTTCTCACTTGTTACGTGACACTCGTGGACTTTATCCTTCCAAGTAGAAAATTCAGTAGGTATACCCCTATTCACTATCGTAGCTATTCGCCGAAATCTCTCACTTGAAATACGTAGTTTCATCGTTCATAATATAATTTTCTCAAAAGCAAGATTCTCGTCTTATAATAAATTTCCCAACACTTATTCATAGGTCCTACTGGTCTTTCCTCTCTCCCAAACCATTTTATTAAGAATACCCAAGAATTATTTCACGATAATTAAATTTAACTAATTAAACAAGAGAAATAGGTGTCTGCCAGAAGGGGTTGATCGATCGAAGCTCTATGCTCGATCGATTGATCAAGCAGGTATTTTGATTTCTGTAGAATTGTAGTTACGGGTTCTACCACTTTTCTTCATCCAAATCCATATTTTTCCAAACCCAAACGTCCCAAATTGCTACTACTAACATTATAACAATATATCAGATGTTTCCAACGTAAGGCATGGGTATTTCCATCATTTAATGAAGGATTAACAGCCCCAAAAGTTAATTAATTATCAAGAACACTAAAATTCTCTTAAACAGGTTTCTAACCAATTTTCTCCAGAAATTCCTTCTTATAATTATTAAAATTTCGTGGTTACATTCCTCTACATGGCAAGGTTTCCAGAATTTCCATCTAAATCAATACTACATGGGTTTTCCTATCACAAATTAAGTTTTCTTCCATATTTTTCATCTCCAATCATTCCTAAACTAATATGAAGATTGCACCAACAAAAATACGCAAGATAAATACTTGCCTAGGATTTTTAGAAGTCTGGATTGCGGCTGATTTTGGTGTGGTTGCGTTCCCCTTCTCGCGATCTACGCATTGATGGTGGCGGCGGTGCAAACCGGTGACTTTTTGGCCTTGAATTGCCTTGAAAGCCTTCTCCTCTCTTCTCCAATGGTCTTACTAGGGTTCTGAATATTCTAACCCTAAATGGTTAACCTAAATGGCTGATATAGGTTGCTGAATTTCGTGGGTTTAATTACCCAAATATGTAAAATGACTAAAATGCCCTCCCGGGGTACCAATTAGGCCTAAAAACACCTCGAGACCCAAACTATACCCCCGACTACACTTTTCTAACTATCTCGACCCTTCCGGACGCGTTGGCTCACTCAAAATGACCATACGGGCAACTTATAAAATATTCACTTTTTATTTATCAAAATTTAGTCCCGACGCGACACGAGCACGTTCCGACTTAAATTTCCGAAATTGTCATTTAACTCACTCATGACATTCAATATAACCAATATAATATATTACTTTGCTCATTAGTAATATTCAATAAATTTCCCATAATTACTAACTCTCGTCACGTTAATAATTATAACATAATTAGTTTTCGGATTTTTATTAAACAAATCATTCACATTAACTTTAATAAATCCCCAAATTAATATAGTATAAAAATACGGGGTATTACAATTACTTAAGAAAGTTTTGCAGCAACCAGATCCTGGGAAGAAATATAGTACACATATCCCAGGATAATAGAAATATTACTTAACAAAAATTCAATCTTTATTCTTGGGAAGCATATGCAAACAATATGCACTCCTTGAGGTGCAACTATGAGATTAAGAAATATGATGTTGGACTCCATCACACCTTTCTTTAGAAGTAAGTAAATAGCTTGAACAACCGAATTACCTGTGCCTTGGATATGATCCAACAATAATACATGCCTGTTTGAGATGTCTGTTGGTAGTTTTTCATAAATCAATTGCTGACCATTGTCACCCTCCCTGTGAATAAGAATCGTTCCATTCTTGAAACCTTTGTTAGCCAAGACTGACTCAACAGCTGTTCCACCTCATAAAGACAACGTGAAAACTCAGAATTTAGTTATGACTGTTGTAGCTAAACCACGTGTTAGTTAAGAAGTTGTAACTGTTTTATGTATGTTGCCTTTCTTAGCTTTCTATATAAAGTCATATCATCTCTGTAACAGATTAATACAATTAATACAATATCAAAACATTTCATGGTATCAAAGCTTGCTATCTTTCTCTTTCTAAAACTATAAATTTTACCCCAAGAAACCTTCATCAACACAACAACCATGGCTGAATCTTCAGAAGAACACTCCCAAAATACCTCTCAAACAGTATTTTCACAAAACTTTCGTCTTCCATCTCTTCCAATCTCAAACATAAACAATCAAGTTTCTGTAAAACTTGATGAATCCAATTATCTTCTTTGGAAAGATCAATTTGAAACCATTCTCATCAGCACTGATCTACTTGATTATGTTGAAGGGCTGATTGAAGAACCTGTAAATCACATTGAAATCAATGGAATTCAAAAACCTAACCTTGAATATCTCAAATGGAGGAAAATCGATCGATTTGTTATGAGTTGTCTTAAGGCTACACTGTCCGATTCAATCGGAACGCCTGTTCTTGGTTACAAATCTTCAGCAGAAATTTGGAGTACTCTACAGACTACCTACTTTCAAGAATCCTATGCTAAGAAGAGCATGATGAAGAATCAATTTCAAAAGATCACAAAAGGTAATGATTCCATGTCCACTTATCTTCATAAGATCGAAGTTTTCACTGATTCATTGAATGCAATCAATATAAAGATTGATGAAGATGACATGATCATGTACACATTGAATGGTTTATCTAAAGAGTATGAAAGTTTATCGACTTTGATTAAGAATCGAACCACAAAAATCCCATACGCACAGATCAAATCTTGGCTACTCAACCATGAACAAAAATTGATTCATTAAAATTTGGAAAATTCTGTTTCACTTGATCCAAATTCCACCTCTATTTTCCACACCCAAGGTGTTCGATCTTATGCCAAAACCAAACCAACGATATTCTATTCAAATCCTCCAAACAATCATAACTACAACAAACCATTTTCTTCTAATTTTGGAAAGGGGTCTAATCCACTAATATCACACGCATCTTCACAACATGGTTCAAATGTTAAATTTGCAAGAAGTATAGTCACACGGCTGAGAGATGCTACTCAGATACAAACCATCTAGAAATAGTGTTCCAAATCCTACATTTACTCCCAATGCTCCACCCCCCAATTCTCCGGTGCCAAACTTTGCTGGTTTACACATTGATCCTACTGTATTTGAATCACGTCATCAAGACCTGGTTAAATTTTTAGCAGATTCAGGTGTAAATGCTCACTTAATTGCAGATCCATCTGTTCTTTATCAACCCCAACAACTTCAAGGTACTAGCAATGTAATGGTTGGTAATGGCAATATGATTCATGCTTCCCATAAAGGTAACACCACAATTCTTATTTCAGATTCCACTCTTAACTTGAATAATGTGCTTTGTGTTCTGAAAATAAAATGAAATCTGATTTCAGTAAGCCAGTTTACAAAAGACAATAACTGTTATATTAATTTTTTTTCCTTGGGGCTATGAAATAAAGAAGATAAAAAATCAAGAACCTCTTCTCAAAGGAAGAATTGAGGGAAATCTTTACCCCATACGCTTCCATCAGATTTAACAATTAGACACAACAAATGCTCAACCATCTTCATTTTTCATAACAAAAGCTTGTACAGATCATTGCCATCAATGATTGGGGCATCCACCAAAATCAATCACAGACTACCTCAATTCCAGAAGTCTCATTCAGATTATAATAAATAAATCTTCTCAATGTCCCACTATATGTTCCTCTTGTCAACTCGGTAAAAGTAAACAACTACCCTTCCTAAGCTATAGCAGAGAAATAACTCAACCACTTACAATAATCCACTGTGATATTTGGGGACCATCCCCTGTACAATCTGTCTTTGGTTTCAGATATTACCTTCTTTTTGTTGATGATTTCTCTAGATATCATTGGATAAATCCTACGAAAAATCGTAGCGATGCTATTACATGTTTCATACACTTTAAAGCATTTAATGAATTTTTTTTTGGTGCTTCTATTAAATTCTTTTAGTGTGATGGTGCAAGAAAATTAATCTTAGGCCCTTTTGGTCAACTTCTTAATACTTGTAGTATTCAATTAAGAGTCAGTTTCCCTCATACTCAAGCTCAAAACGGTCTTGCCGAACGAAAACACAGAGATATAACAGAAAAAGGCCTTAGTCTAATGTTTGAATCTTTTGTTCCCAAAGAATTTTGTGTTGAGGCCTTTCTAACATCCACCTACCTCATCAATAGGCTTCCTACCAAAGTACTAAACATGTCCTCTCCCTATGAAGTCCTATTCAAAAAGCCACCTGATTACTCATTCCTTAAAGTATTTGGCTACCATTACTACCCTTATCTTGTTCCCTACACAAAAGAAAAACACTCTCCCAAAACAACTCCTTGTGTATTTTTAGGATATAGTCCTTTACATAAAGGATATAGATGCTATGATCCCACTTCACAAAAAACCTACATTTCTAAACATATCATATTTAATGAAAATTATTTTCCATTCAAAACCAAACTCATTGACCATCCACCAAATTCTCCAACACCCAATAACACTGTTGTTTTACCAATACAATTTCCTTTGTCCATTTATCCAAACCTAACCTATAGTTCAATCCCATCTCTACCTAGTACACCATTGCTAAATCAACCATTAGACCCCACCCACCAACTTGAACCCATGACAAATACTGAACTTTCTACCTCACCTCTCATCCGAAATTTACCAACTTCATCCCAAGAACAACCTACTGAACCATCTACATCCTGTATACCTCCACCACCTGCTCATCCAATGACTACATGACTGAAATCTGGTCTAACCAAACCCAAATATTTTGACAACTTCATCACCTAGGTGTACCAACTTCATCCCAAGAATGATTTGATGAAATGAGGTTTGTGGCAGAAATAATGACCTTAAGAATAATGAAATTAAATGTGGAAATAATAGGAGACTTAGTAACCTCTTTGAGATAGGTTTTAAGTATAAGAAACTAGGATGTGAGATGTGTCGACAGTCTACATTATATATTATCGAAAGACTTAAAATGCATAAAATTGGAATAATGGTATAGGGATGTAGAATATACCTTTATTAACATTAAGATATCTAGGACGTGTGAATGCTTAGTATATGACTTATGTGTATGACATACCTACCATACTTGCTATCACAGAGGTCGTCGTTCGTGTTGGGCCAACTAATCTTTGTGTGCCTACGGGGGGATTTCGATTGGTACCTTAAAAACATAATACTAGAATGACTTATTTGTGAGTTAATAAGTCAGCTGACTATGGAGCGTAGGTATGTACGTGACCCATGGATATGTTGAATTATGTTCGCCTCCATTTTTGTGTGTTGTGCTTATTCTAACAATTCCTGAGAGATTCAGAATTTGTAATCCTTATGTATGTGATGTACCGGGATGAGATAGCAGAGTATGTGCACCGTAGCCTAGACTAGGGGTGCCTATAATGTATATTTATGATGTGAATAATATACAACTAATGTTCAATGAAATACTTAGTAAAGTAACGATGTGTATACTTGTGCTATTTTAATAGAGATTAAAATGAGAACTCCACATAATAAAAGGTTATTATTAGGGAATTAAGGCACATACATGGTATACTTTAATGACATGAATAAACCCTTAAACCTATAAAGTGAAGCCAGGTTTTTTATTAGACTAGTTAGTTAGTAGCATAACTAGTACGGGCTATGGATGCGTTAGGAGTGCACATTAGTTGAGAGGTGAGGAGCTCATGTGAGTGCACGTCCTAACATGTATTTTGCATTCATTGTTTTAATGTTATTAAAGCACTTGTTGTTTTTAAAATACTCTCCACGTTCGGGCTCTGACCCGTTTGCTTTCAAATCTATTTTTTTGTAAAAACCTTTTAGGTGCCCAGTCACAAGGACACCATGCATAGTATTTCCATTCAGGTGACGAGCTGTAGCTGTTGTGGAAGTTACAGGGCCTTGATAGTAGACGCCTCCTTTTCTAGTCTTGACTCCATATTCAGTTTCATCATTTGTAGGGCATGTCGCCCATTTCTATTTAGAGACATTTCATATTTCAGTTATTCAGATTTTGGCATGTAATTAATTAAGGGTACACTTCTCTATTTATTTCAGTTGTGGGATTATTGTGAGGAGTATTTCCTCCAAACTTATTATTATTTGTTGGTTATTCTATTGCTTCTTTATGGTGAATGGTTATGTTATTCTTTCAAAATTCTTTTATTGCATGTTAATCAGATTTAATTTAAAATTTGACAACTTACTTTTTAAATACTAGGTGGTTAGTAATCATTAAATGTTTTCGACAGTGATGCTATTAACTAAACCAAGTTGGCATTTTGAATTAATTTAATAAAGGAGTAGGTACCCGGTATTTAATTAGTCGGGGTGTCACAGGTGGTATCAGAGTATCAGGTTCTAGTGTCTTTAGGATCTGTACGGCTGATTATGTTTTCGCTGAGCTTTCTTTGATGTAGAGCCCTATGTTTTAGGACTGTTGTATTCTTTTATGTATGCTTCGCTCTTCAGTTATTTTGAGTTTATAACTGCAAACTTATAGACTTTACTCTTATTTCAGATGCCTCCACGATGTGCACCACGGGTTCCTAGGAATGCACAGCCGGATCCCCAGCCAGCTCCAGTACAGGGCATCATTAATGCCGCCGAGGTTGCAGCCATTGTAGCCCAAGCGGTAAATGCCGTTCTCGCCGTTGTACAGCAGGCACCACCTCAGGCGCTAGTAGCCGTGTCGGTTCAGGCACATGCATTCCCGTCTGCTTGGGAACGCGTACGTGATGCTTTTCAGAAAGCACACCCACCGGAGTTCGCAGGTAGCTCCGATGTTGTGGTTTCAAGTCAGTGGAGGAAAGACATTCAGAGGCACTTGAGGATGTATGAGTGCATCGATGTTCAGAAGCAGATACTAGCTACTTTCAAGCTGGTGGGATCTGCACTGCAGTGGTGGGAGTCTATTACCACCATGGAGGAGAGAGATACTCTCACGATACATGAGTTTTGGGTACGGTTCGACCGCAAGTATTTTCCGTCAGCTGTTCACACGGAAATGAGGAGGAAGCTAATGAACCTCAAGCAGGAGGGGAGAACTGTAGCGAAATACGAGGCAGAGTTCACTAATCTGCTGAACATTGTACCTGATGAGATTCCGACGGAAGGGAAGAAGATCCAAAAGTTTATGTATGGATTGACTTGGAGGATCCATCAGCACTTGTTGGGAAATCTTTCGTTAGCCACTTATTCTTATGTGGTTAACGCAGCACTGCTCCATTGCAAGGACCACCGCTTTCACTTGATAGAGGGGAAACGATCAGGAGAGTCCAGCCATCAGGGCAAGACAGGGGGAAATGGTGCCAGCGGGTCACAATCAACTCAGGGTCAGTGTAGGCAGGGTGATCACGGTTCCCAGAGGGGATTCTAAGAGATTTCGATCAGGGGGTTTCAGGAACGGCCAGGGAGGATTCTGAAATGGCCAGCAGGGTCTGAATGGCCATCAGGGCTAGCAGGGGCAGAATGGTCAACAGCAGTTTCAGCAGGGCCAGCAAGGCCAGGGCAGAAATGGTAATGGTCGCCAGGGCCGTGGTCAGCAGGGTCAGCGAGGGGGAAACTTCCAGGGGAAGTGTTTCATTTGTGGTTAGATTGGCCACAAACGTCAGGATTGTCGTGATAGGGGCAGGGCCCCGCAGTAGCAGGGTGCTCGACAGGAGCCACAAAGGCCTATGTTTCCCGCCGCCCTCCTAGCACCACCACAGATGGCAGCATTACCACCCATTCCAGCAGTCCCAGTTCAGCAGGGAAAGCTTCAGTATGGGAGAGTGTATCAGCTCCAGCAGGTCACAGCCCCACAGGATCCACCAGCCATTGAGGGTATGTTCTCTATTCAGGGGACTCTGGGGCGTATTTTATTTGACATGGGGGCTACACATTGTTTCATTGCAATGATATTTGCATGCACCATTAGGTTGTTAGACACCGCCGAGAGCACGATTACCTGTGTAGATTCACCGCTGAGTAGGGGTTCCATGATTTCCCTTATATGTAGGGGCGTGGGTATAGAGATCGGGAGGCTTACTCTACCCGCGAATATGTTAGTGCTAGAGATGATCGAGTATGATGCCATTATTGGTATGAATTGGCTAGTTGCGTATCGATCCATGATTGACTGTTTTAGTAGGAGTATTATCTTTGCCATTCCCGGGCAGGAGATGTTTTTAGTGGCGATGCCTCGTCCTGAGGGAGGATCGTCCACTCATTTGTACTATATAGAGGAGGAGACCTCTAAGGAAGTGGTGATACCACTTCATTCGATTTCGGTTGTTCGAGAGTTTGCCAATGTATTTCAGGATATACCTGGATTACCTCCGAGTAGAGAGATAGATTTTGTGATCGATTTGACACCGGGAACTCGGCCTATTACCCGCGCACCTTACCGTATAGCTCCAGCTGAGATGAGAGAATTACGGGATCAGATTGAGCAGTTGTTGGGTCACGGGTTTATACGAAGGAGTACTTCGCCGTGGGGTTCCCCTGTGTTGTTCGTTAAGAAGAGGGATGGATCGTTAAGGTTGTGTGTGGATTATCGAGAGTTGAATAAGGTCACGATACAGAATAAGTATCCGTTGCCCCGAATCGATGACTTATTCGACCAGCTGAGGGGAGCTTCTTTCTTCTCAAAGATTGATTTGCGATCAGGATACCATCAGTTGCGTATCAGGGAGGAGGACGTCTCGAAGACTTCTTTCTTAATGAGATATGGTTCCTACGAGTTTCAGGTTATGCCTTTTGGTTTGACCAATGCTCCAGCCGTGTTTATGGGCTTGATGAATAGGGTGTTCAGAGAGTTCCTAGATCAGTTCATCATTGTCTTCATTGATGACATTCTGGTCTACTCCCAGACAGAGGAGGAGCACGCCGAGCATTTGAGGCAGGTTTTGCAGACGCTACGTCAGAACGAGCTGTATGCAAAGTATGAGAAGTGTGGGTTTTGGCTGAAGGAGGTTCAGTTTTTGGGGCATATTATTTTCGACCGAGGGATATATGTTGATCCGGGTAAGGTATCCACGGTGAGGGAGTGGGGACACCCCACGACACCGACTGAGATCCGTAGTTTCTTGGGCTTAGCAGGATACTACAGGAGGTTTATTTGAGGATTCTCAAAGATAGCGGGTCCTTTGACACATCTGACTCGTAAGGGTGTGCCGTTCATTTGGAGTGATGCCTGTCAGTTAGCATTTGATGAGTTGAAAGACAAGTTGACCTCAGCACCTGTGTTAGCATTGTCGAGACCGGGAGTTGAGTATCTAGTTTACACCGATGCGTCCTTACAAGGACTTGGAGGTGTATTGCAGCAGGAGAGCCAGGCCATAGCTTATGCGTCCCGTAAGCTTAAGCCTCACGAAAAGAATTACCCCACTCATGATTTGGAGTTAGCGGCAGTTGTATTTGCCTTACGGATTTGGAGACATTATCTTTTGGGGGAGAAGTTTCGATTGTCGACGGACCACAAGTCCTTGCAGTACCTATTCACGCAGAAGGAGTTGGATATTCGGCAGCGAAGGTGGCTTGAATTTGTTAAGGATTATCAGTTTGATATCCAATATCACCTGGGGAAGGCTAACGTGGTAGCAGATGCGTTGAGCTGTAGACTAGTAGATGAGGTGGCAGGGGTATAGAAGGCAAAGTGGAAAGAGTTGGGACACCAGGATGTAGTGGCCCGATCGTTGATGACTGTTACACCACAGATTGTTACAAAGGTGGTAAAGGCACAGGCAAATGACTCGTTCTGTCAGGAGCAGATAGTTAGATTACTAGCAGAGGGAGCCGAGTCCTATACCGTTAGCTCAGAAGGGGGATTAAGCTTCAATGGGAGACAGGTAGTTCCGGAAGGGGAGGAATTACGACACGAAGTAATGGCAGAGTCGCACGGCTCACGGTTCGTGGTACATCCCGGTGGGGACAAAATGTACCAAGACATGAGACGACAGTATTGGTGGAGCGGGATGAAGAGAGATATCGCCGTGTTTATCTCTAAATGCGCCACTTGTCAGCTGGTAAAAGTGGACTATTAGAGACTGGCAGGACTTCTACAGCCATTAGAGGTCCCGATGTGGATGTGGGAGAGCATCTCCATGGACTTTATCACAGGGTTACCTACGTCACACAGGGGTCACGAATCCATTTGGGTAATTGTGGACAGGTTGACCAAAGTTGCTTATTTTCTACCCGTAAGGACAGACTACACTACGGGACAGTATGCCCAGCTCTTTATTGCAGAAATAGTGAGACTTCACGGTGTGCCCCTAAATATCGTGTCTGACCGAGACAAGATATTTGTTTCACGGTTTTGGGAGAGTTTTCAGGAGGCCATGGGCACGGAATTACGGTTGAGTACGGCATATCACCCGCAGACCGATGGGCAAACCGAATGTACAAATCAGATGTTGGAGGACATGTTGCGTATGTGCATCATTGAGTTTGGGGGTGGATGGGAGCAGTATCTTCCACTGGTGGAGTTTGCTTACAACAACTCATACCAGTTCACCATTGGCATGGCTCCATTTGAGGTTTTGTACGGTAGACCTTGTCGTTCCCCAGCATGTTGGTTGGAGGTGGGGTACAACAAACTACTTGGGCCGGAAGTGATTCAGGATACTTCAGCAAGGATAGAATTGATACGGAGTCGCATTCGGGTAGCTCAAGATCGGCAGAAGAGCTATGCTGATGCGAAGAGGTTCTTCAGGGAGTTCCAAGTGGGGGACCAGGTTTTACTCAGAGTATCTCCTATGAAGGGGATTATGAGATTTCGGAAGAAGGGGAAGTTGGCACCGAGATACGTGGGACCATTTCCTATCATCGAGCGGATTGGGTCTCTTGCGTATAGACTTGGGTTACCGGAGCATTTACACATGATTCATGATGTGTTTCATATTTCCTCGCTAAGGAAATATCTTAGAGATGATTTGGCTCATTCTCACATTGCTTTGGAGGACATAGATCTCCAGCCCGATAGCTCCTACGAGGAGGGGCCGATTGTTATTTTGGATCGAAGTGAGCGGAAACTGCGGTCAAAGATAGTTCCGTTAGTACGTGTTCAGTGGCGACATCATAATGCCAAGGAGTCCACATGGGAGCGCGAGGATGAGATGCGCGAACGTTATCCAGAGTTGTTTTTACCAGATACTTTTTAGTTCCGAATTTCGGGACAAAATTATGTTATTAGGGGGGAAGTATGTAATACCCCGCATTTTTATCGATATTTATTTATGGGATTAATTAAATTAAATGTGAATTAATTGAGAATTAATCCGGATAAAATACTAACGAGATGTGAGTTGGTATTTGATTATAATGTGTATATATGGCAATATATGAATATTGAAAATATTGAAATTGTCGCGAGGCTGAAATACTGCAATTTGGAAAATTTAATTGGAACACGCGTGTCAGTCGCGTCGAGAATGAATTTATGAGATTTAAAAATAAATTATTTTTCTTTTGACTAAATAGTCATTTTAAGTGCGCCAACGTGTCCGGAAGGGTCGAGATAGTCAGAAAACACTAGCCGGGGGTTTAGTTTGGGTCCCGGGGCATTTTTAGGCCAAACTGGCAACCCAAAAGGGTAGTTTGGTAATTTTGGAAATTTGGTAATTAAAACCCACGAAAATTAGACTTTAATTATAACTTATCATTAAACCCACTAACCCATTTTCAACCCTAATCTAAGTAGTGGGCTACGGGAGAAGTTAAGAAAATATTATAACTTGCCAAAAACCAACCCCCAACTCCATTGTCATCTTGTGAGAAGAACTTGTAGAGAGAGAGAGAGGAGAATTCTGCAGAGAGAAAGAGAGAGAGAGGAATTCAACCATCTCCAACCAACAACAAATCTGAAGAACATAAGGCAAGTGATTTAGTTACAATTGATTCAATGAATGTGTTCTTCCATGTTTAGTGTAATTATCGAATTTTGTCTTGGAAGATTGATATAAACCCATGAATTTGAGGATTAAAACTTAAACCATGTTAGGAATTGCATATAGACATATTCTGGATGAATTATGAATCCAAAACATAATACTTGATGATCTAAAAACGGATTAAAGAAGAGAATTACTGTTGTTCTTGAAAGAAATAGAAAACTAGGGTTCTTGAGGATGTTTTGATCTAAATAAGGCCTTTGGGTGATGATTAATTAGTTTTAGAACGTTAACAATGTTGTAGGATGATTATTTGATGATATTATAACATTAGAATGAAGTTTCATGCATTGTAATGAATTTTTGGGACGATTTGAGGACTACAAAACGAAGCAGTCCGTAACCTATCTGGTGTAATCGATCGATCGACATTCATCAGTCGATCGATCGACCACCATCGATCGATCGAACATACAAGGTCGATCGATCGACCTTCCCAGAATGAGTAAAATCTTCCCATTTAAAATTTTAAGGATGTTAACCCTAGAAAATTATTGATGGAAGACTAGTAGGTATGGTTGTGAAATTGGACCTTAATTAGAATTTAATTTGGGATAGTTGTCTAAAATCCAATAAAGCTCGACGAGTGAGATAATATTAGGGTTAAAAGAGTAAATTCGAATGATTTGATGAAATGAGGTTTGTGGCAGAAATAATGACCTTTAGAATAATGAAATTAAATGTGGAGATAATAGGAGACTTAGTAACCTCTTTGAGATAGGTTTTAAGTATAAGAAACTAGGATGTGAGATGTGTCGACAGTCTACATTATATATTGTCGGAAGACTTAAAATGCATAAAATTGGAATAATGGTATAGGGATGTAGAATATACCTTTATTAATATTAAGATATCTAGGACGTGTGAATGCTTAGTATATGACTTATGTGTATGACATACCTACCATACTTGCTATCACAGAGGTCGTCATTCGTGTTGGGCCAACTAATCTTTGTGTGCCTACGGGGGGATTTCGATTGGTACCTTAAGAACATAATACTAGAATGACTTATTTGTGAGTTAATAAGTCAGCTGACTATGGAGCGTAGGTATGTACGTGACCCATGGATATGTTGAATTATGTTCTCCTCCATTTTTGTGTGTTGTGCTTATTCTAACAATTCCTGAGAGATTTGAAATTTGTAATCCTTATGTACGTGATGTACCGGGATGAGATAGCAGAGTATGTGCACCGTAGACTAGACTAGGGGTGCCTATAATGTATATTTATGATGTGAATAATATACAACTAATGTTCAATGAAATACTTAGTAAAGTAACGATGTGTATACTTGTGCTATTTTAATAGAGATTAAAATGAGAACTCCACATAATAAAAGGTTATTATTAGGGAATTAAGGCACATACATGGTATACTTTAATGACATGAATAAACCTTTAAACCTATAAAGTGAAGCCAGGTTTTGTATTAGACTAGTTAGTTAGTAGCATAACTAGTACGGGCTATGGATGCGTTAGGAGTGCACATTAGTTGAGAGGTGAGAAGCTCATGTGAGTGCACGTCCTAACATGTATTTTGCATTCATTGTTTTAATGTTATTAAAGAACTTGCTGTTTTTAAAATACTCTCCACTTTCGGGCTCTGACCCGTTTGCTTTCAAATCTATTTTTTTGTAAAAACCTTTTAGGTGCCCAGCCACAAGGACACCATGCATAGTATTTCCATTCAGGTGACGAGCTGTAGCTGTTGTGGAAGTTACAGGGCCTTGATAGTAGACGCCTCCTTTTCTAGTCTTGACTCCATATTCAGTTTCATCATTTGTAGGGCATGTCGCCCATTTCTATTTAGAGACATTTCATATTGCAGTTATTCAAATTTTGGCATGTAATTATTTAAGGGTACACTGTTCTATTTATTTCAGTTGTGGGATTATTGTGAGGAGTATTTCCTCCAGACTTATTATTATTTGCTGGTTATTCTATTGCTTCTTTATGGTGAATGGTTATGTTATTCTTTCATAATTCTTTTATTGCATGTTAATCAGATTTAATTTAAAATTTGACAACTTACTTTTTAAATACTAGGTGGTTAGTAATCATTAAATGTTTTCGACAGTGATGCTATTAACTGAACCAACTTGACATTTTGAATTAATTTAATAAAGGAGTAGATACCCGGTATTTAATTAGTCGGGGTGTCACACGAGCCTTCTCCTTAGTACATCTTACAACGTTACTCGATGACTCAACATGCCTCGACTCTATTCAATGACATATCTGAGAAAAGGTATTCACGTATGGTTGCACATTTGCACTTGACACATTAGGCACTCATGCATACTTAATTGTGTGACTAATTAATTGTGAGCATAAATATTTTTTTAAAAGTGAAATTACATTATTTCCTTCTAAAAATAACTTTTTAAATAAAATTGGTATAAATTTTGTTTAGAATCATTTTCAGAATTGTTGGATAAAAATATTTTTTTCCTTTTCAAAAATACTTTTCGAAAATCACTTACCTACTATTTTGTTTTGTCACTTTTGATTTAACTTGGTTTAGACTTGCATAGTGAGACTGTTTCGTTCAGTAGGTTTTAAAGCCTTCAAGCCTTAGGCAAGTTCACCACTCATGTAGACTTGATGTTGACCGATTTGACCTGTTAAAGAACATACCTCCTTAACTTACTTACTTTCGGCCATAACCTTAGCTCAACGAATAGGAGGTGTCCTAGAGCCTCAAGTGTCTTTGTCCTTTTGTTGTATTAGGCTCATAGGCTTGTAGCCTTAGGTGATACCCTTTTACTTGCAGAGTTGACCACATACGAGATTAAGATGTCTTATTACTTCCTAGTATACTTTTAAGCTTAGGAGCTGTTATGCCCCATGCCGTATACACTTATTCGATGTTGCCTTAGACTTTCGGCCCTAAACCTGGTTAGTACATGCGTCCATAAGTTTTTTTTTGTAATAGGTTTATTTTATATTAAACCTTTATTTCATGCCTTAGTTGTCATCAGTTTGACTTGCTTGGTTCATAGCTTTTTGCCCTAGCCTTAAGAGTACTTAAACCGATTCATACCTGTGTAAGTTTCGATCGCTACTTACAGCCATGAGACTTTTGACCGTACCTGTTGGATTTACTTATTGATATAGAACCGTATTACCTCAAATGTAATTAGGAGTTAGCTATTTGATGTTGACCCCATAGGACTCCAGCAAGGACCAGTCTTCGACGTAACAGTTCGGACTTAGGTTCAACCTTCTTAACTGTTAGTACACGGAGATAGGAATTACTCGCTTTCATTTCAACCGAGACTTTAACCCTTAGGTTATACCGTGATTCTACTACCTGGTGTACTATCATATTGAGAGATTGCCTTTGGATTATGTACCAGTTATACCATTTTAGTTACAATCTTTTAACCGTCAGATAAACCTGTAGATCTGTTGGTTTATTTGGAAACCTTATCTGTTAGATCATATGCCAGTTGTCCTAGTTTTATCCGTTGAGAGTTTGTTAGAACTAAAACCCTATACCATCTTGTTTGTATCTTTAATGGTTTTAGGTTTTCAAGAGAATGGTTTTAGATCTTGAGTTGTTTCTATAACAAACTTAGTTTGTTAATCTGTTAATTAGTTTTAACTTGAATTAATCTGAACCCTAAATTAATAACTTTTAATTTGAACCTTTGATTTAAGTGTTTCAAGAATATTTTTTTCTCACCTATATAAACCTCATTGAAGAGTTTATTGGAGTTAGATTTTTTGAGAGACTTTTTTAGTCATATTTTCTAGAGTGAGAAACACAAGAGGTTTTAATATTTTTAGAGAAAAATATAGAGAATTAGAGAGAGAGAGATCTAAGAGAGAAGAAAGTGTTTTTTTACATACATTGTGTTCATTCTACTTCATCTTTATTCTGTTTTTGTTTTTAAATTCTCGATGATCTTGCACATCATCTCATATGTTAGAGATTGAAATATTGTGTTATTGTAGAGAGAATTTAAGTGCTTTTATGCTGAAATAATTTTTTACAAAAACTAGAATTCCTTAGATTTTTAGATCTGAATTTTATTGAATATTTTTATGATCTAAATATTTTGATTTTATGTTAGATGCTATATGATGTTTAATTCAAAATTTCTCCGGATCTTGCATATTTATTGAAAATCTTTTTGAAGATCTATTTTCTCATATATGTGAAATAATTTCATAAATACTTTCCTCATAAAATTGAATGTTATATTTTTGAGAGATTGAGAACACATGTTTCTTAAAATATTCAATAATCTTGTTGTGTGTTCATGATAAGTGTTGTATGTATTTCTTATAAAGAGTGTTTATAAGATTTTTGATTGAAAATTTATTTTGTAAGTTTTCGTAGAAAACTTAATTGATTGTTAATTGAAAATGAAATTTTCTTAAGTTTTTATAGAAAACTTATTTTCTTGATTACAAATATATCTTTGTTAAGTTTTTGAAGAAAACTTATATGCTTGAGATTTGAATTAAGTTCTTGCATTATTGCATTTAGAACATATTCACTTACACGTTTTGCACAACTAGTATGTTGTTGAAAGATCAGTTTTGACTAAGTTGGAATTTGCTAAAAAAGAAGAAAGGAGTTACAAAGTTGAGAGAACAACTACAACAACAGAACTGCAGAGAAGTTAGAAGGACACCAGTGGGTATATTCCTAAACTTGTATAGGTCTGTTTGTGTATTTAGTTTGTTATATAGCTTGTAACCGATAATTTTTTTTAGTAAAATTTTTGGTTTACTCCGTAAAGGGAGTCGTGGATGTTTTCCCTAGTTTGGGTTTTTACCACGTTAAAAAATCATACTTGTTATTCTTCTTATCCTCATCTTATTCTTTGTATGATTTAGAATTAAAATTGTTACATGATTTAATTACTTGAATTGGAATAATTCTTCTTATAAGATATATTGGATTGTAACGTAATAAATTAGATTGTTATTAATTTAAGTTTTGATTAAATAAGATTTAATTAATTTTAATTTTCGCATTTATTAAAATCTGATTAGTTAGATAATAAAGTTTTTCTTGATTTGATCATATATATGTTGTTAGAAAAACTTGCATGAAATCAGAGTATGTTTATGTGTGCGTATGGAGATTGTTTCATGGGCGCATCTCAAGAAATGTTTCCCTCATCCGGGAGGGAATTTTTTTAGATTGCAACAATTAAAACAGTCCTCATAGTTGCAGTTACTTGTAAATGGCATGTGCGACAATTGGATATCTCCAATGATTTCCTTCATGGAGATTTAAATGAAGAAGTTTACATAGCACAACCACCTGGTTTTGAAGACAAATCCAAGCCTAATCATGTGTGTTTTTTACAGAAATCTTTATATGGTTTAAAGCAAGTCCCTAGGGCATGGTTTGAGAAGTTCAGTAAGTTTTTACTCACATGTGGCTTAAAGAGAAGTATTACTGACAATTCGATGTTTATTTGGAAGACTAATAAAGACACCTTGGTTCTTTTGTTATATGTAGATGATATCATCTTGACTCGGACTAGTCCAAAATTAATTCAACTGCTTATACAGAGACTACAAACTCAGTTTTCCATCAAGGATCTTGGACCCTTACACTACTTTCTAGGCATTGAAGCTCAATCCAATCCCTGTGATGCCTCCATTGTACTTACCCAACACAAATACATAATAGACCTGCTAAAAAATACCAACATGTTGAACTGCACGCCCATTGACACTCTAGTTTCTTATGGCCCATGTCTTTCTGTCCATCAAGGCACTCCCTTGTCTGATCCAAAAGAATTTAGAAGTACAGTGGGAGCCTTACAATATCTCACCATTACCAGACCAGATATTACCTTTGCTGTCAACTACACTTGTCAGTTCATGCAAAAGTCCACTGATTTACACTGGAAGGCAGTCAAACGAATTCTCTGCTACCTCTGAGGCTCTCTTGGTATGGGTACTTCTATTAACCCTGGTCACTTGAACACAATTTCCTCTTTAGCTGCCTTCTCGGATGCCGATTGGGGTGGGTTTGCTGACACTAGACGATCCACTACGGGTTATTGTACATTCCTTGGTCCTAATATGATCTCCTGGAATTCAAAGAAATAAATTTTAGTCTCTCGATCAATAGCGGAAGCAGAATATCGGGCTATGGCTGTCGCAGTTGCAGAACTACTTTGGCTTTCTTATGTTCTTGAAGAACTTGGCCTGCCTAGTTCCAAGCTTAGACTTTATTCCGATAATATCAACGCTCAATGTTTAGTTCGCAGCCCAGTCATCCATGCCAGAACAAAGTACATCGAACTTGATTATTATTTTATCAGAGAATTATTTGAAAGAGGACAACTTGACTTATCATTTGTTCAGTCCAATCACCAACTGACATATATCTTCACAAAGGGACTCTGCTATCCTCATTTCCTTAAGCTTAGGTCCAATATGTTGTGTTCTTCCAACAGTACACATCAGCTTGTGGGGGGAATGTTAACCAATACTGACTCAGCAACTGTTCCACCTCATAAAGAAAACGTGCAGACTCAGAATTTAGTTAAGACTGTTGTAGCTAAACCACATGTTAGTTAAGAAGTTGTAACTGTTTTATTTATGTTGCCTTACTTAGCTTTCTATATAAAGTTATATCATCTTTGTAACAGATTAATACAATCAATACAATATCAAAACATTTCAACCTTTACAACATGCTCTTAAAGCACTCTACATATACTCTCTCCACTTCTTAAAACAGAGACACCACATTAACCTCTTATAGAAATCAACACCAGTGTAAACTGAACCATTTGGAGTGATCACCTATTTTTCTATAAATGGTAGATGCGCCAAGCCACGCTCAAGAACCAAATGAATCAACCGATCGTCATAAAAAACAAAGTCATGTTTTGTTGTTTGAGTGTCATGTGTAAGTGTATGCATGCCACGTTTCTGGAAAGTTGATTCGATGACAAATAGATTAGGGTAGATTATAAAATTATTTGATATATAGATTGAAAAGTCGATTGGATGACATATAAGTGTATGCATACCACAATCAACATGATTAAAAAAAGGGAGTTTTGGGAAAAGGTCCTCATAGTGTTCAAAGTGTATAAAAATAGGACATTCCATATAATTTTATAAATTTAGTCCCTGTACTAAAAATTCAAATATAAGAAGGAACATGACCTTTACCTTAATTCTCTATTAAAAAAAACTAAAAAAAAAAATTGGAGCAAGGGTAAATACCTTTACATCTTGATTCCTTAAGAATTTGGAGTACAGAGGGGAGAGGATAAGTGAGTAAATTCTAGATAGAAAGAAAGATATTTCGAATATGAAAGGCCTTGGGAAACCCAATAAAGAGACTCATCATAACTGATATAGTAAATGCTATGTGGGGAGCTCACGGGTAGGAGAGAAAAAAAATGAAGAGACGGAAGAAGATAGAGGGTCGTCTAGTAGAGGAGGGAGGCAAAGAATTACATTGGATAAACGCATAGATGAGTTTTGTGTGCTTAAAAGGTTTCACCGTGAGTATATAATTATGGTATTGTTTAATTAAAGCACTGCCACATGTAAGTTTAGTCGGATTTGAAGTTACTATTTTATATAGGATCAAATATCAAAAAGTCCCTCAAACATTTTTTAATACACAATTAGGTCAAGCCTTATTATTTTATTCCAAAAAGTCCCTCAAACGCCCATTTAAGCAATATTATCTGATTTTTAAAATTCGCGCTAGCGGTATGTTGAGACTTTTTGAAAAAATAAAAAAGTTTGGACTAAATGTGTATTAGAAAATGATCGATGAACTATTTGATATATACACCTTATATATATATATACATATACATAGATTAAAGGATCAAATATCAAAAAGTCTCTCAAACATTTTTTAATACACATTTAGTCCAAGCCTTTTACTTTGTACCAAAAAGTTCCTTATTCTCTTATCTTTAAAGGTCCGCGTCAGCGACATAGCAAAATCTTTTTGGTACGAGGAGGGACTTTTGGTGCAAAATAAAAAAATTTGAACTATACATTTATTAAAATAAGTTCAAGAGACTATTTGATGTAGATTAAATCCATTTAGATATATTAAGAGTGAAAAATACCGCAAATTAAATTCTAATAAATTTGCTATTGCTCATCGAATTTCATGCTCTCACACACAGGAACAAAATGGCACTACTGAGTAACGCAATCATCGCATTATTGAAACGGGCCTCACCATTCTTGCACAAGCTTCCGTACTATTCCCTATTTTTCAAGACGTCAAACTCAATTATAACCTCATTTAAATTCTACTTCACCCACTTCTTATCCATCCCTTTTAACTCGGTTGCACCCTCTAGTTTTCTCCCCACCCAATCCTACTTTTTCTCCCCATCCCTCTTCTAGGCACTGCACTCCTCAATAAATCAAATTCTTCTTATACCAACATCTCACGTTAATTTTGAAAATCCAATCTCCAACAAATGTGGAAATAATTCCCAAAGTCCACTGGGTATCAATCTCACGGTCGATATTGGACCACTCACTAATAATACCCCACCTACCCAGCGCACCATCATATGATCTTCAGACACATGACCCCACAGCATCCTCTCCAAATCCCACTGTGTCACTTTGTGTCTCCCACCCATTTTCCCTACCAATTTCTTTTACCACGGTCAACAAAATCGTTGAGTGACGTCAAGTCTGATGGGGGTATTGAACACTACAATGCCCCTCTGGTTGCTAAAGGCTTTCATCAATAACCTGACATAAATTTTTGAGATATTTAATCTGGTCATATAACCTACCACCCCCCCTCGTGCTCTTTCCGTCACGGTTAATCGAAATTGGTCCATCTGTCAACTTAATTTAAATGAAGCTTTTCTCCACGACATTTTAATTGGAATTGTGTACATGCACCAAATGTCGGGTTCTGTTGATCCTTATCATCCCAAGCATGTGAAAAAAGTAAATAATAGCCCCGTGCCTGGTTTTATCGTCTCCATAAATTATCACCTCATATGGCTTCCAACCATCCCTCACTGATTCCTCATTGTTCGTCTTCTATTCTGGTAACTTGGTTCTTTATGTTATCATTTATGTTAACCGGTGATACCTTGGATGAAATTCAAACATTTGTTAACAAATTGGGAACTACTTTTTCCATTAAAGATCTTAGTCCTCTGTACTTTATTTTGTGTCAAATTTAATTTCATGTTCTGCTCGTAAAGCAACGCACTGTTACCCGTTCCTCCGTTGAGTCCGAATATAAATCCCTTCCTGAGGCTACTACTGAGCTTGCTTGTCTTCAATACTTTTTTTTTTTTTTTTTTTTTTTTTGTGTTGTAGCACCAATAAATTAACTGTAGAATTAAGGAATGAAATTACCTAATTTTGAATCAAATAAATCTGGGACAGAAAGTATAAGAAATCTCGGAAGTAGGTACAGTCTAGAACACGGCTGAGTCGCCGATAATGTCCCTCTCTTTAAGATGTTTTGTGGCTATGCCCAATGCGTGCTGACAGTCAGAAATCCCTCGCCACCCTCAGGATAAAACACCCTCCAATAAATAAAATACGAATTGTTAAAGCACAAGAATCAATCCGATCCATATACACCCATTCGTAATAATTGCTCGAGTCTAATAATAAACCTGGGGCGGATTTATTATATTAGTGTAGGAAGAAAAAAATTTAGAAGCAGTTTTGTGTATTGAGAAGTTGCAGAATAGGTATCTGAAAAACGGAGGTGGAATACCCCTTTTATGGGGAAACAAAATTGAGGTTGGACAAAAACGTGGAGAGAAAAATCTGAAAATTAGTGGGCAACTGGGTTGAAAATTTCAACTCAGATATAATAACGTTTTAATTTTCGGAATTAAAAAAACGGTTAAAAAATAATTTTTAAAGCCCAAAAAACAGTTCTGTATTTGTCCAAAAAATTATTTCTTAATGAGCCCAAGTCCAAGACCCGGACACGGGCACGGGCCGGATGGACGGCGGCAGCGGCATGCGCGCGTGTGTGACTTGGCCTAATAAGTCCCCCACCCATACACACAAAATATTTAATGCCCAAAGGGCTTGCCCATTTGTTCCAAATAAATTGTAAATATACCCAACTCATTTTACACATCCCACCGATGTGGGACTATGCCTAAAGGCATTTCAAAGTTTGCATCTTTAAAGTTAACAGTTGTCGGCAACCGCTGTGTTCCAACATTCCCCCACTTACAAAATTTGAAAACATTTTATCAAGCAATAAGTCATAGAATTGTGCATAAGCAAAGGTGTCTCACGACTTTAACTTTTACGTAGTAAAGATTATTCAGAATATACTAGAGTAACCGTAGTTTTGAACTCTATCTCTGACAACATCTCGCACACAACCCTACTTGGATGTAATTCTAATAGCTAGCACGTTACGGCCATGTGCTTCTATCCCAATATAGTGAACGCTTTAGGAATTTGCCCAAAATATCCATAAGAAGCGACCACACTTCCACATTCACATAGGTGAGTCTATCAAGAATACTCCTGTAGCTAAGTACCCCACTCAAAATAGAGCTATAGATCTCATTAAGAGTTATAATAACTCATCCTTAACTCGCTTCCGGATATCATACTCCATAGGGATGGACTCGGAGTAAAACCCCGTTCTATATTAATTAATAATCGCATGATTCAACCTATATCACTTGTGACTTCTTATTACCCTTTGAACATATTTCTTGGGATCTCTAGTCTATATGTTAGGTTACCATCATAAGTGACTCATGTATCCAAGGGCTTTAGTCCCATCCCTTTCGAGGTGTTCCACACCTTCTCCCTAGCTAGGCATTTCGTCAAAGGATCAGCTAAGTTCTGTTGAGACCGTATATGATCCACCCTCACAGCACCTATAAAGATAAATTCTCTAACAGTACTATGCTTACGACGTATTTGTCGTTTCTTACCGTTATAATAACGGTTCTCTACTTTTGCAATAGCCACGGTACTATCACAATGAATCAAAACGGCTGGTATTGGTCTTTCCCGCAGCGGGATATCTGACAGGAGGTTTCTTAACCAACCTGCCTCTTCACTAGCAGTAGCTAGCGCTATCATCTCAGGCTCTATAGTGGATTGAGCCAAAATTGTTTGTTTCTTAGATTTCCAAGAAACTGCACCACCAGCGATGCTAAATATATATCTACTAGTAGCCTTAGAATCATCAGATAGGGTGTTCCAGTCAGCATCACTGAATCCTTCAAGGACAGCGGGATGCTTATTATAGTGTAATCTGAGGTTCATCATCCTTTTAAGGTACCGCATGACCCTCTCAATAGCATGCCAATTCTCATACTAGGTCTACTGGTAAATCTACATAGTACTCCCACATCATAAGCTATGTCAGGTCTAGTGCAATCTGTAGCATAGTGTAAGCTACCTATAATGCTTGCATAAGCATTTTGATTTACACTGTCGCCAGTGTTCTTAAATAACTTTACACTAGGGTCAAATGGAGTACTAGTAAGTTTACAGTCAAAGTAATTATATTTCTTTAGAACTTTCTCAATGTAATGAGATTGATCCAAAGAAAGTCCATTTTCTGACCTAGTAATATTAATTCCTAATATTACACTAGCTTCACCCAAATCATTCATATCAAAGTTGGCACACAATAATGATTTAACATTTTCTACGGCATGAATATTAGAACCAAATATAAGCAAGTCATCAACATAAAGACATATGATAGTGCAAATGTTCTCTACATATTTATAATAAATGCATTTGTCACTTTCATTTATTTTAAAACCATTGGAGATGACTAGGCTATCAATTTATCATGCCATTGTTTTGGTGCCTGCTTGAGTCCATAAAGAGATTTATCTAATTTACATACTTTATTTTCTTGACCGTGTACAATAAAACTTTCAGGTTGATCCATATAAATCTCTTCTTCTAATTATCCATTTAAAAATGCAGTTTTAACATCCATTTGGTGTACAATTAAATCATTTAAGGCAGCTATAGCAAATAGTACACGTATAGACGTTATTCTAGTCACGGGTGAAAATGTATCGAAGAAGTCTACGTTTTCTCTTTATCTAAAACCTTTAGCAACAAGACGTGCCTTATATTTTTCAACAGTGCCATCAGGTTTTAATTTCTTTTTAAAAATCCATTTACCTCCAATTGTTTTACACCCAGGAGGAAGGTCCACTAAATGCCAAGTTTTATTTGTTTCCAAAGAATCTATTTCATCATTAATAGCCTCTTGCCATAAATCGCCATCTAAAGAAGATAAAGCTTCTTGAATAGTGTTAGGATCCTCTTCTAAAGTGTAAGCATAAAAATCGAGACCAAAATCTTTTTCCACACGAGCCCTTTTACTTTTTTGAAGTTCTAAAACGGATTCATTATTTTCTTTATTTTTATTTAAAGAAATATTAGTGGATGACTCACCCCCACTATTTCTCAATTTAAAAGGAAAATTATGTTCATAAAAATCGACGTCATTTGATTCAATAATTACTTGATTTTTCAAGTCATAAAATCGGTATGCTTTTCTATTAATAGCATAGCCTATAAAAACGCACTCATATGCTCTACTAGTCAATTTAGACCTTTTAGGGTCGGGTATACGTACATAGGCTAAGCACCCCCACATTCTAAAGTATGACACGTTGGGCTTAATATTTTTCCAAATTTCATAAGGAGATATTTTCATTTTAGTCTTAGGAATTCCATTAAGTTTGTTACACACAGTCAAAATAATTTCACCCCACCAAGGTGAGGCAGCCCCTGAATTTAATAAAATAGTCACAACTAATTCAGTTAATGTCCTATTTTTTCTTTCGACTTTACCGTTCATTTCGGGCGAATAAGGGGCAGTTTTTTTTTAATAATACCGTGGGTTTTATAAAATTCAATAAATGGTCCAGAATCATATTCGGTGCCTCTATCACTACGTAACCTTTTTATTTTCCGATTAAATTGATTTTCAATTTCATTTAGGAAAATTTTAAACATGTCAAACGCTTCACTTTTATTTTTCATTAAATACACAAATGAATAATCAGAACAATCATCAATAAAAGTTATAAAATAACGTTTGCCATTTCTAGTTGTGTCACCATCCAATTCACAAATATCTGAATGAATTAAATCAAGTGGTTCAGATTCTCTAAAAACAGATTTATGTGGTGTCTTAGTGATTTTTGCTTGACTACACCATTCACATTTTTCAAAATCATTTAATGATAATTCTGGAATTAATCCTAAAGTGCTCATAGTTTTAGCAAGTCGCTTATTAACATGACAAAGCCTAGCATGCCAAATATTAAATGAACAAGCAATATAAGCAGAAGGAGAAATTTTATTCATTGCATCAACATTCAACTTAAACATCCCATCAGTGCCATAACCATTGCCTATAAAAATTTCATTTTTGGTCAAAGTAAATAAATCAGCACCAATAGTTTGAGTAAAGCCAGCTTTGTTGAGAAGATAACCTGAAACCAAATTTTTCCTTATCTCGGGTGTGAAGAACATCTTTGAGGATAACAGTCTTTCCCGAAGTGAACTTCAATTCCACATTTCCAGTACCAGCAACCTCAGTGGAGTGAGAATCCCCCAATAATACCTTCTTATCTGCAGTCTCAGAATAAGTCTTAAACAAGGTACAGTCATAACAGATATGGCGGGAAGCGCCAGTATCCAACCACCACCCTTCGGCACCGCTAACCATGTTGATTTATGAAATCATAGCACATAGGTCATCTTCGGTCAAATTCGCTTGTGCGTTTGGCACATTGTGACATTTGCCAGCCATATGGCCAGGCTTGCCAAACTTGAAACAGAGAAACTGTCCTGAGTTGCTAGACTATCCATTTCCAGGGTTCTTATACTTATTTTGAGTCTGAGTCTGATTTTTAAAATTCTGGTTGTGGCTCTTTTTATAATTTTTCATATTTTTTCCGCTTGCCTTTAAAATAACTGGAGTGTGGTTCTTTTTTTGATTTTTGTTATTAGACACAACAAGAATTTCATCTTTGTAGTCCTGTTTTCGGGATTCCTCCTCAATTCTCAATTTAGTAATGAGTGACTCAAGTGAAAATTCTTTAGACTTATGCCTCAAAATATTTTTAAACTCTTTGAACAGTGGAGGCAATTTATAAATAATTACAACTACCTGAAATTGCTCATCTAAAGCCATGCCCTCGGAAATAATTTCATGGGCAATCATTTGCAAATCATGGGTTTGAGCAACAAAAGATTTTTCATCCGTCATTTGAAATTTCAAATAACGACTGATGGCATATTTTTTAGCACCCGCCTCCTCCGTGTCATATTTTTTAAACAGTGCATCCCAAACATCTTTTCAGTTTTATAATTGGCATAATAGTCATAAAGTTCGTCACTTAGAGCATTCAAAATATAATTCTTGCACAGAAAATCATTTTCCTCCCAAGTTCTAATTGTTTTGCTTTCCTCAACAGTAGGTGGATTGTTTACTACGGGTTTTTCAAATTGAACACACGATGCGACTTTTTTCGTAGTTATATAAAATAACAGTTTTTTGCTCCAACGTTTAAAATGGGTGCCTTCATATGTGAAAGGCTTATTAAGGTTGCTTGAGTTAATTTCATCCATGGCAGAATTTCAGAACACCTTAAAATTGTTGTAGAAGCAATAAATTAAATGCAGAATTAAGGAACAAAATTACCCAATTTTGGAGGAAATAAATCTGGGACAGAAAGTATAAGAAATCCTGGAAGTAGGTACAGTCTAGAATATGGCTGAGTCGCGGACATTGTCGCTCTCTTTAAGGTGTTTCGCGGCTCTGCCCATTGTGTGTTGACAGTCAGAAATGCCTCGCCACCCCCAGGATAAAACAGGCTCCAATAAATAAAATACGGATTGATAAAGCACAAGAATCAATCCGGTCCATGTACACCCATTCGTAATAATTGCTCGAGTCTAATAATAAATATGGGGCAGATTTATTATACCAGTGTAGGAAGAAAAAAATTTAGAAGCAGTTTTTGTGTGTTGAGAAGTTGCAGAACAAGTATCTGAAAAACGGAGGTGGAATACCTCTTTTACGGGGAAACAAAATAGACGTTGGACAAAAACGTGGAGAGAAAAATCTGGAAAGTAGTGGGCAACTGGGTTGAAAATTTCAACTCAGATATAATAGCATTTTAATTTTCGGAATTAAAAAACGGTTAAAAAATATTTTTTAAAGCCCAAAAAACAGTTCTGTATTTGTCCAAAACATTATTTCTTAATGAGCCCAAGCCCAAGACCCGGACACGGGCACGGGTCGGGCCAGACAGACGGCGGCGGCGACGCGCGCGCGCGCGTGTGACTTGGCCCAATAAGTCCCCCACCCATAGACACAAAACATCTAATGCCCAAAGGGCTTGCCCATTTGTTCCAAATAAATTGTAAATATACCCAACTCATTTTACACATCCCACCGATGTGGGACTATGCCTAAAGGCATTTCAAAGTTTGCATCTTTAAAGTTAACAGCTGTCGGCAACAGCTGTGTTCCAACATTTTGTGATAATTTTTTAGCATTTAATTGATTGTCAAATTCTTATGATACGTGCTATGCCATTTTATAATTTGAGATGTGACTTTGAGTTGTTACAATTGATTTATGTGACTGTGTTGTTATAGATATTAGCGAACTCACATAATAATTCATTAAGTGGCCAATACCGAGTATCGTGATTTCAAATCTAGAGGTTAATTATATTCTGACAATTTTACGTAAGGCAAAGTTTTTTTTTTTTGAGGTGATAGTAGAAAAGTTGACAAATAAGTCACCCTTACTGCCACTCTACAGAATCGTACATGAGATTTTCACCTCGTACGCACTATAAGAAAGTTGTCAATTGGTGGCAAAACGTTTTTTTGCCATGAAATATAATAATTGGTGGCAGAAATTTTCATTGCCACTAAAAATAATTGCAGAGGAAGTATTAGTAGCAAAAATTTGAGATTGTCACAAAAATTGTCACTAAAAGTTTGGCGCAAAAAATTTTAGCTGGCGAAAAATAAATTGTAGTGAATTTAGGTGGAAAATTAAAAATATTGCCACTAAAAATTAACATTTAGTGGCGATTTTAAAATTTTGTAACAAAATATTTTGTAAATTAAATTATTTAAGAATTTACTTTTGCCTCCAAATACTAAATTAGAAAAAAAGAGGTAAAGAGTTGTTACGAGTCCCGCTCAAATCAGAACTTTGTTGCCACGAAATACTCAATACACCAAACGCGCAACCGATCCACCTCTCACGTCTTTGTTCTCTTCTCCGTAAAAATAACTTAGGGTTTCTCTCTCTCATTGAAGGTCATCTTTGAAAGTTGCATTGAAGGTTGGCTTTCAAATCTTTGCTTATTAGAATCAGCTATGTATCACTATATTTGTATATATATGTATCATAGGTTTGATTTGAATCTAGTTTTAAATGGGTATTATGAAATATTTACCTGTTTTATTGATGGGTTGATTTGAATCACATATACATATAGTTACATATGTATACATATGTATTATACATCTAATTTGAATCAAGTTTCAAATGAGTATTATAAAATCTTTGATTTTTTTCCCGGTTTCGTTGCTTTTGCTAAATTTTATTACCTTTCTTGCAATTTTATGGTAACATCTCTTATTTTTTTTGTTTTTCCATGAAATTCAGTACGTGATTGGTGACAAAAGTTTTCTTCCTAATTCAGTTGGTTGCCAGAGATCTTAGGTAAGATCATTTCTGTAATTTTGTATTTTAAATTCAAGGTTATACCATGTATTTTCATAAATGTACGCATACATATATATACCCGTTACTTAATTTGTGGTTGTGTGAACTTCGACTCAGTCCATGTTAAATGGATTTTAATAAAAAAAATTGATGTATGTAGAGTTTTTTTTATCGCTGAAATAGTTTTTTTAATCTAATAGATGAAACATTTCTTTTAGCTGAAATAGTTATTTTTTAATAGCTGAAATAGGGGTTATTTTTTATAGCTGAAACATGTTTATTTTTTATTTTTTTTGTTCAATATAGTTGTTTTTGTATGGTAGTATTTATTACGTGTTTGAGATATGAATCTCATTGTCCATTATGGGTTTATATTCATATTGGATATATGACCCCCAATCGTATTTCCAACAAAAATTTATTTTTTCTTTTTTGTTTTTTATTTTGAGTTTTCGTTTCTATTTTTTATTTTCATTTTGAATAGAACATTTAGAGAACGGGGGAAGCACATTCATTTGTTATAAATAGACCATTATTTTTAAAATGTAATTTATAGATATTTAAAAGGACGAAATATAACTTAGAGAAAGTTCGATGTCTAAAATGTGGTTTACCAATAGTGTAATGGCTAAAATGTAATTTATAGAAAGTTTAGGGACAATAATATAACCACGGAGATTTCATGGGCCAAATCGTAATTCACCGATAGTTTTCGACTTGTTATATTTTTCTTAATATTTAGGAATAAAATGTATTTTTTTTTAAATTTTAGGGGCCGAAATATAATTTGAAAAAAAAATTAGGGGTGTAAATATAATTTTGAACGTTTCGAAAATTTATTGAAAATATTGTAAAGTAGTTTATGGAAATTTGGAAAATCAGAAAACTATTTTCCAACTTTTTTTGGAAAAATAAATTTGAATATATTTTCATTTTTATGGAAATTTTTCAGAATTTTCATTTGGGAAACAACCTTATTTTATACAACTAAACACACCCTAAGCGTTTTAAGATATTGATTTTCATTTTTAAAGGTTAAAAAAAGGGGAAAAATGAAGAAAGGAATAAAATGACGTAGTTTTATAATTGATGCATTGAAATGACTTATGCCCGAATTGCTCCCAAATAGCACTAAATAGGGTCAATCACGCAAATAGAGTGAAAAAGCGTCAAAATCATGTGCTACGTCATCAACCACGCACATTATTTGGGCTTCTCACTAATCAGAGTGGGCAATGTCTTGTTATCACACACAAAAACGCAATCACGCACTACATCGCGCATAATTGCGTGCTTTTTAAAATATTAAATAATGCTATACCCATCATCACCAATAATATTAACAAGGCATATGGAAAATAGTCCCTCAAACACTTTTTAATACACGTGTAATCCAAGCCTTTTTATTTTGTTTCAAAAAGTCCCTCACCACATAAAAACATTAAAAAGGAGCTCCGGTGAGGATCGAGGAAGTTCCGGAAGTGGGGGGTGGGCATGGGGGCGGGGGAGGTGGAGTAGGAATGCCGCTAGCGCGGCCCTTTAAAAATAAGATAATATTAGTTAAGTGGGTGTTTGAGGGACTTTTTGTAACAAAGTGAAAAGGCTCGGACTAAATGTATATTAAAAAATGTTTGAGGGACTTTTGGGTAATTGATCATAATATTAATGGAGAGGGTGGGAATTGCCTTATTCAATATAGTTTGCTTAATGCTTCGCTCTTGTCTTTATTTTTTTCTAATTCAACGAATCACTATTCAAACTTATAAAAGAGACCTTCGAATGAACCACTTATACTCTGGAGTTGATTCTCTTCTCCTCACCTCTTTCTCTTATACTTGATATACTTGTGCTGCCATTGTTATACATTGATTAGATCTCATATACACCTTACTTGGTGGTGCTATTTCCAACATCATCATTATGGCGCCATCTGTGGGAAACAAGAAGCTATCTCTTACTCATCTCTTGCTTAACCTCACAGGAGACTCTGGTGGTGAACTAGGCCTCACCCTTTACGTGGAGTTGTTTCACCATTGAAAGAGGTCCTATAAGGTATTAAGATCATCTACTAAACCATATCTTTAGTGCTAACACATGGCACCAGAATTACCACCACCTCTTCCGCCGCCTGGGGCTGGTGGACCTAGCTCCAGCCAGGCACCGGCTCAGTCTGAAATGGCGGAGGTGGCCGCAACCTCGAGGTCTTTGGCTATAACGCAACAAGTCATGCATGAGCAATTCGCACAGCTCAGTCAAAATATGATGAGGCCACCTGGAGTCTCACCGGAGATGATTACTCTGGTGGCTGTCTAGGCGCACCCAAAATCCAGGGGACCACCCCAGGCACTGCGAAAGGATCACCCTACGCCCCAGTGGAGGAGGGACGTTGCTGACCCTAGGCGATTGCGCCTGGGGAGGAAAAGAAACCCTTGCCCAGATGACAGGTATGATGATTTAGAGGCGGGAGATGTCCCGAAAGATTGTTGGGAGTCGTATGAGGTTTCGAACAACACAGTTCGTCCTATCCAATGGATCCAAGGTTGTGGAGACGAAGAGGTGGAGAAGGCCAATAACGAGGATCAACTTTTGATCGGCTGAGCAGAGGGTCAGCCTTTGAAAGGCTCGGTCCCGTAAATGACCTAAGATAGAGGTTATCAAGGTCGAGGAGTGCAGTCGGCTCATAAAGGGAAGAGAGGAAACGTCGACCTCATCAGGGCCGAGGAAGAGACCAAGAAAAGGTCAACATCAGACGTCGTGCTACGGCTGGGGAACCCTCAGTCTACCCCTTGGAGGTGGGTGGGGACAACCTCGGCCAAGTCGACGTTGCAAAACCATGGAATGACTCCATCCAACGTCTTGAGGATAAGATATGAGGCCTCATCAAAAGTTGGGATCCACTGCAAAGAGGTTTCTCAGAAGGCTCTCCGTTCGTGGCTAAGATAGTGAGCTTTCCTACCCCAGCCAAGTTCAAGCCACCTACAGTGACTCCCAAGTATGATGGTAGCACCAATCATGTACATAATATTGAGATGTACCAGTCAGCGGTGGACATTTACTCAATACCAAATGAGATGAAATGTCGGGCCTTCTCCGGGACTTTGACGGGAGCTGCGCACATATGGTTTACTTCTCTTTCGAAGAATTCAATTGAGAACTTTAAGGGCTTGGCTGAACGGTTCATTCACAATTTCTTCTTTGGGGTAAGACCTCAAAAAAAGACCACCCATTTGTTATATGTTAAGCAAGGCAAGCACGAGAGCCTAAGAGACTACATCACCAAGTTCAACAAAGAAAAACTTGAGGTTGAAGATTACGAACAGAATATTTCCATAACCGCCCTTATAGGAGGTTTTCGGAAAGGGAAGTTGTTGTGGAAACTTGTGGAAGACCCTCCAAAGTCCATGGCGGAGCTATTGGTAACTGCGGAGAAGGTCATGAACGCTGAAGAGGCCATGGCCGCTAAGTATGAAGACGAGAACGGTGGTAGTAGCGAAAAGTTCCAAAGAAAGAAGGATGGAAAGAAGAGGTCAGTTGATGAAAAGTTTGGGCGATATACCTCTTTTACTGTAAGCTGTGAATACATCCTCAATGAGATCAAGAATGACCGATCCCTAAGATGGCCAGAGAAGTTGAAGGCTCCTCCACATGGAACCGGAACTTATGCTGTGAATTCCACCAAGACCATGGTCATGTCACAAACAAGTTCTTAGGATTAAAGGATGAGATCGAGAAGATGTTGAGGTCAGGAAAGCTGAGGAAATATATTAATGGAAAAGATCCCAAAAGGGGAAGAGAAGACCCCAAAAAGAAGAGACACGACAGGTATCGTGATGATACCATAGAAAGAAAAGACGATGGCTCGAATGACAGTGATGAAGACGATCCAGACCTCCCACCAAAAGACGACAATACCCCAGTAAAGAGGGTTGGTATGATATCCTTTGGTGTTAACACCATATGTGGAGGACTTGCAGGGGTGGTTCTGAGATGGATGACCGGAAGGACCATATGGCAAGGGCCAAGTCAGTGGCTAAACTTAAAGTAGTAAATCTAACGTCTTTCGAGACGATGCAGAAGAGAAAGAAGGTGGACATGGACACTCTCATAGTTGGATTTTCCTGACTCGACTTCAAAGGCATCCTAGCTCCAAACGATGACCCTTTGGTGATCACAACAAGAGTTCATGGATGTGAGGTGCATAGAATTCTTATAGATGGAGGAAGTTCTGCAGATGTGATGTTCTGGCCCTGCTTCAAAAGTCTAGGACTTAGCAGAGCTAGGCTGGTACCCTATCATCATCCATTAATGGGGTTCAGTGGTGAAAAGGTCCATCCGTTGGGCATGTATGAGATGGACGTGCGAATGGGCGATGAGTGGCCTAAGAGGTTAACCCGGAAGATTAACTTTTTCATTATGGACGAAAAAGTCTTCTTGGCCTATAACCTCATCATAAAAAGAGTAGCTCTGAAAGAGTTTGAAGTCGTGCCGTCGATGATCCACCAGATGCGAAAATTCTCGACCCCCTATGGGTTAGGGGAAGTGCAGGGCGACTAAACCACAGCATGAGAATGCTACTTCAACTCGGTTGAAGAGAGAGAGGCACATAAGAGAGCTACTACCACTTATAACATCGATACACTTGACCCTAGAGATGAAATAAAGTTGAAGAAAGGAGAGGCTGCGGAAGAGGTAGAATCCATCATCCTCAATGAGGATGAACCAAAAAAAATCGTCCAGGTCGGCAAAGCCTTAAAAGAGGAGATCAAGGAAGAGCTGATAAACTTCCTGAGGAAGAGGCAGAGTGTCTTTGCTTGGAGTCACGCAGACATGCCTGGCATCAACCCTGAGGTCATATGCTATAAACTCAATGTATATAAGGATGCAAAACCAATCAAGCAAAGACGAATGGTTTACTCTAGGGAGAAGTACGACGTCATCCAGGAAGAAGTCAGAAAGTTGGAAGAGGTTGAATTTATCAGGGAAGTGATATATTCGGAGTGGCTATTAAATGCACTCATTGTGCCCAAAGCCAACGAAAAGTGGAGAATGTGCGTAGATTTTACTGACCTGAATAAATCTTACCCGAAAGACTGTTATCCCCTACCTCGGATCGATCAGATGGTAGATGCAACTACAGGACATGAGCTCATGAGCTTTATGGAAGTGTATTTAGGCCATAACCAGATCTTCATGGATGCTGAAGACTCAAAGAAGACAACCTTTATCACTGACAAAGGGACATATTACTACAAGGTTATGCCCTTTGGATTGAAAAATGCGGGGGAAACATACCAACGTCTTATGAATAAGATGTTTGAGGCCCAAATAGGCAAGACTATGGAGGTATACGTAGATGATATGTTAACAAAGAGTTTAAAGTCCTGCACCCACGTGACAGACCTGGAAAACACATTCGACACCATGGACTTGTACAAAATGAAACTCAACCCTGCGAAGTGTGTCTTCGGGGTAGGAGCCGGGAAATTTCTCGGATTCATTCTCAATCAGAGGGGAATAGAGGCAAACCCTAAGAAAATCAAGGCTTTGCTCGACATGAAGACACCAAGGAGTATCAAGGATGTTCAGAGGCTCACTGGAAGAGTAGCTGCGCTCAATAGATTTGTTTCCAGGGAGATCGACAAGTGTCTTTTGTTCTTTAAGGTGCTTAGAAAGGCATTCGAATGGGACAAAGAGTGTGATGAGGCTTTTGATCAACTCAAGTCCTACCTTGGATCTCCCTTACTCCTATCTCGGCCAATAGCGGGAGAGAGGCTATTTGTTTATCTAGCAATCTCTGAATCGACTATAAGTGCAGCCATTGTACGGGAGGACGTTGGGGTTCAAAGGGACGTATACTTCAACAGTAAGGCCCTTCAGGGATCTGAACAAAATTACCCTCGGATGTAAAAGTTAGCCTACGCCTTGATACATGCTTCTAGGAAGATGAAGCCCTACTTTCAAGCCCATTATATGGTCATCCTCACTGACTCCCCACTAAGACAGGTCCTTCATAAACCTAAAAAGTCGGGCAAATTGATGGCATGGGCCATTGAACTAGGGGAGTATGACCTTACTTATTAGTCTAGGGTGGCTATCAAAGGGCGGACACTTGCAAATTTTGTCACAGAGTTCACATGGCAAGAGGCTGAGGTTGAGAATAACCTAGAAACTGCGAAAAGGTCAAACAGTAACGTCTTCTGACACCCGGAAGAGGTTATATCCAAGGGAGCCAGAGATGGAATAGCCGAGAATGAGGAATACCGGTACCTCTTTAGGCAGGGAGTCATGATAGAAGAGGGTTTCTCATCAGATAAAGACATCTATAACCTCTTCGTCGATGGGTCTTCTTGCGAAAGTGGAAGTGGTGCGGGGTTGATACTCTCAGACTCAGATGGTACCAATATCGAATATGTACTAAGGTTTAACTTCAAGGCATCAAACAACGAGTCAGAGTACGAGGCCATGATAGCAAGCCTCTCCTTGGCAAGGACCCTTGGGATAAGACTCCTCCTCCTTCATAGTGACTCAAGGTTGGTTGTTAATCAAGTATTAAGGGTTTATGACGCCAAGGATGAAAGGATGGTCAAATACCTGAAGAGGGTGAGAACGATACTCGAAGGCTTTGAAGAGGTAAATATGGAGAGAATACCTCGACAAAATAATAGTCATGCAGATGCATTAGCAAGGGCTAGCTTCGACAAAGAGGACAGATATCAGAAGGGCAGTCCCTGTTGAGATCTTTCCCAGAGCAACCATTGAAGAAGAAGAGGTAAGTAACCCTTACCTCCATTTGAACTTAGGGGACTCATGGATGGATCCCCTTATCAGATATATCAGAGAGGGGGTGCTACCGGAGTCAAAGTTAGAGAGGAGGAAATTGAGGTATAGAGCTGCAAAGTTCTCAATAGTAGGAGATGTCCTGTATAGGAAGGGATTCTTATTACCTCTCCTCAGATGCGTTCATCCCACAGAAGTTCCCCACGTCCTACAGGAGGTACACGAGGTTTCTTACTCCAGTCACATAGGAGGGAGACCTTTGTCGAAGAGTATTATCACGAAAGGATATTGGTGGCCGACCTTGGCCAAAGATGATGCAGCCTACGTGAAGAGGTGCGATAAATGTTAGAGATTCTCCACTATCCCACATCAACCTCATCAGCCTATGATGTCAATCAGTTACCCTTGGCCATTCGCAGTATGGGGAATTGACCTGGTAGGACCCCTGTGAAGGGCTGCAAATAATTACCGATTTCTGATAGTCGCCATTGATTACTTCTCCAAATAGGTAGAGGCTAGCCGATGATCATGATTACAGAGAAGAAGACCTTCTAATTTATTTAGAAAAACATCATATGCAGACATGGCCTCCCAAACACCCTCATCTCGGACAATGGAACCCAGTTCAAGAATTCTTCCTTGGAAAAATACTGCGAAAGAGTTGGGATAAACCAATTTTTCTCTTCTCCTGGATGACCTCAGGCAAACGGTCAGACCGAAGTCACTAACAGAATAATCCTCGATGGTATCAAGAAGAGGTTGGAAGAGGCCAAGGGAAGATGGACTGAAGAGGTTTATGCTGTGCTATGGGCCTATAGAACGACGGCTAGGACATCAACAGGGGAGACCCCGTTTATGTTGTCATATGGCTCAGAGGTCATCATACCAACAGAGGTAGGACTCCCCACTCATAGGATTCAGACCTGTGACCATAAAAAGAATGGGGAGGAGAGAAGACTCGACCTAAACTTGATTAAAGAGAGAAGGGAAGACGCAAAAGTTAGGCAGGCGGCTTACTAGCAAAGAACAATAAAATTCTACAATCAAAGGGTAAAATTAAGGCCCATAACTGTAGGGGACTTGGTGTTGAATAAAACATTGCAGAAGGCGAACAAGCTTCACCCAAATTGGCATGGTCCTTAAAAAGTGATTGAGGAGGTTGTACCTGGGACCTACAGGCTAGAAAATCTCAAAAGGGAACCTTTCTCCAACCCTTGGAATGTTGATCATCTAAAAAAGTATTACATATGATGGTACCAGGGCTTTCATGTAAATGTATCATCCTATGAAGAGATTATTAATGAGAAAATCAGTTCCTGTGTCAATACTTGGTTCATTGTGCTCGAATGGTAAAATTATTTATGGGGAAAACATCTTAGTTGATGACCTCAGATGTTATAACATCATGATTTGGCGACAAGGTCTGAGGTCAGACATCATACTTGGATGACCTTAGACCCTAGACATAATTAATTTGGTGAAAATTATTTATGGGGGGTAACATCTTAGTTGATGACCTCAGACCTTATAACATCATGATTTGGTGACAAGGTCTGAGGTCAGACATCATACTTGGATGACCTCATACCCTAGACATCTTTGATTTGGTAAAAATTATTTATGGGGGTAACATCTTAGTTGATGACCTCAGACCTTATAACATCATGATTTGGTGACAAGGTCTGAGGTCAGACATCATACTTGGATGACCTCAGACCCTAGACATCATTAATTTGGTGAAAATTATTTACGGGGGTAACATCTTAGTTAATGACCTCAGACCTTATAACATCATGATTTGGTGACAAGGTCTGAGGTCAAACATCATACTTGGATGACCTCAGACCCTAGACATCATTAATTTGGTGAAAATTATTTATGGGGTTAACATCTTAGTCGATGACCTCAAACCTTATAACATTATGATTTAGTGACAAGGTCTGAGGTCAGATATCATACTTGGATGACCTCAGACCCTAGACATCATTAATTTGGTGAGAATTATCTATGGGGGTAACATCTTAGTTGATGACCTCAAACCTTATAACATTATGATTTGGTGACAAGGTATGAGGTCAGACATCACACTTGAATGACCTCAGACCTTAGACATCATTAATTTGGTGAAAATTATTTATGGGGATAACATCTTAGTTAATGACCTCAGACCTTATAACATCATGATTTGGTGACAAGGTCTGAGGTCAGACATCACACTTGGATGACCTCAGACCTTAGACATCATTAATTTGGTGAAAATTATTTATGGGGATAACATCTTAGTTGATGACCTTAGACCTTATAACATCATGATTTGGTGACAAGGTCTGAGGTCAGACATCATACTTGGATGATCTCAGACCCTAGGCATCATTAATTTGGTGAAAATTATTTATGGGGATAACATCTTAGTTGATGATCCCAGACCTTATAACATCATGATTTGGTGACAAGGTCTGAGGTCAAACATCATACTTGGATGACCTCAGACCCTAGACCATTAATTTGGTGAAAATTATTTATGGGGATAACATCTTAGTTGATGACCTCAAACCTAAATACACATTGCTTAACAAAGGAAATCATTCAAAGAACACTCAGCAAATAAAGAAGTGAAGCATGTATCAGAAGTTAATATAAACTAAGAGTTACAAGATATAAGGTAACTGAGTTTATAATTAGAAGTTACATCTTGAAATCAAAATCAGAGAATTACATAAAGCTTCACAAAAAAGGCCTAAGGGTTTGCAGCTATAGTATTGGCATCCTCGGCCTCATTCCCCTGATTGATGTTGGTCACCTCGGCTCCATCATCTTAGAGGTTGGCACCTTCAGTTTCAGTAACATCCAAAGGTGCAGTCTCTGCAAGGGCAATATCTTCCTCTTCAACCTCTTGAAGGGCCTGGGAAAGTTGAGGATTGCCAAAACCCAGACCAATGAAGTCAGAGGCTTTTAAGTTCCCTGACTCCTTCTCCTTTACAGTCGCCCATTTGCCACTGGCCTTAATACCTCTTTCGAGGTATTCAAAGGAAAAGATGATGAATTCATCAGAGACTTTGTAATCAGCCAGGATCCCCTCAGAAGCATCCTCAAGGGATGCTTTCACTGCAGCATCAACTTTTTGCTGGAGAACGTCTTCCTTGGCCTTCAGAGCGATGGTGTGGTCCTTTTTAAGCTTGGAGATCTCTTTTTCCAACTCCTTAACCTTCTTATCAGATCCCTCAAAGGCAGACTTTAGACGATCTACCTCTGCATTCAGGGAGCTTTGCACCTTCTCAGCCTCTTGGCCTTTCTCGATGAGGGGCAACTTCTTTAGAGTCCAGTTGGAAAGATGGTTCATAGAAACGAGGCTCTAAAAATCAAGAAATCAAATGTATAAGTTCAAATTAAAAATAGAGGTTACACTTCGGAATTAAACTAAAATCCAAAGTTATACCTGAATGGACCGGTGAAGGCCAAACTCAATCAGCAGAGGAGTTTCCATTGAGCGACAAAAGCATTTGTCAACATCGATCATATCAGAGCCGATGGCATCCAACACTTACAAACTGTGGCCTATTATGTTATCATTAATTTTCATCTGCTCCAAACGGACAATCAATGCATCTTCAGAGGATATGGGGATGGACTTTTGGGCCTTACTTTTCCTCTGATCCTCAGGGGAGGTGGTTTTAGTTTTCCTATTTCTTGTAGCATCGGCCTTGGACGTGCCGACACTTTTCTTAGATGGAGGAGGAGGGGGTGCATTCAGGCCTGCCTTCTTCACCAACTTTATGAGACTTGGGGCAGACATCTCCCAGACTTCGTCCAAAATGCCTTCGGGGAACTCTGCAAATGGAAAGGCCTGAGTTAGAAGATCAGAGACATAAAAAGTCATAGGTTTAACTTGCTGAAATAATAAAATAAGCACTTACGGAGCTCTGTCAGAGGACTACCCCCAAGCCCAGTCTCAGAGAGATAGTAGGGGGTCATCAGGTGTTCGAACCTGACCAACAGACCATGCTCCCCTTGATCTTCAAGATCTTTTACTTTTTGATGATTATTTTGGCTTAGCCTAGGGTCGGCCCTGGATGCCATTGACACCTTGCCCCATATTAGGGGTATCCTCGGCTATAAGTTCGAAGAGGAAACACAAGGGCCAAATTCCCATGCCCCTGAGGCGAAGAAATACCGCGGCTTCCAATTATGGTTAATAGTTTGGGTGACCTGCAATATTTTCTTAGTTGACTTTCGAGATAAGAAATGGTAATATCTCGGATGATTCCTGGCAGAGGAAGGGATGTAGCACCCGATGAAGACCTCGACAGGAAGGTCTGAATGGTGGACTGCCTTCCATAGAGCTATAGCTCCAATTATCACCCTCCACGCATTGGGGTATAATTGAGAAGGAGCTAAGTTAATGTAGGAATGTATGGCCCTTATGATGGGATGAATGGGCAAACAAAATCCTAACTTGAACATCTGCTCATACAGGCAGTTCTCATCATCTCGGCCATCGAAAGCCCTCTCTTCCCTCAGAGGTTTCCTGAGTTTTATAGAGGGGCTAATGGAATATAGATGCCTGAAGGCAAGAAGGTCTAGCTCGGTGACAGTGTTATCTATCTCGACTGCCTCAGAGGTGTCAACATCACTCTCACCATCATCATCATCGAGTTCAACATCAGCCTGAGCAAACGATGGGTGACCACTTGGGAACCTCTGAGCGAACTCAGCTACTGTGACAGCCGACAGGGGAATGGCTTCAAGAATTGGTGGAATAATAACGCTAGGTCCTACAACCTCAACGTCGGAGGAAGAGTGCGATGTACTTGAACCCTTGTGAGACGAGGCCCGACTATAAACCTCGGCTTGATCAGGGACCTGATCCTGCTGAGTGGAAAAGTCCATAGCCTCCTGAAAAGATTCCACAAACATAGGGTCTGAGGTATACGACTCAGACATGGGTGTAGTTTCAATTGGGACATCTGCTGATTTAACTGGTTCGTCTGGCTCAGGGTATATGACCTTCAGAGGGGGTGGAAAAATAGGTCTGAGGGGGAATGCCTCTGCCCTACGAGCTTCCTCTTGGGATCTTTCTATTTGCCTAATTTTATCTAAGGTCTTCTCCCTAAGAGAGGGGAATTCCTCTAAGATTTGGTAAATGGGTCTGAGCATATGAGGAAGACCCTACACTTGTTGACTCTCCTAAATAAACAGAATTAGCAAATTGACTAAGGATCAAACTAAGCTTTTAAATAAGAGCAATTAAAGAACAGTTCGCCGAAAAACTCTTAGGCTCGTCGAAAAAAATGCATAAACTTGCCAAAAATTGCAACAAAAGGAAGAACAAGGTAGAAAAGTACAACAAATGGAGAAATAGGGGTGATAGACGATACCTGAAGAGGATGTGTGAAGTAGAAAGAGAAAAGTTAGCAAGGAAGAGTCACCAAAAACACTGCTAACCAAACTCTTGTAGAGAGAGAGAGAAACAGAAAATTTCAGGCAAAAAAATGAAGAAGTGGGGAAGAAAGAGAATGGAAATGAGGTTTTGACCCTCAAACAGCCCCACACGCATCCCAAGGCCCATCATTGCCTTGGGAGCCCAAAAGACTGCAATCATTACACATGCCAGCCACGCTAGCCACTTCAGCAGTTGACATTTGTCAAAAAGGTATTAACACCTAAGTAAGTCCAACCTCGGGAAAATATACCCCTTAGGCACCTGATCACACATGTAACTAAGGGCTAAGGGGTGATTGATATGTCCTAAATGTACCCCCTCGGCTCAGAGATACCAACCTCGGCCATGGAGATGGCCAATGTTGTGAGAGCCTTAGATTAACAACCAGCGGTCTCATCCCAAGCAAGGTCGTCCATGGCCGACGTTACTAGTCACCTCGGCAAGTGAGGTCTTCATAATCCATAGGGGCGATTATCCATTTGGTCGTCCAAGGCTTGCAACCTCGGCTTGGTTCTGGCCGAGGTTTCCATCCCATCATCATAACCAATATCGGCTGAGGATCAACCGACGTTCCTGCTACGCTACCATTACCTTGGCCCAGGCCGACGTCACAACTCAACATGCATTACCTTAGATTTTCCACTGAGCCAAGGTCACTACCTCGTCCTCTTCCAAGCCGAGGTTGGGACTATTCACAGATGGCCGAGCCCTTATCAGCATATGTATTATTAGGAACACGTGTACACAATCAGTTATAACCGAATCATTCCCCTCACGTGGAGGAATATTGAGGTCATCATTATCTACATGAGATCAGCCAGGTATCATCCTCATACTGGTTCGATCCTCATGTACATGTTCATTGCATGCTTGGGGGGTATATTACACCCCCAGGCACTATATATAGAGGTCATCCTCTACCCTGTAAAGGATCCAAAATTGGCAACCCTAGCTGAAACTATGTTCAAACATAGAGTAAAGAGAGAGAAAGCTTGAGAGATTGTATCCATGTCCATTAGTACCCTTATACAGTGATATTAATCACACACTTGCATAGTGGCGTAGGCCTAATTGGCTGAACCACTTATACTCTGGAGTTGATCCTCTTCTCCTCACCTCTTTCTCTTATACTTGATATACTTGTGCTACCATTGTTATACATTGATTAGAACTCATATACACCTTACCTGGTGGTGCTATTTCCATTATCATCACTAACTTATCAGGTTAGAGCACAAAGGGGAAGTTGGCTTGACCAGTATGTAATAAGGAGACTCATTCCATGTATCTGAAGAATGGACATAAGACATGCTACATGGGGCCTCGTCGTTTTCAACCGATGAATCATAAATGGTAAGAAAATATGTCTTCTTTTAATGGTAAGAAAGAGCATTGAGAACGACCAAAAGATCTTAGTAATGATGAAATACTGTTCAACTTGAGAGGATTCGACCTAAGGTATTTGGGAAAGCGTGCAAAAAGAGGAGCCGCGTGGCGTATGAGTTGCAATGGGACAAAATAAGTATATTCTATGATTTTCCATACTGGAAAGATCTTAGATTGCATCATAATTTAGATGTCATGCATATTGAGAAAAATGTATGTGAAAGCATTTTAGGAACATTGCTAGACATTGATGGGAAAATAAAAGACACCATCAACTCTCGGTTAGATTTAAAGAAAATGCGTATACGCAAAGATTTGCATCCATATAAAAAGGGAGATAAATGGGTGATTCCTCCTGCTTGCTACAGTTTGTCAAAAGCAGAGAAGATGGCTTTATGTGAATTTTGGCAATCACTGAAGTTGCCCGACGGGTATGCGTCCAACATTTCTCGATGTGTGAGTGCTACCAACGGCAAGATTTCAGGGATGAAAAGTCATGACTACCACATTTTTTACAGCGTTTACTACCGCTTGTAATTCGTGGTCATCTTTCGAAGGAAGTGTGTCAACCGTTAATTGAGCTTATGTTATTCTTTAAGGAGTTATGTTAAAAAACATTGAGATTGGATGTCTTGGAGAGACTTGAGGAGATACTTGCTATAGCTATGTGTAAACTTGAAAGGATATTCCCACCGTCATTCTTCGATGTTATGGTTCACTTGCTAATTCACCTTACACGAGAAGCCATTCTCGGTGGACCAGTGCAGTATCGATGGATGTATCCATTTGAAAGGTAAATGTAATAAGTGATATCTTATTTTAGTAATAATTTAATGTTTTCATTGCATTTTCTGACCATCTTACTTCTCGACAGATATATACACACCTTAAAACTTACCGTGGGAAACAAAGCACGTCCGGAGGGCTCAATTGCCGAGGATTACGTTCTTAATGAATGCCTAACATTTTGCTCGATGTATCTACGTGGTGTTGAGACAAAATTCAATCAACCCGAGCGAAATTATGATGGTGCTGATTTTCAAGAAGGTTTATCCGTTTTTCGATATAACGGTCGTTTGCTTGGAAAAGCGTATTACCAATACCTCACACAAAGTGAATGGGAAAAATACTCGTTTATATGTATTGGATAACTGTGATGAAATACAAGAACTTGTGAAGTATATTAAGCTATACTACTTCTTTTCCTTATACACACACACACGCACACACACACACGCACACATTATTTTTTCTAATTAAATTAATTTATATATGTTTAGTGAGCACAAGAATTTGTTAAAAGTCGAAAGGAGCACAAATATTGACCGAAGACATGTAGAGAAATTTCCCAAATGGTTTGAAGACCGCGTAAGTAGTTGAATATAATATTTTTTGGTGTAAACCGATTAGGCTTGTTATTTCTTACTAAGCATTTATATATAAACAATAAACAGGTTACCATATTATAGCGCAAGTCCCTCGATCGTTATAGTAAGAAACTTCGCTCTTTATCTTGGGGTCTCGATCGAAGAGTGAAACATTATAAGGGTTGTTTAATCAACGGTTATAGGTTTCACACCCAAGATCATGACAGGTACAAAAAAACTCAAAATAGTGGAATCGTTGTAGTGTACGAACATGAACAAAAAGATATTGATTTTTATGGTGAGTTGATTGACATTCACTACACTAAAAACAGGAAACTGGCACGGTTTAAAACCGTGCCAGAATCAGGCGTGCCAGATTTTCTGGCGCGGTTTAAAACCGTGCCAGATTTTCCAATCTGGCACACTTTTGGCATGCTTTTAAACTGTGCCAGTTTTTTAATCTGGCACGCTTTTGGCACGCTTTTAAATAGTGCCAGATGTTAAATCTGGCACGCTTTTGGCACACGCCAAAACCGTGCCAAATTATCTATTTTCTGGAACGCTTTTGGCACGGTTATAAAGCGTGCCAGATTGTTTTATAAGCGTTCTCATTTTTATGCATTGGCACGGTTTTGGCACGGTTTAAAACCGTGCCAGATTTTTCAGTTGATTAAAAAAATAATAATAGGAACCAAATCTGGAAAATCTGCAAATTATAAATTCGGTAGGAAAAATATTTATTATTTGCAAAAACAAAATCAAGAAAATTCACAAATTATGAATATCGCAGGTTGTTGATAAACTAATGTACATACAAACTTCAAAAAATTACAAGAGATAATACCAATATAAACCAACACATGACCATAAAAGTCGACAATAACTTCAAAAAATTACAAGAGTTAATAGTTCTCATATAAAAAAAAATTGGGCAGAATTTTCTCTATTTTTTGAGCATTCCAAAACCTGCTAACATGAAATCTGCCCATATAAAGCCCGCACGGCCATAAAAGTCAACAATAAAACTACTATAGCCAGCACCCGACCATAAAAATAAGCCATAAAACTACGGAATCCTGCTCGGCCATAACACAAAAAATAGAATCCTGAATATTAACGACACTAAATACCCAATCCCCCTGTTGTAAAGCATTGACTTCTTCGTTCATTCCAAGTGGATAAAAGCTAATGATTGAATGTCATCCTACAAAAAAAATAAGACACAAAAAAGATACAATATCAGTAACCAAGCCATTTTAAAAAAAATATTCAAGCAAAAAAATTGCATATACAAGAAGAAAAATTGCATATACGACTACGCGGTCAGTTCCTACAAGTTACATTGATCCCGTGCGAGGTGTTTGTGCCTCCTACGGGGTCGTTTGGGGGCTGGTTCGGGTTTTCACCCCTTAACGGCCTGTTTTCAAGTCTAAGTGTGATTTTTGCAAATTATCGTCATATTCTCAAACCGGGAGTCTCGGGACTACGCGGTCAGTTCCTAAAAGTTACATTGGTCCCGTGCGAGGTGTTCGTGCCTCCTACGGGGTCGTTTGGGGGCTGGTTCGGGTTTTCACCCCTTAACGGCCTGTTTTCAAGTCTAAGTGTGATTTTTGTAAATTATCGTCACACTCTCATACCGGGAGTCCCGGGACTACGCGGTCAGTTCCTACAAGTTACATTGGTCCCCTACGAGGTGTTCGTGCCTCCTACGGGGTCGTTTGGGGGTTGGTTCGGGTTTTCACCCCTTAACGGCATGTTTTCAACTCTAAGTGTGATTTTTGCAAATTCGGGTCATACTCTCAAACCGAGAGTCCCGGGACTACGTGGTCAGTTGCTACAAGTTACATTGGTCCCGTGTGAGGTGTTCGTGCCTCCTATGGGGTCGTTTGGGGGCTGGTTCTGGATTTCACCCCTTAACGGCCTGTTTTCATGTCTAAGTGTGATTTTTGTAAATTCGGGTCATACTCTAAAACCGGGAGACCCGGGACTACGCGGTCAGTTGCTACAAGTTACATTGGTCCCGTGCGAGGTGGTCGTGCCTCCTACGGGGTCGTTTGGGGGCTAGTTTTGGTTTTCGCCTCTTAACGGCCTGTTTTCAAGTCTAAGTGTGATTTTTGCAAATTATCGTCATACTCTCAAACCGGAAGTCTCGGGACTACGCGGTCAGTTCCTACGAGTTACATTGGTCCCGTGCGAGGTGTTCGTGCCCCTACGGGGTCGTTTGGGGGCTGTTTTAGGTTTTCACCCCTTAACGGCCTGTTTTCAAATCTAAGTGTGATTTTTACAAATTATCGCCATACTCTCAAACCGGGAGTCCCGAGAGTACGCGGTCAGTCCCTACAAGTTACATTGGTCCTGTGCGAGGTGTTCATGCCTCCTACGAGATCGTTTGGGGGCTGGTTGGGGTTTTCACCCCTTAACGACCTGTTTTCAAGTCTAAGTGTGATTTTTGCAAATTATCGTCATACTGTCAAACCGGGAGACCCGGGACTACGCGGTCAGTTCCTACAAGTTACACTGGTCCCGTGCGAGGTGTTCGTGCCTCCTACGGGGTCGTTTGGGGGCTGGTTCGGGTTTTCACCCCTTAACGGCCTGTTTTCAAGTCTAAGTGTGAGTTTTGCAAATTATCGTCATACTCTCAAACCGGGAGTCCCGGGACTACGCGGTCAGTTCCTATGAGTTACATTGGTCCCGTGCGAGGTGGTCGTGCCTCTTACAGGGTCGTTTGGGGGCTGGTTCGGGTTTTCACCCCTTAACGGCTTGTTTTCAAGTTTAAGTGTGATTTTTGCAAATTATCATCATACTCTCATACCGGGAGTCCCGGGACTACGCGGTCAGTTCCTACAAGTTACATTGGTCCCCTACGAGGTGTTCGTGCCTCCTACGGGGTCGTTTGGGGGCTGGTTCGGGTTTTCACCCCTTAACGGCCTGTTTTCAACTCTAAGTGTGATTTTTACAAATTCGGGTTATACTCTCAAACCGAGAGTCCCGAGACTACGCGGTTAGTTGCTACAGGTTACATTGGTCCCGTGTGAGGTGTTCGTGCCTCCTACGGAGTCGTTTGGGGGATGGTTCAGGTTTTCACCCCTTAACGGCCTGTTTTCAAGTCTAAGTGTGATTTTTGCAAATTATCGTCATATTCTCAAACCGAGAGTCTCGGGACTACGCGGTCAGTTCCTACAAGTTACATTGGTCCCGTGCGAGGTGTTCGTGCCTCCTACGGGGTCGTTTGGGGGCTGGTTCGGGTTTTCACCCCTTAACGGCCTGTTTTTAAGTCTAAGTGTGATTTTTGTAAATTATCGTCACACTCTCATATCAGGAGTCCCGGGACTACGCGGTCAGTTCCTACAAGTTACATTGGTCCCCTACGAGGTGTTCGTGCCTCCTACGGGGTCGTTTGGGGGTTGGTTCGGGTTTTCACCCCTTAACGGCATGTTTTCAACTCTAAGTGTGATTTTTGCAAATTCGGGTCATACTCTCAAACCGAGAGTCCCGGGACTACGTGGTCAGTTGCTACAAGTTACATTGGTCCCGTGTGAGGTGTTCGTGCCTCCTACGGGGTCGTTTGGGGGCTGGTTCCGGATTTCACCCTTTAACGGCCTATTTTCATGTCTAAGTGTGATTTTTGTAAATTCGGGTCATACTCTAAAGCCGGGAGACCCGGGACTACGCGGTCAGTTGCTACAAGTTACATTGGTCCCGTGCGAGGTGGTCGTGGCTCCTACGGGGTCGTTTGGGGGCTAGTTTTGGTTTTCGCCTCTTAACGGCCTGTTTTCAAGTCTAAGTGTGATTTTTGCAAATTATCGTCATACTCTCAAACCGGAAGTCTCGGGACTACGCGGTCAGTTCCTACGAGTTACATTGGTCCCGTGCGAGGTGTTCGTGCCCCTACGGGGTCGTTTGGGGGCTGTTTTAGGTTTTCACCCCTTAACGGCCTGTTTTCAAGTCTAAGTGTGATTTTTGCAAATTATCGCCATACTCTCAAACCGGGAGTCCCGACAGTACTCGGTCAGTCCCTACAAGTTACATTGGTCCCGTGCGAGGTGTTCGTGCCTCCTACGAGATCGTTTGGGGGCTGGTTGGGGTTTTCACCCCTTAACGACCTGTTTTCAAGTCTAAGTGTGATTTTTGCAAATTATCGTCATACTGTCTAACCGGGAGACCCGGGACTACGCGGTCAGTTCCTACAAGTTACACTGGTCCCGTGCGAGGTGTTCGTGCCTCTTACGGGGTCGTTTGGGGGCTGGTTCGGGTTTTCACCCCTTAACGGCTTGTTTTCAAGTCTAAGTGTGAGTTTTGCAAATTATCGTCATACTCTCAAACCGGGAGTCCCGGGACTATGCGGTCAGTTCCTACGAGTTACATTGGTCCCGTGCGAGGTGGTCGTGCCTCTTACAGGGTCGTTTGGGGGCTGGTTCGGGTTTTCACCCCTTAACGGCTTGTTTTCAAGTCTAAGTGTGATTTTTGCAAATTATCATCATACTCTCATACCGGGAGTCCCGGGACTACGCGGTCAGTTCCTACAAGTTACATTGGTCCCCTATGAGGTGTTCGTGCCTCCTACGGGGTCGTTTGGGGGCTGGTTCGGGTTTTCACCCCTTAACGGCCTGTTTTCAACTCTAAGTGTGATTTTTGCAAATTCGGGTTATACTCTCAAACCGAGAGTCCCGAGACTACGCGGTCAGTTGCTACAAGTTACATTGGTCCCGTGTGAGGTGTTCGTGCCTCCTACGGAGTCGTTTGGGGGATGGTTCAGGTTTTCACCCCTTAACGGCCTGTTTTCATGTCTAAGTGTGATTTTTGCAAATTCGGGTCATACTCTCATACCAGGAGTCCCGGGACTACGCGGTCGTTGCTACAAGTTACATTGGTCCAGTGCGAGGTGTTCGTGCCTCCTACGGGGTCGTTTGGGGGCTGGTTTTGGTTTTCACCCCTTAACGACCTGTTTTCAAGTCTAAGTGTGATTTTTGCGAATTATCGTCATACTCTCAAACCGGAAGACCCGGGACTGCGCGGGCAGTTCCTACGAGTTACATTGATCCCGTGCGAGGTGTTCGTGCCTCCTACGGGGTTGTTTGGGGGCTGGTTCGGGATTTCACCCCTTAACGGCCTGTTTTCAAGTCTAAGTGTGATTTTTGCAAATTCGGGTCATACTCTCAAACCGGGAGTCCCAGGACTACGCGGTCAGTTCCTATGAGTTACATTGGTCCCTTCCGAGGTGTTCGTGCTTCTTACGGGGTCGTTTGGGGGCTGGTTCAGGTTTTTCACCCCTTAACGACCTGTTTTCAAGTCTAAGTGTGATTTTTGCAAATTATCGTCATACTCTTAAACCGGGACTCCCGGGACTACGCGGTCAGTTCCTACGAGTTACATTGGTCCCGTGCGAGGTGTTCGTGCTTCCTACGGGGTCGTTTGGGGGCTGGTTCGAGTTTTCACCCCTTAACGGCCTGTTTTCAAGTCTAAGTGTGATTTTTGCGAATTATCATCATACTCTCAAACTGGGAGACCCGGGACTACGCGGTCAGTTGCTACAAGTTACATTGGTCCCGTACGAGGTGTTCGTGCCTTCTACGGGGTCGTTTGGGGGCTGGTTTTGGTTTTCACCCCTTAACGGCCTGTTTTCAAGTCTAAGTGTGATTTTTGCAAATTATCGTCATACTCTCAAACCGAAAGTCTCGGGACTACGCGTTCAGTTCCTACGAGTTGCATTGGTCCCGTGTGAGGTGTTCGTGCCCCTACGGGGTTATTTGGGGCTATTTTAGGTTTTCACCCCTTAACGGCCTGTTTTCAAGTCTAAGTGTGATTTTTGCAAATTATCGCCATGCTCTCAAACCAGGAGTCCCGGGAGTATGCGGTGAGTCCCTACAAGTTACATTGGTCCCGTGCGAGGTGTTCGTGCCTCCTACGAGATCGTTTGGGGGCTGGTTGGGGTTTTAATCCCTTAACGACATGTTTTCAAGTCTAAGTGTGATTTTTGCAAATTATCATCATACTGTCAAACCGGGAGATCCGGGACTACGCGGTCAGTTCCTACAAGTTACATTGGCCCCGTGCGAGGTGTTCGTGCCTCCTACGGGGTCATTTGGGGACTGGTTTGGGTTTTCACCCCTTAACGGCCTGTTTTCAAGTCTAAGTGTGATTTTTGCAAATTATCGTCATACTCTCAAACCAGGAGTCTTGGGACTACGCGGTCAGTTCCTACGAGTTACATTGGTCCTGTGCGAGGTGTTTGTGCCTCTTACGGGATCGTTTGGGGGCTGGTTCGGGTTTTCACCCCTTAACGGCCTGTTTTCAAGTCTAAGTGTGATTTTTGCAAATTATCGTCATACTCTCAAACCGGAAGTCTCGGGACTACGCGGTCAGTTCCTACGAGTTACATTGGTCCCGTGCGAGGTGTTCGTGCCCCCTACGGGGTCGTTTGGGGGGTGGTTTGGGTTTTCACCCTTTAACGGCTTGTTTTTAAGTTTAAGTGCTGATTTTTGCAAATTATCGTCATACTCACAAACCGAGAAACCCGGGACTACGGGGTCAGTTCCTACAAGTTACATTGGTCCCGTGCAAGGTGTTCGTGACTACGCGTGTCTCATTCTGGTATGTTTATTAGTTGTTTTACGTTTTCATTCACCAATGTTCAATTTTCAAATGTTGTATACTAGCATTAATCAATTTAGAACACTTACTTATTTCATAAAATTTCGACAGAGTTTCCTTTGTTTATTCATGAAATCCAACTTATTTTAGTATTAACATAAGCCCAACAACAACAACAACAAGCACAAAAGCTGCAGCTAAACCACCAATAAATCCCTTCCACCTATTTAACATCTAAAAATAGTATATAAATCCATATAGCCCCTTCCTCCATGTCAACCACTTATTAAGGCCTTAACACACACATCTTACACAACACACACGCGCGCACACAATTAAATGAAGAATTTACTTTGGTAAAGGTGCACTACATTATAAAATCTTCTATCATGAATATAAAATACTTACCAAATTTATTCGCAACTTGAGATCCTCCGAATAATCTCCCTCATTCTTAATCCTTGCGTATTTGTGCAAACAACTTGAGATCTTCCCTTTTCCAATCACTTCTTCGAGTTCCGCTTTGGCTTTCACCAGTGTGCTGATGTTGTATCAGTTCCGACACAAAGAGGTCCTGCAATACCAAAATTATATATTAAAAAGATATATTAACCATTATGTAGGGAAAGTAGTCATTTTACAACATGTGACTTAATTTTCTGACTTGTGAAATGTTCTTGGTTTTTTGTTTTATTTACCAGTTTTTCAATTTTGGCATACATGAAGAATTAGTGAAAATGAGTAAGTAATTGAGAAAGGCCACAAACCAATGACATGTGTTCGATGTGGGTTATATCGATTTGTCGATTTATTCCGAGTCCTATTGTGAAGTATTGAGTATTGTCCTCACCATGGGTCCTATTCATTATACTAAATAATTGCGATTGTACAAAATAAATAAGAAGGTCATAAAGTCTATAAGCATGAATTATAATGTTACCATAGAAGTAGGATCTTACTTAAATTGGTATAGCATCTAAATAAAGTAACTATGATTTAAACATGCTTAAAACATTAAAAACACAATATTAATTCAAGATTTAATGATAAAACCCAATTCTGTATCAAGAACCCTAAAAATTCAACCTTAATCAATTTGATCCCATTCTCTAAATATTTATGCATATATTCAAGGGGTTTATGAACGATTCATAGTAGAAGTCAATTCATATACATAATCTATCAATTTCAACTCATATTGAAATACAAATAAACCAAACCAAAGATGAGGTAAGTTTGGTAATGGCCAGGCTATAGGGGACAATATAAACTTGATGTAACAACAGAGATGAGGTAAGTTTGGTAATGGCCAGGCTAGTGTTAAAACCAAGCACTAAAAGCTTAGGATTCACTCCATTAAAGATGAAGAGGGTAATACTTGGGAGAATAATCAGGACGTTATTAATCATATTGTGGGATTATTTAAGAAACAACTTACAGAAGACCAAACTACCATCTTTAGTAGTGTAACTACAAACTTTATTCCTTCTCTCATTTCCACTCCAGAGCTAAGAATCTGAAAAATGTATGGTCACATTATGATATACAATTGCAGTTACGATGATTTCAAGCCATGAGATGAAAAATAGATTAAAAAACTAACACAAACTTGAACTTTTAAAAAATGTACTAAATTGAAAACATAACATTCTGAATAACATCCTTAAACTTACCGAAGGCGTTCAACAAAAGGTTTTAGGGACATTATCTTTTTCTCCTTGATCCGAGGAAACAAATTGCAATGTAGAACTGTGATGGAGCATACTTGGGAATGTTTTTTACTGTCCATCTAGTATGCATAACACAATATTGTCCCAACAAAATACATGTTAAATTACAGAACATCTTGTAGGTTAATAACAAGTGAAAGAATAAAATACATGTCAAATTAGTTAGAAATTACTTATCATGGGGCAAAAACTAAAAGATAAAATGGAATATTAGTAGCTCTAGAACCCCGGGCACCATTGTTAGGCTTTTGAAGTGCAAAAAAGGGTGCATAAGATTGGTAACTACAAATAAAGCAAATAAATGTCAAAATAACCTATATAGGTACACTAACTCAGATCCGTGAATATCGATCTTTCAACACAAATAATAAATCAGATATTAGTGTTTCGTAATACCTGATTAAGGTTCGTGGGTTGTGTGAGGGTTGCTACGGAGGTCCGTTGCTCATGGCCTTAGCATTCGTTCAAAGAGATCCATCTCCGTCAAACCTAGACTCTTCTCTTCCGAATCTGTATGTCTAAATCATCTTCTGATCTTATGTCATTTCATTTAAGAACCTGTTATTGATTAAACATTTGATTATTTGAATAAAATGTAAGAGATTGTTGGAGGGTCATCATATACTATAGTAGATCATACGTACGATGCGGTGGTGGTAGGTGCAGGTGGTGCCGGCCTCAGAGCGGCAATAGGGCTGCCTGAGCATGGATTTAGCACAACTTGTATTATTAAGCTCTTCTCAACTCATTCACACACAACTGCCGCTCAGGTACACTTTTGTTTTTCCTTACCTCATGCCTAAAAAATAAATACTACAAACTAATAACAACATTTATACTAATATTAAAGGAGGTAAAACAACATTTATACTAATGTTAGACGCGTTGTATATTCCCTGTATATAGGTTCGTACCCTTTGCGAGGTTTCTTAATGGCATTTAATTATCTAAAAAAAAAGAGGTAAAACAACACTGTGATACTAAAAGGGGTAAAATAGCTGTGCCATTTATACTAATAATTACTATAAATCAATATTCACATTTATACAAATATTAGAAGGGGTAAAACGACACTAATCTCAGCAATATTTTTAGAACCTTAACAATCTCATAATATCAGCAATGTGTACATATATATATTAATAAAAAAAAATGGGAGGATTTACCTGGGCTGGCTAGGGCTCCGTCGTTGCGTCTAGGAATGAAAGACGGGAAATGGGTCTTGAATAATGGGAAAGGTTTGGGACAGAAGTGTCAGGCCGGGGTAGGGGTCGAAATGGGTTTGGTCCGATGGGTTTATACCTTATAGGAAGCCTGGGTTTTGATGAGTTAAAGTGGGTTAGAGATCGGGTTTCTGAGTCGGAACCGAGTTGAGGACGGTTTCGAGTTCGGATTGAAATCGTTTGGGTTTAAGGTTTGTTTTTAAAGGTTGTCGATCGGAATTGGGTTTCGTCAGGTGAGAGTTTCGGGACGGAATTATTATTTTGAAATCGAAGTGGGTTTAGTTTTAGAAGGTTTGTGTGTGGGAAGGGTCGGACATGTGCATGAAATCGAGTATAGGTAGCAGGTGGTTATAGACGGAAGTAGGAGGTAGAATATGGCAGCGAGGGGTGTTGATGGTGAGCAGATCGCCGACGAAGGTAACCGGATGAAGGGGTCGCCGGCGAAGGTGGTCGAACTTCGGATTGAAGGTGGTCAGCGGGATGGGTTTTCGGGGGTCAAAACCGGGGGTAAGTCCGGTTTGGGCAGCTGGTGGTTAGTTTGTTTGGAGTGTGGAGGTGGGTGAAAATGGAGGAGAGAGAAGATGGGAGGAAGGGGATGAAGATGGGTGAGAGAGAGATAGAGAGAGCGGGGGCTGAGTGATCGAGAGAGGGAGAGAGCGGGAGGCTAAAAAATTAAGGGGGATACATTTTTTTTTGGTTATTTATATTTTAGTGAAGTGTACTCAATTTTGGCACACTTTAAAGCAGTGCCAAATTTTGGCACTGTTTTAAAGTGTGCCAGATTGTCATTAAACCGTGCCAGAATCTGGCACAGCTTAAAACCGTGCCAGAATCTCCTTGCCACAACGTGCCAGATTAGCATTTTTGGTGTAGTGATTATTTAATTGGAATACCCAGAAAATAATCGTGTTGTTCTATTCAAGTGTGACTGGTGGGACCTTGAAAAAAAGAAGGGGGTGTGTGGATTACGTAAAGATGAGTATGATTTCATTAGTTTGAATACCGCTAATACATGGTACAAAGACCAACCATTTGTGTTAGCTTATCAAGCAGAGCAAGTCTTCTATGTGACAGACATCAAGTTGGGAAATGATTAGAAAGTTGTAGTGAAGAATACTCCACGAGACAAGTATGACTTTCCTAAAACTGTAGCAGAGGAGGATGAGGAGATGGGTGAAAAGTAACCGTACCAACAACTTGAGAATAATATTATAGATGATGAAATAGTGGAAATAGACAACGAATGTCTTCCATTACAAAGGGATGATATCCCAGAAATAGAGGTTAGTATGGCTAATGTGAAAGGAGAAAACCGAATACATGATATAGATGATAACATCTTGTCATCGGAGGATGATAATGCTGATATTAACGAGGATAATGGAGATGAGGATGATGAGGAATTTTGACGATTTGTGTTAGTTATTTTTTCTTCTTAGTAAATGTTTTGATTTATTTTAATTATGACACTTCGATCTATAGGAACTTTTTAATAAATTACACTTGTGAATTGTTTTTACTGAACTAAATTGCATGTTTATGTATATGTTTAATAGGTATAACAATGACGATGTCAAACTATGAGAAACAAAGGATGAATAGGATTCAAGATAACATAGCAATAATGAAGGAAATGGGGTGCATAGAGGGGCTAAATTCTACATGGGTTCTTGTAAGAGGAATAATAATAATAGTGAGACAAAGGGAAAAATAAAAGAGGTTGACAAGGACGAAGAGTATATCCCGTCGAAAAGAGAGAAGGGGTTAAGTTATTTGAGCGAAGGTGAAGATGATGGAGACGACTATTTGTTACGTTTGTCAATTATCCTTGTCACTTTTTATAAACTACTTGAATGATATGATGTTACTGCTGCTGTTGATGTTATCTCAATTATTTGTTATGATTTCATGCTTGAAAATTTTCATTACTGATGTGATTATTGTTGCTGCTGATGTTATCTCAATTATTTGATATGCTAAAATGTTAAAAGTGTATTGATGTTTTACATAATTTCTGTATGCATATCTCCTATGCTAATGTTGTTGGTTTCTTATTTAGTTATGTCTGGTTCCGGCCGTGCTTGTGTTCCAAAATTATCTATGCGATAAAGAATCATGGGATATTCCACAGCCCCCCCCTCTTCTCAATCAAAGTACCTAAATGTTGGCTACTCCACCAACATTGTTGCATATGATGATAACAACAATGAGGGTATGATCTTTGTATTCTAAATCAAATTACTTGACAATATACAAATATCTAATAAAGTAGGAAATATACTAATGTAGAGTTAAATCTAGTTACAATAGTAGTGTGTTAATTCATTTCGTACCTATTATAAGTCATAAAGCAGCTCCTGTGCAATAGTTTTGGTAGAGCAGAATCATCATTCTTCAAGACGTAGTCATCCAAATGTAGCTGAATCTCTGGACATTATTTCATCGGGTTTTAATACCAATGAGGGTATGATTTACTTCTAATTAGAAACAAAATATTTAATGATTTTTTTGTTTCTTGTTTGCTCATCGCGGTAGTTGCCAAAACATCAACAACAGAGGATATTATCAAATTGGTGTCTAATCTTCTGTTTTCTGCTTGATTTGAAATGGTGTTTATTTCCAGTCTGAAAATCCACACCAATTAATTTTTATTCCACAAGGTAATCCTTAGATACGCCCCGAATAGAGTGGTGAGGTTTAAGATCAATTCGTATAATTTTAGGATTGTATCCACAGTCATTTTCATCCCGTATGCTAGTGTTTAGGAGGCGCAACACATTGCCTGGACATAATAGTGAAGTTTAAGGCCAGTATTGACTCGTTTGACTTCTCCGATTAAATGCATTATGAGTCTAATTTTGTCCGGTTGACGATGCTCAACTAATGCAAACGCATACGTAGTTGGGAGTTCTTTACCTCCATAAAACTTGTTTTTTAAATGCACACGTGTCTATAAATAAGGAAGTTTAGTACTAATGATATTTCCAATAATGAATTGATAGTCCTTTGCATATACTTGATTTGGAACTCAAAAGTTTTCTAAGATGAAAGTGTTCTGTATTTCTGTCTTTTTTCGACAGGCAATTTCAATTGTTCCTCTTAACCAATTTTAGGACCGTGGTGGTATGATTGTGTCTTAATCACTAAATGAAGAACAAAAACACAAGTAACTAAAAAGTAATTAAGAAATGAGTGCTCTTTTGATCTATCTATGAGAAACATTGTCATTGCAATTAAGAGCAATCACCTTTACCCCAAACTTACAAAACAATTGTAAAACAAAATCACACTCACAATATACGAAACTATGATACCAACAAATAGGTTCATAGTAAAAATCTTCCTCCAAAGAAAAATACTCATAGAATACATATATCTATTGTCAATGAATCAAAACATGGTATATGTAAGTAAATGACTATAAAACAAATTCGTAACTACAGTTGATATATGTAGGAAAACTGAATACAAAGAAGAAGAAATAAAATATCTTTTAACGAAAAACTCATGAACTATGATAATGAAAAGGATCCCGTAATGCAAATCACAACTCTTGCAATTCACTTATGAGAGTGCAGCTACAGCGGAAATATTGCGACTTCTCAAATAAAAAACCAATTTTAATTAATCCCAAATTTTAGTTAAAACCCTAAGACATGCATCTAGATGATTTATCAAAAAAAATATAGCATGCAGGATAAAAATAAACAATTTCAGGAAAAATCCCCCAAAGGGGCAAAACCTTTTATTTCACTATAATTTGTAAGAGAACGGCTTACAATCGGATTACAATGAAATACAGTTTGACTAAGAATTACCCTCAGGTATCGGATTCTGTAGTCGGCGGCTGGAAATATCCCTTTCCAGGAGGGCAGCAATGAATTCACACGCAGCGAACCCACATGAACCTCAGTCCAATCAACAAAGGAAGAACCGCAGCACTCCTCAATGACACGCATCCATAAAACTTTGTAGAGACTCCCTCAGCAATGACACGCAGTCCTCGGTTGCAAAGATCTCCCCACAAAGATTGAACAATAGCAAAGCTTGTGTTCTAGGGTTCCAAAAGATTCACAAAAGTAATTGGGATTTTTTGTGTGAATCAAAAAGATGTTTTGCACATCAAAAAGGTGAAGACTTAGAGTATTTAGGACTCTGAAAATCGTCTTGAAAATTCTTTGAAAAAAACTCCCCGAAGTTGCCATTAAATAAGAAAACTTTGTTCCTAAAAAATCTCTAACAGATCTGGCCGAATTTATCCCAGTCGGATCGGTCCGGCTTGGTGGCGGATCGGTCCGATTTGACCGGATCGGTTCGGATGAGGTCGGATCGGTTCGGATATTTTTTCTTCATCGGTTTGCATTCGATCCGGGGTCTACTGGACCTTGAGCAAGGCGGATCGATCCGGGTAGAGGGCGGACCGGTCCGGTTTTCCCAGAAAAATAAAAACTTTAAAAAGCCTCATTTTGCTTGAAAAAACTTACTTCTTATTTTTATAAAAATTTCCCAATACTAAATATGAACTTTAAGGAACGTAAAAACAAAATTTTACCAAGTTCATTCTCGCAGAGGCTATGATGTTGAAGACACTTTGATATTCGGATCCGTTGATGTAGATGCGATCTTGAGATTCTTCAACGGTGTAACGGCGTACGACATACAAATTGATAATGGACAAAAATGTCCTTACAACTTAGACAAGGTAATTAAGGTTGAGCTCAATTAACTACTTGTCGAAAATGGTCCTACTGACCTGCTATTATTTCCTGACGAAATCCTCTAGTTTCTAACTTGGTACAAAATCAGATTTTGGATCCATTGAAAAAATAGTGGAATGGATCTCATCATAAGATGGAATAGAAGACGACACCAAATTTTCTTGAGAAGTCACCATGTTAGGGATCACATATTCAATAAGACCATTGTCGGATACATTAGAATTTTGGGCACGCATAGAAGAAAAGAATTTAACAATATGATCTTTGATTTGGGAAGGATCAGTCAGAATTACATCATCTTTTTTTTATCATAGAGATAGAATTTATTGTTCTCCTGTGCTTGACATATTTGTTGAAGAATGCAGTGCACCTATCCCTATATTGATTCCACTTAAATCTAGCTTTGTCTCTCCAAAAAGATTCTTCAAAATTCAAAGCCTCTACTAAATTATCGTTGGCTTGAATTTATAAAGACTAACATGATTAGGGACATATTTGTCAATTTCATATTGTACTTTTAGTAATTCGTCTTTGTATTTAATAAGTCTTCTATGAATATTCCCAACACTTTTATAATCCACTTTTTGATAGCTCCTTTCAAAGTTTTTAACTTTTGTTGAAGAACAAAAATACGGTAGCCAACTCGAGAAGTCTGATTCCAAACTTGCTTAACCAAATCAAGAAAATATCTATGATAAAAAAAGAAGAAAGGAATTTAAAAGGTCTAGGATCACTGAGATGCATTTTGAAAGATTGAAATAGAAGATGGTGGTGATTAGAAACACATTTGGGAAGACCAAAGCATGAAACATTAGTCCAAGAGGAAATTCATTCCTGGTTACATGGATCTCTGTTTAGACTTCGCTCCACCATAGATGTAGGACTTTTCTTACAAGTAAAAAGGATACCAAAAGTATCTATATTAAAGAATTGACAGTCACCAATCATCTTTCTAAAGTCAAGACATGGTATGTAGTATGGAATTCTAACTTCCCTGCATTTATGAGCTCCGAGAACACTATTAAAATCACCTATAGTTATCCAAGGTCCATAAATTAAGGATATAATATTAGTCATTTCGTGCCATAAAGTTCTCCTTTAAATTTAGTCTGTTGAAGCATAGAATATAGTGTAGGATGCATCATATTTTGCAAAAAATTATACTTGTTTGCTAGAAATTTTAAGTCAGTATGACTTTGTTCATCACTTGTTGCTGAATTTTAAGTCAGTATGACTTTGTTCAACACTTGTCGCTGAATTTTTTAGTACAAGAGAATAAGTTGGTAGTAATTTTTACCCGAAAAACAAAAATATTAAAAAAATGCAGAAAGAATTTTCAGTGCTTAATGATAGTTTTATAAGATAGGATCCCAATGTAAAATCTTAGTTGATCTCTCCTTTAATCATTGTTGTGATCTTAAATGAATCACTTTTCTACACAAAAACCTTGTCTATAGACCTACAAGGCTAAAAGACAATTTAACATACACTCCGGTTCAATTCATCCTACTGTCCGGTTCTGCGGCAGCTAGAGTCTGCTGCCATGAAAGAGTACTATTTCAAGTCATCAGTGCAACATTATTATTTTAATTTGACTAGTCTAAGACAACATTTTGTTTATGATTTATTTTGTTTTCATCCTTTTGATATTAATATGCATCGCATAAACATTGGGTGTGCACTGGTAGATATTGCATACATATCTCCATAGCTAATGTAAGTTTTTATTTTATTGTATTAGGTTCCGGTCGTGCACGCTCCCCAATATATTTTACGCGGCAAGGATTCACGAGGGAATTCACGCGTCTTCGTTCTAGTTCAACTAATCCAAATATCAACGACGCTTCCGACGATATCCCTTTTGATGTTAACAACTATGAGGGTACTATATTCATATTTGGAAACATATTAATTGGCAACATACAAATAATTTTAGTTAAGTAGGGATATCAATGTTTTTTTTAAGTATAGATTTAATTAGTATTATGTTGATCCATTTCATGCATGTTATAGGTGAAAGAGTAACACCCGTGCAACGATTTCACCCTAGTCATCAAAATGTTGTCAATTTTGCACACATTGTTTCATTGGGTGCTAATACCAGTGAGGGTGTGATTATAATCTTCGTAGCTTTAGCAATGATTTTATTCTACATTTTTTTTCATAATTTTCTTTTTGGGGTTAGTGTGGATGAAAGTGATATGTGTGACTGTGATTATGCTTTTGATGACTTCAAACTTATGGGTTTATTTTAATTTTGTCTTTATGTATCCATTCAAGAGAGGAGATCTAGTTGATCCGATGCCTTTTCACTCATTGAACTAATATCATTCATTACAGGAAAATTTAGTGTTAGAAGAGCTTTTATATTCCATTGATTAATTCTCAAATCAATTTTTTCATTTCTAAAGCATTTGGTGACTTGTGTAGATCTTTGGTTTTGTTGGCTATTTGCTGATCAACTTCAATTGACAAGGATTTGGGTCCCAAAGCATGGATTGAGATTCTAAATGTGTTGGATTCTCACAAAATCTATTTGTGTTAGTATTCATGGGTATTGTGGAATATCTTGATGGTCCATCCATATCATATTGGTTCACATTTATTGTCAAAGAAAGGCCAGTGAACGGGTGTGTCCTTTGTTTCTCATGTTGAATTAAAGGAGGTATAATCCACTATCAAGATAAAAATCAACTTGTAATGTTGGTTTTAGAATCCGTATGATTTAGATTTTTTCCTGGGTGTGTCAAGATCAAGGGAAATGCTATGAAATGCATATATTAACATTGTTTATAGCAACGATTTTACTATTGTCTGTTGTCAATGAGTATTGATTAGAGTCGAATAAGTGATGCATTGACCAAGGCGTGGAATGCATGGATGGATATTGTTCCATTTGTGGGACAATGTTTATTTTGATGATTTAGAGATCATTTTGTAAAGTCCATTACTAGATCTTTAATCAAAAATCCGTTGTTAGTTTAGGTTATACAGACCCTTAGTGTTAGTGAGATTGGTTTAGCATATACATGAACATAATTATATAGATACTTTTTTACAGCAGTTTTATATATACTTTGAAAAGTGTAGTTCATGTCATGTGGACTATTGGGTGCTCTATTTGGCATTGGCTTGAAATTTTATTTTTCATGTTCATATGTTATTCTTTGGGTATTTGATTTGGTTACTACGTAGATGTCTTGTTCTGGTTAGATTTTAAACTTATGAATGGTTGGTCGACTTCATCACTATTGACTCGTTTGACTTCTTCACGTAAATGCATTTTGAGTCTAATTTTGTCCGGTTAACGGATGATTGTTTTTTAATCCAAGTTTACATTCAAGCTTGATTGGATCCTTTACATGCGTGTCTTTAATATTTATGTAGTTTAATGATTACGTTTTAGTCTTATGGGTGGATACATGACGTATAAAAAGAAAATGGAAAATGGAATTTGAACTATATTGCTAAATACATTAGCCTACTTAAAATTAATAATTTGCTCGATTATTTTCAAGAATGCTAATTCGTTTTTATCATTTCATATTGTCACATTAAAATTTGTATTTTCATTTGATTCTTTGCCTCTCTTATGAATTATGTCTAATGGCTCCGTTATTCGCTATTAGCGGGTTGCGTTATACTTCCTTTAGAACAAACTCTTACTCACATTATTTACAGGTTATCTAATATGTCCCCAACGAGAACACTTGAAAATAAAGTTGGTCTCCAATTCGGAATTACTAAGTACACATGGATGAGTTTTTGTATCCCTTTTCATTTCTTAAGTTACACCACTAAAAAAATCTCAATAAAATTCCATTTGGTGTGATCACTTTATAATAATAACTTATTGGCAAAACAAATCTTATTGAAATTGTTTTGATTGTCTTTCATATCTTTATTAAAATTATTCTATAATTTTAAATGTATACCCATGTTTGACATAACCCTAGCTAATGGTTTTGGTTTCTTGTGTAGTTATGCTTGGTTATGTGCGTGCACGTGTCCCAAGATCTTCTTCGCATAAAGGATTCTAGGGAGAATCCACACGTCCTTCTCATTCAACTGGCCCAAATGTCGCCTACTCTCCGAACATTATTGCATTCGTTGTTAACAACAATGAGGGTATGGTCTTTGTATTTTAAGTCAAATTACTTGACAATTACAAATATATAATTATGTTGGAAATATACCAACGTTAGGTTAAGTCTAATTATAAAACTATTATGTTAATCCATTTTATGTCTATTATAGGTCATAGAACAACTCCTGGGCAACGATTTGTGGTAGAGCCGAATCAACCTTTTTCATAAAATAGCCATCAAAATGTAGCCGACTCTCTCGACACTTTCTCATCGGGTTTTAATACCACTGAGGGTATGATTACTTTCCAAACTAGTTTTTAAATTTATGTTAATGTATAACAAAACTTAAACTTTAAACCATTACATAGAATCCATCATGGGAACATTGTGAGTAGAAAGTTTTGGATATTGCAATCATGCTACTAATATTTAATTCCATATGATATCATGTATTGTCAATTCATAATTTTAAATTTATGTTAATACAGAAGACAATTTTTTATTTTCGTTTAGTGACTATTGATTTGATATAAGTTTTAAGGGTTGTATTGATTTGATATAGAAGATAATTTTTTATTTTCGTTTAGTGACTATTGATTTGATATAAGTTTTAAATTTATGTTAATGTATAACAAAACTTAAACTTTAAACCATTACATAGAATCCATCATGGGAACATTGTGAGTAGAAAGTTTTGGATATTTCAATCATGCTACTAATCTTGAATTCTATATGATATCATGTATTGTCAATTCAAAATTTTAAATTTATGTTAATATAGAAGACAATTTTTTATTTTCATTTAGTGACTATTGATTTGATATAACAAAACTTAAACTTTAAACCATTACATAGAATCCATCATGGGAACATTGTGAGTAGAAAGTTTTGGATATTTCAATCATGCTACTAATCTTGAATTCTATATGATATCATGTATTGTCAATTCACTAGGGAAAAAATGACGACGACAACTATGTTAGATTTGTTAATTATCCTTATCACTGCTAATGCTATCTCAGTTATTTGATATGATTTCATGCTTGATAATTTTCATTACTGATGTGAATTTCCTCCATGATTTTATTGTAATTATGCTAAAATGTTAAACGTTGTATTGATGTTTTACATAATTTCTGCATCAATATCTCCTCAACTAATGTTGTTGGTTTCTGGTTTAGTTATCCCTAGTTCCGATCGTGCTGGTGTCCCAAAATTATCTACGCGTCAAAGATTAATGGGAGAATCCACACGCTCCCTTCTTCTCAATCAAAGGACCTAAATGTTGACTACTCCACCAACACTATTGCATCAAATGATAACAATAATGAGGGTATGATCTTTGTATTCTAAATCAAATTACTTAGACAATAGTAATATTGACTACTCCACCAACACTAGTTACAATAGTATTGTGTTAATCCATTTCATACATGTTATAGGTCATAGAGTAGCTCCAGTGCAACGGTTTGTGGTAGAGACGAAACATCATTCTTCAGGACATAGTCATCCAAATATAGCTAAATCTACGGACATTATTTCACATACTAATGAGGGTATGATTTACTTATAATTAAAAACAAAATATTTAATTATTATTTTTTTGTTTCTTATATGCTCATCGTGGTAGTTGCGAAAACATCCACATCAGTGGATATTGTCTGATTGTTGTCTAATCCCCTATTTTCTGCTTGATTTGAAACAAAAATTGAATATTGGTGCGTAGTTCCAAGAACACAGCATTTCATTGGACATTTGAGCATGTTATGCTCTGGCGTTCTGCACCTTCTCTACCCCCAGTAAAAATTCTAAAGAACCAATTGCACTACACCAAAACACGCCATTATGTGAGGGACCTGATTAACTTACCAAATGCTTGACAACTTCGCCTCTTCTGTGAGGGAATGTCGAAAGTGGCAGTTATGGCCATAGGGACATGGATCACCATGAAGGACTGGATAGAGGAATAATAGCTCGAGATGAGGCACATGCGCATAGTCATTCCCTCTTTAATCTAAAATTATATTTAACACAATAAGAAAAAGTTAATCGTAGGTAATATTACGAGCATCAAGACCATGTTTGATACCCTTAAGATAGTCAAGAGGTATACTTGACCAGTTTTAGTATAATAATTAGTAAAACATGACATTTCGGTCTGTGTTCTACCATTCCGGCCTATTCCGACATGCGTTCTGCCATTTCTGCCTATTTCGGCCTTCGTTCTCCTTCTGTTCTTCAAGTCTGTCCTTCGCTCATATAAGGTAAGAGCTCCAACATTTGTTTTTAGTTTTAATTCAGTATTTTACTAAAAAAATCTTATATGAAACCTTTTTTAGTTTGTTTAATTTTTGTTTTAGTTTTTATTCAGTATTTTACTAAAAAAACTTATTCAGTAGTTTTAGCTTTAGTTTTTATTCAGTAGTTTGTAAAAACTTTGTTAGTTTTAGTCTTTTTTTTATACGAAACCTGTTTTGTTAGTTTTAGTTTTTTTTTTGGGTAAAAACTTCGGTTTTTAGTTTTTTTTTCCTGTTTTTTAGTAAAAACATGTTTTAGTTTTTCTTTCTGTTTTTTCCCACCTGTTTTTTCCAAATAAAGTTGCTATTTTTTTTCTAAAAAATATGTTTTATCCCCTGATTATGGATCCTTTTACATCATTTAATGCGTTGGATTATTTTGTTGTGAATTTATTAGACTTTTTATATTTTTTTCCCTTTTTTTTTCCTTTTCGGTGAGGCTTACGCCTCGAGGCTTACGCCTCGACTCACCTTTCACCTTTTTAAACATTGATTCGAATTCCCCAGTTGATTACCAAAGAATCTTGGAAAGCTGCCCTGTGACATTCTGAATACTACACCAAATCATCAACTTTCTCACACTCATATCTATCTACAACATTCTGAATACTACACCAAATCACCAAATCACATATTTGACTCAACATTGTTGATTGATTTCAATGCAACTTAAAATCAATTTCAAATAAAACCTACAACATTTGAGTTGCGCAAGACGTATCTAACAACGCTAGAATGCATTGACCCATTGCATCATTACCTATCATGCTGCTGCTCGTGGTCAGCAGTGTGATAAAATAGGCCAGCAACGATGCCTCTATGTCCGAGGGCTTATCACAGTAGCTTCTATTTTCATTCTTCGTCCAAAAAGACAAATTTTGATCTTAAATTTTTTTATCACAGTAGCTGCCATTTTCACTCTTAAAAATTCTTCATTCTTGGTCCAAAAAGACAAAAATTTAAATCGTCGAGCTGACTGATTATTTTGATCTTTAATTATTAGCAGAAGGGGACTATGGTCTGAGTTGGCCTTATGTAGGTGATCAACGGAGCTAATAAAAGGTCCATCAAGCCAATTTCTATTTCCCATAACACGATCCAACCAAGCCCAAATCCTTGCAATGCCTTCTCGATGTTAATAAGAGCGAGATTGAAATATTGTTTTTATTTGACTAATCTAAGACAACATTTTGTTTATGATTTATTTTGTTTTCATCCTTTTGATATTAATATGCATTGCATACACATTGGGTGTGCACTGATAGATATTATATGCATGTATCCATAGCTAATGTAAGTTTTTTGTTTTGTTGTATTAGGTTTCGGTCGTGCACGCTCCCCAAGATCTTTTACGCGGCATGGATTCACGAGGGAATCCGCGCGTCTTCATTTTAGTTCAACTAATGCAAATATCAACGACGCTTACGACAATATCCCTTTCGATGTTAACAACTATGAGGGTACGATCTTCATATTTGGAAACATATTAATTGACAGCATACAAATAATTTTAGTTAAGTAGGGATATCAATGTTTTTTTAAGTGTAGATGTAATTAGTATTATGTTGATCCATTTCATGCATGTTATAGGTGAAAGAGTAACACATGTGCAACGATTTGTGAGAGAGTCCAATCACCCTCCTCCACACCCCAGTCATCAAAATGTTATCGATTTTGCAGACACTGTCTCATCGGGTGCTAACACTAGTGATGGTATGATTGGGGTTATTATGGATGAAAGTGATATGTGTGACTGTGATTATGATTTTGATGACTTCAAACTTATGGGTTTATTTTTAATTTTGTCTTTAAAGTTGAATTGACCATTTTTTAATTACTTTCGCTATTTTTTTTATAATAGGTTCTAGTTCCAGGAAACGAGTTAGGGGACCAACACGAGGGATTGGTTTTCAAAAGAAGCTATAGAGGGGGGAGAACATTCAAATCCTAATCTCGGAGGTTCGTCTAGTAGGGTTCTCTTCTTCGAATTTAAAATCTGAGGCAGGCATTGTTATCTGAGAAAATACCCCATTCAATTTCAGGAATTGGAAGGAAGTTCCAAAGGAGAACAAAAATCATATGTGGATACTTGTGCGGGTAAGATACCTATATGCTCATATATGGAACACGATCCACATTTAGAGTTATGAGTTATTTTTTTTAATTTCTTTTGAATAGGACAAGTTTCAATTGCCAAATGATGATTACAAGAAGTCTGTAGTAATGGCACAACTCAATAATCAATTTCGTAACTTCCGCTCGAAAATGCATCGTGAACACTTCAAGCCACACGGCTCTTTGGAACGGGCACTTCAGCATCATCCTCCAGAATTAAGTGAGGCTAAATGGCATGATCTTTGTTTCACACTTGCGGATGAAAATTTTCAGGTTATTTACGAATTCTATTTTTTATTATTATTTATGCGAAGTGCTGATTTGACATGCTCTTTTTCTGTAGTAAACACTATGCAGATTAGATTATTGTAGTAAATATTATTCTTTTTTTACCTTGATAACCAATGTTAGTGGGAAGAGTCCAGTTAAGATCCAATGCTCTATTTGAGTTTGTTATACTAAGACCTTTAATTAGTGGTTTGCATCTAGTTATCTAATTTTAAATTTATTTGGACATGAATATCTGCAGAAAAGAAGTGAAATAAACTCGAACAATTGATCGAAGCAGACAATTCTCCATTGCAGTGGAAGCAAATGATTTCGTCAAGTGGAGTTTGAGATGGTAAATATCTCTAAAAATATTTTGTCTAAACTAATCATTTTAATATGTTTTAGCACTTTATTTTGTATCAAAATTTGTACAGCGTGATATGGAGACTGGAACTCCGGCGTCCATGAGTAAGGTATGGCATACGACTCATTGGAGCAAAAAAAAGGGAAATTGGGTGAATACAACTGTTGGAAATGTTTATGTAAGATGTGTTTTAGTAGTAGTTTGTTAATAACGTTTTTACCTATATCGTATGTTATAATTATAATATCTTCGTTATTATTAATAGGATGATGTGCTAGCAATACTCAATTCACAATCTCAACTTGAAGACGGTGTGGTGATGAATGATGGTGATGCATTTCAAGAAATTCTAGGACATCGCTCAGGATATGTATGTGGTCGTGTGGTTGGTCTTAAACCCACATCATCCCCAGTTGCTGCTATGCAAAAGGGGAAAGACAATGAGAGAGATAGACAAGTTGATGAGGTGAGGAAGGACGCTGACGAGGCAAGCAGGGAAGCAGATGAAGCAAGAAGGGAGAACGCGACAATGAAAGGACGAATGGATGAGCTTAATAGGAAACTTGAGGCATTAAGTGACCTCGTAACACAGCAATATAACTCTTCATGGTAAGCACATAACCCTAAACTTGTTTTATATTTGGCATGAACGACTTTAGCTTTCTCTAGTTATCCACTAACAATAATCCTAATACACAGAGAAGAACTTTTTTTGGGAGGGTGGGTGGGGTATAATTGGGAAAAGAATTTGATGTTAATGAATGTGATTTATTATATTTTTATTATTATTTCATAAGACTTGTAAGTGAAATTTATAAATATACTTTGATTAATCTTCCAAAATCTATTGTCGTTATTTTTCAAAGTGATAACTCTAAACAAATTCTTTTTTTTTTTTGCAGATTCAATGAAAGCTTTTGTAGAGGAGAGTACCAATAAAGAAGAATGGTGGATTAGACTTGTTTTATTTATTTATTTCAATGGTAGCACATTTCTTGTGAATAATTTATTTGAAATAGTTTTTAGCGTAGGAACTTTTGAGACAAAAAATTATTTTCCAAAGATTGCTATATTTATGAGCTATATAAATGTCAATGACCTTATTAGCATTATGTATATGAGTTATTTTGAGTATTTGGATAACAAGTAACACTACAAGAAAAATATCAATTCATTGCAATGTTATTAGTGGCTAATCATTTATTTCCACTAAAACATATATTTTGAGTTTACTAGATCGAGTATGGAGTTTAAAATCTTTCTTGGCTTTATCGATTTATGAATTGTTATAGGTTTGGATTATTGGTGTTGAGATATCTCAGGTAGAGCGCTAATTTGGGACAATGAATTTTGTTTATATATAATTGACTGCCATTTTTCAATTTCTTTCGCCGCCTACAATTATTATTGTTATTATGTTAATCCATCCCTTGCTTATTATAGCTTATAGAGGAAAACACATGTCGCAATCTACGACAGAGTCTAATCTAGCTCCTTTTCAATCTAATCATCCATTGTAGGCAACTCTCTCGACACCAATTTCTCAGGTGTTAACATTGGCGAAGGTATGAAACCATTATTTTATAACTTTACTTAAAAATTTGTTTACTCAAAATAGTTATGTTTGATCTGATCGTGCAGCTCCGAGATTATCTGTGCGTCAAGGATACACACAGGAACCCATGCGTCCTACCCTATCAATTCTTTCACTTTTCTAACATTCTCCAACTTTCTTGATTGATGGAGAAGGAAGGGGTCACCATTTTTTAATAATTTTTCTAGTGTCACAACACAGGTTGGAGTGACGCCTGAATGAATTGAAGCTCCCCGCATTCTGGTTGATGCAAAAATGCAAGAGAAGATGAGAGAAATGCAGAAAGAGCATCGACCTTCCACTCCTACATGCCAGATCATAAGTGGCGATACATGTGGAGTGTTGGTCCTCTCCCATCAAACACCTGCTTTCAGGTTTACATATTTCTCTTCTTTTCCTAACATCACCATGGTTTTATGACTATTATTAATGATCATCATCAATGTGTAGGAATTGAATTCGGATCCAGTCATACCTCAAGGATTTCCTGAATGGAAAGACACTATGGACTCATGGGGATTCAAAATGATATCCGTGGGAGAGACTATTGCTGAAATGGCAGTAATTGGGTTTGGACTGCCAAAAGATTCATTCACTTGTCTTTTGAAGCAGGTGAAAGTTGTTTCTTGTAATAACTTTTCTTTATATATATATTTCAGAGTAATTGTAGAGGGATTTTTCAATGGGACTCCTTGATGTGGAAGCCCTGTATTGAATTGTATATGCCATGTCGTGTGTCCCCGTAATTTATAACATGTAAAAATGTGGTGATGCCAAGTCAACGATATTCGTGTTGAGAATCTCATTTAAGATTTTCTAGAATACCTCATATTTCTTTCCAAATTGTATTTTGTGAGAACTTGAAAGATCAAAAGCAGAAAATGGTGACAAAGAAGTGATGATTGAAATTGGTCTTCTTTAATTGGATTGTTGATATTTTTTATGCAAAATTATAAAATGTATATAAATCTATCACTTTATGGTATATTCTTTTACCCAACGGATAGTTGCAAGCTCCTTTCCTATTCATCATAATATGAGTTCAAATGAGTCCCATTTTTATTGCATTGTTACTTCAATCCTTTGGTTTTGTAGTATCTGTTCACGTGGGGTTATGTGATGTTGACCATATATGTGTTGAATGTTTAATATGAAATGCACCTCATTATAACTTCACAAGTAGGCTCTACATTCATATTTATATTAAGTAGATGATTGAATACAGTTTAAATTGTATATTTTTATTTGAAATTAAGAACTAGAAACAAGAGCAAACAAATGTTCTTCTTTGTGCAAGAATTTTTAAACTATGCTCAAGAAAAGATGAATTGTTAATTTATTCAGTTATATGTTTGAAGCCCTACACACACTTGTCATATGCTAGATCAAAGAGTGCTCCGTTTTCAAACCTTTCAGCTGCATTGGACCAGTAATCCCAGCACCCGCTAGATCAGTGGTGTGCCCTTAGCAGTCACCCAAAGGGTTACATGTCAATGTCAACTTAAATTTGAATTCATTTTGCTGCTCATAGTGTTGTTGTGTAAAAGGCTAAGAGCATGGCAGATAAGGTTGAGTGGTTAAACAAACTGATAAATGTAATTAGAATAAAAGGTGGTCCAGTGAAGGCTGAATCTGGTCTTCCCATGCGAAAAAGTTTCTCTAATGGTTCTCTTGTGAGTAACTGCATTTGCAATCTTCGTTATCAAGTGCGTTTGCATTCATATACAGGTGCGTTACCAACACTAAATACCATAAATTTGGGTTTATATACAAATATACATCTGATTTACAATTTGTGTTCCTCTGATTTGATGTGCATTTGATTTGCAATTATCAGGTGCGTTATATCAGGTGTGTTTGAAATTTTCGTTATCAAGTGTGTTTACAATTATATACAGTTGCATTATCAACACTAAATACCATAAATTAGCGTTTATGCACAAATATACATCTGATTTGCAATTTGCAATTTGACTTCCTCGGATTTGATGTACATGTGATTTGCATTTTTCGTTTTTATACAGGTGCATTGTCAACACTAAATAAATATCATAAATTTGCGTTCATATACAAATATACGTCTGATTTGCAATTTGTGCTCCTCTGATTTGATATACATCTGATTTGACATATACAGGTGCATTCATATTTAGTTGTGTTCCTCTGATTTGTATGTGAATGTGATGATTTTTTGTATGTATATTTGTATACATAGTGTGTTCCTCTGATTTCTTTGTATGCATTCATCCTTTGATGTCTTTGTATGCATTCATATAGGTGCTTTTCTCTGAATTCTTACTGGCGATTCATCGGATAGGTGCGTTCCTCTCATTTCTCTCTTGCCTATGATTCACCGATATATATATATATATATATATATATATATATATATATATATATATATATATATATATATATATATATATATATATGTCGGGATTGAAATAAAAGGTCTGATTTGATAGTACTTAATGTAACGTCTGAGCTATTAAAGTGTTCTAATTTTGTTGGTTGGTTTGGTTTGGTTTAGTTATCCGATTTATGTTCTCACCCCATGTTTCAATGATTTCAATTCTTATTTTTTAAGTGTAAATTTAAATTCTTCTTTGTTTGTTATAATGAGATCTATAGAGATCATGTGTATTTGTGAAAGTTTTGATTGATATAATATCTAGCAAATAGTAAAAAATATTCATTATATATACAATTGTATAATGAATTCGATTCACCGATTCATCGAATACACCTGTACAAAATCGAATGCACAGGTCAACTAATTCACTGGTAAATGATGAAATAGGGAGTATTCAAAGTGTACAATATTTTCTATGGTTTTTAATTCTCAAGTTGTGAGGAGTGGGTCTTAATTTTTATTTAAGAATATTTCTCTGAGTGATTGGAATAATAAGGAGGTGATATTTGAATAAATATGTGATTGAGAATTTCACATTTGGATCATAAGATTTGGGTACCATTGTATAACTACAAGCTCAAGTAACATTAGATTCTGTTGAAGTTTAAAAGTATAAGTAAGCCCAATTTCAATTAGTGTGTGTTTGTGTAACAACTTAAAAATGTTTTGAAAAAGGGAATTTATCTTCATGAATAGTTGAAAAGTAGTCTTCCTCTACCTGGATTTTCATTGGTTTCTCCCAAGGGCCTTTATTGTGTCACGCGCGCATCTTCCAACAATCGGGGGAGGTGCTGAGTACATAGATGAGGCGGTCCCCAGAATGAAAGTCCATTACCTTGTGCTCTAGATCTCCTTAACTTCAGTTGAACAAAATAGGTCCAATCTTGTTCAACCGTAGCGTGGGCAAAACCTGACAGCCCGCCTAGAGATTGACCTTCTCCATTCCCGGAAGGAAGCCCTACTTTCCTTCCCTCCCCTAACAGGTTTTAGATACTATACTAAAGACTCTAGTCTGAGACATGAAACTAGAAAACACGAGATCCTTACTAGAGCTCATGACGTAACTAAAACATAGCATCAAAAGAGGGATACATATAAAGAGAGGTAGACCAAGAGAAATACAAAACAAACTATCTGGCCAACAGTCTCAAATGGTTTGAGTGGTGAAGAGACTAAAGCACCATGGCCCATTGAGAGACATAAGGCATTAGGTAGTATACTGACATATGGCCCTGCCTCCTAATAAATACTCTGAATAATTATAGCGTTTACTTTGTAATATCTATGTTTCGATTTTCTATGGTCAATCATTTCAATAGAGAGAAAAAAGGACCTACTTATGTTCATTATTCTGGTATTTATCTATAATGTACATCTAGTTATAATCCTATACTTATGCTTATGTACATCTAGAGTATCATGTGTACAACTTATACTTATGCGATTGTTAGTGATTGTATGATTGGGCCACATTACAGATTTCATATCTTATGCGATTGTTAGTGATTGTATGATTGGGTTACAATACGGATTTCATATCACTTACTCACGCCAACACCATAATAATGCGTCATTTAGAGAAGACATTTTCTAGTAAACAAGAAGTCCAATTAGTACCACGTGTTATGATAGTACAAAACATGGGGGACAGATTAACTGCTCATGTGACAATGTGCCTTGACAAATGCCATATGAACTGGTCCTGTACAACTTATGCTTATGCAATTATAAGTGATTGTATGATTGGGTCACATTACGGATTTCATATTTCTTACTCACACCAACACCATATTGATGATTTTGGAGAGAAATAGAGATTATGTTCCACGGGCAACAATCGAATGAAGGCAAACACGAAGACGACGCTGATTTATCCAATTTTATCGCTTCTCTCATGGACTACACCCCCACTATTCCTGATGAATTAGTGGAGCATTACTTGTCTAAGAGTGGCTTTTAATGTCCTGATGTTTGATTAATCAGACTGGTAGCCGTTGCTACACAAAAGTTTATTGCATAGGTATCGACTGATGAATTTCACCACTATAAGGCAAAACAATCGGCAATAGTCAGGGAAAAGAGAGACAAGCAACAAAAGGATAAGCGACCAATCTTGGCAATGGATGACCTTTCGAAAGCTCTGCGAGAATATGGTGTGAATGTGAAACATCAGGAGTATTTTGCTGACAGCCCTTCAGCTAGGTTAGATGTGAATGTGAAACATCAAGAGCATTTTGCTGACAGCCCTTCAGCTAGGTTAGATCCTTCTTCAAAAAATGAATGAGCTTCTGGGCTTCTTTGTAAGAAAAGTTCTTCATGATTTTTTAGCTCAATTATAACTTTCAAATATGACTATAATGATATGATGATACTAATAAGATTACTAGTGCTCCATGAGTTCCTTATCACCTCTTTTATATCTTTGTGAGTAACCTAAGCAGCAACCCTCTACAAAAATAATCATTCCTCTGATTTATTTAAGGCGCTATTTGGTTCAGGGTGAAAAGTAAAATGGTGAAAACAAATTCTTGTATTCAGAGTAAATTATGTTCATAAACAACTTTATATGCTATAATTATGTGATTTGGACAAAAATAATGAAACGGATTCCACTCCATATAGGTAAAATTATCTTTCACGATTTTATTTTGCATCCAAGTAGGTATATCGCCCTGAACCAAAAATGGCCCAAGGAGGTATAGGAGCTCATACCTCAAAATCCATGTATCTACTTATTTATTACTTTAACAGAGATATTCTCCATCAAGTTGAACTTGAGATTGTTCTTAGGGACTATGATATTAATTCTGCATCATATCACTACGCTGATATCTGATTACAGTAGAACGACCTCTGTATTTTTCATTGATGGCCATGTACTACATGAATCACTACCTCGTACTTGTTTAGCTTCACCTGGACTTGATATCTTAAGCGAATCAAGTGAGGTAAGATCCAAAAATTATGCAATATCCATGTCTTCAGAAAAGGTGGCCTTGCCCTTTTGTTCTCTGTCTCCCCTTGGTCCAAAATTTTCTGGTGCACCCTTTTTATTTGATGTAACTTGAGTAGTTTCCCTATGTATTATTTCTATCATTTTGCCTTCGAAAATCGCTTCTTCATATGCTTGATGTAATTTCTAAAGCATATGTTTGGTATCTTTATTGTGCAGAGACTTGATGGCTTTTTAGCTTTCCTAACTGGAGGATGATTCTCCCCTAAATCATAGAAACTTCCGTTTGCAGCAACCAGTGTTAATGGAGATAGTTTTTTACTATACTATGCATCAATAAACTTCAATGGGAATTTTCCTTTGAATTATTGTAGAGGCAAAAATTTAAAAAGAGGCGTTGGAAATGATGATCTATGAAGTGAGAAGAGTCGTCTGCGTATTCTAGTTAAAGGGCAAATACAACTGGTATTAATTTTTTCTCCCTTTAAAATAATTAGGAATTGTTTGGCCTATTCAATGCATAGTATATAGTACACTGACACTATATACACAGGTCATGACATTTTACTATTTTCTACCATGTCTCTAGTAGGTTATGTCGATACCTATTATTGAATGTAGTGACTCTTTGACCTCCTACTGTACTATAATGTTACCTTTTGTGGCGTGTTGGACCTCTCATTGGCCTTATTTGTGTATTCATGTTCGTGAACCTTTTATGAGCCCAACATTACGACCACTGGTGTCATTCTTTGTAAGGTAATTACATAGTTATCATACAATTCCTTTGACATATAATGCAATATTTCCTGGAATCTGGATTACATAAAGAACATACATTACATTGTTATTAAACTAGAATATGTGGAGGGTCAGTTGAGTTAAGTTTATGCATTAACTCAGTGTAGTATAAAAATAGATACATGATATGGATGCAAAAAAGAAAAAAAGAGACACAAATACATTAAAAACATGTGCGCACACAGGCATATATTTACATAATGCATACATATATATTAAATTTGACAACGAGTGTTAGTTTTTATCGAGTTTGTGGCTTATCGAGTTCGTGCTTAAACGGGTGACTTTTCTATCGTGTGGAAAAATCATATTTAAAGCCGATCGGTTAACTTAACATGTCGTGTTCATTCTTTGAAATTAAGTGAGGCTAAATTAAGTGTTTAGTTTTTAAGCCCCTTTGTCTCTTTTGTTGACAATATTTTGTATTGATTCTAATTGTTGTAGGATTTGTGTCATACACATGGCTTGTTTGTTTTGTCATTGAGTTGAGTTCCAAATGGCTTTCGACTTGGAATAAGTGTTGTTGGATTATGTGGATTGTGAAGATGACATTACTTATCCTAAATTTGATGACATTCCAACGATCTATGTCGAAGAAGTCAACGAGGATTGTGAAGAATAAGATTGTACCGATCCGGCAACAGGATTCAAAAGCCATTGCCAAACTGCACATCTTAGCTAATCTGACAATTATTGATTATAACCAGAAGAATAACGTAAATTATGTTTTTTTAATCTTTTTCCAACATTACAATACATGCATAATTATATACAATTTTTTTTATCCCTACTTATATTTGGATGAACTAATTTCTTATAAAAAGAAGACCATTCATTTGGGCGAGTCCTCAAGGAAAATTCTCAGGATGATCATGGGATACTATACTATATTACCTTTGAGCCCAAGACACTCGGTTGAGATGCTATTATGACGTTTCAAGATCACGTGTTGGATGGAATTTGGTCTACAGAGGTGGATTTGGTTAGGATAAATCCTACCAATTAATCACAGGTGATTTCTAGCTTCATCTTCACGTGTCATTCAGACTATTGAACTTTTCAATCAACTAGTTAGTGTGCGACATACATGTACATGTCATGTTATTTATAACTTTTTAGTTTTGCTTGGTTGAACATATTAGATTCCAATTATTCCACTGAAAACAAAGTCACCTTATTGTTTCATAGTTCTTTTAGGTTCGTTAGTTTTGAGGTGATTCATAATTTTTAAAATGATTAATACTATTGAATTAAATTCTCTCAAGTCTTGGATTTAGTTAGTTCCAATCATAAATGATTAATACTATTGCTACCTTGTGTCGTACTAAAAGTATGAGAGCAATTGCCTTGTATCATTGCGAAATTGAAGCATTTTGTATCAGTATATGGGGCAATAGACTGGCGTACGTGATTAGGCACAATACAAGAGGCAGATTCGTTGTTTAATAACTGTCAAACTACTCAAGCTTATAACTGTCATCCTAATATCTTTGCCTAATAACCGTCGGCCAAATATCTTTGCCTAATAACTGTAAGCTTACTCAAGATTATAACTGTCAGCCCAATATTTTTTCCTAACAACTGTCAGCCTAATATCTTTGCCTAATAACTGTCATCCGACTCAAACTTATAATATAATTGATAAGCCTGTGTGGTTTGTAAAAGTTTCCAATATATTCTTTGAAACTTTTGTTCTTTTAACATTTTCTATCAAACTACTGTGGGATCATGAGTTATATATATATCCACACTGTATTAGAGTTATTAATAGCAATTAATGCATCCTAATGTTTTGCTTTGTCAACATAGTATTTACTCTTATAGAGATAACCGTGTTAAACTAAAGATTCATGTTTTCTTAGAAAGCAAAAGAATATGAAGCATTAAAACCTTCCATTTACCCTCAAAATCTTCATTTGTCTCCCTTACAATACACATTGATCCATCATCTATAATGTTTATGAACCTAAATCTCTCTTATCCTTATTCTAACCGTACCAGAACCATTTTTACATCAAAGGTTATTGTATTTATTAATAAATAATCCAAACCATAGATCGTTATTAGATTTAAGTTCCACCAATACTTCATACCAAAGGTTTTACAAGTGTCATTTAAGGATAAAAAGCCTAAACCCTCCTTTTTAACTAGATGACACAAATTTTCCCACTTTACCTAGTGGTGTTTCTTCCCATATTCTTTAGATGCTCCCCATAAGAAGTTATTGAAGATGTTTCATATTTGATTTAATGATTTTTTGGAGGTTTGAGGGTGTTACAAGGGCTGATTAAAGTATAGAAATTAGAAAAATACCAGTTTTGACCAATTCACCTTATTGCCACATGAAAGTTTCTTAAAATAGAATGCTCAATGAATATATTGTCATGTAAGTAAATGATGCTTTGGAAACTATGCAATATATTTTCTCAATTTATGCTTTTACAACTTCTATTTGGTATTACTTTAGTAGTGAGTTTAGAATCTCTGCTAATTTTGCTAATTTTTCTTTCTGTCATCTAAGATTGACAATTTGCTATCTTATTCATGTAATGTCACACACATTCAAGTGTCTTATCAATTGGATTCTCCCTTCCATAATATGTTGGTAACTATGGAAAGCTTAGAATAGGGATGTATTTGATGGAATCATTCACTATGGTCCAATTGTGATTAAGAGTGTGATTTAATTCAATAGCTCGTAACACAACAATATAACTCTTCGTGGTAAGCACATAACCCCAAACTTCTTTTATATTTAACATGCACAATTTTTTCTTTCTCTTGTTATCCGTTGATAATAATCCTAATACATAGAGAAGATTTTTTTTGTTTTTTTGTGGGTGGGTGGGGTATAATTGGGAAACGAATTTGATGTTAATGAATGTGATTTATCATACTTTTATTATTATTTTGCAAGACATGTGAGTGAAGTTTATAAATGTACTTTGATTAATCTTCCAAAATTTACTGTCATTGTTTTTCAAAGTGATAATTCTAAACAAATTCTTTGTGTTTTTTTTGCAGATTCAATGGAAGATTTTGTAGAGGAGAGTATCAATAAAGAAGGATGATGGATTAGACCTATTTTATTTATTTTTTTAAGGGTAGCACATTTCTTGTAAATAATTTATTTGAAATAGTGTTTAGCGTAGGAACTTTTGAGACAAATATTTGGTTTTCAAAGATTGTTATCTTTATGAGCTATATAAATGTCAATGACTTTATTAGAATTGTGTATATGAGTTATTTTGAGTATTATATGAAATTAGATGGCAAATAATAAAAATTTACGGTGAAATTAAGTTGTTACCAAAGCAACTTGTATATGTATTGTGAAAAATATTGCATCAATTTATGAAGATTTTTTTGCGATATAAAATGTCATTTAGTGGCGAATTTAAATTGCTAAGAAAGTTGTTCCATACAAATTTAAGATCAAATGTGGCTATTTTTTGCTACGAAATAGCCCTTTGGGTGGAGATTCTTTGGTTTGCTATAAAAAATAGCCTTTTGGTGGCAAACTATCAACTATGGATGGTAGTTTAATAGTTAAAAAATTATTCCATACATATTTAAGTTCAATTGTGGTGATTTGTTTTGCCACGAAAGGTTCCTTTTGGTGGTGAATTTTTATTTTGCTATACGAAATAGACTTTTGGTGGCAAACTATCAACTATTAGTGGCAATTTGATCTTTTTACATGCAAAAAAAAAAATTTGCCACCTAAAGAGATGTTTTAGTGGATAAGTGTGTTTGTCACTAAAAAATCAAATTTTAGTGGCGATTTTAATAAATTGCCACGAAAACAATCCGTGGCACACCTTTAGTGGCAATAACATGACGAATTTTTTTTTGCCACTAAAAGATTTGGTGGCGAATTTTTTATAATTAGGTGCAAAAAATTATGCCACTAAAAATCATTTTTCTTGTAGTGACGACTCCTCGTTCAATTCTTTCGAAGTCATTGGATCCTTTTCCGCATTCGAGAATCCCCTCCCTTCTTCCACTCCGTCCCAAAGAGTAATTGGGACCAGTTTCGTCACGTTTTCATGTTCCAATTGAACATAAATAAGTGGCTTAGTATTTATGGATGGCTATAGAATGGCAAGGGCTAAGTTTTTGGGATTTCCTTCTTTGGATTTTTCCCTCGACATCGGGTCCAACCGATCGCGAAGTAGGTTCTTATTATACTGAGTCCTAACTTAATTAATTAATAATTGAGATTTAAACTTAACCTACATGTATCGGCTAATTAATTAATTTAATAAAATAATTAATTAACTTAATAAGACGATTGACTTATAAAGTATGTTAACATTTGAGTAGGTTCATGAGATATTTAGAAAGTATGATTTGAGCTTACTATAGAGGAATTTTTGTTTGTTGGGTTAGTATATAGGTTGTGCCAAGTTTTAGGTCATTTGGAGCATTATGAATAAAATAATTAATTTTGTTTGTTGGCCTTTTTAATTGACACTATTTTTGCTCCCGAGCCTATTTTTTGGATTAGTGATTTGATATAACCTATTAGTCTAATCTAATTATTGTAACACACCTTTGGGAGAGCCCTAGGTGCCAAGGAAGAGATAGAGGAAACCCTATGTTGAAGATTGAGGTTTTGGCTTGCTTGAAGAATTGGGATAATTCTTCATTCAATGCAAGACAAGTTTACTTTATCTAAAACTATAATTAGAATTATGTTAGAATGATAGTAATGTGTTAGAATCTGTAAAGGTAACACTATAAATATAATTTTATTCATAATCAAACCTAAATTCACAATTAAGATTAACTTAAAGAAGAACCCTAGTTTAGCATCTGAAGAACTCACATAACTTTGTAATTTATCAACAAATTATGGCTTGAATCATTATAATCAGACTTAGAAATTATTAGATGTGAATCACACTTGTTATAATATGTAAAACCCATAATTTAATCATGTTAATTGATAATTATTCATTAGTTAAATATATCATTCATATGTAGAACATAAACCTAGGGTTTCCTTTGTGATTTATGAGATTAGATCCGTAAATGAGTTTTTAATCCTCTAGAACTTGAAAATATAGGTTTATAGTAATCATATGATGTTTTTATGTGAAGTAGAAGGGTCACTTTTGAGTTATAAAGGAGGCTTGCATTTAAGGTTTTTGGCTATGGTGACAAATCAAAAAATAAGTGGGAGGAAAAAGACCTAGGCCCGTTGGATCGATCCAACCCCGACCCAGATTGATCCGACCCTGATGGGTTATTGGTTCAAGTTAAGTTAGTGGATGTCTTATTAGGATTTCAATTGGGGTTCTATTTTAGGGGATTAGATCATTTTAAATATATATTAGGGTAATAGGTTTGGATATTGAAGCCTATGCTAGAGACTTTAGGATTCGAGGAAAAATTTGTAATACCGAGATTTAGCTAATCAGATAAAAGATGAGAATCCATTTGTGACCCATCGAGATGGAAGTGATTGATTTCAAAAGATTATGTAAACAATATATCGAGATTATAACTAGTTTAGGAGCCTTGAGTTTCGAGATGAAATTTATAGTACCAGTTGATGCTTAACGATTATGTAGAACCTATTATAGTTAGGAATATAATTATAACCCATCTAGTAAGGTAATGGTTAATTTCGAATGATCCTTAAGAACATTAGGTGTGAGACAATACCCAGACTTTGGAGCCTTAGGAATTTGGGCTAGTATTATATATAAACGATTATAGTTTACATGCATAATAACTTATAATGAAAGAGATTTTATGTGTACCCCAATCGAGTAGGGTTTTTATTGAATTTCTTGATTTATGTGAAATCATAATAAGTGTGTGTGCACTCTATGGGTGACATACTAGGAAGTATGTGATGTGACGCATATGATATTGATCATACATGGTATTCCCGATAATAAAGACGAGCTCTACCTAGTTCTTGTTTACCTTGATCCTACGTGCTGAGATACCCTTCCACCGAGTGGGGACAATAATAATGTGTTATCTCGTATAGACTTAGGTGTGGGTCCCGAATATTTAGTGTCATGGCATAGTTATTTCTCGTTATTGTTATTGTTGTGAGGTTATGGGATTGGAATGCATTATAGATATAACTAGTAGGGAACGAATGATCCCCAAAGGCATTTGGGATATACATTCACACTTTTATTTTGGGGCTTAAGTATAACCCATATGATATGTGGTGAGTTAAGTATACGCACGGATGTTTAAATTATGTGATTGTTTCATTCATTTTATATATTGATGACTATGATAGGGATGTGCACTTGCGATTATGACTCAGGAATAATATTATAGAATATACTGGAGATGTATATACTGAACTATGACTCGATGGTATTAAATACAAATACACTAGAGATATGCATTTAAAATTATCACTTAAGACTCTTTATGTAAGAATAATGTTAGTAAGTGATATTACATTAATGTAAGAGATTATCGTGAGTAAGAGATTCGTAATGAAATAGACGAACTTAAGATTCTTAAAGTAATAAATTGTTACACCCGTGTAATTCTAGCGTCGGCTGCCACCAAAACTAAGTTGGGTGCTAGTAAATAAAATACCATTCTTAGCATGTGACAGATATAAGACATATAAAATCAATCCACAAGATAAATAATTTAATCAATCCCAAATGATAATACCCAATTACGCGATAAATGAAATCCATGACCATGCTAAACTCCAATAGTAATCCAATCTCCAATAAATGTAAAACTGAATAAATCGAATCCATAATGAATATCTGAATAAAACCGTACAACTGTGGAACTGAATGGCCCACTAAATCCATTAATATAAATACGAAGGAATGGGAAAACTAAACTAAATTACTAAGTATAAAGTAGATAGTTCCAGTTGTACCTCTAAGAAAATCTCCAATAAATCCCCTGTAGATACTCCAAACTTATACCTGAAAAAGGTTAGTCAACGCACGAGGTCAGAGCCCCAAGAATTAATACATACTACTCTCCTCAATTCGGGTCCATGAACCCAGACAGTAGCATTATACAAGATAAATATCACAGTAGAATATTTTAAATTAAACGAGATAAAAATTAATGATACGAGTAAATAAACAAATTATACTAGAAATACTCAACTATGCCATCTCATTATCTAAGTTCAATTATCCAGTAATTTAACTTAATTTAAGTTATTTTAAATTATTTAATTTCCATCTTGATAAACAAGACTTTGTGGGACTTCCACTAAATCTTTATCTCATTTTATTTTGTTTGGTTGCGGTATTCCCACTGTTTTATACCACAGACATTCTCCTCGCCATAGCCAGCGAACCCGTTTAAACTGTCGGCCCTGTACGTTATATATGAGGTTCCATGCACGACACATCTTCATAGCCAACCATCTCGTTTTAACTGTTACGCTTACACGTTATTCAGATGCCACACACCCACACGCCGCAATAGCCAGTCAACCCATTTCTAACTATCGGTCTTGCACGTTATCAACGATTCAAATATATTTTTAACACCCGTTTTATTAACTTATGTATTAATTATTAATTTCTAATATTTCTCACCATTTTAATTAATTCACCCCATCCTTTTTATTGACGTGAGATCCTAAAAAAAACACCCTTAGTCCCATACCTAAGGGTTCCGAAAACACAAAAACATCATACCCTATATATAGAATATATTTCTCGCATTAATCTTCTCCTAGTCTCATGCCTAGGCTAGCGTAACGATGATATAATATAAAAATCAGCCCCACCCCAAAATTACCCATCCGTAAAAATCTACACTCACTAGTCTCATACCTAGAAAGCAGAAATCACACTAAGGCCTACCCACTAGTCTCATACTTAATAAGCATCCTAAAGTATAGGTGACAGCAAACTACCAAAATCCCTTCGTACCCCGCGAAAATGAATATGAATATCAATCAATCATATAATCCAACAACACATATAAACAATATCACAAATATATTCGTGATGGCCCAATATAATATAATTTAATTAATAATTTACCGTCGTCGTTCTTAACACAATTATTTTTCGTTTAATCATTATAGATTAATCAACATGCATGTTTAAGGATCACATCAAAATTTTCCACTTTTATTGATTATGTAATTTTCATGCGCATGTACACGTCCCACTTTTTATTTACATAACCCCTATAAATTCTACATTCAATCCCACCCTCGTAATGATCAAAATCCCAATACTCTCTTATGCAACCAAGGGTTTCAAATCTTATTTCATATCAACGGTTTTCATAAAAATAGTACCTTAATTAGTTCTCACTTTTTCTAATTAAGTTGTTAATTTCTTTTAAGAAAAACATGTAATTAAGGGTTTAGGTGACACTTAAAACGCATAATACTAAAGGAAGATAATAGAGTATTCATGCCTGAGTAAAAATCATTTACAACTTCTGATTTGACGGTTGAATTCCTCTCAAAAAATTAGCAAAGAATCATTCTTGAACACTCTTGAATAAACCCCAATTGAGCCTTCAAACTTGTGACAAAACTTTGATTAAGTTGTAGGTTGATGCTTTATTTTAGATGAGTTATCTGGTGAAAAATTTATGAAAAAGTGATTATGAGATATCCCCCCACGAATTAGAAGTGTTAAATAGTCATTAGGAGTTTTAATCGAACTCAAACTCTATTAAAAAAAAAACTAACCTACTCGCCGCCCCAAATCCCGATAGAATTCACCCCTGTTGCCGCCAACAGTTTTGCCTAGGAAAAAATATATATAAGTTAAATCTTTATAAAACCCTTATTTTAAATCTGATTTTAATTCTGATTGAAATTCTACTTTTCAAATATAAAAACCAACATAATTAATTATTAAAAAATAATTAAATCCAAAGTTTTAATTTTTTCTCGAATTTCCAAATTAATTAATTAATTACCAAATTAAATTACGGGATGTTACATAAATAATTAATGCAAAGCTGAAATTATATCACGTGTGCCTCATTCGGGTTTGGCATTATAACCACATGCATATTTAGATTGTTTGGGTTGGTGTGACACCCCGACTAATTAAATACCGGGTAGCTACTCCTTTATTAAATTAATACAAAATGCCAAGTTGGTTCAGTTAATAGCATCACTGTCGAAAACATTTTTAATAATTACTAACCACCTAGTATTTAAAAAGTAAGATGTCAAATTTTGAAATAAGTCTGATTAACATGCATTGAAGAACAATGAAAGAGTAACATAACCATACACCATAGAGTCTCAATAAGGTAACCAACAAATAATAGTAAGTCCGGAGGAAAACTCTTCACAACAATCCCATAACTGAAATAAATAAAACAGTGTATCCTGAATTAATTACATGCCGAAGATCTGAATAACTGAAATAAGAAATGTCTCTAATAGAAATGGGCAACATGCCCTACAAATGATGAAACTGAATATGGAGTCAAGACAAAAGAAGCGTCTACTAGCAAGGCCCTGTAACTTCCACAACAGCTACAGCTCGTCACCTAAAAGGTTTTTACAAAAATAGATTTGAAAGCAAACGGGTCAGAGCTCGAAAGTGGAGAGTACTTTAAAAATAGCAAGTGTTTTAATAACATTAAAACAATGAATGAAAAATACATGTTAGGACGTGCACTCACATGAAATACTCACCTCTCGACTAATTATGCACTCCTAACGTACCGTACCCATCTAAGTGACATTTATATCTAACTAAACCGTCATAAGTTCTACCCCTTTCCACTCGATTCCCATTATACATTCTGACGTTATCAATTAAATAGATGACTTTACTTAAACTCGGATTCTCAATAATTAGCAATACAATTCACTACAGGTTATCCCCTTTTATTTTCTCAAAGTGTTACCATAATTATACTCACAATACCAACATGAAAGTTCTCATTATTTAAGCGTATATTATTCACGTCATAAATATACAATACAAGCACCCCAAGACTAAGCTGTGGTGCACACATACTCTGCTATCCATCCCGGTACATCACGTACATAAGGATCACGCATTCCGAATCTCTCAGATAGCAACAATCACAATCAATGGAGGCGAACACAGTCACATCACGTGGGTCACGCACATACCTACGCTCCCACGATGAGAAGACTTATTAACTTCCCAATAAGTCCTTCTCTGACCTATGTCCTCGAGGTACCAATCTAAATACCCCCCGTAGGCACACAAACTTTAGATGGCCCTAAGCGAACGCAAACCTCCCGTGATAGCAAGTATGGTAAGTATGTCATACACATAAAATCATATATACTAAGCATTCACACTTCTTAGTAATTACCATAATTATTAGTGGTATACTTCTCATTCTCATACCAACTTATAATGTTACACCATTCACATATCCCCGGTTAATACAAATATATAAGTCGTAAAAAATCCTCACATCGTATATAGTCACTAGTGTCCTAATCCACAAATATCATTTGGTTCAAATCGCACTTCTATGTTTCACTCCTCAAAATATCCAAAATCTCCCAATTATACCAAATAGTTAATAAGGGAAGGTTATCTATACAATTAAATAAGGTTACGGGACACTAGAAAAATCAAATCAGGCCAAAAAGGCCATTCTGTCAACTCGTTAGAAGTCTCGTTCGAACGAGAGTTCGTTCGAACGAAGTGGGCATCTAACGAGATCTCGTTCGAACGAAAGTCATCGAACAAACATCCCACTCGTTAGAAGTCAAACTGTCAACTCGTTAGAAGCTCGTTCAAACGAGCTCGTACGAACGACCTGGGTAGGTCTTCTAACGAGGTGACAGTTCGAGCCCAGAATTCTCCTACTACGTTTTTCCCAATTTTCTTCACCTCTAATCTCATCTAAACGTCATTCCAACAGTATTTCAAGGTTTCTAAACATTCCTAAACATACTGAAATGGTATTACAACATTTATATGGGGTCAAATCATCCTAAACCACATCTAATCATCAAATCCCCCCAATTTTCCCCAAATCTCATGAACATGAACCCTAGAAATTTACAGTCATCAATAGACATAATTAAATCCATTTTTGTGATATAAAAGATGTATTTCTATCAGAATAATTACCCAAACACAATTCTACATGCAACCTCCTTATCAAAATGTGAATTTCTAATTCCAATTCAATGGGTTTTCATCAATCTCCCAAAATAATGCAATTTTCATAAATGTCTAAGCATGGAAGAAACATTCGTTGCAAATAACGTAATTAAACCACTTGCCTCTGATCTTTCTCTTAATTTGGTGTTGAATCTTGGATGTAGGTTGCTCTCTCCTTTTCTCCCAAGGTTGAAGGTTGAAGATGGGGTTAGGGTTCTCTCTTTGGGAATTTCTCCTAACTTCTCATGAAACCCCCGTAGCCATCTAATCAGTTAATTGCTGGTAATGGGTTAGTGGGTCATTAAATTTTCTATTTTAAACTCCTAAAATTCGTTAATCATAAATCCCAAAATTCCAAAATTACCAAACTACCCTTTTAAGTTGTCGGTATGGCCTAAAAATGCCCCGGGACCCAAACTAAACCCCCGGCTAGTGTTTTATTACTATTTCAACCTTTCCGGACACGTTGGCGCACTCAAAATGACCATACGGTTGATAGAAATAAAATTCACTTTTTAATTACAATAATTATATTCCTGACGCGACTGTCACACGCGTCCCAACAAAATTTCCAAATTGCCGTATTTCTATCTCGCGACAATTTCAATATATTCAATATTAATTATAATCAAATAATAACCATTATAATCAAATACCAACTCACATCTCGTTAGTATTTTATCCGGATTAATTCTCAATTAATACCCATTTAATTCAATTAATCCCATAAATAAATATCACAAAAATACGAGGTATTACAGTTGGAGTAACTTAAATTAATCAAAATCGACTTAATATGGGAGGAGGATGTGTTACTACTATTGTGGCCCAAATGTAGTTATATTCCTAGTCACTGTAGACTTTCTAGATTTAATCCTTGTTGTTGAACTCTTTTTATAAGTCTTATATAATACCCCATATTTTTATAGAATTAATTAATTGGTAAATTATTTATTAAGTAGTGATGAGTTGTTATTTATATATGACACTTGGTATGTCACTTATTATAATTATGGTATGTTGTATTTAATTCATATATGTGGTTGTAGGTGTTTTTACGTGAATTAACACTTTTCGAAAATCGACATAATACATGATAATTCCTTTATTAATATTTTTTAATTGACTAGTATTATGGGCTATATTATGGAATGGTCAGGGACTATTTGTCGAGAGTTTCATTACTTGGATTATTCCCTTGGGATCAGTTTCCACCATTCATGAAGTAGTTTCTTATAATCCTAAGTCCTACATAACATATTAATAATTGAGTTTTAACTTAATTGAGTTGTATCGACTCATAATTTAATTTAATGAGAGAATTAAATCATAATTATATGTTTTATTGTTGTGTTGACTTCTGGGACGCTTAGAATGTCCTTTTAAATTAAAATAGCAGGAATTTAGTATATTGGGTCGGTATATGATGCGACTGAAAATGTGTCTCAGAAATGCGTACTCTCTAGGCTCAAGTGCACGCCTGTCGTGTTAGTAATAAACCCGGTAAGTCGAGATCGTATCCACAAGGAACTAAGACAACGAAGTTGTAACGACGAGAAAATACAGAGGAATCCTAACTTTGACTCTAAAAAGAAAGGGAAAATGATTTGGTTGTGGGAATGATTAAACTAAATGCAATTATGAAATTATGAAAAGATGAAATGTTACTAAATTACCTAAAATGCTAATGAAAACTGGTTTAAAATTTTAAACTATGAACGAGAAAAACAGGACGGGAATACAATCCCCCATCCCTAATGTATTGCAGTTATAATACTAATCTTAAATTTAACTGATTAATTTGACCCAGAATTTAGTACTCCCAAGCATTACGTATACGAGGTTCAAGCCCGCGTCATACTTAATCTGAGGATGAGTAAATCGGTACCGCGATAGTTACACTCGAATTGCATTCTAAATCATCTCGGTTACCCAGAGGAAAACGAGATATAAAGATCTGTAATTGTTGTGTTCCTAAGCAATACGGTCGTAATCAATCACTAAATCCAGAGGACTAATTTTATACACATGCAATTAACACATCAGGCTGGGTTCATGTATCCCGGCCTTTTAAACCTAGTCGGACATATTAAACTGAAGGATGCATGGAATAATAACGTTGCATGCGAAAGAACTCATGATAAAAATGAAGGATGCATGTTACCCGAACCGTTTCGCCCCCCAAATCGGTTCGACATTGGGTTTGGGAAATTTTGCTGGCTTGGGTGCCTTTTTCTTTCATTCTAACACTTAGAATTTTTTCTTGTTTTCTTCCTTGGATTTTTCTTCAACTTCAATTGGTCATAACTCAGCAACCATAACTTGGATTTGGGTGCCGTTTCTTTCAGTGTTCTCGTTGTTCCAAGATTTTCAACTTTACTGTTGACTCATCCTCCTGGATCTGGCTACAGAATTACCAAAATGCCCTTGAACTTGCCTTCCTAGCCTTTCTTTCATCGTTTCGCTTTCTCTTTTGCACCTCTTGCATAATTAACCTGTAAAACAAATAGAAGAAACACGAAACACGAAATACTTGCCAACGAAGGTTAGTAACATAGTTGTGCATTAAATCCATATTGGTTGCATCAATCGGGTTCACAAATGTACCGAAATTAGGGGAATAAATATATAATATTTATGCCCAATCAAACCCCCCTAACTTAGAAATTTGTGCGTCCCGAGCAATGTAATAGAGAAAGAATAAAGTCACGACTCCTCTAAATAATTTGTGGGGATAGAATACATTTTTCACGGGCAAGAGATTGCATTTAGCGCATGCAATAAGCCTTTAAACCCCTAGGTTACCCTAGTAGGACGAGTGGTGTCACGTGAGGGTTTGGAGAGAATATACCCACAAAATTCGACTCAAAGAAAATTGAAAATACACAAAAATTGTACAATTCAAACTTTCCCAGAAAATAGTCATCATCAAGTCATATTTACAAGTCTCAAATCATAGTGCGTGTGTGCGAAGCCGGAAATATAACTGCGGATTTCCACCGATTGATCATTACGTTACTTACTCGAAAATTCGTTTTGATTTCAAATTCTCATGAAATGCTCTCTCAAACGAATCACTCGGAATGTGGCTATTCTCTCGGTATGCGTGATATAAAGAGTAAATATAATGGACGCAAAATTACGCATTCAAGTAGAAAGACGGAAATTTTATGGTAATAGGATCTCATAAACGGATTACGGTTTCAAAAAAGAGAACATTACCTCTGTTTCGCGCATTTAATCTCTTTTATTATCTTTTGGTGTATTAGCTCTCCACGCGGTAACCAATTTCGCAATTTAGACTCGGTTAGGACTTTTTCGAGTTTTAAGGTATATTGGGTAAAATGACAATTGTAGGGAGGTTGGAATTGGAAAAATTATTAGTGATGTCCATTTCTGCTTTTTTCGGGCTATTGCTCATTTTTTTCTCCTTTTTCTCTATTTTTTTTTTGTTTTTCACTTCTTTTCTTTTCTTGCTATTTTTGTTGAGCATATCTATTTTTTTTTGCCCCTTTATATGCACTTTTTGGACTTAAGTTCTGAATTTTTCCATTCTTCGCAATTTCGGGCTATTTGGGTTTTTCGGGTAACCAAATGAAAGGGGCAATTTGTTTGGCTCAAATTGGGTTACAAAAGGGGTAATTTTTCGCTACTTTTTCTGGCCAATATTTTTAGGTGACAAACGAGGGCCTACTTCATTGTCCAAAATACCAATTGCGTTACCATATGTGTTTCGAGATGAATTTAAGTTTAGAGATCATGTTTGGCACGTTTTTCAAAGCAATATCACACACGTTTTTCATAACCGATCAAACTGAAAGGGTTGAGATCCTCGACGACTATTTAGGCGCTGAAAAGAATTTTGACTTAACAATTAACTCGGATTGATTTAAAAACTTGAAAAAAGTGATAGGCTTGAATCTCACCGAGTTTGTTAATCTCCGCACTTAATTCGTTAAGTCGTCAATTTTCGCTCAATTTCCATCTTTAGTCAATTTCGGATTTGTGTATGTTGAATTTTTACAACTTGAGACTTTAAACCGACTTTTAATGATATTTTTGAAAAATTTGAATTCCAATTTTTGTTTATTTTGAAAAAAAAATATTTTTGGATTTTTCAAAATTTTATGATTTTTTTGGAAATTTCTGGACATTTTTGAAAATTTGTGAAGTTTTAGAAATACGCACTTGTGACCCCCTATCTTAGACTTTTGCATTGTCCTCAAGCAAAAGGGACTAAAATCTAACTCAAAGCGAATGAAAAGTGTGAAAAAATAAAACAAACAAATATTAAAATGCAACAAGACACTATATAATACTCATGCATGACTCAAAAATACAACAACAATAACCCCATACGCGTCGGGGGTGCGACGACCTCTCATCTCTCCACAAACTAACCCGACCCCACTCACGGGGTTCGATGCTCTCCTTGTCACTCCCGTCTTTTTGTCATATACCAACAATGGAAATAAGTTGGGCCCTAGCCCATAAATAAAGGAAAGATCGGGAGACTCATCGTTACTACTCGAAAAGGGATCCCTGGGATGCTTACTCAAAGCATAGCTTGCGTGCACTGACTCGAAGGGAATTCCTAATTCTCGTTCAATTTTTGGAATGTATGGGTCGGGCTCTAAGTCGGATGAAACACAACTTTTCTCCTCTATCGCCTTCGGGCCATCAAATGGTATGGGTGGATGGTCATTGCGAAGAAATTTATCAGTTTTATCTTTTCACTCGCTCTCTCTTAAATCACTACGTGAATCCAATAGAGGTTGGACTTCATCGTTAAGGCTCTCATCTACCTGCCCAATTCTCTCTTAAGGTCCGCTAGGCTCAACTCCTCTAGCTCTCTCTCTTTCTTTGTTTCCACATTCTTCCTTCCTCGCTCCATCTCAACAGTATTAGGTGGTGTGCGTGGGTAGTACTCGAGGAGAAAAATATCTATTGTGTCTTGCCATTCACTCTCCTCTAAGCACTCATATGAACTTCTCCCTATGCCCTCCAAATTATCGCTCTCACTTGATGTAACAAGGCATACCCCTATCGGCTCTCGCATGTGGGTCCTTGACGCGACTGAAAATGTGTCTCAGAAATGCATTCACTCTAGGCTCAAGTGTAAGCTTGTCGCTCAAGTAATAATCCGACAAGTCGGGTATCGATCCTCAGGGAAAAAGGACAACGAAGTTGTGACAACGGAAAAGACGGAGGAATCCAAACATTGACTCTAAAAAATAAAGGAAAAATGATTTGTTTTTGGGAATGATTATGTGACACCCCGCCTAATTAATCCCGGGTGATCAGTCCTAAATCAAGTTAGAACAGGTTTCTCATTTGGTCCATTCTTAGCATCACTGTCGTTTTATTTACATTACTAACCACCTAAGTGAGAAAAATAGACTGGTGCCAATTTTTATCTTTCATAATTAAACAAAAACCCATGCGGAAAATACAACAATAAAACAATCACAGATAATTGAACTAATCATTCCACAAGTAAGATTTATTAACCGAATAAACCATCGGTCCAAATAAAAATCCCATAAAGACAAGAATAAAATCCCAACAAGTCTAAGAAATAAATAAATGGAAAATGAGCGACATGCTTGAATAAATAATAATGAGTCTCTACATTATGAATGAAAGAAAGAGGCGTCTATCAAAGGTCCCGCAACATCCACATATGCTGCAGCAACGGATTTCCTGGAATCGAGTCAAGTCTGGCGTCCCTGTGGCTGGACACCTAAAAGGTTTTTAAAAAGTTTTTATAGCAAGGGTTAGTACCCAAAACATTTGAAAACATTTAGCAAATGATTAACTTGCAGTAATAATAAAAATGCATGCTCTTCATATTTTAGTTAGTGACGCACTCTCTTGAGAACTTCCTTGCCCCTCCTCTAATGTGCACCACTAACGCTTTAATTATCACCTAGTTATCTAACTCATGACTAGATAATTATTAAAGTCTCTTTACACTTCCCCCCCTTACTCTAACCTGAGTAAAATGTGATTATGATTTTTAAGTCATTAGTATCATCAACTTAATTAAATCATTTCCCTTTTTAATTCATATAACTACTCCACTCGTTATACATATACAACAACACATGCTTGTATTTATTTAGTCCGTATATAATAATCACCCTATTATATACTTAGAATTTATTGCAGCATTCACACACATACTGGAATACATAAACCACTAATATCCACCCGAGTAAAAGTACTCCCCGGATATAATTTCTCTAAAGTGCTAGTACACTAGGTATATTCACATATCCTAGTTATCCAAGTTAGAATCTCTCACTAACTTGGTTTAGTATACGATTGGAGGCGGTCATATTCCTTCCCGAAAAGTGAGATGCCCCTCACCCCCTGTAACGGACGCTATGACCTGGGAATCTACTCGCCTTACTCCTCAAGCTAGGGGATTCATCCACTGTGCGTAACCTCCCCCTATAGCACTAGAGTATAATAATATCTAACCACTGATATTAAGGCATACACTATATATATATACTATCACACACCGTAGATATATATATATATATATATACATATATAAAAATGTTCTAGCTACACCGTGTACCAAACCCGTGACACAAGCCTATTCCATTTTTATTATGAGGTTATTACCCAACTCGAATTATTAATTAATTTGCACATTAATAACTTCAGTTACTTTTGATGTTGCCCTCACCATTTAATTGGACTCCATCTCATAGCCCGAATTAACCTCACCCGAGTCTAAATCCCGACTCTAAATTTCTTAGTCCATTACTACGTAATATAATTTACCTCGATGTCACTCAACCAATTTTGACGTGTCATCCAAATTTTTCCTCCCATCTCCTAATTAATTCACTCACATTTAATTAGGTAACCCCATGCATTAATTTCTCAACAATAATTAATTACATAACAATTTTTATATAAATCTCTTCCTATATAAATAAAACTGGGCGAACTGTCAGTTTCTGCCGACCGTCGATCGATCGACTTCATGGCGTCGATCGATCGACTTCATGGCGTCGATCGATCGATCGAACAGGTACTCGTCTTCTTCGCGAAGACGGACAGCCATGGGCGAAAATCTGCAAACCCAATTTCCTTCTACATTAAAACTAAGTCTCTTTTAGCATTTGTACATATTAGGAAACTCATTAGGGATCTCCAGAATATTCATCAACATCAATAATTCGACCATCAACTCCAATTTCTAAATTTGGGGAAAGTTTCATCATAAACCCTAGGTCCATTTATACCCCAAATTTCATCATCAAAATCTTTTCCAAATATGCAGATAACATTCTACCAGATATGCAATAACTCACCATTTTCAGATTTTACAAGAATCATCACCCAAATTTCGTAAATCAGAATTGTTGTTTTCAAAATCCCATGTTCATTCCGTTAACACCCAAAAACGGATTTCTACATAATCACTACACATGAATATGAATCGAAAACAGATTTAATGCTATTGCAAGTTATCCACTTGCCTCAAGGTTCGTAGAGTCTGAATTGGAGCTAAATCCCAAGGTTGAAGATGACCTTTGATGGCTCTCTTTGATCCCCAATTTGGCTTTGGCTGCTATTAGGGTTTCCTAACCCTTAATTTGCTTTCTCTAATTAGGTTCAGCCACTCCCTTATTTATTTTTATTAGATTAATTAACTTAAATCCCGTTTTTTGACTAATGGGCCAAGCCCAAGTGACCCAAATGCCCCCAAGTGGGCCCGGCTATGTCTAAAAACGTCCCGGGACCCGTTTACTACCCCTGGGTACACTTTTCCGACTATCTCGGCCCATCCGGACTCAACTGTACCCTCAGAATTTGCATCCGAGTTAATTTCTAAAAATACTTATCCCCCACCTAATATAGTCTATACCGACTTTCGGGTGCGATAAGTACATACCTCGTCATTAATACTCTAGACGACATAATTACATTATTACTATTCACTCAGTAATTTAATTTGCCTAAATATTAACCATTCACTCTCCGATTAATATTTAAATTATATTTTTACCATAATTAATTCATTAAATCACAACACACTAGTAATTTGAATTTTCGAATTAATTAAATATTAAATGTACCAGAAATACGGGGTGTTACATACTCCCCCCCTTATAAAGGAATTTCGTCCCCAAAATTAGATCGTACCTGTGTTGAAAAGTTCTGGATATTGTTCCCGCATATCCTCCTCTCGCTCCCAGGTAGACTCGTCAACATTGTGATGACCCCACTGTACCCTAACCAAAGGAACAACCTTGGATCGTAATTTCCGATCACTATGATCCAGAATTGCTACCGGCCTCTCCTCATACGAGATGTCTGGCTGTAAGTCGATCTCCTCGAGTGGAATATGCCAAAAGGCTCTCTCGCTCCTTCTATATTTCTTCAGCGATGCCACATGGAATACATCGTGTATCCGCTGAAGATGTTCTGGTAACCCAAGTTTATACGCCACCGGTCACACCCTCTCAATAATAGGGAAAGGTCCTACGTATCGCGGTGCTAACTTACCCTTCTTGCCGAATCTCATCACCCCTTTCATAGGGGATACCCGGACTAAAATCTGGTCCCCAACCTCTAGCTCCACATGTCTTCGAGAAGCATCAGCATAACTCTTCTGCCTGTCCTGAGCTATTCGAATCCTTCCTCGAATCAACTCTATCTTGGCAGATGTCTCCTGGACAATCTCCGGCCCCAAGAGTTTGTTGTCCCCCACCTCTAACCAACAAGCGGGTGAACGACAAGGTATCCCGTATAGTGCCTCAAACGGTGCCATCCCAATCGTGAATTGGTAAGAGTTGTTATACGCAAACTCTACCAAAGGAAGATATTTCTCCCACCCTCCCCCGAAGTCCAAAATGCACATTCTGAGCATGTCCTCCAGCATCTGATTAACTCTCTCAGTCTGTCCGTCAGTCTGTGGGTGGTACGTTGTACTCAAGCGCACCTCCGTGCCCATTGCCTCCTGAAAGCTCTGCCAAAAGTGGGCAACAAAGATATTATCTCGATCGGATACGATATTTATCGATACTCCATGCAGCTTAACAATCTCTGCTATGAATAGGTGTGCATAACGCATCGTCTCAAAGTCTGTGCGTATCGGCAAAAAGTGGGCTACCTTAGTCAACCGATCCACAATAACCCATATGGAGTCGTGACCCTTCTGCGATACCGGTAACCCTGTGATGAAGTCCATGGAGATTCTCTCCCACTTCCACACGGGAATTTCTAACGGCTGTAGCATCTCTGATGGTCTCTGGTGGTCAACTTTCACAAGCTGACACGTGGCACACTTCGAAACAAACTCCGCTATGTCCCGTTTCATCCCTGCCCACCAATACTGCCTCCTCATATCTTGGTACATTTTATCCCCACCGGGATGTACCGCAAATTTCGAACCATGGGATTCTGTCATAACGGCGTGCCTCAAATCCTCATCCTTTGGCACCATTAGCATCCCATTAAAGCGTAGGCCTCCTTCTGAGCTAATCGAGTAACCCTCTGCTCCCTCAGCTAACAACTGGCCCACCCTATCCCGGCAGACCTGATCCTCAGCCTGAGCCTTCACAACTCGCATAATGATCTCGGGTGTGATGGATAAAGCTGATATGCAAGCCTTGGCCACGTCATCCTCATATTGAAGCTCTCTCCACTTCGCTTTCCATACCTCTGATATCTCCCCAGTCGGCCTTCGGCTCAATGCGTCTGCTACCACATTGGCCTTACCAGGATGATACTGAATATCAAACTGGTAGTCCTTCACGAATTCTAGCCACCACCTCTGCCTCATATTCAGATCCTTCTGTGTGAAGAGATACTGAAGTGACTTGTGATCCGTGAATAGAGTAAACCGCTCTCCTAGAAGATAATGCCTCCATATCCTCAAAGCAAATACCATCCCACTTGAAAGGTACTCCTTTCCGAGTCAGATTCGTCAAAGGTCCTACAATCTTAGAGAATCCTTTAATGAATCGCCTGTAGTAAACGTCCAAACCCAGAAAATTTCGCACCTCGGTCGGTGTCGTGGGCTGTCCCCACTCCCTCAATGTTTGTAAAACCAGCCGCAGATGCTCTGCGTGCTCCTCCTCGGTACGCGAGTAGATTAGGATGTCATCAATGAACATGATGACAAACTGATCTAGGTACTCCCTGAAAACCCTGTTCATGAGGTCCATGAACACTGCGGGTGCATTGGTGAGCCCGAAGGGCATCACCCTGAACTCATACGATCCATACCGCGACAAGAAAGCGGTCTTAGGTACATCCTCCTCTTGGATACGCAGTTGATGATACCCTGACCTCAAGTCGACTCTGAAGAAGTAAGACGCCCCTCTCAATTGGTCACATAGATCATCAATCCGAGGTAACGGATACTCATACCGTATCGTCACCTTGTTCAGCTCCTATAATCCACGCACAAGCGGAGTGAACCATCTCGCTTCTTTACAAACAACACCGGTGCATCCCACGACGATGTACTCCGCCGAATAAGACCCGGAACCAGTAGTTGCTGAATCCGTTCTCTCAAACCACCCATCTCTGAAGGGGCCATACGGTGAGGTGCCCGAGCAATCAGCCTCGCCCCCGGTGTTAAATCGATAACAAATTCGATTTCCCCGCTGGGTGGTAACCCTGGTATCTCCTGGAATACATCTTCAAAGTTTCCTCACTACGGGAATAGAGTCTAAAGGGACTACCACCGTTTGTGAGGTTTCCTCCTCAAAGTAAAATAAGTGAGGGCGCGACCCTCCCTCAGGAAGCGGCATTGCTATCAGGAACATCTCCTGTCCCGGAATGGAGAACACGATTGTCCTCTCATAACCATCCACCGTAGCCCGGTAACCTGCCAACCAATCCATGCCCAAGATGACATCATACCCCTCCATATCTAACACTAAGAGGTCTGCTGCTAAAACTAAGCCTTCTAATCAAAATGTCCACTCCCCGACAAATCGAGCGAATCAAAGCCCCGCTGCCTACTGGCGACTCTACGCTCATACGGAGGCTACTCGCTGCCTCTAATAACCCAGCCCGTTTAGCAAAATTAGATTTACTGAATGAATGTCCCCATGTTAAAATTATGCTACATACATGACCATGAATGAAAAACATACCCTCAACTGCTGGCGGCGCCTGCTGTGCCGGAGGATTGGGAACATTCCGGACATTATACACACGCCCGTAGTGTATCTGCCACTGATGCTTTGGGGCGAGTGGAGTTGGTGCGACCGGTGGTATCTGCTCCTGTTGCCCCTGATGGGTACCCTGCTGACGGCTTCTGCCCCTCTGCGGACACTCCCTCTTGAAGTGTCCTGGCTGGCGACAGACAAAACAGAGCTTCTGCACGTCTCCCTGTCGTTGGCCCTGACGTGGCTGGCCCTGCTGGCCTCCCCGATTGTTCCCTTGGCCCTGACGGCCTTGAGGAACCTGCTGCTGCTGTTTAGGGTCTGGCTGCCTCTGCCTGGACCCCTGTCCTCCCAGTTGGAACCCACCAGGCTTAAATCTCTTTGCCTGATTCCCTTGCTGAATGAATTGTGGCTGAGTATTACTAGTGCAACCACCCGTAACCGCCTTGCCCTGCTGGCTCGATTCACCTGCTCTCTTATTCCCCCTCGTATGGGCACGATGATCCCGACAAAGTACTAGGGCGGCATTAACGACATCTGCATAAGTCATTAACGTCGAATTCCCAATCAAATGCTGCCTGATCCTCCAGGCTAAGCCATTCATGAACCTTGACCTCTTCCACTCCACATTGCTCACCTCATTTGGTACAAAGCTTGCCAAACGGGTGAACTCTTGCTCATAATCTGCCATTGACCGGTCACCCTGTATTAACTCACTGAACTTCCTTCGCATCTCCACCTCTACCGCTGGTGGAACGTGGTTACGGTCGAACCGCACCCCGGATTCGGGTACCGCCATGAAATCTCGCTCTTCAGTGGTGGTCACTGACTCCCACCATTGTAGGGCTGCCTCCGACAGACGAAAGGAAGCAAGCTTCTGCCTCTGCACATCGGCACACTCCAGCATGCGCAGATGGCGCTGAATATTCTTCTTGCAGTCACAAGCCTCCATCACATCGATGCTCCCCTGAAACTCAGGTGGGTGACCCTTCTGAAAGGTCTCCCTAACTCGCTGCCAAGACGGTGGCCCCACTGGAGCCTGAACTGCTGGAGCTGTGGAAAATGAGCTACCATAGCTTGCATCGCTGTCTCGACTGCCTGAGCCACTATCACTGCCACTTGAGTAGTAGAAATCAACTCGGGTGGGGGTAGTGGTGGCGGTGTCTGTGGCTCCTGGTGAGCCTCCCTCACCTCATCCCTAGCCTCAGCCCTCTCCGCACTCTGTCTCTTCGGTGACATCTGAAATAGATTGAATTGTATAAGTACACAATTTATACAAAAACTAATAGCAGGGATACGATATCTCAGAAGCGGAAAAATATAATCAACAGTCCTAATAATAGGGCTCTATAACAACCGAACGCTACGCTGAAACGTAAAAAGCCGTACAGATCCTAAGGACACTAGAACCTGATGCTCTGATACCATCTGTGACACCCCGCCTAATTAATCCCGGGTGATCAGTCCTAAATCAAGTTAGAACAGGTTTCTCATTTGGTCCATTCTTAGCATCACTGTCATTTTATTTAAATTACTAACCACCTAAGTGAGAAAAATAGACTGGTGCCAATTTTTATCTTTCATAATTAAACAAAAACCCATGCGGAAAATACAACAATAAAACAATCACAGATAATTGAACTAATCATTCCACAAGTAAGATTTATTAACCGAATAAACCATCGGTCCAAATAAAAATCCCATAAAGACAAGAATAAAATCCCAACAAGTCTAAGAAATAAATAAATGGAAAGTGAGCGACATGCTTGAATAAATAATAATGAGTCTCTACATTATGAATGAAAGAAAGAGGCGTCTATCAAAGGTCCCGCAACATCCACATATGCTGCAGCAACGGATTTCCTGGAATCGAGTCAAGTCTGGCGTCCCTGTGGTTGGACACCTAAAAGGTTTTTAAAAAGTTTTTATAGCAAGGGTTAGTACACAAAACATTTGAAAACATTTAGCAAATGATTAACTTGCAGTAATAATAAAAATGCATGCTCTTCATATTTTAGTTAGTGACGCACTCTCTTGAGAACTTCCTTGCCCCTCCTCTAATGTGCACCACTAACGCTTTAATTATCACCTAGTTATCTAACTCATGACTAGATAATTATTAAAGTCTCTTTACACTTCCCCCCCTTACTCTAACCTGAGTAAAATGTGATTATGATTTTTAAGTCATTAGTAACATCAACTTAATTAAATCATTTCCCTTTTTAATTCATATAACTACTCCACTCGTTATACATATACAACAACACATGCTTGTATTTATTTAGTCCGTATATAATAATCACCCTATTATATACTTAGAATTTATTGCAGCATTCACACACATACTGGAATACATAAACCACTAATATCCACCCGAGTAAAAGTACTCCCCGGATATAATTTCTCTAAAGTGCTAGTACACTAGGTATATTCACATATCCTAGTTATCCAAGTTAGAATCTCTCACTAACTTGGTTTAGTATACGATTGGAGGCGGTCATATTCCTTCCCGGAAAGTGAGATGCCCCTCACCCCCTGTAACGGACGCTATGACCTGGGAATCTACTCGCCCTACTCCTCAAGCTAGGGGATTCATCCACTGCGCGTAACCTCCCCCTATAGCACTAGAGTATAATAATATCTAACCACTGATATTAAGGCATACACTATATATATATACTATCACACACCGTATATATATATATATACATATATAAAAATGTTCTAGCTACACCGTGTACCAAACCCGTGACACAAGCCTATTCCATTTTTATTATGAGGTTATTACCCAACTCGAATTATTAATTAATTTGCACATTAATAATTTCAGTTACTTTTGATGTTGCCCTCACCATTTAATTGGACTCCATCTCATAGCCCGAATTAACCTCACCCGAGTCTAAATCCCGACTCTAAATTTCTTAGTCCATTACTACGTAATATAATTTACCTCGACGTCACTCAACCAATTTTGACGTGTCATCCAAATTTCTCCTCCCATCTCCTAATTAATTCACTCACATTTAATTAGGTAACCCCATGCATTAATTTCTCAACAATAATTAATTACATAACAATTTTAATATAAATCTCTTCCTATATAAATAAAACTGGGCGAACTGTCAGTTTCTGCCGACCGTCGATCGATCGACTTCATGGCGTCTATCGATCGATCGAACAGGTACTCGTCTTCTTCGCGAAGACGGACAGCCATGGGCGAAAATCTGCAAACCCAATTTCCTTCTACATTAAAACTAAGTCTCTTTTAGCATTTGTACATATTAGGAAACTCATTAGGGATCTCCAGAATATTCATCAACATCAATAATTCGACCATCAACTCCAATTTCTAAATTTGGGGAAAGTTTCATCATAAACCCTAGGTCCATTTTTACCCCAAATTTCATCATCAAATTCGTTTCCAAATATGCAGATAACATTCTACCAGATATGAAATAACTCACCATTTTCAGATTTTACAAGAATCATCACCCAAATTTCGTAAATCAGAATTGTTGTTTTCAAAATCCCATGTTCATTCCGTTAACACCCAAAAATGGATTTCTACATAATCACTACACATGAATATGAATCGAAAACAGATTTAATGCTATTGCAAGTTATCCACTTGCCTCAAGGTTCGTAGAGTCTGAATTGGAGCTAAATCCCAAGGTTGAAGATGACCTTTGATGGCTCTCTTTGATCCCCAATTTGGCTTTGGCTGCTGTTAGGGTTTCCTAACCCTTAATTTGCTTTCTCTAATTAGGTTCAGCCACTCCCTTATTTATTTTTATTAGATTAATTAACTTAAATCCCGTTTTTTGACTAATGGGCCAAGCCCAAGTGACCCAAATGCCCCCAAGTGGGCCCGGCTATGTCTAAAAACGTCCAGGGACCCGTTTACTACCCCTGGGTACACTTTTCCGACTATCTCGGCCCATCCGGACTCAACTGTACCCTCAGAATTTGCATCCGAGTTAATTTCTAAAAATACTTATCCCCCACCTAATATAGTCTATACCGACTTTCGGGTGCGATAAGTACATACCTCGTCATTAATACTCTAGACGACATAATTACATTATTACTATTCACTCAGTAATTTAATTTGCCTAAATATTAACCATTCACTCTCCGATTAATATTTAAATTATATTTTTACCATAACTAATTCATTAAATCACAACACACTAGTAATTTGAATTTCCGAATTAATTAAATATTAAATGTACCAGAAATACGGGGTGTTACAGATTACAACTAAATGCAAAGATGAAATTATGAAAAATGCAACTACACTAACTTACCTAAAATATGAATAAAAATTGATTTTGAAACTTTTGACAAAGTGATGGAAAAAACTAGGACGGGAATACAATCCCCCAACCCTAGTTTAGTGCAGTGGTAATATTAATCATAAATTTATTTGATTGATCTGACCCGAAATTTAGTACTCCCAAGCATTATGTTTACGAGGTTCAAGCTCGCGTCATACCTAATCTGAGGATGAGTAAATCAGTATCGTGATAGTGACACTCAAATTGCACTCTAAATCATCACGAGTACCCAGAGGTAAACGTGATATAAAGACCTACAATTATTGTGTCATTATGCAATACGATCATAGTCAATCAGTAAATTCATCGGATTAATTTTATACACATACACTAACACCTCAGGTTGGGTTCATGTACCCCGACCTTGGTAAATCTAGCCTAACATGTTGAATTTAATGAAAACAATAATTGATGTGCAGGAATTCATGATTAATCTAAGAAAAATGATAATTAGATGTAGAAATGAATTAGAAATAAAAATTACTCACTAAAATTACCCAAACAATAAGTGCAGCAATGAATGAAACCGATACTCACAAAAATTACTGGATCAATCTTCAATTCTTGAATTAAAACTTCAATTCTTGAATTAAAACTGCAATTCTTAGCTAAAACTAGGGTTTTTGGAAAAGAAGCAGGAAACCCTACTAATTCTTCGTGTTAAGAATGATAATAAAATGGGTTTATATACCCTACAAGACTCCCCGAATTTTTAGCAGCACTAGGACTCTCTATTAGAGGAAAATTAGAAAATTAAAACTGCGACAGGCGGACCGGTCCCCTCCTCCCCCGGACCGGTCCCATGGTGGACCGGTTCTTTTTATTTTATCCTTTTTCGGTTTGCTTGTGATTCGGGGTCTTCTGGAGTTTGGAAAAGCGGACCGGTCCGGGGTAGGGGCGGACCGGTTCTTTTAATTTCTGGGCGGACCGGTCCCAGGGTTTGACAGTTTTTCTTCTTGGATTTTTTCTCAACTTTAAATTGGCATAACTTGTTCCCCGTAGCTCGGATTGAGGTGTCGTTTTTTCTAGTGTTCTTGTAATTGAAATATCTTCAAATTTTCAGTTGGCCCCACCTACGGACTAAGGCTGAAAATTACAAAAATGCCCTTCAACTCCCCGATTCTTGGTTTCTTTCACGATTTTGAGTTCTCTTTTCCATCTTTCTTGCATGAAATACCTGTAAAACACATAAGAGATACACAAAATATGAAATACTTGCCAAAAAGGGTTAGTATCATAGATATGAGACAAATCCAAGCTATTTACACCGCACGGGATCATAAAAATACCGAAATTAAGGGGATAAATGTGAAGAATTTATGCCTAATCAAACCCCCCTAACTTAGAACTTTGCGCGTCCCGAGCAATATAAAAGAATCCTAGTAAGGCTTAACTCTTGAAAATCACATTTTATTGGGATAGAATACCTTTTTCGCGGGCAAGCGATTGCATTTAGCGTATGCAACGAGCCTTTAAACCCCTAGGTCACCTTAGTAGGACGAGTTGTGTCTCGTGAGGGTTTGCAGTGAATATACCCACAAAATTAGTTATTGACACAAAGAAAATTCAAAATATGCAAAAATTGAGCAATTCAAACTTTTCCAAAAAATAGTCATCATCAAGTCATATGTACAAGTCTCAAATCATAGTGCGTGCGTGCGAAGCCGAAAATATAATTGCCAATTTCCACCGATTGATCGTTACATTACTTATTCGAAAATTCATTTTGATTTCAATTTCTCACGGAATGCTCTCACAAACGAATCTCTCGAATTATGGCTATTCTCTTGGGATGCGTGATATAAAGAGTAAATATAATGGATGCAAAGTCACGCATACAAGTAGAATGACGGAAATTTCAGAATGATAGGATCTCATCAATGGGTTACGATTTTAAAAATGGGAACATTGCCTCTTTTTCGCGCATTCAATCTCTTTTATTATCTTTTTTTTGTATTAGCTCTCCACGCGGTAACCAATTTCGCAATTTAGACTCGGTTATGACTTTTTTGGGTTTTAAGGTATATGGGGTAAAATGACAATGGTAGGGAGGTTGGAATTGGAAAAGTCATTAATGATGTCCTTTTTCGGGCTATTGCTCATTTTTTTCCTTTTTTTCTCTAATTTTTTCTGTTTTTCATTTCTTTTCTTTTCTCACTATTTTTGTTGAGCATATTTATTTTCCTTCTCTTGCCCCTTTTTATGCACTTTCCGGACTTAATTCCTGAATTTTCTCATTTTTCACAATTCTGGGCTATTTGGATTTTCCAGGTTATCAAACGAAACGACAAATTTATTCGGCTCAAATTGGGTTGCAAAAGGGGTAATTTTTTGCTACTTTTTTCTGGACAATATTTTTGGGTGACAAACGAGGGCCTACTTTATTGTCCAAAATACCAATTGCGTTACCATATGCATTTCGAGATGAATTTAAGTTTAGAGATCAATTTGGCACATTTTTTCAAAGCAATATTACACTCATTTTTCAAAACCGATCAAAATGAAAGGATTGAGATCCTTGACAACTTTTTAGGCGCTGAAAAGAACTTTGAGTTGACAATTAACTCGGATTGATTTAAAAACTCGCAAAAAGTGATAGGCTCGAATCTCACCGGGTTTGTTAATCTCCACACTTATTCGTTAAGTCGTCAATTTTCGCTCAATTTCCATCTTTGGTCAATTTTGGCTTTGTGTACGTTGAATTTTACAACTTGAGACTTCAATTCGACTTTTAATGATATTTTTGAAAATTTTGAATTCCAATTTTTATTTATTTTGAACAAAAATATTTTTGGGTTTTTCAAAATTTTATGATTTTTTTGGAAATTTCTGGGCATTTTTGAAAATTTGTGAAGTTTTAGAAATACACACTTGTGACCCCCCCTAACTTAGACTTTTGCATTGTCCTCAAGCAAAAAGGACAAAAATCTAACTCAAGGCGAATGAAAAGTGCGGAAAAATAAAACAAACAAATATTAAAATGCAACAAGACACTATATGACACTCATGCATGACTCAAAAATACAACAATAATCACCCCATACGCGTCGAGGGTGCGATGAGCTCTCATCTCTCCACAAACTCACCCGACCCCACTCACGGGGTTTGATGTTCTCCTTATCTCTCCCGTCCTAGGATTATAAGCTAACAATCGGAACAAGTTGGGACCTCGCCCATAGATAAAGGATAGACCGGGAGACTCGTCGTGACTAACTGGAAAGGGATCCTCGTGATGCTGGCTCAAAGTGTGATCTGCGTGCACTGACTCGGAGGGAACACCTAGGTTTCGTTCAATTTTTAAGATGCATGGGTCGGGCTCTAAGTCAGATGAACCACAACTTTTCTCCTCACTTGCCTTCGGGGCCTCTAGTGTTGTGGGTGGATTGTCACAACGAAGGAATTCATCAATTTTTTCTTTCAATTCACTTTCGTCTAAGTGACTACATGAAACCAATAGGGATTGGCCTTCAATAGTAATACTTTCATCCACCTGCCCGAATTCTCTTTCAAAATCTTCCATGCTCATGTCTCCTAGTTCTCTCTCTCGAGTAGTGCCTACGTCCTCTCTTACTTGCTCGATCTCCAACTCCACCAGTTTTCTCTCTTCTAACCCCTCTCTCTCTCTTTCAATTGCGGTCACTACACAACTCTCCCCCACTTTTCTCTCATTGTCACAACTACCACTATTACTTGATGAAATAGGGCACACCCCGATGGCTCTCTCTTGTGGGACCCCTCATTCTCATGGCTCGACACTAAGCAGGACCCTAGGGCATCTCCACAATCATTTTCCTCAAAGTACTCCCCTACGATCTCGTCTATGAAGCTCACCGCATGAAGGTCATCTTCTTCCCCCGTATGTTGGGCGACATGGAAGATGTTGGTCTCTAAGGTCATGTTCCCAAAGGTGAGTTCCATTCACCCATTCCGAGTATTGATGATTGCGTTAGCCGTAGCTAAGAAAGGGCTCCCAAGGATGATGGGAATATGGTTGCTCGATTTAAAGGAGGGCTCCGTGTCCCAAAAGACAAAGTCTACCGGGAAGTATAAAGTGTCAATTTGGACGATCACGTCCTCAACTATGCCTCCTGGGGTCTTCACGGTTCGATCCGCTAATTGGAGAGTGACCTTTGTGGGCTTGAGGTCGCCCAAGTCAGGTTGCTATAGATGGAGTAAGGGAGGATATTGACACTTGCTCCCAAATCAATTAAGGCTTTTTTGATTTTGTTTTCTCCAATGATGGAGGAAATGGTGGGTGCATCGGGATCTTTGAATTTAGGTGGGAGATCATTGAGTAGAATGGAGCTCACATTCTATGCTAGAAAGACATTTTTTTTACCTTCATCTTTCTCTTTACCGTCAACCAGTCTTTAATGACTTTTCCATAAGCTGGAATTTTCTTAATGGCATCGAGGAAAGGTAAATTCAGCTTAACTTGTTTTAGCACATCTAGCACGTCATTATGTGGGTTTCCTTTATGGGAAGGAATTAGACTTTGAGGAAACGGTGCCGCGGAGAGTGGTTTCACATCTACCTCGGGCTCACTAGCGTCTTCTTTGTCACTCTCATTCAAGGGGACATCTTCGGCCTCTTTCGTGCCGGGCGAAATTTCCTTGTCTTTAGGTACGTCTCGTGGGGGAGGTGACAAGTCAACTACTCTCCCACTACGTAGAGTGTTAATTGCGCTACATTGCTCAGGATGGTCATGGGGTGTCGAGCTAACACTAGTTTGACCTTGGAGAGGTCTTTGGCCCTGGGAAGGAAACTTGCCCTTCTCTTGGATACTCCACAATGATTGCAACTGTGAAATGTTCTCATTCATGTCATTCATCATGCGCTCATGCCTAGCATTAGTTGTAGTCTGGGTATTGATAAAGTGGTTGATAGTATCCTCGAGACTTCTCCTCGGTGGCGGGATATAAAATCCTTGAGGTGGTGGTGCTTGCACATGTCCTTGCATGTGTGGGGCTTGTTTAAAGTTTTGTGGTGGAGGAGGGCCAACATGGGAAGTAGGGTTCATCGCAGCGTGTTGTTGCCCATAGCTAAAACCAGGGTGGTTTTTCCAAGAAGGGTTGTAAGAATTCCCGTTCGGTGCACTGAAATTACCCTTAAAACCTCCTATACCACTAACTTGCTCTTGAAGCATTGCTTTGTAGGCGGGTATCGTCGGGAATTCCTCAGTTGAATGTCTCGCCTCACAAATAGCACACACCTTTACGACTAGGTTTGGAATGGGTTCAGCTGGTCCTTTTCCATATATCTCGCACAGATCTCAAAATCCTATCTCAAGAGTCTCCAATCGGCTATCCATCATAGAATTCTTATCTACATGGAATAGATCGGATGCTGACGGAGTAGTGGTCTCTTGTCTATTTCGATTTTGAGTGTTGGGATCAGAAGTGTCCCGGGATTGGGTAGTCTCGGCGACATACCTCAAGTGAAGCTCAGCGTCCTGGGCATCTAAATCGATAAACGAACCACTTCCCATTGTTTCAACAAGTTGTTTGGAATTATGATTCAACCCATTATAGATAAAAGAGATGACTTGCGCTGAATCAAATCCATGATGGGGGCATGAAGCAACTAACTCGTTGAAACGTTCATAACATCGATGGAAGGACTCATTTTCAGCTTGTCTGAATGCTTGAATTTGAGCCTTTATGGAGATTGTTCGATGTGGTGGGAAGAATTTCTTGAGAAATTTCGACTGTATCTCATTCAAGGATGGAATCGAGCTTGGAGGTAAAGACCATAGCCAGGCCTTAGCTTTATCTTTGAGCGAGAAAGGGAAGAGTTTGAGGCGGATTACCTCTTGTGTGTAGGTTTGATCATTTAGAGTATCACACACGTCCTCAAATTCCCTAATATGGAGGTATGGCTTTTCAGAATGCATACCGTGGTAATGCGGTAGCATCTGGATCATCCCATTTTTGAAACGGAATTGCCCGGCATTATACGGGAGTATAATGCATCCCGGAGTGACAATACGCTCAGGATATAATAATTCTCTAATCGGACGGTATGGGGGCTCTTCCTCACCGGCACTGCTGTGTTGAGACATCTCTCCCTCACTTACTGACTTGGTGTTCTCACTGGGTGTGCTCGAAGTGTGTCCTAATAAGGAAAAGGGAGTATTATTGGATACTGAGTGCGACGGTGTGGGAGGTGGGATCCAAAACTGTGGGGCGTTTGGAGTGTGGGGACTATCAGGATTATACTCAACAAGTGGATTTTCGTGAATACTGGTTGGAGTATTATGAGGTGTGGGAGTGGTTTCAGAATTTTGCATTAAAGCTTAAGAGAGATGATGGTGAATCTTTTTTTTTTTTTATGTTTTTTGATTTTTGGAATTTTTGGTCAAAGCTTTGGATTGACTCAATCTAATCCTAAGTATACCTAATTCCCCGGCAACGGCGCCAAAAACTTGACGCGACTGAAAATGTGTCTCAGAAATGAGTTCACTCTAGGCTCAAGCGTAAACTTGTCGCTCAAGTAATAATCCGACAAGTCGGGTATTGATCCTCAGGGAAAAAGGACAACGAAGTTGTGACGACGGAAAAGATGGAGGAATCCTAACCTTGACTCTAAAAAAGAACGGGAAAATTATTTGTTTTTGGGAATGATTACAACTAAATGCAAAGATGAAATTATGAAAAATGCAACTACACTAAGTTACCTAAAATATGAATAAAAATTGATTTTGAAACTTTTGACAAAGCGATGGAAAAAACTAGGACGGGAATACAATCCCCCAACCCTAGTTTAGTGCAGTGGTAATATTAACCATAAATTTATTTGATTGATCTGACCCAAAATTTAGTACTCGCAAGCATTATGTATACGAGGTTCAAGCCCACGTCATACCTAATCTGAGGATGAGTAAATCAGTATCGTGATAGTGACACTCAAATTGCACTCTAAATCATCACGAGTACCCAGAGGCAAACGTGATATAAAGATCTACAATTATTGTGTCATTATGCAATACGATCATAGTCAATCAATAAATTCATCGGATTAATTTTATACACATACTAACACCTCAGGTTGGGTTCATGTACCCCGACCTTGGTAAATCTAGCCTAACATGTTGAATTTAATGAAAACAATAATTGATGTGAAGGAATTCATGATTAATCAAAGAAAAATGATAATTAGATGTAGAAACGAATTAGAAATAAAAATTACTCACTAAAATTACCCAAACAATAAGTGCAACAATGAATGAAACCGATACTCACAAAAATTACTGGTTCAATCTTCAATTCTTGAATTAAAACTGCAATTCTTAGCTAAAACTAGGGTTTTTGGAAAAGAAGCAGGAAACCCTACTAATTCTTCGTGTTAAGACTGATAATAAAATGGGTTTATATACCCTACAAGACTCCCCGAATTTTTAGTAGCACTAGGACTCTCTATTAGAGGAAAATTAGAAAATTAAAACTGCGACAGGCGGACGGGTCCCCTCCTCCCCCGGACCGGTCCCATGGCGAAACGGTTCTTTTTATTTGTCCTTCTTAGGTTTGCTTGTGATCCGGGGTCTTCTGGAGTTCGGCAAAGAGGACCGGTCCGGATTAGGGGCGAACCGGTCCTAGGGCGGACCGGTTCTTTTAATTTCTGGGTGGACCGGTGATTAGGCATAAATTCTTCACATTTATCACCTTAATTTCAGTATTTTTATGATCCCGTGCGGTGTAAATAGCTTGGATTTATCTCATATCTATGATACTAACCCTTTTTGGCAAGAATTTCTTATTTTGTGTATCTCTTATGTGTTTTACAGATTAATTATGCAAGCAGCACAAAAGAGGAAGCAAGACGATGCAAGAAAAGCTAAGAAGGAAAGTTCAAGGGCAATTGGGTAATTTTTCAGCCCGATACAAAAGGATAAGTCAACTGGAAAGTTGAAGAGCTCAGAACAACGAGAACACTGGAAGAAACGGCACCCAAATCCGAGCTACGGTTGAGGATTTATGCCCAGTCGAAGTTGAAGAAAAATCCAAGAAAGGAAGAAAAGAAAAGCAAGAAAAATTCTAAGTGTAGCACTCCAAGCCAGCATACATTCGTGAACCCCAGGACGAACCGGTTTGGGGGGCGAACCGGTTCGGGGTACAGGCCGAACCGGTTTGGGGTCCCTGATGCGCGAATTTGCTCCTTTATTCTGGTTAGTTCCCAAGACTCCTATTAGGTTAAAACTCTAAAAAATTGTAGGGAACGGGGGCAACAACTTCGGAGCAACCATTAGGGATAGTTTTAGTCAGTTTTTGATAGATAGAAATAGGGAGGAACATCAAGGAACATCAAGAGAATTAATTTCTTCAAGATTCAATTGTTACGGGTTTGTTTTTCAAGTTTTAATTCAAGATTCAAGATTCTTGTCATTGTTCATGCATGCTTAGTTTCCGTATTCGATTCAACTTATTGTTGCGTTCATAATACATTTTTACATGCTTTAATCTAGTTTTATACACATGCAACATTATTATTTCATGCATTAGTCTATTTAACATGTCCGGCTAGGTTTAAAAGGTTGGGATGCATGAACCCAACCTGATGCGTTAGTGCATGTGTATAACGTTAATCCGATGAATTAACGATAAATTTTGATCGTATTACGTAATTACATAATAATTGTGGATCTTTATATCTCGTTTACCTTTGGGTACTCGTGATGATTTAGAGTACAATTTGAATGCAATTATCGCGATACCGATTTACTCATCCTCAGATTAGGTATGACGCGGGCTTGAACCTCGTATACATAATGCTTGGGAGTCCTAAATTTCGGGTCTGATTTATCGGATAAATTTATGATTGACGTTGTCACTGCATTACCCTAAGGTTGGGGGATTGCATTACCGTCCTATTTTCTCATCAGCTAAGTTTAAAAAGTTTTGATTCAATTTTCCACTCATAATTCAGGTACTTTAGTTAGTTGCATATTTCATCATAATTGCATTTAGTCTAATCACTCCCAAAACCAAATCTTTTCCTTTCTTTTTAGAGTCATCGTTAGGATTCCTCCGTCTTATCCCATCGTCACAACTCCATTGTCCTTTTTCCCTGAGGATCGATACCCTACTTGTCGGATTATTACTTGAGCGAAAGGCTTGCACTTGAGCCTAGAGAGTACACACTTTAGAGACACATTCTGAGTCGTGTCAACCGGTCCCAGGGTTTGACAGCTTTTTTTCTTGGATTTTTTCTCAACTTCAAATTGGCATAACTTGTTCACCGTAGCTCGGATTGAGGTGCCGTTTTTTCCAGTGTTCTTGTAATTAAAAGCTCTTCAAATTTCCAGTTGGCCCCACCTCCGGACTAAGCCTGAAAAATTACGAAAATGCCTTTCAACTCCCCGATTCTTGGTTTCTTTCACTATTTTGAGTACTCTTTTCCATCTTTCTTGCATGAAATACCTGTAAAACACAGAAGAGATACACAAAATATGAAATACTTGCCAAAAAGGGTTAGTATCATAGATATGAGACAAATCCAAGCTATTTACACCGCATGGGATCATAAAAATACCGAAATTAAGGGGATAGATGTGAAGAATTTATGCCTAATCAGTCCTCCCATGCTCGTGTTCTGCTCCTAAAAGATCCGTCTCTCACGGTTCTCATTCGTCACCCTCGTTCTTGATATTATTAAAAATATTTGTATCGAGGGTCATGTTCCCAAATGTTAATTGCATTCGTCCACTCCGAGTATTGATGAGTGCATTAGCCGTAGATAAGAATGGGCGACCAAGTATGATGGGAACATGATTGCTCGGGATAATGGAGGGTTCCTCGTCCCAAATGACAAATTCCACCGGGATGTAGAAAGTGTCTATTTGGACGATCACATCCTCAATGATTCCCCGAGGCATCTTCACAGAACGATCCGCGAGTTGGAGAGTCATATTTGTGGCTTGAGTGCTCCCAAATTGTGTTTTTTATAGATTGAATAGGGTAGAATGTTAACACTCGTTCCAAAATCTATTAGCACCCTTTCGATTCGATTTTTCCCCATGAAGCACGAAATGGTGAGTGCACCCGGATCTTTATACTTTAACGGAAGGTCACTCGATAAAACTGAACTGACATTTTGGGCCAAAAAGACATTCTTATTTACCTTTAGCTTGCGTTTCACCGTGGGTAAGTCCTTAATGAACTTAGTGTACGCGGGAATTTTCTGTATGGTCTCGAGAAAAGGTAAATTGATCTTTACTTGTTTAAGTACATCCAAAACATCATCCCGAGAAGTGCCTTTGGAGTGCGGGACCAACCGTTGAGGGTATGGGGGCAGCGATGGGGGTTTCACTACTACCTCGAGCTCAATAGTTCCTTCTTTATCACTCTCATTTAAGGGGACATCTTCGGCCTCTTTCGTGCCGGGAGAAATCTCCTTGTCTTTGGTTGCATCGTATGGGGGAGGTGATAAGTCAACTACTTTCCCACTATGTAGAGTGGTAATTGCACTACATTGCTCCGGATGGTCATGGGATGTGGAGCTAATACTAGTTTGACCTTGGGGAGGTCTTTGACCTTGGGCAGGAAACTTGACCTTCTCTTGAACACTCAATGATGATTGTATCTTTGACAAATTCGCATTTATGTCGCCAATCAGACGATCATATTTGGCATTGGTTGCAGTCTGGCTTGCGATGAATTGATTCATGGTATCCTCGAGAGTTCTCCATAGTGGCGAGATATAAGATCCTTGCGGTGGTGGTGCTTGCACATGTCCTTGCATGTGTGGAGCTTGTTGAAAGTGTTGTGGTGGAGGAGGGGAAACATGTGAAGGAGGGTTCATTGCGGCATGTTGTTGCCCATAGCTAAAACCGGGATGGTTTTTTCATAAAGGATTGTAAGAATTCCCGTGCGGTGCACCAAAATTACCCTTAAATTCTCCTATACCACTAACTTGGTCTTGAAGCATCACTTTGTATGTGGGTATAGTCGGGCATTCCTTAGTTGAATGATCCGCCTCACAGATTGCACACACCTTCTCGATGGGTTTTGGTATGGATCCAGTTGGTCCTCTTCCATATACTTCGCGTAGGTCTCGTACTTCTTTATCAAGTATATCTATCCGACTGTCCGCTATAGAACTCTTTTCTACATGAAATAGGCCGAACGCTGACGGAGTGGTGGTCACTTGACGATTTCGATTTTGAGCATTAGGGTCAGATGTATCCCAGGATTGGGTAGTCTTGGTGACATACCTCAGGTGAAGCTCAGCATCGTGGGCATCTAAGTCGACAAAGGGACCACTTCACATGGTTTCAACAAGTTTCTTGGAGTTAAGATTCAGCCCATTATAGAGAAAATAGATGATTTGTGCTGCATCAAATCCATGATGGGGGCATGAAGTAACTAACTCATTGAAACGCTCATAACATCGATGAAATGGCTCATTTTCAGGTTGTCTGAACGCTTGAATTTGAGCCTTTATGGAGATTGTTCGATGTGGTTGGAAGAATTTCTTGAGAAACCTCGATTGTAACTCATTCCAAGATGGAATCGAGCTTGGAGGTAAAGACCATAGCCATGTCTTAGCTTTGTCTTTTAGCGAGAAGGGGAAGAGTTTGAGGTGGATCACCTCTTGTGTGCAAGTTTGATCATTTAGGGTATCACACACATCCTCAAATTCCCTGATATGGAAATATAGCTTTTCAGAATCCATACCATGGTAATGTGGTAACATCTGGATCATCCCGTTTTTAAAGTGAAATTGCCCAGCATTATACGGGAGTATAATGCATCCCGGAGTGACAGTGCGCTCGGGATATAAGAATTCTCTCAGCGGGAGGTATGGGGCCTTTTCCTCACCGGTGGTTGCACTACCGTGTTGCGACATCTCCCTCTCTCTTAATGACTCAGTGCTCTCACTTGGTGTGCTCGGAGGTGTGTCTTAAGAAGGAAAACAGAGTGTTATTGGAGATTGATTGTGACGGTGTGGGAGGTGGGATCCAGAACTGTGGGGCGTTAGGAGTGTGGAGGCTATCGGGGTTATACTCAACTATTGGATTTTTGTGAATACTGGTTGGAGTATTGTGGGGTGTGGGAGTGAGTTCAGAATTTTGCATTAATAGCTTGTGAGAGATGGTGGTGAATCTTTTTGTGCTTTTTGAATTTTTTTATGTTTTTGGATTTTTTTGAAAATTTTTTTTGGTCAAAGTTTTAGATTGACTCGATCTAATCCTAAGTCTACCTAGTTCCCCAGCAACGACGCCAAAAACTTGACACGACTGAAAATGTGTCTCAGAAATGCGTACTCTCTAGGCTCAAGTGCAAGCCTGTCGCGTTAGTAATAAACCCGGTAAGTCGGGATTGTATCCACAGGGAACTAAGACAACGAAGTTGTAACGACGGGAAAAGATGGAGGAATCCTAACTTTGACTCTAAAAAGAAAGGGAAAATGATTTGGTTGTGGTAATGATTAAACTAAATGCAATTATGAAATTACGAAAAGATGAAATTATACTAAATTACCTAAAATGCTAATGAAAACTGGTTTAAAATTTTAAACTATGAACGAGAAAAACAGGACGGGAATACAATCCCCCAACCCTAATGTATTGCAGATATAATACTAATCGTAAATTTAACTGATTAATTTGACCCAGAATTTAGTTCTCCCAAGCATTACATATACGAGGTTCAAGCCCGCGGCATACTTAATCTGAGGACGAGTAAATCGGTACCGCGATAGTTACACTCGAATTGCATTCTAAATCATCCCGGTTACCTAGAGGCAAACGAGATATAAAGATCTATAATTGTTGTGTTCCTACGCAATACGGTCGTAATCAATCACTAAATTCAGAGGACTAATTTTATACACATGCAATTAACACATCAGGCTGGGTTCATGTATCCCGTCCTTTTAAACCTAGCCGGACATATTAAACTGAAGGATGCATGGAATAGTAACATTGCATGCGAAAGAACTCATGATAAAACTAGATTGAAATACGTAACTAAGTATTATGAATGCAAAAATTGATTCAAATCACGCAAGGAAAATTAACATGCAAGAATAATAATCATAAGAATGAAACTTGGATTATAACTTGAAAACAAACCCGAAATTGTATCAATCTTGCAGCAATTAACTCAACTTATGTTCCTAGATGTTCTTCTCCTTTTCTCTCTACCAAAACTAAAAAAAAAACTCTTCAGAACTGTTGTTCCTAGGTCACTAAATAGGTCCAAATCTGTTTTTGAAAGAGTTTTAACTTCATGGGATTCTTTGGACCAATCAGAATAAATGAGTAAATTCGCGCTTCAGGACCCCCGAACTGGTTCGCATGTTCCTCGAAACGGTTCGCCCCCCAAACCGGTTCGACATTGGGTTTGGGAAATTTCGCTGGCTTGGGTGCCTTTTTCTTTCGTTCTACCATTTAGAATTTTTCTTGTTTTCTTCCTTTCTTCCTTGGATTTTTCTTCAACTTCAATTGGTCATAACTTAGTAACCGTAACTCGGATTTGGGTGTCATTTCTTTCAGTGTTCTCGTTGTTCCAAGCTTTTAAACTTTCCAGTTGACTCATCCTTCGGGATCTAGCTATAGAATTACCAAAATGCCCTTGAACTTGCCTTCCTAACCTTTCTTTCATTGTTTCGCTTTCTCTTTTGAACCGCTTGCATAATTAACCTGTAAAACAAATAGGAGGAACAGGAAATACGAAATACTTGCCAACGAAGGTTAGTAGGATAAATGTGCATTAAATCCATATTGGTTGCATCACTCGGGTTCACAAATGTACCGAAATTAGGGGAATAAATATACAATATTTATACCCAATAGGTATATGATTTGGATAGAGTTTTGGGCCATTTGGAGTTCTATTTGAACTCATTGGGGTTAGGTTTATATTGTGCCTGAGGATAATTTCGTGGGAAACTTACTTAATAGGTTAATTAGACAAACCTAAAACACATTTTACACATTATAGAAATCCTAGATATCTTGAAAGTAGAGGCACAAAAGGTTAAAGATAAATTAGAAGGTTTTTGGAGCTTGATTCGTTAATCAGTCCATAAGCAAGTTCACATTGACTGATAATCGAATTGGGATTGTGTTATGATAATCGTAATTCATCGGATACTGAACTAATATGTTTTTAATCTAATTTTAATCATCTAAAACTAATTTTCAAAATTTGTTTACTTGTAAAAGTAAAACTCAATCTCATATTAATAAACTAGGATAGTTTGATGAGAAATCTTGTAATTTGATCTTGTAATTTAGATCAAACTGATCCATTCTGAATCATGTTAATGAATCTTTAAAAATTGAATCAAAATATGTGTTAGATTGAGTGAAACAAGAACCCAGGGTTCTAAGGTTCATAATATGAAATTTATGATTAAATCCGTATTTAAATCACCCAAAACTTGTAATTATAGTGTGGTTATTGATCTAATAGTGTTTTTTATGTAATCATAAGGTGTTTTTGAGGGGTTGAGTTTTTATTCCATGCCGTTAGTGGCAAATTAGGGTTGCTGAGTTTATAATAGGGGGGAAGAAGAAACGCTCTTTTCAGAATTCCTGGTTGTCTGCGCCGTGCACACGGACGGATAGTACTGTGTGAACAAAAAGATGCACATGGTTTAAAAATACAGTGAGAACAACCAACATGCGCACATCTAGGATTAGCCCCGTGTGTAGGGTGTTGATAGAAGTTTTGTTTGGGGGTTTTTATGTGGTAATGGCTTATAGAGGGTCTGTAGGAAATTCGAGGTGGATATTATGAGATTGTTTCAATCAAACATGATTGGGTTTTGGTTTAGGCAACTATTTTATATATATATATATATATATATATATATATATATATATATATATATATATATATATATATATATATATATATATATATATGTATGTATGTGTGTGTGTGTGTGTGTGCAGATTAGTTCTTAACTAAATATAAAATAATTAATTTAGAATATAAGATACTTTTAGGAATCCGTGAGTAAAGTGGAATTTAGTGTAAATGTTTGAGAACCTTGAGTATAATGTCGAATATTCGAATATTTCTTGAGATTAATAAATGTTTAACGATTGTGTATATCATACATTGGTTTAGAATGTATTCATGATCCATTTATTAAGGTAGTTATTATCAAGACAATTCTTGAGAAAGTTAGGTGTGAGATGATGCCTAGTTTTGGAGAGCCTTGAGAGTTGAGACTAATTTTATATATATTTGATTTAGTTAATGTGAGTATTAAGTATTAATAAATGATACGTTATCTATAAACCATTTGAATATGGTTTTTAGTTGTTATACGTAACCTAAATAAGTAGGGTCGTACTTGTTTATGTGACCCAGTTGCGTAGGTTTATGCTTGTTTACTTGATTTTTGTGCAATCATAGCCTAATGTTTAAGTTTTCATGGGAGGCGTACTACGAGGGATTTTGATGGATTGCGTATGATGTTGACTCTGTGTGGTATTTCATCTGATGATATGCGATCTACTTAGGTTATATTTACCACTTGTTCTTCGTATAGCCTTTGGGTATTTTTTCTGTAAGATAGGAGAAAAGGTATAGTAATTTCACTTTTTGAGATTATAGGGATCAAATAATCTATAACTATACCTAGTACGCATGAGTGATCCCAGAAGGTAATAGGGATAGGCCTTCACACTTTTATTTGTGAGCTTGAGTGTAGACCATGAAATTTGATGTGGGTTATGTATACTCACGGAAATTTTAGATTATATAATTTCCTTTGTGATACTTAAGATGTTTGTACTAGTTTATGACTTATACTAGCGATTTATATTCATATGTTTATGACTCAAGAATATTATGGTGATAATAAAGTAGAGGTGTATATGCTGAACTGTTACTTGAGAACGTTAAAAACTGATATATTAAAGATATACATATTTTGAAAGATAACTTAAGATACTTATAATAAAATATTAATTCTGAGTAAGAGAAATACTATTTAAGCATTAGTTTATCTTATAATATAACAATTTTAAATACAAAGATGAACTTAAAACTACTAAAGTGGAGATACTTAATTAGTGGTGAAATTATATCACATTAGGGCTTATATAGTTTTGGGAGTGGAATTGCATGCTTATTTTTAAGTTGTTCGGGTTGGGTAACTTAAATGACTTAAAACCCACTTAATATGCAAGTACGATGCATTATTATTATTATTATTATTATTATTATTATTATTATTATTATTATTATTATTATTATTATTATTATTATTATTATTATTATTATTATGACGTAACTTCAGTTAAATTCTTATTCTTTGTAGACTTGCTTTAACTCTCATTGTTAAATTATTTTCCAAAGGTCTTAGACTACTGTTGCTGCAGTTGACATAGGCTATTTGTTGGAGATTCCAATGATATAGGCATTCAGTAGTGTCACTCTTTTACATCATTATATTTATTTATATTTCATCACAAAAGTTGTATATATTTCATATTTCTCCCGAATCGAAGACTGTATGAGAGGCATTTGTATTCCGTGATGGATATTGTACTTTTGAGATATTTATTCTAGAGTTAGAAGTATTTCTTTTGCAATGATTGGTATTTGAGAAGTTTTATTTGATTCAAAGTTTCTATTCCTCTATTGTATTTACTTATTCATTTTAGCTAATTTGTTATTCATAGAGTGTTACCAAATATTTTCAATTCCTGTGATTTTTATATTAAACCTGATCAATTTATCTATGGATTTTATGGGGTGTCTTAGTTAGCTAATTTGTTATTCATAGAGTGTTACCAAATATATATATGTATATATGTTCGTGTATATATGTTATCGTGTGTTGCATAATAGACATATGAGGAAGTGTTTGTATTATTATATTTGATCCCGGGGAATGGGGACGTTTATTGAATGGGTTCAGAGTGGATATGTTTAGAGGATATATAGCTTGTGATTGACTCGCGCTAAGATAGTCGTGATAGTAAGGGGTGCTATATTGTATGATATATTTGGTAAATTAAAATGATCGAGTATAATTTTATGTAAGGAGACTGGATTTGGGGGTACATTCTATAGATTGGGGCCAAATGAATCTTGTCGACCGACAATGCTAGGTATTAGTGCATCAGGGGGTTCCTTCTTTGGATTTCGCTTTGCGATACATCCAACGCATGAAACTTAGAGCAACACTGGAAGTGGGGAGATGTTTGGTCACTAGTACATAGTTTTGGTACCTTGGCTATTATGCATTCAGGTAGTTATAACTATAAGTTGAAAGTAATATTACAATTTAAGCTTAGTGGAGTTGGGTAACCTTTGTGCAATTATGCATGTGTATAGGGCGTATGGGCGCCCTAGACAATTAATTTAATTTTAATATAATTCACGTTTAGAAGAGGTAGAAATATGTGTAGCAATCTTAAGGACATGTGAGTGGGGAAGTATTCGAAGTTTGGATTACTAGACTTATCTTAATTTCAAGGACGAAATTCCTTTGAAAGGGGGAAGTATGTAACACTCCATATTTATGAGGATACATAATTTAAATAATTTGGTGGTAAAAGATTTAATTAATCGGGAGAATTTAATTAAATTGGTGATTTGGAGAAATTATTTAATTTGGAGAATTTATATTAATTTGGGGAATTAAGATTTATTTAATTCGGGTTATTTTTGAAAATTCACATGTGTTGTAATTTGGGGTCGAAATTTGAGAATGTTATAAAGTAATTCGGATGGCAATTCTGAGTGCACGATTGAATCCGAATAGGTTAAAATAGTCGAAAAAGAGTACCCGGGGGTAGTAATTGGGTCTCGGGATAATTTTAGGAATAATCGTGCCCACACGGAAGTGTTTGGGCCATTTTAATTTGGCCCATAAGCTTAAAAAAGGGTTTAATGAAATAAAACCTAATTGAGGTAATTGGGGCAGTCATAACTCAAGGAGAGAAACCTTAGAGCTGCAGAGGAAAACAATGAAAGAAATTGGGGATCTTTTGGGAGCTAAACTAATAGAAGAGGAGTCTGTTCTTCGGCACACAGTCGCCTGCAATGAAGGAAATCAGACCCAACAAAATTATCCAGGCAAGTAGTTTCTTTCATTCAAATTGCGGTATTATGATTCATATCATGATGGGTGCAAACCATATTCATTTTGGGAGGAGTTATTATAACAAAATTCGTTTTTGGGAGGGTATCACATGTAAAATCTGGGTTTTGGAGATTTAAGCATTAAGGGTGAAATTGATGTTTAATTGATGTGGGAATAATATGATATGAGGCAAGAATATAATTTCAAATAAAAAACTTAGAGAAATTGTTGTTGAATTCAGATTATTGAATCGATTTGAGAATTGTGATTTAAGGGATATTGAGAAAACCCTCAATTTATGAACCTTAGAATTTTAATGGAAATCACGGAGGATTAATGTCATATATTAGTGTCTGAACATGTTTATAGATGAAATAAATATGAGAGATAAAGTAATTGAGGTTTGGATTGAAGTTGGAATGCTTAGGAGTTTAAAAATGGTGGAAAAAGCACTTGGGGAAGATGACTGATATCTGGTTGATCAATCGATCGATCGACCCTTCCAGTTATTGTAAAATATGATACTGTATATATTTTCGTCACGGTCGTGTGGGAGCCGACCTCATGTTTTTTTAATTTTTTTTGGATTTGATATGGTTTTTCTACGATAGGGTGCACGAGACCGACATCTTTAGGAAAAAATAAATTCGGGTTATTCGGAGATGTATGTAGATGAGTGAGGGACTTTGGAAAAATATAAAGGAACATTATTTTATTCTTGGATTAGATTAGGATGAATCTGGCATATGGATTTAGAAGTATTTATAATGAATGATACTCGATAATATATGTAAAAAATATACGAACGTATTCAAATGGGAATTTTGGATGAATTTAGCATATCTTAAGGTGGAATTTAATTGATAGAAATTAAATGGAACTTAATACTTAGAGTCTTATGGGATTAGTATTAAGGACTATTAAATTTAATAAGGGTGTTAAACTTATTAACCGAATTTGGTGAAATGAATTCTAAAAGGGTAAAATACGGACCAATAAAGGGAGTCCGGGCATTTTGGTTGAGTGAAACAACTTGGATAAAAATTAATTGAGGTGATAGTAATTAAATTAAGGTTCAGGGTTTTGACTCTGATATTTCTTAGGCCAGTGCTACGAGAGTTAGGCACATATTGACCGGTTTAATTTATTATAGAGATATATAATAAATTATCGAATAGTGAATTTAACGAGAGGTGTTAACCTTAATAGTGGATTTTTGTGTAACAAATTTTAAAGGGTGAAGATACGGACCCTATGAGTGAGTCGGAGTATTATAGTTGGGTGACACTACTTTAATAAATTAATTGATGTGAAATTGATTAGATTAATCGATGTAATTTGAGATGTAACGAATTCGGGGGATGAGCGAACCTATGATTCAGATCAGTAGGATATGAGTGAATTACCTACTGTAATATTATAAAGGAGAATTTGCACATTTTGGGTAGTAAGGGATACTCAGAAATAGACGATGAGACGTATAATTGAAATTAAATAATACGTAGGATATTCGGGAGATATATATGCTATATATGGAATATATGATATAGGTTGTGTGTATACCTATACTGATTTGTATGGTTTATTATGTGTATGACATACCTACCATACTTGCAATCACGGGAGGTTATAGGAAGACGACACACTTGTCTTGTGTGCCTTCAGAGGGATTTAAATTTGGTACATCAAGAACTTAGGACTGTGAAGACTTATTTATGAGTTGATAAGTTAGCTGACTATGGGAGCGTAGGTATGTGCGTGACCCATGGGTATGTGAACTATATTCGCCTCTAATATATGTTATTTGTATTGGTACGGTTCCAGAGTGATTCGAAATCTGTAGTCCTTTATACAGTGCGTTATGTACCGGAACTTGCTAGCGGAGTATGCATGCACCATAGGTCTCAGCCTAGGGGTATTGTATTGCATATATATAATTAGTGTGATAAATATATATACTTGTGACTTATTCTACTACGCGTGTTTTGTAAATGATGTACCAGGACATTATAGCCTAGTATACTCGCACTGCAACTCAGCTTGGGGGTGCAATGTTAGTTTATATATAACAGAGTGATATATGTATACGTGTGATTTTATTCTACCGTGTGGGTTTAGTAGAAAAGAAGGATATTGACATTAAAATAACTATATTATGGGGAGAAATAAGCATATACTGAGAAATTTATAATGGTACAAAAGACATGGAAATTCGATAACATATTGTATGGGTAATACGGGTGGGTACAATGAGTTAATGTGTGGAATGAGACTTGTTATGGCTAGTTAGGTGGGGTATTTTAACTAGTAAAGGTAGAAGGCAAGCGTTAAGTGTGCACATTACATGAGGGGTGAGCTATGTCTCAAGGGAGTGCGATACTAGCTTAAATATGAAAAGTGTGCATGCATATTTAATTATTGCTATTTAACTGCTTGCTAGATATTTTCTAAATGTTTTACTTGAGATATGACCCATGTCAAAATATTTTCCAAGACATTTTAGGTGTCCAGCAATAGGGACGCCCAATTTGAAGATTCTATCTAGGAATGTGCAGCTGCAGCTCATGTGGAAGTTGTAGGACTTTGTTATAAACGTTTCGTTCATTTACTCCTAGTGTAGGAACTTTTCAGTACTTATATGGCCATGTCTCCCTTAGATTTTGTATTTAGTTTACTTATGAGACTTTGTGTATCCAGGTTATTGTTTCAGTTACTTTTGTATTTTATTGTTGAACCGACAGTTGATTCAGTTATCTTAATTTATGTTATTCAACTATGTGGGATTCAATTATTAGTTGTGTTGATGGTCTTATTATTATTTATTTTTGCCTGTTGTTAATTAATGAAAGACAAAATTTGGCACCAGTTTAATTAAATTACTAGGTGGTTAGTAACTTTAAAAAAATTTCGACAGTGATGCTAAGAATGAGCCATATGAGACCAACGTTTTATTTTGATCACGGGCTGGCCACCCGGTATTTTAGTAGGCGGGGTGTCACAATTAGCAAAGCAAGAAATTGCAAAAGAATGCTTGATTTAAGGGAAGAAGACAATGGATAGTGCATTACATACCCAAATGTACAAACTCTAGGGAAAAGAAGGAGAAGCTCCCAAAATTCAACCAAAACCATATTGTAATACATAAAATCTGATCTTTTTTAATATAAACAAACTTGCATATATATAGTAAGTTATTAAAAAGAAAAGGAAAAACAAAACAGAAGAAAATATCTCGAGATGGCTAAAATCTGGGTTGATCGATCGATTGATGAAGGATAAACTGAGTGATCGATCAATCGATGAAATTCGTCGATCGATCAATGAATGTTAAAATTTGGCACTATTTTTAGCCCAAGGCAAATTATATTTCGTCAATCGATCGATGCTTTATTTCAAACATGATTCATCCCATGGAAAATTTCGTAAGTTCTTCTTTATAGAATGGAATGAGGACTGGTCAGAGGCTACGTGAGACTAGCTCAGAGGGATACACTTCCATAAAGACTTTGGGCCAAAAAACTAAATGAGAAAGTAACTAAAATGTCCCTGAATGTACGCTTTATGATCGAACTTTCCTGGTATGCAATCAAACTTCACGCTTCGCGCTTTAATACTCACAAAATCTCAATTATACGTCTCTAAGAATACAAACACACATAAAAAGGTAGTCTGGTTAACGAGCATGAATATAGGAATTAAGGTACCCGAGGGGGCTAAAATGCATAAGTATAAAGGGTATAAAAAGTCAAGATTCGAGACGAATCACCCCCCCCCCCCCCCCCCAACTTAGACATTGATAGTTCCTAGTAATGAAAGTAAATAAACAAGGACTAAAAGTAGCACCATAAGAAGGGAGAAATGTAAAAAGGAGATAAATGTCACTTTCACGAGTGAACGATTGTATTTAGCATGTGTAATAAGCCGTTAAACCCCTAGGTTACCCTCGAAGACGAGTGTTGTCTCGCTAGAGTTTTCAGTGATGAAACCCACAAACATTTGGCTTTTTCGAAACTATGCCCAAACAAAAATGCGACATGCTCAACCATAATGAAAATGATTTCCTTATTATTTTCCTTATTGGCTTAATTTGAAAGACTGAAGAGACTTTCGATTAGAAATTTCACTTTAATGTTTGTGACTCTCTCATTATAAGTTCGTGTGGTTTGAATAACTTCTCATTCAATTAGTTTCAAATTGTTAGATTTCAAGAGTTGAAAATTGATTTTTAAATATGTATATTTTAATTTTTTATTCTATGACCTATAAATATGATTACTTTAATGAGTATATAACCATTTTATATGTTTATTTATTTTTCTTCCCTCAAATGATTATGAATATGTGTTTCGCTCATCGTGTACTTTTATGGATATGATTACTACCACTTCTACCACCATCACCGTCATCCGAGCTTGTTGAATTACATACAATTATGGAATTTTGATTCCTTTTTTTTTGTGTGTTTTCCCTGATTTTGATTTGTTATTACATTCACTTACATATAAATTTCCATTATTGTGAAGTGTATACTTACATATGAATGTATTTTTACTATATATTTTCACATTCCTTTTTTAATGATCAAGATGGTGAATTTGTTTTTGACTTTTTAACTAGATCACTTTTATATGGTAAACACTGATTGACCCCCTTTGCTACAAATTATACGATTTTGAAATAAAACTTACATATATAGTGATTTGCATGAACTCAATAAAGATATATCCAGTTTATATATTTTGTTTGGTACCTTCATTTGACTATATAATTAATCATATAATGTACCTTTTGTGGAACTGCATGAGATGGTAAGTGTCATTTGCTAAAAACTTTTTGTGGAACTGTGTGAAATGGTATGAGTTATTTGTTGGAAATTAGATTCTTTATGCCCATTATTACATCATTTAACTATTCATTATAGGGATATCATTATTAAGTATTGTTAACATTTTCATGTTTATAATGGCTATTTTTTTTTATAATTAGGACAATTCCCCAAATTTTGATCTTTTTTAAATAGGGGATGAAATTCATTTTAAGTGGTTATTATTCTAGGCTTAGTCTATCCGTAAGGTAATTTTGTTGGCTTATAGTACAAAGTGTTCATTTTGTTTGTTTGTGAGTGATAGAGTTTACACAAAAAATTGCATGTGTGATATATATATATCTGTGAGTGTGTTAAAAAATTTGTAACCATATACAGTTTGTTGTCAATTGCCTTTTGAGATTCAATTTATATTCAACTTATCTTGAATCATTATGTGTTTTTAGTATGGACTACTTTAGACTTAATTTAGTTTTAGTTGAAAACAAATTGAATGAAAACTAAAACAAAGCAAGAAAAAGCACTAACTATGAAAGTGTGTGGTTCATTCGTCGTCATACCTAAATGTACTTTTGTTACAATACATAATGTCGCAACTAATGAACAAATATTGGATTACTAAACGAATAGTGTAGGATCGGGATATTTAAAGTGTATTCAAGAGTTCGTTGATTTTTCAAAGTAACATAATGTTCTAAGGTTAAAACCTTATCCTCGTACAATTTGTTTAATAGGTTGCAATGAACATCATTATAAACCATTTGTCAAAAATAGCAACTAAGAAATTGTGCCCTTATGTGAGGGTCTTGAGACAACTCTTTCTGCAATCGTGTAATAACACAATTTGAAGAAGCAATTTTGGTGGTTTGGAAATAGTGTAATGTTTCCTTTGTCTATCTTAAAAAGTTGGCTCCCAGAAGATAGAAAATTTCTAAAAAAGTATCCACAAATGAAGACTATGCTAAAAGATGCGGATGAATACATTCATGCTTGTGTTAACATATGTGTCCTATGTTTGAATAATAATGAGGATACGGAGGAATGTATTCAATATGGATAATCGATATTTTTGGTGATTATAAGTAATTGGAGGAATTTCCTCTAATTGTAAGACTAATGTTGTTTTGTACTATACCGTTGATAGCACATGAAATGACATGGCATGATCAAGCGACCTCTTAATAGGATTATCAATATCATTTATGGGATTTTTCCTAATGGAGATCATTGAAGGATAAATGGGCTAAATTTTCTAAGAAAGGGAACAATGTTTAGCTTGCAATATCAATGCATAGCACGTGATATTCAATCCTCTAATTATTGTTGATGTCTAGTAATCATGACGCCCATTCTTTCACCTTCTTTGATCATGAAAATAAAGTTTCACATTTTATCTTTTCTAATACCTGGACTAAAGTCATTAGGTTGAGATATTGATATTTTCCCTTAACCATTAATATAGGAATTAAAACAACTACGAGAAGAAGTAGTGTTAGCTTATTACACACACATAAGACAATTATTTATGTTGAAAGCTATGTTAATACGTGGGATTTATGATTTCATAGCATATGTGAATTTCTCCGATTGTTTAACATATGGGTATAAATTTTATCCCATTTGTGGAGCTGACACTCCTTCTTCTCGACCAGTTAAAAGTATTAATATTGTTTAAACAAACTATATTATGTTCCTAGAAATGAGTACCCCATTTTAAAGTAGTGTTGGTTTCGGACTCAGGTCAGCTGAATATAGCAGCTCTCCATACCGTTTAAATAAAGATTCACTTTGGAAACAATACGCCATATAAAATATATATGTGGCAAGAACCCAAAGGATTCCATTAGGAAAAGAAAGAATAATGATATAAATAATAATTGTGATGTTGAATTTAAGAGGTGTGGTATAAAAGATTTATTTCATTTGAGTTAGAATATTGGTGTTCCCATCATATTTGACACATTCTTAAGGTTACTCACATTAGAAAAAATGTCATAAATCATGTAATAAACGCTATCCTTCGTGATAAAATGAAAACAAATGATGCGATCAATGCACAATTGAATACAAAGGAATTCTACATACACAAAGGCCAATGGATACGAGAACATGAAAACACTAGGGTAAAGAATAAACAAAAAACAACATTTCTCTTGGATAAAGTATATAAAATAGTGTTTAACCAAAACATTATAGACTTAAAGCTCCTTTCTATTTTTTCATCATACTTGAGTAACAAAGTTACTCTTAACCCACTCGGTTGGCATTCTTTGAAGTCACATAACTATTATGTTATTATGGAATATTTGCTACCCGTATTGATTAAACTTGCATTTCCAAAACATAAGGATTTTCGAAGAGCTAATCAATTAATGAGATTATTCTTTAACATGATATGCTCAAAAACCTTAATTATAAAGGATGATTAAAGAGCCAAAGACATGGTTATGGTATCATTATGTGTGGTTGATAAACATTTTCCACGATCAATATTTAATATTGGTATCCACTTCACTGTTAGTTCAAATGATAAGGCATTGATTTTGGTAAGTACTGAACACAATGGATGTATCCATTTGAAAAGTAAAATCCACATTTAATTTTCTATTTACATTTATATTGAGAACATTATTAAATAAAAAGAAAACATATACAATGTTTTTTCATTTATACAAATAAGCACATGGGTAACTTCCAAAATATACCCAATAATAAGCGCTACATCGACGGGTCCATTAAAGGGTCCTATGTTATTGTTGAGTCTGTTAGGTATTGAATGGATTACTTGACAAATCCGTTAGATGGAAATAACAAACAAACTCATGAATTATTTTTAGAGGTAGTTAGAGAGTTCTCTGATAAGGTCCTTTGCTCGATAGTAAGACTATAATGATGGATCTTGATAAAGTTAACAAATATGTCGATGTGTACTATTTCAACAAAATGCTGATGGACTCGAAGAATATTATAGTTGAAATGTATTTACAATTTATTTATTGAAAACCACATATAGCTACTCATATCTAAATTTTTAAGAACAAATTGCAAGGTGTATAAAATGATATTTAAATTTACTTCTTGTGGTAAAGGAAAGGGGATTACGATGAAAATGTAGAGAAACAAAATTCTTTCATCCTTAGGATATAAGATAGGTTGTTATTAAATTTTTGAAAAATACCCGTATATATCCTTTAATTTATTATATAGAACCTTTTTTGATTATTTTTTCCAATGCACAGTTGTTGACTTCTCGAGAGATAGTGAAAATGCTATGTTATGGCGGCTAGTTCGGGGTCCAATACATGGCTAAAAAATAGAAAAATAACTGATGTAATGGTTTTATTCTCTCCTAATTACCATAACAATACTGTTTTTATACAAGAAAATGGTGTTTGCTTGAAATCATTGACAAAATCTAAGTCACGAAAAAATGATAATAAACTTAAGGATGCTTGGACCATGTGGTATGGGGTTATTGGAAAGATAATCGAGTTAAATTATATAATTTTCAAGGAGTTGGTTAATTATTGCAATTAATCTGGGTAAAAGATAAGAATAGTGGTTGTGAACACTATTCGAACTCTTAGTGATGGTAAATTTTGATAAATTCAAGAATTGCATATATAATTAGACAAGCCTGTGATTCTTGCTTCAGAGGCTAGTCAAGTCTTCTATTCAAGATATATAAAAAATTCTAATTGATGGGTGGTTATACATTCACAAAAGAGATTGACCAATCGAGTGGATGAATTATAGATACCAACACGTTCCAATCGAATTTTGATGATCAACCTTATTTAGAAGTCTTGTTGAAGAAACACGACTCCGCCTAGCTATTTTTTTTCATTAGTTGTTCCTATTATAAGATAATACAAATTATTTTATTATTTTCTTGAAAAGTGACGGTTTTTAGTTTTACACATTAGTCTTTATGTATAATTGTAGGACAACATATTTTACCAATTTTATAAAATCAATTTTATTACGTGTGTGTGCAATTCACTATTTATTGTGTTATTTAATATACCTCGAATTATATTATGCTTGAAGTTATCATTGATCAAGTTCCATACTCAAAAACTAAAAATAATTTGGCTTTTTCATCTAGGTAAACACTTGAATTTCTTTATTCTAGGCCTCTGTACAGCAATTACAACTCTTTTTTGTACTAATACACTCTAGGCACTTCTTAACAATTTATTGATCTCACTAGAACTGTTGTAACATTTTTTAACATATATATAATAGATTCTTCACGTCAACCAACTGATATTGAAAAAGTCAAATAAATCCGTACTAGCTAATAGCATATTGGACTAACATGACAGAAATTTGGGGCATCTATCACCAGGGGCATCCCTATTCATTCCCGAGTGGGTGCGGTCGCACCCGGTATTTTTTTTGTATATATGATATTTTTTCCAAAATATATAGACCTTAGTGTAATTTTCTAAAGTTAAAACTATCTTATTAAGGTTTTCTTATACTTGAGGGGCCATTTCATAATTTTCTAAAGTTAAAACTATCTTATTAAGGTTTTCTTATACTTGAGGGGCCATTTCGTAATTGCTTAAAAAAACACACGCACACGCTTTCATATATCAGCCTTCAGCAGCATTTCAAACCTTTAACATTAACCCAACTTTTGAACCCTAAAAGCTTACAAACAACCCTAAGTCTTAACCCCCCGAAAAATTCAAAGTCGGTCGGCCATCCCTTTTGGAGACAACACTTAAGTCTTCTTCTTTCTTTCTCATTTGGAACGGTTCTCTTCTCTGATCTCTACCCGGCTGCCGACGGCTATAACTTGTAAGTTCTTTTTTTTTTTTTAACTTTAATACTTATTGCTAGAAATTAGTTTATTTTTGTTAATATGTTATCATTTGATTGTGAAAAGTAAAGTTTGCTGTTTTTTGGGGATTTTTTTCTCAGATTGATTGGGTATTTTTTTTCCAGATAGTATTTGGGTAACTTTATTTTAGGGCTTAAATTGATAGTAATTAGTTGTTGAAACTGATAGAATATTTTTTTTTTATTATTTCAAAAGTGATAAATATGTTGAAGTAATTAGTATATGTATGCTGCTTTTTTTAGGACAATGTTTGGGTGATTTTATTTGGGCTTGAAGTTGATAGTAATTAGTTGTTGAAATTGATGTGATATTTTTTTTAATTATTTCAGAGGTGATCAATATGTTGAAGCATTTTAAAAGAGGGAAAGAGTCAAGTTCCAATTTGGTGTTTTTATTTAAGGCTTTGAGTATTGTCATTTATGGCATGAAATTTAAGGTTTGAAAATTCATGGTGATATTGACTTTGTATTTAGGGATAAAGATTTGAGCCATTGAGACTACATTGAATTTATTTTAACACGAAAATAACCCTAAAAAAATTGGCTAGGTGGCTCCTGCCCCCGAACCTCCGACATTAGTCATAGTTTTCGCACCCACTCACTCAAAATCCTGTGTACGCCACTGCCTATCACTATGGGTATTAACATGCATGCATGCAAGAAAGAGATTTTCTGGAAACCATGGAAAAACGGCATTAGAAAATTGAATTTTATGATCGGTTAATGAACGTGTCTATGTGAAGATATGTCTAGATATATACGAAGTTAATTTAGCAAATTTTTTAATTTATTATGCGTCTTTATATGAGGAAAAATTCACTATTAGTGTAATGCACATTAATTTGGTTTATGCAATGCATACATGTGCTATAATTTTTCTCTCAAACCAACAATATACATTGAAATTTTAGACAATTTAAAGTTATGACATCCAACGTAGGTAGCTCCAATGATATTTCATCATAGAATAAATTTTTCAAAGGAAAAGGATTTTGAAAAAAAATAAAGTCATTCTCCAACATGACGAATCTATTGTGGGTGAAAAGTCTAGTATCTGAAATACTCGTTTCAAAGATATTCAAAAATCTAATATCCCGATTCACTCCTTAAATTGGAGAAAAATTCCCCCAAACATAAAAAATTATGTTTGGAATTACTTAATGGTAAATGTTTGTTTTCATTACTTATATTCATTTATTTTGGTTAGTTTAATTTTATTCATTATGTTTTAAGATATTGATCTACTTATACGTTGCATATTTATATCCGGGTGAATTTGGGTTGATTGTTCTGCAAGAAGTTTCCCATTAATTGAAAAAACATGGTCTTAAAAATATGCAACACCAAAAACTACTATGAGGACCCATTATAATGACAAAGATTTGATGAAAGGTATCCATAGAAAGATTTGGAAAAACTTCACAGAAAATGAAACTATCCTTAAAATGCAAGGACAAAATGTAAAAGAATGATTAAAATTATTCCAACTTCGAGATTTCTCATTGTGATGGTCACCGAATCTCTGCTCACAAGGAATACTTAATGTTGTTCACTATTTATTAAAACTTCAGTCTTTATAGTTTTTTGATCATCTAACTATTAAATTTTAAATTCTTAGGAACAATAGGAGCCTAGAAAATTTGTTTGACGGGTAAAGAAATGGTTGGTGGAACGCGGACACAAAGATGGATAGGTACTAGTGAGCGCAGAGAGTAAATA